>OX104028.1:41109998-42512507 GCA_944470205.2 Schistosoma margrebowiei | reverse complement strand
TCATTGCTAATACTGGACCACCATCCTCAAAAATCTCAGGAGTAAACCTGTCAGGGCCTGCTGCCCTCCCTCGCTTCAGATTTCCTATAGCTTCTTCAACTTCATTAATAGTTGGAGGACCTAAATTAACTTGCCATTCAGGTTGACTGGAGATCGTGGGAAACCGAGGTATGGCTGAAGACCAGTTGAACTGATCCCTAAAGTGTTCTGCCCATCGATCCAGTCTCCTGGATTGAGAATGTATAATATGTCCATCTTTCTCTGAGAGTGTTTCGCTAACTGTGGGGTTCCTAATACCGGTTTCCTTAACAAGTCTGAACAATTGTCTGCTATTACCTATTGCTGCTGCCTTTTCCATCTCTCTTGCTTTCGCTACACACCACTGTTCACGATCATTGCGTAGACTTCTTGTCAGCTTGCGCTTAAGCTGAATCCGCTCTTCATTATGTTCGGAAGCGGTTGAAATGAGTTTCCGAGCATCTATCAGTGCGATAGATGCTGCTGAGATCCAGTGTTGCTCCCTAACCTTGTGGTTTACCTTACTAGCAGATATCACTGCTGTTTCCACAGCTTTTCGGATATCATTCCATGCTGCCTCGGGGTGGGCTTCACCTACATGGCTGCCTAACTGTTTTCCTAGTTGTTCCTGAAATATACTCTTAGCTTGACTACCATTAAGTAGGACCCTAAGAGGTTTCCTTGCAGCGTCTTTCTTACGTCCAGTAAGACGCAGACAGATAGGCGCTCGCACTAGAGCATGATCTGAATCTAAGCATGTGCTACAGAATGAGCGACAGTCTTCTGTCGAGCCCCTCCATCGGTGGCTGATAGCGATGTCCTATTTGGCATAGTGTTCGGACATTATAAACTCCAACATGAAGTTTAGAGCGTGGTTTCAGGAGACCAGGAATAGTGTTTCACGTACTCGAATCGTTTGCCCTAGCGGTGCGAGGTGATAAAGGAATGTGAGAAGGGATAGTCGTGGAGATAAGAGAGGTATTAGGAGGTGTAAGAAGGATTTGAATGTGACCAACTCGGTCTCATGTGATGTTACGGGTATGAGGGCTGGTGTCACTTCCCGGCTGCTCACACCGTTGAGGGGTATTTCTTGAGGAACCTAAAAAAGAAGTCGGATTAATGTTGTCCTTAACGACCTGGGAGCATGATCGCAGAACCCAAGGGACAACTGCTTGAGACCGGTCGCGAACGACCTTTTTGTGGGAGGTTTTTAATGTGTTAGCTCCGTTCTTCAAAGGGCCTTACCGCCGGAGACGGAAATCCGTGAGGTAAGGTGAGGTGTGACATTTTTAGGGTCAACATTTTCTAACCCCACCCCTCCCTGTGGGAAGGCAGCATCGCTGCAGATGCTGGTTGTCCGAGGGAAACACCTTAATGCTGTCACATCCCTCTACAGTCAGCAGTACGACTTCGCCCTCAGACCTTGAGTTGCTGCTTTTAGTCTTACCGTTCTCCAATCGACCTGCCTGGCATGGTAGAACCTACAGGAACATATTTTCCAGTCAATATAGCTCGGTTAAGTCATCACAATAGGCAAGTCCGACCACCGCATCAAGGTAGCATCTTCGGTCGGGAGAAGTATTATTTACTTTTGTATAAATATATGATTTCAAATAGTAGACACATCTGTGAACACTGCTTTATTTGTTGTCTCTTACTGGAAAATACTTCACCATTTAAATAGGAACTATATTTGAAGAATAACTACAAGCTTCGAAAAAAAGTTACTAGGAAAATTGAGTGAATAAAGATAAGACATTAACTTCCAAAAAATCATTTTAATTTACTATAAGTTTAATTTTACACTATACAAGTTGAGTTAATATAGTGCACTCAATGTAAATTGGAACAATAATCCAGGTTGAAGAGTTGTGGTTAGATATATAGATAAATACACTGACAATGTAACTAATTTAATTTAAGCCGAAATGTTTTCATATTTGAGTATTCCATATTATTTAAATTTATTATACGGGAATGGCTAAACATACTTTATATTGTATGGTGTCAGGTAATTCAGATAATCGGTCACGATAATTTTCAACTTCGCTTATTTTACCACCTAAAGTAAGTAGTTGATTTTCAGACTCTGAATCATCTGACTTTTCACCATCTGACTTCTCTTGCATTTTCTGAAGACAGAAAGGAAAAAAACTTGTAGAGTCATTAAAAATGAACAAATAGGAAAACATTAACATGTTTGGACATTAAGAGGTCGTAGTTATTTCATTTTTCAGCAATATTTTAATGCCATTTTCGATTAAAGTGTATCTGATTTGTTAGTTTCTCACTTTAGATGTTTGGTGTGATACAGAATGTTTTATATCTAAGTAATTTATTTGTAGATGAAAACACTCGGTCTTGCAGTCGAATAAAAAAATATTTTGAAAGAAATATTAACATTCCCTGTGTAACAGTGTCTTCAATTGATGCTGATAACTCGGTGTATTTTGTGATAGTGTGAAACAGACATTATATATTTCAAACTCGTACGGAATCCTAAAAATATTTTCTATTAATTACTAGGCATGTTGACTTAAAATTAATTAGCTAATAATGAGAAATATAGCTTGAGCAATACAACTTATTCTTCTTCAAACAATCAATTAACAAAAACATTTACAGATAACTTGATAATCTTGTGGATGCAACAATATCCGTTCATAATTCTTTTTAGTAGTAAGATGTATCCGCAATCTGTTTGGCCATTTTTCCCCCAAATGTGTGGGTGTCTGGATTTATTTAATTCAAAATACACTATGGTTAGAGATAGAGAACAGTGTAACATTGAAACATTTTACCCCACTGTAATGTCAGTTTTAATTAGACGGCAATATATTCTTATTGGAGGCACTAAATACGGTTATAACAATATCTGCCATCACTAAATTCTTGGATAAAACATATTATAATACCTATTACTTCATCATAGATCTATGGTATTGTTATATGCATGTAAAACCAATATCGTCAACAAGTCTTACAAATGAAGGTGATTCGCTTGTACCAATAAAGATAATCAAATGTGTTTTTACAAATGTTAAATACATATATTAACTTACTGAAAAATAATCCCTTGTTTTCCGAGCTTCTGCAACATTCCTCCGCCAGGCTTTAAAATATAACATTGTCACTGTGAAGTCTTTAATTTGTGTTAATAATGATTGTGCCACTTAAAAATGTAGAGAAAAAAAATGATATTTTACTGTAATTATGAAATATCATGGTTTTTTTGTTTATTATTATTAGCTTTATTCAATATTACATTTTTGGTACAATATAGAATTTTCAGCGTAAAGTATTTCAACAAGTTTCCGTTTCTTTCTTCTTGGTCGGTCCTGGCGATAAATATTGAGTGATCGCCAGTTAGATGTTAGCAGTTCAGTAAATGAACATCTGAATAATGTGCATTCTTTTCGCTGTATATTGCCAGCAACCACATTGTTTCTTATTGAGCTTTTTGTAACTTTGACAACGAAAGGTTGTGCACTTTTCAGAAACGCAGCAGAATAGGTTATGTGATTAATAGACATAACGATACATTAAAACAAACAAAAATAGATAACTTGTTGAAATATCTAGATGGCAGGAACAGGTAGCCCAAATGCTCAAGCAGGCTGCCGATTCAACTGGTATTTTGACAGATAAATGAGAGTAATAAAGTTTCGTAAAAATTCGAAGTTAATTTATCACTAGAATCTTATTAATTTTTTTAAATATTTAATTAATTATCTTAATTTTATCAATATCTTTCCCCAACATCACTAAGCTCTGTTCAAACATTATTATTATTACTATTATTATTGTTATTATTAATCCTTATGAGTTTCTGTAGTTCAAATTAGTGATCAAAAGAGAAAGTCAAGCTACAGCCAAATACCATCTTATAATTTAAAATATGAATTTATCTTTCTTATTAAAATAAAACAAATCTGATTTGTAAATATAGAAGTAAGTAGTATGCTATGCACTTGTTAATAAGGTTGAAAGCTAAATGAAATTATTAGATCCATAATCAGAATTAATTTGACCATTGTTGATTGATAGAAATAATAATAAGAAAAAGGGAATTCAGCGAAGAAAATTTTCGTTTCGACGAAATCATTTACTTTAGCTGTACATTCGTATATATAGTTATATGGAAAATGTATGTCTACAGAAGGATAGAATGGATTGTATCACAAAAATGGATTCGACAATAAATAACAAATGAGGTTAAAGTACTAATCAAGGGGTAAGAAAGGACAAAATTTAAGGGTCAAATAATAGTCCAATTGACAGATATGAAGAAAAACGACAAAACAACAAAGGTCATAATTATAATAAACTGAATGATAATCAAGAAAACTTGTAAAAGGTAATAATAATAAATGATTAGAGTTTAAAGTGCAAAATAGTAATTTAAAAATATGGATAATAATAAAAGTGCATTAAAAAAAACAACACCTAGAAACATACCCATTAAGGCCAGGGAAGAATCAGAGTTTGGACAGATCGTTTCTGCACGCAAAGTTCAGGCTTTAGTTCGTGGATTGCCAATGCCTCTGCGGTGCATAAAATATTGATTCGAACCCTCTTCGATCCAGTTCCTTTGACTCTGTAAACTATTTTAAACGAAGAGAGTCTTTTGAAGCGATATGTCCACAGTTGATTAAGTGCTCCTGTATAGAACTCGTGATTGTTTTTCGCTCCCCTTTCAAAAGCCAAGCCGGATAATGTTCCGAGATGCGTTTGGATAATGATCGCTTTGTGCGGCCTATGTAATATGCCCCACATGAGCAAGTAAATTTATAGATACACATTGAAGTGGCCCAAAGCGAAAGTTTGTCCTTAACACACCCCAGAATGGTAGGTCGGCTAAAGAAGATGATTCAAAGATTAGCTGCGTGGAATGTTTTATTCATTGATTTCGAAATCCGTTTATTTAGGATTTCAGCAGCTGTATCTCCCTTAAATTCCATATTCATGAATAGAGTTTTTTTCTCTACTGTCAAAGCTTTGTCATGAGGTCTAGGTACCAAGTTTCTGTCGATGAATCTCGGTGGATAACCATTTTTGATGAGGGTCTGTCGAAGATAAAATAGTTCCCCATCTATTGCGTCGTCGGAACAAATTCGCCTGATCCTTGAGGATAAAGAATGAATTAAGTTCCTTTTTCTAATCCATTTTTTGATACAATCCATTCTATCCTTCTATTGACATACATTTTCCATATAACTATATATACGAATGTACAGCTAAAGTAAATGATTTCGTCGAAAAGAAAATTTTCTTCGCTGAATTCTCTTTTTCTTATTCAACGACACTATGGGTTATTTTAATTATCTGAAATAATAATAAACGGAATACACCCATTAAGACATTAAATAAGAAACATTAGTTCAGCGAAGAGTTCTTTTTTCGGCGAATTCATTTTCAAAGCTGTACAATCGCAAATATATATACTTATTTTTACAGGATGATAATAATACTGATAATAAACTTGTTATACATGGTGACAGCGAGGTTAAATAAACAAAGGTATTAAAAAAATAAATTTTTTTATTTATTTTAAAACAAGGAAAGTTTAATAATCGTTTGATTGTTATTGACTTAAGTATTCATCAAAAGATAGATAAGTAAATTATCATTGGGAAAGGTTGGCTCAGCATGATAAAATAAAATGTTGAAACAGAGTTGAAATGTAATCGGAATGATAGTGGAAATAAAAACAAACCAGTTGGGGGTAGAAGATTTAAAGGGAAGATGGAAAGTGAAGCATATGGCTGTAAAGGATCAAGAGTATGAAAAAGAGAGAAAAAATTTTAATACATTAAGACCATGGTAGAAGAAGTTGTACCAGTCTCTTTTGCACACACAATTCTGGTTTTCCCAGATGTATGGCTATTGCTTCGGCAATACAGAGAAGATGCAGTCTAATTGTCTTAGAAAGACTTCTATTTACCTTGTAGATGACTTTGAATACAGAGTCTGTCTTGATTGAATGACCGGTGTTCACAAGGTGTTCGAATATAGAACTTCTCATTGAGCCGTTGCCTCCTCTTTTTAGCCACGCCGGATAATGTTCTTGAATTCTTATGGATAAAGTACGCATCGAACGACCCATATACCTAGCTGCACAAGAGCAGTTAAATTAATGTACTCGGTAATAATAATAAATTTAATGTATATGAGAAGATATGAATTCAAGCCGATAACATTAGGAATACAACTAGTAATAAATAAACATTTAAAATGGAAAACTAAATTATCTTGATTTTGAAAAATAATGAATTAAGGTAGAAAATGATGAAATAATACATAATTTAATTACTTACTTTTTTGTTTACTTTTCACAAATTGTGTATATTCTTGCCATCCTCGAAATATAATCTTTTGCAATCTAAATTTCATACTTATTTTTGCAATAAAGTTTATTTTGTACATATAATTCACTCGTGCTTTTTTGATTATAAAATGTAATTTCCAGGCGCTTAAAAATAAACCGAAGAATTGTAAAATAGAACAAAAAATCTTGAATTTATGTGTGAATTTAGAATGATAAAGGTTTAAATGAACATAAGATAAAGCAATTGTCTTAGTGCCCCTTGACTTTCAATGTATCTCTGAATTATAGTATCTCTTATTACACCACTAAGCAATCAGTTTTTGTCTGCTCATGAAAATCGCCATTTTAACCTCGTCAAGTATTTTATAATGTTTTTATGTGCTCTGTCATTCTTGATTATGCCAAGTGTATTCATGTGAGTTTTACATAAGTACTTGTCTTATATGTGTCTGTCAACTAAACTCTTCACAAACACTATTGTTTTGACTTTTGATATACTGTTGTCCTAAACCTGTTAAGCTGACAAAGTACATATCAGCTTAAACAGAATTTATGTTTTATTCGCATCACCATCATTCGATCAAACTGAAAACAGACTCGGATTCAGCAAACCAAACTCACTCTATGATGTAAATTATAAGATGAATGAACTCCATATATCTCATAAATGATGATCCAATGTACGATTTTCTTCTGTAATAAATTTTTTGTTGTTCATGTTTAGAGGTATGCTCAAACTATAAGATTTTTTAAATTACTAAATAACAAACAAACATTAAATTCATCACTTATTTACTTATGTATGGTTGGATTGACTGTATGAGAATTCTGGAACTCGTTTAATTAATATACGATCATGTCAGTATTTTATTGATTATTACAGTCAGAGAATCGAAAATCATTTTCAGAATTTAAAAAAATCACAAGGTTCCAAAGTATTAATAGCATAAATTTTCATTTGTTACATAAAATATATATATGACATAAGGCGACAAGCTATATCCAAAATGTTCCGGAGATAGACGTCAACCCACAGAAAGTTTTACATCAGATTCCCAAACCGTATTTTTTGAAAATGAAAATTTTCTTGTGCACTGAAATACTACGTTTAGCTTATAGATATATTTGATGCATTTTGTTGGATATATTAACATTGCATTATGTATAGAGAAATTCATATTCGAGAATAATAGAGTATTATTTCAACCATTTTATCGAGAAATCATACATTATTCAAGATAAGTCATAAACTATGTGGGATACTCTCTGAATTTTGCGGTACATAAGGCTCATATGTTAAGTTTACTGATCGAATGACACTGATGTGAAAAATTCATGATTTATCATTAGGGGAGGACTAACTGATAATCCTTTACTAACTAAATAATAAGTTTTCTTTTTATGAATATATGTATGTGTGTGGTCTATTGGGAAGTGATTGGATTTTCATAACATTTTTTTAAAAGAATTTTAGTGGTTTTACTTAATAATGGTATAAATATCGTGTAACACGAATAAATTCTGAAAAGGGGAAATTTTTGAAATGATTTTTTTGTCATAGACTAGGAACAATCATTAAAATCTATGAAGAACTAGATTTTGTCTGTTTTAGGTCGGAACTTTTAGACCATAGATATAAAGCCCTCAGTTCTTGTGGTGAGCAAAGTAATTTTAAACAAATGAGTTGAAATTTATTGGTTTACTTTTCTTAATTTAATCAATTCACAGACTGCATAATAATCGTTGGGTGTTATTAAAGCTATACGTTTAACTTCCGATATTATTGTACTGCATCAGTCATAGCTTCTAAATAAAATATTACAATATTATCTTCATCCATCCACGGCGGTATTCAATAACCCCCTAATTACAATCATTGTTTGCATAAGATTGACTTCAGGTAATTAGATTCCAGCCTTTTATTACAACTGATTGCAAAAAGATACTAAGAATAATGTAAATCGATTACGGAGAGTCGTAGATATGTGAACTGGTATATAACTCACTATAAAAAACTTGTTGAATGATAATCATCAAGTTGTACATGAGTACTCTTTTTACATCACTGAAAACATTTATTTTGGACAAAAAATCTCTTACAGTAGGTTAACAGTTATATATATAGTGTGATATTCTAACGTATTAACATAAAAAATTGTGATAAAAAAATCAACTAAGTGGTTTCATGTATATCATTGTGAGGGACGTTATATGGAAGATTTGAGACAAGTACTGAAAGACTGAAAAGGATATATCATCAACATACCGATGAAAAGAGAGCTCGGCACGTGTGTAGACTACGGAGGAATCACACTACTGTCAATACCATGAAAAACGTTTCAACGAAGTAGTGTTAAATGAATGAAAAATTGAGATCAACTGTCCGCATTCCGTAAGGGTCGATGGTGCACAGACCAAACCGTGACATTACGCATCACCGTTGAGTAACTAATTGAATGGAACTGGTCACTATACGTCAACTTCCTTGACTATAAGAAAGTGTTTGATAACATGAATAGAAGAACTTTATGGAAACCTCTTCAACATTATGGCGTGTGGCTGAGAAAATTCTCAGCATCATAGGGAATTTATACGACAAACTACACTGCAAAGCTGTGCATGGTGAACAGCTCACAGATGCATTCCAAGTGGAGATCAGTGTCAGATAAGACTGCTTACTTTCTTTTTTATTCTTTCTTCTGATGGTTGACTGGATTAGGAAGACCTCCACATCTGAGGGACAGCACGAAATACAATGGACAACTTGGATGCAGCTAGACGATTCGGACTATACAGACGACCTAGATATTCCATCTCAACCACAACAACAAATGCAGATGAAGACAGTCAGTGTAGCGGTAGTTTCTGCATCAGCATGCACAAGAGAAGAAGCAAGATTCTGAAACACAACACAGAGAGCACCAACCTGATGACACTTGATGGATAAGTTCTAGAATGGGTGGAAAGTTTCACGTATCTGAGCATCATCATCGACGTATAAGGTGGATCTGATACAGACGTGATGGCATAGATTTGCAAAGCGAGGGCGACATTTCTACAGTAAAAGAGAATATGGAACTGAAAACAACTGTCAACAAATATCAAAGTCAGGATCTACAATGAGAACGTCAAGATAGTCCTACTGTATGGAACTGGAATTTGAACATCTACTGCAACCATCACCAAAATGTACGGGTATTTGTCAACAATTATGTACACAAGATACTCAATATCCATTGATCAGATACCATCTACTACAGTGAAGAGGAAATTAGGGAAGGACTCTGGAAATGGATAATGCATGTATTGTGGAAATCATCAAACTGCATCACGAGACAAGCGCTAACTTAGAATCCTGAGGTAAAACAGAAAAGAGGGATGACAAAGAACACACCGTGTGGAGAAATAGAAACAGACATGAAAAGGATGAATAGCAAAGAGAAAGAATTACCCATAAGAGAGTTCGATAAAAAATCATGTTCCGCCGCCCATGCTTTTCCATGACAGGTAACGGGCGTAAGTAAATATGTAATTATCTGTGTTACTATCATATAGTTTAAAGTAAAACCTAAAACGCAGTTGAATGATAATCAAGAATTCTGAGTGATAAAATCCGTCAGAATAATAAACCGATAGAAAAAAAACAAAGTTTAAATAATTTTGTAAAACGTTCATAGAAGTATCAGAGTGTGTTATATTCAAGATTATGATAACTTAAAAGATTTAACAAGTTCGTTTGGATACATAAATACGGTATTGAATAATAACTAATCAAGCCCTGTTGACAGATTTTCTTGGATTTTATTACAACTTATATTGATTAAAACTATGTAGTTACTTTTCACTACAATTCACTATGTTATTATTCCAATTTGGTCAAATACTCCACAATTTGATGAATGTATTCTAATAAATTATAATGATTATTAAGTATGGCAAGAATATTTTTTGTAAACATTATATTGTTATTATATGTGAAGATTATATTTGAAATAATCTCAGCGATTGAAATTTCAATAATTCCAACGTTTCGTCCAGCTAACTTATCTGAACTTCTTCAGGGTAATAATCAAAATCAAATATAATTTTCACATATACTGACTTCTCTATACTAGGCGCCCAATTTCTGTCAAACTATTCGTTCTAATCTTGACGAATATTCGTATAAATTGTATTGTTATATTTAATGTGAATGATCAAGATAAGGTTTTTGAAGTGAATTTGTTAACTTACTATCAGTTTATTGTGCAGTACCTAAAAATATGCATGTTATTTATTCTCTACTGGTTTATTTAACTTAAATAAAGTGATTCAAATCATACGGATCATATAATAGAAGAATATGATGAAAAAGTATTATAAATTGGGTTATTTCTTTTCAGAGATTTAAAAGTATTGAATAATTGCTTTCATTACTGAACTTTTTAAGTGTATGGTTCACATCATGTTGATAAGAAATACTTATGAAAATGATGACATGATTTAAGCATAAAAACTAACCTGAAACACCTTTTTAGTATTGATTGCTTATGAGCAGCATAGGCTTTTGCTAACATTTCAGGTGTAGGCTTACATTAAATAGAAAAATTCAAAGTATAGTATGTTAAGTCATATGTATGTATACCTTATTATTTTTAGACAAATCATAAAGTATACTAAAGTATACCAATCACCATGAAAATATTTATAAGTGTAAATTAGTAGTACGTTTTCAGAAAACAAAATTAGTGTTTACTATATTTTCGAGAACAAAGACGGTGTTTGTTTTTACGTGATCATAGTCTGGTGATCTAAATTGTACCACACAAGATAAATATACATTTGTGGTATCTTTCACAAGTTCCCATTCCTAGAAGTGTGAAACTTGACCAGATTGCAAGTAACCTTGAAACAGCCTTTACCTGATAGAATTGACAGTAAAATTGCGATTATATGAAGGAAATCCTGTGATATAATGCTCACTGTATGACCCTCATAACCATGTTTCATTCGCTTATTGAGATGTTAGCAAGCAGACAGTGCTGAATCACTTCAACCACTCAAAGTTTTCTGATTTACAATAACTGTTCAGATTGTATTATTTTATCGTGGAAATCATTGCCAAACTGTAAAATCCTCAATGAAAAGTACTTCCCGGTAGAATAATAAACTTTTTCGTTTAATATGAAGCGTTATTTTGAAAAAATCTTTATCTGTTATTCTAATTAAATGATAAGTACCAAGGGAGAAAGGATAGTTAAAAATAGAAACTGACAGGTGAAAATGTTATTCTTCATGACAGAGATAATTTTTAATCAACTTCGTAATTTGACTTATTCAATTTGACAATCAAATTTTTTTATCAAAGTTCTTGTCATGATGATAACCAAAAACTTTATCAAAAGTTGAACCATATTCAAAAAATATATTATTGTTTGTCTTCTTATTTAAAATTGAAATTCATTCCATTAAAATTCATAATCGATCTAGGCTAGACCATCAATGAAAACCTGAAAGCGTTGGGCGGGCGCTTCGTTCTAATTTAGTCAAATTTAAGTCGGTTCAGGATTTCAATGAAGTTCAACTATCTCCACAAGCTCATACAGAATCTATTCATTGGAAATATAGATAAATACGATGTTGATAAATCACTGTGTAGTTGAAAATTGTTGATTATTTTTTACATGAAATGTGATTGGCAAATTTCAAATTTTATATTTGACAAACTACTCTATCAAGCACTTTCACTTCTCATATCCCATCTACTTGGCGGATATCATATAACGTAAGTGTTTAGCGTAGTTTGTACCCAAAGAAGCTTTTAATTCAAACATTTAAAATGATGTTGTACTAAAGTATATAATTAGAGCGGAATAAACTTAAATTCATCAAGAAACGGTCAATCATGTACTAGGACAAACTCTTATGGATCTGTGCTAAACAGCTTTAAAAATTTCGTTTCACTATCACTTGAGTCTTAATGATGTCAACCTTTAGAGTTATTTAAAATATCTAAATAACTTCTTTGAATTCAGCAAGCGTATATGTTCCACGTTTCATAAGATAAACTGTAAGACTAACGAATCAAGTGCATATAAAATCCTTTCGAAAAACAATGTTTTCACAAATACAAAACTCACTTGATATTGTAATTCTTCTGGTAACAGCTAATTAAACAAACATAATAAAAAGAATAAATATGCAGTATATGAGATAAAAAGTCTAACAAAATGGATTTCTAAACTACTGCAATTCTTTTAATATAATGAATTTTCGAAAACATAGTTATCAACATTCAGTACTATTAACTGAGTTCGTTAGTATCTCTGGTCTTTTGTACCAATACTACGAATAGACGTACCATAATTTACTTGCCTTCATAAAGCAAACATTAGAAATGCAACAATATAGTGTTGACCTGTGCGTTGATAATCATTACTCAATATAATACAACAATATAAACCCTAGTGTGTAACTTTAAGAGAATGATGTGAAATTTTAGAGAAAGAGTAACTTAGTTTGCCACTTATATATATATATATATATATATATATATATATATATATATATATATATATATATGTTCAATTATAAAGCAAATTACTTCATTCCTTTTAATTGTTTACAATTTTGAGTTTTAATCGTCGTGATTTTATTTGAACTTAGAACTGATATTGACTCTGTTGCCGTGTTAACAGTATGTTCATTCATTCGCAAGGTAGTAGATGTACACTGCTGAACAGTTTTAAAACGAAACGAATTGGATGTCCATTGTTCCTTCAAATAATATCAGTTGACGACAATGGTCATCGTTAAAATAAAGAGGAGTATTTTTAAATATAAAGTTAATAGATTAGGCATTAAGTATAACTTACAAATTCTAGTTTTGATGTACCAAATAGGGAATGCATTAATTCATGATCAACATATGGATGAGAAGGTTTCATATCCAGATCAATAAATGTATCCCTTAATATTAAGGTTTAAAATAGTAGAAATATAATATGACATGGTTGAAAATGCACGCCACAATGTCACATGTTTATAAATAAGTTTATTCAAATCCTCATCTTAATATATTTTCTCACCTGTAACTAATTTTGACCCATAACCTCTACATCTATTTTAACTGGCACAACAATTTGATGTAAGTAATCTCTGAGTATACCTATTAGATCCCAATTATTAAAGATGACAAAGGTTCAAAGTGCAATCAAGTGATTTACTAGCATTACTTATTACTATAAATCTACGCTATGTATTACTCATTCAACTGCTAATGATAAATGTAGTTTTGTGATATCCCAATTACTAGAAAATTGTATTTTCGACAAAAAATATTTATTATTAACATTCTGTCCAACGCTCAATTTATTTGAAACTATCAAGTCCAACCATAGTATTAATACCTACCCACTCACTTAACTGTTGTCAATATTATCAACTTCTTTAACAGTAAATAATCAAAAGAGCAAATATCTAATTTAAACTGAGAAAATCTACAAAGTATTTAAGAGTAATAATAGTCACCAATTTTTTTGTTACATGGTTAAATCCCATTATAATTTAAATATTGGAAAGAACGAACATATTCACTCGCAAAACTGACATTGTTAAAGATAAAACTGTCGAAAAATTTATTTGTTAGCCAGATAAAGCTTTGACAACCGTAGAATTCTACTTGATATGCCAGTTTTTTCACGTAAATCTAAGAATTCACACAAATAAATCAAAACGCAAGCATAGCCAAATTCAAATATTTTTGATAAAAAGATTTATTGAAGTGAAATACAACTTACCAGTTTAAACTCATAAAACCAATATCGTAAAGAAGTTGAAGTTTTTCTGCAATCCATTTACGAGGATTTTCTGGTAACATAACGCTTAAACCACCTAAAAGTGCCTTCAATAATAATTAATAATAACCATGAATAAACCATCAGAACATTGTAAAACAATATTGTTGATTATGTATGCTTTTATAAAGAGTGATAAAGAATTTTGTTATTCATCTGATAAGTAAACAAATATTAAAACACTGTCCACCACAATAATTTCATTATATCTTTTGTAGTATTATTGAATTGTACAAATGTTGTATAAATGTTTTAATCTGTAACTGAACAGTTAGAATACTGATATTTCCTGTGTTTAATCACGTAATCAAATTCTCATTAGCTTTAATATTAAGTTATTCATAACTTCAGAAGTTTTAATATACTAAAAATGTTCATAGCTTCTATTGTTTACATTAATAATCAGATAAGCATTTACTAATTACATAACATAAAAACAACAGATGATGAAATGACTGACAACATTAAATAAAATGTATTTATAAGTGGTTTATTCTTAAATTACTAAATAAAATAAGGATATATATACATATATGGATTTCCGTGTTTTTCATAAAGGGGTATTTATTAAAAGTTTAAATAATTGTAGAATGTTTTAAGATAGTAGATTTATAAAAGTCTATTGTACAACTGATTAATTATAGAATACATGTGTGGATATTTTATAATAAGCGGCCTTAAAACGGATTTAAATAAAACATTTCTAGGAATAGAAAAATAATATCACAGATGAAATAGTGGTAGCTAGAAAATATGTATGGATTAACAGGATAAAATCTAAACATAACTCCAATTAGAACAAGATTTTTAGATCAATTAAAAGAAATATCTGAGTAAAATGGAAAGTTTTACAACAAACTGTAGTAAACTAAAGTCACCAGGTTACTTTTATATATATATATATATATATATATATATATATATATATATATATATATATATATATATATATATATATATATATATATATATATATATATATATATATATACCCTGTTTTTTAATTATTTCCCATGAGTTTTAGAAGTAACTATATTAACCCATAGTGTCATAGAATAAGAAGAGAATTCAGTGAAGAAAATTTTCTTTTCGACAAAATCATTTACTTCCGCTGTACATTCGTATATATAGTTATATGGAAAACATATATCTATAGAAGGATAGAATAGCTTCCATGATAAATTGATTTGAGATGCTTATTTATATCATTTAATATTCAGATCCAAGATTTCTCTTCTTTTACTGCAATATTTGCTTTCTAATATTGTAAATAAACTTTTGAACGATTATTTGCATATTTCTTCACTATTAATTATAAACCTAGATCAACTTATACATCAACTACTTAATTTTATCTGAGTATTTTTCGAATCATCAATAATTTCGTTTTTAAATTGTAGACAGATGATAAAGCTCTATAAAATAATGGAATCTATATCTTTTTGAGATTTGTTTTATTCTGTATAAATTAAGAATTTATATTGGCGGCCACTTGTTGAAGTGTAGATGACTGACAATTACCCATCGGTAAGGGAAATATTATTGCAAACTTTACAAAATTCCGAATATGTATTTCAAGAATATTTGACTTATTGATAGTCTGCGTCGTGATTTAACTTGAATTACATATCGACTGAAACCTATGAAGTACTGTAAAGTTTCGTTGCTCTAGTTTGGGATTTGTCAATAATGAGGACCCTTATTATGGTCTGGAATATAAAGAGGCATTTCAGATATTGTGATGAGCGAGCTACGTTTAAATAACTGACTTGGAACCCAGTAGTTCTCATTTATGAATTTACTTTTAAGAATTTATTGCTAAAGTAATCAATTTCAAAGCATCTTGAAGACTTTCTGGAGATTAAGGGAACTCTTGAAGATACGGGACCAATTATCATAACATGAATTAGAACTTTAATTTCCAGGAATATGAGAGTAATATAAAGATTCGTTTATCAGAAAATGTACTGAAATGTTCACAAAAAGATTAAGGAAGCTGATTTGGTCTTTATGTTAAATTAGCTTCCATAAATATTAAACCCAACTTAAGCTAAGTTTGGTTATCATAGATATGTACTAACAGGTTTAACCAATGTTCATCATTTTGCACTAGTTTCATAACGTCTAGATCAAAAGGAGCAAAGTATTTAACCAACAAACACGACCTATTTATATCATTTTATGCACCTAACAACCAGCTAGTTTTTAGCGGACGATTATTACCAACAAAATAACTCTTTGTCTATGTAACACTTACTGTTTCGTCTACATGACTTTACTCTCGCTTTTCAACTCTATGTAGACTGAAGTAAAGCTAATATATCTTTGGTGCAAATGAATCACTTATTGCTTTATCACAATACAAGAAAAATTCTTAAGCTATACAAAAATATAATCTATTAAAACTTGGGGAGGTTTTCGGGAATTTCTTTAAAAAATTGTTTGGTAAGAAATGTCTTTGTTGTTTAGGTTAAGACTTCTGAACCAAGTTTTTCAATTTATAACTTTGTATCTTAATTCAATTCGTTTTAATTAAATGTTTGCCTACATTTTAAAGTAAGTTGCACGTTTACAGGGATAAGGTCATGCTTGAATATATTATTTAAATTGTACAAGAAAAAAAAACGAAGCGTGTTTATTCCTTAGCCTCAACTAACCATATGAATGATAACCTTAAGCGAATTACTTGAAAGTTGTGATTTGTTTTGCATACACCATTAATCAGTTTAGAAATTACAGGAGTGAAATGAGTTCGGGTAGTATAACTAGCCTTCAGACATATTGAATTTCAAGGCTGATTACATGAACCTTTAATGCGTTACATATTTGAATCAAATATCGTGGCAAGTTGACATAGTTCAGCCTTATTTGATTTTATAAGGAATATGTACAAAGTTCGATTGTAATTTTATTCATTGAATTAAACAGAATTTACACCTATTAAATACGTTTTGGTAACATTTTCATCAATGATAACTATTTTAAAATATTCAATCATTTCTTTATACATCAAAAAGTATAAATAATTCTAATAAAAAGTTCTTACCTCAAAAACTTCATACAAATGATGTTTTCGTGTATATTTCAGTAGATTTGGATCAGGTTTCCTAATGTAAATTTCTATTTGATCCTACAATGTTGATTTTAATATAGACATATAAATTTTTTTTTAGAAAAATTAAACTTTTTCCAAATTAATTTCTGAGTATATCATATAAAAAAACAGAATTTTCTATAAGAAATCATGTATTTAACTTATGTCTGCATAAATACATATATAATATTAAATTATTTAACAAAATTAAAACGTGGTAATGGATTTACAATAGCAGTCTCAATTTCTTCAAAAACAGTGTGAATATCTCTGTCTGCATGCACTTTAACCACACATGGATCATAGTATACGATAATGTCATCTCTGTTAGATGTAAATCTTGAGAGCTTTGGGCCTATAGCATCTTCTTCATCATTTGGACGCTGCAAAGCACGTTGACTTATGCATACATCTTCCATAGATTCGAATGCTGTATGAAAACATATACCGGTGATTGGATCAATTCTACGTCCAGAAAGTCGTTCAGATGCACAAGATTGATGTATATCCATTAGAATAACTCGAGTCGGGTATATTTTATGCGATGACAATAGCTCTGCTTGTTGACGTGTACGAGGATATCCGACAAGTATCCAACCATATGTAGTGCAATCAATTTTATTCAGTCTGTTTCTCACAACTTCAGAGACTATGGCATCTGGAACTAGGTTTTAAAGGAATGGAAAATAGCATTAAAGTGCAAATCATAGCAATATTTGGTATAATTACCACGAAAATATATAAACCCTCATTATAAAAGAAATGTTTATATACCACTTGAAAAATTGTTTAGGTAACAAGCATAAAAGTAAGAGTTATGATATGGTTAAACTCTTAGCCATAATATATGCCAACACCATTGTATTTTGCGTCAAATATTCTAAACAAAAAGGAATTCGAGTGACTTTTATGAAAAATGCGTTAAAATTACCATAATACATAAGTCTTCTCCGAGGTTATTGAACCCAGGAGTAGTTCCAACGTATAGGTAATATATTAAACTGAAGACTTCTCATCATATGTTTAATGAAACCAGCAATTCAACAGTTCAATCATTGGTCGATCTTTAGATTATCTTAATGAATAAGAGTTTGTATAAGAAAGAATACGTTTGATATAGAAAATACTGTGCACAATAGAAAGAAAGACTTAACAAATGTACCTGGAATATTTTTTTGAACATAAGTTTTCATTATGTTCCCAACCGAAGAACGATTAGCTACTTCACGAAGTATAAGCTGCCCACAGTCCACTGGAATTAGTCCATACTTTTTAGCTAGCAAATTTGCTTGTGTACGTTTTCCAGCTCCAGGATAGCCTAATAAAACGACCTTAGGAGTTTGCAGAGCAACGCTGCGACGACATTGGTTTACTTTTGCCAAAACGGAATGATATAAGTCATTGATTGGTTGATCTGCATTAAATTCATAAGCAACACTAGAATAAATTCTCTTTAGTAGAACCATTTGTCTGTTGTATTCGTTGTAAAGGTTTTTAATTAGTTCTTCATCATTTTCTGTAAGTTTTACCAAGCGCCTTTCAACTGCTAAATCAGCTGGGGGGTTATGTAACAGATTATATAAATCTGATGCAAATCTAAAATTAAGGATTATTCCTTATTCTCACCTCCATTATCGGGATCCATCCTCTCTCCTGATGCTCTTTCAATTAGTGTAAGCAGTGGTGCATCTAGAAAGACTACAAAGATCACTTCATAAAAAGTAATTATCACTTCATACTTGCATAATCAGGAAATATTCCTTCATTTATAAGTGCTTTAGCCTCTTTTTCACATCTTGGGAAATCGACAATAATATAACCTCTTGATTCACAGTCAGATTCGTTAAGCCGTTTCTTCAAAGCAGCAATTAGTTTTTGAAATGAAGCATTCTATTAGGCAAAATCATAACACAGTTATAGCAGTCTAATTTTCCAAAGGTTACGTTACTTCGTATACAATAAGTCACGTTTAAGGATGAGTACGAAATGGAATAACCCATAAGTCTTTGAAATGGCCGTGAAAGAACTTATTTTGCAAAACTTGCTCGACCTAATTAACAAGTAAATACTTCACTTAATAAAAAATATTTAATATGATAAGCGCAAAGACATTGGAAAAAAACCCATTTTTTCTTCAAGTTTTGGAATTCATAGAATTTATTGATAAACTTGTGTTCCACTTACAAAGCAACATATAAAAAAGTTTTTAATAACAAACAAATCATATGAATAAAAGAGAAAACCATTTATGGTTGCAACGACATAAAACGCCGAATTTGATTAACAGTATGGTTGAAAGATAGTCCTATTGCCTCAATTATTCACAGTGGAAAATTATTTTATTGCATAGCGAGAAGTTATAAAACTAACGTATATCTAGGTGTGTTGGAAAGAGTGTTAAAGTCTGACGACAATATTAGAATACTTGCTAAACATTTTAGACGGCCACAGTAAGTGTATAAGTTCAGATACGCATATAACCAAAATTAAGTCTTCTATTAAAGGTAAGTTTCACGAGTGTGAATTCTTATTAAACTTGAATACAACACGATATATATGCCCTACCAGGTGGTTAAAGAAACAAATGCTTTGAAAATTTTATTCGACAAAAACTGTAAGAATATTTTAATGTAATTGTAGTTTTACTCAGACAGTGCTTGTTGTGGTGGTTGCACGAACTGATGGTTCCTTGGTACTTGATTGGCTGTTGATCCCAAATTCTAGATATAATACGTTCAATTGTGCTTACATAGTTCTACTTGCTGTAAATTACACTATTTCAAAAATTCTTAGTACAGTAATACGAATACTTCTAATTAACATATTGACGTCACGATAGATACACATTCAGATTCTCAAGCTTACCAAGATTTTATGAATAGGTTTGCAATCTGGAGTATGACCAGGAAACATGTTAAGGACGATGAGATTGGGGCTCATTTCCTCACACTTATCGGACAAGGTACCTAAAGCTCACTAGGAACTTTGGCTTTCTCAGGCAAGCCTGTTGTACTCCTTTTTGCAACTCTCAAGAGAACTACTACTACTAGATCATGTTAAGTGTACTGATTTTGAATGCCATGAGAGTAAAATTTCATAAAATAACTCGCCGTGACACCAAGAATTTTACTACATTACTTAGTTATCCCAATCCAATGCGTGCCCAAATTTATGAAGATAACAATTCTTTGAGCAGTCAAAAATCAGGTTATAGAGGTGAGCACAGGTATGGTAAATGCTTATCCTCTAGTAAATTTTGCTTGCGTAATTCATTTGTGCTTTGATACGCCAAATCCTCCAATTGTGATAAAACGGGACGCATACAGTCAGTTTATAGAAGTGCTGTATTTTGCCACTAGTGATTAAAAACTCTGTAGTTCGGATTTTATGAGGTTTAGTGTTTCTAATGATCATTTATCTTTATTCACAATCTCGGCAGAAAACGGCTATATTCAGAAGCGATTGTATACCTCCCTTGATTCATTTGATGAATTTATTGTTGACACAGACCAGAAAGTGCCATAGCTTAATTCATAACTAAATGAAGTCTTGTTAGCCTTGCATAACTCTGAAACTGAACTCCAACTAAATAAACTTGTGTTTCGCATAATACTGGTCGGGGAAGCTGGAGAGACCCGTACTCAGAAAATAATTGGTTTCAGCACGATGAATACAGGTGTATTAAATGAAAATCAGAATTTTTGTGAGATGAGGGTTTCTGATGAATCAATCTCATCAGATTTTTCTTGTTATTTTACCAGATATGGGTTGTCCTAATGATTCACATAATTTTGATTAAATTCTTATAAAAACGGGAAAACATGTCCAATGAATCAAATTATGATCCAAAATTTGATGCAATTTTGATCGGCGCCGATTTTTCTAATGATCCTTTATTCTTCCAAGAGATTCTTAATAAATTTGAAGAGAATATTTCGGAGGAATCAAATCCCGATGATGTCTTATCAAATGTTATTTGTCATCATAGTGCATTTGTTTCTGATGGAAAACTTGGTTAATGTGATGCAAAACGTTTAGGTGAATTCAAACTTAACTGCTGTTTGGATGATCTGATATCGAGTGTTGTTTATCCTCAACATGAAATCATTTCTAATGAATCCTCAAGTCACTGCAAGAACTATGTTTTAAATGAAGTCACGTTGTCTGTTACTTGCGTATGTAAAGATCCAACGTGGAGGAGGACAGTGTTGGAAAATCTATGGCTCGAATTCCAGATATCAATGATTTGGAAACATACGATCGGCAAGTTAACCTAATTAACTTCCGGGAACCAAGTGAGTATATTCTAAATCACCCAGAGTCTACATCCAATACACCATCGGAAAGACAAACGATGAGTCCAAGGAGAAATATGATCGTTCATAGAAATTTAAAATCCAATTTAAGCTGTGGCGGACGTGATATTTGTTAGAATCAATGGTTCATTGGTACTTGTTACTTAGATAAATGTTCCTAAAGCAGACCCTTTGGATGAATTTCACTTTATTTGCACAAAATTAGGTTTTTAATTCTTAGAGGTTTCCAGGCTAACCACACGAGAAAAACATCAGGATAGAGAAACCAATATCGGGCAATAGGGATGTCAAAAGAATAAAAACGATATGGATCTATCAGCGAAGTGATCTGTAATTTGGTAATCGTTATTCAAATCCCATAAAACAAACACCAACCTCACACAGAGAAAAACATACATAATGATACTATTAGGGTTCTCATTCAGACGTCTGATAGCCTTGAAATTTTTCCAAAATTTAAAAACTTAAGATTGACTGTTCAGTAGCGAAATATGGTTGGAAAATGATTGTGCTAAAGCATTATACATTTACCCATCTATACAAGAGTTTTAAGACTAATTTATGTAGTTGTAACAATCCTAACGAAAGGAACTATTCACAAGAAATTAAGTTTAAGGAGGTGTTCCAAATTCTGAGGCACGTAATATATGTGATTTAGACTGGAAAGTCACAATTTTTCTTCGTAGAAGAAATTTATCTAGAATTTAGGTTTGAAAAACAACTGTAACTGAGATTTCTCAAAAAACATCCAGCACGTCAAAATTGAATTTTTCCAGGGCATTATTGCAAAAAATGTTTCATAATGCAAACATCCTATAAGATTTAAAACATTGATTTTACTGAAGCCGAATATTGTGGCTGCTGATTTCACTTCGATTGTCGAAGTAACCTAAGACATATAAGATTAGGTTTTTATCGTTTCGGTCTCATACTAGCAGTTGAAAATAAGTTTTAAAATGATAAAAAGGATTGGCTAACTTTCCCTTCCGGACATAAACTGTATACGTCTTCCCCATGAATCATTGTGCATTGCAGTTTCACTTGCAACATGGAACCCAGCAATCTCTTGCCTGATGACTTTGGACCGAAAATAAAAATGGAAGGTACTAAAACTGTCTTTTAATTTCAGTGGAACTACCATCTCCGACATCTTTTTCCAGGTACCTAATTAAATATGATATAGGATCTCCAGGACGATTGATTATTAAAAGTTTAAGTAATCTCTGGAAAGTAAAAATAGAAAACAATACTTGCATGAGCTCAAAGATTGAATGTTTCTCAGCATAGTCCATATACTTTGAAGGAATTTGTGTACATTCGGAAAGTGAATTCATTTTAAATATCCCTCGGAGGTTTTAAAACTATGACAACCAACGAAACCGAAAGAAACCTTTAAAGCACAGAGTGTATTGCGAATGACGACTTCAAACATTCGTGGATAAAAACCTAAATATTTCAAAATGAGAGTTGGTGACAAGATTTATTACTAGGTGTGGCAAAATACAAGAAACGATATGTGAAGTTTAAGATCATGTGGAGGGAGCGAAATTCTTAAGTGAAAATAAACAGATGACAAGATGGTTATCGGATACGCTTATTAAGAAGAAGATTCCTTCAGGAAATTTATCATCATGTATTGATGATTGTCACGATACGATGAGTTGGTGCAGACGGTGGTATGACTTCGACGTACGATCTTATATATTAGGCAGTTATATAATGACAAGTCTACGATTTTAGGATTAGTGTTACAAGAGAACTGTTAAACTTCGAATAATTAAAACCTTTTAGTCGTATAATAATAATTTTACTGCGATTTTGGATGTATTTGTTTTACTTAACTTTTCAACTTGTTTCTTTATATCATTATCTTCGTACATTTGGGTTTCTCTTTGTCATTGGTTCGGTATTTAAGATTTTTTGCTGCGTGAACCTACAGAATTGAAGGACGACATTTGGGTCGACTATTTGCAAGTTGTGTATAAACTTTGGTATCTAAATTGGAATTTGGTTCTATTGTTAATTTGGGTTCGAAAATTGCAAATAGATCGATAAATGGTACTTCAATAACGGGAACGAACGAAAACTTGGGCTTAACAATCAGATCTATTATTAGCACAGTATTAATATCATAGTAGACCATAATTCTACAATCTCAATAGTCTTACTGAACACATCTAGCTGAAGGCGCTCGGTCACGCACTCACACCGGATCATAAGTGTGTACTACTTGTACACACGTGTGGCCACTACAAACCAGCTTACACCAAACACATCTCGATATATCGATAGTTTTTGAATATACTTTTCAACCACTTCACTAAAGACTTCTGACTTGACTAGGTTGGCATACTTATATTATTATGGTGTCACGTGCAAAGGCATAGTCAAACTCCACATACCTTTTGCACCCTTGGCAGTGGACTCAGTGTAATCTGGTTCACCAAAAAACAAACCACTGGTCTTCCACTTGTTGGAATTTTATATATTCTGATATTAATTTTGTACTTTATATATTTTTTGCTCGTTTGTATATCTCTCCATTATTACCGAACAGATTATCAAATTGTTCAGATTAAGAGTCTTTCACCTCCCAATACTCAACGAATACCATTCTGGTCCAGTGATATAGAAGATAGGTTCTGCAGAATTTCATGAGCACAGGCGCACGTGCACAATTTCTTGCGTCACTTTAAAGAAGGTTATACGAATTTTTCAACAACATGAAGTTCCGAAAAGGCTCAGCAACAGAAATTTTGCTACAGATGCATGAGCTGACTTACAGCAAACCTTCGACGAGGTCTGGTTAAAACGAATCTCCTTTTTAAGGCGTTCTTGACATCACAGATTTCTTTCATACTCTGGCTCATTGCCTTACCATTATCATAATTGTAGAATTGTAGAATTATGGTCTACTATGATATTAGTACTGCTGTAATAAAAGAACTAATCCTAAAATTGTAGATTTTTCATGATATAACTGCCTAATTTATAAGATCTTACGCGGAAGTCGCACCATCGACTACACCAACTCACTGTATCGTATCAATTACCAATACATGTTGTAGAGCAGGGTTAGACTAGAGAAGGAGCAATATATTTCATATGAATGGTAGATATAATAATAATAATAACAATAATTTATTCTCAAATAACAGTTTGTTACATGAGGCATGCCAGTTTACAGGCAAGATCAAATTGATACAAATGATACAATATACACTGTAATAAATCACATAGTTGGGTTGATAATTTATAAGATATGAATGTAGATGGTTTTAATCAGTGCCACAGTTGGCGCGCTTCATGAAAGTTGCGTTGCGAATGTGCGACTGATTGTCAAGGATAGGTCTATTGAAGGTATGAGCTTTTAGAAATCGCAACCTTATGTCCCTTTGGGATATCCAAGGCTTTAAGTATGGTGCAGGATAAAGTAACCAGTTCCATATCTCAAGGGGCTGAAAGAGGGAGCAAGTAAAAAAAACACCAGAGGCAGAGTAGTCAATATTCATGAAGGAATGTTTAAGGTATGATTACTCAGTCTAATTTTCCTTTATTAAGGTATATGTTAAGAAAGAGCATTTTAATAAGTTAAAGAAAATAAGTGTTGACAAGGTGTGAGTGGACATACAACTGACAAATGAGGGCGGTTCGGAAAAGAGCTGAGAGTATAAGATTATGTGTGATTATAAAATAAAGTAAAGTGCTAGAAACAGTATTGTGATATACATTTGGCTGTCTTCCCTTTATTATCGAAGCTATTAGAGCCCCTTTCGTTTTTTTAAAATATTTTTCCCCCAGCTATTATAGGGTATTGATTAGGCTTCGTATATTAGCGAATCGTCTAGTTTGCTTGTAATAGGATTTCTGGGTAGGAAGTGAAACCGATTCAAAGTTCGTAACACGACTTAAAGAGGTATTTTGCGTGAATAAATCAGCTTCAATACCATAAGTTCGTGGCATCCCACTTAACCATAAGGAGCCGTAATTAAACAAAATGTTCTGCCCTACAGACATGGGTGGATTGAAGTTATCTCCCCACCTTCATGCTTGCTGGTCAGTAACGCCACCCTCCCTCCTTTTGTGATGTTAGGCTCTCTTACGTTTGTGGTAAGTATGAATACTGCTTTGATCAAAGCCCATAGTTGGAATACACTGTCTCTACTAGGTCCATGTTACAAGCAAATCAGATAGTTAAAAAATTTGTTTTATGGGTTAGATGTCCACATAGTATATCACACTGCTATGAAAATAACTAATGGTTTAAAGAAGTGAGGACTAATAGACAATCAAAAGATATGAGAGGATATAAAATCGTAGAAAAAAAATTTCAGGGTAAGACAAATAAAACATTGAGAAACTCACAAGACGTTGTGGCCAAATTTTGAACTTTGAATGATCAGCCTAAGTAGATCAGCATTCATAAGATTGAGCTATCTGTCTACTTGCATTAGAAAAAAAGGCATGACTTTTAGGAAGAATAATGTACATTTAACCTGTAGAGATTTGGGAACTGAAAGCTAGGGTTAGGAGCATGAAGTCATGATTAATAAACAATGAGTAATAGGAAAGGATAAGCCATATATTGTGATTTGGTTTGTGTAAGATCCATTTTGAATGCTTTGTGTGTTCGTGAAAATCCCTCCATGTATATACTTGCACTTTGTTCCTATTGATTCTTTTAGTCGTACAATGTTAACTTTTTGACTACAGTTGAATTGTTAATATTTGTATTTTATTATAGTTTTCGTTTTTACCACACCTTCACTAATTCCCTATGCTTCTTCCCGAACTGCACTTATGTTGTTTTACTTTATACTAAGTCTTGGCGGCAGCCATTTTGGTTTGTTCCTGTTTGTGATTGCTTGACCTGCGTTGACTGGGACTGTGCATTTTTGTTGTGAATTGAAGCACTCTTCCAGAATTGAAAACACTCTGGGTTATAGAGCGACCAAGTATTACCTTTTGAACGAATCTGTACGTGATCTATCCAGACAGGATAGAATAACATTTATTTGTGGTGATTGGTAATTTTCTTGCATCCTTTATCAACGTTCTTATTTATTATAGTTTAGAGTTGATCAATTAAACAATTATTGGTTGGATAGCTGAGTGGTTATATTTGTTTAGGTAATAATGTACACTTAAATTTATGATAAATTATAGAACCGCTATCTTACCCAATTACTTTGTTTTGGTTTCAATCGGGCGAGGGCGCGTATCTAACTCATCCAGACAGCTGTCCAGCAGTCCAAACGTAGTTTGGATCTTACAGTTCTAAACAAATATTTGGTCGAATTCGTTTGGCTTTCGTTTCGTTGATTCCAATCATCGTCTCTGGGAATATCTGGTCGTTCGCTTCCGATGCCAAACAATCGTCGAAGGAAATTAAGTCCAAGGCTTGTGGATGTTAAAAGAGATGAACAAAAGGATGGATCCCCTCAATCAAAGCAAGTGCCTTCTGATGCTTCTATGTGTCATGGTTCATATTCTAATAGGGACGATTGTAATTATAGTGAATCTAGTTGTGATATAATGTCAGATGGCATAGAAAACCTTAATTTAGACGTGAAGCAAGCAAAAGACGTAAGGCCGTCGGCGTTTTTCATAGGTCCAGAGTTACCAAAGGTTGAGTTAGGTTATTTCGACGGTCAACCAAGAGGTTACTGGAAGTTTTTAAGGGAGTTTGAGACCTATGTGGAATCAAGGGTCAAGGATGATGGTCAACGCTTGCTTTATTTGATACATTATTGTAAGGGTAAAGCGAAAACAGCCATTGAGGGTTGTGTTATGTTGGAAGCCTCTTTTGGTTACAAAAAGGCCAAAGAAATTCTAAAACGGTTGTTCGGACAGGCGCATGTAATCGCTCGGGAGACTTTAGAGGACTTATTCAAAACTACAAATGTTGATTACAGTGATCCTGAGCAACTAACAAATCTAGCTATTAGGATGGAAAATTGTTCTATGGTTTTGAAACAGATGAAGTATACTGCCGACTTAAATTCTTTAATTACCTTAGAGAGAATAGTAGGACTCTTACCTCAAGTTATGCAAGCCCAATGGGCGGACTGGGTAGATGAATTGACTGAAGATAATAGAGAACCAACCTTTGACGAGCTTACACAATTTATAGCATCCCGCGCGAGGGTAGCTAATAGTAGGTTTGGACGGTTAGCGAATCGTCCGAGAAAGGGACACAACGTAAAGACAAATTGTCACTTGCAATTGGAGCAGGCGAATAATTCGAAAGAGAAAGCTAAATGCAGTGTGTGTTCCCTAGACCATGCTATTTATAAATGTCCAAAATTTTTAGCGCTTACCGTTCAAGAGAGATGGTCTCACGCGAAGGTTAATGGCATCTGTTTTGTCTGCCTCAGGCAAGGGCATAAAGTTAGTGAATGTAAGCTGGCAAAACGTTGTAACGTTGAGGGTTGTGAAAGGAAACACCATTCTTTGTTACACAGCGAGAGTGAGAAACCTGGTACCTCGAGTTGTTGCGGATATACTAAATCACTAATCAGTCAAGTGTGTTTAGGCATGATTCCCGTACGGTTGAAATCGCGAAAAGCCGAGATTGTGGGTTACGCTCTGTTGGACAACGGTTCTGATGTGACACTGATAAAATCAAACTGTTTGAGGTCTCTCGGGCTGAGCGAAGACGAAGCATCAGTGGTAGTTGAGACTGTAGGCGGTAATAGAACAATGAAGGTCACGAGTGCGCCTTTCGAGGTATATTCTTTAGATCGATCTGAACATGTTACGATTGAAGGAGCTCTGATTGTAGCACGTATACCAGGTCATAAGCCAACAAAGTCAGCAATGAACAACCTAGTTAAGTGGCCGCATTTAAGTGATGTACCAATAGATAGCCTAGACTCTGAAGAAGTTTTACTGTTGATTGGTTGCGACATACCAGAAGCACACTGGGTGTTAGACCAGCGGTTGGGCGGAAGAAAAAGCCCGTACGCTGTGAAGACGTTGCTGGGGTGGACGGTTTTCGGACCTGCGTTATGTTCGGAATATAGGAAAAGAGTAGTTAATCATACCAGTAAATTACAGACTTTGGAGAACGAAATACGTAAACCTTATGATGTAGAGTTTTCTGATGTTTATTCAAATGATAAATCATTATCAGTAGACGACAAGACGGCTATAAGGATTGTGGAAGGTGGCACACGCTTCGTAAATGGTCATTTTGGAGTCCCTATACCATGGAAAGTGCACCCAAATATGGGAGGGGGGAATTATGAAGTGGCAAACAGTAGACTACAGAGTTTGAAGCGTAGATTGTTGAAAGATGACATTCTGTATATCAAGTATACAAATGGTATTGAAAGGCTTCCGACTATGAAAGGGATTCTATTCATAGTTTCTTCTCTGTTCGATCCTTTGGGTTTAATTGCTCCGGTCTGTCTTCCTGCCAAGGTCCTCTTGCAAAAATTATGTAAGTCCCAAATAGGCTGGGATCAGCCTCTCAACGAGCCATACAAGTCCGCGTGGCCAAATTGGGTAAAATTTATGCGTCAAACAGGTCCCAGATTTGCAGGACTTCAAAGATTCGTCGCTCGAGATGTTGTTCAGAAAGCTCTTGTGGAATTAGGCGTGTATAGAGGTGAGAAAGATAATCCTGTGGTTGTACCGATGTGTTCTCGAAGCAAAGATATTGTTGAACCATTGTTGAAACCTCGATGGTACCTACGTTGTAAGGACATGGCTAATGCGGCAATGAAGGAGGTATCTGAAGGCCGCTCACGTATTATTCATAGTTTCCATATTCGTACATGGAATAATTAACTTAAAGATTGTCAGGATTGGTGTATTTCTCGACAATTATGGTGAGGACATCATATTCCTGCTTTTCATGTTTCGATTCGACGTCCTGGCGTAGATAATTTAGAAGTTTTAGATCCTACAGATCATAATTCATGGGTAGTTGGTCATACAATCGAAGAAGCACTTCAAAAGGCCTGTGATAATTTCCATTGTTCACCAGATAACTTAACTTTAAACCAAGATAATGATGTATTAGATACGTGGTTCTCTTCACAATTATTTCTATTATCTGGATTTGGTTGGCCTGAACAAATACCAGATTTAAAGGCTTATTATCCTGGTAGTTTATTAGAAACTGGGCATGATATTATATTTTTCTCGGTTGCACGTATGGTTATGATTGGTTTGAAATTAATGGGACAATTACCATTTCATACGGTCTATTTACATGCTATGGTTCGTGATGCTCATGGCAAAAAAATGAGTAAATCTTTGGGTAATTCAGTCGATCCAGTAGATGTCATCAATGGAATATCTTTAGAAGGCTTACAAAAACAACTAGAACAAGGGCACGCAGGAACGTCCCAAGTATTGGCTATAATTCGAAAATGGTATTGGATAATGAAGGCAACCAGCACGGTTAAGAGAGTGATAGGTATGTGTGTGACATGCCGGCGGTTTACGATGAATACAGGGCAACAGTTGATGGCGCCGCTTCCAGCTTGTAGAGTTCAACCAGGATGGTATAGCTTCTCAGCCGTGGGAGTAGACTACTTTGGACCACTTGTTGTCAAGAGAGGAAGATCATTAGAAAAAAGGTATGGATGTATATTTACTTGCTTGCAAACCCGAGCAGTACATATTGAACTGACACACAGTTTGAATACTGATTCGTTTATAATGGCCTTGCTACGTTTTATTGGAAGAAGAGGGAAACCTGCAGAAATTTACAGTGACAATGGGTCAAATTTTGTGGGTGCGGTCTCTGAGTTAAGGAGATTTGTGCAACAGTTGAATCAACAGAAAATAGACAAAGAACTGTCAGCTAGGCAGATTCAGTGGCATTTTAACCCGCCCTCAGCCAGCCACAGGGGTGAGGTTTGGGAAAGGATGATTAGGTCCATACGCCGACTGTTATTGCTGATAACTAGAGAGCAGACTCTAACCGATGAGACTTTAAACACTTATTTGATTGAGATTGAAAGGATATTGAACGATCGACCCTTAACTCCGGTCGTTCAAGATGCTAACGATAAACTAGCTTTGTCGCCAAACAGTTTGTTGTTATTGAGAGAATGTGACGGAATAGTCGAAGAAGGTAGCATCAGAGATAAATATGACAAACGTTGGAAACAGGTTAATCATCTTGCTAATGTGTTTTGGAAAAGGTGGTTAAGAGAGTATTTACCATCCCTACAAAAACGTCAAAAGTGGTTAGTTGAACACCGCAATTTTCAGAAAGGGGATGTAGTGATCGTGGCTTCGGACATATCGACGCGTGGAAAATGGCCCTTAGGAGTAGTTGAAGATTGTGAAATAGATGACGACGGAAGAGTTAGAACAGTGGTTGTTCGTACGAACGGTGGATTAGTCAGGAGAGATATACGTAGATTATGCCTCCTTGAAGGCTCGAATTAGTTCCTCGTATTATCAATGTAGGTAGGTCGAGTAGGCGTACTGTTGTAAGTCCTATTCATTCCTATAGTGTCATATGCTACATAATGAACCATGACCATAGGCATCAAGGTAGCTTGTGTGATATGGAGGGATTTTGGGGGCCGGTGTAAGATCCATTTTGAATGCTTTGTGTGTTCGTGAAAATCCCTCCATGTATATACTTGCACTTTGTTCCTATTGATTCTTTTAGTCGTACAATGTTAACTTTTTGACTACAGTTGAATTGTTAATATTTGTATTTTATTATAGTTTTCGTTTTTACCACACCTTCACTAATTCCCTATGCTTCTTCCCGAACTGCACTTATGTTGTTTTACTTTATACTAAGTCTTGGCGGCAGCCATTTTGGTTTGTTCCTGTTTGTGATTGCTTGACCTGCGTTGACTGGGACTGTGCATTTTTGTTGTGAATTGCAGCACTCTTCCAGAATTGAAAACACTCTGGGTTATAGAGCGACCAAGTATTACCTTTTGAACGAATCTGTACGTGATCTATCCAGACAGGATAGAATAACATTTATTTGTGGTGATTGGTAATTTTCTTGCATCCTTTATCAACGTTCTTATTTATTATAGTTTAGAGTTGATCAATTAAACAATTATTGGTTGGATAGCTGAGTGGTTATATTTGTTTAGGTAATAATGTACACTTAAATTTATGATAAATTATAGAACCGCTATCTTACCCAATTACTTTGTTTTGGTTTCAATCGGGCGAGGGCGCGTATCTAACTCATCCAGACAGCTGTCCAGCAGTCCAAACGTAGTTTGGATCTTACAGTTATATTCATATTAGTAACAGTCGAACTTGTTATAATTTTGTTTTTTCTAGATACTAGGAGGTCCGTAATAAAGTGCCTCATTGGTGGGCGGGAATTCAAGGAAATGTTGAAGCTCTTTGGAGTCTAGAAATAGGGTTATTAGCCTTTTGAATCTGATAAACGTATCACAATTACGGATAGGCATTGGCAGCCTGTTCCACAATAAACTGTACCGTACTGTAAAGAACTTACAACGCATTTGTTTTTGGTGTTTTACGGTAAGTTGTGTATATGCGTTGTTTCTAAGTCTATAGGCTGGGTCGTGGGTAATAGTCGGGCAGGTTGATTGGTTCCTAGTGACCTTAAATTAATCATTGTTTACTTCTTTGTTTTGGTTAGGTCTCCCATTGGTTTGATTTTTGTTCCTATATTTGTGCATGATTTTTCTGATTGGTTGATAAATCGGATTGATTTCAATATGCTTGTTGATTGCTGATTGACCTGAGTGCCAGGCTTTTAAAAATACTCTGGTGTTTTTGGGGTTTCCTCTGTCTAAGATTTCTACATTTTCCCAATCGAATAAGTGTCCGCAGTTGTCCACGTGTATTGATATAAGTGAGGAGATATCATGGCATTTGACTGTTAATTGATGTTCGTGTAGGCGAAGGTGAAGAGGGTGTCCTCTTTGTCCGATGTAGTGTTTTTCGCAGTTGGCACAATTTATTTCGTAGATGATGTTTAATTTATTTTACTTTGTTATTTCATCCTTCGCTTTGTACAGGATTGAATGTAGTGATTTTGTCGGTTTGTGTGCTACACCTATCCCGAAGGTTTTTAGCAGTCTCGTTGCGGTTTCTGATATTCCGTGTATGTATGGTAGGGTTACCCGTTTGTTGACTTTTTTGCTTGACTTGGGTTTCGATGCTGCGTGCCGTTGGTATTTTTTGATGAAGTTGATTGGGTAGCCGTTCTTTTGAAATACGTCCTTCAGGTCTTTCTCTTCGATTTTTCGTGCTGCCAGTGTGCTGTATTGTGTCTTCGCCCTCTTGAACAAAATGTGTACGCAGTTGATTTTGTGAGCTCTTGATTTGTTGCTATTGTAGTTGAAGATTTGATCTGTATAGGTTGGTTTCCTATATATATAGATAAAAAGCGACTCACATTTACTTGGTCCTAACGTAATTATTTTGGGGAAAATTTTGTCCAGTTTGGGTAAATTTTGCGGAAACCGCTATTGAAAACTTTGGGAAAATGGTACACAAGCTTCAAAATTTCTCTAAGTCTGGAGAAAATTTCCAAAACATTTGGGTAAAATTTGGGTTTTCTTCAGTATTTCTACAGAACCTCATAACACTTTAAGGTTTTTACCCAAACTTTGAAGAAAACTATCATACTTCTTACAACTTCGGTAAAAATATATCGTGTGTAACCAGATGTTTATGAAAGAATTAATGTTTCAGAATTTCAAGAGAAAATTGTCTGTTCTTATCTGAGCAGATATGAAAAGGATTACTAACAACTGGAAAGAGCTGTATGGATTGCCCAGGACAGGTTAGGATATAGAGTGCTGGTGGGTGGCCCATGCTCCTCCAGGAGGAGAAACAAACGTGAGTAAGCAATTGAGTGATGTGAGTGAATCACTGTCACGGTCAATTTTCATTCTTATGGGCTGTTTTTGACTTTCCACCCAACTATCATCTAGTTGCATTGCTTTATTAGGACGTGGAACAACATGTTTCGAAGATTCAATGTATGCAACAAAATCAGTAGTTATGTGGCTTAAAAGAAACTCAAGTAACATGGTTATTTAATAGTTGTAAAAAGGGAATGCGAAGTATATTACAAAAGAAAATGAATGAAGCACTTCATTGGTACCACTTCATGTAAAATATGAAATTACAGATGCTATTTTGGGGTTGGATATTTATATGACCACTAGGTATCGATCGCTTATTTATTCACAGAGTAGGATGTTAGATGCATCATCGTTAAATGTAGCTTGTCTTAGGCCGGCTTTATGAAACATGTGGAAAACTCCGAATCGTTCCATAAAGCAGTTTAATTCATACTAACCATAAGGGATATAGGCGTGTGAAGTCTTGTAAAATGGTGTTATACTTTCACGACTTTATGTCTGCCTACAGAACGCAAATGATTAGATATAAATGGGAACTATTCCAGTAGAGATTGAACACATGCCATGGAGTTTATCCTGACCTTTTTACATTACGGAGCTGAAATTTAAACTATGACTTATGTGGAACACATATACTACTTTGTAGTCGTCGGTAAAGTATTTGCATATGTCATTAACATACATGATTACCAATGCAAGTTCAGTGGCTGAAACCTGGAAATCATCACTTACAGTTTTCTGAGGGTCGAAGGAGTATCTGTTTATTTTCACCACCTGCGTCCACCCTTCAGGAACGATGAATTTTAAGTGCTATACTGAATGTCTTTAAATTAAATGCTTTACTAAAGTCGGAGTAGAGAGTGGCAATCAGCTTCCCTTCATCCCCGCTTTTTATTATAAAATCGTACTATTGTAGGTGACAGATTACTCAGAACCTTTGGAAATAAATCCATGTTGTGAATGTATAATCAATTACTGCTTATCTAGATGGTTGTCAATCGCTTTCTAAATAATCTGCATAGTTCTGCGTAATATAAAAGTTTGACTAACCTGAAGATAGCAAACTGTATCCAATTCAGATCCTTTCGTGATTTGACGTACGCAGTTTTCCGATACGGAGAGGAAATGCCTGAATCAAAGACGTATTACATATTTTAGTAAACGGGATAGGAATATAAGAACCCTGTTTTTGACTGTAACGACTTCAAAGAGAAGGTTTTAATGACCTTATTGCCTCGCTCACAGCACTCGGCATAAATTTCAGGTCTGTTAACACGTATGTGCTGAAACTGATGGTTATACGTTCATCCTGATTACAAGTAATAAATGTTTGTAAAGATGTGTTGTTAAGCAGCTCGTATAGTTCTGCTGGGTCTCTTATAAGTTCATCATCTACCTTTAATATGTTAAAAATATTAGATTGATAAGAAGTTACTGCTTCAAATAAACTGTTGAAAATGTTTTCGTTTGTGAACTGAGAAACCGTTGTTTGACTTCTAATTCACTTGTTTGTCGGATTATTTTAATATTGCTAAATACTGATTGAATGCCAAGAATAGCTGAAAAGTTATGATAAATAGGAAAACATTTTCCGCGACTGCCTCAATTTAGATCTGAATTTATTAGGGATATAATCACGATAAGAAAAACGCAGTTTTTGTTATAAGCGGAGCAATTAAGTCTATAGATTAAGATAAAGATCTAGTGTAATATTAACGTTACTGAAGGTAAAACGAATTTCCCATCCAAGACCACGGAGTGGAATTTCAAAGTAGGACTTGACGATGTTTCCAAAGTTTGTGATAGTGTCTATGAAAACTTCTGTTCCATCAGAAGTACATGAAATATTTCTCGAACTGGGCTGATGAGCTACAACTTTGTGATCCCTGTATGAAAATTCAAAACTAGCATATTTATTATGTGTTGAGGCATCGCATATGAAAATTAGGTCTAATGGATTGATTTTTCCGGTGGGCCTTCTGGCTATCCGCATCCAAATGTTTACTTTTAGTATTTCAATAAGTCTTAAAGATTGAAAGGTTTGATTGTTTATCCGTTGCACGAGTGTTATCTGTTGGTCCATAGACGCAACCTATTACAAAATACTAATAGGTTCTACTACCATCAAAAGTCAAGAGCACCGCACAGTCGATTGCCTACTACCAGTGGTCTTGCATCTATGCAGCCTATAGCCCGTCAGACGGCTAGCATAGGACCAAATAACATCAACACCAAGGTAATGTGAGTTCCTTCTTGACTATTCTTTATCAGCACCTTTCTCTCCTGTACACTATGTTGACTTGCAATTAATTTTATTTCACGACTCGTTACCTTATCTATTGATGCCTTATCCACAGTCCATAATTTATAACTGCCTGATAAGTTTGTAAAATGGCACTTAAGGAAGCATGGTTTTTCAACGGGATATGGAACACAAAACATTGTGCGATGTATGATATGTATTCAAAAATAAGCTTAAAGAAGCTCAACATCACTAAATTGGGAGGGTGGAGTTACTGACCAGCAAGCAAGTGAGGACGATGAATTCTTTACACCCATGTTTTTGTGACAGAACACTTTGTATGTATCAGCCTTTTTATGATTGAAAACAAGTCAATCATTCTGTGATATCGAGGTTGTTCCCCCACACTCACCATTCAGACTCATGTTTCCAATTTTATTCTAGAATATCTATTCTACTAATATGACCTAAACATGCTAACTCAGACTTTTACACTAGGACTGTGTGACTGGCATCAGATCAAAAACATTTGAAACAACTAAAAAAATCAGACTACAAAAGATATGGTTATTAGTATTTTTAACACTTTACTCTCTGTATGCACTGTCCAGTGTCTATATCTAAGTGCCTTGCAGCTTCTCCATTTCTATTTTTTTTCAGAGTCTTGCTCTAAGAAACAACTAGGGAACTTCTGGCGACCGGAATAGACTTGACGTATGTGTTTTCGCAACGTCATAGTTCACACCAGGCGCTCTACAATTCTACTTTGAACCAACTATGAACTTTAAATGTTGTATTGCTTAAATACTTATCACGACCAGAATTCTAACACAATGTCAAGATTGAATCTGGTTTATAATGTGGACGCGATGCTACCCTTGAAATATTTTGAAGACTGTACTAAGTGCAATAATGACGCATAAACGGAATCATGAAGGCTCGAAGACATTTGCACGAATGTACTGTTGTAGAGCTATTACACCAAAGGCAGAGGGCTAGAGCTGTCCTAAAGAAACCGAATGTTTCTTTTTCGATGATTCATTTTGTTAGTAACACGGTTTAGAATGGTGTTTATAAGATGAGCTGGCAAAAGTGTTTAGGGAGTTAAACGAGGACAGAGGGATGCGAATACTCTCTGATAGAAGCTGCGCGGGAGAAGAGACATCATATTTTGCATCTGGTTTATAAAGACTTGGCCAAGGTGCATGGTTCTGGTGAGTAGAGATGGAGTATGCTGTGAAAAAGCTATTATTGTCATACTTGTTAATGGTTATAGGCTTTAGGAGGTGAGTGGAATGAGTAGTACTTTGATAATTTTTGTTAGTCTGTGTGTTATAATATTTGTTTTGCTCAAGCGTATCACAACGTTTGCTGCTTTGAGGTGTTGGGAGTTAGTTACATGACATCGGCGGGAAGAATCTGTTCACCATCATCGAGATGCCCTTCATTGCTTGAGTTGGATGAATTCAATTTCATTCGCGTCACCTTGTGGAATAACTATAAGGGGACTGGTTTTTGCGTAATTAGTTTTAGTTGAATGTGTTCCATCACATGACTAAGATCCTGGTACTTAGCTACGCAAATAGCCTGGATTGTAACTAGATGTCGTTATGTTTCCTGGTGTCATTAGTTTGTATCTTGTTCAAAGATTTTTTATCCTAACAGTCATCCATATCTATATAATGATCTGTAGTTTGTGTGATAACATCATGCTCATTATAAATGCGCTTTAAAGCGTTTCATTGTTTCAAACTGTCTCTGGACGGTTATCCCTCGTAACACGATCATACAGCCCTATCGATTCACATCATCTTGTACGACGTTGGTAGTACATTAGGTCTAGGGTGAATTTTGTGTTTTTATATGGAATTAGTGGGCCAAGGATTTTACGAGAAATTATAGACTGTTTAGCATCACTACAACCATGTTGCTAGTTAATGCGAACTTACTGTACGTCTGTCATAGAGAAAAGGAATGTAATTCCGCTGACAACATCTGCAACTGCTGACCAAATTATGAAAAGATTTAATGCATATGAATGAGTGATATTTAACCTTTAACTTCTTATCAGTTCTTACTGTACGTAAATCATGAACCAATTTCAGTTTTATGAATTTCATTTCTAGATTCTCCCCAACTATCATGGAAATACTCGAAGTTTGTGAATCAGTTTATTTGGTGTATAAAATTTGTCTGATAACAAGAGATGGCTGGTTAAAGCCCAAGGACATTTGGAGGATCGACTGAATTGTCCACAAAAAGTGAGACATTCATTTCTTTATCCTTCTGGCTGATATTCTATTTGCACGCTGAGTTCGATACATCATGAATTTTAACCATTTGTTTTATAAGTTATTTGTCGTTTCGCAGAATAGCATTGATCAGTCTGGAAACCTATCCATATGTTTATTGATGTGCTACATATGACTTCTGACGACTAATTGATGAGCATGAACGTTTATAATGTCCAGGTCTATACATGTGAACAATCTGACATGTTGATGGGTATGAAAAATTATGTAAACAACAATTTAAAATTTGACGATAACAGTAAATAATATCAATCACGTCCACTTTGATTTATCTCATGAATTTTTCCAATATAGATGTAAAACGTGAATGCAATTTTTCAAATTGTTCGCTAAAGCATAATACAGGCAAAGAATGCGCAGTGTCTCAGATTCCATTAAAGCTTGGTGACAGTTTGTGTTCTTTTGTACGACACAGCTTGCTGGCATTCACTAGAATAAGATGTTATACTGAAATGATTCATAATGGCCTATAATCAAAAGATACCAACTCAGTCAAATCAAAAGTCAGAAATGAAATTGTTCAAAAGTATATTCAAAAAGCCATCGATATATCGAGATGTGTTTGGTGTAAGCTGGCTTGTAGTGGCAACACGTGTGTACAAGTAGTACACACACATGATCCGGTGTGAATGCGTGACCGAGCGCTTTCAGCCAGATGTGTCCAGTAGGCCTATTGAGGTCGCTATCAACGTCAATGTCCAATAGAACTATTTATTTTGGATCCATATTAACTTTTACACTATGATAAATACAAAATTTGCAGTCGCACAAGGTTCATCAACATATTTGTACTACTGATAAAAGAAAAAGAACGTTTGATGCAGGGAAAGAATTCTTGAATCTGCATGTTTCTTCAAAGATAAAATTACAACCGCGAAAATATTATAGGAAACACAGTTCCTGTCACGTCTCAACGCTTTCATGTATTTTCGTAAAGCAGACTACACATGTCAAATAATCTTTGATCACATCTAATTATTCATGAGCTTTGATTTCTATTTATCGACTTTTTAGCTCACGACATTTAATCACAATCTATAGTTTCTGCACATTCTGGCCTCACTGAACTTGTATGCACAGTTCGATTCGTCTGTGGAACGAATGTGTTGTGTTTATACTGAAGACATGTGTTTGCTACCTTACATCGATTGCATTATCTGAGGTGATTAATCATGGAGTTTGTACTTCGTTATTTGTTGAGCTTACCTCTAACAATTCGTCTTCTGATGTATGTTAGAGGAATATAACTGGTTGGATACCTGCATGCCGTAATATTTGGACAGTTGCACTCAAAAGTACTTATATCTATATCATAACGTCTGCACAGTTAGTTTATATGCTGCTACAAAAATAAACGTGAAAATATCGAAGGAATTATGACATATCTTCTTTCAAAGTTACACGGGAAATTGATTAGCCGTACAGAACCGTGAACTTTAAATATCACATATAACTTGAATTTCTGACGGTTTTCTGTTTGACCATATGTGTGCTCAGACGCAACAACGCATGTATTTAAATCTTTCGTGCTTCAATAATTTACTGTCGACATAAATGTGATGGGTAAGAACAACTTGGAAAGGGATAAATTTGATATTTTCCTACATCTTGAAATCCACTCAACGCATATTCAGTACTATCTCGCTTAGGTTGACTGCAATATCTCTTGTTAATGAAGCACTATGAACAGCACTAAGTAGTTGTAAAACGAAATAAAAAAGGTAATCAATGCAATTATACGTTACTAACTGCGGATAGTTACTAAAATTTAGGATAGAAAATATAGTCTTAAGCTTAGAGGCAGCAATTAACGGTTGTTTGGCATTTTCAACTTCAGTTTCGTGTAAAATAGTGGTTTAATTGAACTTCTTACACTTAGAATTGTTAGTTTATTCTTATTCACGTTAAGTTGTATTCTCGACTTCATCAAAATCTACAGAAAAGAGATGGGGTTGTGTATAACGGTTGGTTTCCGTGACCAAGTTACGAAGCAACTGTCAAGCCAGAGTATGTATTGCAAGAAAGAAAAGGATAATCAATGTTATTTGCAATGATTTTGTGATTTTTTTAAAGCGACGAATTGATTAACTGTGAAAACACCTAAATTCCTTGTAACTCGATGTGGAATCAACCAACACAGCGATTTAAATACGTATTGGCTGATGCATGTGAGGACACTAAAGTTAATTGGAGCAACAGCGGTCGAATATGATAGATGCCAACGATGTTAACATGCCGAACTCAAATATTTTACATTGTGACTACCAGTGAAGTACATAAATTCAACATTCTGGAATGTCTCCAATGAGAGATATAGATCTTATACAGTCATTATATACTACAGACCTTGTAAACAGAAGTCAGACCCGTCATTCAATTAACCATGCACAATGTAAAACCAAGTCGCCATATCTCATTAACACAACAAGATGAATATCAAATTCATAAAAGCAACTATTGTAATTGTAGTAATGTGTACAAAAATGATCACATTGTAGTGACCTACTTTTATCAAGAGAACGCGATTGGTTTAATGGAAACAATTACTATGACCAATTGTACCAGTGACCGTTTTACTGTGCTTGTTTGTTTAACTGTACTAGAGACATCCACTCTTCCTTCCTTTGATTGTGACCTTGCACGAATTTTGTTACGCTCAGTAACCACATTTGTGCTCCTTCGGAACGATCTCGGTATTCTTTCTATACCACGAGATCGCCAAAAAATACATCTCGACTAAAGTCATTAACTGCCTTCTGCTATTTGGCGTACGGGGGATCTTATCGGTTAACTGGTACGTGATCTTCCTGTAGTTGTGGTCATAGTCAACCGCGACTTGACGCCACACAACAACACATAAGTTAGTAATACAGACCAGTTTGGAAGCCAGCCTGATTTTTTCGTGTTGGCATTTCATGAGTCTTTGTAACGCAGTCGATAATTAATGAGGCTAGTATTTTGGATGCTATATTAGTCAAACTAATCCTTCTATGGCTGTCACAGGATAGTTTTTACTCCTTCTCTTATATATTGAGACAATCAGTGATTGCGACCAGTCAGATGGTATTATGTCCAACTCCCAGATTTTAGCTAAAATATTAGTCAACCTAATCGCTAAAATTGAACCGCCATTCTTAAAGACCTGTGAAGTTAATCCATCAGAAGCAGCTGCTATTTCTCGTTTTGGATTGGTTATGGTTTTTCTAACCCTCAGTAGAGTTGGGGGGCACCTTTCACGATGTCTGGACTGAGAGCAGACGAGTGTCAACGTTTTTAGCTAACTGCCTCTTAAAGCGTTCCTATTCATCATTCTAAACGTCTGAACTGAAAGTAGATAAGAGCGTCATCCTTTTCCGAGATCGTTTCATTAAACTTGACTTCTTAATTCAGGTTTCTCTTATTAGTCTGTAAAGCTGTCTGGTGTTACTATCAAACACTGCCCCCTCCATCTTTTTTGATTTTGTTGCCCACTCGTGCTCCCGATTGTTTCGTAGACTTTTGGTTAACCTCGAGCTGATTTGTTCTATTTCTTCTTTATATTCGGAGCCTGACGGAATAATTCTATGAGTCTATCGGTCCAATAGATGTAGCAGAAATCGACTTGTTTTTCCTATTTCTTTTGTTCACATTCTTAATAGATGTCGCTGCTGTTTTTGATCGCCGACTTTAAACAAAGGCATACTCATATTAGAGCATTACCATAGTCTAGACACGAATTGTAGAACGAGTGGCAGTCTTCTATCGAACGATGACTGATGGCAATATTTCCCATTTTAGTCCATCGTTGGTTTGGTGAATCCAAGATGATGTCATAAGGTCAATTAAGAGAAAACACTCCTCTGTCCTTCCTGTAAGATGATAGGAATATAACCTAATTTTATAATCTTAACGATAAACAATGTTTCGCCCGTACTCATCAATCCGAGAATATAATTATCTTCGTAATCTGTAAAGTGAATGAATCTCACAACATAAAGCATCTCACGTTCGTCAGAGACCTTTGAATCTGTTTAAAACAATGCGAACATCCATATTTGCACAACGAATTGAAAAGCATGAAGAAAAGGACACAGCGTTTCCAACGTCCCATGGTAATAGTGAAATGTGTAAATGTTTCGAAGCATTAAATGGTAATTTGGAGTTTAGTTCGTGATCATTAAACTCAATGTCCAGACATCACATTTTTATGTGATGATTTACAACTATATGAGTATGATAAAACCAATAGAAACTCGTAAACTTTGCATCAGAGCTGAAGTTACATGGAGAATAATTGTGTGTTCGCGTGGATAAAAAGATAAGACAATTGAACCTCTCTTTATGAGAAACCATCTGGTGATTAGAGAAAGTAATACCAGCATGAGTGTAGTAGAAAAAATGACAATGAGACCTGCAGCACTATGCAGTCTAACAAGTACAAGTGAATCTACAACTAACACTTTTATAGCAACGGTTTTACTTAGCCTTGTTTTTACCTCTCTTGATCTTTTAAATTGCTGTGGTCATATGATTAGATTTAGTTATCTTGTATACTTCTATGAGTATAACTAAAACTGAGCTTGAAACCCTTCTTCAATAAAAGTGATTCCTATGCATAAATCGACATATTACCAATTTACACTTTCAGTGTCCATGCTGATAGATTTATCTGATATGGCAAGAAGTCAAAATCACTAGTGACAGCCGAAAAAAAGTAGTTACTGCATCCCTGCTTTTCATTTACGTTTGAAGAACATTGTTTCTTAAGTAAACATTGACATTAAAAGTATTGTGGTTAGGAAGTACAACTAGACGAGCCCAAAGGAACTTATTGTAACTGAAATTCGTAATCAGCGCGAGATCAAGTACAAAAGGATCATTTGTTTGTACAAATACTGCAAGCGCTAGGGACAGCAGTTTTACAAACCTTAAAGTATCCCATCTTATCACACTTGAAGTATTTAGCAGAACAAAAGACAAATGAATTACGTAGGTGATATTTACCACAGAATAAACATTTACCAAACCTGTGAACACCGTCATCTGCTTTGAAATTCCTCAATTTGTTGTCCATGTTTCCACGAGAACGAGAATTATCGTTAATTAAACTCCTGACTGTAACTAGAGCACACATGGGATTAGGACAACTAAGTAATGTAGTAGAATTCTTGATGTCCTGGAAGTGAATTTCATGCACTGCAATCCTAGCATCTAGAAAGGAACACTTTGGTATCTGTATAAAATCTCTTTCGAATTAATCGTTCATGCAGCTAACCGTGAAGATGATCACCAAAATTACACTACGCAGCTTATTTCTGAGATTCAAGGATTGATTATCTAACCTTTTGTTCGTTCTGACGAATCATTTAATGAAATTTTACTCTCATGGCATTCAAAATCAGTACACTTAACATGATCTAGTAGTAGTAGTTCTCTTGAGAGTTGCAAAAAGGAGTACAACAGGCTTGCCTGAGAAAGCCAAAGTTCCTAGTGAGCTTTAGGTACCTTGTCCGATAAGTGTGAGGAAATGAGCCCCAATCTCATCGTCCTTAACATGTTTCCTGGTCATACTCCAGATTGCAAACCTATTCATAAAATCTTGGTAAGCTTGAGAATCTGAATGTGTATCTATCGTGACGTCAATATGTTAATTAGAAGTATTCGTATTACTGTACTAAGAATTTTTGAAATAGTGTAATTTACAGCAAGTAGAACTATGTAAGCACAATTGAACGTATTATATCTAGAATTTGGGATCAACGGCCAATCAAGTACCAAGGAACCTTTAGTTCGTACGAATACCACACTTCGGCAAATATTGTCTAGTGTTTATGCGTTCGTGTCATCATATGGTTATTTTATTTCGGTAGTTCAACCCAATTGTTGACTTTCTCGTCGATGTTTAACACGGAATAATACTACTATGTATCCCCCAAGGCACCAGATGACGTTCCCAGGTTCTTGTAAACAGGACAAGTCTATCTATTGAGTGGGTTACTAATTAAAATCCATTATTTTATTGAGAACATTGCTTTTGACTATATGAGACTTCAGATTAACTAATGATAATTTTCTGGTCCGCTCTCATTGTGACAGATAAGAAAGTTCAGACATTAAAGTTATGCCTGTTAAGACTCCGTTTTTATTATAGAGCATTTAATGTGTGAAAACCAGATTTGACTTAAACAATTGTTCCGAGTAATCTATCGGCTATCAACTGACTATGGCATTCGGTAATTTTATCTCTTATGACTTTTGCAGCACAATTACGGGAAAAAATGAACAAGTTTGTCGCATCATGAAGGCTTTAACTTTGTGTGCTTAGTTTTTACTGGATGATTGGGACTGATTAAATTAAGTTTATTTACAGATAAACGCTGGTCAAACATAATGAAAACAGTGATAAATGCATGTTTGGACGTTCGATGTGAGTTACTAAGACGCTAAGTAGATTCTTGTTTCTTATCATTGACTTTGGATACAAATACTAGACATATATCAATGAAGCGTCTATTTATAGTCTTGTTTACTCGCTGTCACCAGTAAGTTTAGAGTCAAGTATATAACAAAATCGTCAACACACATATAAACCAGAGCTTATACAGACTGGTGATACAACCTGTGTAAGTAAAAAGAAAAGGAAAGTATAAGATACTATATAAAGAGAAAGTAGCGAGCTGTCACTTTGTAGTGTTTAGCATCATAAAGATTTCACAGAATCAACGCTAAAACTCAACCTGCTAATTGGACGAATTATAATTGATTTTCGAGATATTCAGTTTTTAATAAGTAGAATTTTGAGGAATGATATAAAATCGAGTGAATTTCTGCAAATTAAAAGAGGTAAGGCATACAGTGTAATCAACAAAGAAACAATAAGGATATTAAGCATAAAGCCTTAGTTGAAAAGCCAGACAGAGGAAATGGCGGACTGATAATTATAGTATGTGAAATCCTAAGGAAAGATACTTCTCACAAATTAAAACAATGTAACCACGGTTTTCATGATATTTTGCCAATCAGACGCAAAAAAGCAACACGAGAAATAACAATACGTTAGGAATGCTCAATTAGTAAAGAATCACAGATCCATATGTTTTAAACAACTTTACTGAAAAAATAAAATGGGAAACTTAGTTGCATAACTGACGAGACATTTCGTTGCTACAGCCTCAAAGGTAAAGAACTCCATCAAAGTATGAATTTACACCCTAGTATACATTAGATTAGTTGTCAAAAATAAAAGATTCTTATGCATAATTGTGTTCCAACTTTAAGTAGGTTATATTTGATAATATTTGTAAACATGTTTAATCATGTGGAACCTGAAATGAGACACTCTAACCTCAATGTAAGACAGGGCAGTTAATAGGTCAGTTGGAAAGCAAAATATAATTTCCAAAAATCAACATAAAATTGATTATGGTATTAGAGGAGCTGTCATAAATCAATATATAGTAACTATCGAGTTTACTCATTTTCGTCAAGTGGTTTGCAGGGTCTCGAGTACAAATATGGGGTGAAATATCATGTTATATGAGACACCTGGCGATTTGCGATGTTGTCTTGAGTAGCATTCAGTTCATCATTTATTGTAATCAAACAATGTTCATCACCGATTACCACGACGTGCAATGCTAACCGGTGTTCGGGATGGTTGGAAGAAAATTAGGGGCGACCAAACCAAAACGTGGTATCAGTGCTTGAAGTCACTTACTTCTAGTCTGAGCAATGTTGGTAGATGCAGAAGACTTAGTTGGGGTCCGCGTGACTATCGTAACCAATGGTTGGAGACTCTTGGAGACATGGCTCAGAATCGATCACAATGGCGTAGGTGTATACACTCTCTGCCTTCCCTTAAACTAAGAGATTAAAATCGCTTCATATCTTTCTTTCTACAAACTAATTCTTTCTTCCTGTACTATATCCTTATTGCAATCTTTCTTTTACATATTGCCACCTCTGAATTATTTTTTATGGTAAGCGTTTTTTAGCGAGATAGTTTTCTACCCCATGCCCAACCCTCCTCCTTTACCCGGGCTTCGAACCGGCAGTAACGCTAGAAGAGCTACAGGCGGAAAAGAAGGGCACCTCGTCAAGATTCCGAAGAAAGGAGATCTGAGCAAATGTGAAAACTGCAGAGGCATCACACTGCTGTCAATACCAGGGAAGGTCTTTAACGGAGTGTTGCTGAACGGGATGAAAGATGCAGTAGACGCCCAACTTCGAGATCAACAAGCTGGATTCCGTAAGGATCGATCATGCACAGACCAAATTGCAACACTACGGATCATCGTCGAACAATTAATTGAGTGGAACTCGTCACTATACATCAACTTCATTGATTATGAAAAGGCATTTGACAGCGTGGATAGGAGGACTTTATGGAAAATTCTACGACACTACGGAGTTCCTGAGAAGATTGTTAGTATTATCCGGAACTCATACGACGGACAACAATGCAAAGTCGTGCATGGAAGACAGCTGACAGATGCATTCCAAGTAAGTGCCGGAGTAAGACAAGGCTGTTTACTCTTTCCCTTCCTTTTTCTCCTGGTGGTCGACTGGATTATGAGGACCTCGACATCTGAAGGAATACAATGGACAGCTCGAAATCAATTAGACGATTTGCACTTCGCAGATGACCTAGCCCTCCTATCACATACACACGAACAGATGCAGACAAAGAGAGCCAGTGTGGCATCAGTCTCTGCATCAGTAGGCCTCAGCATACACAAGGGGAAAACCAAGGTCCTCAAATTTCAAAACGGAGAACATCAATCCAATCACTCTTGATGGCGAAACTCTGGAAGATGTAGAGTCCTTCACATACCTAGGAAGCATCATCGATGAACAAGGAGGTTCAGATGCAGACGTAAAGGCAAGGATTGGCAAAGCAAGGACAGCATTCCTACAGTTAAAGAACATATGGAACTCAAAACAACTTTCAACCAATATCAAAGTGAGAATCTTCAATACCAACGTCAAGGCAGTTCTACTGTATGGAGCTGAAACTTGGAGAACTACAACAACCACCATTAAGAAGGTACAAGTATTTATAAATAGCTGTCTTCGCAAGATACTCAACATCCATTGGCCGGATAGCATCAGCAACAGCCTTTTGTAGGAGAGAACAAATCAGCTTCCAGTTGAAGAAATTAGGAAAAGACAATGGAAATAGATAGGACATACATTACGCAAATCGTCAAACTGCATCACGAGGCAAGCCCTAACTTGGAATCCTGAAGGGAAACAGAAAAGAGGAAGGCCTAAGAACACATTACGTCGGATAATAGAAGCAGATATGAAAAGGATGAATAGGAACTGGAAAGGATTGCCCAGGACAGGGTTGGATGGAGAATGCTGGTGAGCGACCTATGCTTCTTCGCGAGGAGTAACAGGCGTAAGTAAGTAAGTACCTCTGAATTAACTACTTTTATGAATCCGGTGTTCATCTTGTTGTGTTAATGAGGTACGGCAACTTGGACCGATGCATAAATGTGCCTGGTCCTACGTTGTAGCTGACTGACTGACACTCCTCAAAGAGAATTAACTTAAGTTTTGCTAAGAATCACTGAACCCGCCGCTTTATTCTCACCTTATTACGACTCAAATAATGATGTATGTAACGGTGTAATCATTAACATTCAAGTGCAACTGCCTGTGAAACTTTATTCATAAACGTACAAAATGGTATGTCTTAATACTTGAAACTAATGAATTCGGCAAATAATTTTATGGCACACTAAAGTGAATAGCTTGTCAAAAAGCAGTATGCACCGAGACATGGATTCCTTGAGAAGACTAATAAAACAAGTAAAAATCTTTACCCAATAACCACAGGCATATACTACTGTCAATTACCTTCTTACAAACTTGAATGATATAATGTTGCAGCATTTCTGAAACAAAAAGGTGTACATTGACCAGTCCCTGATAAAAAGTATGGTACATTATGGTGAATTGCGGCACCTTAAACTGTTAGTTTTTAATATTTTTGGTCATCCATAATTACACCACAACTGCTGAGACAAATATCATAAAGCGAAAGTGACTTCAAATGCAGTCAATAAATCAAGATACTACCTACCTACCTACCCCATCTGAATGAAACGATCGTTACTTCTATCTCGTTACGACTTTAAAAAACCATCTGAATAAAGGGAAAGGCAAAAGGACACACTACGTCGGGAACTGGAAGCAGACAGGAAAGAATGAATGGCAGCTAGAAGCACGAGAGCTAACAAGAGCAAGTAAGTAAGTATGGTGAAGTAAACAGTTCATGAGAAAACTTTAACTCTTTAATGGGATGAATAGTTTAATCAATAGAAGAGGGACCCTATGTCGAATTTATTCACCACTTATTAGAGTTACTATTCATTTATGAAGTAATATTCTACACAAACCGCAAAATATATGTTGTGCTAACAGTCTAGAGTCAGTCAGTCAGTTACAACGTAGAACTTCGTACGTACGTACATCAGTTCGAGTTGCCACACCACATTAGCACAGAGATGCAGTGGTTTATTCAAATCCCGTAGTGCTAGAGTTAGTAAGAGTATAATCAGTAATCGGAAAGATTAGGGTTTGAAGATGTTATTCAAGGAGTATAATACAGTGAAATGAATTTGGAAAGAGAAAAAAGAAAGGGACATGATGAATTCAGAAGATTAGAATTTGGGAGAACACAAAGAGTCAATGCACTTGCGCCATTGCAAACGATTTTGAGCCATGTCATTCAGGCTCTCTAACTGTTGGGATATTCAGGAAAATATCCCAAAAATTATTCTATTAAGGCTAATGCTATTCATGGACTTGGAGATGGTATTATTTTCTTACTGGTCAGTACTTATTTCACGTGTTATTTTCCTACTGGTCAATACTGAACAATGTTATTTTCTATTTTATGGTACGATGTGGTTAGTATATAAACAGTGTGTTTGAAATATGATGATTCATATATCCGAGGCTGAGACTTGTGTTCTGGACTCAACGGGCTGGGCTAGACAGGGAAGTGGGATCAATCAGAACTATAAGCCGTTCTACGTGTTTGCGCGTCTTTGGTCCGATCGACAAATTCGCTACCCTCAAATCTGCTGCAGTCTCACAGTTATAACACTAACCATCGGTTGCTATCAACTCGCGATCCCCAACTAGGTAGTCTACACCTACCAACATGGCTCAATCCATTTGTCAGTAACTTCATGGATTTGTGCCATGTTTTGGTTTGGCCACCCCTAGCTTTCTTCCAACCTAGTCCTACACCGTTGAACATCGCAAGTCGGTGGTTGGACATACGTAACACGTGCCCCAGCCATCTCAATCGATGAAGTTTCACCAATTCATCAATTGATTTGCCATCCTTATTTAGTACCCGTTTCCTAACAATTGAGAAGACAAGTTACGCTAAATATCTAATTGATTAACATATATACTCCCCTTTCAGTAATGTTCCAGAAGTATTTTATCTTAAACATTAAAATAACGACTAGTTATGACTTCTTTTAACATGAATGGCTAATATGCTATAAACATTCCAAGCAAAATCATGAGCAAGTCAATGTCATCTGGTTATAACAAATTATTAGACACATCGTTAGGCTCAGATGACTCTCATACGATCTAATTCCACACAAAAAAAATAAACTTCTAGAAGCTAACACTGCCGAAGGAAGCAATGATGCATTGACATAAACGAATAGGTATTCACGAAATGATTCCTACGTTTGATGAACAGGTAATGAGTTATTCTGAATAGTGATTCCTAACATTTAAAATAAATAAATGAATCTGTGGAATATAAATAATTCTACGAATTACTTTTCGTCGAAAAAGTGTAAACGACAAATCGGTGAGATTTTAATGTTAATTAACCTAATGAAGACTAAACAAATAATTCAGGTGTCATCATCTACATGAGAAAATCATAAGAGTGAAGTTCTCACTAGCACATATATATGGAATTTATCTTTTAAGAAGCAGCAAAACTTTGTAAGCTGTGCGAATAGACGTAATAATTATTTGAATGATCTTGTGATTATCGTCTTGAGCCAAGAAGCAACAAATTGTAATCGAATAAAATAATATTGTAAATTTCACTTATGTCCTATGAATCGTAGGATCACAGCTATCATCAAAATGCACTTACAGAAGATAATAAAAGGTATCAACTAAGGTGTAAATGATTCATTATGTTGAGCAGCTTTATTATTTCCAGTTCTCATTTGAAGTAAACGGTTGTCAGATACGTAAAGAAATAAACATAATTTATCTTCAGATAAAATGCCAGGTGAAAAATCCTCTAAGTTTCGTGAATGGTACAAATTCATGAATTTAAACGTAAGGTAGATGGTCACTTTTTATGTTGTTTGAAGTTTACTTACACAATCACATCTCGCCGCTTACAAATTAAAGACTGTTTTATTTTACGGTAGTTTCATTTGAGAATCCAGATGCTTCTAAAATGACGATGGTACAGAAACGATGGTTGATTCAATATTTTAAACTTGAAAGAGTGTACGAGTAGACAGGTTAACACAAATAAGCTTAGCTCATAAATTATGGTGCAGTATTTTATATATAATATAATACTTAGACTGGAGGTAAAACCGAATTTTGAAAATAAGTATGCATTGCAACCATTATTGTGATATATACACATATTCATCTGTCAAATAAAATAATATTCAAGGAAACCGCACACAAACACCAGCTTTGAAAATATATCAAAGAGAAATTACAGCCAGCTAAAACTCAAATATTACGACGGCACATAAAACGCCATTATGTCACGATTATCATAAGCAATTTAAAAAAGACAAATGTCACTAGAAAGTATAACATTAGAGAATGAATAAAAGTTTCAAGAAGAAAAAAGTAGACAATTTACATTCCTTATAACAGCACCCAATAAAAAAAGTAATAGGCGATTGAGATAAGCGATAGAATCAAAAGAACATGGGGATGCTAGTTGCTCAGTTGTGTTGAAAGAAAAGTGGAAAAGGGTGTACACATTTTCACGTAGATTTGTCTTTTTTGCTTTTACGATTATGACTTCCTTTAGGTTTGATGTGATGCCACTGAAGAAAGATAGAAGTGTAATGAGACAGTGTATCCATGAGTAGCAACAAACGGGCAAAAGGTTACAAAAATACACCCGAAAACGTTCTACACAAATAAATACGAGACTTCAGTTAAAAACATGTCTAACGAAACTGAACTGTCAGTATACTACAAGCACCATCCACTATGAACAAAACTCATAAGAAATAAGTATCGTATCAAATGTTCCTTCCTTTATACTTCTACTGCAAGAGATTCACAGTAGTATATCTGAATAGTACCAATGGGCCCATCGATTTTCCAAATGATTTAGAAAAATACCTCGCCAACATACGTCATTATTTCAAAAAGTATTGACGGTACTAAAGATGTATGTATTAAGAAGGCAATCTGTCTAGTGATTACACGAAGTGCATTTGAGGCATTTCACACTATAATTTCCGAGATAGGGGAGTTATATTTCCTGTTTACCGCCTAGACTACACTATTTAATTGTACATATCTAGACAAAAACAGAGGGGAAGTACAATGTTGTTACCAAAAATCAGGACTAACGTCACAGAATTGATTATATGAATATGATTGATTAACCAATCGATAAGAGACAACTAGTTATTTCACTTGCAATAAGCTTTAAATATTTCTATTTCAATTTTGAAAATATTGTGGACTGTTGTTCCCTTACAGGCAAATTCCACAGTAGAAGGGCACTAGGACAGCGTAAAAAGAATGTAGTTTACAGGTTTCGTTATTTCAAACCAATAATAGTATTTACCAAAATGTAACATGACTGCATCCGAATAAGTGAATGTAATGCTCCTCAAACGATGACTTTGTTTGTCACAAGCTACTTAATATCCAGAGTAATAGTAAATAAGAAATTTGAGATAATTTCTTAATTTCAGTTCGATTATCTTAACTCAGCCCATATGACGAAAACAAATGACCAATATCCTATCAGCCGTCGTAACAAGCATTAGCTGATTTTCATTTCCACAAGTAAAATGCTTAATTTTAACAAAAGTTCGGAAGTGGTTTGATTCTGAGTTTCAACCAACAAAAACAGTGCTAATCTTCTGGGAAGGAACCAAAATTTGGATGAGTGAAAAAAACTACAGATCAGTTGAAGAACTGCAAAAACTTAGATACTTAGAATTCCAACCTGGTTGTCCTGAATTTGTTCAATGTTAGATAAGTGAGTAGAATCTGATTTATTCCAACTCAGTCCATTGCAAATGCTTGAATTCTGGCGCTGTGTATTATTAGTGGCGGTATCATTCGGGTTAGTACGTTTCTTTTTCTCAGTTGACCGGACTGTACTTGTGGGTTGATTAGAATTTTGACCTGATGATTCTTGGATTGTATTCTCTTGTTCCCGTCGTTTCCTATGCAACTGCCAAAATGGCCGACGACGATCAAGAAAATCTTTCACAAATTGAGCTGTACGAGCTGTTTCTCCCAAAAAGGTCTGGACCATTCGTTCAACCTATTTAGATTTGGTATATAAACAATTAGATTCAATGGTGTAGACAAAAAATAACGCTGTCTAAAACATACACGTACATAAATATTTTAAAAATATATATACCGAGAAACTCCAGTCACAGAATTATTTTGGATAAGTTTTCTGATAAATATACACACGTAACAGTGAATAAATTATTGATTTCAGTTTTGAATCCAAGTAACCTAAATTTGAACCATGTGGTTAATACTATTTTTATGTTAACTAAGGAATGTGCCATATATAAATACATATAGTGTTTGGATGAATAGCATAATTTGACAGCAATTGATAGTGTTTTTATTTATAGCCAAATACATTTTCAGAATGAAGAAAAAGAACGTTAAGTTGGTAACTATGTAGGTCGTAACATTTTAGAGATTAATAAAGTCCTTGTGGAATGAAACAATCAAAAATAATACTTTAGCCAAAATACTTTTAGGCCGACAATCAAAAATCACTTTTAGCTTGATCTTGTATAATAATTTTACATTTTATGGTGATACAATCAAAACAGAGTAAACAATAACGGGTTAAAGGTCAACAATAGCCAGTCAATATCGAGACCCACAGGACAAGCTACGAGTCAGATGTGGAGAAAGTCAAACACTTCACTTTTACCGCGTCACGGTTTAAGGGAAGATAAAGAGTGTATACACCAATGCCAGAGTAATCGATTCTGAGCCATGTCACCCAGAGTCTCCAACCATTGGTTACGACCCCAACCAAGTAGATTGCATCTACCAACATGGCTCGGGTCAGGAGTTGGTGACTTTACGGATTAATATCACGTTTTGGTTTGGCAGCCCCCTAACATTCCTCCATCCGTCCCCAACACTAGTCATCATTACGCGCTGTGGTAGTCGGTGGTTGGGCATGCGTATCATGTGAACCAACCATTTCAGTCGATGTAGATTTACAACCACATCAACTTATTTACCGTCATTCACTAATAATGGTCACGCAGACCCCAACCAAGTAGTCTGCATTTACCAAGATTCGGAAATATATTTCACTTGCCGCGGACGCGTAGACAGTATACAAGCCCAAATCTAGTCAAGTATAAACTAATCAAACTACTATTCTTAAATAGACTACCAAGGAATAATAATGACGCAGGCCAAACCTGAAGCAACAATTTGCATTTAGAGGAAGAGAAACGCATCCCAAACATCCTGGCACTGCTGCTCAGTGCTAACAAAATACTAAATTTTATCAGTGTTCTCACCAAACAGGACTATGTCATCTGCGTATTCTAAGTCGATAAGTCCACCTCCTGCAAGGAGATCAATCCCCGATAATTCAGTCGACGAAAACGTTGCATCCATCACTAAGTCCATGACGAAATTAAACAAAAATGGAGATAATAAACAGTCTTTTCGGACACCACTTGACGTTGCAAAATTAAATGACAGTTCGCCATAAGCTCTGACTCGACTGGTAGTGTTCGAGTGAAGAGCCCTCGCAAGGTTTAAGCACTTCTGAGGAACACATTTCAATGACAGTCACTGCCACAGCACCCCCTGGGCTACAGAGTCATATGCTGCTATTAAGTCAAGAAAGACCACCATTGTTGGATGCCGATAAACATGTCTGTGTTCTAGAACCTGACGAATGGTGAATATGTGGTCGATGCAACCACGACCAGGTTTGAAACCAGCCTGATTTTGCAGTCCACGGGTCTTTGTAACGCAGCCGATAATTAATGAGGCTAGTATTTTGGATGCTATGTTAGTCAAACCAACCCCTCTATGGTTGTCACAGGATGATTTTGACCCCTTCTTATATATTGGGACCATCAGTGATTGTAACCAGTCAGATGGGATTAGGTCTAACTCCCGGATTTTAACTGAAATATTAGTCAGCCTAATCGCTAAAATTGGACCACCGTTCTTAAAGACCTGTGTAGTTAGTCCTTCTGGAGCAGCTGCTCTTTCGCGTTTCAGAATAGCTATAGGCTTTTGAACTTCAGTGAAGTCGGAGGACCTACTTCAATATGCCATTCAGGCTGTCTGCGAATGGTTTCTTAAACTTTTGTTTGTTTTCGCTCTTCATCTTCTTCAGAGCCTGATGAGTTTATGAGAATCTATCAGTGCAATACCTAGTAGAAATCCACTAGTTTTACGTGACCCTTTGGTTCAAATCCCTAATAGATGTCGCTGCTATTTCCACAGCTGTTTGTATATCCTTTCAAGCAACATCTGGGTCAGCCTTGTTTTCCAAATCGCTTAAGCGTGGCTTCAGTTGTCCCTGGAATTTACGTCTGGCTTTCGCGCCACTGAGTTCAACTCTAATGTGTCTTCTTAATGTGATTTTCCTGCATCCAGAGAGGTGCAAGCACATGCATGCTCGTATTAAAGCATGATGGGAGTCTAAATGGGTATTCCAGGAAGAGCGACAGTCTTCTACTGAGCATCTCTAACGATGACCAATGGCAATATGATCTATTTGAGTCCATCGTTGGTTTAGGGCAGGCGACCGCCATGTAAGACGATGTCTCTCCTTATGCTTAAAATTAGTGGTTGTTGGAAATAAACAATTGTCTGAACACAGTTGCAGCAGACGGTCAACATTATCAGTTCTCTGAGCCGGAATACCAAAATGCCCACCTAAAGGTCTTTCGGCTTGGTTTAAGCTACCTACCTAGACATTAAAGTCACTTGATACGAGTACTACATCTCAGTGTTTAGCTTTCTGAAGAGGTTAAGAAAACTTTTTGTAAGTCATCTTTCACTTCATCCGGGCTGCAGTCAGTGGGAGCGTACGCAGAAACGATGAAAAGGCAACGACGTGTGTCCTTATCCTTACGAGTTCTTACGGATCCGTTTAGCCGAACAACACATAAGCGACTGTTAACGGGGATCCATTCTAATAGTGCTTGTTCTGCCCCCGTACTTAGTGCCATGCCTAAACCTGACAGTCCACGAGAACTAGCCATCGGGTCGCCAGATACACGGAGAGTGTATGTCGTCGACTCTCCGTTTTGACAAGGTGAGGTAAAGTGAATGACTACACTAGGATCCTGTATGTGTGTTTTAGAGAAACAGCATACATTAATGGTACGAGATTCTAGGGTTTTTAGTCAAGGAGGCCTGTTGGCCAGTTGGACATAGGGTGCGTACGTTGAAGGCTTCAATGTGTAGTTTGGAGCTAGTATTCAGTAGACCTGAGACAGTATTTCGCGCACTAGAATCCTTGTCCATAGTGACACTTGAGGAGGAAGTCAAAAGAGAAAGCTTAGAGTTGAACGTTGACATACGAGGAACAATAGGAATTGAAGAGGGAGATTAACTATGAATACAGTGATGAGTGCTGTTAGAGGTATGGAGGCAGTTATAACTTCCCGGTTGCTCACATTGTAGAAGGGTTCTTCTGGAGGTACCTGAAAAGGAAATTGGATTAGAGGTGGTTTTAGTGACCTGAGAGAGTTACCGCAGTGCCCAAGGGACAACTACTTGAGGTCGGTCACACACGACCTTTTTCTGGGTAATTTTCGTGTTAGCTCCGTACTTGTTGAAACTCTACCGATGGAGACGGATATCCATGGGATAAGGCGAGATGTTCATTTTTAATGTCGACGTTTTCTAACCCCACTCCTCCTTGTGGGACGGCAGCATCTCTGTCATGCTGGTTGCCTGAAGGAAACACCTTACTGCTGTCACATCTCTGTACTGTCAGCAGTACGACTTCGCCTTCGGACCTTGGGTTTGTTGCTTTTAGTCTTACCACTCTTCAACCGACCTGTCTGACATGGTAGGACCTTGAGGAACGGTTGTTCCAGCCAGTATAGCTCGATCGCTTCATCACGATAGGCAAGCCCGACCAGTGCGTCAAGGTAGCAGCAACGGTCGGGAATCGCGTATAATACACAGGAATGGAAAAAGATATGGCAAAATATGTAAAGACTATCAAAATATGCCTTACTTCGTATGGGGCATCTAGTGTAGCCAGTAACTCAACAACAGTAGGAATATCCACCTTTTCACGCATCGGCATTGAACCAAGCCTCGATTGACACCACTGAGTAAGCTTTTTGAGTTCATCCTCAACTGTCTGGTCAGGATCTGTTTCCGAATTTGATGCAACTGAGGTGCAAGCTGCTTCCGTAGGACGTATATTCACACTAGAGGATACCTGGGATGACAAGGAATTATTCTGAACGACTGCCTTTGTAGGTGACCGGACGTTATTTGATTTAGACCCCTAAAAGTATGAATATTTAAAGACAGTATGGAAAAAATTAGAGCAGAATGTTCGTTTAAAGTTTGTCTACAAATATGTTTCGCATTTATATTGCGAGTTGAAAAGTTCATAATGCTTGAAAGACTAATACAGTATAACAGTATGTTTATTCGAAAAAAATAATCTTAAAAGGGAGTTTTCAAAAGAATGAGAGATCTACATCATTATGTTGATGTCTGAAAGAGGAAACAAGTATGTACATCTATTGCTCAACTATTTCAGAAAGCAATGTGAGATTTCGAAACCAGCGGTTGATGGGATTTCAAAATAGAAAAGACACCTGATACTAGATCAAGTACCAGTTAACATAGTTTGTTTTAAAATAATTATAGACAATGTATGCATATAAACGTTGATCGATTTAGTTTTACAAAAACATTTACAAAATGATTAACGTTAAAATAGTAAGCATACTGATGGACCATAATAGTCAAAGATGCAAAACAAAAACTAAGACGACAAAAAAACAATAAACAACGATGGGTAGGGAAGATTATACTATATCTGAGATCATCAAGTACATCACATCAAAAAGATGATACATTCGAGATTTAAATATTTTCACAGAACTCACACCTGTATGAAAACGACAAAACCAATCTTCCAAGTTACAGCATACATTGAAATTTACCAAAAAGAAATGATGTTTAAAAATTAAACCAAGTAATTAACATCAAACAGCACTACTGGACTGTGACAAATTTCCAAATAATAACAACACAATTATTTGCTATGCAGTTATAGAGCTGATAAATTCAAACAAATTTCCTATTTTCGGATGCGGGGTTGTGCATGTGCACTGTTAAAGAGTTCCATTCTACGACAAAACAGTCGTCCTGTGCCATCATGTTTTCAATGGTAGTTTATTTAAGATTAGTTCTTGATTTAAACTATCAAAATTCTATAGTCTTCACATATCCCCAAATACAAATTTTGAAGAGAATTAAATAAATCGAAGATATGTTTTCATAATTAGAAGTTGACGAAAACAGTGGTTAATATGACGAAATGAATCAGTGAGTGACATTTCGATTTTTGAGATTTTCACTGTTATTACGAGCAGCTCAAATGTGTATAGTAGACATAGAGTGTATTTATTTAGAATCCAAAACTGCTACATTCCAAATCCTCACTAGCTAGCTGACCGTTTGGTCTTACCAAAAGAAATAACATCCCCCCAAATACAAGTATTATTTAGTTACATAAGGAATATTTTTCGTATGGAAACATGAGACCAATTGGAATACGAAAACAAAAGAAAACTGTCATAATGGAATTAGGACAAACGGAAATGAGACTTGGGGTCTAAACTGACTACGTAGTGAATTATCATCAACCATAGTAAAATAAAAACATTTAGTTTTCTATAGTATTAAAAACCGATGAAATACTTAGTACTATCATCAAGAGATTTTTACCAACGGCAGATAAAAATATTATTAAACTTTAAAAGACTCTCAATGCTAACAGATACTTTGTAGACTGCATGCAGAAACAGGTATAGGAATTCAAAACATGGGAAGTAACCCTAACTATCCAAAGCTTAACAACAAAAATAGAAATGGACTACACAAGTATTACCTTATTATAGTCATCGGAAAACAGCACGATGTATAATATATCCCTTTTGACAGGAAATTGAGGGTCCAAACATAAGGTATAAGCCAAAAAACCCAAGTATATTTATCTATGTTCATTTATACCAAAGGAAAACTTATTTGTACAACTTCTAAACTAATCCCGAAATTATAGCAATTTAAATTTTGAATGAAGTGTCACCTAATAACAATGCCCTCCAATCTATGATATACAAATAATTACATTAATTAACAAAAACGAATGCCACAGTATGCACAGAACAAGTAGTGTAAAAGATAATTTACCAAAGAAAACAGCTGAATTGTTTCTTTTTACTAACCTTAACTCTGCTTTGATTTGTTGACCCTGTTCGAGACGAACTAATTGCAGTCTGTTTCTGCTCTGTACTGCGCACAGAACCTCCGGAACAAACCTCAGTATTTTTGGGGCCTCGGCCATTTTGCTGGGTTCGGTTATATCCATCTAAAGAAATTGACTGGGTAGGTTCAGATAATGTTGAATCTGGTTGGATTTTAGACTTAACATTAGTTGGTCGAGGACTAGTCGATGGCTTTGAAAGTGTAGATTGAGGCTTGTCTAAATAATTTGGACGACAGCTATGAATATTTTGACTGACAGCAGAAGTATTAACTGACAAGTCTTTCTCACAGTTTTTCCCATAAGATAACTCACTAGATACCTTGTTAAGTGGTGCTGGATTGAATCGCCTACAAAAAGGATAAAAACAAATAACACAGGTATAAATAGCATACAAATAAGTGATTGTGAGGTTACGCAGTAACTAAACGCCATTTCTTCAAAGTCAGTCAGTCAGTCAGTTACAACGTAGAACTTCGTACGTACGTACATCAGTTCGAGTTGCCACACCACATTAGTACAGAGATGCAGTGGTTTATTCAAATCCTGTAGTGCTAGAGTTAGTAAGAGTATAATCAGTAATCGGAAAGATTAGTGTTTGGAGATGTTATTCAATGAGTATAATACAGTGAAATAAATTTGGAAAGAGAAAAAAGAAAGGGACATGAAGAATTCAGAAGATTAGAATTTGGGAGAACACAAAGAGTGGATGCACTTGCACCATTGCAAACGATTTTGAGCCATGTCATTCAGAGTTTCTAACCATCGGTTGCTATCATCTCGCGGTCCCCAACCAGGTAGTCTACACCTATCAAAATGATTCAGTTCACTTGTCAGTGACTTCATGGACTTGTGCCATGTTTTGGTCTGGCCGCCCCTAGCTTTCTTCCAACCTACTCCTACACCGTAAAACATAGCGCGTCGAGGCAGTCGGTGGTCGGGCATACATAACACATATTCCAGCCATCTCAACTGATGAAGTTTCACTACTTTATCAATCGATTTGCCATGCTTACCTAGTACCCGTTTCCTAACAACTGCGTTACTCGATGGTCCCAGGATATACGAGCAATGTTTCGAAGACACCTATGGTCAAATACTAGTAACCTACGGATATCCTCTACACTTACCGGCCACGTTTCACTGCCATAAAGTAGGACGGAACGAACTGCTGCTCAGTAAGCACGTCCTATGATTGATAGACCAATATCTCGCCTACGCCATAAATGACGAAAGTTGGAAAAAGCTAGTCGAGCCTTCTGTATCCGTGCTGAGATTTCGTCACACACCAGACCACAAGGGCTGATGAGACTTCCAAGATAAGTGAAGCGATCGACACGCTCAACTACCTCACTCTCTATCATTAGTTCGGGTGTCAATGCAACCCAATACTGAAACAACATTTTGCATTTTGAGGGGTAGAATCGCATCCCGAACATACTTGCATTCTTGCTTAGAGTGGTCAGAAGACTCTGCATTTTGTCAGCGTCTTCACCGAATAAAATTATATCATCAGCATATTCTAAGTCAATAAATGAATGTCCTGGTAGAAGTTCAACCCCTGGAAAGTCAGATGAGGAAAGTGTTATCTCTAAAAGTACGTCAATGACAAAGTTAAACGAGAATGGAGAGAGTGGACAGCCCTGACGAACACCAAATGAGGTAATCAATTCTGATGACAGTTCGCCATAAGCTCTCACACGACCAGTTGTGTTCGAGTAGAGAGCCTTTACAAGGTTAATGTACTTCTTTGGTACTCCTTTCAGTGACAAACACTGCCATAGAACCTCACGGTCAACAGAGTCGAATGCCACCTTAAGATCGAGAAATACTACCATTGTGGGGCGTCTGAATGTGTATCTGTGTTCTAGAACCTGACGTAGTGTGAATATCTGATCTATACAACCACGTCCAGGTCGAAAACCAGCCTGGTTTTCTCTAGTCTGCTCTTCACGAGCATTAGTTAGGCGTCGAAGTATTATTGAACCTAATATTTTAGACACTATATTTGTCAAACTGATTCCTCTGTGATTGTCACAAGAGGACTTCTCTCCTTTCGTATAGGCTGGCACAATCAGTGATTGAGACCAGTCAGATGGGATTACATCCAGTTCCCAAATTCTACCTAAGACCTCGGTTAATTTCATTGCTAATACTGGACCACCATCCTTAAAAATCTCAGGAGTAAACCTGTCAGGGCCTGTTGCTATCCTTCGCTTCAGATTTCCTATAGCTTTTTTAACTTCATAAAGAGTTGGAGGACCTACATTAACTTGCCATTCAGGTTGACTGGAGATCGTAGGAAACCGAAGTGTAGCTGAAGGCCAGTTGAACTGATCCCTACAGTGTTCTGCCCATCGATCCCATCTCCTGGATTGAGAATGCATAATATGTTCATCTTCCTCTGAGAGTGTTTCGCTAACAGTCAGGTTCCTAATACCGGTTTTCTTAACAACTCTGAGCAATTGTCTGCTATTACCTATTGCTGCTGCCTTTTCCATCTCCCTTGCTTTCGCTACCCACCACTGTTCACGATCATTGCGTAGACTTCTTGTCAGCTTGCGCCTAAGCTGACTCCGCTCTTCATTATGTTCAGAACCAGGTGGAATGAGTTTCCGAGCATCTATCAGTGCGATAGATGTTGCTGAGACCCAGTGTTTCTCCCTAACCTTTTGGTTTACCTTACTAGCAGATATCACTGCTGTTTCCACAGCTTTTCGGATATCATTCCATGCTGCCTTGGGGTGGGCATCACATACATGGCTGCCTAGCTGTTTTCCCAGTTGTTCCTGAAATATTCTCTTAGCTTGACTACCATTAAGTAGGACCCTAAGATGTTTCCTTGCAGCGTCTTTCCTACGTCCAATAAGACGCAGACAGATACGTGCTCGTACTAGAGCATGATCTGAATCTAAGCATGTGCTACAGAATGAGCGACAGTCTTCTTTCAAGTTCTCCCTCCCATCGGTGGCTGATAGCGATGTGATCTATTTGGGTCCAACGCTGAGACGAATTAGGGGGTCGCCATGTTAAAAGATGTTTTTCCTTATGCTTAAAGTTAGTATATGCAAGGAACAGGCGGTTATCTGAGCATAACTACAATAGACGGTCGCCATTATCTGTCCTTTGAACCACGACACCCAGGTGTCTTTCCCTAGCGCTTAGTTTACCTACTTGAGCATTAAAGTCACCGGCCACTATTACTACATCCGAGCGCCTAACGTTTCGGAGAAGGTCGGAAAGGCTTCTGTAAAACTCATCTTTCACATCATATGAGCTGCAGTCAGTGGGAGAATAGGCAGAGACGACGAAAAGGCAACGACGAGTGTCATTATCTTTTCGGATCCTTACTGTTCCGTTCAGTCGGACAGCGCACAAACGACTGTCTACTGGGATCCAGTCTAAGAGAGCTAGTTCTGCCCTACGACTCAATGCTATACCTACGCCGGTGAGGCCACGGGAAGCAGAATCAGGGCTTCCGGATACACGAACTGTGAATCGAGTCGGTTCTTTATTTTGGCATGGTGAGGTCAAATGAATGACGCTACTCGGATCCTGTATGCGCGTTTCGGAGACGCAGCACATATCGATGGCACGGGATTCTAAAGTCCTAGTTAAGGAAGCTTACTTTCCTATTTGGCACATTTTTCGCACATTATAAACTCCAACATGAAGTTTAGAGCGTGATTTCAGGAGACCAGGAATAGCGTTCCGCGTACTTGAATCGTTTGCCCTAGCGGTACGAGGTGGTAGAGATACGTGAGGAGGGTTAGTCATGGAGATAAGAGAGTAATTCGTAGGTGTAGGAAGGATTTGAATGTGACCAACTTGGTCTCGTGTGCTGTTACGGGTATAAGGGCTGATATCACTTCCCGGCTGCCCACACCGTGGAAGGGTATTTCTTGAGGATCCTGAAAAGGAATTCAGATTAATGTTGGCCTTAACGACCTGGGAGCATGATCGCAGAACCCAAGGGACAACTGCTTGAGACCGGTCGCGAAAGACCTTTTTGTGGGAGGTTTTTAATGTGTTAGCTCCGTTCTTCAAAGGGCCTTACCGCCGGAGACGGAAATCCGTGAGGTAAGGTGAGGTGTGACATTTTTAGGGTCGACCTTTTCTAACCCCACCCCTCCCTGTGGGAAGGCAGCATCGCTGCAGATGCTGGTTGTCCGAGGGAAACACCTTAATGCTGTCACATCCCTCTACAGTCAGCAGTACGACTTCGCCCTCAGACCTTGAGTTGCTGCTTTTAGTCTTACCGTTCTCCAATCGACCTGCCTCGCATGGTAGAACCTACAGGAACATATGTTCCAGCCAATATAACTCGGTTGGTTCATCACGATAGGCAAGCCCGACCACCGCGTCAAGGTAGCAGCTTCGGTCGGGGTTTCTTCAAAATCGTATCTTATTATCGTGCTTCAATAGTAGAAGAATAAAACTGCTTTTCAGGAAACATTTGTATAACTGATTCATTAAAAGCGAAGCTGTGTATAAATTAGTACAAAAGATGAAATACAATTAGATGGAGAAGCAGTTTAGTTATTAAAACACTCAGCTTTTGGCTAGTAGATCGAAAGTTTGAACAGCGCTTCTTTCGCTTGGGTTTGGACAGCCGGATATTACCGCTAATCCTCACTCAGTGTTGTGAATAGATAAAACTGAGCTCGATAAATAGAATTACATCATATTTTTATTAGGGGGAAACTATTAGTTTCAAGTGAATAATACAATGTTTACGGTGGATGTGATTTTATTTTAATTATCTGACTACAATAATTTAGTTGAACCCAGGAATGCATCATAAAACAATTTAAGAATGTTTTTTACTAGATAAAAACTTGGGGGAAATTGCTACAGTTCACAATATAAAGCATACAAGCGGTTTCACATAAAAATTGAGTGAATAGACAATTCCAACTTAAATGCGATGGATTTGAATAATAAAAAAGTAAGCTCCTTACCCTTCACTGCAATGAGGTGCACTTTGATTTAGCGTAGAACCAAGAGAAGGCCATTGTGTTTGAGATTCTTGATGTCGCTCGCTTACAGCACTGATTTCCGAAGTATGGAAGATCGATGAACTGGCAATGCATTCGTTATCAGAAGGCTTATCCTTCTTAGAAGTGAGCAAACCGTTAGAGGAAGGCGCTTCTGCGCTGAAACTACCCAACCCGACTCCCTAAAAAGAGACGAAATAAGACTAAAATATAACAAAAACAGTAATTGTATTAGATTATCGAAGAAAGGAATTCATGTTATGAATCTAAAAAACTTGATGTTTAGCTTTCCTCGTCGGTGAACAAAGCAGTAATAAAAGTGTAAAGAGAATTGGTACATTAAAAATGTCCAGAAATATCACATTAAATGAAAAAATATGCTACACGATACTCAACGGCAAATTCACATGTTTCTCTGACAAACTAATACCTTCTGAAACAATGTGTTTTCAAGGACTGTGTATCGTGACTCGAGAAGTCTTTTATGTAAAGGTTAGGACTGAAACTATTTTTTTCAAATGTGTGTCCTTAAAATTAAAGGATTTATTAATGTAATCTATAACGAATTACAAATATTACGGCTTTTAATAAATCTATTTTATCTTTATTAAATAATCATTCAAAGTCTTACGCAAAGTTAGAGCATAGCAAAATCACACGGTTGCAAAATATAAAAAAGAACGAAGCATGATAACTGCCTAAGGGTCATAGCTTACTCGAGTAATCAGTAATTGCGCTAAAGCTAACGCCTGAGATGGCTGCATAGGAGTTTGATCCGGACTATGAGAACCAACCAATGCTGCGAGCTGAGCCGCCAATTGCGCTGTTTCTGCGAGCTGCTGCATAGGAGTAGAAGTCTGATTTGCAGACGGGGGATGCAAGTTTAAGTACTGAGTCAAAACAGACCAAAAACCTGGAGATAGAAATGAACTAGCTGCTGAAGTAAGATCATCCATAGTAGTTCCATTAGTGCCCTGAAGTCTGGAGGGGAACTGCAAGTTAAAAGATGGGAAGGATGAATTCAGTGGAATCAAAGAAGTTAAGTTCATGAATGTCGAGGCTGAAGAAATGGCCTGTTTGTGTTGTTGAAGATTATTAGGATTGTCCAATACAGATTTAAAGTCTGCTTCTGCATTGTCTCGAATTCTCAGATTATTGATTGAATTATTTAGCAAAGACATGGGTACACTCACAGGAACTGATGTGTTGATAGGGCCATAGGCAAGACTTCTTGAATTTGTGGTGTTTAAACCCTCTTCAGTAACTTGACAAGTAGGTACCGACGTTGTAGCGTTAGAAGCTGATGTCTGAAGAAAAGAGAAATATTCCTAATTTGAAAGACGGGAACGAACGACTAAAATTTTTCATACTAGGATAACGTTGCAAAGAAAATAAAACAGAAACTGAATGTTTAGAAAAACACTCAACAACGTCAAGGATACAACGCTGAATAAAGTAGTTTCTAGAAGCGTGTACATGAATTTTAGGTATACCACTATGGGTAGTAAGATTTTGAGAAGATAAAAATCAAACTTACGGAAAAATCTGAAAGTTGCTGATACAACTGGTGCTGTGGTTCTGACAACAATGAACGACTAGTGTCAATTGTGGAATTTCCAACCATACTTGCATTTACTCTACTACCCTCTGATTGATCATGATTGGTTGAATTACAAGGTAACAAATCTGTTGGAGGGTTATCGGAGTTCTTAAAATGTGGTTTACTCAAGAAACCAGATGAAGACAGAGCTAACATAGCTTGATTGATCTCTCCACGAATAGGGGGTATCCGAGGACCAGAGACAAATGGAACACGTTCAAACAACTGTGTGTAACTGGCTAAACAACAAATATAGCAAGAAAAATGTCATTCTCTAATTTTTAATGCTTAATTTTTACGAAAAAATGTAAAACACTGACAACTAACAGAACAAATATATTTGTCCACATAGATGAAATGAGTTGTTATAAAATATTAGAATTACGTAAGATAATTTATCAGCTTGCACAAATAAAACGTTGATTTATTAACCGAATAGCTAAGCGAATTTTGCGGAATCCGATTTCATTTTAAGAACATAGCTATAATATAGAGAATTGCAATCTACGATTCAACTTAACGGTTACTTAGAATTTACATGGAATTTTTATTGCGATTCATTATTAGGGTTAGATGAACTAACTGATAACCATGAACAGCCTAACAGAGTATTTTAAACACACAACATATTGTAGTCGAAAAAGGAAAACTGGTCGAAAAGAAAAAAGTTTATTTTTCAGTCAGCTTTGTGTTCTGACCTTTAAATAATACCTAAAAGTAAAAACAAACGAGTTCGAACTCATATTAATGTATATTCTAAAACTTTCCGAGTACAACTATTAAGTTGAAAAATGATTTTCCAAATACACTCTCCTGTAAAAATCTGAAAAATGACATCTCTACTGGTTCATCATCCTTTGGATTATTTTGAAGTATTCGTACCATACCCAAGAATCGAGCCTCGGAATTAGGTCCAGACTGATTGGCGAGTGAGTGATCTATAAACCTATTCCGTCCAATAGCCTATGATATTTTAATTTGCTCTAATATGTTGTGGTATATCATTCTGTTATGTAAAAAAGTTATTCTCCTGACTGTTGGTCTTGTCTTTGACTTCAAATCACTTGAGAGTTTACATAATTAAATCGGTCTCGTGAGCAATCATCACTTAACCACAACATGTCACTGTGTACTTCATATCGGTCAACATTCTGCTTTCATATTGACGATCAAAAGTCCGTCCATCAAATCACAGTACACCTGATCCACAACAAATATATGCTGAAAATTAACAAATAAAAATACTCTTAACTTACTAATGAATTGAACCCTACGTGTAAAAGCATTACAGTGTTTAAAACACTAACCATTTTATATCCAAAAGTACTTTAACCGATGCATAACAAATTGAATGGTTTTGAAGAGTGAGACATCTTACCGAGAGTAGAAAATGTATCATCACATTGACGTCGTATACGAAGATTTGGAGTAAAGTAAATCCCAGCCATAAGCCATTCATTCATTTGTGCATCACTGAAAGTACCTTGTGTCCGACCCTGTGGATCTTCATACAGCCACATATGCTCATCCGACTGGTCAGATCCATTACGTCTAACGAAACCTTTCTCTGCGCTCAGTATATTAGGAGGATGTTGAACACTGCTATTCGACTAAAATGCAAAACAAAATGGTAAAATTTATAATTAAAAAACATGAAACCTGAGCATCAGAAGTATATTAGGCTATAAAAACTTTGTGAAGGAAGAAATGAAGGAAAGGGAGTACAATCGAAAATGAAAATTCGACAAGAAATTTTGACAGAAGACACAGTTCACCTAGCAATAAAACAGATCCTTTTCAGTTAATGAAAATTCCCTTCATTTTTATGAAGAGTGTAAGAGAAAAGACTACAATAGGATTATCAATGGTTTTTGTAACGAGCAGGCCGCTGAGTTACACCACCTAGATCCCAAAATTTCGATGAACCGATAGATGACAGGCTCATACAGCTACCTTTCACACCACGGCACCATGTCAAAAGCTTCTTTATACCCTGTCTCAGTGTTGGTAAATAAAGCAGGATTTAGAAGCTGCTAGGATGACATTCGTAACACATGTCCATGCCACACGTCAATGTTACACAGTGTAGCGACACTAACTAAACTATCGCCACTTTCTGAGCACGCACGTCAAACCACGAGAATACTAACATGGTTTTGCCACTTGATGCCGGTGATCATTAAAAGAACGATGATCGAGCACAAAGAGTGGTCGAATAAACTGAACTTCAAAATGTCAGGTCTCAAAAACCTAAAGAAGAAACGTTTTCACCAACACGTAAAACTTTTGCAGCAAGATCAACAACACGACAGATCCAAAGATGGACCAAACTGGGATAAGCCTCTTTGGTCTCGATAGGACTTGCACAGCCACCCACATACACGAGCTTTTCGACTACTAAAAGCTTACCACAAAGCGTGTATGAATTTGGAATGTGAATACTACATGCTATAATTACGGACACTGACTACCAACGGATTAAAAAAATCTCCATACATATGAAAAAATATAATTACAAATATCAACGTTGAAATGTAGAACATTCTATGATACTAAATAGCTAACAGGCTGGTCGAAGAACTTGTAAATAGTTTGAAAAAGAGTAAAAGTTTATCTTATGGTCTGTGTGCACAACTGTAAACATTATCGTTCAGTGAGTAATGAGCACAAAAACAGGTACACTCATAGAACTAAAGCAGATTAGTAAAATTTACTAGGGTACGTCGTTTTACAGATCCACAGAAATCATTCGATGACAAGCAACACGAAATATGAATATCATCCATGATAAGATTGTTCTACAGAGATATTTTTAATATTCAGTGGAATACGAAAAATTATTTTACGGTTTATAATACAGATATGTATCTGCATGTTTTGTTCATATCAGTATATTACCAGAGGTTGTAGTAACTTCAGATAGAAAAAACCAGTTTCATACAAAATGTTGCAAATGAAACTAAAAAATGTGTGAAATCAATATTTAGTAAGACTTTTTCAAATTCACAAGTGTACAGAAATAGTATGGACTTTTCAAAGTACAACTAGTATACATGGATTTTAAACCTTAACATACCAAGTGATCAAATCACAGAGAAGTAAGAATCTGGACCAATGAAAGAAATGGGGAGAAGACAATAATAAAATAGTTCTAACATAGTCCGTTTCATCTTTGAAAATCTCGGTCAAAATTTTGTAGGATGTTCACCAAATACTTACAATCGTTGCAACGCATAAATTTAAGACCTACCCTAATTCCAAAAGTTAAATAACACATATTTCAAAACACATCAAACAGGGATATGACTAAATATACAAGCAAATATCAAAAGCGTAATGTGCATTTAACTCTCGACATATTACTGTCCATGTATTCCCTTACCAACGGATACGCTTGACTTGAATTTGATTGAACAAGTCGATCAAATGAAGATAATTGTGAAAAGAAACCATGTATGTTTTCGGCGTCAGGAACGCTGCAGCTAGAATGTCTATTAGTTTCTGTAGCGGCAACTCCACAGAAGTTGGATACGGAGTTGGAGGTGGAATCAATAGGGTTAAAGCCATGTAAGTGCTGTGGAACAGACTTTGACCATATATGTTGCTGCATCCATATAGCGTTTGAATTTACACTGGAATCTAAGGTCTATAACACAATTTGTTAAGAAATCCAGTGAGATAAATTAGTCATGACAATACAGAAGAAAAAGCAGAAATCATCCCAAAACGTGTTATGAAGCTGTCGACTGAACGTAGAAACTGAAATATGATAGTACAATTTAATTTATTTAAGATTTATACTTTGTATTCAAGGTAACACAGTCGAGGAAGTAGTACTAATACGTCGATGAATTTAACGAAATTCGATACACAAAACGATAAACATAAATTTCAGTTAAGTCACAGTTAAGAGAAGGATGATCATTACAGCTTTCGTATCTCAAGGAAAGGGAGTCAAGTGAGTTGTTAATATAGTATTTACATGACTTTGAAAGTGGTAGTTCATTGTTCGAAGCACGTGGCTTTCAACGATAGAGGTTGCAGTTTCAATTCCTGTGTTACCTACCACTAGCCATCGCACAAAACGTGTAGTTCGAAAATCAGTAAATAACCCTGTTATTGATAAACAAGTTACTAATATTACTACCTTGGAAAACTGATAGAATGTTTGCTTGTGATGTTGCAGTAACATTTTGAAGCATTGACGAGTTTTCAAGATAACCTCAATGAAGACAAAGTACTTATCAGTACAATTACAAGAAACAAGTTTAAGCTACTTTGACGATAGTGTCCTTACCATCAGGTCTAAAAAAGCATCAATCGGATTTGTCGATAAAGCTTTTTTTCACTATCGCTAATCAAAACAAATTTTGCTACAGAATCCCATATCTTGTTTCTATGGTATTTCTTCTAAAGTTCTTTTCCAAATAGACAAGTATAGAAAGTTTTCAACTACATTTTAGTACATGGTCGCTTATGATAAATGAATTATACACACCCAATATCAACACTACAAGCATTCCATGAAGCACTGTAAAGCAGACTTGAAAATCATTCGGATGACACGACAGTCAAGTTATCTTTGTGGACCGAACAACATCAATGCTTATTGCTTTGATTTGTACATCTAACAGTGGTTTATAGAGTGTGTCCCAATGTTTGTCGCACAAGTGACAAATCAATTCAAGCATTGTTGTGATTTATTAAGTTCGTTTAACTGAAGCTGTTTTATTAGAATGAAATTGCTCGAATTTAAGTAAAAGTAATCGTAAAACGCAAATTGATACCTTGTCTGGATCATTGATTCCATAATAAGCACTGACAGCCCGTTTACTCTGATTATTATACGAATCATTATTATTGTGACTATATGGATCTGATCGGGGAACTGGGATACCATCATTAGGTAAAATAGAATTTATATTCAACGTTGGGTTGCTTACAACTGACGAATTTCCTGATAAGAGAGAACCTCCTACGTGCTGCACTTCGAGAGGTCGGGCACTCGATGAAGGTAAAGAATGACCTGTTGTATTCAGGCCTATTGTATCTGATACTTTATTAACCTGGAAAAAAAAATCAGTAAATTTCGCTCAAATAGATATAAAAACCGCAGATTTATTCAAAACGCTTTCTGATCGTTACATAATTTAAAATTCACACTTAAAATTGTGCTGTCTGATTCAAATTGATTTTTCGCATAACTATTAAGACTACTGAAACATACTAGAATATTCCAAATCACGGACCACTCTGAAAATAGACGAATCAATTGTCCTTTGGCAATTTTCATTATATCTTGATTAGTTTCGGTTGAAAATGATCAGTCAAGTCAAAACTGTATGCTACTAGCAAATAGATGAAACTATATACACCATTACTTTTAAATTCCCATGAAACCATCTTAGGAGTGCAAAGCCATGTAAGCTAAATACAGAGACAATATTAAACACTACACACACACACACACTAGTGACTATAGCACCATAAAAATTAAACTACAAAACAAAAGCCATTCGAAATAATTCTATGTATTAATCAATTATATTCAAAAAGCAACTATTAATGGTAGTTACCAACACGAGGTGGAGCGGCGAGTCGACGGTTAAGGCACTCGACTTTCAGCAAATAACTTTCGGGTCCGAACTCCATCCCACTTATTTGGGTTTGGGGGTTCGTGTAGCACGACCAGTCCCATTAAATAAAGCACAATTTGTTGGAAGAAAACGCTAATCTACTACGTATCGATAACTTACTTCAACGAATCCTCGCATAACCAGATTTTAAGTTCCACTCTGCGGTAATATCATATTTTAAAAATTAACCAAAAATGAAGTTTCTAAAATAATACTGTTTGTTATTCCCCTTTAATAGAAACGGAGAGAATAACAGTTTGGGATAACATATAGTCACAGAATAAGAGTCCCAGAAATTTACAAATGAAAAGTATGCATCACAGAGAAGAGTTAACAAGTGCAAGTGCTATAGAAAATGCATTTGCAGAGAACCACGTGTACTCCTTAAAACAATAGATCACAAATTTCCCAGGGTTGTTTAAACTGGTGGAAGTATGAATCAGCCCAAAACTACAAAACTCTTTAAAAAACAAATGCACACTTACGGAAGTTTCAATGCCGGAGTCTGAGTGGAGTTGCCAACACGGTTCGGAAGGAGAAATTATAGAGGACTTCTGAGTCCATTGCATTGCTTGTTTGTTGGTATCAACACAATGGCTAGCAGGATTGATGACTTGATTGGCATTGGATTTTTGACCATATATAGAATCAGAAAACTGTATGCAGTGTGAGTACTGTTTGGTCACCTCTGTGGAAGGTTGTCCTTGACTGTGAAACAGGTCGGAAAAGATATGAAGCAAGATTCAGATTAAATAAATAAGGGTTCAAGTTGCTACATTCTCTCTTAGGATGAAGAAAAAGTTGTAGAAAACACCAAAATGATAAACGCATACGAGCATGAAAAACCTAATACATGAAGTGTAATTCAGAACAGAAAAGAAAACTACTAAATAACAAGCTTAATACTAAAAGGAAGATGTAACTGTAGCCAATTTTTACTTGTCACAATAAGGAGTAAAACCCAACGAGACGATATTATGTCTTGGGGGAAAACACAGGGGAGTCTTTTCATGATTTCGTATTACAAAATCCACAGAGATGAGAAAGACCCTTTTAGGTGAGTGGATCTTCTTGGCTGTCTTTTCAATTATATTGTCATTCACTTATTGACCAATTGTACGGCACTTTCCCATTTTCTCTATTTTATAATATTTTCAGTTTTTTGGTATTGCTTTATGATTTTGGTGTCCTACTGCACTATAATCCATGTAGGATATCTGGGTTTGGAACGACAATCGTTAAGGTATTAATGACTAAACTGAAATAATCAGGGAGAAAACTTAAAGCAGTACGCTTAAGTGTATTTTAAGTGGAAGGATGGACAAGCTGAATAGGTAAATTAAAGTTCGTAGGGTCTGTATAACATTATCCTAAATTCTTAACTTTACAATCATTTAATGAAACTTGCAAAGAAACCTTTAGGACGGAAAAACCACCAGGAATGCACTATCATATATTTCTTTCCATAAAAGAATAATAGGGACAGGACAGGATATAATAAGCACTATGGAGAATAAAAGGTGTCATAACATGATTTACATAAGAGATATACAACAGATCGTGTTGAAATCAGATTTCTTGATATAAAGAATAAACTGTGATAGATCGAGCTCAATCTGTATGTATTAAAAATGCTTACGTTACTAACCCCAAACCCTGATCTCATTTCATGTTAAATAACAACATAAATATAGTACGTTTATAACAGAAACGTGCCTGTCCGTTTCAGCTACAGAAGGAGCGCAAATGGTGTCACCTGGCCACACAAGTTTCGAAACTTTACCTACAACCGTATCTAACAAAGAAACAGTCAACGAATTTAGAAGAGAACCTTTTCGTTTATCCCCGGGGACAGAAAAATTAGAATGTTTCTGGACGAAGTTTGAGAACAGGTTGGGAGACTTGCTGGAAACCCGACCTTCGGTTGGACTATGACTTGGTTGTCTTCTAGAGTTAAATGCATCATCTGATAATTCCCTAATCCATTGAGGACTGAATTGAAATGATTCTGGTTGAGCTGTCATTTTTTTGATCACGTTTGCAAAGAATTCTTTGTTAAAACGTTTTAGTGAAAACTAAGTTGACACGTATTATGCCTTTTTAGTTTACTATCTTAATATAAGCATACAGGTCCTGTAGCCGTATCGTAAAATATCAACAAAGGAAGAGGACGTCAGCTGTGACGAACACTTTTGAAAGATCCGCAAAACAGTTGCATGAAGTGATGAAAACAACTCACTGCGTATTTAAAACATTCCTTAATTAGACAGATGTCTTTGTGAAACCTTGTTGCGTCACTTAAATTCAGTTGTTTCAAATAAGTTTCTCAATGGTAAGTGTTGGCCATCGTAAAATATCTGTGACCCTCCGGTTTAAATTTTTCTCACTTGCCGGCTTCATGTACAATTCACGATTAACAACTCATAATTAACTCATTTCTATATGTTCTCATTAACGTAGGTCCCAAAGAGCAAACAATGGAGTGAAAGAGACGCCGAAACCTGATAATAAGGAGCTTCACCTATCCATTTTATAATCATTTAAAACGAAAACATTGATTATATGCGATTCTTATACAGTCGCCCTATCGCGTTTCACATCTATCAAATAAAGTTGTTTGCGTTCCACGTTAACCAATTGTAAGGCAGTATTTGGTCTATAAAAAGGGTTTAGGAAAGTTCACATGGAGAGATGGTTTAAAATCTCTGAAGACGATACGGATACATCGTATGTTCTGCTAGCTGGAGAAATCTGGTTAGAAAAAATGTATACCACACTATATCTGTGGATGCCTATATGTTTTATCACAATGAAAATTTAGTGCAACCATTATTCAAGTATAAATTAATTGTCTCTGTAAGGAACAAGGTGGCCGTTTAACCGCATGGAGAACCAGTCAAGAGACGCAAAATAAACACGGATGCGTTCTAGTCAAAAGCAAGGATAGAAGAAAGTGGTATTGAGAAAATCGTCCTCATTTTTTCAGTACAGTATTTTATCGTTAATACAGAATGTAGTACGAGCTAGAAAAGAACGGACACCTAAAATGAAAATTAATAGATAGCAAACCAGAAATTTGTAAGCTCCTCTTTACAAGTTAGCATTTATAATTTATCATGATATGGATGTTTTGTCCTTTAATCCGCAGAAGGTGCCTAACATACAGACATATTCAATCAAACAAACAACAGAGTTGATTCTCCAATTCTTAGGTTTAACTATTCATTTATCGAGTGACTTCCCCAAAGTTAACCAGTAATTTATCTCATAGGTAAAACCGTTTAATTCTGGAAAATTGTTTACTTATGGTGAACTCCTATGTGTAAAACTACATATGTTATTTGAAACAGACATGTAAAATTACGATTATTAGAAGTATCCGAATTATCGTACCAACTAAGAATCCCCGAAATTGTGCAATTTGAGCTAAACGGAAATAAATGAGCATGAACGAACTTACTGCATTGTGAATTCGTAATGGATTGGTAATTCGGTATAAAAAAATCACTTGTTCGCACGAATGCCGCAAGAATCCACGAAATTGCATGCTGATTTCGGAATATAAGACTTGAAGGAGCATTTGACTGTCACATTTGCAGTGGATCCCACTTTAAAAAATTACACAACATGTGACAATGTGCTCAGTTACTAATGACATACCAAAAAGAGTATTAACAGTTCAAATTGAGGTGTCCGTTTATGAATAAAGCAAACCGGTCACAAATGTCACTTACAACTAAATGGTTCATTAAACAACAAAGTGAAAAGAATCGTTATGAAATGAATGTTACTTGTGAGCTCCTTCTGAGATCACAAACAAAAATGAACTCGCTTGATCAACAAAAGTTTGTTTGCACTTCATGGCTTTTACGACTGGAAAAAAATCTGATAGTGTCGTTGAATACTATTACGCTTCAAAACTCTAACACAGTGCAAGATACAGAGAAACTATTTATACTGATTATCAATGTGGTTGCATTTAAAGTGTTACAAATGAATATAAAAATATTATATTTATTTCATCCTCCCAAATCATCATTTTACAACACCCAAGGTAGTTTTATTAGACTGACTTGTTTGTGCTGAGTTGTGTGATACATCCTAGTTTCTTTTAATCTGTTGAATTTTCAATTGTAAAGGATACACGGCCGATCTACACCATTCTATTGTTCATCAAATATGTTTTGCTTAAAATAGATCAATTACTGTTGATTAACCAAATATTCTCATTAAGAAAATCAAAATACACGATAAGTAAAGAATTATTTCTTCCCAATTAATTCTCCATCAGGGCTCTATATCAATATCCAGTTCTTAGAATTTAGTATAAAATCAACACCAAATAAGTAGTGGCGAGTCAACTTAACAGCATGGTAATCATTATAATGGGTATTATATTTTCACGATCACAAAAGTAACGGTTAGTTCATGCACTGCCATCTCAGACAAATAAATAAACTCACTTGGAAATACGAAATTGCACGGGAATACGATTTAGTCATTTGTAACTTTTTAAAAAGCCGGATATATACTGACATCATAAAACCGAATTACAAGTTTGTTTGATATGCCGTTCGACACTATTTTTACCAAAATGTCTTAATAACTTTCAAAATCCTCCATTAAAAAATACTAGAAAAGAATTTGCTTATCGTTGCCAAACTGTTTTGCAAATCCTCTGTGAAACTTAGAATGAAACTATCATGTATAGAGTAATATAAATAGTCAACACTACGTATTAAAGAAAACTTCATTTAAAACCTCAAGATCAAACAGACTGGAGGACTTAGTATAAGTTGAGTCATATTGCTTAGTTTACTCTGAGTTAGTGAATTCTCTAGAATATTAGTTAAGTAAAATGATGATCGGAAGTATCTGTAGCAATGGATGAGGATATAGGTGTCATATTCTGTCAATCCATTGGTTTACTCATTCAGCAGGATGAGCAAAATGGAGATTTGATGCTACTTGACTAAACCGTCTAGTCCGAAGAACATAAAATTACTCTTATTACCGCACATAGAGGAACATAAGCCGCCCAAAAGTAATCTCAATCCAACTCTGTCCTGGGTAATCTTTATAGGTTTTTTCTAGTTTCTGTTTATCCTTTTCATGTTTGCTTCCGATTCTCAACGCCATATGTTCTTTTTCCTTCACTTTTTCTTTTTCCCTTCAGGATAAAATGTCAGCACCTGCCTCGTGATACAGCTTGGTGACTTCTGAAATGTATATCCTATCCACTTCCAGCATCATTTCTTAATTCCCTCATCATCTGAAGACTGGTTTTTCTCTCCCACAGTAGTCTGATGCTGATGATATCCAACCAATAGACATTGAGTATCTTGCGTAGACAGCTGTTCATAAATACGTGTACGTCTTTGATAATAGGTGCGGTATTCCTCCAATTTTCAGCTCCATACAGTAGAATTATCTTGGTATTCGTGTTAAAGATTCCGACTTTGATATTGGTTGACAGATGAGTTCCATATGTCCTTCAATTGTAAGGATGTTATCATTGCTTTGCCAATCCTTGCCTTTACGTCTGTATCGAATCCTTATTCATCGATGATGCTTCTCGCTTAGGTGAAACCTTTCAACTCTTCCAGAACTTACCCATAAACTGTGGTTTGCTTGGCATTCTCCGTATTGTATTCCAGAATCTTGTTTATTCTCTTGTTTGTGTTGAGGCCTACTGATGCTGACGCGGGTGCTACACTAGTTGTCTTGACTTGCAATTGTTCGTGTGTATGAAATGGAGGGGAAAGTTCATCTGAAAAGTTCAAATCATCCAACTGCACTTAAGCCATCCATTGTATTCCGTGCTCCCCACTCAAATGTAGAGGTCTTCATAATCAAATCAACCACGAGAGGAAAGAAAAAAGGAGGAAGTAATCAGTCTTTTCCGATACCGATCATCACTTGATGACCGTCAAGTGATGATTTGACACTATATCAGCTCCTCTCCTGGTTCTTACATCCTCCATCTTCCTCCTGAATTTTTGGTTGGTGCAGTTATGGTCGATTTGATTCTGTGTTAATTGAAGGCACATAGGTTTGCAAATCTCTCATCACTTTCGTCCCTTTCTGCCAATCAGTGCATATCATCCCATTATGTCTTCATATCCGGTGTTGTTCATCCCGACTTTGGTATTTAGGTCCCCCATCAGAATGGTCAAGTTCTTTGTCGGGGACTTCTCGACGATTGACTGCAGCCTATCGTAGAATTGATCTTTAACGTCTTTATTGAAGTCGTTGGTGGGCACATAGAATTGGATGACATCCATTGTAATGCCATCTTTCCTTGTTTTGAAGGAGGCTTTGATGATCCTTGGTCCATGAGATTCCCATCCTATAAGTGCCTTTTGTGCTTGTGGGATAGCATCAATGCAATTCCTTGTGTAATTGAGACATTTTCTTCTTCATGGCCGGAGTATGACAGAAGCGCCCTTGAAGCTAGTCGTTGTTGTCCACCATGCGCCAAATGTGTTTCACTAAGCAGATTTTAAATAGTTTGAACTATTTCTTCTAGTCAACGTTTTTTAGCGAGTTAGCTTTCTACGGGATGGGGTCGCTAACCTCATACCACAACCTCCTCCTTTATATGGAATCAGGACCACAAGTAGCCTCAAAGACGCTTCAGAAGGAGTTACTGAGGTTGGATAGAGATAGGTTTAATTACTTAATAATGACCATTCATCAAAGGGTGGCTAGTTGAATATCATGAGTATTTTGTAACCGTTTGTATATCTTCTCTTTAATTTCATCATGTACCTGTCTGGTAGTGTATTGAACATAAGCTATGTATTATCTAGAATGTACGCATTGTTATTTGAATTAACAGCCGTAATCGAGACAGACTTGTATGGTTCCTGGAATTGTACGTGATCAACATAACAGTCGTGTATATTCAAATCATTGATATCTAGGACTCGCACCAGAGATTTCCCATTATTCTTCACCACAGTCCTCGTGGTTGTTTGAAGACCATTTCTACGATGATATATAACTTTTTCAGACTTAAAACACTCCATATTGTAACGAGGAATCCTTCTTTCTAATAGATTTGATGAAATTTCTGTCGTTACAGAATGTTTAACATTTTTTATATTGCAGTAAAAAAGTATCTACTCCCCTCTTCACTTCCCTAAAAGTTGAAACAGCTATAGAATCAATATACGTTTTCAATTTCCTGACAAAATGTTCTGTCTGGCCATTAAAACAAAGGTGCTCGGGAGTAGTAAACATATGTCTGCACCCAATAACATTCAAACAGGTAGTGATTGCTTCCGCAGCAAAATGAGAGCCATTATCGGTCACTTGCACCATGAGAAACTCGTATCGACTAAACACGTTTCTTAATGCTTGGTTTGTGAAGTCAGATTTTGGTGAAGTTGTGCATAACTATGGTGTTTGTATCAATCAATTATTTCTTCGTACTTGGTAACTTTGTGAATTCGAATTCAAAATACAATGAGTTCATTCATGTTCGTCTAGTTCCTAGGGGTCTAAATTGCGTTATTCTGGGATTCGTCCAATGATCTAAACACTTCGAATTATCACATTGGCGCCTCCATGCAGCATATGATAGAACGGTTGAACGTTCGTTCAATTTCCGAAGCCTTTGAGGTTTATTTGTAAAGCATTCAAATCTAACGTACGACCATGCGAGATTTGGAGGGTTATAAAACTGTGGCATATTTCCATCCCATTATTTTAAAAGTAGCCTACAGTTTATTAAAATCTTTGTCATTTCCAGTGAAGCGTATCTCACTTAGGTAGGCAATCTTACAGACTGGAAAGAAGGACTTCTGATCAAAATACCAAAGAAAAGCGATCTTAGCAACTGTGATAACTACAGGGGAATCACTCTTCTCTCAATACCAGGAAAAGTCTTCAACAGGGTATTGTTAACCAGAATGAAGGACTCCGTAGACGCCCAACTACAAGACCACCAGGCTGGATTCCGTAAGGACAGACCAAATCGCAACTCTACGGATCATTGTGGAACAAGCAGTTGAATGGAATTCATCACTCTACATCAACTTCATTGACTATGGAAAAGCATTTGATAGCGTTGACAGAACAACACTATGGAAGCTTCTTCGACACTACGGAGTACCTGAGAAAATAGTGTGGTGTTTGAATTGACTAATGATACTTTTGTACATGTTGATTGCACAATTTCGAATTCCAAATACAGTACATTAGTTTGTGCCTGTCTTCTTAAGTCAATTGCGTTATTTCTGGGACTCTTAGTTCGTGCTATAATTCCAATAAGTCGAAATACAATAAATAGTCAATATCATACGGAATTCCTATGATGGATCAAACTGCAAAATCGTGCATGGATGACAGTTGACAGACTCGTTCGAAGTAAAGACCGGTGTCAGGCATGGTTGCTTACTCTCACCCTTTCTCTTTCTCCTGGTGATCGACTGAATCATGAAGACATCAACATCCTAAGGAAAGCACGGGATACAGTGGACATCAAGGATGCAGCTGGTCGATCCAGACTTCGCAGATGATCCTATCGCAAACGCAACAACAAATGCATGAGAAGACGACCAGTGTAGCAGAAGCCTCAGCATCAGTATGTCTCAATATACACAAAGGGAAAAGCAAGATTCTCCGATACGACACAGCATGCGCCAATCCAGTCATAACTGACGGAAAAGATTTGGAAAGTGTAAAAACCTTTACATATTTGGGCAGTATCATTGATGAACATGGTGGGTATGATGTAGATGTGAAAGCATGGATCTGTAAAGCAAAAGCAGCATATTTACAATTGAAAAATATCTAGAACTCAAAACAACTGTCAGCCAACATCAAGGTCAGAATTTTCAATACAAATGTCAAAACATATCTACAGTATGGAGCGGAAACCTGGAGAACTACGAAAGCCATCATCCCGTAGATACAAGTGTTTGTTAACAGTTGTCTATGTAAAATACTTCGGATTCGTTGGTCAGACACTATCAGAAACAACCAACTGTGAGAGAGAGCAAACCAGATCCCAGCGGAGGAAGAAATTACGAAGAAGCGAGGGAAGTGGATTTGACACACATTGAGGAAAGCACCCAACTGCGTCACAAGACAAGCCCTCACATGGAATCCTGAAGACCGAAGTAGAAGAGGAAGAATAAAGAACACTTTATGCCGAAAAATGAAGATAGACATGAGAAGAATGAACGAAAATTTTATAGAACTAGAAAGGAAGCCTCATGAGAAATTTAGTTGGAGAATGCTGGTCGGCGGCCAGTGTTCCTGATATGATGGAAAGAGAAGTCAATTTTCGATTGATTTACTCATTATGAGGTTTGTTCAACATTACTACCGTTTTGATTCAATGCAATGATTACTCAATGTAGTATTTCTTTTCTTTTCTCGCATGATATTTTATTCTGTATATTATGTGATATTCTTGTATTCTATTGATACGAACTATGCTCACTATATGATTTGTTATAACTCTAAGTATTTTTCAGATATATGATTTCATCATAATTATTAATCAAAATGAGTGTACAATCAATATTTAAATGAGTGAATTTTCTACTAGAGTTGTCGTCGTCGTGTTTTGGGTGATCAATAAATCTTTACTTATACCAGTTTATGCGTTCTTACTTTCGCGTCGTGGGAATCGCAGAGATCCTTCATTCCGAGTATAAGTGATAAGCGTTTCCGACATAACAATCAGCGATAACCACATATTACAAGCAGCATTCAGACGACAAGTTATAACATTTCCATTGGGAGTAACAGGCATAAGTAAGTACCTATCCAACCTATTTTTTTTCACATGCACGACTGTCCTACTTCAAAATTCTATTTAAATTTGATGATTTTCATTTTGCATACGCAACGAAATTTTCTGTTCACAATTTTATTTCTATTTTTACTTTGAATAAACAAATGAAAAACATTCATCCATCCATTATCAACTGTTAATAACACAAAGTTACATGTACTGACACAACGGTTTATTTTCACATGATTCATATTTTGTTGACTCCTGTTTTCCTACTTACTACAGCCAATTTCTGACTACAATTGGCTAAATATTTGGTGCAGATTTGGTTTGATAGTCAAACGTTATACGTTCTTCGATAATTTTGATTTTGATTGCTGCACTGAATAGGTCCAGAGAGTAATCGACGGGACGATGAAACTATTTAAATTTCGATAATGATATTAGAAGACGAAGATTATCAGAATTATGTGATATATTAGCGCAATACATTTAGAACAATCTGGCCACATATATACTTGTTAAGAGCATTTATATATAAAAATAAAAGGTCAACTAGACAGGAAACGGGGTAAGAAAAGATAAGGATAATGATAAGAGTAATAATAATAATAATGTGAACACAAAGCGAAACCTAATCACTCTGGATAATAAGTCAATATTACCAGGGTAGGTTTAAGGTAAGAACAAACTGTTTTTGAACATATAAAGGGGGTTTGAATTTTCGTATGGCTAAGGCTTCAATGAACCTTAGTATACGCCCATTTACACTTTTATACAGCACTACAAAAGCTGAATTTAGATCAATCTTGTGACCTGTTTCAATTATATGTTTAGCAATAGAGGATGATGGATGTTTATCCTCTGCTCTTATTGGGTCACTTGATTGTATTTGTTTCTGAAGCCATTTGGGTACATGTTCACTCACCCTAGTGTTGAGATCACGATTACTCCTCCCTATGTATGTGTGACCACACACACATTTAAATTGGTAAACACAGTGGGATGTGACGCAATCGTTTCCATGTACTTTAGGTTTTGAATGAACCATGCACCTTGTTCTTTCTTTGATGATGACCTTTGCTGCGCAATAGGTTTTATTGATGACTGATTTAAGTCGTTGTTTCAGTAAAAGGCTATTTGAATCACCTCTGAATGGTAAGGTGATGTAGACAGGCTTTTTCTCTACCGAGGCTACAGTAGGTCTCGCTGTACCATGGACTTTCCATCTATTTATGAATTTCAGAGGATAGCCATTTTCTATTAACGTTTTATTTCACAAGTTGAAATCATGAGTCAGTTGAAGCTAGACCACCATTGAAAACCAGGTTTTCAATGGTGGTCTAGCTTCAACTGACTCATGATTTCAACTTGTGAAATTTCTAAAATCTCCACAAAAACCCATTCTGATAACGTTTTATTTAACAAATTAACATCATCATCAATGGCGTCATTGGTACAAATACGGTCGAGTCTGTTGAAAAGACATCTTATCAAACCACGTTTGTATTGCACAGGGCATTAACTATAATAACTAAGATATTGACCTGTCCACGTTGGTTTTCTAAAAATAGATCGCTTTACTGAACCATCTTCTCGTCTACTCAGGAAGCTGATCGTTTTTCTCCTCTTCACATGAGAGATTAATATGGTTTTGGATAGTGTTGAGTTTATTTAATAAACCGTACATATCCTCTTTTTTCTCACAAACAACTAAGATATCGTCCACATATCTCTTATAAAGTGACATGTTTCCGATTAATTCATCAGTCTGATTTTCTACATGTTCCATGAACACATCTGCTAGTAATGGTCCTAGCGGACTACCCATAGCAACTCCATCAATCTGACGAAAGTATTCACCTTCAAAAGTGAACTGAACTTTGTCAGTACATAGTAATAGTAAATCTTTAAGAAGTTATACAGGTACACGTGATTGAAAATTGTTTTCAGATATGTAACCACATAATATATCAATGGTTTCCTGTCTATTTGACCTTTTATTTTTATATATAAATGCTCTTAACAAGTGTATGTGTGACCAGATTTTTCGAAATGTATTACGCTAATATATCACATAGTTCTGATAATCTTCGTCTTGTAATATCATTATCGAAATTTATCAAAGGGACTAATTGTTTAAATTTCATTCACTGATATTATTTCAGAGATAATTTTTGCGCAAATATTAAACTCGGCAAGCAATTTCTATTAAACCATCCGTCCAAGTATTGACGAATAATCGTATGAATGGAAGATGGCTACAATTCATTTACACAACTGTTGTGATTCCCCTGTTGTTGTATTTAGAGTTTTGGGTGCAAAATATATCCTAAAGTCAATTTGAGGATAATTTTTCCCACATATATTTTATATTTGAATCAATGAGTCGATGAAAAAATGTACTGTGTTATTGATTAGTCGAATGAGTCGAAAAGCATAGCTGAGTCATCAGTGAATGTAACAGAAGTGAAAACATTTAGTCCCTTTTAAAAATTTTGATCATGTAGTGAAAAGAAGGATTTACACCATATATTCTGAATACTTTGAACACACATGAACTACTTACCCTATTTGTGTAAAGACTGATGAAGGCCAATTAAATATAAGGTCAAATAAACACAATGATAAAAGAAAAGATAATATAATAAAAAAAGAATAAATTGTTATCATACCAACCTAAGCATTAAGAAAATTCGGAAAGTTACGGGCTAGATTAAGGGTTAGGACAATTTATTTTCGTACACAATTGAGGCTTGGATTCTCAATCATAGGACTTAGAATATGCCTTTGACAATTTTTCACTATCGAAAAACGTTGTTTTCAACTCACTGAGTTGATCAAGTCATGTAAAGCTAACTTATACTGAAGCCAATTAGGCACACATTCTACCACCATCGACTGGATTATTTGACTACCTCTTTATTTGTATAAGTATTCGCATGCATGTGTATTAGGAAAAGCATTGGAATATGATGTAAACGTGTCTGTTCGTTTAGATTTATGTTGAATCAAGGGGTTTACCTGCTCTCGAATAATCGAGTTAGTGGCACAGTATGTTTTCTCAGCTTCTGTATCCAGCCTCTATCGGAGACTTAATTAATTAATGTGAAACGTTTCCACCAAAGCGGAATTTAAGAGCGATTTCTATGTTAAATAACTTATATCGATTCGTAAATGTTAACGGATTTCCATTTTATTTTATTTTTTAGCCAGCAGTTTCTTATCTTCTTCAACCACATCTTTAAAGCAAATTCGTTGAATCCTGTTGAAGAGAGACCATACGAAGATACGCTTGTATTATAACAGTAAAAACACTGTAAAACTCTATGTAATGACTAATATAGTCGGGTTTCTTTTAAACCGATAGCTTTATAGTACTATTGTTAAGTCTATCGAAGCGTTCAAAGCACCCACTTGACATACGCGCAAAACTGAAGTTTACAAAGTAACGATTTGTCTATAATAGCCGTTCTTTATTGAATAATATACAAACGTTAGTTACAAACCTTAACTTATGAGGTGTCTGCGGCGTTTACTGGTTCCTGTTGTCTGAAATAAAAAGGCTTCGATAGTGTAAAAATGATAGCGGTTGGGTATTTCTAAACTTGATAACGGTTTGTTGACAAGCTAAAATCAAACTATGAGAAAGCAATATGGAAACTGTTGCATTTAAATAAGGGACAAACGACCGTGAAAAATTGCGAATAACTGCTAACATGATTGAGTTAAAGTAATTATAATGATAAATAGAATAAATGTTATAAATTTATGGAAATATTTCAGATTATTACACGACAAACTTGCGTCACAACGTAAGTGTAGAAATTGCGAGAAATACAACTATTTACTGAATTTTAATAAGTAGCATAAAACAATACACAAAAGAGTCGAATGGTAGGAAATAAGGACAGAACGTTAAGCAAACTTAACAAATACAATCTTTTGGACTTTGAAGTATGTTTAAAACTTAATTATAAAGTCACCAAGTAAAAGACTAGCATTAGCAATTTAACTTCACAAAGGGATCAATCATTTTGTGAGCAAATCAGTTATATCTTTTATAACTAATCTCATATTTTAAATATAGTAGGTATTTCCTCGAATATTTATATACTTTATACGAATGTAGTTGGAAAAGACAATCCTAAAAAATGAATCATCTGGATCAAGGCGCACAAACGTTTATTGTTCTTTTTTAAAATTCACATTTAACTGAATTTGGCAATGACTTTTTAAGAAGATTTTACAAACAACATTGAATAAATATTGTCCATAAATTAGGTTGTTTTTCGTAAGCTGTTTTTCTCATTCGTCATTCGTCTTGTAGAAACAAAAATATTAGAGAATGAGGTATATGAAAGTAGAAATACTTTAAAAAGAGAAATCGTTTTGGTAATGCTCTATTTCATACTGTTTCCTTCCTTTGTTCTGAATAAACTACTAATAATCTTATTAATGAAGAAAATAAGTGATAATGTGTTAATGTAGAATAGAAACGTTTGATGATGGATATATGAATGAAGCTAGCAAAATGTTTTTAATGTAGCAATCGGAATATTCAATGAGATTTCAAAACAGACTACGTTTCGCAACTTTCATATGACCAAAGAATGTAGTATTTTCATGAAACTTACCATATATTTATTACATGCATTTTTCTTCGTCTAAAATAGGTATATATACATATAATGAAATTCGAATACCCCTTGAAAAGTGAAATTCATGTAAGGAAACCGACTAATATATTTTTTTGAACTTTAACAATGGCTTGAGCTTTATTCCATTTGTTTAAAATATAAGTAAGTGAGAAATGTATCTGAAAATAATGTTGGCAAAAACAGTGAAATTGATCTCTTAAAGAATGTGGAGCTCAAGGAATGGAGTACTTGTCCAATAAATATCATGCCAAGAAAAGAAATCGATTTTTTCATCGAGAAAATTCAGTCTATCAATATTTTTACTTATATTCAACTTTTGTCGAAGACAAGATATCAATTTTTATAACCTACATACATTTAATTCTTAGTATGATTTATGAATGATGAACATTGTCATACACATTTTGCGGGTTACAATTCAATATGCTGGCTATTTTATGAAGTAGTTCAGTTTACTCAACAAAGTACATCGATAGGAAGATATCTAATTTTACTAATGTGAAAACCTTTTATCAGAAACACCATAAACGACACGTCTTGTGTCAATAGTGTATGAAACTCAAAAACAAACTATAAATTAGAGTACAATTATATCTGAATCATGGAATTGAAGTGTTAAGAGTGTGAATACTTGAAATATTGCAATGTTGTTTTTCATATTACACTGGTTATCGAGACTCATATAAATTAAACAAACTATTCTAATTTTAGTTACATTTTGGCACTATTTTACTTAATAGCATGTCGAAATGTATAAAATATTCACTGCTTATCATACTGATCTACAGTTTATATGTAAGTCTGAATAAAGTGTTGCTTACAGCATTGTTTGAATAATTTTTTCTGGTTAGCACCACTAAACCCACCCAACATCGAAGCAGCACCCACGGAACTCCCACCCAACAATTGAAGAAATCAGCATGGCCATCAGAAAAATTGAGAGTGGATAAGCGGCAGGACCAGACAACATTCCAGCAGAGACGCTGAAATCAGACGTAGTGGCAACTGCAAGGATACTCCATATTTTCTTAAATAAGGTTTGCGATGAGGAACAAATACCAACAGACTGGAAAGAAGGACTTCTGATCAAAATACCAAAGAAAAGCGATCTTAGCAACTGTGATAACTACATGGGCATCACTCTTCTCTCAATACCAGGAAAAGTCTTCAACAGGGTATTGTTAAACAGAATGAAGGACTCCGTAGACGTCCAACTTCAAGACCAACAGGCTGGATTCCGTAAGGACAGACCAAATCGCAACTCTACGGATCATTGTGGAACAATCAGTTGAATGGAATTCATCACTCTACATCAACTTCATTGACTATGGAAAAGCATTTGATAGCGTTGACAGAACAACACTATGGAAGCTTCTTCGAAACCACGGCGTACCTGAGAAAATAATCAATATCATACGGAATTCCTATGATGGATCAAACTGCAAAATCGTGCATGGATGACAGTTGACAGACTCGTTCGAAGTAAAGACCGGTGTCAGGCATGGTTGCTTACTCTCACCCTTTCTCTTTCTCCTGGTGATCGACTGAATCATGAAGACATCAACATCTTAAGGAAAGCACGGGATACAGTGGACATCTAGGACGCAGCTGGTCGATCCAGACTTCGCAGATGATCCTATCGCAAACGCGACAACAAATGCATGAGAAGACGACCAGTGTAGCAGAAGCCTCAGCATCAGTATGTCTCAATATACACAAAGGGAAAAGCAAGATTCTCCGATACGACACAGCATGCGCCAATCCAGTCATAACTGACGGAAAAGATTTGGAAAGTGTAAAAACCTTTACATATTTGGGCAGTATCATTGATGAACATGGTGGGTATGATGTAGATGTGAAAGCATGGATCTGTAAAGCAAAAGCAGCATATTTACAATTGAAAAATATCTAGAACTCAAAACAACTGTCAGCCAACATCAAGGTCAGAATTTTCAATACAAATGTCAAAACATATCTACAGTATGGAGCGGAAACCTGGAGAACTACGAAAGCCATCATCCCGTAGATACAAGTGTTTGTTAACAGTTGTCTATGTAAAATACTTCGGATTCGTTGGTCAGACACTATCAGAAACAACCAACTGTGAGAGAGAGCAAACCAGATCCCAGCGGAGGAAGAAATTACGAAGAAGCGAGGGAAGTGGATTTGACACACATTGAGGAAAGCACCCAACTGCATCACAAGACAAGCCGTCACATGGAATCCTGAAGGCCGAAGAAGAAGACCAAAGAACACATTACGCCGGGAAATGGAGATAGACATTAGAAAAATGAACAAGAATTGGATGGAATTAGAAAAGAAGGCCCAGGATAGAGTGGGTTGGAGAATGCTGGTCGGCGGCCTATTCCCCATTAGGAGTAACAGGCATAAGTAGGTAAGTAAGTACAGCGTTGTTAGTATCAATTACTCAACTAATACCAATCCTATAATGAATCTCCTTCGTTAGAAGGTAATACATATAACGAATAGAGCATTTACAGGTAACAGTTTCTGAGTTAACAGTAACCTTTGAAAGGTCCAAAAAGCATCAAGTAACTTCATTTATAGGATTGAAAATAGTGTACTGTAAAAAGATATAAAGCACCCGGTGTATTCGTCATGTCTAAAGTTTAACGAACAAACATGATTGTTCTGTTATTTAACTCTTGATACTGTTATATATCTTCCTAATTATTAGCACGTAGCATGAAATTTAGGTTCAAGGCTTCGTATCATTTATGTTTACTTATTGAACAAACACGAATTTCCTTTATGTACTTTCACATTATACATGATTAGGTGATAAAGAACCAATACCATAGAGAAATATAAAAAATGTATTCATGTTTTAAAAATTATGGGGATTTTTTCGTGACTAATTATCAGCTGCGACTTTGTCAGGTTTTATTAGGGATAAGTATATGACAAATTTTGAATATGATAAAAGTATATTCATAATCCCAAAAAAATGCAAACAAATTAGTTGTCAACAATAAACATATAACTTAATGAAAGTGGTTTGACTTTGAACGATCATTCAAAAGAAACATATCGAATAATTCTACATAAGATTGATATAGAGTAAACGTAAATATATATTCTCATAAATACTTCCTTAAAATTCATTTTAAAATGTGATAGCTAAGTTGAGTGATGAAACAAGAAAAGCATCATGAAATGAGTTCATGAAACTACTGTAATTTTCATATTATAAATGATTTACGTATCATCCATAGAAACTATTTGATTACTTCATCTAACAATAGAAATAATTTTTCAGTAAATAAACTAGAAAATAAGATTAAAGTATACAAGAGACAGTGCCATTGATGAACCAATTAAAATTAGGTTTGAGGTATTTTTAAGTCACAGATATATACTCCTATTAGAAAACAAATGTAAAATATTTCAATACAACCTGTTATATATATATGCTGAGTCTTATCAATTTTCAAGGTCATTGTTTCTATGGGCTGAACATGTACTGTGTTCAGATTTTTGTAATTACAATTTACTTAATGAAATGGTTAAACTGTCAATGTATCTCTTTACCGAAAGAAAAGTTATCACTTTTAAAATGTTCAGATGATTTAGGAGTATGGATACCTATGAGTACAACTAAGTCTGGGAACAGAATATCTTTATTTAGTTTAGAATTAAATAATAATAATTATGAACGATGTAAATCAACCTGTTTAAAAACTTCATATTGTACTTTAATTATTTTGAAAACGGTAAGTTTAGTTCTTAATCTTTATTTATTGTAATTGTATACATTGACGTGAGTTTTTCATTTCATTTCTATTTCTGGGATATTTTTTAAGCTAACATGTTAAATAAAATGGATAGCTTTATAGTATTTTAATATCGGAATGGGTTTTGTGGATATTATAATAATTTCAATAGTTGAAATCATGAGTCAATTGAAGCTAGGCCACTATGGAAAACCTGGAAGCACTGGACAGACGTTTCTTCCTAGTACAGGACTCTTCAGCAGTGAGCATCCACGATCCCGCTCGCAAGATTCGGACTCAGGACCTATCAATCTCGTGCGCGAGCGCTTAACCTCTAGACCACTGTGCCAGCATTCAACGGTGTTAATACCTAACTTCGTGTGTCAAACGTCATGACCAGATCATTGACTAAATATTTAAGTATAATAATGTTGAGATTTCTTAGGAAGTAGAGAATACATTATAATTGAAAGTTAGTTACATTTGTAAGCTGAAGCAGCCTAATCAATCTAAATTGTAAACTGTGTACATATATTAATTAGTGGATTAGTCAATACTAAGTACGATTCAATTCTATGTATTCAAAATATGACTATTGACTAGATAGTAAATGATATACAAATAAGTGAATTTTTGACAAAGTTGTTGTACTATGTTTGTTGGTGAATGATAAAATCTTCATCCATAGTCTTGCATTCTTTCTTGCATCGAGCGGTATCGATCTTTAGGTAGTGATAATACGTACAGAATAATAGTTTTTCGTAGTTATAAAAAGTAACCAAATCAGTATTTTTTTTCATTAGAATAGAATTTAACATTAATACCTTAAAACTGGAGGATTTGAATTAGATTTGGGGATCTACGTTTCTCATTCTTCAATTGTTCGTTTCTAATGTCATGAAGTTCTTCCAGTTTGATGATCACCATCATGAAATTTACAAAATATACCTTTACTGAACATTACATTCAATCACAATATTCCTATCTAGCAAGAAAGATGTATTTGGGCATATTATGCACATGTAATAATTTCAGTAGTTTCAATTTAATCACTTACATTCTTGCTAAACATTTAAATATTTATGCATTGATTGTGATTTATTAACACTGATATCAATTTATTCTACAGTTATATTTTACAATAAGGTGAATAAAAGGAACTGTTTCTTTTCCACTAATTATTCATGATAGTTTTACATCTATATCATTAAAATCAATAATAATGAAGTAGTATTATATTAGCTGACACTTAGAAATTCAACTGGCATGAAAGACTGCACAATAAACGATTGCTTCTCTTAAGCCATCAAGGCCACACAACCAGACAGTATACTAAGCTGTGTGAATTAGCCTTATATGTATACTTTTTTTCAGAAATATTCTAATTGAGCTAGATAGATTGATAACACTAACTTTCGAAAATCATCCCTGACTATATAACGGATAGTCAAAAGCACCAAATTTACTTGTTTAATTAATACAGGATATGAAATGGAAATGAACAATGCCTGTGAAGTTAGCCACCGTTTTGTTTTACTAATTTACAGCATGATTAATGTAAACATGTACAGCTGAGGCTATGAAAACCCAGCTTAGCAAACTTAAAACTATGTTAATAAATGATTTATGCAGCCACTTTCCGTATCTTGTTTATTAATAAAGCTGATATTTGGGTGAACTAACTTTCTTATTTTGTTTTTAAATAACTGTTATATTCTTTTACTTATTCTTACTTAATTGTTGTTAGTGCTTGACGCTTTGGATGGAGTTTTGTTCTCTGAGCTGGATGGTTTAGTCGTGCCGTTTCATTAAACATTTTATCATTTTCTGTATTATATATTACGTAATTCGCAAGTTCTATAAAATGCCACAAATGAATTATTAATAAATGCATCTGTGGATTGTAATTACTCCATTCACTTACGTCTTTTAATTGCTCTAAATTATTTACTACTATTATCATAAACACGTGAATTTGTAATATTGTTAACTAACACATTACTAATTGATCTTATGACTATTGTAAAACATGATTATCAATTTAAAATGATCAGTCCATTATTTTAATAAAATTCAACAACATCCATAACCCTATACTGACAGTTATCGTGTGCTCACTAATGACTAACTTCGAGAGGAAAAGCCTTGTTTTCTAGCGGGAAGCCATGTGTAGTGGAGCTAAATCGTGTTAGGTATGAGGAAGTTGTTCACCGAAAACAATGGAAGATAGTCATACCATATCGTGGATTGACTGAGGTTAGACAATTTACCGTTGAATCCCAGCCCAGTTGTTTTTGGCTTCGATTTCCGCTTGCAAATTCGTGGATGCGCACTGCTAAGGAATCCCATACAAGGACGACATGACCGTCAGGTGCTTCTAGATTTTTAATGGTATTTTAAGTTGAGTCGACTTATGATTATGACGAAATGGAAAACTAATTGAAAATAAATGTGACTTCATCCTATTTGTTTTCTACTAAGTGTATGTTTTATGAACTATTACAGAAGGCCGATAAATTGTATTAAACTGTATTTCATGTAACTTGTGGAAAACAATTTTCACGTATATATTCCTTTTCAAAAGACTGTAAAGACTAATTCTGACAGCAGTTCAACAAATTCATCACTGATAATTTCAAACCATAATTAATTCAATCGATTAACAGTAACATCTTTTAGTGGGTGTACCAATTTCATAATCATTTTTAAAAGACAAATAAACATTTGACTAATATCAGCTAATTATTTATTTTATTAATTTTTTTATTTTACTGAATCGAATATTTTTACTTTTTTTTCTTATTTCAGGAATTGGAAACTCCGCGTTGTTTTGGTTATTACAAATTTCAACAGTCAAACAGCATAACTGATTATAGTTCAGATGGATTTGAACTAGCTTGTTGCTGTAAGTTTAAATAAATCTTTGTTGAAATAGGCAATGCATAAATACATTTTAAGCAATATAGTACTATATAATGAAGAATATAAAGTAAGAGAATCAACTGGATAAATAATATATATCATGCTATTCTGGTGCAGTTTTGTTCTCTGAGCTGGATGGTTTGGTCGACCACCAAAATCATCCACCTGAGCTACAAATCTTCTCCGCCATCTCAAAATCATGCTATTTTATTTAGTTGATAAACTACATCTTTTGCTTATGTAATCTAGAAAAGGAGAAAAATTAACGAATAGAACATAATTAAAATAAATGTAAATTTTATATCTTTAATTAGTTCATTTATGTGTCTAAAATCAATTAAGCGAATGAAGCATTTTACTATACAATCCTACCTTGGGTATGTTTTTGCGTTTTTATTTGTATTGTAATGGATCATTTTAAATTTCCAGGGAACGTTTAATAATATTGAAACATGTTGCTTATTTACAAAACTTATTGTTTAGCTTCAAATAGAAATTTGTTGCTAACCATATATAACCATATATAATTTCCTCTTCTTTTTTTTAATTTTTTTCTTTTTCTTTTTTTTCAATTTTTTTTATTTCTGTAAATTGTTTCATCGGAACTGTTTTCCAAATGAAATATTGTAATCAACTATCAAATATATATGAAAATTATATTTGAAATAATCTCAGTGACTGAAATGTAAGCAATTCTAACATTTCGTCCGGCTAACTTGTCTGGACTTCTTCAGGGTAATAATCAAAATCATCAGAGAAATATATAGCTTTTAATAATCGAAACTATACTGTGTTAAACCGATCACACATACAATTTGTTATTCAGTTAATTATTTCCATGTAGTTGAATTTTTCACGTCTCTCATTTAACTGACTCATGTTTTCCTGTTACACAAAAATCAACATCCAAAATATGATTTGTTTAACACAGTATAGTTTTCATTGTTAAAAGCTATATATTTCTTTGATGATTTTGATTATTACCCTGAAGAAGACCAAACAAGTTAGCTGGACAAAACGTCAGAATTATTTTAAATTTCAATCACTGAGATTAATTGAAATATAATTTTCACATATAATGACTTCTCTATAATTTCTGTCAAACTATTCATTTTAATCTTGACGAATATTCGTATAAATTAACTACCAAATAATTTCATTTCTAATCAAAATCTTTACAACTAACTGTTGAACTACATTCCATTATGTAACATCAGTATTTCTTTTTTAGTCATTTATTGTTATGTTTATGTTAAATAAATATTATTATTACAACTTTGTTATAAATTTTCATAGACTTGTAAAAGTTGCATATCAAGGGGGAATAAAAAAAGACTGCTATATTAACAAGTAATATCTCCATTCTATACAATGTTATTTAAAAGTACAAAAGATTTTTTAGGTGAATAACTGTTATTATCACTATGATTAACAAATTTGAAGTTTACATCACATTTGTCTAATATATAGTACTACAATGTTCGTGTTTTACCTATGGAGGGTCAATAAAACTGGAAAATTTTAACAATCAACTCTGAGCCACTGACTGACTGTCAATATTTCAATACAGTAAAAAGCTGTTTCGTACTATCACTATAAAGAAAGGAGGACAGTTGAATAAGAAGAGTGCATTCATTAAGGTGTTCTCACTGACACAACAAGCCCACATTAAAATCTCAATATTCTTCAAAGTATGTAGAAATTCAAAGTCATGTACTAGTCGATAAATTCAAAGAATTCAAGGAAACAAATTGTGAATGTGTTTGTTGAGTTGAGTAAATATATCTGTATAAAGTAATAAGTAACTTTTCTAAATTTTAATAGACCAATATGAAAACATATTTGATCTGAAAAATATACTGCATTTACGTTATTCATTTCGTATAATTGTGTCACACACATACTTGCCAAACCATTTCCATGTACAAAAAAGTGAAAATGGTCAATTAGCTAAAAGTTCAAATGAATATGAAATGATAATTGTAAACAAGAAAAACAAAAGAGATAAGGAATTCGTTACATCACCCTTGTATGAAAAAACAGTTAACACATAAAAATCATAAATAATATATTAATTTATACACAGTCAAATTAGTGGAAGGACTTTCATATTATTAGATTATCAATCAGAAAAGCTTATCTTTACTTGAATTTGTCATATGAAACTCATCTGTTTATCAGAAATAGATACAAACAAGATGTGAAATTATACTATAAGAATTATGAAACGTTTGTAATCGTTTAAATGTAATATACTTCTTTATGCACTGTATTTTATGTAGAAAGACAGGAATTCAATAATTTATAAGGAAATCATCTTTACCTTTACATTGTTCAGTGCATAGTAATAGAGCAGCATTACTGATTATTGTTCAATAACTGCGCATTAAATTTATTTTGAAATCGACAAACTTGTTTTCTTATGTTAATTCATGATTTCCAGTCAAGTATGCCTTTTAGAAACAACTTAATGAGGACACTTTAAGCAGCACATTATAGCTCACGAATACTAATAATCGTAAGAAGAAAAATTTCATTTATATAGATTTTACTAACTGTTATAAAACTAATGCTTATTACATCAGCCGTTTTCAATATATCAAATCATTTGTACAATAGGGGACAGAAATATTTTCCAGCTTAAAATTTTTCTGAGATTGTTGTCTACACGAATACCTTTCTTAACTGATAATGTCATGTAACCTTTAAATACCAGCCGAAAACGCTTGTCAATCTATCACTGATGAGCGTGATTGAAGAAGTTGTAAGAGACATTTTTGAAGATGACTCTGTCGTGAACTCAGTTTTGATGTGATATAGAACTAGCACAATATATAGTGGCTCAAAGTTCCACACTTCCTAATACCAGTTTTGTGTAAATTTAAGAAGGTTGGTCACAGTTTATTGTAGTGACATAGTTTATTATATCTCAGCAAGTTAAAAGTGAACAACTAGTCGATAACGAGGGAAAATAGTAATATAGGCGTGAGTGCAGAGGTATATTTCTGTTATTGCATCAGTTTACGCGAAAAAATTGTGAAGCTAACTATGCGGAGAACTTTTCAAAGTGTGGAGAACAACATGTAAAATAACCGGTTTCATGAACGGATCACTGTTGCATACCGACTCGGTGGTCTTGAGGTCAAGCGTTCGCGCACGAGACCGAAGGTCCTGATTTCGAGTCCCGTATGCGGAATCGTGTATGAACACTGCTGAGGAGTTCCGTACTAGGATGACACGGCAGTTCAGTACTTCCAGATTTTAACGGTGGTCTAACATTAAACCATTCATGTTATCAATCTAAACTCAATCCTATACTAATTGTTTTCTTAAATTGTTGAATATCTAAAAAGCTGATCATTTTGTTACTTTCTTTTAACGTCACACCATGTTGAATTTTAAGGTAAAATCACATTGCACTGACAGTTGGAAGTCCAGTTATAGGCTATAAGCGTCATTTATGCACTTACTGATATATTTTCAATCAATTCAAATGACTTCATATGACCATTTTAATTTGTCAAAACCAACAGAAGTATGCTGATCTAATTGTCCATGTACATTGTCTGTATAAAATTAATAAAAAGTGACTTACATAGTTAAACAAACTTAACTGAGCAAACTGTTTAACTACTAAGCACAACAGTATATCAATAATGTGGACTATTGTACGTTTATTTTTGTGATTTGGATTAATTTTCAACCAGACATACATTTTAAATAACTTCAGGAATGAAACTGCTACTAACCGATTAATTTAACCTTGATTTAATTCGTACATTTTGTATACAAGTGAATATTTTAATGGTATTCAGCCAATCCATTCCGTATGTGAACCCAAAGGTCAAACCACTATATTAACTTCCATTTAAACATATATATATATATATATATATATATATATATATATATATATATGCCATTATCGTAAAATGGATTGTACAGAAATTTGGAATTCTATGATAATGTGTTGAGTCGTATTATAGTACTTGTAACAAGCATTCAAATCTTATTGTCTATGTTAGAGAACGGCGAAGTCATGGTTTGACTGCGCTACTATCGTTCACCAACAACTCATCGGAGTAAATGAGATGAATACAGAGTCTGAAAATCATGTACTTGGGGAAATTATACGTTCATTACTTATCCACATCAGAGCAGAATAAATCGCAAGAAAAGCAGGATCTCAATAGTTATTCCGTATAAGATATATTCATGGGTTCCTGTAAAAATTCTTCCTTTAAACAAATTAAAAGTGTGAAACTTGGTGCAAAACATTTTATTTTTGCGTGTCTAGCCAGAAAAAGACAAGGTCATAATACGGACAAAAATGTGTCGCTAAAATTCAATTAGTTTAGTCATATGTAAATGGTCTCTGCTCATATTCACACTATAAAATATATAGATCTCAGTGTTTGACAGTTTGCCACGCCATACTATTCCGGAAATATTTCATTGTTACATACCTAAATCACATCTAAATAGTTGTCTTTAACACTCATCCATCAAATCAAGTTTAACAGACGACCTATTATATATTCAAGTTTGGAACTGCAGCAAAATTTGTTAATTCCAGATACATTTGTCTGAGTCGTTGTTAATTGGATAGACCAATAAACTCTATTAGTTTGAGTACATAACTCCATAATCTGACGAATTATTTCTAGTGATTGGGATGCAAATAAAGTTACAGTTATTTCTGACTTATTGTCAGATAAAATGCAGATTCAAATGGTGTTATCTATGAACTGCTTTTATTAGTATTAGCATTATTTCATAATAACAACAGTTTTAATACACACATTTATACATATATTCTGAAAATGTTAACAGAATACTACCGAGACACCTAAACTGTCTTTCTAACCGATTTCGATAACCTCAATTAAATCTATGCGGGAACTTGAATACAGGAAAAAAGGACTGTAGTACAATCCAAAGACTGGTGATAAGATTTTATTTGACTCTCAAAATAAATCAAAATGATTTGGGAATACACTATATATCATATGATTTGTTTATAGTTAGACTACCATTCAGATTTGTCTATATTGAACTATGATAATTCAATAACTTGTTGTGTGACCACATATTTACATATTATTCAATGGAGCATCAGCAATCATTATTAAAATGTGAAAGAATATCATACACGACTGGAAAAAAATATTCTCATGTGTCATTTGCATTACAACTGATTAAGCTAATACTAGCAATATCAATTACAAACTTATTTACTACCATGAAGACGTTCAAGGAAAACAAGAGGCATCATTAGGAAGTTAACATACAATATTTGAATGGATAATATGCTTAAGTTATTTTGACTGAATATATGATAGAATTGTAAGTAGTTGAGAGCATAAGACGCATATATTATTATTATCGCTATTTGAGAATGAATCATCAGTGACATAGTAAAGTGTAATAATCATAAGTCTTATAAAGAAATAATCTCATATTGTAGAAAATATGTTTAATTATGAGTAAAGTTTGCTTTACAACTATTCGCAAAATCATATCTAGTTGAATAGATATGTGAAACAAACCATAAAAATATCTGAGAGTTATCTCTCTCTATTTGGAACAACTTGTCAATGAACCTAAATGACTTCTACAACAACATTACAGCCCCGAGTGGTGCAGGGTCGTGGATGCGCACTGCTGAGGAGTCCCGTACTAGGACGAAACGGCCGTCCAGTGCTTCCAGGTTTTCAATGGTGGTCTAGTTTCAACTGACTCATGATTTCAATCTGTGCAAATTACATTTATATTTTTCATTTTCACATATATAAGTAACTTACATATAATGAACTTTATCACTTGTATGTGTACACAGCTGAAAGTGAATTCTATTGTAAATCATAACACTATTCAATGTGAACAAAAGATAGATAATAATACAATAAAATAAATTAGATTTCTTTTCTAAATCATAATTCAACTACTCTACATTATTTCATTTATCATGCAAAATAGAATGACATAAAAACAGTTCATAAGTTTAATATTTCTATTAACTGTATTGTATTATGAATGACAACTCCTTAAAATTTAACAATAGTTAAAAGATTTTAACAATTATTATATTTCATCATTAAACTAATGAATAATATATTTATAATATATAAATGAATTATTGTTGTTTTAAGGAGTGATGTTTTATGCTTGTAGTTAAGGCCATTGGATTTATTTCAAGCATAATTGATATCTCATTAATAATCTGTCATATATGTACATGGTGATTTTATACTAACGAAAATTTTGTTGTTGTTGTTGTTGTTGTTGTTCACATTCGATATTCACTTAGATTCAAAATATATTTAGTATTTATAACCAACAGTTTGTATTAGTTAAGATTATCATTTAAACACTGAGTATGTGACGAAAAATCCCATAATTATTAATAATGATTTATAATGAATATCTTAACTCAATCTATGACTTATAATTCCTATGACAATCATGTCAGTTATATCGATTAGGTTACAAGTATCACTGCTTACAAATGTAATAGTCTAATTTATATGAATATTCGTCAAGATTAAAACGAATAGTTTGACAGAAATTAGGCGCCAGTTATAAAGAAGTCATTATATGTGACAATTATATTTGAAATAATCTCAGTGATTGAAATTTAAAATAATTCTAACATTTCGTCCAGCTAACTTGTCTGAACTTCTTCAGGGTAATAATCAAAATCATCAAAGAAATATATAGCTTTTAACAATGAAAACTATACTGTGTTAAACCAATCATATTTGGATGTTGATTTTTGTAATATAGGATAACTGAAGTCTGTTTACACGGTAATCACAACGTGGTAATCATTAACTGAAAACGAATTATATGTGTGTATGTATGTGTAAGATTAAATTATTAATTATGGATATTCGGTATTAGTATGTTATATATGAAGGAATAAATAAATAACTAAAAGTACAAGTTCAAGGTTGAAAAATTGTTTCCGAATCATCGATGTGCATGTCAGTTTGAGAATCATCAAAATTGTAATTGATAAAAAACTCACATTCATTTCAGTCAAAATAACGATGCATGCGAAATAAATAGGCTGAATAAAGAAACTGTTCGAATTACTTGTCAATGAATATTTGCCGGTAGTCACTAGTTGAAAAGCATCCTTTCGGTTCAGGCTGTTCTTGTTCACCCATATATACAGCGCTTTCTTTATGAGTGTTAAAACATTTCTGAAGTATTTTGATCCCCTCAAAATTAATCTTGTTCCCTGTTTCTAACGCATGTAACGCTATCGCAGATTTATTCTCAAGTTTCTTAAAGTCAACCGAGGATTTGGGAACATTTTTCAAACACTGTATGTATTCCTTCAACCTTACATTCAATTGTCTGTATATTTCTTCCACATAAGCTGCATTACATTCATGACAGTTGATCTGATACACAGTCTTTTGTTGTTCATCCTTTGGTAACCTATCCTTGACTTTCACTAATGTCGATCTTATGGTGTCGCTTGCCCGAAAATACACTCTTATATCATGTTTGTTTAGAATCCGCTTGATTTCTTCTGATGTTTCACTACGGTATGGAATGACCACGGTTTACTTCCAGACTCTTCGTATACATTCCAGTTTCTTCTTATTTCTAACAATCTTCTTTAAAAACTCTTTTGGGTAGTTGTTATCCCTAAGTGTAGAAAATACTCTATTCCATTCAACTCGTTGGTCTTCCTTATATGTATCGAGCTTAGTACTTCTGTTCATTAAATATTTTACAACATTGACTTTCGTGCATTGCGCATGAGCCGAATCATAATCTAAGTATCTTTCAGAATGTGTTGACTTCCCGAATACATTTACTTTCAACTTATTATTATTATGTATTTGTTTAACCAAACAATCGAGAAATGCTAGTTTGTGGTCAATGGATTCTACTTCCTTAAATTATTTAATGCTTTCCGATATGTTGTTTACATTGTTAAACAATTCTTCTGAATCATCCCGTTTATTGATAATAAAAATGTCAGCTACATACCAACACTAGACCTTTGGCGGACATACACTTCTTGCGATTGCACTGGTTTCGAGGGAATGCATGAATAAATTCACTACAATCGGAGAAACTGGTGAACTCACTGCTTTACCTTCTTTTTGTCTGTAAAGTTCTCCTCGAAATGTGAATAAGATGGATTTTAAACATAATTCCAAGCATTTGATATCCTCAGATGGATCTATTGGGCAACGTAAATTCAAATCTGAATCAGACTGTAAACAATCATTGATAATATCCAAAGCTCTATTGATAGGTACATTAGTGAATAAGGAAAATTTATCAAAACTTGCCATTATTTCATCCTCTTCTATATAAATGGTATCAACAAAATTCTTGTGTTCCGTAGAGTTTGTAATTTCATGACTAATCAGTTTTTTACACGCTTTAAGTATCGTAGCTAAATATTTCGCTAGATTGTATGTCGGTGAATTTGTAAAATCAAACACTGGTCTCAGCGGACTATTGTTTTTGTGAATCTTTGGGAGTCCATAGACTCTATAAGGGTTACAACTTTTTGGATATAACATAAACTATAATGACGATCCTAGTTTAACCTTTAACGACTGTAAGATTTTACTGGTTTCCGCCTTGATTTTATTGAGAGTTGTCCTACTGTGCATATGGGCCCTCTTGTATATGTTCCCTGACTTTTTTCTCGTAGTCTGTTTTGTTCATAATAACTGTTGTGTTCCCTTCATCCGCTCTTGTAATGATAATTGTCTTATCATTTTTCAGCTGTTTTAATGCATATAATTCATTTTTAGTAATATTAGAATTGTGAGATTTATGATGTAATAATGTGGCCATTATTTTGTCCCCCAACTTATTCGCTGTTTGATTAGGAAATACATTCAGAACTGGTTCTACTGCTGGTATAATATATTGAAAACACGGAAGCACTGGACGTTGGTTCAGTGGCCTAGTAGTTAGGCACTCGCGCTCGAGACTAGTAGGTCCTAGGTTCGAATCTCGCGAGGCAGGGTCGCGGATGCGCACTGCTGAAGAGTCTCACGACAGAACGAAACGGCCATCCAGTGCTTCCAGGTTGGTCTAGCTTCAATTGACTCATGATCTCAGCTATTGAAATTACTGCAATCTCCACAAAACCCCTTCTGAGAATAGTATGAATTTATTTGATCTCGTTAGGTTCTCATCAGTTGCTTGCAATCTATAGTGTTTTAATATCGAAACAATTGTCAAGTTAACATACTTATAAAAGTGGAATTAGATATGTATCGTTGAAGACATATGAAAACCTTTGTTAATAAATACAATATGTGAGATAAGATTTTGGATCATCAGACATATTTACAAGAGATCATAAGGCTAAAAAAAATTAATTGATTATGTAATAAAGTAATGTAACAATAAATTAACAGCATTTAGTGAGACCATAAGTTGAGATCAATCAGTTATACATAAACTTGAAAGAAGTAAAGTAGACAAAATGGGAAAAAAATTAGAAAATGATGGGTCAACTGACGAGAATGCCACCATTGTAATGAAAAATTTACCGTTATTTTATTTTGAATACATAAGTCCTGCTTTAGACGTTTAATGATTATGGCTGAACTGTCAATTTACGATCTTGTAAAATTGGAATAAATTAACTTAATACTTCATGTCACAGAAATGTTTCACAATAGCACTGAGAATCGCTTTTGATCCCATTGACTTGAGATTGTTTTAGATATTTTCTTGGTGTTAAATGTAGGACTTTCTTTCAGTTCTAACAATGTAACCGGTTTGGCAGGTACATGGAAATTTGTGTAGACATTCGGCAGTAACATGAAAAGGGTACATATCGATCTCTGCTTGCAGTAAAAAACAAATTGTTTTATACAAAATAATAATCTTGCCTGCTGAACCCGTCCTGATCGGTGTGATTTTTAATTTTCTGTTGATTATCACAGCAACTTCGTCACCAGTGAATCCAAGTTGAAAACAAAAGGTAGGTTTAAGTCTAATGTGGTTTCTTAAAGCGTCTTGACTATAATTTTCCATTATTTCACAATAAATTTATTCGAATAACTATCATTCTTTAGTCATATTTTTAACTAACAAAAATTCTGTTTGCGCGGTACCGGGTTAAATACAGAAATAATTCAATATTACGTGTCTACGGAATGTAGAATGTGATATGTAGATAGAAGTGAGTATAGTCCGTTCAACAGATTATGTTGTTAAAGCAGGTGCACAAACTAGATAAATTTATCACATGTAAATTTACTCACAAACAGATGAATTTATACATTCTGTTTCATTTCCAAATCGATATTTGAACTCTTATGCCGACATCGCTTCTTGATCGTCGTATATTTTCAAATGGTTTTATTTAACTAATTTTATGCGGAATTAGTATAATCAATCTCCTGTGCATACATTCCACGCACTAGATGAGAAAATACGTCTCAGTGGTCCCGTTGAATGTGTGGTTCATGAAACGCATCGCATGATGTTAGCAACATGCGAAATATAAAGAGTTTGTTGATGAAATTCAACATTTCATCAAATCCGGATTTGATAATCAGCTGTGAAGTTAGTCGTATATTTCCAAATAAACATCTCAATTTTGAAATCTATCTTAATTTCAAATCAGTAAGGGATCGTTCTGACATATTAAGCATGTTGAATTTTCGTTAAATTATCTCTGTCGAGCTAGTCAATAATTCCATTTTGGCTCAAGTTATTTATGATACACAATTAACAATTTTCAACTATGAGGTTGTAAGCAGTATACTAGTTTGCATATTACAAGATGGTTTTCGTACTTGTTCAACTTTCGACTTCTAACATGTCTTCCATGATGATTGCAAAACTTTAACGTTCGCCTCGGTTTCTTTATTCGACTTTATCAAATACCACTGAAATTAGCCATGTAAATGGACCTACTATAATCAAAGACACTTGGTATTAATGCGTCGTTAGAGTTCTGTCATAGCCGTCAGCTTTATATTGCAAATTTATGATATTACTGTAATTTACAAAACATATGATATAACCTAACCGAAACCTATTGTAGACGCAATGTTATATCATGTCGTCAGTGATTGAAAGATATGAGGGATGTTTACACTTTGCATCTTATCTTCATTCAACACTAATATAAATTGTAAGAATGCAAATATTTAGTTTCATAAGTGGAATATATTTTTCACATTTAATGTAACATCAGAATTTATTACACGAATGATTTTCAACAGAGAGTTAGTTTATCAATGGAAGATAGTTTATAAGACAGAAGAACTATAAGAAATGAATACAATTTGGAAATGAAGAAGAACCTTCAGTAGTTTTACTTAAATGTTGTCTTTGTAGTATATCTTTAGTTTATTTAGATAAGCATCTGTATTCGTATCATGAGATTCACGTAAGTCATATTATATTGCATGTTAGATTTGTTAGATTCAGTATTGTATATGTTTGTTTGTGTAAATTAAGTGAATTTTGATGTATCTACTTTTGGTAGTTTACTTTCATTTTAAAAACATTTGTTCTGTAACTTAAAGACTCAAGCTTATCATATTAGATTCCTCCTGTACGTGGTTAGTATTACTGTAGTGAACAAGAACACGGGTGGGGACAATCGAATGTATTTAGCTCGAAAATTACAGACTATCTCAACAAAATCTGAATACCATAAAGTCAATCGTCAATTTGCAAATTATCAATACATCATATCAAACTGTACTGTTCAAGCTGCAAACACTAATCCATTGTCTCCCATTCCATTGTTCATAAGTTTTCTTACAAATTCCATTATGTTCTTGCTCCACCTTTCTTGGTCTTCGCCATCTTTTGCTGCCGAGCATTACGTTCTTTTAACGCACGTTATATACTACTTATGTCAATATAAGTAGCTCACACCACATTACTACATAGTTGTTGACTAATCATTGGTTATTATGTAAACGTGTACGTAAAATAAACCAATCAAATTTGAATATCACATTTTATGAACTGATTTCAATAGTGGAACTAACGGAATTATATATATATATTTCATATAGTATGAGAATGTTAAAAATCTATATTATCATGAATTGGTTTCAGTTAGTTATCGTCACAGTTTACTTGGTAAAACTTGTTGACTGTCAGTGTATTAACCTACCAAAAACAAAAGCTTTGCTTCTTGGATGTTCAGATGATTTAGGAAAGTGGATAGTGATGAAAAATGATAAAACAGAAATCCGGACACCTGTCTTAAAAACAATTATGCTGAAAAATGACACAGAAAAATGTAAATTAAAATGTTTACTTCAGGAGGACTGTACTACAGTGTTTTATAGTGAGGTGAGTTCACTTTTCTCATAACACATTCAGTGATTGAAGATTTAATTGATATTCAATTAGTATATCTATTAGTATTAAATACTTTTAATAATAATTTTCCCAAAGCTAAAAATATTTCGAAGGAATTGGGTTATGGGAAATCAAGAAGTGTATTTTAGCCGAGAAGAATTTGCTTAACGCAGTGTAATAGCTAATAATACTCCATATAATTAAACAAGAGGTGAATCATGAGAAGTGGGACATATCTTTCAGTCAAATTACATAGTTCAACAATGAGAAAACTTTTATCAGTAAATACTGAGACTATCTTTTACCATTCTTTGACCAGCCTTTTAACTTGTTATATGTTTTGTAAACCAAGAAAGCTTTGCCACAGGTGTTTGAGTGATGTGGACTACACATTACTATCGTGCAGTTAATTGAATGAATCACATTCATTGTGATTTCGATGGTTTGTGCAGTGAGCAGAAGCCTTTGATTATTCTATGTTTAGAACTGTTGATCATGCATCCACGTCTGTTGGAAAAAGCAAGTACGTGACATGAATCCCGTTACTTATTGTATTGAGACAAAATAAACTAAATTATTAGAGCATTCTATGGAACTTAGAATCATTTCTAAAAACGTTTAAAATACACTAACTTCAACTGTTAAGAACATTATGTGATCAGTAGAGCATCTGTAAACCGCAAGGTGTACACAGTTGGTGTAGTACATCTCCACCAGTATTTAGATGATGATTGTTACTAAGAGCTTTGAACAACAATTGATCATTTAGGAGTTAAATCACTAAAGTTTTTATAAGCAAAAATGGATAGTGGCTAGCAGTGGAATTAAGGCAATATCGAGGCATACGCACAGTATGCACATATGCCAATAAGAGACTGATCAATTTCAGTCCAAAAAAACATCAATGGGAATATTCAAGTAAAAACAATATCAAGTGAATTAAACTTCACCCCATTGCACAAGCAAGTGGCTATCAGGACTCAGTAGCTAAGTGGATAACGCGATGGCGTTTGAAGCGAACGGTACTGAGTTCGAGTCCCAGAGTGAACATCAACTCAGAGATGCAGGTACATCCAGCTGACGAGTCTCCAACAAGACGAAACACGCGTCCTGGATTCCACTGCTAACCACCATCCATCTCTGCTTATAATGCATGTCAATTAAGGCAATATCGAGGCATACGCACAGTATGCACATATGCCAATAAGAGACTGATCAATTTCAGTCCTAAAACATCAATGGGAATATTCAAGTTAAACAATACCAATTGAATTAAACTTCACCCCATTGCACAAGCAAGTGACTATCAGGACTCAGTAGCTAAGTAGATAACGCGATGGCGTTTGGAGTGGACGGTACTGAGTTCGAGTCCCAGAGTGAACATCAACTCAGAGATGCAGGTACATCCAGCTGACGAGTCTCCAACAAGACGAAACACGCGTCCTGGATTCCACTGCTAACCACCATCCATCTCTGCTTATAATGCTTGTCAATTAAGGCAATATCGAGGCATACGCACAGTATGCACATATGCCAATAAGAGACTGATCAATTTCAGTCCAAAAACATCAATGGGAAGATTCAAATTAAACAATACCAAGTGGACTAAAGTTTTTGTTTGTCTTTAACGTGAGAACCATCGAGCGTACGCATCCTTGCAAAAACTGTCCATAAATTCTGCTTTTTGTTTACAGTTCACATTGTACTCGTACTGCGCTGGTTTCAAGAAATTTTCAGACGTAGGAGAAACGAAAAACACACCTTCTGAATACATCGAACTATATTGTTGTTGTAAGTTAACACTTACAGTTAATTGTATTTAAGTCGTAATCGTTTATTTTAATATTTCATATAAGTTACCAATGATGTAATGAAGAATAGAAATCTAACGGTAAAGGTTGATAAGGCTAAAATGTACGGTTTTAGACCGACGTTTCATAGATAGTATGAACCTCTTAGTTGATTAGCGGATTTTACTGCGAAAATTGTTTTCTATGTGTAAGTGTAAAAGTGGTTCTGGTTACTGCTTAATTTTAACAGTCTGTAAAACGAGGTATATCGTTATTTATTTTTAAAAGCTGAATCTTGTACATAGAAATATAAACTCAGGTAGCATTATAGAATAACATACTCAAAATTTACATTATTACAGTGAAAATCTACAAAAAATGTCACTTTCAGAATATATCTGTTCAAAATATTTGATTATAAAAACGTGTTATTTAAGAAAAATGACTGAGAGTATTGTCCACGTTCAAAATGAATGACCACCCCAAACAGTTTATTTGATGCAATAGTTTACAGTTTGGTGAATAACTTTGGTATATATATACAGTGTCAATTAATTAATATTTTGAGTTCATTTCAGAAGAGAATCCACACAGTAGTTTCACAACCTGATTTATGTTAAATTACTGAAGGTTCTCATTCCCTTTCACCTACCTTTCCATATTGTATTCATTTATTATAGTTCTTCTGTCTTATAAACTATCTTCCATTGATAAACTAACTCTCTGTTGAAAATCATTCGTGTAATAAATTCTGATGTTACATTAAATGTGAAAAATATATTCCACTTATGAAACTAAATATTTGCATTCTTACAATTTATATTAGTGTTGAATGAAGATAAGATGCAAAGTGTAAACATCCCTCATATCTTTCAATCACTGACGACGTAATATAACATTGCGTCTACAATAGATTTCGGTTAGGTTATATCATATGTTTTGTAAATTACAGTAATGTCATAAATATGCAATATAAAGCTGACGGCTATGATAGAACTCTAACGACGCATTAATACCAAGTGTCTTTGATTATAGTAGATCCATTTACATGGATAATTTCAGTGGTATTTGATAAACTCGAATAAGGAAACCGAGGCGAACGTTAAAGTTTTGCAATCATCATGAAAGACATGTTAACAACATAATCTGTTGAACGGACTATACTCACTTCTATCTACATATCACATATTAAATTATTTCTGTATTTCTCATGATCAATCACCACAACAATATTTCAGGACAGCGTTTTGATGAAAGTCAAACCGCTATTTATGGACTTCTGGCATGTGATTGTTTAGTCAACGTATTTAATATTTCCTTTTTCTTTTTGGTTTACTGTTTACGAACAAACTGTTTGTCACTGTGTTTGTTTATTTATTTGACTTTATCGTTATTTGGAGTTTTTTGGTTTTGGGTCAGGTTAGCTATCGTCCCAATCTTGTCTGTTATGTTAAACAGAGTAATTCACAAGTTTTTCAAACCAACTAATTGTTATGCACTGTCTTATAAATAATGGATCAGAAGTGTGTTATCAAGTATTTGGAATTTGTCTGGGATCCTAATATGTTGATAACTGTTATAATTTGTCGTTTGAATGCTTATTGTCTTGGCTCTTTTAATGCTACCTTTTGTATCTGGTCGTCGCTGGTTGCCATGTGGGAAACGCTTATCACTTATACTCGGAATGAAGGATCTCTGCGATTCCCACGACGCGAAAGTAAGAACACAAAAACTGGTATAAGTGAAGATTTATTGATCACCCAAAACACGACGACGACAACTCTAGTAGAAAATTCACTCATTTAAATATTGATTGTACACTCATTTTGATTAATAATTATGATGAAATCACATATCTGAAAAATACTTAGAGTTATAACAAATCATATGGTGAGCATAGTTCGTATCAATGGAATACAAGAATATCGCATATCATACAGAATAAAATATCACACGAGAAGAGACTTCTTTCCATCATATCAATAACACATTCACGATCGCAGTGTATCGAAACGAAAATAGATCTGTGGAATTTTCGAGCACAGAAATTATTGTACATATTTTACTGATCTTTAGTTACTGTTGTCGATCAATTTTTGTCATCACTATTGAATACCATTATTAATCATTTCATCATTGCTTTTGTGTTCAGTGCTATTAACAAATATAATAGATATAATCGGAGAATCACCATCTAATGGAAGTTAGTCAGACATTTCTCTGATACAGACTTACGATACATCCTAAATAATTCAAGCGGTATAGACTGTACTTGTAGAGTGATACATTTCATTATACAAGAACATGAACTGTCTTCTTATAATCATAAAACTGTAGAGTAAAGTGAAAGAAATAATTTGTTGATTATAAATGATGATGTTCGCATTATTCTGACTGTAGAGATATTTAATAAATTCCTGAAAACATCATTGATGTACAGCAAATGTATAAAAAGAGGAGCTTGTTATCACTATGTGGCATCAAACAACAACTTGCTAACGAGGTTTTTAAGCAAAGACGGATTGTTGAAACAGTGGAATCCACGACTGGCGTTTCGCTCCATTTGGGACTCGCCAGATGGATGTATCTTCATCTCAGAGTTGACGTTCCACCTAGAGCTCAAACCCAGTACCGCTCACTTCAAACGCCATCGCGTTATCGACTTAGTTACTGAGTCCATCTGACGAATCCCAAATATGACAAAACGCGCGTCCTTGATTCCATTGCTAGACACTATCCACCTTTGCTTAAACAGCTTGTGACTTAAGACAATATCTAGGCGATCTGCATGGGATGCACATATGCCAACAACAAACTGATCAATTACAGTCTTAAACAACTATAGGAAGATGCGAGCAAACAACACCGAGTGAATTGCTAAAGATATATTTATTTACACACTAGGAATCTTCATTCAGCTGACTATCCGTATTTTAACGTTTGATTTGATTAAGTTGGAATTTCTACGCTGAAAACAAACGATTAGATTATAATGTTTGATAAGTTAGAACCATAGAATCCAATTTTATTGTAAAATACAGATCATGAACAAATTTCATAATGGATAGTCTAACTTCTTGTCTTTTTTGTTCAGTGTCGCTTAAATATATATATAACAAATGGCAGTTCTTTTACTGATAAGCTTGCATTCGAGATTGTTTGTAGGTTCGTAAGAACGGCGACTACATGTGTAGCTCTTCTACAGTTACTGTCGGTCCCGGGTTAAAGGAGAGGATTAAACGTGAAGTCGGCTACCCCACTCCGTAGAAAACAATCTTGCTGAAAATTGCTAACCAGAATTAACAAACTAAACTACTTGAACTCTGTCCTGAGCGTTGAAGGCAGAGTTATGACGCTTCATGTTGAATGTCGAGATCTTCGGAAGTCATGAGCCGGATTCCCCTTCTAACAACCAGGGCAACAATTAATATAGATACATGGAATGTTCGGGCAATGTGGAAGACTGTAAGGACTAATCAAATGAAATGATACAAGTTGGCAGCACTCGGAATCAATGAAACCCATTGGACATAAGCTAGACAGGAAAGGCTAGATACGAGAGAGATGCTTCTGTACTCCGGTCACGAAGAGGAAAATTCTCCACATACTCGGGGAGTTGCTCTGATGCTGTTCGAACAAGCACGAAATGCACTTATATGATCGGAATTTTACGGACCCATGATCATCAAAGTATCATTCAAAACAAATAAGGAAAGAATTACGATGAATGATATCTAGTGTTATGCACCCACTAATGAAAGCAACGACGGTAATAAAGATCAGTTCTATGAGACACTGCAATCAATCACAACGAATCACTCAAGAAACGACTTCACCATCCTGATGCCTGACCTAAACTACAAAGTCGGAATGGACAACACAGGATATGAAGATATCATGGAACGACATGCACTGATTGGCAGAAAGGAACGAGAATGAAGAGAGATTTGCAAACTGATGTGCGTTCAACAAATTGGTTATAGGGGGCACAATATTCCACTTAAACGCATACACAAAGCTACATGGGTTTCACAGGACCACACCACAGTGAACCAGACAGATCATATTTCTATGAATAAAACGCTTGCCTGTATGTATTAGTTAAAATATAGGAAGATCAATATGTTATCTTCAGCCCGTCGATGCTCGGATACCGTAGTTATTGATGGTGGTTACAAGCATAAGTAAAAGGACATATATACGAGATGGTGAAACTAGATGCCTGAATGAAGAGGATGGTAATAGAATTTAAACTTATGATGTGAGAATTTCCTTGAGTAATTGCACATTTTTATCGTTCTTCCGAGGTATTGTTTTCGTGGGGATATCTGTGTGATTCTTCGTCACTGAGGATATCTCAGCCTCAGACAATGTACCATAACCCAGCTTTCCGAAAGCACATTATATTTTATATCGTGTACACATATTACGTAATGTTTATCAGCGGCTGTTTATCAGCTGATCTGCGTTTGTTGGTGAATATGACCTATTAGACGGTGCAGACCAGTAGATGTATAGTAATTACCTGTAAGTCAGGTATTCACATTTACATTTATAAGTAGTAAGGGTATCCATGGTTAAAATTAGTGTCTGTAGTGAATAACTAATAAAATTACTCTACAACTATATATTTTATGTTGTGTTTGAATCTGTTGTAACAACATAATATAATTTCATACTGCGTGCTTCAAATTCGAGTTCCTGCTTGTGTCTTATCGAAGTTATGAACTTATTGTGATTGGTATTATTTCTTTAGATTATTCTACATTCACAATAACTTAATAAGAGTATAAGCACTGTGACGGACAATTCTGCAAATATTCCTGAAATGTCTAAGAAACCTTTGAAAATTTAATAGCAGTTAACTTATTATGAGATCCGATTATAAAACATTAGGATTATCTGACAAACAATTGTTGTATTAAATAAAAATACGAAAAATTCACCATAGTGGCCTATCCAATAAATAATCGTAATACAGTTTTGTGTATGATAGTGGATGTGAAGAATGTTGCGTTTGCTATTATTAATAATTAATTCTTTGAATTTATAATTTATGATCGACCTAAGAACGATGCCAAAGTGAATTTGAGAAAATTCACAAACGTTCTGGGGTCTAAACAAGGTTATAAATTGATGTGAAAATTTGGAATCGAGATTGTAGTGTCAGTTATTATGGCAGGCCCATCTACCTTATTCTAACTTGTGGACATCCTATTTAATTCATTTTATTTGAGTCATATTTTGACCTTGTTAATTATTCGCTTATTAGCCTTGACTGTTTTCATATGAGCGTATGTGTGTACACTTTATGTCCCGTGACTCATCACATGTCTGTGGTTTATTTTGTCTGCCTATAAATATTAAGTAATGCCTAGCTTGAAATGGAGTTGGCTTCCCAGCCATCTTCCCTGCTCGTCATTTTGCTCTGTTCTATTACATTCACTTTACACACAAAATATATGTATTCAAGGCCCATTCTCGGTAATTGACTTATCTAAATTCCGTTATTGACTAACGTGATTTAAGTCGACGATTATATACGAGAATAGGCGATAGCAAACACTCATACAATCTGAAATGGAGTCAGATCACGGGCCTTCACAAGATTCACAGTTAGTAGTTAGGATTAAGAATTATAGTTGAGGTTTTCGTCACAATCTAACATCAGCTATAGCAGTATAGTAATATTCAACCATATTATAGCACGTATTATCGTCGTGTAGTTGAGATGAGAAGAGATCTAAAGAAACAGCATACAAAGCAGGATCGGCGAATGTCTGAGGAGGCAAAAACAACATGCCAGCAACAACGCATGTATATTTTCAAAATCAGAACAACACAATCCTGTTGCAAAATGGAAAGGTTATTTAAAAAATATTCTCATATATTATTTTGCAAGTCCAATTTACTCAAGGCTCGTTCTACGTTTTGCATCAAATTTCTCTTATATTGCCCTGCAATATAAAAGAATTCACATTAATACCACTATAAAAAAGTGATTTTTAATAATGTTACACTACCCTCTCTTCGTGAGGTACTGTCCTCAGTGCCTAGTTGTGGACATCGGTATGCCATACCTCCTTCTGATGGTACTTCGTAATAGCTGGTGGCGGGTGAAGGGATTTACAAGCTCAGTATCTAAATGCACCGGTGCTCTGTTTGGATTCATCTAGTTAGATTGTACTCTTATAAAGTTGTGTTGAGGCCCTTGAAGGTAACGTAAGACAGAGATAGCGGAAGATCAAATACGCACAGTTTCGTAGGGCCATTACCAAGGATGGTGGAACTTGCTGCATATTCCTGGTGGAGTCAAAAGGCAATGAAGCCAAACGAGAACTCCAGGTTTATATACCTATCAGTTCACTTGTCTGTCGTATACGTCTTTCTGGAGTTTGCTGATATTCCGTTAGTTTGTTTTGACTGGACGGTTCACGTTGGTAAGACGGCTACTAAGATTGCGAATGTGTGACATATGTTCCTGAGCCTCACATGGTAACAAGGGAATTTGTACCTCATCAGGCAGACGTGGTTCATGCACAAAACGTAAAGTAGTGGTTGAGAATCCTGTAGACCCATTCACTGATAGGTTAGAATACTTTGAGGTATCGCATCGTCACAACATTCAATCAACGACTTACTGATGAACGATTGTCAAAGTGCCATGGTGCTCCTGTTTATTCTTTCCACTAGATCATTACCTTCCGGGTGGTACATGGTACTATGTGTTTTCTGGATTATCAATATCTGGAGTACTCGAGCAATTATTTGTCTTACAAAAGCTTCACTCTGGTAGGCGTGGAGTGAAAATGGAGTGCCGTAACGAGAAACCCGACGATAAACGAGTGTAACTGGTGAGATTTATTGCTGTGGGATGAGAACGGCCTCACACCATTTGCAAAAGTGGTTTTTCATCATCACTAGTAACTGTACCCGTTCTTTGATGTTGTAAGTGGTCCGATAATATCAAGGCCAACTCGCTGGTTTGCCTCGTCATTGGTGTTTAGAGTGCATGAGGGGATTTTAAAGACAAACTTATGGCGTAACACGCGTTACGATTTCCACAAAACTCACATATACTTTGTTGATGGATGGTCACCTAAATCTCTGGTAAATGGTATGTTCAGTTATCCGTTTCTTCGATTGGCCGAGTTTATGATGCACTTGCTCCGTAATATTCTGAAAGTTTACACATGTGACTATCAGCAGAGGCTATCTTGACTCACTGACTAGAACTAACATGTCACCACACAATCTCAGGTTACTCTATTCGGAACAAAGACGGTGGGTTGCTAGGGGCGGCTTAGCACTTCCATGTAGTAGTCTTTGATAAATGGGTTTCAAATCGGGTCTGTGCTAAGGACAGCACTAGTGGTGCCAGGAGAATAAGGCGACAAGGATGGAGAACCGGAGTTTGTGTGTCGGCTTCCTGGTTGATGCTCTCATGTCAAATCGAACTCATGCAACCTATCATGCCAGAGCTCCACTTGACATTCTGGCTCACAAAGCGAACGAAATCAATGGAGTGCACGATAGCCCGTGCGTACACAAAAAGATGATCAAAGAGATACCAATTAAAATATTGCAAACCTTTCATCAGAGACAGCTATTCTCATTCCCCTGTTATCAAGCCACTGGCTAGCGTACGCTTTGACCCACTCCTATCCGTTTCATGATGTTTCAGGCATCGCTGCTTCGATAGTTGACAAGATAGCATCCGTTTCAAGCACTTGTGCATGTACCAGACCGTGTAGATTTGTCAGCGTCAATCGTTGGACAGTTGCTGAAGTATTAATTAATCCGAATGGCATCACTTGACGATCATAGGGTTTATTTGGTATGACAAACGCGGCAAGATCTAAAGTCGATATATAGGAAGCGAGATTGATTGAGTCTAACGTAGCATCAACTCGCAGAAGTGGAAGAGAAGTCGCATTTCGTAATAGCATTTTGACGACGGTAATCTTCACATAATTCAAGGGAGGAATCTTCTTTCTTTGTTTAAGTGATGGGTGAAGCCGAAAGTGATGACGATGGCACTATAATCCCTTTTTCTACGATCCCTTTTATCAGTATGTCTGGCTGTGACTAACAATGCACAGGCAATTTGCGAAGTGGTTATGTTCACTTGTGTAAGTGAAGTGCTGTACAGTAGTCGTTCGGTTCATTGGCACATTTCCGAAAGAACAGATCTGGGTTGCTGACGATGGAAGAAAAACTGAGTAGTACTTTATTGAGTGCTCGCAGGCACACAAAAGCACGCGCTAACTGTTGAATACGTCTGGGCAAAGATTTAGCATTGACTTGTTTGAAACCAAATATACATTTAAAAATGTTTGTTGAGCTAGTCGGTCAGTATTCTGCTTTCTTAGGGACTAATCCAATCACACAAGTAAATTTACAAGCCTAATTGCATGCCACTAGCTCCTAAGGAAACTTGTAAGATCGTTTTGAGTAAAGAGGGTGTAACAGCTCGAAGTACTTAGCCTCATCTTGTAGTTGACACCTGATGACTTTCTACCCTGATCCCATTCAACGTTCAGTAATCAATTTTTTCAAGGTATGGACACATTGATGTAGACATCAGCTTTGAAACATAGCTAATGACAGATGTGCAAGAAAGCCGATTTGAGTTGTTTGACATTTATTTTGCAGGACCGACAAAACTAAGCAGTAGAGGAGGTGAAGTCATTCTATATCTATAATGCAGTTTATGTGGGCTTTCAAGAACATTATCTAACCAACTTTATCCTGAGCTCTCCTTTCCAGTTTATTTAAATCACTGTTCATTCCTTTGATATCTGCCTCTGATTCTCGATGTAATGTGTTCTTTAGGCTTCCTCTTTTCATTTCTCCTTTAGGATTCCAAGTTAGCGCTTGTCTTGTTATGTAGTTTGGTGATTTCCGCAATGTATGTCCTATACACTTCCAGCGTCATTTCCTGATTTCCTCTTCATCTGGAAGTTGGTTTGTCCACTCCCACAGTAAGTTGTTGCTAATGATATCTGGTCAAAGGATTTTAGGTATCCTGCGTAGACAACTGTTTATAAATACTTGTACTTTTTTATGATGGTTGTGGTATTCTCATAGTTTCAGCTTCGTACGCTAGAACTGTCGTGATGTTCGTGTTGGAGATTCTGAGTTTGATTTTGTTTGAGTTGTTTTGAGTTCCATATGTTCTTCAATTGTAGGAATGGTGCCCTTGCTTTGTCAATCCGTACCTTTACATGTGTATCAGCTCCTCCTTGTTTTTCTATGATGCTGAGTTTGCCTCTCTTCCATCGTTTCTGCATTAAGTGTGATGAGGTTGGGTGATATTTCAGGATCTTGCTTTATCTGTTGTGTATTTTGAGGCCTACTGATGCATAGAACGCTACTATGCTAGCTGTTTTCATCTGTATTTGTCCGTGTGTGTAAAATAGAAGAGCTGGGTCATGTACGAAGTCCAAATCGTCTAGTTGTATCTAATCTGTACACTGTATTTCCTGCTTTCAGATGCACCGATAGTGGTGTGATGCCCCTGTGTTTCTTGCATATTCTGAGATCTGTCTTTTGTAACTACTCGGTCTGTCTATAACTGTTAACCCCTCCAAACCGTCAACAATAGAACGCGGAACATCTCTGCAGTTATTAATATGCCTGACTTCAGTGCTCCAGCTAATTTGTTTTCAGGTTTGGTTTCCTTTACGCCGTTTATTTGCTTAATGACCACCCTGATTTATTAGACTGTTATTACTGTTACATAAATAGTTAAGTTTGTATGTACTGTTTCATTGTCTGCTGGGTTTATTGCGGGTAGTCTTTTCAAGAGTTTTCAAAAGTTCTCTACCATCGTGGTACGCTACTCATGAATCTTAGTGATTGTCTTGTCTTATTTGTTCTTGACTAGTCGTTCTGATTCACTATGCTTCCCTGCTACTTTCTTTGCAGTGTCATATACGTGTATCATATTTCCATTATTTTCAACTTATTCCGCCATTCTGAAAGATTTTTTCCCGTGTTTCTACTCCTTTCCAATGTTTATCTTGACACCTTTGCCCCTGAGCAACATGGATTTCATAACAGGCGTTCATGCTTGACTGACTTACTTATTGCAAGAGAGGATTGGACAGCAGCCCTAGATTACGGTCTGTCTGTCGATGTGATATTCATAGATTTTAGCAAAAAATTTTATAAGGTTACAAACTTAGGTCATATTCAGAAGCTCACAGGCTTCGGAATAATAAGTACTGTAGATGAGTGGATAGGAAACTTCTTATGTGACCGCAGACAAAGATTGAGGGTCAACGGGACGCTATCCGATTGGAAGCCGGTCAAAAGTGGTGTACACCAAGTCACCATCTTAGGCCCTCTGCTCTTCCTTCTCTACGTTAATGAGTTGCTGCTATGAGGCTGATCATCTGGATCTTCAAGCTGACTTGGACGATTTAGTTAGATGGGCTCGAAAGTGGGGCTTAGAAATCAATACTAGGAAGAGTTTGCTAATGCACATCGGTCACGGGGATAGTTACCGTTATACTATTGAGGATAAACCTCTTCCATGTGCTCAAGAACATAAAAACTTGGGAGTAGTAATAAGTCATGATTTAAAAACAACTACGCATTGCGAAGCAGCCGATGTCAAAAGTTTTCGCGCGTTATGGTCACTTCGCCGAGCGTTCAAATCCTTTGACGAGGAAGCCTTTCGAATTTATATCCCATATATGTAACACCACATTTAGAGTACTGTATCCAAGCAGCTAACCCATGTTTAGTAAAGGACACTAACTACTTTGAGCGTGTTCAGCGTGTGGGAACGAAATTAGTGAAAGGTCTTTCTAGATTTCCTTACGATGAGCGTTTAAAACGCCTAAACCTTTTCCCCTTGTCGTATCGTAGGACACGAGATGACCTTATACTGGAATTTCGAATCTTTAATTATGATTTGGGTGTTAATATGTCTTATCTGTTTGCTCCCTCCAGCACTGAAAATCTCCGAGGTTATAGCAAGAAGGTTCATAAACCACGATCTAATAAACTTAAAGTGGGGTCTCGTTTTTCTCATCGAGTAGTCAATGATTGAATCGCCTTACCCGAACAAGTGGTATCAGCCCCATCAGAGAATATTTTCAAGGAGAAGCTGGGCCTTCGCTGGAAAGAAATCCATCAGGATTAACACAGTTTCAACAACTTAATATCAATACTACTGAATAATGAAGACTGAAAATGCAGAATTGTACCCAGTAAAATTTGTATCTTACAGAGTGTTATTGATAAAAACAACCTCCTCTAACAAGTAGCTTCAGATACATTGTTTAAAGTTTTCAAGAGACAGCTTAATCCTAAGAGAAAATCATACTATGGGCCAATCAACTTTTAATGCTCGTTAACAAAGTCATGAAATTGGATCATGAATGTTTTGTTAACAGGTACCTGATTTGTTTTCAAGGTTGGCTAACATGAGAGCAATAAGTAGATGTGACAAATGAATTGGGCTGTGGGCGCTAATTGTTACCTACTTCGGGCTGTTCTCACACATGGAAAAAACTGGGACCTTGTCAGTGAGTCATTAAGAACGTCTTGTAAGACGTTCTTGAAAGATGAAAATGTACAGGATCTCTCAAAACAGGTAATTAATATATTTGAAATCATTAGTTATAAGCAGAGTTGTTCGCTTCAATATAAATATATTATTGCATCCGCACGTCAAAGGTATTATTCTCTTGTGCTTGGCTGAAAGTTCCCTAGAAATCCAGGCGATTTAACAGAGAGCCAGCTATTAAACATTTCACTAGATCATTATACTACATTAAGACGTGAGCAGTTGCATGCTGCTCGGTTGGAAATATTGCGGGCCATGAAGTGAGACTTAAATGCTGGTTTATTGTCGACTCTTAGGATTGAAGAAGAGGATGCAGAAAAGTTGCGACAAGGCCGGTATTCTGAAATACCTCCAGACCGATTACTAACGTGAGCTCTCTTTACTAATATTTATTTCGCTTCAGTTATAGAAAAAGATGTCGTGCACTTGGGATTCCGGACAAAATAGGTCGTTGTTTAAATATGGAACCGTTGTCTCCTATTTCAGAGGAAAATGACCGAACTGTCAAGAAGCTTCCCACTACACTACAACGTCCAAATACTAAAATTGAGAAAGAAACAATTGATCAGAATGGTGGTATCTGGATTCCTGTTGGAACCCCTTTTATTTATGAGCTATTCGAAGAGAGATGTGATTACATTCAGGAATCATCGTTAGCTAACTTCATACGTGCTCAAGGTAACACTTATCAAGGCTACTTGTTAAGAATGCATTTTTCCCGTAGAAACATAGGGTTTATGTACAAGTCCTATCAAAAAACACTAGAACAATATCTCCTGCTACCTACTTTTGAGTTCTATTTCTTATGTGTCGGAGTCCCTGTTGTCTTTTTAAAGCACTACCCATCTTTGTAATTCCTTCTCAAAGTCCTTTACAAACATATTTAGACTAAAGCACTAATTTATGCAGTAGTATGAATACATTGCCTTCAATTCTCAACTAAAGAAGATATGCATCGTAGTAACTCATTTCCTGTAAAGTCCAGTGCATTAATCGAAGGAATCAGTTGTTTGTCTTTTTCAAAACTTTCATCCATTAACTATTGAGTGAAATAAATAGAATTGCACTGAGTCTATCTATATGTGACATTTAAACCTAATGATGATCATTCTTAAGATATGTGAAAGAGTGTGAAACCAACCAAACATATTGTTTCCCATCATGAAGATCCAGACCCTTTATTCTATTGTATGATATTATAAAATGCATGCAGACTTGACAACTCCTCTGTGAATATACTGTGTTAGTCTAAGGAACGACCGTGAGCCGTAGTGGGTAACGAAGGCAAAAGAGATAGAAAAGGAAGCGGCTTTAGGTAACAACAGATAGCTTTTCATACTAATAAAAGAAACCCGAATTAAGAAGTCAAGTGTAAGTGAAACGACTTGGAAAAAAGTTGACGCTCTTATCTACTTTCAGCCCAGATGTTTAGAGTGATGAATGGAACACTTTAACGGGCAGTTCGGCTGGCCTTCAGCTACTCTACAATTACTCACCATTTCCAAAAAGCCTTAATGGGACATTGAAGTAGGCCTTCCGACTTCACTGAAGTTCAAAAGGCTATAGCTATTCTGAAACGAGAAAGAGCAACTGCTCTAGATGGATTAACGACAGAGGTCTTTAAAAATGGTGATCCAGTTCTAGCGGTTATGTTGACTAATATTTTAGCTAAAATCTGGGAGTTGGACATAATCACATTTGATTGGTCTCAATCACTGATTGTCTCAATATATATGAGAAGGGGGTCAAAGTCATCCTATGATAACCATAGAGGGAGTACTTTAACTAACATAGCATCTAAAATACTAGCCTAAATAATTACCCGGCGCCTAACAAAGATTCGTGAACTGCAAACATGAGAAAATCAGGCTGGTTTCAAACCTGGTCGTGGCTGCATCGACCACATATTCACCATTCGTCAGGTTCTAAAACACAGACGTCCTCATCGGCGTCCGACAATGGTGGTCTTGACTTAAAAGCGGCATTTAGCTCTGTAGACCAGGAGGTGCTGTGGCAGTGTCTGTCACTGAAAGGCGTACCTCAGAAGTGCTTAGACATTGTGAGGGTTCTTTACTCAAACACTACCAGTCGAGTCAAAGTTCTTGGCGAACTGTCATTTAATTTTGCAACGTCAAGTTGTGTCCGAAAAAAACTGTTTATTATCTCCATTTTTTTTAATTTCGTCATGGACTTAGTGATGGATGCAACGTTTTCGTCGACTGAATTATCGAGGATTGATCTCCTTGCAGGAGTTGGACTTATCGACTTAGAATACGCAGATGACATAGTCCTGTTTGGTGAGAACACTGATAAAATTTAGCATTTTGTTAGCACTGAGCAACAGTGCCAGGATGTTTGGGATGCGTTTCTCCCTCGAACCCAGGACTTGTGGGATCAATAATTGACCTTTAGAGTAACTTAACAAGCGGAAGTTAATACGAGAACTGAGAAGAGATGTTGGGTAATGTCGTTCTACTAAAACTTTAGAAACTACTTGTTATGCTCTTTAGCTTTGGGGTAAGTATGGTTTCTGTGAGCATGTCCTAGACCTCTACCCATTTATTTTACAAATCACTTTCACTATTTTTTTTGAATTTTATTTTATCTCATTTTACTGATAGCTATCATTTCACAAAGACTGGGTTTCGAAGGACATGATGATGAAATCTCAAGTCTAGATACTACATCATCCATCCAGACTCACTCAGAGGTATACATATACAAACGTTCCTGTTTTTTCCTTGTGGTTTATTGTGATTTGATAGTATATCCTGCATAAATACCGAAGAGCCACCAAAATTATTGCTTATTTCAAAGTTATTCATTCTTTTTGTGTATCAATTTTTAGTGATATTTTACATCAAAATGTTTAGTTTCATCGACATGTGATTTATAACTAGATATAGGCTCAATTTACTGAAGAATTTAGATCACTTCTTTACCTTTCAGAAGTGTATATTACGTTAGCTTATTACTCATTCCAAAATCGTTTTATAACATGTTTATTATCAGCTTCAACTTACTGATACTTGCTGTTCCTGATTAAAATCACTAATGTGACGTTTGTTTGATGTACATATTTTTACGAAGTTGAGAATACTATGAAATACATTAATAAATAAACACACCGATTATGTTCACATATAATTTAACTTGTTGAGAATTTATTTAGGAATAAGCGCTATGGTAATCTGTATTTCGATTTCTTGCGTATTTACCTTTGAAGGTTACAACTAGCCATAACCAAGAAGTCAAAGTCGAAGAGTCACCCAGGGCTTCTGAACAGCTTAATAACTTAGATAGTGGCTCAAGCAAAATAAGAATACAAACAAGCCCTTCCAAGTGTTTGGAGATCCTAGATGAACCAATTACTCCTAGTAGTTCCGCTCTTGTAAGTGACTCAGAAACACTGGCTTCTCCACACTTTACTCAAAGCCTTAATTCAAGTCCTGCACTCAGTCTTGCGGAAACTCAATCACCATCCTTAAAAGCCGTTAATCTGAACCGAAAGCATAATCATACAAAGAGGAAGATATCGACTCCTGCTCCTGTTTGTCAAAACCAAGTGGGAGAGTTCACTTCAGGTATTATTTTATTTCATTGTTATAAATTTTACTCAGTCAATACATTCTTACCATTCTTTTGTGGAAGTGGTCACACTGATACACTCACAGTTTATCCCATTTTGTATCTTGTACTCATTATGAGAGATTTATATCTCAGGAGGGTTTTATTGACATACGCTTACGTCTCTTTTATCGTTTACTAATAATGACTCATTCGTTTTCATATTCAAATTCAATAGCTCTCAGTCCCTCAATATCTACCAATCTCAATAATGATGAACTTACAGATACATCTCAGTCATCAGTTTGTGTGGCTCGACGATGGAGAAGATCTCTTCTGTCAGCACTTTCTACGGTGTACAGCCATCGTCACGCTTATGTGTTTATGCATCCTGTAACTGAAGATATAGCTCCCGGGTACAGTACTGTTGTTTATGAGCCAGTGGACTTAACGTCCCTTAGGCGCCGTATGGAGTCGTCACTCAGTTACTTGATCAGTTCTCAACAGCCTTCTGCTCTAAATCCATCTATTTCTTCTTATCGAGTTATCATTGAGATCGCAAGACGTTTCATTCGTGATCTTTTGCTAATGTTTATGAATGCAAGAATGTACAATAGTCAAAATCACGAAGTCCACCGAATGGCTGGGGAGATGTATCATGATGTCATTAGTGAAGTAAGTGGTGGATCTTTATCATTTACTGTCAAGCGGTCACTGTGAGGAATTGCATATTAAAAAAACTAAAACTAGCTGTCCGATTGAGTAGTTGGAGTATGCGTGATATTTTCAACCAGTGATTGCAAATTTCGGATAACATGACTCAGAACCTATCTTAGTAGTTAAAACGCAGTTATTCTTGTTAGGTCTTACATTATCACTTTTTGTAAACCTCTTCGTCCCTTCTCGAATCATTCCCAGTATTTAGTCATTTTCATTGATACTGCGTCATTTTGATCCCTTCACTGTTTTTTTAATAGTTTTATTTCATCTCTGTCGTGGTATAGTATGGTCACTTGGGCTAACATACATTTGTATCAGGCTCTACGTCGAATGTAACTTAGGAAATAAACTCGTCTTGACGAAAATGGTTTCAGATGTTCATCTAGTTCTACCTTAATCCTTGCTCATTCCTTAATTTGTTTCCGTTGGATACTTACTTCAATATTGTGTATTTTATTTTGTAGCTATTGTGTATAGTTTCCATGTTTCCTTTTAGTGTGTTAGTATAAATCATATAAAAATGCGTTAGTTCCTTAAAATATCATCATAGCTTTTCTAGTTATTCTTTTATAGGGAGAGGATGTAAAGATTGAGTAAGATAATATTTGATGTCCTCTTAGTTTGCTTTTGTACATTCGGTTGTTACTTATTTTTCCAGGGAAATATATATATTTAGCACCAATCAAATTTTTTTGTCTGATTATCCAAATTAGTTCCTTTTCCACACTGAATTTATGACATGTGTCTAGAATTGTGAAGATATAAGTGGGACACTTACTGCCCACAATTTTTGTTCACTTCAGTACAACTCGTCTTTTGTTTGTGACACTGAAGACTATTACTGTGAATGGACCCTCTGAGAAAAAACAGTTATTTATTATTTCTTAGACGTGTTTTCATTTGGTCATGTTAGATTATGAATTGCATCAGGAGTGAATACATGATTTTATCTCGTCATTTCAGACTATCGAACTCTGAAAGTGCCACTGACCATCTTGTGTCGTTTCTGAAAGTTTAGCATTTAATGATAATCACAAGTCTGAATATGTTATATCTTAACGTTCATGGCATGATGTATACATTAGCTCTAACATCTAGGTTGTTGAAATAACAAAGGAAAACAAATCAAACATCTACAAAATAAATTGTGCCAACTGCGAAAAACACTACATCGGACAAAGCGGACGCCCCCTTCACCTTCGCCTACACGAACATCAATTAACAGTCAAACGCCATGATATCTCCTCACTTATATCAATACACGTGGACAACTGCGGACACTTATTCGATTGGAAAAATGTGGAACTCTTAGACAGAGGAAACCCCAAAAACCAGAGAATTTTTAGAAGCCTGGCACTCAGGTCAATCAGCAATCAACAAGCATATTGAAATCAATCCAATTTATCAAACAATCAGAAAAATCATGCACAAATATAGGAACAAAAATCAAACCAATTGGAGACACAACCAAAGCAAAGAAGTAAACAATGACAAATTTAAGGTCAATATGAACCAATCAACATCGAGGTGCACAGAACAAGCTGTGAAACACATGGAGAAATTCGAACACTTCACTTCTACCTGAGGTTTGTACTAATGATATCGTTCAGAAAAACGATGAAAGCTCCACGACCAAACCATCCACCTCAGAGAACAAAATTACACCAAAAAAGATATAACAAAGAAGTAACAACGAGGCTATGCGGTTTAATCAAAACCTTTTTGGTATATAATTGGTTATAATGTCATCCTCGAATTGTAAATAGTCTATGATTAGTGTTGGATGACATTTTTTATTATTTTATCTTAATGCTATTTTTGCGTGCAGTATTTTACCGACTTTTCTAGTTCTAATAGATAGTAGTTTTATTTGCAACCTTTAACATTCACAGCTCTGTGTCACTTCAAGTAGCTTAAAGTAATATTTGTTTATTATTTACATCAGTTCACTCTACTTCCCGTAAAATTATGTATTCAACAAGTTGTCAGTTCTCTTTTGTTGAGCAACTTAGTAATAGCATATTGAAATCAGAATTTTTTAAATGATTGTAACCAAAAATTTTCCCCTTCGAAATTACGGATAAATCGGTATACTGTGCTTTTCATTCGCCGAACACATATTGATATCTTTCTGTTATTAAAAGTCAGTACGTATAAAATGCTTTGCTATTAGATGTATCTGACAAATTTACGAAAATAGCTGTCATATTTCGTTTTTCGCGAAGTTATGATTTGTATAACTTGATTGCAACGATCGGAAAATACCTTCAATGTGAGAACAGGTCTATACGATTAGATAAAGTGGACGATTCTTACACAGCAACACTTTAACGATGGCAGTTACAGGGAAAAACAAAGGAGTTGAAACTTTCAAAAGAGCATTTACTTCTCAGGAAACGACAATTATAGTGGTAGTTATCACGGTATTTATTGTATTATGCTATAGTTTTGTATCAGACTAATGAACATATACTTAAGTTTCGTAACATTGTCACATTGCAAAATTCGTAATAATATCTAGATGTGGAAGGTCACAATAATACTAGTTTGAGTTAATCCGAGCACCTGTTCCATATTTTCAACTACCAGGATTTATACTCAAATCCTCCTACAATATGTATGGCAGGTCTGTAGCTGGTTTTTGATTTATTCTTGATTTTCATATCACGATTGTTTTGCTCATTTGAAGTGTGCACTTTGTTTCATAGATCAGACAACCGTTGTATTGTGATTGTGTGAAGTCATAAGTATTCTTTTTCTTCATCAAAGACGAGTGTTTGTTTTGTCATTGTCCTATTGATTTATTTTTTTGGTTGTGTTATCCTCCTGTTCGTCATATTGCTGGTCATGACTTCATGTTTTGTGAACTTTTTGAGAGCGTTTTGTTGGTAATAATCAGTTATAATTAATAACCTGACTTTGCCAAAAGATTGATTTTCCATATAAATCTCTTGAAACTTTGCAGCTTCAACCTCTTTGGTCTATTATGGCTGAGGACATTCCAGGATTCCCATCTCTGCCTTTCTTGAATTTAACTCCTCCACAAACTACGCGTTCCTTACAACAACCTATTGTAGCATCGACTGCCCCAACTACTAGTCCCTCACATCCTGCTTCATGTGTGCTTAAAGATGAGGAATCGAATGCTAGCAAGCAGTCTTCTAGTTTTTTTATCAAGCAAAACAAACGTCCTGCTCCTGAAGTAAGCTTATGCACATATATCTTACGTTTGCTAATCTCATTGTTTTGCAGTAATAAATCAGTGGCTTTATGGTTAGGTCGTTTGATTTTCAGCCACTAGGACCAAGGTCCAAACCCCGTTCCATCTAATTCGATCTGGGGGATTGCGTAGTGTCATTTAATCTCACAATTAGAGTGTAGCTTTTACACAAATAACTGTTAAATGAGTTGTCTAATTTAATTTTGTTTGTTTGGTTACAAGAGTATCAGTTGAGAAAATGTGTGTTATGTTGTTCCGCGCGTAGTGTTTCCAGTGCTCTGGACTTCTCATGAACCCAAAAGGGTCAAAAACAGAATATATTTTAAAAGTCTTGGAAATGAGCATAAGCACATGAGCTTGTGTAAAAAGTACAGAAGAAACTTCTAGCAGCTGGATTTACCTTCTAGCACAGATTTTTTGAAAATAAACTTATCCCCATATTCGAATTTGTTTTGGATTGTGCATAAAACCGTTAGGATTTTATTCTCATAATAGTTTGTCTTCTATTTTTCGAATAATAAAGACTTTGCATTAGGATTACGCACTAGTCTGACCGTAAATCCAGCAATCACTAGAGTTCGGAAATACAATTGCGCTCACGTATTACTCGCCCTTGTTTGTACTGAACATTCTTTTGAGTGTTCTTCCTTATCGCAAGCCTATGCCTTTACTACTTCTTTCTTCCATAGAAATGTTTGTAAATACCATCAATGAAAACATATAAAAATGTTTTGATTAGAAAAGAGTTGCGTATGAGTTGTCTTGTTTTGGAGATTAGGGGTGAATAATACTTAGGATTGTTTTCCAACCACTGCTAGGTAAGATGGAATCAAGATTTATCAGTAATAGGACATAATAATTTAGTTGAGTTTGGTGACTCAATGATCCACTTGCGTTCGTTTTTCGAAGTCCACCACTAGGCGTTTTATACCTTGATAAGTTACTAAGCGTTATTGTGGCTCAAAAGATTGTTTCTCTACCACTCGGCTTTTTATACTAATAATAGGAAAGTTTAGGCATTGAAGACACGATTTGAAAAGATGTAAATTAGTGGGATAAAAACAACAAAACAGGGTATGAGAGCCATTCCAATCGGTTTTGAGTCATGTCATTCAAGGTCTCTGGTCGATAGTTACGATAAGCACACAGACCTCAACCAGGCACCCTATACCTACTGACATGGCTAATTCCAATCGTAAGTGACTGGATTGACTAATGCCATGTTTTGGTTTGGCTATCCTTTAACAAACAACATCGCCCACAAAGGTAAGTGGTATTTCGGCATACAAACACATGTCCTAAACACCTCAGTTGGTGAAAATTTACTGCTTCATCAATCGATTTTCCATCCTCACCTGGTATCACACACCTATCTCAGGGATTGCTTACTCCATGGTACCAAATTACATGAGCAATTCTTTGAAGACACTTATGACCAAGTACCAATAACCTACAAACATCCTCTCTTCTTAATGGCCATGTTTCTTATCCATAAAGTAGGACGGAGTGAACTCCTTTTTTGGTTGGGAAACAAATATCTCCCCTACCTCACAAGTTGGTAAAGCCAATTGAGCCTTCCGAATCCGTTGTAACCTCTTCCATGAGTCGGGTAACGAATAATCTCTGATGACATCGACTTCTCCTGAGATTGACGTAATACCTTGAGAAGTTAGTGTGACCTAGGAACTGCAAGGATCTCTTTCCGAACTCACACTTCTCAACGTTTATGGAAATGCCATGTCCTCGTAGTCACGTGAACAATTGTAGCTTCTGCATATGCTCGTCCATAGTAGTGCTAGCTACTAGTAAATCGTCGATGTACGCGTATGCTCCTGTCAAACCTCTAACAACTTGATCAATGAATCTCTGGAAGGTTTGAGCTGCATTAGTTAATCCAAAGGGCATTCACAAAAACTCAAATAACCCTAATGGAGTAATTACAGCCGTTTTTGACATATCTTTTGGCGCCACGGGAATGCGGTAATAAGCCCGAACAAGATCAATTTTCAAAAGATCGTGGCACCTTTCATATAGGTGGTAATGTCGTGGATGTGCGTTACCGAGTATCTATCTGCCATAGTTTGCTTGTTAAGGGCTCTATGATCTCCACGTGGCCTGATTTCTCCATTCTTTTTGGGAACCATATGCAACGGGGATGCCCAGGGACACTATTAGATGGCTTTATGATACCAAGTTCCACCAATTTTTCGAATTATCGTTTCGCAATATTCAACCTTATTGAGTCTAGCCTTCGTGGTCTTGCATTAATCGGCGGACCTTTCTGTACAATGTGGTGCTGTACATTATGTTTATTGTATGTGTTATTGTACCCTCTTAAAATCCGGGTGTTTATTTAGGAGCAACCTATGTCGACTCGATTTTGTCTGCAAGGTTCTAATGCACGCTAGGTGGAAGTCGTTGTAGACACAACTGGTAAATTATGTTTTTATACACTTTTCTGTCCCTGATTATGGTAATCATATAATTTTTTAGCTGCGATGTAGTCCTATTTCCTATCTGCACATATCTGAGCTGCTATTTGACGGCTTACCAGTCGCTTAATGAGACGGCTTTAATAACTTCTTGCTTTAGTGCGTCGTATGACTTTTCTATGTTTGGTTTAGCTTAGACCTCTCGTACATTGTCTCCTACTTCATCCAGAAGTAGGGGGATTGTGTGACTAAATTTATCTCGCTGTGCATAAACACGATTAGCTACCAAGTAATGTTCAAGTTTGATAAACCAGACTTGAGGATCTGTGACCCTACAAGTGGGAATAGTGACATTAATGGACCCCACGGACGGCGTTTGTGAAAGTCTATTGTGTCGTTAATTGAAGATATATTTATAAAGAGTCAAAAGTACAGGAATATAATGTAAATTTCACAGAGAAATGAGCTGGTGAAAACAATGATAATAACAATTGGTACAACTTATAACAAAAAACGGACTTACTAAATTGCACCAATATATCAATTGTTTATGAAATATCGTTGTTTATTATGAATGTTATTGTTATGTTCAATAACGTTTGTGAGATAATGTACGTATATTTAAAATAGTGATATAAATCCACAATTATGATTATAATCCAGGTGATAATCCGACTTGAAATAGAGTGCATTGGATTTTCGGAATTAGATTATATTTTCGAAGATTGTTTCGTGCTCGCACGTTGGGATCTCTAATTCTGTGGTGGTCAGTATTTAATATAATCCCTAAGCTTCGTATACAGTTCTTCTTGATAACCGTCACTAGATAACGCCCCGTTATATTGATCAAAGGGCGAATACGAAGTGTCGAATACGTTTATTATTGGACTACACAAATATTCAAATTTACATGTACTTTAGGCAAGCATGAAAGAGTGGCAAAAAGCTAACAGGCATGTGATTCGGACGAGCGAGCGAGTCAGCTGGACAGTGAGAGCATGAACATGATTAAAGTGTATACATATACATAGTGAAATAAATGAATCATCGAATCAATAATAAGATTAGCAGAATGAACATATGCGTAGGCAGTAAGCGATGTTCAGGCATACATACTCATACAAGTGTAACAATAATAAAGGTACAGTGATATAGATAAGTTGTTATTGTACGAATAACTCTGTCCGGTAAATAAGTTAGCAAAAGGATTTAACCAAATTAAGTGTGAACAAACTCAATTGTACGTAAGTTGCTATAATCTATTAGAGTCCATCAATGAGTCGATTGTTGAGGTCGCCACATTAGATAATGTTTCGCTTTCTTTTCAGTTGGTGTCTGCCATCAATAGACGGTTATCTAAACACAGTTGCAACAGACGGTCGTCATTATCTGTTCGCTTAGCCGCAATTTCGTAATATCCGCCTGTGTTTTTCGGTTTGGTTTAATCTACCTGCTTGAGTATTAAAATCACCTCCAACTATTACTACATCAGAGAGCTTAGCTTTTAAAAACAGGCTGGATCGCTTCCCACAAAATCCATCTTTAACTTCTTTTGAGGTGCAATCAGTGGGAGCGTAGAGAGAGATAACAAAAAAGCAAGAGCGTGTCCCTATCTTTTCGGGTTCTTACGGTCCTGTTTAGTCGAACAGAGCACAAGCGACTGTCTACTGGAACCCAGTCTAGAGGAGCCCGTTCTGTTTCAGGACTTAATGCTGTATCTACACAAGAGAGGTCATGGGTAACAGCAGTGAGATCTCCAGATATTAGAAGAGTAAATCGTTGGAGTTCTTTATATTTAACAGGGTGTGGTCAAACGTGTGACGTACTTGAAACCCGTCTGCGCGTTTCGGAGATGCAGTATATGTCAATGGCGCGAGATTCTAGAGTCTTAGATAAAGAAGCATGTTGTCTTATCTGACACAAGGTTCGAACAATAAAAGCTACAAAATCTAATCTAGAGTGTGGTTCCAGAAGACTGGGAATAATATTTCGTGAACTCAAATGCGAAGTTTTTGATGAGCTAGCTCTGCACCTGGAAAGGCCTAACCGCCGGAGGGCGGCGTAAGGTGAAGTGCAACGTTTTATGAATAGACATTTGTTAAATCTTTCGTTATGAGAAGGTCGCATCGCTGCAGATTCTGTTTGTCCAAGGGAAACGCCTTTCTATTGTCACACCTCTTTGCAGTCAGCAGTATGACTTCGCCCGCGGCCTTAGGTTGCTACTTTCAGTTCTAAAATTCTCCAACCGACCTGTTTGGCATGGTAGGACTTAAAACATGTGTTCCAGCTAAGCATTATCGGAATCTATGTCCTTGTACTCGAAATCTGGTTTCGAAGGTCACTGAGTAGGCAACTTAAATTATCCTTTAAATTCGGACAACTATTTTTTGTATGAAAGCTATAGATTAAGAAGACTATCATTCCTCACCTAGTTTAGATGGCGATTTGATTATCGAAAGATCACTTGCGATACATACAATTACCATTTGAAATATCAATTTCACATGTGCCTAACAAGAAAACTGATTCTTAAAAAAGGACTCTGCAGCTGTATTTTTTGGCATTAATATAGTATAGCTAATGCACAACTAACAGATAATGGCTTCAAACCTGGTCGTGGCTGCATCGACCACATATTCACCATTCGTCAGGTTCTAGAACATAGGCATACTTATCGGCGCCCGACAACGGTGGTCTTTCTTGACCCGAAAGCAGCATTTGACTCTGTAGACCGAGAGGTTCTGTGGCAGCGTCTTTCATTGAAAGTTGTACCTCAGAAGTACATAAACGTTGTGAAGGTTCTTTACTCGAACACTACCAGTCGAGTCAGAGCTTATGGCGAACTGTCATCTGCTTTCGTAACCTCAAGTGGTGTCCGTCAAGGCTGTTCACTTTCTCCATTTTTGTTTAACCTCATCGTAGACCTATTGATGGAAATAACATTCTCGTCTACTGGATTCTCAAGTATTGATCTCCTTCCATGAGGTCCACTTATCGACTTAGAATACGCAAATGATATAGTCCTGTTTGGTGAAGACGCTGATAAAATGCAGAGTCTTTTGGTAGCACTAAGCAACAATGCCAGAATGTTTGGAATGCGCTTCTCTCCCTCTAAATGCAAGTTGTTGCTTCAGGACTGGTCTGCGTCAACACCTGAACTAAGGATAGGGAGTGAAGTAGTCGAACGCGTTGACAACTTCACTTATCTTGGAAGTCAGATTAGCCCTAATGGGTTGGTGTCTGACGAAATCTCTGCACGGATTCGAAAAGCTCGTTTGACTTCTGCCAACTTACGTCACCTATGGCGAAGGCGAGATATCCGTCTATCAATAAAAGGACGAGTATACTGCGCGGCAGTCCATTCTGTTTTAATTTACGGTGGCGAAACATGGCTTTTAAGAGTAGAAGACACTCGTAAGCTACTAGTATTTGACCACAGATGCCTTAGAAATATTACTGGCATTTGCTGGGATCACCGGGTAAGTAGTAGTGAGGTTAGACGCAGGGTATTAAGGAATGATGGTAAATCAGTTGACGAGGTTGTGAGTCTTCATCGATTGAGATGGTTGGGTCATGTGTTACGTATGCCCGGACACCGATTACCACGACGTGCAACGCTAACCAGTGTTCGGGATGGTTGGAAGAAAGTTAGGGGCGGTCAAACCAAAACGTGGCATCAGTGCTTGAAGTCACTAACTTGTAGTCTGAGCCATGTTGGTAGATGCAGACTACTTGGTTGGGGTCCGCGTGACTATCGTAACCAATAAAAATAATATATTTGTGATATCCCAATGAGTAGAAAATTGTATTTTCTGACGTTTCGTGACTTAGTGTAAGTCACTTCTTTAGAGAATAAATAACCAAATTAAAATTAATCCAAGTTTAAATAGTACTATTTAAACTCATTGGGATATTACAAATATATTATTTTTATTTATAACAATCAACCCAATGCTCAATTTATTTGAAATTATCAAATCAAACCTTGGTAATGACACCTATCGTAACCAATGGTTGGAGAATCTTGGTGACATGGCTCATAATCGATCACAATGGCGTCGGTGTATACACTCTCTGTCTTCCCTTAAACTAAGAGATTAAAATCGCTTCATATCTTTCTTTCTACGAACAAATTCTTTCTTTTTGTACTATATCCTTATTGCAATCTTTCTTTTATATATTACCACCTCTGAATTAACTACTTTTATGAATCCGGTGTCCATGTTGTTGTGTGAATGAGGTATGGCAACTTGGACCGATGCATATATGTGCCTGGTCCTACGTTTCAGCTGACTGACTGAGCTAATGTTTCGTAGTCACTTCAATAGAATTGTAAAGTTATGTACCCAAGATCCCCGGACAGAAATAATTATTGCACCATAGAGATTACTTTCTGAATAAACGGTTATAAAAGCTTCATCTTCACTAGTATACTGAATTCAATTTCATGTACAGAAATTTGTTGCTAAAAAGTGCTATTAAGAAACTTAAGTTTTAGTTATTTATTTAAACTTTTCACATATGTTGATATTTTGATCACCATTTGACTAATTCTGTACGAAATAAGTTCTCATGACACATGAATCATATTTATTAACGATGAGAAAGTTGGTTTGAGATAATCAGGAATTCACTTGAATTCTCATCTTGAGCTGACTCGTCCTCATTCACTATTCTTGTAACAAATTTCACGATTTTATTAGTTTTGTAATCTGTGAAATTAAAATTTAAACAGTACAGGCTTTTCTCTTGTTAATCTAACCCAAGCTTCACCAAATAATCAAGATTATTAGATTCGGAAACAATTTTGTGCCAAAAAATTCTTCAATCGTGTTTGTGTTGATTTTGTATATAGTGAGCGTATGAGCCATCCTAATAATTTCGCGTCTGTATACGTGATGTCCAATTTTCGTGAAGCTGTTTTTACAGATCTTGCAGTGTCCCTTTAAAGTATGGATGAAATCACTGTTTTTATTCGTATTTTTAGAACATGTGTTTTCGTTTGTTTATAAAGCCCTGTATTTCTGTTTCATTTTTTTCAGGGTTCGTCTCCTTCTAGTCCACTGTCTCGTAAACATCGTCATTCGTCTGGAAGTGATTCTGTAGTCGGAGCTATTACAACGCGATCTAAATAAAGTTCATGTCATTTTGTATCTACATTATTAAAGTTATTGTAAAATATAGTATTATTTCTTAGTTGGTTTTTTGTCTATTCGTTTTTTAATCGTACATTTACGTAACCACTGTATATGTTTCATCTTCTAGAATTTATGAATGCCTTTTAAGCTTAAAGCCATATCCAATTTCGATGTGACAAAAGATGAACGCGATGGAAAAGTGAGTGTTTTTATACCCTGTTAACTAACCTAAAATCATTTGTATGCGGTGCATTTAATGGATTAAGAGAAATAAGAAGTTGGGTAACCGATATTTAGTTACATACTCCTTGTAAAACATAGGCTGCCGATCAAGATTCTCCAACCAACTCTATCCTGAGCTCTCCTTTCCAGTTTATTTAAATCACTGTTCATTCCTTTGATATCTGCCTCTGATTCTCGATGTAATGTGTTCTTTAGGCTTCCTCTTTTCATTTCTCCTTTAGGATTCCAAGTTAGCGCTTGTCTTGTTATGTAGTTTGGTGATTTCCGCAATGTATGTCCTATACACTTCCAGCGTCATTTCCTGATTTCCTCTTCATCTGGAAGTTGGTTTGTCCACTCCCACAGTAAGTTGTTGCTAATGATATCTGGTCAAAGGATTTTAGGTATCCTGCGTAGACAACTGTTTATAAATACTTGTACTTTTTTATGATGGTTGTGGTATTCTCATAGTTTCAGCTTCGTACGCTAGAACTGTCGTGATGTTCGTGTTGGAGATTCTGAGTTTGATTTTGTTTGAGTTGTTTTGAGTTCCATATGTTCTTCAATTGTAGGAATGGTGCCCTTGCTTTGTCAATCCGTACCTTTACATGTGTATCAGCTCCTCCTTGTTTTTCTATGATGCTGAGTTTGCCTCTCTTCCATCGTTTCTGCATTAAGTGTGATGAGGTTGGGTGATATTTCAGGATCTTGCTTTATCTGTTGTGTATTTTGAGGCCTACTGATGCATAGAACGCTACTATGCTAGCTGTTTTCATCTGTATTTGTCCGTGTGTGTAAAATAGAAGAGCTGGGTCATGTACGAAGTCCAAATCGTCTAGTTGTATCTAATCTGTACAATGTATTTCGTGCTTACTCTTTGATGTAGAGATTTTGGTAATCCAGTCAACCACCATAAGAAAGGGAAGGAGGGAGAGTAAGCAGCCTTGCCTTACTCCAATCCTCACTTGCAATGCATCTGCCAACTGTCCTGCGTGCCCCACTTTAAACTACAGTCGGTCGTATGAAATTGAAAATCTCAGGTACACTATATTGTCGAGGAAGTTTTCATACAGTTCCCCTATCCTCGCTGTCAACTTATTTCTCATGGTCATTGAAGTTTATGTATAGTGACGAGTTCCATTCAACCGATTGTTCAACAATGATCCGTACTGTCGCGGTTTGGTCTGTGCACGACTGATCCTTACGGAATCCAGTCTGTTGATCTAGAAGTTGGACGTATACTGCGTCTTTTATCCGGTTTAGCAACACTTAAAAACTTTTCTTGGTACTGACAGTAGTTTAATGTCTGTGTTGTTCTCACATTTGCTCAGATCACCTTTCTTTGGTATCTTGATGAGGTGTCCTGTAGTAAGCCCATTCAACTACTGTATCATTTATGTGCTCACTGTAATTTACACACTTAATGCACTATATAAATTTCTGTGTTAGTCCGATTGAGCACATGTTGCACATCAACTCTAATCTTTTCTCTCATTGGTTGTTATACACAGACAATCAATAATTTATCCACACTTGGTTATGACTCATAAATATATATGGATTTTCAACACTCAGACACACTCTTGGTTTCACTGTGTGCTTGCTTTCTGTACGCTTGCGGATCTCATTAATCTTTAACAATAAAATATCTCTACAACTGGTGTTCAGGCTTCTGAATAATCTCGAGTAAATCCAAAACTCTATTAGGAGATTTAGCTAGCGTTAAATACTCAGTTAACGCGATATCATTTATTGGAGTCAGATATAAGGGAAATTTGCTTCTACAGTCCTTCCCAGTCTATCTACGGCACTTGTTATTCCTCTCAAATATTCCTGAATAAAACGTGAAGCACATATGCAGTTGCTTCTGTGTCTGACTTCAGAGCTTCAGGTGCCATATTGTCAGGTCCAGCTGTTTGCCCACACTTTATTTATCTGATGACCATCCTGATTTCTTCGATTGATGGTGGTGCGACATATATAGGTAGACTTGTGTGTGTTGTGTCATTGTCTGGTGGGTTCTTTGGGGCTAGTCTATTCAAGAGTTTTTCAAAGTACTCTGCCTATTTATTGCACTGTTCTTGAATCTCAGTGATTGTCCTGCATTTTTTGTTCTTGACTAGTCGCTCTGATTCATTATGTTTCCTTGCTAGTTTTTTCGTTGTATCATATTTCCTTCGTTTGCAGCTTATTCCGCTGTCGCTGCCATGTCTTTCACGTATTTCTGCTTGTCGGCTTTAATGCTCCTCTTCACTCTCTTGTTTGCTTCTTTGTATTTGGTTTGTGCTTTGGTTTTCTCTGTTCTTGTTCGACTGTTGTTAACTACTATCTTCTTGTTCTTCCTTTAATCTTGTCCAGGGTGTGTACACATTTTTGTAGGAATATTGTGCCTCCTATTATCATTTGGTTGAATGCACATAAACTTGCGAATCTGTCACCATTCTCGTTCCTTTCTCCCAGTACATGTCATATGGTATCTTTATACCCGTTGTTGTCTATTTCGGGCTTCGAACCAGGACTAAATCTTGAAGGGCTACGGATGAAATTGAGTAACTGATAGAAGTTTGGCAAATCACTTTTGTAGATCGATTATTTGAGGTGTCGGATATAATGTAATCCATTGAAAGAGAATGAATTACCGTCTTGTCTTTTTTTGCCTGTAAAAAGAAATTATTTGATAGCTAATACAAGGCGTATTTTAGTGAGTGAGAAATTAAAGGTTTGTAAATGTTCTTAAGTGGTTGTGCTGGTTATGTTACTTTTGTAGTTATTTCAATAGATGAGATCATGAGTCGATTGAAGCTAGACCACCATGAAAAACCTGAAAGCACTGGACGGCCGTTTCGTCCTACTGTGGGACACCTCATCAGTGCGCATCCACAACCCCACCTCCAGGTTTTCCATGGTGGTTTAACTTCAATTAACTCATGATCTCAACTATGGAAATTACTACAATCTCTACAAAACTTCTGTAGTTGTCAATTATTATGGTGTATTACTTTTATAACTACTTTATTTTGATTATCAGTAGCTTACTCATAAAATTATTTCTCAATTTCACAAGGTTCGTGATGTATGTGATCATGCTGTTTGGAGTCTTTCTTCATGTAAACCAGGTCATGGTATCGACCAATTGTTGAGTGAATCTACTGATACATTTTGGCAATCAGATGGTCCACAACCACATTGTGTTAATATACAATTTCCCCGAAAAATGGTTCTTTCGAAATTATGTTTATACACTGATTACAAAGTTGATGAAAGTTATACACCTAGTAGGTCAGTGTTTAAAGTAAAATCTGATCTCACATAATCTTTTTTGTGAATATACATGTTCATAATATAAATTGTGAGCATTATAATTCATGACAATAAATATCGTAGTGAATGCAGTAGATAACTTCTATACGTCACTAAAATTATCAAAAAAATAAAGATAAAAACAGATGTTTGAGCCTATATCGCACTCAAATACCCTCATAAAAACTTATCAGGGGATTCATTGGCTACCGAATTTTGTGCATGCAATAACACTAGATGAGGAATTATATTCGGTCTCATTAATTTGTAAACAGTGTATTTAACCAGAATTTTAAATAACTTAGGTTCAGATATCAATATTTGGGTATTTAGGTATTTTTGGGTGGATATATCTGCATTTCAATTCAGGTTGTTCGCATGGACTCTAACTCAGCTTTGGGGCGATAGACTATAATTAGTGTATCAGAACCCTTGTGAAATCTACAACTGTAATGCATTAGATATTCGACTCAGCCAGCAAACTGTGAATAAAAGGGAACATGTTTTATATTCATCTATCAGAGCCCAGGACGTTTATTCCTCTCGAGCTTGCGTTCGTCAACGTAGCATTACTGCAATCCTAATATCTTTCTTACCACATTCAATATGTGATGTATGCTACTTATTTCTGTCGACATAAGAAGTATGTAGTACCAATCAAAAGTGGAAGAACTGGCAGCAGAAGGCTAAGAAGATTGAATTGAAGAAAACGGAAAGGGAAATAGAAAGGAACTATGAATTGGATGAATGAAAGAGAATGAAAATGACAGTTGACGGAGGATTTGCAAATGAAGCGTTTAATGTATGGTTTTCATATTTTACAAGGACCTGTAATTTCATATGAAATAATAAATTGATTGTCTCCGCGTGAGTGTTCGGTCATTACAGCCTTTCTGTTAGTTGTTTATCGTCACATCTTCCGCTCCGTTTTTACCTTTATCTTATTGTTACTATTGATAAGATATAATAATGAATCTTACCATTACTAACTACATTGTCGATTTTTTAATTTCCTTTTCCAGGTTGGCCATACGAGTTGGTAATACTATACACGATCTTATCGAACTTCTAGAGGTGGAACTACAGGAACCTACTGGGTGGTCAGTGATCCCACTAAACTGGCCTGATGGATCTCCGTTACGAACCTTTCTTTTACAGATTGCCATTTCAGCTAACCATCAAAATGGTCGTGACACACATCTGCGTGCTATCCGACTTCATAGTCCTGTGGAATGTCGTGGCTTGGACACCTTAGCGCCTTTTGTGAGTCGCGAAGGTCGTGCTTTTATGACTATTCGTTAGTTTTTATTGTTTCTTCTATCGTTTACTTATAATTAAGTTATATTGTCAACTGTACTTCAAATCATTTGCAGTCACAGGTTATTAGTAATACCTAGTGACTTTGGTTAATTTTGTGGTTTCGGCTGTCATATTTGTGCACTTCACTGTATTGGTTTATAGCAGATGGTTTGTTGAATATTTTATATTTAGTGAAGATTTAACCATATTGGCAATAATCTACGGTGGTTTATAACTATTTAAACATTATCGTGAAGCAATTAAATTTTTTCCGCCTTTCATTTCTAAAAGTTCAACCTTTTTGACAAATATCTAACAGCACTTTCACGGCAAAATTATCTTATGGAAAGTACATTAACTTCATCTACTAAGCTGGGTCTTCTATCAGTTAGTGATTTTATCTTTCGTTGACGCATTGTACAGGTTTTGAAAGTTTTTCATTTTTTGTTTCTTCTCTTGTTTAAAAAACAGCTAATTCTCAACACACCTTTCGAGTCCTAAGTTAAGTACCTTTTATTCAAAGATCTTCTGTTAAAAGTATCGGGTATCACATATAACAAAGTCCATCCCTTGTCAATAATTCGCTACTAGTTGTTATGATATGTGGTCTGTCAATTCGCACGCGATAAGTTCGCCGATCAGAACACGATTCATACAATCTTAGTACCTTGTCAAACCAATGGTGTGTTGACCAGTACGAGGAACCTAGAGTCATTATTAAACTAGACTTTACGTTATCTTACATGAAGGAAAACAATAAAGATACAGTTCAAGTGATTTTGATAAAGTGTCAATAACACGCGTACACGTTACGCAGATTGACTGTGAGCAACCAACATTCACTTCAGAGTGAGGAATGACGGTTTCGAAGATACTCAAATAACACATAACACGTATGTAAATGCCGTCAAACCCGAGCGAAGCTGCTACCTTGACGCGGTGGTCAGGCTTGCCTATCGTGATGACCCGACCGAGCTATATTGGCTGGAACATATGTTCCTGTAGGTTCTACCATGCGAGGCAGGTCGATTGGAGAACGGTAAGACTAAAAGCAGCAACTAAAGGTCTGAGGGCTAATTCGTACTGCTGACTGTAGAGGGGTGTGACAGCATTAAGGTGTTTCCCTCGGACAACCAGCATCTGCAGCGATGCTGCCTTCCTACAGAGAGGGGTGGGGTTAGAAAAGGTCGACCCTAAAAATGTCACACCTTACCTCACGGATTTCCGTCTCCGGCGGTAAGGCTCTTTGAAGAACGGAGCTAACACGTCAAATACCTTCCACAAAAAGGCCGTGCGCGACCGGCCTCAAGCAGTTGTCCCTTGGGCTCTGCGGTCACGCTCCCAGGTCGTCAAGATCAACACTAATCCAATTTCCTCTTCAGGTTCCTCACGAAATACCCTTCCACGGTGTGGGCAGCCGGGAAGTGATATCAGCCCTCATACCCGTAACAGCACACGAGACCAAGTTGGTCACATTCAAATCCTTCCTACGCCTCCTAATACCTCTCTTATCTCCATGACTAACCCTCCTCACGTCTCTCTATCACCTTGCACCGCTAGGGCAGACGATTCAAGTACGCGGAACGCTATTCCTGGTCTCCTGAAACCACGCTCTAAACTTCATGTTGGATTTTATAATGCTCGAACACTATGCCAAATAGGAAAGTAAGCTTCCTTAGCTAGGGCTTTAGAATCCCGCGCCATCGATGTGTGCTGCGTCTCCGAAACGCGCATACAGGATCCGAGTAGCGTCATTCATTTGACCTCACCATGCCAAAATAAGGAACCGACTCGATTCACAGTTCGTGTATCCGGAAGCCCTGTTTCTGCTTCCCGTGGCCTCACCGGCGTAGGTATAGCATTGAGTCGTAGGGCAGAACTAGCTCTCTTAGACTGGATCCCAGTAGACAGTCGTTTGTGCGCTGTCCGACTACTAAGCGCTCGATGTAGTAATAGTGGCCGGTGACTTTAATGCTCAAGTAGGTAAACTAAGCGCTAGGGAAAGACACCTGGGTGTGGTGTCGTGGTTCAAAGAACAGATAATGGCGACCGTCTATTGTAGCTATGCTCAGATAACCGCCTGTTCCTTGCATATACTAACTTTAAGCATAAGGATAAACATCTTTTAACATGGAGACCCCCTAATTCGTCCCAACGTTGGACCCAAATAGATCACGTCGCTATCAGCCACCGATGGGAGGGAGAACTTGATAGAAGACTGTCGTTCATTCTGTAGCACATGCTTAGATTCAGATCATGCTCTAGTACGAGCGCGTATCTGTCTGCGTCTTATTGGACGTAGGAAAGACGCTGCAAGGAAACCTCTTAGGGGTCTGCTTAATGGTAGTCAAGCTAAGAGTATATTTCAGGAACAACTGGGAAAACAGCTAGGCAGCCATGTATGTGATGCCCACCCCGAGGCAGCATGGAATGATATCCGAAAAGCTGTGGAAACAGCAGTGATATCTGCTAGTAAGGTAAACCACAAGGTTAGGGAGAAACACTGGATCTCAGCAACATCTATCGCACTGATAGATGCTCGGAAACTCATTCCACCTGGTTCTGAACATAATGAAGAGCGGAGTCAGCTTAAGCGCAAGCTGACAAGAAGTCTACGCAATGATCGTGAACAGTGGTGGGTAGCGAAAGCAAGGGAGATGGAAAAGACAGCAGCAATAGGTAATAGCAGACAATTGTTCAGACTTGTTAAGGAAACCGGTATTAGGAACCCGACTGTTAGCGAAACACTCTCAGAGGAAGATGAACATATTATGCATTCTCAATCCAGGAGATGGGATCGATGGGCGGAACACTGTAGAGATCAGTTCAACTGGTCTTCAGCCACACTTCGGTTTCCCACGATATCCAGTCAACCTGAATGGCAAGTTAATGTAAGTCCTCCGTCTCTTTATGAAGTTGAAAAAGCCATAGGAAATCTGAAACAAGGGAGAGCAGCAGGCCCTAACAGGTTTACTCCTGAGATTTTTAAGGATGGTGGTTCAGTATTAGCAATGAGATTAACCGAGGTCTTAAGTAGAATTTGGGAACTGGATGTAATCCCATCTGACTGGTCTCAATCACTGATTGTGCCAGCCTATAAGAAAGGAGAGAATTCCTCTTGTGACAATCACAGAGGAATCAGTTTGACAAATGTAGTGTCCTAAATATTAGCTTCAACAATACTTGGACGCCTAACCAAAGCTCGTGAAGAGCAGACTCGAGAAAACCAGGCCGGTTTTCGGCCTGGACGTGGTTGTATAGATCAGATATTCACACTACGTCAGGTTCTAGAACACAGACACACATTCAGACGCCCCACAATGGTAGTATTTCTCGACCTTAAGGCAGCATTCGACTCTGTTGATCGTGAGGTTCTGTGGCAGTGTTTGTCACTGAAAGGAGTACCAAAGAAGTACATTAACCTTATAAAGGCTCTCTACTCGAACACAACTGGTCGAGTGAGAGCTTATGGCGAACTGTCATCAGAATTGATTACCTCAAGTGGTGTTCGTCAGGGCTGTCCACTCTCTCCATTCTTGTTTAACTTTGTCGTTGACGTACTTTTAGAGATAACACTTTCCTCATCTAAATTTCCAGGGGTTGAACTTCTACCGGGAGATTCATTTATTGACTTAGAATATGCTGATGATATAATTTTATTTGGTGAAGACGCTGACAAAATGCAGAGTCTTCTGACCACTCTAAGCAAGAATGCAAGTATGTTCGGGATGCGATTCTCCCCCTCAAAATGCAAAATGTTGTTTCAGTATTGGGTTGCATCGACACCCGAACTAATGATAGAGAGTGAGGTAGTTGAGCGTGTCGATCGCTTCACTTATCTTGGAAGTCTCATCAGCCCTTGTGGTCTGGTGTGTGACGAAATATCAGCACGGATACAGAAGGCTCGACTAGCTTTTGCCAACTTGCGTCATTTATGGCGTAGGCGAGATATCGGTCTATCAATCAAAGGACGTGCTTACTGAGCAGCAGTTCGTTCCGTCCTACTTTATGGCAGTGAAACGTGGCCGGTAAGAGTAGAGGATATCCGTAGGTTACTAGTATTTGACCATAGGTGTCTTCGACACATTGCTCGTATATCCTGGGACCATCGAGTAACGCAGTTGTTAGGAAACGGGTACTAGGTAAGCATGGCAAATCGATTGATAAAGTAGTGAAACTTCATCAGTTGAGATGGCTGAGACATATGTTACGTATGCCCAACGACCGACTGCCTCGACGTGCGATGTTCAGTGGTATAGGAGTAGGTTGGAAGAAAGCTAGGGGCGGCCAGACCAAAACATGGCACAAATCCATGAAGTCACTGACAAGTGGACTGAGTCATGTTGGTAGGTGTAGACTACCTGGTTGAGGACCGCGAGATGATAGCAACCGATGGTTAGAGACCCTGAATGACATGACTCAAAATCGATTGCAATGTCGCAGGTGCATCCACTCTTTGTGTTCTCCCAAATTCTAATCTTCTGAATTCTTCATGTCCCTTTCTTTTTTCTCTTTCCAAATTCATTTCACTGCATTATACTCTTTGAATAACATCTTCAAACCCTAATCTTTCCGATTACTGATTATACTCTTACTAACTCTAGCACTACGGGATTTGAATAAACCACTGCATTTCTGTGCTAATGTGGTGTGGCAACTCGAACTGATGTACGTACGTACGAGGTTCTATAGAATTCATGAATACATAGGTTATTCTAATAGTCGGATCTGCTTGATGGGCCAACGTAATTAGACGATAAATCATCGACCAAACACAATCTAGTTGGTCTTTTATACATCATTTTGTCAAACAATTGTTAGAGTATGTGAATTCTGTTATGACTTTCGTCTTGTTAATTACCATGTGACAAAATCGCCAACCCGAACACTGATTTATATTAACTTTTTCTTATGCCAAACCGATGACACGTCTAAAGAGCACTAACAGACTTGTGTACACTGTGAACTCCTGTTTGTCCTTTTCGTCTAACACTGTCCGTTAAGTCCAGAAAGTAATCTCAGCCTCCAGTGTATGAATAATATATTTCAGACGCAAATGGTTTATGTACAGGTGAACCAAGCCACGTCTTACCATGAAAAAACCATTATACAGGACCAAGTTAAGATGTGGCTGTAACTAATAAATTGGGAATAATTTAGAAATTGTAAGTCGTACAATTGTAGTCAACAAGTCAAATAGAAGTTTTTGACAAAAGAAATGTAAATATATGTAATCTAGTTACTTAACAGTTGTGCAATAGGAATGCATATATAATAAGAGTCTATAAATAGTTCCTGTCAGTTACCCATACACTATTTTTTTCGTATATGACAGTAGCCTTATCTTATCGCTTTAATAAAAATGTAACGAAGGCGAAATTCGCCCAGAAGAGAGCAATGTCTGACAATGATGTTTGAGTCGAGCAAATTTTCACGATGCTTAGAAATCGTACGAACACGTTCCATAAGTTGTGTACATTTGTAACCTGATTTACTTGGCGATCTTATTATTGGTTATAGAGACAGGAATCAATTGTAAACAATACATCAAACGAAACAATAATTTTGGCCTATAAAACACCGTTTAGATTCATGCTTATTATTGATAATTATGTTATATTTCAAGAAGAAGGCTTTAGAGTCCTGCAGCCTCGTAACTTCAGATATAAATGCTGTTTGAAATTTAGTCACTGACTTCTGGAAGTTGTCCTGCCTTATGTGATAAGCAAGCATTATAATTTTCTTTTAGTCATGGTTGACTAGAAGAGCATTAATTAGTGTTTCAATCAATGTTGTATCTGAATCGATTGGTAAACTTTTCCAGTCAGTTGTATTCACTAGTTCAGTCGCAAAAATGCATCAATGCACAAAAACCACTTAATTAGTTCTCGAGTGTATGTTCGTTGATGCGGCCATGGCAGAGGTAGATTTTGTCGTTTTCGTTGTCGGATGCTGTCATGTAATATCAGTCAAGTTGTTGTAATGAAGAAAAGCATGGTGTTTTTGTGCAGATGGACTCAAGTCCTCTCATGATTCTGATCCACATGTCATACCTGTTTTATTTTATATTGTATATCATACACATTGATATCCGGTCCCCGGTTCTCTTGTCAGTTATTTTGAGCACAGCATGAAATTTCTTCTCTTCTATGTATATAAATAAAATTTTAGTATTCAGTTTGATTATTACTATGATTTTAACTTCTTAATGCTTATAACAGTTCTGTTTTCACGCGTTCATTGAACTTCTGTTGATTTGTAATGTGTCTTAATTTTGTATTTCCATTGTTCTCATATCACTTGTTGACAGTCATTCTTTTTAATAACTGTTGATATTTGTTGTTTAGATTACCGCCTGTTAATAACTTTTTCATGACTATCTTAAGAATATGTCTAATTTCGAATACATTTGCGTGTATAAATGCTGCAAACTACTTACAAACGAAAGTTTGTAAACATTCCAGATATATCTTCGTAATAATGGTAAAATTGTATGTATCGATTCCTCTGTTCCGAACTCTAGGATTTCACCTGTAACCGGGTCGGCCGCTTAATTTGTTAGATCTGTTAAATATCCTGTGAAACCAATCTTTTGTTTTATAACTTCTATTTTACTGTAGTAATTTAAATATAGTTGCTACGTTTAATTTCTTTGTTAACCGAAAACTGCCAACGGTACAAATTGGGCTCACAAAACTAGGTATTAATATGCGTCTACATGGTAACACGTGTAATACTAAAATTATTTGGCTGCCTCTAGTTGGGTGTACGAGTACTGATTACGATGTATGAATGTTTTAACGATTACTTTCTGATATTGGGAATTAAGACAACTCTCATGATGTATGAAAGGCATAGAAGCGGAGCTTTTTTCGTATAATACCACCTGACTTATCGATACCTTTCCACAATGAGAAACAAATGAGTTGATGGAAAAAAAGAAATACCTGGTGAGCGAAATAGTAGTACATGAAGTATATATCTATAGGCGTGGGTGTAAATGATTTATGTTATTTCCACTGATTTTAACGCATAGTTCAATCCATAATTTCCCTCATCTCACATATCGGCTTGTTCAGTAGATAAATTCAATATGAAACCCAATGAAATGCATCCCAGGTTAGTAAATTGACTTAAGAACACCTGAATGGAACTAATAAACCTGGGATGCAATGCAGAATACCAAGTGGTTGGAGTACCGCGATAGTAAGTTTTATCTTCAAAACATGTATGAGACATCAACATGAAAACTGCAATAACATTAGGTTATTCATCATGGTTTAAAGATACTAAAGATTATTACAGGCTGTTTCATCGACTTTAATGCAACTTGTGACAAAATCCTACACGATTGACTCAATTTACTGATGTGTGAAATGAATTTATATTGTGTGGATAGATAGATTCCAAGTAAGGTGGAATAGACAATATCTAATTTCATGATGCTTAGAGGTGTTTGAATTGTTGTGATAGATGAGGATCCCCGAAACATTGCAACTACAAAATGTGCACTAATGATCGTATTATATTTAGAGTTCTTAATGACTTCAACTTTCCAACAGAAGCGACGGGCTTGATACTGCTAATGTCAACAACAAAGTCGCAGAAAGAATCAGTGAACAAATGTAATCGTTTTTGAATTTGAAATGAGTTACTGTGTAATTATCAAAAGCACCTAAATAATTAAAATCCCTGTTGCAAAGCATAGTATTAATTGTTGTGAGATGGATAACAGTTTTACAAACCTCGTTAGTGTCTCATCTTATCACATTTAATGCATTTACCATGACAAAAGACACGAATTACATAGGTGACATTTGCCGAACATGAGCACACATTCGTAACCTGCCTGATGTCCTGGGAGTCCATTTCATGCACTGCCTCATAAAACGCGCAGTCCCAGAATCCTAAAAGGAACACCTTGGGATTCGCTTAAGATCTCTTTCCTAATTTGGTATTTTAGTGGTGAACAAATCTCGAAAATGAATAGTTCTGTTAGACTTCGTCATTAGTACTGACCGCAGTGGTTTTACTAGACATCTAAATAAAGGCAATATCTCACACTCGCACGAGGTCATGTGTAGGTACGTCGTCCTTCACATCTCTTACGACTGTTAGCTAGCTTAAACTGAACGCTACATAATTTATCAATAGCCTTTCAAATATATTTTCGAGCTTTATTTTTTAACCTAATTTGACTCAGTCGGCACACCTCGGTTATATGCCTTTTACTCCTAAAATCTTTATCAGACTCTGAAACCTGTGGTATCTATAGTATGTTTATTCCTATAATCAATCAGTCGTACAGCTGCGCTGAAATCACACAAGGTGGCTTATTTCTGCAATTCAAGTATATATTCTCAAAACTTTTGGTCACTGTGATAAGTTATTTTATGAAATTTTGCTTTTTCACAGAATCCGAAAATGGTAAATTTTACATGATTTACTTGTAGTAGTAGTTCATTGAAAGTTGTGTAGGGAAGTACGATAGTGTAAGCATCCTTACCTAGGGAAGTATTCGGATTGATGTACTGATAATAATAATTCCTGAAATAGTGGGACTAGATTTGCACAAATGGACGTAGGCTGCTATTAAACTCAACTCGATTTTGTAAACGTGGCGGTCAGCTTAGCAAACAATCAGAATGAAGCGTAATTATCATATCTGCCATCTTTGTAAGAAATGACAATCAGCTTTGTCCGTTTTGTTTTTATACTCTGTTTCTTTTGTGTAGCTGCGAAATTTAACTTTTCAGTGCGCTGAAATTCCTCAATTAATGTAATTCAGTATTCGTGCAAATTTTCTTTGAATCAACATTGCTTTCTCGGTTTTTTGCTACTGCTACTCTAGTCAATTGTTCCCTCGGGCAAGATTGCTTGTCGTTTGTTATAAAATGTTAATCTATTTTGTTCTAAGTATTATTTTGTAGATATCGAAAACCGAAGTTATTTTTTTAGTTAAAATAAGTGTTACTGCCTCATGGGACAAAGTTATAGCGCTCAAGTCAATTATACGATAACTAAGAATACTAAACTAAACAGGTGTTATAATTATTGTTTCATTTGCACAGACATGTTACTCAAAGTAGTTAAATGTAGATAGTTAAGCCTACAAACTCAAAACACGAACTACAGGTCAATAAGATTTACTTCACAATGCACAAACTATATAGCTTTGAGACTGAAAACAACAATTTACGATAGTTCACAGCACAACAAACATTTATCCAGTAACATTATGTGTTGAAGGTCTACGTAAAAAGACAACCATGTGATTTATCTTACAATAAGTTAAAACATCATTCCAGCACGCAGTGTTTTGTGATTATAAGGCCTGCTTTTTATCACGTGATTTATACGCCAATCGAAATATGACTTATTCAAACTTGGTGCTGTGCTGAACCAATGACGTTCGACCGGTATGAGCAGTCTCGCGTCCTTAATCGTCCCTTGGTCGTTTAGCCCGTCCAATTCAGTTCACAACGCCGACAATATTTACTACTATGTGGATCATTTATTTGAAACATAACTGATTTACATACCAGGCAAACAGATCACATTAGAACATAAAATAAGAAATTGCATTTATACAAGATCAAGCCAAAAGTGGATGAGGACGTGGTAGTTTGTAGTTAAAAAATTGAGTATAGATTAAGAACAGTAAATCATATCATAGTAATGATAAAAGAAAGAGTAATATACACAATCTAGATACGGAAGACTTATGCAATAACAATAGATATATATAATATTATTCTGTTATTAGTTCTCAGAAATTACTCGTAATTTAATCTTCACTATTATATAACACGTTGCATGACTGGCGTTACTCGGTCAGAAGTGGCAAATAGAAAGCTACATCGAGAGGGAAATTCACAGCACAAGCTAGTTTTTTAATTAGAAAAGCATCACAATAATACAACTTGACCGTTATTCCACTTGACGATAAATTAGGCTTACGTGAAAACGTTAACTTTAAAACAACTCATGAACGTATGGCACGTTTTCGTAGCCTTGACGACAAAAACGTCTTTATGACGATATATGCTTAGTATTTGGAATTTGTAATAAGCGGGTAAACAAGTACAAAGAACCAGTAGTTCGTAAAATATCAGTTTTTGACTGATAAACTATGTTTATTAAGGTTCCGGAAGGTTTAACTTTGAAAACAGGGTTCTAAATTTCTTATAAGTATGAACTCACCAATCTCTCATTACTAATTGTGGTATAACTGCAGGAATCAAATCGTGGATATTAGTGAGAGCAATGTAAACTATCATTTGTAATGCAAGTCGACTATTTTCGTAGTGAATTTTACTAGAGTGTGACACCATTTCTAGATTATTCTCAAAGTATTAGGATTTCAATAATTTTCTTATTGCTCGAAATACTAAACAGTTGACCACTTTGATAAGCATTCAGTGTGGAATACGTAAAGTAGCGACACATGGGGAACAAAATCCTAGGAAGAAGTGATGTTAGGTATTTGTACATTTTGCTATCAGATAATATCAATCGACGAGACTGTAATTTATGGACGAACCGACCAGGTATAAGAAAACAGGTCTCGGATTTCGGCGCGAAATTCACCCATATGTTTGTCTAAATAGAGTTTTGGCATTATAGCTTGTGTCAATTTGTGATGAAGACTCTAAATGTAATTCACAGCTATACCCATTAACCTCGAATAATAATTCTAATTCTTCAGACTGCTTTGTAACTCTCATTTGGTCTTAGTTACAAGGTGAAGAATCTCAAGGTCATTGTAGCGTCACTCAAAGGTCGTCCATAAATAATAGTGTCACCTATCAATCTAATCAGAGAATCGTAAATTTGTCAGTATGTGTCCACCTAACTTATAAGATCTAACGTGGAAGTAGCACCAGATCACGAGTGGGAACGCCGTGCTCAACATCCCCTGCAATCGCTAGCCAGATTATATCAATCGATCCTCGATATATTGATAGTCATCAAACATATCTTCGAATCTCCTCGCTTCTGTGTTTTGATTTCACGGGGTGGGTACGATTCATATTGGAAGGTGTTACTGGTAAAAGCATTGTCAAACTTCAAATATCTGTGGCATCTTCAATCTAATATCTGATAACTTGGAATACGGAAATTCAATTGGAAAGTTCCGCCTACAGAAGTCGTTCCTGAAGTCGGACTTTTCTGCAAACCCAAGGTGTGGGTCCTTTGATGAGATGCGACTTTAAATTTTGGTGCCAAGTTACTACGAAGACTCTCAAAAACGGCGAAATAAAAAATTTCAGTGGAACAAGAGTTCTTAACTTTATCTGGAAAAACCCTGCCGTGCATTTAACCACATTTTCAAGAACTTCAACTTCAAATTGGATTAAAATGTTTGGTACAGTTGTATTCTCTTCGTTTGAACACTCCGCATATTATTCCGATAAGAAGCTAGGAAAATAAGCATTTTTGTCAAGATGCATATTTCTGCAAAACGCCTGTTGTTACTTCTCGGAATTTCAGAGTACCCTAAAATGGCAACGCTAATAACAATTAACAATAGGCAGCGCGAACAAAGGGGATCAACAAATGTATTTGTGCAAAACACTGTGTCAAAATTAGAATGAAAGTTGTAAATGTTCATCTATCGAGATTGAAAATAACCGTTCAAATATGGTTTGATTGACTATTTTTCCTTATGTATAAACATTCAATGAACAGTTTTAATTCTCTAATTCGAATCGCGCTTTCTTACTGAAGGTCAAGGTAAGAAGCAAGTGTCATATGCGCGCCTGTTTGAATTTTATAAATTTTAGTCATTCGTATAATTTCCGTTTCTGTTTGCACCGTCCTTGTGAAAAATAAAGCGTGTCTGATATTACTCAGTTTGAGCTATGATTATATTATATTCACGCTTCTATGTTGTTGCGTCGATACTAATTTATGGACCAGTCAATGAGAAGCCTTTGAGCAATTTCAAGGTCATGGGGCCAAGTTCAACACCTGATGCTCACATACGATCGGTTTACAGCGGATTTTAGAGAAGAGGTGATTATTGAGAAGCTACAACAGATCGGACTATTAAGAAGTTTTTGTACGTGCGACTGCGGTTATCAAATGACTGCAGCAAAGTGTGCAGACCGCCGTGATGAGATTGTATGTCGTTGTTCTTCATGTTTGAGGAAAAAGTCTACTCGAACGGGGACTTTCTTCGCTCGATCGCGACTGACACTAAGGCAGATCATGATAGTAGTCGCAAATCGGGTAATAAAGACACCAGTAACATTGGCTGCGGCGTTTGCAGATGTTACTGAGACTTCAGCAGTCCAGTGGTATGATTACTGGCGTGACATGTGCAAGTAAAATGACACATCTTCGCCAATCGTTCGGAGGAGTAGGATGCATTGTGGAGATAGATGAAACGGTAGTAAGAAAGCGAAAATACAATGGGGGACGTAGTATCAAGGAAGAGTGGGTAAGTAGCATTTCCGTAAATGTACTTGACAGAATATTTGGCTAGACTCGAATTTATGGACGAACCTTGAAGGAATCTTAAATGACGTTGACAACCAGAAGACAGTGTAAAGTAAAAACATATTATAAGAAACTAATGAATTACAGTGGTTATTCTTCATTTACGTGGTTTAAAAACTCGTTAAGGTTTGATAAAGACTCAGATGTTCTGAAATCATAATGCATGCTGTATAGGAACTTGTCCATATGGCTCCATAGTAGTCGTCCCCAGAGCCATGTAATGGTCTTAAAAATTCCTTCAGTCTGGAATACATAGCTTCAATATTACTAGTATGGAAGCCGGTTGTAGGGTCGACGAAATGGCGCTTGTGCACTGCGACATGATGCACATACCCAAGTCTATGTAAGCACCTATAAGCTCGCCAATCATTCGTATATACTGTTGTGCCCGGCTGCACGTATTCCTGTATAATTGGTATTATTGTGTTCGCTTGCCGGTTTCTGACCCTTTGAAAATGTCCCTTTTGCATTGATCGGTCATAAATTCCAAGTACCTGTCAAGTATATTTACGGAAATGCTACTTACCCACTCTTCCTTGATACTACGTCCCCCATTGTATTTTCGCTTTCTTACTACCGTTTCATCTATCTCCACAATGCATCCTACTCCTCCGAACGATTGGCGAAGATGTGTCATTTTACTTGCACATGTCACACCAGTAATCATACCACTGGACTGCTGAAGTCTCAGTAACATCTGCAAACGCCGCAGTCAATGTTACTGGTGTCTTTATTACCCGATTTGCGACTACTATCATGATCTGCCTTAGTGTCAGTCGCGATCGAGCGAAGAAAGTCCCCGTTCGAGTAGACTTTTTCCTCAAACATGAAGAACAACGACATACAATCTCACCACGGCGGTCTGCACACTTTGCTGCAGTCATTTGATAACCGCAGTCGCACGTACAAAAACTTCTTAATAGTCCCATCTGTTGTAGCTTCTCAATAATCACCTCTTCTCTAAAATCCGCTGTAAACCGATCGTATGTGAGCATCAGGTGTTGAACTTGGCCCCATGACCTTGAAATTGCTCAAAGGCTTCTCATTGACTCGTCCATAAATTAGAGTTTCGCAGAATATCCACCGTAATTCATTAGTTTCTTATAATATATTTTTACTTTATAGCAACTGTCTTCTGATTGGCTAATAATTGTCAAGGTTATTTAAGAATACTTCAAGGTTCGTCCATAAAAAAAGTCTCGCACTTTATTCATTTTAAGCATGTACAAATTATCAACGTATTCTTTGTCACAAATTGACATATGGTCAGACACTTCATATTCTCTCTTTGGAAACAATGTCAAGGCTGTTCGCATATTTCATTTCCAACCATCCCGTTTTTTATTGGACGGTTTGTATGATATATTTACAAATTTCTGAAACTTAGCTTTCGAGTTCCCAAGTGATATTTGGGCTTTAGAGAACTTCTTGCTGTATGACATTTGATATTTTGTCGGAGACGTTTACCTTCACACTAAAAATGCGTAACGAAGTCACCATATGTTGTCGTTCTTTGGAATTTTGTTTATGGTTTTTAATATTCTCGGTATACTTTCATCCTTTATTTTACGGCGTTTTTGTCGGCTGTATGGTTTACACAATGCAGTATTTACTATTATTTCATTTTGTTCGCTCTTGTTGATATTTGCATAACCTTTTGAACGCAACATATGCAAATGTGACTGCAACTAGTATATCTGATCCTGTCTAGGTTTGTCTTGTTGTTTATCTTTAGTCACCCCTTGTGCGTGCTAAGATTTTCCGTCTGTAGGTAAATGAGAATCATGGATTCGTGTTCATCAAGGGAAATGTGTGAATTCTGTTGTGTTACCTTACGTACTGCTGATTACATCTAAATGTCGATGTTTTCTGTTTAAACACATTCTAATCAGTTTCCATCAACAGTGAGTAATATACACACCATGCTGTAACTCTTCTGATTATATTTGGTAATTTACATAAATATCTAATTAGTATTAGTTTTATGTTTAAGTCATTAGGTTTAAACCCGTCCTTACAATAGTAGGTCGTTTGACCTGTGTTATTCCGTGAAAGCTGTTCTCCTGCGTAGATCCAGCTTCCACATGAAGGTGTTCTCTGATAGGGCTGGTACCTGGTTGTTGAGACAGGGGTATCCTGTTACTGACTATTGAATGAGATAAACGCAATCCGTTTCTGAATCTATTCGATGACGGTTTTTAAACCATATTGTGACGACTTCTGAGATGATTAGCCGTAGGAAGAGCAAAAACACTAGAATGTTAATATAAGCTCACTTCGCGTCTTACTGTCAGTATTGTTAGTGCGTCCAGGACTCCCAGAACCTTGGTTACAAATGTTTAGCTTCTAGCTTGTAAGAAATCTTGTGGAAGCCAATTCATTATGTAACATCAGTTAATGTAGTCAGTGATTGTTGGTTTGAGCTATGTGGTTAGGTGCAAAATATTTAGTTGGGGTCCGTGTGGTGAACATGTTCATACACTTATACGTACCTTTTTATCCCTTCCGGAACAATATTCTCAGTATTCAGTTATTCTCATCACTACTAAGCATTTCAGTTATCTTGTTTTCTATTATGTCATTTTCATCTCGCTATTCTGATGTGCGATGGGCATTTAAGCTAACTCACATTTGTACCAGTCTCTCTATATCACTAAACCTTTTCTCAAATGTTTACGGTTTTTAGAGAGATTTAAAATTCTCATATTTCAAGGAAATGTTCATTAGAACCGCTATTATGTGATTTTACTAAAACAGCTCTCTGTAATGGATGTGAAATGCTCTAGGTAATACGCTCGATGCTGATTTATTGTTCAATAGACATGAACAAATGCTAAATATTATAAATGGAGAAAACGTAAATATTGAAGAACTTAAAAGATTGTCTATTGACGGTTGTCCCGATTCCAATGGGATCCGTTCTAGAGTTTGGAAGGTAAGGTATCCCTCTACATTTTTCAGTTCCTTTTAAATTATCTTCCTTTTAATGTCGACAAACGACAAGAACGGATCATTTTTAACAGAAGGCAATATGAAGGTTATGTAAAGGAATTTGTGTTTGAGTCTTGTGTGGCAGATGCTATGCCTGCTGATCATGTAAGTATATTCATTTAGTATTATTGTTACTTCTCTAGCCACTAAATTTAGAACCAGATGGAAATTGGATCGCGTTTTTTCGCGATAATGAAATTTTACTCCAGATTAATAAAGACTGTCAGAGACTGTGTCCAGATTTTGATTTCTTTCGTCGTCCTACAGAATATTCTTGTCTATCATTATTTGGAAAGGAAGTACCTGTTGGGGTGTTACGGAGAAGAGGGGAAACCTCTGCACTTCAGGTAAATAGTCCTAAAAATTCTCATTGATTTTTTTGAGCAAATGTTTTACTTACAAATCTCATGCTCTGGGTTACCAACGTCGCATTGTATTTCGCTGATTCTCGTTAGACATCTCAGAAACTGAGTATTATTTCGTGTAGGAATGCTAAGACGTGATTTATTTCAAGGGTTTCCCTGGAATCATTTCAGTATAAGACAAAGTATAATTGCAACAATACACATTTTAAGCACCAGCAATTTTGTAGTTGTCATAATTTTTTATTTTTTTAATATTATAGCTGACTGACTAAATATTTTAATACAAAGACGCCAAGACAAGTTTTACAAATGTTTAATCTATCTAGCTTTTGAATGTCGGAAAGTGAAATTGTCTTCTTAAAATGTAGTTACACAGATTGGCTAGTTGTTGGACAGCTAAACGGGAGCTATTGAGGTGAAACTAACATTGAGAAGATTCATTGGCAAGTATATATCACATTGTCAGTATAGAGTTGTGGAGATTATTAAGTTTCATTGAGATCATGAACCGATCAACGTTAGACTTGTGCCAGTAGGCTAATTTTTTTCTTAGCTTGTTTGATTGAATGTTTTCTTTTAGTTACTAAACACCACTTTTTTGTTGTTTTTTATTCAAAGATACTTCATGTTACAGTTAACATCAGCTGAACAACCGTTATTAGAAGCCATTAAGTAACTGTCATTGTCACATTCTACCCTAATATGGAGTTATGGTTGTTAAGACTACTAAAGTTGGGCTATCTGGAGTTTTTAGTAAATGTACGTTCTTAGTTTAAACGCAACTACAGTAATCAATGCATTAAAATTCAACTAGCTAGTAATCTAACTCAACTTCTTAGCTGCAGATATGAATGTTTGTTATCCGAGAATTCATCTAACAATTGAAAGGACTTATACACCTCAGTTTTTGATAGTTGGTTGATGTAGATTTCTGGTGAAAGATGTATTTTATAATTGTTTCTACGGATTACTTTTGATTTAAGTATATGTTATTGTTATCATAACATGTTTTAAGTGTTCAATTTTACTTTCAATTTTCTTCCCAGTCCCGTTCATTGAATAAAAATCTTGCTGGTGTTACAAATATGATTCATCTGTCTACCTACGCTCCTTTCCAACCAAGCCATCGGTTATCTTCTGGTTTAGTAACACAATCACAAAGAAGTATGATAAACCGTAAAATAGATTGGAATTCGACCTCACCGCATCAGGAACCACATTGGGAAGTGATTGAACGAATTCTATATGTATATTATAAAACTCATGTATCTCAGGGTTATGTTCAAGGAATGAATGAAATTATTGCACCGATATACTACGTTTTCGCCACTGACCCCGATGAATCCTGGAGAAGCAAGTTTATTCTCTGTATTTATATATTTGAGGAAGATTGTTGTTAGAAGTTAGGGGCAGGGTACGTGGTAGTGAGGGCGAATCGGTTGATGATGTAGTAAATCTCCATCGACCAAAGTAGTCGAGGTGTATGGTACGAATTACCAAGCATTTCCTACCTCGACGTGTGATGTTGAATGATATAGAATTAGGCTGTGACAAAGCTAAGATTAGTCAGTCCAAAACTTCGTATAAATCGTTAAGCCATCAACAGTGAGACTGAATCATGTTTGTGGGTGCAAAATACCTGGTCGATGTCGATTAGATTATCGTGTCCAATCGTTACAGATGTGATATAACATGGCTCAGAATCACTGTCATTTGTGCAGATGCATCCATTCTCTATCTTCTCTCAGATTTTGAGTCTCTCAATTGACTACATGTTTTTGTTTCAGTACCATATATTTTCTCCTCAAATCATATATTGTATGCCTAATATTTTGTTACTACTTCTGATAATGTAAGTATTTGTACTACTGTTGTGTTTGTCATAACAGTTTCATCTCTATGATGATGTGGTGCGTCTATTTCAGCCGAAGTACATGTTGTCAACCTGTAAAGTCATTCAGATATCTTTTGTGTACTTATTTGTGGCACTGGGATTAGTAATTATTTCGAGATTAATCTTCATCAAAATCTTAAAATAATATATTAGTGCATCTGGTCATTTTGCGTGTATTGGATTATCAGTCATATGAACAGTTGGAATATAATTTGTCTCAAGTCATAAACACCCTAGTTTTTGAAAAAAGATTTGTATAAAAAAGATCTCTAAATTTATGTAGGACCGAAATTTTTTTGATCTTTCAGCTTATCTTGTAACAAAGCAATGAAGTCTTAACTAACTAAATCACACTTTTAATTTAGATCTAGTTTATTCAATAGTAAGCATTAGGGGATAATACTTTCTGTTAGTGATTAGTTTGTAGTCATCTGAGGAGTAAAGATACGTCTCTACTGACATTTTTTGTAAATTATAAACTAGTCTGTCGAAAAATACATTGATAAATTATACTTCTGATTTTTTCAATTTCTATTCTTGATGTATCGAAATTCTGTTTAATTTTATTACCTTAACTCTTTTCACACAGAATATGCAGAAATGGATACATTTTATTGCTTCAATAACCTTATGACTGAAATTCATCCTAATTTTCTACGAAAGTTAGATGGTAGCCATGAAGCTGGTCTAGGTGAGCATTTATGGTTTTTGATTCGTTTCTCCTTCATAAAAGCACCCGATTCAATGTGTTGATTATTTAAAAAGAATAACTGGTATTTTAGCCAATATTTCCTCTCATCATACATCATTATTATAATCTTGTGGGTCAGTCACATATCTGCACTGACTAAATATGTACTGTATGAAATTACATTGGGTTTAGTCACTGTATATCAAAATAATTAGTTACGTAGTTTACCTCAAAAGAGTAGGTCAGATGAAATAGATAACCATTGAACTAATTTAACATAAAATCTCTATATCATTTTATATACCATTTAGTTGAGTTACACATTTATCATACATGTAATGAACAACCAATATGTTACTCGAGTTATTCTCGATTCCTGAGTATGTTACAGCTAAAATCATATCAGAATTATGGTAAGTTTTTACTTCGAAGAAAATTCTGTAAGAGTAATGCCCCTTATTAAGTTAAAACACTGGTTTATTGGGAAACGCATGTCGAGTAATAATGTTGATTAAAGTTTCGCTATTTACCCATGTCTATTAATGCTTTGTTTTAGGTTAACTGATAAAACACAAGGTAATACCCGTTGCATTTAGTTATCGGCTCAAATAACAACTCTGTACAGTGACATGTGAAAAAGGATTCGACATGATTATTAACAAAGGAGTATTATATCGAAATGAGTAGAAAACCAGGTAAAGCACGTGAAAAGAAGCGGTATGTATGGTATTTTCAGTCTTAATTTTCGAGATTTAGCCACGGATCAAAAGAAGGTTACGTCTACTTTATTGCTGATAGTTTTTAATTACATTCCACTTGCTACCAACTGTAGATTTCATCATAGATCTTTATGCATGCCTCATTACAACAGAGAAAAGTTATGTGATGGTTGTAATGAATTGTTGATACCAAACGATACCTTATACAACAGTAAAGCGTATTTAACGATAATAACAAAAGCAACATATTGTCAGATAGGTTATGTATTAATTTATCGAATTTTTACATATTATTTCATTATGTTTTCTATTCCTCAGTATGTATGGTAATAATATATTGTTACTTTTTTAATTCTAAAACTTAATTTGTTTTGTTGTTTACTTGCTCAATTTTTCTCAGGTGGGCAAATGAAAATTTTATCGGACTTATTATCTAAATTCGACAATAATCTATCTAAACACTTTGAAAAAATAGAACTTGTTCCGGAACATTTTGCATTTCGTTGGTTAAGCTTATTGTTGGCACGAGAATTCATGCTTCCAGGTTTGTAATTCTGTTGTGCTATTGTTAGTAATATCATTAATTTTCTTATACAAAGCACTTGAAACTCGTGAGTTCGACGTCTTATAAAGTTTTATAAATGGCTTCACCCACTTTTAGGATTTTAGGTTCGCCGTAGATTGACACTGTGATATAAGTATATTCAATTAAAGCAGTAAATATCTTATATTCACAACTGCTAATGAAATAACGGAGAGGGTTGTATTGTGGTAGTTGGAACGCATTTGTGCCTGTTAAATACATGAATAGATAGAAAATATGATTGCTAACCTCCAGAACCCTAAATCTCAATAAACCACAGAATATCTGAAAACAAAAACCTGACCGTTGACTACAAAGAATTGATATTCGGGTAAATATCATACTTTCTAAATATTTCCAAGGAATATAAAATTACAATGAATAAGCTAAGGTGTTAGTTGTTTGTATGTGTATGGAGATCTAATGTGAAGAAATTCAAATCAGATAATTTAATAGATGATATGAATCAAACATGTCACATCATACATAAAATGAAGGTAAATAAAAAAAACTTTTGTGTTATTATTTAACCAAACTGATTGTTTACCGTATTTTCAGATAAACCAACTGACTAGAACAAGTGAAAGTAATCATTGTTCTTCACAAAAATAAGAGATGGATTAAATGAAAGAAAATGTTAGAGGGAGTTTTGGTTTACTTGTTAATTATTAGTCAACATGGGACAGTTGTATACCAGTTGTATACCATCTCTCCACATAATATTGTTTGGATTTACTGATCTGTGTAGGGCTTCAGTTGTTAATCTTATTTTGTATGAAGTAAATCTTTTTGGAGGAATCTTGTGCCATTGGAATCAATTGTATGCTCAGAGTCTATTGAATGTAATGCTATCGCTGATTTGTTTTCTAGTTTTCTCATGTCTTAGGATTTGGGAATGTGCTTCAGAGAAATTTTATGTCTCTTCACTCTTACATTCAGCTGCCGTTATTTCTCACCTACATGTATATCATCACATTCACTACATTATATGCTATATACACAGTTTTATCGTTCCTCCTTTGGTGTTGATTTTTTGGCTCTTATTAATTTAGAGTTTATGGTATTGGTTGTTCGGAAAAATACCCTTATATTATGATGATTTAAAATCCTGAAATTCCTTTGCGACATGAGATCACTACTACGTTAACACATTCCTTTGGTTTATCTTTTGTCTTTTAGATTTTCTTCCTCACTTATTCTTTCTACAAAGTCTCTAGGATAATTATTCATTATCAAAGTGAATATAACTAAATTCATTTCAGTTCAATCGTTAAGATTTTCATAAATATGACTTTTCTCTCTTAATGTCTTATATTACATTAACTCATTGTCCAACTACTGTAAAACCACCCGTTCAAATTTAGACGAACTTTCTTATAGATCAAAGTAACCATTTTGTTTTTGAAATATGCAGTCGTTTCTTTCTCGTATGATCAGAATAATGTTGATTACATTGTTATATTACGGACCCAGCTAAAAGTTACAAATTTTTCAATCTTGTTTACTTATTGTCTTTTGAGTTTCTATCTAATTATAATTAATTTAGATTTTCTTTAAAACTAGTAAGCAAATGTCTAATATATTCAACAAATATGTTATGTATATTATTTAACATCTTTATATGTATATTGTTAACTGTACTTCCAGGTGAATGTTATTTACATTATTTAACTTCTTTTCGTGTATGTTTTGTTTTCAAACGTAACTGTTAAAATATTCTACAAGTTAGTTTCCATTTTAAGTAAGGAACTTAACTTGCTCCTTTTTAATTCTTATTACATTGGAGTAGTGTACTGTATACGGATATGCTATTGATAATCTAAATAACATTGGAAAATTTGATGTAAATTACGACCATTAAAACAAAAATCAATTTATTAACTCATTCAGTGCACTCAATTAAGTGAATATGAACAAAACAGAACTACTGTTCAAAAAATTATTATTTTTGTGGTAAAAATGGTTAACACAATTAAACATTGAGATGGTGGAGAAGATTTGTAGCTCAGATGGATGATTTTGGTGCTGATGATGTCGTTCAGAAGAACGATGAAAGCACCACGACCAAACCATCCAGCTCAGAGAACAAAACTCCACCAAAACAATTAAACATAATTAAAATGTATTTAAACGCATAGAAAATTGTAAGATATCTGAGTTTTGTCTGGGTTATTTACCAGATAATAAAATTGAAATCTTCCTGTTATACCGAATCTTTATTTTAACCAGAGACATCACTTTTAATTTCAATAAATGAAAATTTTAAAAAAAATGTCTTGTACAATTTTCAAACTAATAAATTGTTTGTTCAAAGGTGTGTTACCGTTACATTTAGTTTATATTGGCACGAAAAAAAATTAAGAGAATTTGGAATTACATTCTTAGAAATTATATTATTGTAAATATTTAAGCGAAATTTATTATGTAAACTCTTTATCTCTTATAACGATGCAACTGCATTTATGAGAATATTTTCATTTCACTAAATTATACTGTATGCGTTTTCATCATTAAAAGAAATAACACAGAAATTGACCATAACTACGTAATTTAATGATTTGTGGTTGTTTGTGTTGTTAACTTTTGATTTATTTTATGCTTGAGAAAATTCAATCGTGTACAAATTATTGATTAGAAATGAATGAATGAATGGAATTGTTCAAACTAATGTTCATTCATTTTCAGTTTTGTTACATTCATATATAAAACTGAAACTCATATTTTGAGCATATATATACCATTTAAAGAAAAAGGCGAATTACTTTTTATGAAATAGTATATTATGTTAACACGTTTTATATCGTCAACTCTCTTAAATATTAGTGAAACTGTTAGGAAGAAGGTGAACAACACTTAATTACATTTTTAAGTTCAGTCTCTAGCGTATTTCAACTGGGAGATTGGAGTTGATTAAAACGAATACCATTTTGCATGTATCTAAACCATAAGTTCATTAGTCATTATATTTTGCTCGTAAGTGAAGATACAAGTTATTAGATGTAAGTGTAGATAACACAACTGAAGATATTTTATTCCCATGTTCATCCACTAACTGAAATAATAGTTCACATCCATACATCTTTTATATAGAATAAATGAAGTGTGGCCAGCATTAAAATCTGGGACTCATGTTCTGTCGTATTTGAGACACGTCGTCTGGATATACATGCATCCCAGAGTTGATTTCCACTCCTGGACTCGAACCCAATACTGGTGGCTCCAGTCGCCAACGCGTTACGCATTTAATTATTGAGTCCAGAGAGCTGTTAGCTTGCGTCCCTGGTTTCACTCCTAGTCACATTTCATCTACTTTACATAAACGTCATAAAAACTACATCGAGGTAATCCGCCCACGATGCACATATGTCAATCAAGACTGATCAAATTTCAGTCAATATCGAGATAATCCAAGTCAGTACAAATTAATTTAAAATGCACACATCCTCTTGATATCTGATACAAATACATAATGTTTTTTGAAGTGATGTTTTGGTGTTTTCTATCAAGCACATTCTGATCACCCTACTTATTGTTCATAATTAACACCAATTCTGATCTTTTCATATATATGAAATTGGTTGCAATTACAGTTCAGTATTCTACTTGTATTTATCTATTGTATTACAGATGTACTTCTATTATGGGATACACTTTTCTCAGATCCACACAGGTTCAACTTACTTCCATATGTTTGCTGTTCAATGTTAATGTAAGCTATTTTTATCTATAATTTTGTTGAATTATTTTTCACTTTAGTAAATAATGTTCATTTCAAATTGTTAATAGTATTTGGTTAACAAATATATCTTCAATTTGACTTATCTACTTATAATTTAGTTTATTCAGATTACAATCTAATAAAAGTGTATTAAACTTCATAGTAATGCATACCTCATTAATATACAAAGAGTAATAGATCTTTGTTAACTAAAATATTTAGTCCATTGTATGACCTACTTACTAGTTACAATTCATATAAAAAATTGTTCTGAGTCATTTCATTGACTGTTGTTGACTAATTTTAAAAATTATCTAGAAAAATTGCATTTTAATAATTTACAATCTTACATAATTTACATTTGTTGATTAATCCGTTTTAATAGTATTTTATTTTATTTTTCTCAACCAACAATTACTTGATAAAGCAGTTGATCAACAACATTATTGTAATCTATTTGTTTCCTTGAAGTTAAACCGTTTTGTTCAAATATTTTGAGTATATTATTGAGAATTTTCCAGTTTATTTTATATATCTTTGAAATATGACGGTTTATCAAACATGAAACTTCATCTTTTAATTGACATGGTGTCTATACAACTGAGTAAATATAAAATTTCATAGGATTTTAATGGACTGATGGATGGAGGCTTTGATGACAACATAATTAGTTTACACACTTATAAAGATTAAATAGTTTTACTGCATTAATCAGACATTAACTATTAACCAATGTTATGTTTTACGGTGCCCAGAGTACTAAGAATTAGACAACATGTCATATGTTTCTATTCATTTCTTCAGGAAGTTAGTAACAACATCAATAGATCAGTTACATAGACGACTCCAGTACTAGGCGATGCTTCCTTGAATCCTCGGGTCAACCATTAATTATATTTAAAAGATAGAGAAACGTTTTGGTGATGATTATTACAATATATAGACAAAAGCTTACCCCCAATAACTTCCAATAACACAACATTAAATATTCTGTCAGTAAATACCCTGTCGATTGTCAACTAAGAATCGATACGTTTATCAATAAATGAGTGATTCCATGTTTTATTAATTAATTAAAAGTGAACATTTAATCATTAAACTAGTTAGCTTGAGTATGACTTTGTTTTCCTGTGCTTACTACTCTCAAGGGGTCGATTCATATGCATCATCATCCTTAAATGATTTAGTTTCACAATCTAATTATTCTATAGTTTTAACGAGTATTCTTATTTCTTCTTCCAAATCGACTGCTTTTTGTTTGTTTGTTACGTCAGTTATTTCAGATTTCTATAACAATTATTATTTGTTTATCTATTTGAACACGTAAATATTGGTACAAGAGTGCGCCAAATATATATGCGCCACACAAAACAATGAGAATTTAAAGAGAAGGAAACAGAAAACAGGTAAGGAGGATTAAAAAAAAGAACAATAAGGAAGAGATTGGTGTAAGGTAGTGTAATAATAATAGTGGTAATAATGGGGGAACGGAAAGATACAATCAGAAGAAATCTTTCAGTTAAGAAAGATACAACCACTTTTTACGAAGAAAGTAAAAGAAGGTTACAGCAGGAATCGCCACTGGATTTTATTCTGAGCCATATCTGATAACGTCTCTAGTCATTGTGTAGCACCATCTCTCGGACCCCAGCCAGGGAGTCGTGAAGGACCGGCAGAAGCCAGTCCTTTGCAGCTTCCTTTCATGCCACGACACCATATCATATACTGACCACCTCTCCGCATTTTCCAACCAGTCCCAGAGTCGGCAAATAATGCACGACGTGGAATTCTCTAGGACGACATTCGTAGAACATGTCCAAGCCACCAAAGTCGGTGTTTCAAGATGGTGACACCGATTGCATTATCGTCTCTGTGCCCGAACACACGATGCCGAATCTCTGTATTACTAACATGGTGTTGCCACTGGATGTCAGCGATTCTTCGGAGACAACGATGATCGAACACAGAGTCGTCCAACATCCTCAACTCGAAGAAGCATAGAGCAAAATTGCTCTCACCGCCGCGTTGTAGATCCGACCTTTTACAGCCAGACTACCATCACGAAGGCGCCAAAGATGGCCCAGATTGGCATAAGCCACTCTGGCTTTCACTATACGTGCATTGATCTCATCACTCACACCCCAACCAGCACTTATGCAGCTACCCAGATACACGAACTTCTCGACTACGTCTATCTGCTCACCATCCAGGGTGAGTACAGGATTGGAATCCTGCCAGTCTTGTAGAAGTACTTTGCACTTCGAAGGTGCAAAGCACATACCATACGTACGGACACTGATTGCCAACTGATTAAGTGCGGATTGCATGCCTTGGGCATTATCGCACAGTAAGACAATATCATCCGCATACTCAACATCGAGAAGTCTTTCTCCAGGCAACAGATCCACACATCCATTACTTGCATCCATCAGAGCTGTTTCCAGAATGTCATCGATGGCGAAGTTGAAGAGGAATGGTGAGATTGGGTAACCCTGCCTAACCCCACTGCTCGAATGGAACAATGGAGAGAGGTGGTTGTATGCCCTCACTCTGCCTGAGGTGTTTTTATATAGGGCTTTTAGGATGTTAATAAACTTTTCAGGCACACCCTTCTTCAATAGACAATCCCAGAGAACAGTCCTGTCCAGCGAATCGAAGACAGCCCTGATGTCAAGAAACACTACGATTGTTGGTCTTCGATAAGTATGGCGATGTTCTAACATTTGGCGGAGGGTGAAGATATGATCAATACATCCTCGACCAGAACGAAACCCAGCCTGCTCCTCACGAGTCAATCTTTCTCGGGTTTTGAACAACCTACGAAGTATGACGGAAGCCAATAGCTTGGACTCAATCGGAAGTAGACTTATCCCCCAATAGTTGTTACAGAAACGACATGAACCCTTTTTAAAGATAGGGACAACTATCAACTCATTTCAAATCAATTGCTTCTTATTTGTTTGTTACGTCAACTATTGCACATTTCTATAAAAATTACCTTCATCAGAGCTTTATTGGTTTTCATCCCATTTAAAAATGCTTCTGGTCACTATTATTTACATTTGTACTTTTTAAAAAAAAACCTACATTTAAATCATTTGTGATATGAACTTATTGTTTAGATTATAGTCAAATCATTAATGAGATACAAATTCATATAAATGACTTCAATTTATACCGTAAGTATGAAAGGTAGTAATACTATCCGACTGACCGTACTGAAGCAGATATATTAGGGTTTAAATCTGAGTCTTACTGATTAAAAGTCGAATACCGTTACCGCTGAGCCACAGCTTTATAACAATTCAACCCTTTGTATAAATTTGATGTTAACGCTAATTTACATCACGGTCAAGTTGTTATTTTTATTTCTTTATGAAATGAAATGAAATATCTTTAATTTAAAGCAATAAAAAAATAAATAGTGATCAATGCACTGATGGAGTCAAAATTAATGGTTATATAAGGACAAAACAATGAAATGGTTGATTTTTCCATCTCGTAGATTTTCAATTTTCTCTACGTTGTTATTTATAATTATTGTTTTTATTGTTTCCGTTTTGGCAATTTTTTCTTTTTCTTACAAGTGGTATTCGTGATCAACTATTGAAAGCTGATTTTCCTACGGCTGTTCAACTTGTTCAAGTAAATAATTTTTATAATAAAATATATATATATATATATATATATATATATATATATATATATATATATATGCTAGAAAAAAACTTTATTTCAGATATCATGAAAGTGTTTTTGATATTAATAAGTAGCATAATTTAATAAGCGGTTTTTTTATTCGGTTTAACAAAAACGTAATACCAGGATGGGTTTTGTGGGGATTTTTAGAAATTTCACTGGTTGAAATCATGAGTCAATTGAAGCGGGATCGTGGATGCGCACTGCTGAGGAGTCCCATACTAGGACAAAACGACCATCCAGTGCTTGCAGGTTTTCCATGGTGGTCTAGCTTCAATTGACTCATGATTTCAACCAGTAAAAAACGTAATAGTAAATAAATGTATGATTAGAGAACTTATCTTGAAAAATTACTTGTTAAATTAGTTACTTGGTAACTCGAGTCATAAATGAATTTATTAGTCTTTTTAGTTAACTACAACTTTGTATTTTAGGTTCTCAGACGCTATTATCGACTGATAGTTAACAAGCTGTTCAAACTTATAAACTTATGTGTTTTAACTGCTTATTAGTTGTGTAATTAATTATCATAATAACAAATGTTAAGTGGTAAATTATAAGGCTACGACAAAATAGCTGTCCATTACTTGCTGGTTTTCATTAGTTGTATAATTAAGATCAGTATGACATTCAAAAACTCTATAAACTCTGTATGGTAAATGATGCTTATTTTAAAAAATCAAGAATAATTTATCTAAAAACGTTGAAAGTCTTCTTTAAAATTGTTAGCTGGTTTTAAACATCAGTTATCGTTTAGTTATCTAAGTTATCCAAGAAAGTGAATTGTTACTGTTAGAATAACATTTCTGAAGAGATAATTCATTATCAGATTAGTTTGATCTGTTCATTAGATCGCCTATGCTGTTCTTTCAACTCACGTATGGTATTATTGGTGAAAGGAATCTAAATCATTTTTCCAGGCTTAAACTAATTTACTCTAGTTATAATTCTCATCATCTAATGTCTGTTTTTATTTCAATTAATATCAGAATTTAACTAGTTGGAATGGAAGATCAGTATTTTTTTAAAAGTTAATTAGTTACTGAGGCACTACCTCAAAATCTTAGGTTCAGTACCTAATGAAGTTATTGATTCGCACGAGAGATAAATAGTCGTATACTATGATCAAATAGCTGTCCGGTAATGTTTTTTGGTTTAAAATGCTGATCTAGCTGAAGTCAGCACATTGTCCTAATTCATTCATTACCATATGGATTAAGTATGCATTTATCCGTCTTTGTCATCAGTATTTTGAAGCGTTTTCACTTATTTCAGAGGACATTTTCAATAGCTAAACTATTGGGTTTTCAGTTTCTCGGTCGTTAAATTAGGCCAATAATTATTAGATTATATGTGTTTAAGAAGAATGATAAACTATTATTGAACATATATAACCTAGATGTTAAATCACATTTAAGTTTACTTTAACAGTATTTTAAACGAAATGTCATTTAAATATTTTCATTTAATGCATTTTTTTTTGTATCATTTACACTAAGAATTATCCATCAAATGTCGATATAATGCATATTCTTTTGAAAGCCAGAACGTTTTATACAGGTCACCGGATTTAAATACTTTTCTTTCTAACTGTCAAATGATTTTTGTTATTACCACCTATTCTGAACAAGAAATAAACGTGTAAATGTGCTTTTTTTTAATAAAAAAAATGTATGTACATGTCCGCATATGTTCGTACCTATCTATCCACGAGTTCTTCTCTCTCTCTCTCTCTCCCATGTACTAATTTCAAATATTTCTTCTTTATTTCTAATGAACATTAGTTATTTGGTGATTTATTACATAACAACTTTACGATCATTTTTATAATGAAAATTACTATTATTGTTATCATTTATTTCATATCAAATTTGTAATATGATTTATAATTAAATGACTTATATTTTATTTGTCTCTTTTCTCCCCTTCATATTATTTCTTAATAAAGTGTGAATATGATTGAATTGTATTATTGACATTGTTGTATTCTATTCGGTTATTGTATCTTCATGGTAATGTACTCATGATTTTTTCTCTTTATTTCTATTTGATTATTAAACTTTAAATGATTGTTTGAATATTGCGATAAATTGTTCAAGACAGTTATTATTATTATTATTATTATTTTTGTTTCTGATTTTCTATTTTGACAATGAATATTATTATTATTATTTTTGATTTAAAAACAATGAATTAAATCCTCATTTTGTAACAATATTGTTTAAATATATATGTGTGATTTCAAAGAGAATGATTTATATTGTATATTTATGCGAAGTGTTTATTTGCTTTATCAAATATTATTTGTACACTTAGCCCCCAAATGTTCTGGTACGGCTGAGAGTAGGGAGAGTCCACTCGCCCTCTCGAAATGGTCTCACACGGCTGCGCGTATATAGCCTCTTTCAAGGAAGTCCTACTCACTGCCTTCTCATGGCGGGGGTGTTGTTTACGGAATTGAGAAGACGAGAAGCGAATATCCGGCGCTTTGACTGAATCGGTGGACATGGAGAGTCCACCTAGGGGAGTTGGAAAACCCTGATTCCAAACTAATGGTGAATATGGGCTCCAGTATCCTGAGGGAACGAATGGCGTATGAACCAATTATTGGTTACCGACTACCATTAGATTGCATCTCCTTACGTTGCTTCACTGCCTTGTGGATCAGACCTTTAGGTCAAAGGCTCTGGGTGTGGCCCCTATAGAAAACCATCTGCTTTGGTTTGGGCACCCGGGCAATATCACAGCCTTCATACAAATCAAGTGACTTGTGTGGCGCATGTGTATTCGGTGCCCCTTTGTACCAATATCTATGTGTTCAAATAAATAAATGTACACTTATGTCAGTTAAGATATTCTTTGAACTATAATCAAACACTGTAAATAAGAAATGATTTAGTGATTGAATCAATAAACATTCGACTATTGAATCTTAGTCGAAATACTTTTATCCGAATAGCTGCGTAGTTTCATTTACACTAAAATGGAAAAGTTTGACTGAAAGCCGTGTACACTTACTTTCACTCGGAAATTAATTTTAGTTGTTTTCTTTAGCTGTCAATTTGGACATGATAGTGGGAACTAAAGAGTTACAAATTTTTATTAATTTTAAGTGCTGTTAAATATTTCACATAGTATGAATATTGAGGTTTTCAAATATTTATCATTAACTAGACTTTAGTCTTGGAATATTCCACTATTCTACTCTAGGAATGTAATGTGGTAAATCTTTTGTAAAGTTTTCTCCTACTTTAAGTAGTATGAAAAGTACTGTAAAATTTATGTGCTGCATCCAACGAACAGACATGAATCTAGGACTCAGTACGATACCCAGAATTTACAATGCTTTTCGACCACCTTTTATTCATCTGAAATAGGAAACCAATGAATCATCATATACACTGATTTACAGTTTCCTGGCTATGAAATAGAAATTTACTCTTGATCAACATAGGGCTGATTGAGCGAATATTTACTTATATTCTCTACTCAAACTTTTTCATCTTAAGATAGTTGTTTGACGTGACATTGGAGCCTAGTCGTCATACATTTCCACAGTTCTTAATATACGTATTGTTGTACCAGCTACATTCTTTACTAACTGTATGGGGTGGTTAAAAAAATTGATTTACTATCAATTCAGTCAAATCTCAACTTTGGTCATTTGTCTAACGAAATTGTCCATTCTATTACGCTGATCATTAAATGTAGGAACTCTAAATTGCTATCATCACAGTGTGGTTTTTTTCACTGTGAACGTTATTTAATGTTGTTTCTCAGATTGTCATTTTAAAGTAATCAATGTATAATGAAATTGTTAGTAGAGCAACTAACATGTTCTAGTAGAATACAAGCCAAATTTGGATTTCGTATGCAATAAGAAAATGTTTTAATCCCAGTTGTTACGCTGACTTTGAAACTCGGCTCGTATTTGTCTGGTCGAGATATCACTTAGGATATTTGTATTGCAGATCACACAATATGTAAATTGTTAGGGGAGTTATTCAGTTTACAACTTTGATTTGAAGTTCTTATAGTTAATTTATACAATTGTTTGTTAAATTGTTGTTAGAGCAAAGCGTTTCTAACGAATACCGATAATTGTTTACAATTGGTTATGCTTATGGAATTGAGTAGATCAAGAGATGCGAAATAAAGCTATATTATTTTGTTTCAGTTGTCTTTCGTTTTTCACTCATAAGTATAATCTGTAGTAGCGATGTCTCACAGTTTGAATGAAGGTTTATGAAAAGTCAAATTTGAAAATAATGCACTTTTTACAACGTATCGCCGGTATAGTCGAAAACTAATAATCACAGGGTGGAAATATGAAACTTAGAACACTTATTGAGAGGTTGGATGTATCCAGCCTCATTCATTTCCCATTTATTATTTTCTGTCATTCGGTCTGAAGAATAATTATCAATCCAGTCTACTGTTTTTATGTTCTTCGGGTAAATTATATTTTATAACGGACCATTCGACAGGAATTTCCTTACCTAAGCACTTGTGTTTGAGACGGATGGATTATTTGTCATCTTAATCGGTTACGTCGCGATGTTCGCTTAAGTTGTATGCAATTACATTCATTATAGTTATTGCTGTAGAAATAAAATTCGCAAATGGTCGATATATAATTAAGGGATTACCTCATGAAATTGAGGAACGTAGACAATACAGTTTCGTGAAAATACAAGTATAATACAGTCCAATCAAAATTTGGGTCCCATTTGATTAACGTTCAATGCAAATCCTTATTCATCACGAAAATATTAAATATTAGTTAAATGGTTGATGACGTCACAGTTTAATATCCTGTTTCTGTCTTTCTAAATTATTCAGTATAAAAAGCAGGTAATATATTTAACTGTCTTTTGTGTATCGTGGAATATTACTGGTGATAAACTCACGATATTTACTTATAGGAATGGGAACTTTCATTGGTTGAGATATTCGGGACAAGTGGTTAGCTTCAGAACTAGTTTGAAGAATATTAAACATGATCATACTATATCATTGCATTTGTATATAATTTTACTTACTACTGATGTAAAGGATTTAAGGAGCCACAGATCTCTTAATCTTAGTGTAAGTTTAGAGAATTTGCAGACTATGGTTCTGAATTAGTTGTATTGGCACAGCAACCTTAATTCATTTTCTCTGTGTAACCCCCCCTAATCATCATATCCTGTACCTTTCATTGCCCCTCTTATCAATTTCTTTTGAATTATCATTTCTGTTCTCTACTAATTTTTGTAATATTCTCACTGTTATTCCTTCGTTTTCCTTTTTGTTAACTTTCTCTAATTGTACTTATGTGAAATATGATAGTGATAGCATACAGTGAAGTATATTTGTATGAGCAAGATTTTTATTCACTATTTAAGGTGTACCAGTTTGAAAATTAATCAATAAATTACATAAGGACATCTGTTAGACTTTATTTTCTTGCTCTAGTTTTGTTTAACTATTTTAAAGGTCTAATAAAAGTAAAACACTTTCATGGGTGTGGTACATTAAATTTACTTTCTGAATAAATGTACAGTATAAAATAATGTTTGACTGATTTTATGGGTCTATGTTATAAGGTCATTAAAATAGAGTAAAAAGAATTACAAAGGGAAATAATATTATAGGCTTTGGAACTTCGAATTAGATATTTCTTTGATAATATCTTGATATATTGTCCAGTGATAGAATTCTTTCAGTTGCAGTAAGGATGAATTAAAATTAACTGGAGCATACTTAGTCGGATTCATGTAAATAGAATATGAATTATACCAGAAATACTTTATTCACACAGTAATCAAAACTTTAAACAGATAACTTCATTCCATGTTTATAGATTAACAGCTTTCTGTGACTGGACACTAATTTAGAATGGTCGAAATAATTCTTTCAGCTAGTGACAACTCAGGAATTCTCATGACGCTCCTAAATTTATGGCTAACATTAAACCGACTGTGAGTATTTTTGTACCCCTGAGTTTAAATTTTGATGGTATAACCATAAATGTTAGGGAAACATTGATTAATTTAGTGTGATTGAAATATGTGCTCAATATGTCGATAGCCATACTTTTTCCCCATTAAAATTATTATTTAATTGGTTGTAAATAATTTCCATGTGAGATCTGATTAGTTGAATTCCATGGAAAGCAGTCACATTTGATTGGATGTAGATTTATATGAAATTTATGATTTGAAAATTTTCTGTGACTCGATAGCAAATTTAAGGGACTTACTTACGTCTGTTACCGTTCATAGAAGAGCATAGACCGCCCACCAGCATTCTCCATCCAACTCTATTCTGGGAAATCTTTTCCAATTGCTATTCATCCTTTTCATGTCTGCTTCCTGAAATATTATAGTCTAACTATGTACTTCATTTAGCCACTTTGACATGGTATTTTCAGTCATCATTTATTTCTACAAACGTTACCGTTTAACTACTAAGATTCCTTACGGATTAAAATTCAAAAAGTTAGTATTATTAGAGTTATAAAGTCATTTAGGCTATATTTATAGACCATTCTCTTTCTTCCTATTAAGGTTGTAGTTAGTAAGTTCACAGTTAACTTTATTTACTCTAATGTTGAATAAAGTATGTCAATGACACTGTAAATATTAAATAAAAATATCTAACTCATTAAAAGATATTTATGGGCGTATACAGTGTTATTGTCATCAATGTACAAACGAATAGGAAGTTTTATGCGTATGTTCAAGAATACAATAGTTATCTTCATGTCCATCAATAATTTGGCGGCAACACTTTCTGTTCAAACCACTATATGAAATTTTTTAATAAATCTTTCAAGTGTTTTGAACTAAATCAGTGCTAAGCGTCCACGAACCTAACTCGAAAAAGATGATAACTTCAAAGCCGTGCCTATTTTGTACATTTTATCATAATATGTATTGTTTATTAACAGTGAACTTAGATTGTACATCATCCGAATGACATTAAAAAACCATTGATTAAATTTCATATTGGAAGTCAAGTGTAATGTTAAAAAATCTTCTCATGGTAACGTACCCTTTATAGATCATTGTAACACCCATTTTTCCGTAGCAATAATGATAACTATCAGTTAAATAGTACGTAAACATAATTTTATGTTAAATTCTAATCTTAAAATTACGGAGTAATGTGAACAAATTTACACACCAAATTCCAAATGAACAGCTAGTTATTTAACATTATCCAGTGACCTGAATTTTGAAGAGTAAACCTGGATTTAGGAGGATATAAACATTTCACCGAAGATTATCTTTTTCAGTAAGGAATAATAAATTAAACAATGAATGCGAGTGTATGACATCTGTAATAATATAGAATTAGTGTCTATGTTTCTTTTAAAAAAATCCAGTTCTATGGTATTAAATATAACTAGAACCGACGTGTAATGTTTAAATATTCTATTCTTTATTACTACATAATTCAGAAACTTAATTTAGTACATCGTTTTTTCAAGCGAAATGGAATATTTGTAGTCAACGTTTTGTTGTAGTCTAATAACAGCTAATGTACTAGATCATAACACTCAAATAATGGTGAATTAGATATAACTTAATTTAAAGCATTCTCATTTATTCATAACTGTAATAATAATGATAATGATAATATGAATTTTTGTTATCACCAACCAATTAAACAACCGCACATAGATTAATATTATGTCAAATTGTCTATGAAGATAGTAAAATACATCTTATTGAAACATTGTGATACACATTTGTTAATTCTTAAATAAATAAACCATTTGATTCCTTTTATTATTCCTTGACGACTTACTAAACGGGTTTACTAAATCGCCCACAATCTAATTTCTTTTTAACTACTGCAGACTGTACGCCATCTTTACTTTATTTGCACACAGAACACATTAAATTAAATACGGAAGGTGAATAATATATTTTTGCAATAACAGATATTTCAATAGGAAATATTTAATCTGATGCGATTAGTAAAGATGTCTGAAAATCAGGATTCGAATAACCCGCATGCATCTCTGAAAAATATTCAGTACAGTGACTTCACATAAATTACATAAAAAACGAATAGTTAACACTGATATAGAAATCTACCGTTTTGGATTCATAGGATATTTTGATACTGTTCTGCTGATGGAAGTAGTGATCTTCCTTTAAATTGTTATTCATTTCGCTTCGTTCTTAAGAATTTCTTAAATTAATGTCCTCGAGTCACAATTCTGGCAAGGCTCCTTCTAACTGTTGCTCGTTTGAAGGAATTTTAGAACTGACTTATCACTGCGGAAAAGGACTGAGGGATTTGCACCCCGATTTCGTTGACTTCCGCATCAATGAACTATTTTGATAAGTCAGTACATTGCATTTATCATCGTGGTGCATGTTTCTACAAATTATAGTCCGGTGTTCATCTTTCTTTTTGGAAAGTATAAACACTGGATAATTGCATTTTGATGAAGAACCGGGCCAATCAGCCTTATAAATTGCTTACACTTACCTCCTTCTTTAGGGATGATTGGGATTTCTCCTGGCATCATTACGACGAATTCTACGGCACACAAGCTTAAAGCACGGTTTCCGATTCCGATGGAATTGGGAATCTCGTATGACAAAATGTTACCTGCTTGAATTCTCTTACTGTATTCTCGAACGCTTCAACGGTTCTAGAAACATCATGCTCGGGAATAAATTCCCTGTGAATATAACCACGTTCAAACTAGAATCTGAAGTAGAAATAGCGAGCTCACTGTTGTCAAAATGCTTGTCATCTCAGCACCTTTTATTTTCTATATAATTAAGTGGTAAACCAATAATAACCAGTAAGATACTCTTTGAAACTATCAATACTACTGTACGACAGGTTTGGGGAATGCAAGCGGAAAGATAGGAAAAAAAATTCCCTAGTGCATAGGTGGGTGAGAATACATAATTTAAATCAAAGTCGGTCTAATGTTATTTTATATTCATTGAGTATAATTTGAACATCTAATTCACATTTTATTTCCAATGCTAAATAAACACATATCACATTACCGTAAATCAACTTCGATGACTTTTTATTATTCGACATTAAGTTTTTGTGATTAAAAAAATTCGGGACATTTATTACTTGAGATGTTATTCATATGGCTTTTTTTTGTGTGGGTACTTTGACATTTACTGTTATGTACCCATAACTCTATATATCAGCTGATTTGCTATCGCTTACTGTAGACATATTGTTATCCTGGTGTCTGTCATTGTCGGAAACACACTGAGTACTGGTTTAAACTGACATTAAACAATGTAGACACAAATGAGCTAGATTACTCTATGATTTTAGTATATCTTCTATTCTTATCATGTTACAGCACTTTTGAATAATAAGAACAATATTTCCTCAATCGATGATCGTAAGTATTTGTACATAAAATTGATTTTCTCTTTGAATTAATTCACGGTAATAATCAATGTATTGATAGTGCATGTTTTGACCTACCTGTAATAATGGTACTTTCTGTGTATCTTTAAAAATAATCTATATTAACAGATTGATGTAAGAATCAGGCTTGTACAACTTTCATGTACATGTAATTTCAGTAATAAATTATGACCATCATAATACATTAACATACATTGTAGTAAGTAGAAATATCGCTAATGGACGTATGATAAACTATGAGGTTGTCTGGTATTTGTAACTATGTTTCTAGCAATATTTTGTAGTCATATACGCTGATTTATGAATACGTTGCAGGTTTATTTTCTTAAATTTATCATTTATTCCATCCACCTATAAGATATACCTTACTCCAGTAAACATGTAAATTAATATTTATTCTGTTGTCATTATACCGTGTTAGAAGTTGTAAAATACAGATATCTTGACAGATATGCTGTCTTAACTTTTAATGTTACATCGAATAACAAAAGAAACCTAACACAACATTGAACAATAAATAAAGAGAACTCTACTAAGAAAGTTTTCTTATCGATGATATCGTTTACTGAATTTGTACAATCCAGTTTATAGTGATTAAACAAATACAAGGGCGTATCAGAAAAATAGACCGTAACGGAATATTGATATGTTTAGAATTCTAAAGTATCACAAGAAGCTTTTAAGCAAAGATGGGTAGTGGCTAGCAGTGGCATCCAAAACGCGCGTTTCGTCCTACATATACCAATATGAGACTGATAAATTGCAGTCCTAAATAACAATGGAAAGATACAAGTAAAACAATACCAAGTGAATATCACAAGAAGGTTACGTAACTATCTAAAAGTTGATAAAATGTACTAATATGAAAGCAGAAGTAGAAGAGATAATTACACGCTTGAAGAATATGAATAAGGCGTGGAAGGAGTAAAAAAATATATCAAGGTAATAATGGTATTAAGTACAGAGCATATGCAGTTCATGATTGTGTTATTTATGGAGTAAGTGTATAGCATGTACTTGGAAATTACCGAAACCAAGAAATCTTCAGTAAGTATTGAAGTAGCTTATGGTATCAATCCCTACAATCTGAGTGTCTCATCTACCTTGATAGATTGACAAATTGTCTTCGTGAATAATATTTTGTATTTTTGGTTATTAACCAATCAGAGACAAACGAAAAATATCTTTTAATTTTCATAAATGAGCAAGTATATTGTCAAACAGTTCGATCTGTGTTTTTATTCAGCTATGAATTTTACTTTCAAAAATATAATATAACTAAACTACTAAGATTTGATCATAGATATATTTGAGTTATTTCTCATCTATTTTGAATTATTAAGTGAGAAACGATGATATAATATCTTGGAGTAATGTGAGCATATAAATAATTGTAAATTTGTATGCTTCTAGGCTATTAGAATATGTATTACACATGTATGACCATAGTTTCAATAAGCTGTTTAGAAGATAAAATAAAGCAGATTGTATTTTCAACAGTTGATATCATGAGTCAATTGAAGCTAAACCACCATGGAACACCTGGAAGCATTGAACGGCCATTTCGTCTTATTGTGAAACTCCTCAGCAGTGCCGAGGGTCTCAACTGTTGAAATTACTACAATCTCCACAAAACCCCTTCTGATACTAAAGCAGATTGTATAAAGTAAAGACAAAACATTTCACTTATTTTTTCAAGTAATATACTATTTATGAGACGATAGACTTATTTATTACAATCTATGATTTCGGTAATCTAGCAGATTTTAGATTTATTACTTCAACTAAGAAAGTTAAACAATTAGACATTTCACATTAAATATCTTGCTCTTCGTCCGTATAAATCTTTATTGTGATACATAATAATAATACGTATTATATTTCCATCGTTATGCGAATTTTCGAAATGTTCTTAATCTAATTATTTGTGCATAGATTTCAAGCTGTTACAAATTGTCTTGTAAGAAAAGATGGATAGTGGCTAGCAGTGAAATTCAAGACGAAACTCACGTTCTAGATTCCACTACTAACCACTATCCACCTTTGCTTAAAATGCTCATGATTTAAGGCTATATCGAGTTAATCTGCACACGATGCACATATGCCGATAAGAGACAGATCGATTGCAGTCTTAGATAACCATGGGAAGATAGAAATAAAACAACAAGTGAATGTTGCAAATTTTTCTTTATTTCCTTTTTCTGTATTCATAAATATCAAATTAATTCTCACATATTTGTTTACTTGTGTATCTGATTTTGTACATTTGAAGAACATATACATAATAACACGAACATTTCACAAATGCATTTCGTGATGGAATATAACTTTACTTGTTTATCGAATGTAATAGTAATAAGACTAAAAATGAATTAAATTAGTTTCCTTTAGAATCAATTCACAAAGCTGTAAGAACGAATAACCACTTAATTATATACACCATAGAATCTGGAACATATGTACATCGGCTCAAGTTGACACACCACATCATCATAGAGATGAAACTGTTATGACAAACACAACAGTAGTACAAGTACTAACATTATCAGAAGTAGTAACAAAATATTAGGCATACAATATATGATTTGAGGAGAAAATATAGGTTACTGAAACAAAAACATGTAGTCAATTGAGAGACTCAAAATCTGAGAGAAGATAGAGAATGGATGCATCTGCACAAATGACAGTGATTCTGAGTCATGTTATATCACATCTGTAACGATTAGACACGATAATCTAATCGACATCGACCATGTATTTTGCACCCACAAACATGATTCAGTCTCACTGTTGATGACTTAACGATTTATACGAAGTTTTGGACTGACTAATCTTAGCTTTGTCACAGCCTAATTCTATATCATTCAACATCACACGTCGAGGTAGGAAATGCTTGGTAATTCGTACCATACACCTCGACTACTTTAGTCGATGAAGATTTACTACATCATCAGCCAACGTGCCGTCACTAAATAGTAACTTCTCATTCATCGAATCATCGCTCAATCGATGTTCCTAAAAGGCATCAGCGGTACTTCGTAGAAATGTTTAGTCGGATATTAATGACCCACCAACATCCTTTATTTCTAATGGTCACGTTTAAAAGCCACAAGTTAAAACAGAGAATTACTAAATAGTATACTTGTTATTCGTCTTGTGCACAAAAATTGCACCTAGCCCATAGTTGTTGTAAGTTGTCAAGAGTCAATAGAAATATCTGAATTGATGTAAAGGTATCACTGAACACTAACTCTCCAAGACTGAAGGGATTTCGAAAATCCACTTATTTTCCTTAACCTTTTGATTTCACTCACTATTAGATGTGACTGATATTTGTACAGCTGTTTATTTATCATATAGATCATATAGAAGTCCACTTTCGTGATTAACTTACTGCTTTTAGTTTTTTTGAAATACTTTTTAGTATTTTTTATTCCTATTCTGAGCAATGAACAGTCTTACAGCAGTGGCGTTCCTGCCTTTTGCTTTCACACACGTGCCGTCACCTAAGAATGACCAAATTTAAACATTTGCTTCAAAATGAGGCACGCATTCTTTTATCTAGCCTCTTCAACAATAGCGCAAGCTTGTTTGGTCTATTTTATCTAATCGTTGGGTCAGTTTATGTGGTCTATATCTCAGAAGTTGTCGCTCCATATACCTAAAGCTGATGTATGGTAGAAACAAACAGTTACTTAAAAATAGTAGTAGCAGCCGGTCTCCATTTATTTATTTACTGACGCTGTAATGTCCATCTGAGTGTCCTTTACGGTTGGTTTAAACTACCTACGTGGGTATCGAAATCCACTGAAGTTATCAAAACGTCTAGTAGTTTGACATTTTGAAGAGTCGAGACTCTCTATAAACCTCAATTATTGATTCATCTGAAGTTCAGTCAGTGGGAGGGTAGTCAGACAACAAAAAGCAACGGGGTATATTTTTATCTCTCTGTGTTTTTACTTCCCTGTTTATTCGGACAGTGCACGAGTGACTGTGTACTGAAATCCCGTTTATAAATGCCTGTTCCACTACCGAATCTAATATTATATTAACACCAGCAAGGCTGAGAAAAGAATCAATCAAGGACTTACATACACAGAATGCAGATGATGCTTATTGAAGGAGGTCAACTGAATGACCAAATGTCGATACTGGTTACATGTTTTGAAGACACAATGTATATTGAAATCTTAAAATCGCGAAGTCATAGTTAATGAACCTATTATCCTATTCGACATCATGTTTGAAAACTGAAAGCTCCAACATATTGTTTAGGCCACAGTTCCAGAAGATCAGGTATAAAATTTTCTGAACTCAAATGGTTAGCATTGGTGATGGGTAGTGATAAATTCAGAGAAGGGTGGATAGTTGGAAACGGTTGATGTGATAGTGAATGAGAGATATTCAAATGCCGTTAGAGTGTGATCATTGAATGTAAACGATTATTTGTGACAGGTTGCCATGCGAACTGATTCCTCGAGGTTACAGGTTTATTATCTCCATACTTTCAAAAAAAACTTTCTAAGTCGTTCCTTGCGTTGCGAAAAGACGGTAGATGTTGGTTATCGGAGGGAAACATATGACTGCAATCATACAGCCGCCAGTCCGACATCTGCCTGGGGACTAAAGTTGTTGCCTTTAGTCATACCATTATCCTCTCGACCTGCTCCATATGGTAGGACCTAAAGTAACAAGTGTTCCAGCCAATATAGATGGACCGGTTCACTACAACTAACAAACCCAAGTACTATGATACGATAGCGGTTGTATTCAAGTTTCTGATTGTATACCGTTGGATGTGCAATGTTGTCCAGTCAGAATTAGTTTTATTTCGTGCAATTTCATCTATCCTACCCTAATTTTTACTTTCTAATAAATTTCAACGTTTCGATTCATAGTGGACAAAAGCTCAGTAATCAACTTTAGTAGTATTTTATACTTCAACGAATAGTTCATTCATACTAACAATTCATTGATCACTTAATGAACGAGTAAATGTCTAAAATGACTGTATATTCATGTCAGTAATTACTACTATTGTTGAGTTAGTTTGAACTACGAAGAAGTAACGAAACAGTACATTTAGATTGTTTTTAATAATTGGCTAAGATTTCGATAATGCAATGAGAATACGAAGTTTATCAGAATTATGTGATATATTTGCGCAATACATTTCGAACAATCTGATCACAAACATAATTGTTGAGAACATTTATACATGAAAATTAAAAGGTTAACTAAACAGGTTAAAGGTAAGCCATAACTAAGAAAAAAGAATAATAGTATTAAAGTACACAAAAACAAATGTGATTACCACTCTGGATAATAAATCAGTATTACCAAGGTAGGTTAAGTGTATGGACAAATTGTTTTTGAACACATAAAGGGGGTTTCAATTTCCGTATAGCCAAGGCTTCAATAGATCTTAGTATACGTCCTTGAAGACTCTTGTATAAAACTACAAATGCTGACTTGATGTCAACCTTATGACCAGCCTCAATCAAATGTTTCGCAATTGAGGATGATGTCTGTATATCCTGTGATCTTATTTGACCATTGTAATCCATTTGTTTCTGCAACCATTTTGGTATGTTTTCACCCACCCTTAATTGCAAATCACGATTACTCCTCCCTATATACGTGTTTCCGCACATACATGTAAAGTGATAGACACAATGGGATGTAACACAATCGCTTTTGGTGAAACATAGACTTTGTCTTTTCGATAATGACAAGTTGGGTTGCATAAAATGTTAGCTAATTTAAGTCTCCGTTTCAACATGAGACCATTTGTGTCGCCTCTAAATGGTAACGTAATGTAAACTCGCGTCATAGGTTTAGTCGTTATTTCAAACCTTCCAGCGGTTTATGAACATCAAAGAAAAACCATTATTCATTAACGTATCAGTCATGAGCTTCGTCTCTACTTCATTAATACAAATACGATTGGTTCTATTGAATATGCTCTTTATTAAACCACGTTTGTAACTAATAGGGCTGTGACTATGAAAATTAAGATATTGCCCTGTTCATATTGGCTTTCTATATATAGAACGTCTGATGGAGCCATCATCTCTCCCACTAGCCAGAATATCTTGAAAATGAAGTAGGTTGTTCTTCTCTTCTTCACATGTAAGAGAAATGTGCTTTTGAGTTCTATTGAATTTTTATCACAAGCGGTTTATGTCTTCACCTTTATCATCGACATATCTCTTATACAGCGCCATCTTTCTAATTGAGTCTTCAACTAAATTTTCAACATATCCCATCAACACATCAGCCAACAATGGTTCTAAAGGGCTGCCTATAGCTACACCTTCTATTTGTCGGAAATGCTCACTTTCAAAAGTGAATTTTACATTATCTGTACACAGCAATAATAAATTTTTAAGTGTTAACAGGAAACTAGAGTGGAAGGTTATTCAAAGAGATATAATCACATAAAATATCAATAGTTTTCCTGAGAGGTACATTTGTAAATAAAGTGTTCACATCAAACGAGCACACTGTCTTTGTCTTTATATTTATGTCCTTTAAGTATTTAATTAATTCAAATGATTCAGTCAAGGAATACTTACAATATTGATTTCGGATAAGGTTTAATACTTTTGTAAGCCATTTTGCAAGGTTGTGTATAGGTGCCTAAGATGTCAATTTGTCATAAGAAACTACAAACGTCCACAAACTACTTATTTTAATTTTAAGTGACAAGATCTAGTTAATGAAGTTGATTACAATGAACAGAAACGGTTGATAAACTACTGAGAAACACATTTTAATAGGTTAAATAACTAAAATAAAACCGATTTTCTTTGACTTTATTCTACTTATATATATATATATATATATATATATATATATATATATATATATATATATATATATATATATATATATATATATATAATGCGAAAAATATTCTTATTGAACAATCAGCGTCGGTTTAGTGAATAGTATCAAAGTTCTATTGGTAATATGCTTAGAAACCGTTCAATAAATGTAATTTTTTATATGTATTAGATTTAATCATAAATTTGTAAGTAGTTTAACGAACATTATCAATGATAATACTTGATAAAATTTTCATAACTAAGTAAAATATGTATATATATAGTGAACTTATCTATTTTAGAAATAATGTAAATAATCTACAGTAATATACGCGTACATGAACGGCAGAAACAAAAATGTAATTACAATACCTTTTTATATTTCAAATATGGTGTAAAGTTGTTAAACAGTAAATATCCATATATATAAGTAAATATACATATGGATAATTAATAAGTTGATGACAATTAATATTAAATGTGGTAGGTAAAAATATAACTAACACTATAAAATTACACCAAATTACATAAGGATATATATGGAGTAAAAATACAAAATGAGAAAATGAATAATTCAAATTTATATGCCGCTGATTTTGATTTTTGTTTGCATTCATAAACTTTATTAATAAAGGCGTAACAACCAGTTTAAATGTTAAATCATTTCATCCTGAAATATTTATTGATCATTTGATTATCCAAGAAATATAATGAAAGAATTTCAAAGAAAGAAGGAAAAAAAACCAAGTATCAGAAGGTGTATGTTTAAAGTGTAGAAATTCAAAGAAAAATTAAATGGTTTCTCTTATTGAGATGATGGATTCAAAATGGTAAGTATATGAATCCAAAAGTTAGTTGAAAAGAAGGCAAGGAAATGGCACTACATGCAGAGAAATGTATTTAAATCGAACTAAACTTATGTACAAATATGTTATGTACAGAATTTATGATGTTTAATTCTATTTCCAAAAGAAATACTCAGTTAAATTCACATGAATGAAATATTGAAGAGTAAGAAATTCATATAACTATGCTGTTGAAACACCAATGAATTTGTATGCAAATAGTTAACATTAATATTGTTCTCAACAACATGAATAATACATATGAGCATACGTTTTCGGAATAAATCCTTAGAATAATTATAAAGTCGAAATAGGAATATTTGTTTATTGATTTTATTGTGAAAATCAAAAAAAGTGATACGGTTTTACTGCTGATTTGTTTCGACCCGTATATCTATATATCTATATATATAGGCTTATTTACTTTCAAAAAAGAATAAACAAGTGTTTTCCTTTAACTTAATTGTTTTACACAAATATTATTCTTCAACAAGGTCATGTTCTCACTTATAATGATGAGTTTGTGCAACGTGGATAATATTTTATTTCCCTGCAATCAGAAACGATTAAAAATGTTGATCCCTAGTATTGGTGAATTTAAGTCATAATGTAAATTGAAGTAATAGATAAATTGATAATATGAATGAATGAACGAATGTATAAAAGAATGGATAAATAAATCAATATACAAGTAGTAACAATATTCATCATCATGTTGAAAATGTACATACGAATGAGAATGATTATAGATGTGGATATATGTTTCTCATTGTATTATCTTATAATTACTTATCAAGAAAAGTATTTAGGAAAACTATAAAATCTAATTTATGAGCGTTTATTTCAGTTTATATATATATATTATATATATATCATAATGTATTGGTATATGTAGTAAAGATGTTGGGTTGTGCACAATAAAAAAAGGTGCAAAGTAATATCTATGAAAATAAAATACATTAAGACTCTATTATCAATAATTAGTGTACAAGCACAGATCAATATACATATTTCACTCATTTATTCTTATATTATAAACAATAAATATATGAGTACTACAACATATTATTGGGATTTACTTTTCTCTAATTAATGTCAAATAAAGACAATTTAATTGATGAGAATAAACTTATAAATCATAAAATGAAGTAAAAACAAGTTTAACGGTTTATTCAGTTAGTAAATCTATTTTTTTTTAGGTTGTAAATGTAAAAGGCTGTATGATTGCAAGTAGGAAAGAGATACAGGCAAGGGGAAAATAATAAAGTACAACTATTTATATGCTTCAAACTATTCAATGAAGTAATATTATTATTATTATTATTATTATTAATAAAACAATAAAATATCAATATGTGTCAATATTGTCATGATTAATGTCACCGTGAATAACTTTCTATTGAACAATTTAACAAAGAAATAAATCACAACAACAACAACGTTGACATCTGTAATACATTTAAAGAATTGTGTTTATATGCATATCGAATCATTAATTTTAATAAATCACTTAAATGAATCTTGTATAAGTCAGTAATGTTGTTAATGGAATAATAAATGTTGGTTTCATTCATTTATTATTATTATTTATAATTAGATAAATGTTATATTGATGATTCTATATTTGTATAATTTTGTTTTATTTTATATTGTATAAAAGTATATACTTTGTGTAATGTTGTTATTGTATACAAATTTCCTATTTCTTTTCTGATTTCTTCGTTTATCTATTTGACTTTTGTTTTTCTCATTTCTCCTTTTAATAATTAAAAACCTTCAATAATACAATAATTTTCTAAACCAGCTAATAGAATATAAACAAACCATAAGAAAAATAAAAATAAAGCTGAAATATATTTTGGAACTTTTGGACCACCCAATTCACCACCAATAGATTTTTTACGTCTAAACATAATTAAAATAATTGCTACTACAGCAAATATACAATATGTAGTAACAGAGAAACCTAATGATCCTGGTTGAACTAAAAATTGTGTTCCTTTAATTGCATGATATATAGCAGCTATACTCCAGCCTAAACCAATGCCTAAGAATACATTTACAGCATTGCTACCAGTTACATTGCCTATAGATGAATCAGCGTATTGATCACCGATAGCAGCAACTTTACTTGCAAATGTATCTAAAAAACATTTAAATGTGTAGAAAATGAAATAGATTAGATTACTAGACTGTTAAACAAATTTTAACAAAAATATAAGCACTATATAACAACGATTATAACATATTACAGTAATATGGGTAACCAGTAGCTAAATAGATTTTCATTTTATGGAAAATTTCATTCAGATGGTTGACGAACATTGAGTAACCTTATGCATTCATATAGTTGACTAACTGACTATATAGTGAAATTGAATTAGTCATAAACAGCCTTGTCATATTAGTCACATTGTATAGGTTGGTCTGTGAGAAATGTATAAATAGAAAAATTATTTTAGTTAAAGATCATAATAGGTCGTTGTATAGTTTACTTCAAACGTTCGTCAGACTTCGGAATAGTAGAAAAATATACCTGAAAACTAATAATATCGTACCGGAAAAAGAAAGTAAATCCATTTTAAATAACAACCATCAGTGAACAGAAGTAGATATAAATAAGTTGAAAACGTGAAGAACCGTATGCAAAAGTTATGCAACTATTTTCACGGCTATCATACAGTTTTACTTTTTTTTTCCAAAAAAACCATTTGCGAAGTTTTTCGTAAAATAAGATCTTGTAGTTGTGACTAAAAGAATATATTTCTAAGTAAACTCCGAATAATTGTTTAAATTTGGTTATAATGCTTTAAGGAACAACCTCAGCTTGTTGCGGTCTCTGTAATATTTTAGTGAAAAGTGACTTTTTATATGCCAGTGATAATGAAATACCCATAATCATAATAAGTGGCCTAATGATGTCCCATTACTGTTGCTCATAGTTGTTAGATCGTTATTCAAGAATTTATTTCTTTAAATCTTTATAAAAAAACAAGTGTTTGAAAATAACTTTTCTGATCGTAGTTTGACTGAAAGATTTTAGCAGGAGTAAACCAATTATGAGGTGATTCTCATAATTATAAAATGATGATTCTGTAAATGACTTTTTATTTCCCTAATCTCTTTAGAATGAATAATTGGCTTCGTTTTTACTTTATAATACACCAACATATGTGTATGAACTTTGATTGTAATACGCCTCTACTATTGTTATTTAACGAAATTAGAGATTCTTCCCACTGCATGGAACTGTTATAGTGAAATAATACTTAACAAAGCACTCATCAGGACAATAAGTCTGAATGCCAATTATTTTGCAGATTTTCACAGACCGTTTATTCTTTATAGAATTTAAAATAATTGTTCGACATTTAATCAGTAAGGTAAAAATCATTTAGAAACTGTAAACGTTTGATTTAGGATGAAGAAAAAACATAAGACATTATACAGCGTTCTGTACTTAATTAATCTAATCATACTATAACATTACCTGGTAAACTGGTGCCAAGTGCTACAAACGTTATTGCAGTAACAGCATCAGTCAATCCAATTGAACAACCGAATGATGATGCTACATCTCCTATAACTGCGGTCAAAACACCAATAACCAGTATACATACAGTGAAACAAAACCAACCTCCGCCATAATCTAATAATAAGATCAGCAAATAAACAAATTATTGTTACTGTATAACTAAACAAAAATTAATGTGCATAGAAAACTTATATATATATAATCATTTACATCAAAGCCATATGAACTAATACATATAAAATAGTTCCTGTAGCAATGTTTTGGAGCTTTGATGACTATTTTTTAGTAAAACCAATTATTGTCATCAAACAACTCTTGTTCACAGGCAAGACGAGACAAAAACAACCATGAATTGTCTAGCATTTCTTGAATAAACATTATAATATGCTTATAGAATGTAGTATTTAGTAAATATTTCATAGCATGAATGTTTTAAGGATTTTCAGTGATGACTGTCTATAAATGAGGACAAATATATCTTTGTTGTTATGCAATAATTTCAAATAGATCATAAGATATAAACCAGCAATTCACATAAAGCTAAATAATTTGAAGAATGAAACAAAGGACACAAGACCGTTTAAAGATGATGATAAAAAATAAGATATTAGCATTTTAAAAACTCTCAACCTTAATATGTACAAATTTTAATCGCACTATAAAATTAGTTTGTATTGATAATTATATTGAGATTAGCTAATTATGTTGGATGCTCAAACGATTTTAGATGGTTTAAAAAAAAGCTTTAGAATTCCAGAAATTATGTAACGAAGATTCATGAAATTTCATAATTTACCTAATAAACAATTGATATTCATAAATTTCATTGAATACATCATCTACTGTTTTTAACGTGTCATGAAAGTGAATTTACTAACCCATCAACCTCATCAGTTGAATAAAGTATGCCTATCTTTATTTAATAATAAAAGATTCATGAATAGAATACAATAACGTTATGAAATACATATAATTGTTAGGTAAATCTTTATAAAATGATTTAATGAAATCATAATTTTATGTTTGATCAATTAAAAGAAGTTCAACTCATTTTCCCTATGATTTACTTTCATTGTGTCATTTATTGGTAACATTATTTTTTAAATTCTATATTCTATATAGTACTCAATAATGCTGGTATACATTAGTGTATTGGTAATGTTAATTTTATAAAAAAGAAACATATTTGTATGTAAATCAATTGAATGACGCCAAAATGTCATTTAATTATGAAAAAAAAAACAATTGAATAAACAAATAAATTAATTAATTTAACTAGAATATTGGATAGCCCGCATAAATTTCTAACAAACAAATACGTGCCAAATTGTATATAGTTCCTTTTGAAAAATTAGTGATTAAATAGTTGTATTTTGTATTGTCATTCAAGTACAATAATATATCATAACAGAAATTAAAGCTTTTTTATTTATTAAATTCACTTGATATTAGTTACTTGAATCATTTCATTGATGTTTAGGACTGCAATTGATCAGTCTCTTATTGAAATATATGCATTTTGTGCGTATTGTCTCGATATAGCCTTAATTCATAAGCATTATAAACAAAAATGGATAATTCGATGATGTTTGAAGCGAACGATATTGGGTTCAAACCATAGAGTGAACAACAACTATGAGATGTAAGTACATGTAGCTGATGAATCTCAAATGGGACGAAACGCGGGTCTTAGTTTTCCCTGTTAACCACTATTCATCTTTGCATATATTGACTGTATCAGAAGAGGTTTTGTGAAGATTGTAGTAATTTCAACAGTTGAGATCATGAGTCAATTGAAGCTAGACCACCATGGTAAACCTGGAAGCACTGGACGGCAGTTTCACCGTATTGTGGGACTCCTCAGCTGTGCGCATCCACGACCCCTCAACTGTTGAAGTTACTAAAATCTCTACAAAACCCCCTTCTGATATTATTCAACATGTACTCACTAGTGACTAGCTTCATAAGGTACATCCCGGAGTTTTAGTAAGAAGCAGTGACGAGTGGAGTTGAAGCGGGTCAGTAGTGAGATAGTAACTTACTGATGACAATGGTGGATCTGCTGCTCAATTTCGTGGATTAGTTGAAGTAAGACATTAAAATCGTTGAATGCCGGCTCAGTGATCTTGTTGGTTAAGCGCCTGACGCGAGACTGATAGATCCTGTGATTGAATCCTGAGAGGCGTGATCGTGGATGCTCACTGCTGAGGAGTCCCACAATATGACGAAACAGCCGTCCAGTGCTTCCAAATTTACCATGGTGGTCTAGGTTCAATTGGCTCACGATTTCAACGGTTGATATATTGACTGTCATTAAGATTTACTTTAAAGATTTTTCAGGTCAATATTTTACTGACAATTGAACATTCCTCATTTTATTGATAAGAAATTTAAGCTATTTTATATTGACATCTGTGTATCACATGTTATATGTTCCGTTTTTAATTACAGTAATTAAAAAATACATCAATTATCATCAATACAAGAAATATATTAGTATAGATTTTGATCGAAAGTCTCTTCTTTCTTTCGAAATATGTACCAAGTATTTATAAGCTATTTAGTTACCTTTCAATGCTCTTCCATTTGTCTTATATAATCAACTATACATTTGATACTATCTTTGTGACCTAAAGTATAGTGATCAATTGATTTTAAACTAGTATTCATTATTATAGAAATGGATTTTATTGAAGATTAATCGATAGTGTTCTCAAATTAAATGTAATCATATTAATGACAATGAATAATGTAAGTGATCTTATCTGACTATTAAATTTGTGTCAGTTAATTGTGCTTAAAATTATTTATATTTTGTTTAAGTAATGAAGAAATGATAATAGAATAGTTGATTGAAATTTAATTGTAATATGTACTATGAAGTGAGGTTTAATAATATGACAGAATGTTATTTGATGACATAATCAGAAATACGAATGATATTACCAAGATATATTTGTTTTTCTTTAAATGTCTCTTATTAAATTTCATTATTTAACATTTTAAAATAACAGTTAAAGAGAATGACTTATGCAATCAAAGCATTCAGTTAAGAATGAATTTATAGTAGACCTCTTCAACTGAATCAAAAGCGAACACTAGAACTTCAAAGTTTATATTTCATAATGATTTGAGACATTTAATATTCCCTCTATGATTACTATTTGAATATTTATTGTTCTAAAACTTAGATACATTTATGTCCATAATTGTATCACCACTTTATACCAGATTTCAGAAGAGATTATCTAGAAACATAAAATAAACGCCTATTACATTCAAACCATTTTTTATGATTTTTCGAAAGATGTCGATAAGTGTAAATTATTTTCATCATAAACCTGTTGGATATTGGATGAATGGTGAGGGATAATCTTAAACCTATCTCTCATATTTATTTTGAATTCAATCCATTCAGTTGTAAACGACTATAGTTGAAAGTTGATTATCGAAGCAATATTAACATCGACTAGAATATATATATATATAATTCATTAAGATGGGAATGTTATAAAATGTATCTGAACCAAAAATTCATTTCTGTTTATGATCGTAACTATTTTACATTGGTAAAAATTAATTAATTTGTTATATACAGATTTTGAAAAATAAAAAAGATTGGCTGATGATTACATAATTTTGATATTAATAATCTAAAATGTTACACAATTATATTTAAGTAATTTACTCTATTTGTCTACATTTTGATACAGTAGTTATGTAATAAAATATTCAATTTTATATAACCCAATGAAATGTTAGACTAGTTTGATATATTCTCAATATAAATTAATTAAACAAGAACAAAAAAAATTGTAATTTTATCCACAAACTGGGTTTTATAGTTAAAAGAGACAAAAGGCTAATCATTTTAGTCTACATAAACAGTCCTTTCATAATCTAACTAATGTACAATTGAACTCATGTTGATTACATAATTGAAATAAAATACTACAAATCGTCAGTTATATATAAGTGATGTATAAATTTAACTTTATTTCAGAAAATCTCTTCAATATGTAGTTAAATTATAAGGTTGGTGTTTCACAAATAACTGGGTTGGTATTGAGTTTTATTAATTAACCTGTGAACTGATTGAAAACATAAATATTTTAAGAGTAGTATGTAAATCCGGTTCATAAGTTATGAAATAATTGATTGAATATAAAAACTAATTTGCTTATATGTAAAGGTATTTTAGAAATAACGAAATAAAGATATTTCATAGCAGAGGAATCAAGTCACTGGATTGATTTTTGTATATCTTCAACCGTTTAATTATCTAGAAAAACAGTCATTTAATAGTTCCTTTATGAGTATATTTCCGGTAAGGTTATTCAAAAGTTTAACTGAACAAAGAAAAATCTGAGTGACATTTTTCACAAATGTTTCTGGTGCATTATTTTATTCACTGAGAACGGTAAGTGTAAAATACCCGGATTGCTTTACATTCTAGGTAAAATGATCAATGCCTCAACATAGTATTAAACAAACATTGAACTAAAAGTACTCCACAGAGCGAAAAGATAATTAAGCAAGACGGTATGAATCTGTTACATGTTTGGTCTGATATTATTCTGATTTCAGCTTGTTGATCTATTAATTAAATGAATAAACACCATGCTCAGCTTGTAAACTGTTTTCATTACGTTTACGCGTTTTATATAAATAAATTTATTACAGACTAAGGCTTTATTAATTTTTAAGAACCTGAATTAAGCATGTGTTTACAGTAGTAAGATTTCAGTTACAATGTTTTTCGTAAGAAAAGTTGGATTTGGTTTCACTATAGATTAAACTCAGAGGCAGATTATTAAGTGAAAATTTCAGTATTTCTTCTTTTTTCGCTCCATAGCACATAGTAGTAGTTTTTCATTTTAAATGTTGAATAACAAATCATACCATATATTTGTATTAAGGAAAGACCAGTAATTAAGAGTTGGATAATCTACGTATGGATTTTTTTTTGTAATTTAACAATCAAAGATACCGTGTGCTAGCGCTATATAAAACATTCAATAAAAGACTAATTACGTGATTCCATTAATAATGAATATACTAATTAAGGGTAATTATAAATTATAATGTGATTCCGTTTTAACTAAGTGAATAAATCCACTGCAAAGTGTAATCATATACATTAATATTTCATTTTTCTGACTGTAATTACAAAATGTAGTATATAGTATCTACCTGTTGGTGGAACAAATGCAAAGAGAACTTTCCAGAAAACGGTCAAAAAATGCATCACATAATCCATGCATGTAGGTAATTTTTCTCCTTCATCGTCGTCAACATCACCTCCTTTTTTTCGAAAATGTGATATTTAAAATAAAAACAAAAAAGAAATACAAAATATCATAGTTATATAGAAGAATAAAAACTTCAAGACTTATAAACAATAATGTACAATGTTTGATTTCTTGCATTTACTGCAAAACGTCCATACGATTAATGTGCTTGTACATAAGAAAAAAGCTAATCGGCAAATTATTTATTGAAAGTGGTATTCAGTAGCCTCAAGAAAACATTTGTAACTAACCGTGAATCAATCTTATATAATTAGTGACAGAGACTATTTTATCTATCTGAATTAAGGTTGAACAAACTATGAAAACTTTAGTGTTTTATGATTTGACAAACCAAATGTTTCAGATTCAACTTAGTTTGAAATAACAAAGATATATGATTAGTAACTAAAAATAGAATAACAAAAAAACAATGAAGCGAAGATTTGTTTACAATTCAAATCAAATATTCATTCTATGTATTCTATTGTTTTCTTGGAAAAACATTATCGTCATTAATATAGTTCAAGCAATAAAACGGATCAAGTTAATAACGAAATAGTGGATGGAATCTTCAAATTAAACTGACTGGATAAATTTAAAAAAATGACAGTCAAATTAGTAGGCAGTTGTAACATTGAAAATGTTATAAAACACAGTGTTTCATAAATGCGAGCTGAAGTTATTTTTATTTTTATCCTTATCATTGGCCGATATGTTTTCGAAATTAGAGGCGAATAAATCTGTTACGTTTTGTTTATAATTTTTGAGTTACAAATGTTGTGTGCAGTTTGAAAATTTAGCTGAAAGTTTAGAAATAAACGTCTTTTACTAGTAAACTTAGATGTGTCGGTGTTAAGCCTACATAAGTTGCTTTTATCGCAAATACTTCATATGAAAAACGTTATTATATTATGCAATAGAGTTTCGACATGAAACAATTCAAATTTCAAAAAGCTGATCCACGGAAGTTTATGCACTTAGTGGATTGGTTGTTCAGAACTGATCAGAATAGGATATAACCTTACAACTACTATTCTCAGTTGTTCTATACAGGAAATGTGATATGACGGTTTACCTAAATTCATTTTACCTCCGTAATTGAACTGTCAATATTATTCCCGATATAGCTGTTGAACAATTAAACAATGTAATTAAATGTGGCTAAATACAATTTCATTGTGTTTTGTTATGCATACCACAAATGAGGTTTTGTATGTCAATAAGAAGTGATATGCTTTCAAAGTTATCTAAAAATTGTCTTGTGAGACTGAATGAAACTTAAGTACAACTTGTTTGAATAACTGTTGATTGGTGAATCTTTTGAGTCATTTTGATTTCACCTGGTCGATGGTTGTTTTGAGGGAGAAAATTGACAAGAATAACTATATGTAATAATTGGTGTCTACATGATATATTTCTACACTCGCTGAGATTACTGAAGTTCTTCCGATTGTATTCAAATCGAGTGAAAATATCGTCAAAAACTTTGAGGCTTAAGTTGTTTTCAAGCATAACTTAGATTCAAAGTTACCTATCATTGTACTAAGAGCTGGTTATTAGAAAAACATTAACGTATATTATAGTACGACTAGGGATAAATGAAATGAAAGAAATCGAGTTGAGTAACGAAAAATGTTAACTATGATATTTTTACTTATGAAATACAACGAAATATGGCTTTTTAGTATTGTATTTATAGTCAGTGACGTTTGGCACTGAACAAATTCATTAACATAAAGGATTACAGAAAAACAGCTTGATAGTGGATGTAATCTGACACTATTCAAAATCTGGGTTAGGAATCTAAACTTGTAATTTTCAAACTCTTATAATTTATGACTAGGCAGAACCATTATTTAGCGTGGTTTTGTGACATGCGTTCATTACGCCTCCGTTGTTGGTCGAAATATAAAATTTTTGAACATTCATTTTAAGACATGTGATTCATAAAATTCAATAGTTGTTTATCAGTTGCCGATTCGATAATTGTTATCATTTTGTTATCAAAGGTATTCCCAAAATAGATATTCAAAATGAAAATATTTGAAAAGCAAACGGACTATAAAATAACGTACCAGCGCTGACAGTAATCGCTTCAACGAACTGTTCTTTCCAAGAAGATGTACCAACCACTAAGGCTAGTGTCCCTTGTTTCACTAACCTGTCAACGGTTTTCTGAAAAAGATAGAAAAAACGATTCATAACTATAGCTTGTATGAAAACAGTAGTGCCCTTTTAATTAATGTTACTAAAATTTTTTGGGATACGTGGAAACTTATGTGGAGTTATCCGACTTGATGTTCTTTTATAGAAAGTTAAACTGAGTAGCGCTCATTGTACGACTGGTTTCGTATTTAAAGTTCAAAAACATTTCTTCTCAGATAAGCCAATCAGTATCTCAATTTGTAAATAGCTCAAACACTAAGTCATATATTACGTTAAGAATGTCTAAAATGTTAAACACAAAGATGTTTAACAATAACGAAAGATGTATATCTGTCGAATGTATTTCAGAATCATTTTCAAAATTAAAGTAACATCTATTCGGTTAACTATTTAACTAAAATATTTATTATTCCTAAAAAAAGTGCGATTGAGATATAACTCAGTTTTGTAAAGGTGAGTAATACATTCAATGTCATGATTAACGTAGTTCACTTTCTGATTATAGATTTATTTATGCATATTGAAGATAAAATGTCAATATCAGAACAATTAATATTATCAAGATGTTTACTGAAAGTAGGTGAAGCATAGTTTGTGCATTTTACATAATTATCAAAATCTGTTTTCATAAACAACAATTTGATAGCTCATTGATATTTAATTGAAAACAAAGTGAACAAAGCTTAATTTGGTGAAACAATCACATCATCACTAAAATACATAATGGTTGTATAATTTCAAGCTTAGTCAATTATTATTATTTTTTTTCTGTTATCTTTAATTTATCATTAGCAGTTGTTAATTTTATTGTATGATATCATTGTTTATTTTAAAGGATAGAAATAAAGTACATGGGATTAATACTAGGCAGTAGTAAATATTTGTAAAAGGAAAATACTTCATTACTGCTTTATTTAATTATCAGTTTCATATGATGTTTCTGATTTCGATTTTTTTAAAAAAAAGTAAGTTTATAAGTTGTACAAGAAAAAGTACTTTATAGAAAACATAACAAGCTTAAATTGTTGTAGCTGTCTATTTTTCTATATAAAATCTAAGATGATAATAATCATACTACTGAATAAACATAATTTATGAATTTAAGTAGGGAAAAAAATACTATCAACTTTAAGTATATAAATAAATAAGTAGAAAATCATGCAATCAGACCTTTTTATGAATTGACACAAGGAAGTTATTCATTTTGTTTGTTTCATTTGTAAATTAGTTTTTGAAAGGAGTAATGTGAACTTCACATCGACGACTATTATTTATTTTTATTCATATGATAAGTCATCATTTCATTGGTAAGCAACCATGATGTTTCAGACGTCGTTGCCTTAAACAGATGAAGTAAAAACTTAAAATTTATTTACAACACTAGCTAAGTGAACGTGGAAAAGGTCGTTAACACTTGTTTTTTTCGTCGTGTTTGAAGTTTCTTAAAAGTACACATCTAAGTGTTTCAGAATAGATCAAGACAGCAATTTTAAGTTTTCCCATTTTCGGTGAAACTAACATATCACTAAGATAAAACTCATCATAAGATCATTAATTATTAACAGTGTAGTAGGTTTCTTAAATTGGTGGTGTAATGTTTTAACCAATGAGGTTAAAATAACTGTAAGTAAACCAGTAGGTCAATAGTAACGTTGACTGAGACTGAGACACCATCATTCAGACCGAAATGACTGGATATTTATCTCTTGCTTCGGAATTAGCTAGATGCTGGTGAAATATGAAATATACCATTGATTATAAATTAATTTTGCTGATTTATTCATGTGTTTCAAACACTGATAACGATATATTGTAGGAGCCATTGTTAATTATTAACAAGAAAGTTAAGTTGAAGCATTTTGAAATATAAAATGCTATATATCAATGTCATTATATTACTAGTCATTTAAAATAATGATATAACAGCCAAGTGAGTTTATCACCATGTTGATTGTGTAAATAATACCACCTGTAAAAAATAGTGACTTCGTGATCTAGAAATAAAAGAGAAACGGAGTAAATTTACAAATAACATTTTGATTAATCATAGTACAGTGTTCTCATCACTTTTTTGAAACAGACATTAAAAAAACTCAGCAAATTCTTAGGCAATATCCTCCTCCGTCAGAAATAAACATTAGAAGGAGCAAGAAGCAAAGCAAATAAACTACTGTTTTTTTTCTCTTTTATTTGCTTATCTATTTGATATAACGTTGGTACTAAGACGAATAAAAATGAAATAAATAATTTAAGGTAAATTGTGAGTGGAAGAAACAAATCTTGTACTAATTATCTACCGGTTTTACTTGTATATCAATTATGTAAATAAGTAAAACAAACTAATAACACGAAATACTTAGTTTAAGCTTGATATGAACAAGTAGCTGGAAGATATTTAGGATCTCGTTCATATAGTACATAATATGAAGATATTCTCAGAACAAATTTAGGTCATAGTTGTACTAGTACGATCATATAACCGATATTTTTCACATACCGTATTAATTCATAATATTTGTACAACTACTAAATGAATAATAAATGATAATCACATCAGTCTTAATGTAGATGACAACTTTTCAAAAAAAAAATTCGTGAATGATAGGAATCAGGCAAAACAGAAGAATTTGTTTATTTAACCTATATCTTTTTTTTAGTTAAGATGTCTATTATTTATTTTATTATATTAACCCTAAATATTGGATTATTTTTTCTGGTAAGCGTTTTTTTAGCGAGTTGGTTTTCAACGGGATGGGGACGCTAACCCCATGCCCAACCCCCCTCCTTTACCCGGGCATGGGACCGGCAGTAACCCTATAAGAGCTACTCTCTCCCTTCCTCTTTCTTCTGGTGGTCGACTGGATTATGAAGACCTCGACATCTAAAGAAAAACACGGAATTCAATGGACAGCTCGAAATCAATTAGACGATTTGGACTTCGCAGATGACCTAGCACTCCTATCACGTACACACGAACAGATGCAAATGAAGACAGCCAGTGTAGCAGCAGTCTCTGCATCAATAGGCCTCAGCATACACAAAGGGAAAACCAAAGTCTTCAAATTCAAAGCGGAAAACAACAATCCAATCACTCTTGATGGCGAAACTCTGGAAAATGTGGAGTCCTTCACATACCTAGGAAGCATCATCGATGAACAAGGGGGTTCAGATGCAGACGTAAAGGCAAGGATTGGCAAAGCAAGGACAGCATTCCTACAGTTAAAGAACATATGGAACTCAAAACAGCTTTCAACCAATATCAAAATGAGAATCTTCAATACCAACGTCAAAGCAGTTCTACTATATGGAGCTGAAACTTAGAGAACTACAACAACCACAATCAAGAAAGTACAAGTATTTATAAATAGCTGTCTACGCAAGATACTCAACATCCATTGGCCGGATACCATCAGCAATAGCCTTCTGTGGGAGAGAACAAACCAACTTCCAGATGAAGAAGAAATTAGGAAAAGACGATGGAAATGGATAGAACATACATTACGCAAATCGTCAAACTGCATCACGAGGCAAGCGCTAACTTGGAATCCTAAAGGGAAGCGAAAAAGAGGAAGGCCAAAGAACACATTGCGTCGGATAATAGAAGCAGATATGAAAACGATGAACTACAACTGGACGGAGCTAGAAAGAAGTGCTCAGGACAGGGTTGGATGGAGAATGCTGTTGAGCGGCCTATGCTCCTTCACTAGGAGTAACAGGCGTAAGTAAGTAAGTAACACTAAATATTGAACACTATAGAATGGATAATAACTGTTAACATGACTTAACTTATTGTTTATAACGATACATCGAAATGGAACATTTTTGTTATCCATAGCCAATGATTAAAGAAAACCAGTTATTTTTGTAATATGTAATATAAAATCTTCTTGTAAATTCATAGGATTGTCAAAAGTGAAAAGTTAATATGAATTCTGTAATCATGATGACATAATTCGATGTTGATTTACGTACATTGATATTTATATTTCGCAATAAATTTGACTGTTATTTTTAAGAAGTTAATGAATTTATCTAACATTATATTGGAACAATTCTCCATTTCATAATGTTGTAATCTTTAAACTAGAATATGAGTTTAACTAATGAAGGTATTAAACTCTTAGAAAACTTTATACTACTCTATATATTTACATTTTATATTCAATAATGAATCACGGAATATAATCCGGAAGATCCTATTTCATGATTAAATAAATACCAATGAATGATATGCATTTAATTATAAGTAATTATATTTGATGAGTTATATTATTATCTTATCAAATAAACATCATCTTTTCATAAAATCTATGAAAATATTTTGTTGTATTTACACAAAACATAATACAGTACAGTGTACATATTTTTAATTGTCAATGAATACACTCAAATGTCTTTTCTTACAATGTAAATTCTATAGGTTATGAATGAAATACATCATAGAAATAAGAGAATAATACTGATACATGATTGACATATGTTTATCATGGTATACTATTTGATTTGATTGACATTAAAAGTACATTTAACTATAACAATATTAATTTTAATTAAAAACAAACAAACACTTTTGTTTTGTTTTTTTGTTCAACTTCTTATTGAATAACAGCGATATGACTTTCTCAGAAAACCAAGTATTATAGTAATTAGAAAAAATTCATTATATATTACTTTAAAAAAAGTTTATTACATTATGGGATTGTGAAGATTGTTAAGTATTTTGATTAAGATTATGAAACGTTTGATGTTGGACCATCATTGAAAGCCTGGAAATACTCAACGGTCATCCAGTGTTATATAAAATATTTTCAACAGATTACATAACTGTAGTTGATATGAACTAATACATGAACAAATATGATCGGGAAATCAGATGTATAATGAAAAAGGGGAATGATTTTTTTATTAGACGTCTATACGTTTTATTTTATTCTGATTGCTTAATGTAAGTATGTCAATGTACAATCATGCAGTTACAGCATACTGAAACTTGAAACGAAGTTGCCAAAATAATAAAGTGAAATGTTTGCTAAAGTGAATATGGTAAATTTACAGAATATTAATTACTAAATTTATTTATTATGTTGTTATTCTATCAGGAACGGGATATGACTGTTGTTCCACAATTTAATCTGAATAAAAGAATTTATACTTGCGAAAGAATTCTGTAATATATTTTAATAAATCAATATAGTGTACAGTTTCAAGAATATAGGAATAATTATTGAAAACATCATTTTTATCATACGTAGTTGATTGGCTTACTTAGAATTATTATTAAAATACTACTTTCCTAAGTTGTTACAAGTTGAAAATTCAAGTCATTTCATCACGCCATATTCATTACCGAATGGCTTGTACATTACAAGTATGAACATTTTAACATTGCGTGAGGACTTACTACGCCTATGTCAAGCACTGTTTATCGCTGCAATTCAGAGTGTACAATTAAATAAATTACAAGTATAATTAAATTGCTATTCAGCATCTCAATACTGACGACTACTTCAAACAACCAGTAACCGACCACATGCTACGAAAAAGATTATTCGCAGATACAGCTTGATCAGTTTGGCTTTAGAAGTGTAAGTTACAAGAAGCAAGTAGCATCTGTCTTTCAGACAGCATAAATCTTAACTTGGTAGTTAAGTAGATAATGATGGGAAGTTAGAATTGTTGATTTAGCAATGATGGTATGAAGAAAATTAAATTATACAATATCGATTTGTTTTATATTAAAAAAAGTCTCGTAAAATTCCCTATTGGTTTCTAAAGAACCCATTAATTGTTCTTAACATCATTTGCTCTATACGTAATTGAATTAGTTAAGTAATGATGGAGCAAAAAGATCTTTGATTAATTGTGAAATATGGTTCTAAAAGTATAAATAATAATACTTTTTCATCAGTAACTAGTACAAACGTTTGTAATTAATACTACCGTTTTATGTTTGAATAATAGTTGTCTGACAAAAAAAATTGTATATTGACTGAAAAAGTTTATTCAAAAATCTGAAAGGAAAGATGTTAAACACTTTTGTTCTGTAATTAAACAATTTTCTTTAAAAAGCTTGTATATATATAGTAAAATGAAAAATGATATGCGAATATATTTAAGCGATGGTTATGAAGCATTTAAGAGTTTTTCTTTTAGAAATAATTTGATCTAAATTATTTTACATTCAAATATCAGACTAATGAAATTCTGGTGTTAATAACGTCTTATTGATTCGGACAATAATTTATTTACTCTCCTACAACATATTCTGTTAACTAACTAACTAAGCACTGCTGAGTAGTCCTACAATAAGACGAAACAGCTGTCCAGTGCTTCCAGGTTTTCCATGGTAGTCTAGCTTCAATTGAATATTGATCTCAACCTTTAAAAAATAACCAACTACTAATAAATATATGTGATTTGATTCCTTTGAAATAGTACGGAACGTTAAGTAATTATTTTAAGTAGTCATTTATTACTGTTATGAGAAAAGAAACTGTAGACCAATTACATTACATTTTCAAAAATAATTACAAAAATCAGATAAATTTTTATATTATACTCAATAGGTAATGAAAAAGTTGACTAACTTATAAAGATTAAGAAAAGTTGTCTAATCTAATCAGAGGATTTTTACAGTTATTTATTCTTGCTTTCAACACTCAGCATCCAGTTTTCATTCATAAAATATTCAGTTTTAAATAAAGTTAAAGTATTTTAGAAATAACTTGACAACGGGAATTATTGTCAATAAATATCAGCTTTTTACTAAAAGTCAAGGCATAAATTTTGATTTTAATTTCGTAAGTGATATTTCTCTGAAATTGGTGATCTAGTAAGTTAATAACAAGTGTCTGAAAATGTTGATTATCTCGTAATATTTCATTGGTGCAAGATTTACATCTTTCACTTAACAAATATACCATCGGCTATAAGTCATTTATTTATAGTCAAAGTTAAAATTTTAGTAAGATAAATCTGCACTTGACTAAAGTATATCAAATAATGGTTTATGAAGTTATTCTTTTCAAGTTATCGAAGAATCATGAAACCGACATGATATTACGTTAACTTTCTAAGCATCATGGCATTGCTGAACTTTACAAGTGTTAGTGTATACTATTTATTATGAAAAACAACATTTCCAGTTGCAATGAAATATTTATCAGATTAATTTTAGTACCATACCGGTTAGGAGTGGAAATACGGACACTTGATGATATTCACACGAAGACGTGAATGTAGTATCCTTCGACTCAAATGTTAAACATATTATTCTCATAGCCCAGGTAGTCAAGGGCTTGTGACATTGGGTAAATTTTAATTCGCTTATAAAGATTATTCTAATCTTGAAGTTGCTAGTGTTAAGGAATGATTAGTTTCCTTTAGCATGTGTGATCCTGCCCTCCTTGTCTCGATGTTATCGTTAATCCACAAATATTTTAAATAGAGTTGAAGCAGGGGTTATTGTGTTCGAGTCCTGGCATGGATATTAAAACTGAGGTACAGGTTTATCCACCTGGCGAGTCGTGATAACACCGAAATATGAAATGTGTATTTCCATGTTAGTCAATGTTGTAATCTACTCCAAATGCTCGTATCTTGATGGCGATTTACAGTACTCAACACTGAGGAGTTGAAGATTCAAACTACTCTTACAAATGAGCAAGATATTTTATTCTATTAAAACGTTTAATTAATAAGTGAAACAGAAGTAGCTTACTTCTTGGTAAAAATTAATTGAGTTAAGCAAAAAACGTAGGCAAATAAATGAATTTTTATTGGATCGTTCACATTTACCTTCAACTTTATAAAGGCAAATTTATTATAAAAAGGTGAAAGATATAAGAGTTTTATTGATTGTCCCGTAAAATCGAACTTCAATTACAGTAATCACAAAAATATTGATATTGAAAAAGACGTTTAACTAACCTTGAATTCTGTACTCTCTGTAATTGTAATCTTAATTCTTGTTGGTTGACCTAATCGCGGTTGGCCAGTTTCTACGAAACCAAGTGATTTACGTGGATTGAGGTTTACATCTTTAGCACTAGGCGTTTGTGAATTACGCTTTTTCGTTGAACTACTACGACTTACTAAACTATCTGACCGTTGAGTAATGCGTGCAAATAAATGACTTGGAACTGGAATAAGGGGAAAAGAAAAATTTCAGATTATTATTGATGCTAATTTGAAAAAAAACAGATTAATGTTTTTTGATAAAATCCTTAATATGTAAGTGCTTGATTGTTATCTAAAGTTTAGAAGATGCTTGAAATACTCTCGTAAGAGGATAATGTAAGTAGTACCTAGAGGAAACAAAGTGAATAGGAAATATCTTGGTATTTTTATTTTTTATACAAAAATAGAAGCAGATTTATTATGATTTTTTAAAATTAACTTCTGTCAAACTACTAACATAAATGGACTTGTATGTTATGTTATATATATGCATGTCAATCCATGGAAAATAAGCATTCTTTACCAAGAAGAGAGTTTGGACATAAATGTATGATTCAGAAAATTGTGTATTACTAAATATCGAAGTATTTATATTAAAAGTGCTTTACTACAATATAGAGTAATATGTTTACGATTGACAGATCCAAAAGATTCTTTAATACGGAAAGACTTTTTCAGTAGAAAAATTAGAAAAGTTTCTCTGACTACAATAGAGTAACAGGTTTGCTTAAAGATTGTTCCGAACAACAAGCAAAATAAACAAATATTGTTCATAGGCTAGAATGTTACATATTCAGTGCCTTTAGCGAATTATTAAAAGTAGAATGGTGATATGGTCTAAAAGGACAAGGTTATTTCATGATTCGAGTTACTGTATTTTAAAGAACACAAAACTCTGACTACTGGCAAGTAGTTCTACTAATCCGACATTGAAAATTGGCATAATAACTTATGATTAGTGAACAAATCGTAATCACTGGTAGACAAATCAATTATATCTGTAATACGCATCAATATTGTCACACATCGATAATGAAGCTGTTAAATGTGTGCAGATAATATGCATTACCATAGTCAAAATGAAGGCTTAGTATGGAATAAAAATGTGACGATTTTTTGTTACATAAAACAAACATCACAGAGAAGAATAAGTAACATTACTGCCAAGCGTTAGTACAGTGCTAATAAAAAGAACAAGTTGTAAATAGTTTGTAATAGCACAATGACAAACGGTGTACATAAGAAATGGTATTATAGCACACCGAATAAATAGTATATATATATTATTCATAAGAATATCTTCATGCTTCTAGTCACTCAAGCTGATGTAAAGTTAGCATAATATGTTTAGTCATTTACTGTAGGATAAAGTTTAATTTTGCCCATTGTGATGCTCGAATACGTAAACTCCATCAGTTATTTACTTAGTTACTATATTATCTTATATGGTCCATTGAATAGTGAAGAATCTCATCAGACTTATTTCATAAATCTCTGGTAGAAATAGGTTAACAATTAAGACCTGTGCAAATATGAATAGATTATTACTTAATAATTCATTAGGATTTAGAATTTTTGAGATCTATATCTGACGGCGGTCTATGCTCCTCCACGAGAGGCAGCGGGTGCAAGTAAGTAAATTATATTCACTCAAGGATAAAAAGACAATACAATACGTTTTATGACAACTTCATAGCATCTAATTGATACGTAATGTAGTTACTTCTCTTTGTATTGAATCAATAAGTAAACTTTGTTGTTATTTTAAATGTTAAGATATCTGGAAATGTACTATGTAAGCGATTACAATTTACTTAAATTATCGAGGCAAGGCCATGCAATTCATATGGTATATAGAAAAGACATATTTGAGTCACTTTATCCATTCTATGTTTAACTGATAATAGATTAGTAACAAATAATTGTGATTTATTTCATTTTTGTAACGTGTAGACAAAAAAAGGATTATATTAGGATACAATTCTAGAAAAAAACATGGCAATTAAAATAACAACGAACCAACATATTTTCATAAAACCTGAAGCTTTAAACAACTATATCAGTCAGCTAAACTATTTCAAACAAAAACTATAAAATGTAACGTTGTTTTTAAACAAACATTTTTTTAGAAAATCTAACAAACTTAATGATATATGCCTTAGAGATTAGATGTATAATTAGAATAAATCTATAGTTATATGTTACGATATTTGTCAAACAATTAAAGTGCTCTTTATAAATATTCAATTTTTCACATGTAATAATATGTGAAAAGATAAATACAAAACATTTTGAATTATCACCTAATCGTAAATGAAAATAACGCCATTACATGCACCAATGGATACTGTAATATTTTAAAAATATCGTAGAATTTCGAATCCAAATCTAATATATATATATATGATCGTTTGTAAACATATCAGTAAAGGAAATAAATACAAATATAACTTCCTTTTTTACTAAAATATATCTATATGTGCGTTTACAATTTACAAAAATAATGTTGATAGTGCAAAAAGAAAACAATATCAGATGAAGATCACTATTGAGTAAGTAAAACTAATTTTTGATAATTAATTCACAACACATGCGATAATACAACAAAAAAACAGGGGTAATAACAACAGAAACACACATTAAGAATAAGTGATTCTCCTGAGTAAAGTTAAACATGCAAATTAATAAATATTATCGAAAAAAATATATAGTTATAACTGCAAAAATTAACTCAGTGTGTGTGTGTACATATATAACTGCAAATGTTTGTGCATATCTAGGAAAACCAAACATAATTTAACAAATAAAAGAAGAAAGTGATCGCTAACATACAAATAGGTGTTTGTACAATACTAGGTGTATTGTTATTTATTAAAGAAAAAAAAAATCTAGAAAAGATGACTAGTTAATAAACAAGTGCTTTATTTAATCTGTGCATAAGTGTTGTGTAATGATGACTAAAAGAAAATGTACAGTAAGAAAATACACAACTACTAGTGAAAAAGTATGAATATTTCAAATCTAAGCTTACTTGTTTCCCATTCATTTATAGCTACGTGTTGAAGTTTTGAAGAAAAAAATATCAATATTATGTTAGATGAAATAAAAAATGAGATATAATGTTGTTGATGTTACAAAACCTTGATGAGTTCAGCTTGAAATGTGTGTTACACACTACACACAGTCAAATAGTTAGTCCAGTTCTTTTCAACAATGGAGTTAAGAATACATCTAAGCTTGTCATATTTTACTCATTAAAAATATTTAACAATAAGAGCTAAAATTTTGAAATTAAATAATTTCGTTAAATTCAAAAATGTTTATTTTAAATAAATTTACTTAAGAAAATACGAATATGAAAGTGAAGTGCAAATTGGTTATGTAATTTCACAAAAAAATTGTTTGTTATACACTTTAAGAATCACAACAAACCAATACAATAAAACAGTTTCAAAAGATTTGGTATTAATTAAAATATGCTTGCGAAAATAAAAAAAATGTACTATTTGCTATAGTGGGAACATTTCAATAAATAATTACAAGCAAAAATGAATAGTGCCTAGCAATGGAGTCTCAGAGTCAATACTGAATTCCACTACTAGCCACTATCCATCTTTGCTTATAAAAGCCTAAGAATTAAGGCAATATCGAGGCAATGCGAACAGTATGCACATATGCCAATAACAAACTTATCAATTGCAGTCTTAAACTTCAATGGTAAGATTCAAGCAAAACAATACAAAGGGAAATACTTAGTTACTTTCAGAATTCTATAATTAACTTTAAAAGTGAAGTAAAATTGAGATAATATTTTATTTTAAATGATCTAATCTGAAATAATTAAATAGATACGTTCGTCAGAATTTAACCAAAATATCGATAATTTGTATCACTAACTAATAATGAGTATATAGTCTTTGCACAGTTGCATAGTATAATGTATGGGTACTCAAAGCTTCTAAATGAATTTTTAGAAACAGTTATAGAGCATGAGAACTAATGATATTACAAGTTATTTCAAAATTTCAATCAGGTTAAAACATTATATGATTATCAATTAGTGTTATAAATGAAAATAGATTTACTATGAGATGCATGTGATTATTTACTGAAAAAGTTTTATTTTAAACGGAGATAAACGTATGTCGTTCTTTATTTTCAGTGCTTCTCCAATTGGTTTCATTTTCTTTACAATACAATACATTATTTAAAAAGTTTGACGATAAGTGTTATGTTCACGTATTGATCAAACGGTTCATAATCGACTGTTTAACAGTTTGAGACCAGTTAAATACGGGGAAATAAAACCGAATTTTTGAACATATTCGAGATATTGTTTGAAAGAATTCTACAATAAAGGAAATAGTACCTACTCGCTATTGTCGAATTCAGATATTCTATGCAATTATATAGCCGATCAGCACTGGCAGATTATGAAGGATTTGACTCAATTCAGTAATTTGTCTCGATAAATAAACCACGTTTTTAAAGTGTTTTAAATGCTCTTTAAAAAAGGAGAATTTAGTTCTAATAGGGTCACAATATTCAGATTATTTAAACATTTAACAAATTGGAATGTCAATAACGGTTTATTATTTCTTGTCATTTTATTTATATGTTAGACATCTCTGTTCATGTCTCAAGTGGCAAACTTAAGTTTCAGCTCTCAGTCACGAAAGTATTTTACTCTTAAAAGTTTTATGATTCGAATATTTCCTAAATTCCTACCTAAAACTTTCTCCCAGTCTGAATACAGGAAAACACAAACCTTAATAAATTCGTGAACGTTCGTGTTAACAAAGCACAATTATTTCTTGTGCGAAAGGTAGAAATTATAGATATTATGTTGACAAATCTTTTATTTTAATAAAACGTTTTACCTGACTTCCTTTGCATTTAAGCTTTATAAGTGATAAATTGCTGTGATTTTACTGTGTAAATTACGTTTAAGTTAGTTGAGATGTATATATTTCAGTATACATTTCTCGGTATTTTAGAAGTTACAATGGCATTTAAACAGTTTGTACTACTCTCAGGGATAAAACATAGATTAAGCTTCTTTCCCTGCCTAATGAGACCGAGCTGTAGAAATTCGCATGTTACAAGTTAGCTTTCTACGTACTAGTCTTTTGGTAGAGTAGTTATTTTAGGTAATGTTTCTACACAGTAATTGGGCTTGCTGTTTTTAATGCAATAACACGAGTAGTACATTATTTTATTGGGAATAATATTTGTCTGGAGTAAAATAACATTCAACGATATTATTACCTTTCTATTTACGTGTCTCCATAGGTGAATCAAACAAACCAAAAAATGTAGGGCGCTTTATCTACTGCTATGATTTGTGATTTACTGTAAATTTTTAACTGAATTGTATGGTGATGTATTCACATCCAGTGTGATCGCAGAATAAAGTCCCACTTATATGACTTTGAAAGGTCACGTAATTATGAGTCACTGAAACAGCACGGTTTCATATATCCAAAGAGGTTGCAAATAAAGGTTAACTCATGCGTTTAGTTAAAACATCTCATTTCGAAAAATTAAAAGAGGTTTCCAGAAGTATATAAATAACTGTAACTAGGCTAATTACACAACATTTTCAAAGAGATGAAATGATCATTTTAGTATTATAAGAACATCATTTGTTTAAGAAATAATATTTAAAGAAGACTAAGAGAAATTATTGATTTTTATAGGAGATTATTCAAATACATTCGTAGCATCAATTTTGTTTAAATACCCATGTTTAATAATCACAGGACATCCTACAGATATTTCATACAGTAGCGTATATATGTAGAAAAATCGACAACGATCAATAAATACTCCAAAATGGTATGTAACAGTTTTTTTCTATTACGTCATCCGCATTGTTGCTAACCAGTGATAAAATTTGCTAATCTAGTGTTTTTGTGATTTGTCTCTTAGGAATACATAATATTTTGTTCACTTATAGTGATGTCTTTACGGTAGATTTAATTTTGACTCTTGACTGTATTCTCCATATCAAATCACTTCCTTTGTAAAATTAAATGTTAAATTTTTCATATTTTTTCCAAGGTTAAATAAAAGTCAGGTGAACTAAATAAGTGATAAAATGATAATATTATTTAAAACATCTTAACATGAGAGTAAGTTTCATTTTAGTTTTGCACAAAAAGCTGATAATAAAACCTTTTTATAAATTATGTTTCTCAATCAGAATCATCATAGAAGTGTGGGAGTTTAAAGTGAATTTGAAATATTTATTATATCTTTAAGAAACGCTGGGAAGCTATTAGTAAGAAACCATTAGCTTAGTTAGTCCTCAGAATGACAATATTTATAAATATTCTATAGTCCTAATAACTAGAACAATCACGTATTTTTCAAAGATTCAGTTTTCATCCGATTTATATTTACATTGATGGATAAGACTGTAGAGTTCATGAGGCTAACCGGTAAGATGGAAGAAAGCAAATCGTGAATCAACTTATTAGTTATTGAGTGAGTTAGTTGCTAAATCAGTTATGCCTTAAGATAACATAATATATTATTACCAACTGAACTAATCGATGATATACAAAAAAATCTAGTTATTCATGTTGATATTGTTTAGAGGGAGATTGAAGTGATATATTTTCTTCTATGTAATCTTCCGGAAAATAGTAAAATAAAATAAACCACATAAATGAATGATATAAGTTCACCAACAATAATTGTCTGTTCCAAGATAATGTTTTCATTTTTTGGGCATTTATGTTTTGATAACCAGTGCTTATAATAAAGGAGAATTACAGGAAGTGTACGGAATAAAGATTAAAATCCAGCGGAAACGTGATACAACTGTGTTTTTGTCATTTCACGAATGAACAGTTTAAGTATGTCGCACGATGAGATTACGTAAGATTTAGACATGATACAACCTGATAAATGAAATAAAAACATTCAAAACCCATCATTTTTTATACTCATGGGTGTAGTACTAAGGCAGATTGACTTATGAAAAAGTACCGAACAAGATTAGTAAGGAAATAAATTGTACGTTGAAATCTGAAAAACGTTCTTCCTAAATCGGAAATACTGAATCACTGGTTACCATAATATGGTTGCTAATAACAACAAAAGTCCAATAACTTCTTGTATTTTAGTTGCATTATGAACTGTCATTTATTTTCGAGAAAAGCTCTAGTAAGTGAAAGGAAATTCAGGAATCATAAGTCAGATTTCTAGTACTATAGAAGGCAATCAAAATTAAATAATTAAAATTTACATTAAAATTGATGTACGATGTAAGAAGGTTTGAGAGTCAATGAATATTCCATAGAATGATTTTGTAAGGAGAACGTTTCTGCAAATGAAATTTCCAGAAACTCTATTTCTTATGGATATAGACATGAAAATAAGTATATATCGCTTGGTATTAGAAAAAAAAACTATTTAGATTAAAGAAGCTTTATATGTTTTGTAATCTGTGCTATTTAAAGAAAGACGTCCGAAACGTAAGACAACTTGCATTTCATTCGACAAACCATGAGAACAAAAAAAAATAAATGCTTTAAGAAAATAAATTCAATAGTACAATTTTATACCTTAGAATGTAAGTAACCCTATGGGATTTGATTTTAATTTCACTTGGTTTCGATCAATCGGTTGCTGAAAATTATTATCGTTTCAATTAATTTATCACTGAGAAAAAGTCTAATAGAAAATAGAATCATTTACGGAAAGATGGCTCTATTTTTCATAAGAAACATATTATTGTATAACAATAACACTATCATATCTTGATCATCTTAAAATTTAGACAACCAGTTGAACAATACGAAAGGTTACTCGTTATTTATATCTCATGGTATCATCTGGTGGCATGGACATGAACACAAAAGATGCAAGTAACCAATCAGTGAAACATTAGGCATGTTATAGAATTACTAAGATAAAACAAAGATATTTTTACCTCAACAATTCAATACTCAACTAAACAATAGATAGCTCAGTCAAATTTGGAAAGGATAATTTACTATGGTGACAAAGCATTTAATCTAAACTAATTCCGTATATAAGCTATGTAACACTGATCTAAAAGCTATGGTTAAAATGGCTGACATAATTCTAGATAAACTGAATTTAAAAACGCTATAATTTCGCATTTCTATTTGGATAACTGGTCTATCGTTGGACGTTTATAAAGTAGGAAACGTTATTCATTAACTAGTTAGTTTTTGTTCTATCATCGGTCAAGATGTATGGTAAATTATCTTCCTATTAGCTGGATGAAACTTAACCGAATTTATGACTAGCTTTTATACATATGTACTGCATGCGTATAATACTTAGGAATTCTTTGGACAGAACAAGTTTGCCATACAAATAGCATGTGATTCTTACGTAACTTAAAATGTATTCTGTCTAGTTTGTTTTGTATAAACTTTTTAAACGTGAGCAGGTGCTTCTTCATTTTTTTAAAATTTCCGTTTTATTTTTTAACTCTACTTTTTAAACTACGTTTCTCGTTGGTGTCAAAGTAAATTCGGGAGAGAAATTACTTTCCAACATTGAATATTGCTGTCTCTGTTAAAGATCGAACGAATAATTCTTTTTAAATTTAGTATAATTAAGAAATGGTAAATGAATTGAGAATGTCGGGTTGACAGAAGATAGTTGTTCACTTGATAGAGTTTCGAGGAGACATCCAATTTGTTGAGTGCTGTAATTAATAATTACGCTAAAGAACATAATCTAGCCATCCGTTCAGTTAATGAGCAAAACAAATAAATAATTTATAGTCCATTCAATCTAATCTTGAAATAAACGTGACTTCTGTAATGCACTGCCGTAGAACTAAATTGCGAAAAATTATGGCGAATAACACATCACGGAAATATTTGTGAGTAAATAAAACAATAATCTTGTAAAACGACGTATCAATTATAAGTAAACGTGTTATCACCGAATTTCAAAAAATGAGATTCAAGTGATAAATGAATCGTACAACCGTAAGAAAAGCTTACCGCCATATTGGTTGCCATAAAGCCTTCCTCTGGTTAAATGATCTGTATAATCTTCACCACTAAATCCTCATTAACGATGATGAAATCAAGCCATCTCACTGTTTTATCTGGTTATTAGACAGATGTGATGATATGCCTTGATTTTGCCTTGACTTTCACTAAAATGCATCAAACTCATCCTTTTCCATGCGATATTCAGAGACATTAGCTATTATCATATCAAAACTAGCCTCAATATCAAGAAAATCTGTGACTGGTATTTTCACAATAATTCGATCATAATTGAATAAACTGTAAGTGATTACTTGTTAAGCAAGCATTATAAGTGTTCTTTCGAATATATGTAACAAGTGCTAAGAATGTGAAACCAAACCGATGATTTTTCCAAAATTCGAATTCCGAAAATCGTATTATTGACAGTGCAAAGTAAATCTCTATAATTATTCAATCAAAGTTTTCTCAAACACAAAGTAACAAAGATGATTTTGAGATTGTTATATATTTCATTTGTTATCCAATGACTGAAACTTATTAAAACTACTTCATTTATTCATTCATTCATTATTCAAGATAATTAGTTTTCTCAAAATTACATTGGTAAATTATCTTTTAAAACTTTCTATTCTGTAGTCCATTAATCATAAACAGGTCTTTTTTTCTATTTATTTTTCTTGATGGAAAACTTTTGAGACAAAATTAATATCTGAAAAAAGTACAAATCTAATCCAAATAACTGGAAGGTAGATAATCTGTCAATATAGTTTAAGATCAATAATAAATTTTGGAAAATAGCAAAGATTAATATACTGTTTCAAGTAATATAACAACATTGTTAAACTTATTCAATCGTTAGACTTTAAGAGCAGAAATGAATGGAACTGAAAAAAGAAAAGAAGGAAAGCAACGGATTTAAAAAAAGAAAGATGTTTCTTTAGGGAATACTATTCTATTAAAACTATTTTTGACCGAATTGTTTAGTTGAGTTGCGTCATTTGTGTTATCTGTCACATGGTAGAAAATATTAACCACTTTTTTAAATTAATAAAACTAATTAATACAAGTAGAATGGTTCTTTGTTAGATTATATATTAGTTATTATCATTATCATCTTTAGTTTCCATCATCATTGTTTAAATGCAACTTACATGTTAGGTTTAATAATTCAACTTGCCTTGTTTAAAAACTGCATATATGAAGATTAGTAACGATGAAAATGTTTATTACATTTTCAAACATCCAACTATCCACACATTATTAAACTGCTAGATATTGTGTACAATGATTGAAATGGTGTTTTTAAAAAATCAGTCTTTTTTTAAAATTAGCCACTGGGAATTTTATCAGTACATGTAAATCTGTTGATCAGTGTATTTACAATCAGATTACTATTATAGATATGATCATGTATTTTGTATTGATTACTATGAAGCAATACAATATCTGATCATGAAGTTTAACTTAAATATGAACGCATTCAAATAAAATGAAGTGCGATTTGTTATGTTTTGTTTCTAACAATAAAATTACTTTTCTTTAATAAAAACGATTGAGTGGTTAAATAAAATAGTGCGCGAAAACAAACAAACAAACTAAAAGCCAAATGCACTCATGTTAGATAAAACAAATTGAATGTGATTATAAAGACACAAAACTAAATACATAATACACAAGATAAATTATTGTTTTAATTTAATCACTTCACCAAAATGTTTGTTAACTCATTGTGATATAAAGGATTATTTTTAACAAATGTGATTAGTTGTTTATTAGTAATTAATTTATAGATGAAAAAGCACAGTAAGTATAAAGAAAAAAAAGCGGTAATTACTTAGCGCTTAACCTAATCAGCACTGTTGTAAACGCTCAATGTTTTAACTACTAACCTTTAATTTTTTCACGAGCTCGACGGAATTTATCCATGGATCGTACAACTGCTATTTCTAAATTTAAGTATAAATTATATTATTATAATCGTTTAAAATTATATTTATAGGTCAATAAATGGAACGTGTTCATTATCATTTCGTTTGATACGAAAGCGATTAGTTTTTGAAAGTTTTTGTAACGAATTTCATAGTACTTTAAATGACATAATTGTTGTTAAATTGAATGAATGTAATGTGATATTCTAAAGATGTTTGTTAGTTTATCATAAGTAGACAGAGAAAGTTGTATCACCATAACTAATGTTTTTCTTTTAACAGTCACTGGCCTATGAATATTCAGCAGAAAATGAAAGGTTTGCCTAATAAATGTTTAATGATCATAGATGTATTTAAATGATGAGAAATTTTCACTTCACCATTTAAATACTGATAACAGTTCTATTTTGTTTTTATGTAACAAACTACTTTAATTATATTGCTGAATGCATATTGTTTCTTTTCAATCATGGATTTAAGCCCTGTAAATGAGATTGCAAAACAAAATTATAATGACTTGTGTTTTATTTTTAAAGCTAATTTATTATGGAGGATTAAATGACTTGTCAAAGATGAATAAGATAAAATCAATAAAAGTCGCCATCTATTTTCCAAAAATATAATGTAAAAAAAACCCAATTATTCTCATAATCCTCAAGTGGAAAATATATAATTTTCATTGATTTAGTAAAAAGATCATAAATTGAAGCAACTAATGAATATACCATCTTGTTTAAAGAAAAGTGGATGTCAATTCGATAAAATTGTCACATGATAGCAGAAACGTTATAGGTTAAAAATGGTATCGAAACGTATAACACGGTTGTTGTTTTAATTGACATATATAAAAAAGTGGAAAATGAAAAAACGTCTTGTAAAACCTGGTAATTTTGAAGATCTTAGGAGTTCATACTGATCATAGTAAAATATCATTATCTGATTACAAGTAAGAAAAGGTTTGGTACAAAACTTTATTTAATATTGTTTACATTTTCTACAAGAATAGCTTGAACTTCTAAATAGTAACATAAACCAAAATTTCAGTTTAATGGGTTTTATCAAAAAAATGTTTGGATTAAGTAAAACCAGATAAGAAATTTCATGATCATCGTAGAAATGTAATAATCTTTCTCATAATTTAACACTTCAATTTGATCAATTAAGAACAATATATATTTAACATAGTTATGAATATGATCTCAAGTTAAGTATTGTATATACTAAAATTTTCACAGTAGTACAGGATCCTTCTTTTATAAAGTGATGTGCTTACTCTTGAGTGGAAGCCTGTATTTTGGCGAAATTCTCCCATTTTCGAAAATGTGCTTACTCAAAGATTATATATTTTGTGATACTCTATAAATATTTAACAAACCCATGAAAATGTGATTACTCTGAGTTTAAAACGAGTGTTATACGAACGTACTCATGCATAACAAATATATAAATATAGCATTATGTATCATAATATTAATCATCCAATAGTACGGAAAACATTTCGAGAGGTGGTTTATTTTAAAGACAGTAAAACCAGCATAAAAATTACACTCAACATATGTGTTCCTGAAATATATATTAAGGATTCTTAAACAACTATCCGTCTATAATTTCATTTATTTACATGAAATGTAATGTAAAAGCAGTCTTTTGAATGTAGTAGTATCCATTGGTATTGAGTATGTTTTCCACAAACTTATATATACACATGGGAATTAAAACCAATGGAGATAATCGATTATTAACAAATATGTTATTAAATGAGATAAAAATATCATAAAGAAACTTGTTTTCCATGTACTAGGTTATGTACTGGATTTTTTATAGAATTATTCATATGAGCTTTAATGTTACCTGGGTGTTGATGATATGAATTCACAGAACTTACACAATTCGTACAGAGTAAAAGCTCTGTAGATAACAAGATTATGTTTTTATGTTCACGAATAGATATTTTACCGTTACTCAAATAATTTTCATGAGCTTACTATCATTTTGATATTTTACAAGTAGTAAACGCAGACGTGAGATGAAAATATACTTCTTGAAGTAAGTATCTTTTTGTATAAAGATATCGAGGAAAATGTCATGTTTGTACGTTATTCCGTGTTTTACCGGTGAGTACAATAATTTATTACACGTAAATACACCATCTGTCTTATACAAATACTTTAAATGGATCTCAATTTATATTAATACTTCGTTCTGTTTCATTCAAACTAAACGTTCTATCAAAATAATTGAGTGGGTTTATCAAAGCCTATACTTCTTATCTCAGTCTCTATTTGAAATGTGTGCATTCTATGAGGGTTACCACAATTCCGGAATCAAGTCACAAGCATTATGAGCAGAGATGGATTGTGATTCGAGACTAATCAATCATAATTCCTAACATCAGTGGGATGATTCAAATAACTGACACAAACAAATTAAACTCTTATGTTGTTGTTAATTTAGAACGTTTGGTTGATAGTTCAACTGTTAATCTACGTCATGTACTGGCTTCAGCTAGATGAGCATTGAAGACTAGAATGTGCTACCGGATAGCTGTTTTATCACAATATACATCTAGCTAAAAGGCCCAGAATAAGATGAAACGGGTGTCCTGGATTCTACTGCTAATCATCATTTATCTCTGCATATAATCCTTACGAAGTGAAGGAATATCGCACCAATCCTCACAGAATTTAAATGTGCCAAAAAGTGACAGGCCAATTTCAGTCCTAAAGATCAAAAGGAAGATTCAAATAACCAATACAAATGGTTCGTTCAAAATAAACAGCACTCAAATACGTTTAAACATATCTTATTTCACCGATGGCATTTCATCGTATATATCGAAAAAGAATTCATTCATGAATGTCACACTGAGTTGACAAACTCCAATAGCGCAATAAAATGTTTTATGGTTTCACACTAGATACCATTTAGTTATTCAACCAATAGTACATTTTCACAATTCTTTAATATTTACTGCTTTTTTTTATTAATCTCCATTAATCTGATATAACGTGGGCACATTAGTTTGAAATGGTTAATATTATTGTTTCACAGTTGTAAGCATTTACATAGAAAACACGAAATGAAAGAGCTCATATTATCTCGTTAGTTTTGCTTAATTGAACCAAATATGATTAAGCAATATTGATGACAATTATTTAAACACTTATTTAAATCAAAGAATTACAAAATAATTAAATAGCTATTCTAGGTATATCATTTATATAAATATTCAAACGTTACAATAAATGATTAATGCTGAGATAACATTGAATTCAATTTTTCATCAGTTTGTTGATTACCCGGAAACGGAAGTGAATTTCTGTTTAATTTTTGTAAAGAATTCTGTTAAAAAACGCAAACGAATGTACATTTGTTGATTTTGTTATTTGTAAATGAGTCATTAAAAAGTTAATAGACAAGAAAAAAAAACAAGAACAAAACAGAATATAATACAATCAGAAAAAGTGATTCTCTTGAGTTAGAAAGATCTTTGAAACAAATACATTTTGATTTATAAATGTTTATAGTTATAGGTATCATTGAAACCTCTTTTGTCATTTCTAAACGAATTCTACATGAACTGTTAACTAAGAACTAAAGTTAAAATATATTCAGTAGTATCCGTTAGTTAATTATAAACTATGATTACTGATGTTTAAATCTCATTTTTACCGTTATCACTGGCAAACAGGTTTGAAGTACTTTTTAAAGTTAGCAACTGAATTGTTAACTGTAAAATAGAATTTCGGCCAACGGGTGTTCAATAAAAATCTATTTTAAAGAATTTGGAAAACTAACTACTAATATTGACAACACGAACATGAAATAGTAATTCTTAAATAATTTGATACGCAATTGAAAAATCAAGTTTGAAAATATTCTACAACATCACAATAAGAAGGAATATTAAGTTGTAATACCAGACACTTTTCAATTGATTCCATTATCATTATATGCCAATTATAGAACTTTCAAGAGAAGTTCAAACATGATCTATTTGCAAAGGAAACCTAGAATTTTAAAACTTATCGATAAGCAAATATGTCAGTTTTCACTATTCGACATCACAATTTAACATTTTGATATTTGAAGGTTAATGTAATCTTTATGTTATTTTAATCCATTAAATAAAGTATAAAGTGAAAACAATCTGTTTAACATACTGGTTATAATTTAATAAATCTCAGAAAATTTCAGTAACTAAGTAATTTAATAAAAAGTTAGTAAACATATCATCTTACCATCTTTGTCAATAAGAACTGGTTCACCAAGTTGTATATAGAAATATTCTGATTTCTCATAATTATTATCATCCATTACTCGAATACGAATGACACCCCTATTTTTAAAAAAAAATTCAAAGGAAATTACCGATAGAATATATTTCAAAAATCTCATTTAAATATTTAATAAATGTGCTACATATGACTTTAAAGCAAATATTTTAATTTGTTTAATCTCAATTAATTATCAAAATTTTTAATTTAATGTTGATTTGCTCATTGACAATCAACGTCTTTTACCGAACGGCATAATCATTTTCATCTTATTACAAAAAAGTATGGTTGTTTATATAAATTTCAAAGCATTTCAGTTCTTATACTATGAATCAACAACAATATTTCTCTGGTCATGAATCAAAAATAAATTTTTTTAAATAACCAGTATCTAACCAATAATCATAAGATCATAAACACGAAACTATTTGAAAAAAAAGTTATTTTCTCCCTATAAATTACATAATTGGTAAACATAGTTTCAATCTTTGAACGTTAGTGTGATAACACCATATTCACTGATAGATTAAAGTGTTTCATTATAAAAGCGTCATGATACACAAATTATTCATCTCACTATATAAATATTTTGATTTGTATAGAAAAACTAAATACTAAAAAAGTTATTTAAATGATTGACATCAGTTGCAAAATAAATTATTCATACTACAAATAGTAAAAGATCTACAACTTCATTTTAATTGTCTCTTGAATTATTTTAATGAATTGAGTTAATTAATAAATGATTAATGTATTATAGTGTACGATAAATATAGAATGTGTGCCAACATTTCATCATATGATATAATTTAATTGTCAAAGACAAGTTCCATAAAATGGGACAATAACTTCAATACAAATATATGTCATGTGTCAAAAAGGCATATTGGTTTTCAAATGTAATAAGATAACTGAAAACGTTTATAATACCGTTAATGCACGAAACAATGTGCAACGAAAGGCTACTTTGTAAGCTAATCATAAAACGATAAATAATATTTATAATATTTTAGTTAAGCCATTTTAAGAGTATAGAAATTTGTTTGATTAGAAAATCGCAAGCGCTAATGTGTTTAACATTTGTATAGTTACTCGCAAACCATTTCACTTCATAATCTTTAACTTATACGAATCACATGAGCTCAGTGAAGTAATTCTTACCAAATATAACAGTTAGTTTATATATCAAAAATTGTTAATAGATCCCGTTACTCCAATATATTTTATATTTTAAGAGAAAATTACAGAAACTATGTTAAGCCTTTTACGAAAACGAAAATTAAATTTTATTATTTCTGTAAGTAATTCGTATGGTAATTTAAGTGAATGAGTAAACTTTTCGTTTGAAAAATTGAATTTTCATTATTGGGTATCGTAAATGTCGTAGGTTTTATCGTATTGCTAACTTTTTAACGGTTTATAAACAATGAATAAATTAGACTATTTAATAGAACGATTTAAATACCAGACTGCATAATGTAAATGATTATGAAAGTTTATGTATCTGCTGTGGGATGTACAAATTACAAAGGAAGTTGAATATTGATGATCCGATATTGGATTATTATGTCGATGAAGTACGATGAATAAAGTGCTTTTTATGACAACAATTTAAAATTTCAGAGAAATTAAATACGGCGATATCAATAAAAATTACGAAAGACATCATGTGAATATGGTAAATTTTTAAAGACATGTAGGCTAAGGGTACGGTAAAGATGAGGATATGACAGATTGATTCAGTGTAAAACATTCTTGTTTTATCTTTTGGTTACCAAGAGCTTCAGCTGTTTAAAGACGTTGGATAGGAAGCTCCCTTCTTAGATATGGATTAATTTTGGGAGCGATCTTAAACTCAACACGTGGGTTTGTCACATGACTCATAACCTCCTTCCTCATACCCTTGTCGAATCATACTGGAATATGCACCCGTGTCTGTTTTGGAAGCATGCTTTGACTATGGCCTATTCAACTTGTCCTTCACCGGCAAATGAGATAGCTGATGCACATGGAAACGACTAGAGCTTATCCTTCAAAGATACAGAAAACAGATACATAGTCATAAAGCCAGATTATAAAGTTTTGAAAAATATATTTCTGTAATGATTTTTTTTGTTTTTAACTTCATTCTTCCCCTCATTATATTTGAGCTAGAAATATCTAAGAAATCAATCAAAATTTGTATTTTGTTGAGAAATTTAGTTTATTAAAAATAACTAATTAAACATTTTCTCATCAAAACCGTCAAAAAAAGAATGAAGGTAAGCATTAGTTTATTGGAAATATATCAGACAAAAATATAAAAATATTAACTGGCGACCAGATATATCAAGATGCTTCAAGAACAATTTATAGAAAATTTTAAAAACTATTTTTCGAAAAATAAGCAAAATTTTAAAACAATGAAAACATTTTTCTGTTTTCAATGTCTCAAGTAGTTCTTTTAAGAGACATTTCAATTGGTATAAACTTTCGATGTGTAAATCTGCTTATTAACTTGTTGATAAATGTCTGAATTTTCATTTTTAATGAATATTAAAAAGGGATATCACTTTGTTTATTATATAAATGCATATATATATATATATATATATATATATATATATATATATATATATATATATATATATATATATATATATATATATATATATATATATGTACTATCGTTTTAAGTGATCCGGTTTTGTGTTTATCTGTCCATTAAAGTACTTAAATTGTTTATACAACTTATCATAGTATTAAAAAAAATATACACACTTGGGATTGAATTCGATACATTAAAAATATTAAGGACCATATTGATTAAAATTGGACAGGTATAAAAGCCAATCAAATGAAACATTTGTTTATCTTCTTAAATAAACAGTTCAATGTTTACTACCGATCGTTTAATGTGTTCTTTTTTCTGATAGAAAATAATAATCGAGAAAACAATAAAATGTATTCATAAAACTAAGATATATATTATAAATATTAATCTATTTGTTGGGTTCCGTAATCTTACATTATAGAGTACTTACGTGCAGTATCTGAAAAGTTTAATCGTTAGGATAAATGATAAATACATTAGAAAAAACAAATAGAATAAACAACAATGAGAGATATTAATCCGACTAAAATGAAAAGAAATCGCCTAAAATAGAATAACAACCTTCTTTCACATTTTTATCAAATTGATATTACATTAAAATGTTAAAACTAATGAGACACCATATTCGAATGTTATTCAGCGAAATGTAACCATAAATGTACATTTTTATTGAATTTATTCTCAAGGTACTTTACAATTTTCTATCACTATGTAGACAATCAAATTCAAACTAATTTATTATGTTTTGATACCAGATTTCGAAAATCACAATGGTCATTTTGGTTGTTTTATTATTCAATGTACCTGCCTTGGCATTATTGAATAGGTTAGATCCTTTTTTTAAAAGCGAACAATTGTTTATGAGAATAGACCGAAATCTAATTAATTCATTATGTTTATCGTTGTTATAGGAAGGTAACGCACGTGAGTTTGTGAATATACAATGGGTCGTTTGTACTGATTTTAAGTGGATAAGTGGAAATTACTTAGTAAATCAAATTATAGCAACACATATCTCAAAATAATTAGATATCACGAAGCAAAGTTATAATAGCACACACGAACACCGTTATAATAACACTCACGAACAAAACTATATCTAAATAACATAAAAAGTATAAGTGATGATTGAATGAGAATATTTATAGGTCAAATGAATTAACAGTGGACAAATATGACCTAATATGGTTTGTAACATTATTTGTTTAGCCTTTTTTTGAAATATATCATCTATTAATGACCATAGTTTACTTACTTTATCAAACATAATGAAAATGAATGTGTATTGAATTACAACAGATGATACAAGAAAGAAAATAATATATCATCCCATAGAAATAGTTCATATGTTTTGTTAATATGATTCAACGATCAGTAATTCCTCAGCTCAAATGTAGGCCAAACATCTGCCAATACACTTCAATAACTAAATAAACACATCCATTTAGTTCAGCTCTACATATTTGTAGTAGAAATAATTATATTTTAAGGTTACGTTTAAAGAAGGTTAATCTTACAATGAAAGCAATCAGATCTGTAGAAATAGAATTCGATCATATCGATTCGTTAACAATATTATATAAACCGAAATAAGTCAACATGATGATATTCAAATATCAAAATTGCTAGGAATTCTGAAGCCTAAATAAATCGTTGTTACCTATCACTTATCAGTCTTCAACAAGAAACATTTACTTATCCACCTTTTTCAAATTTTTAAATGTTTACCAGCAGTTATTTACCCATAGTGAAAATTACATTAAGATAAATAAGTATTCAAAATAAATGAATATCAAATGAGAATGAAATTCATTGAAATCCTATTTTTCCCTTAAGATATTTACTGTAATAACTGAAAAATGGAAAAATACAGATTACATTGTTTACTAGTTTGTTATTATTTCATAACTTTAAATTCAGTCAAATGTTTGTAGTATTGGACTGGCATAAAATGGTTAAACTATTTATATTACTCAAACTAAAACAACTAGAAAATGTGAACAATAAGTCCAAATTATTAATTTGCTTTAAAAAATCAACACAAAAACTGAATACCAGTTGCTTAATTAAAAACGATGCAAAGATCAATAGTATGACAGAATTCAATTGAACTGATGTATTAGGTTAACTTCTTATTTGAGATAAATTCAAAATGGAACAGAATAAGTATCAATATGTTTACATGATCAATAATTCCTAAAATTTAACAATTTATAACATCATGATATTATAGTTCATATCTTTGTACTTCGAATAGTTTCCAAGTATACATGAATATATATATATATATATATATATATATATATATATATATATATATATATATATATATATATATATATATATATATTATATACATATACTAACGTTTAGGGGGAAATTCGTTGAGATTGAGAAAATAAACTATCTAGTATATGAAACAAACTAAAAAAAGTAGATCAAGTTTAAATGAACGTGACTTTTTTAAAACAAAATGATTTAATGGTTACTGAAAAAGTTTAATTAATGAAATTATTCCACATCAAATTAGTCATTATGATGCACTAATCTCATCAACTAAAACAATATTTGTATTGTTATAAAATATTCATTAAATAAATTTCTAATTCATAATTAAACATTAAAAGTTCGTGGCGTAAAATATTAAATATTCATTTATATTAATTATCTTAGTGAATTATTTTACATTATTTGTTGACATAGTTTTAACCTAAGAAGGGCAATATAATTATGTTATTATTATTATTAAAAGAAATATATATTCATGTTATACACGTAATCTTCAATATAATGATGTTAAAAAAAAGAGGAATAAGGCAGTGAAATCTATATAACGGAAATTAAAATCGGTAAGATGTCAAAGGTGAACAGATACATGCTCGATTATTTTATGAAACGAAGACACGAAATAGTATTTTTTTAACATTAGTGGTACAAAATTAATACTAACTATCAAGTTACAATTTAGTGTTTAATGGTTCATATGTCATGAAGAACATTATAACAAATTTACTACTAATTGAAGTTATTATGTTAAATCTGATCCGTTCAATTATATTGTAGAGATCTTTTTTAAAAGCGAGCATATAAATGTTCATTGACAACAATATAACAACACAATCCACAATAAGAAAATACTGAAATTCACTAGTACTACCGTTCAGATAGTCTAAGTGAAGATTTTTTATTTTAATTGTATCTTTACACATTCATTGCATAAACAAAGGAATTTGCCCCCGAATGAGTTGTCATATTAGTTCCTAACTTATTTCAATTATGAAAATATTGTTATCATGTTTATATATTGGATCTGTGATAATTTGTGTAAGTCTTTTACAATCTCCTGAGAATTCTTTTAAATAATTTTAACCTTTAAAAATCCCTGTGGTAGTTGGACTAACACGTTTTCATGATTACTAATATTTAATCAACATTCCTAATATAAATATGCTATTAATTGATATTTATTGAACTTCCCAACACTCAAGCTTCAAAAATGTTCTATTTGTTATTATCAGTAATTTTCTTTCAAAAGAAATTAACAAAAAAAACTGATCTTTTGTTTGGGTCAACTAAATCACTGACAAAATTAGCATATCACTCATAAATTCACTTTCATGTACACATAAAGAATAACGGAGAAACAAAAGTTGAAATGTACAGTTTTTCTGACACGTAATAAATTAAATCATTACACAATAAGATACATAATTAGTTTTATAGCAATTTAAATATGAAGTTTTAGGACATACAAAGTAATAGATGATGGAAATGACCTTGGAATACTCAGTTTCCATTAAGGAATGAATAAATGTACAGAAAAATAAATAAACACAAATATATGTGTCATGCTGCTTTTCAATTTTTTGTCAACATGCAATAACAAAACTATGAAATATCATATGTAAAAATAACAAGTAATGACTGTTTCTTTCTTCTTATGAAAGTAGTTTATTTTATACAGTAAACAATTGTGTGATTTATTGTTAAAATATGCAAAACAATACATTTGTTATACTCCAAACAACTATTCTTCTATTCAATGACATAACGTGAAAAAAAAGAGTAGTAACCATTAACAGATTAAGTTATCCATCTATAATCAAATGAATAGATTTATACAACATAAAATCTATTAATCCATATTAGTTTTCTTTATCGATGAATAGATTGATAACTGAATCAATTTTCTATGAAATCATACAAGCTTATTTTATTTATAGATGATTTCAATTTAATGTGACCATCAAACATTTTCTGGTAAATTTGTGAAATGTGAATTGGTTAAATGAAAAAAATGTTTTAAAACTAATAATAATATAAAAAATGTTTTTCATCTTACAGATTTGTATTTGAGTAAACCTAAGAGAACTTAGATTCTACTGGTTAATCTAAATTATCAAAAACACGATTTGATAGGTATAGTTTTTATCAAAATTGAAATGATATTAAAGAAGATATTTGCAAATATTCAATTTACTTTATTTTTTTGCTACTATTTAAGTGAAATCAAAGAACGATAATCATAAGAAAGTTAGTGTTATTTTAACACGACTTATATTGTTGAGGTATCAATATGACGAAATAAGGATGAGGAATGGAGTCAGAGCATTATGTTATGAACCCTAGCATAAACAATATATCATATTACCTGACTAAATAATACTATTAATACAATAAAACCGCTTACACAGATTTTCTTCTGTCTCACTTATTTATATACTTTTGTGAAATTAGCTTAACATGTTATCGTTCCATCGACTTAAAACTTAAAGCATATAAATAACTTTTATTTTGAAATTTTCTCAAATCTGTGGGTAGGTTTATATATATTTGTTTACTTGTATTCTGAAATCAGAAACATTACTATGTTGAGGAGTTCTACAGTAGGACAAAACGGCCGTTCAGTGCTTCCAGGTTTTCCATGGTAGTCTAGCTTCAATTGACTCATGACCTCAACCATTAAAAATTACTATATTATGCACAAAAAAACCTTTGATATTTTATAATTAACAACTAAACGTCCCTTAATGAACATATAGTAATTAATGGGAAATTACCTCATTATGAAAACAAGTGGTTAATTAATATGAATGAAGTAATAAATGATAATAGTTTACTTTCTAACTGAACTCATATCACATTTGACCTATAATAATGATTTTCACAGAATATCGGAGTTTCAAAAAAATATATAATTTGCTCTTACAGAATGAAATAACGTATTATATGAGCCTATTGTACGTCTCTTATTCTTGCTTATACAACATATCGGCTTCCACAATCTATTTTTACGTTGAAGGCATGCAAATTATCTGTAGCAGGGATAAAGCACTTGAAATTCTTATGGTGTGAATAATGTTTGTATTTATAGTCATGTGTGATTACAATAAATTTTTTTGAAAAATACAGTCAGCCTTTTATTATTCAGTAGAAAACCTATAGCTTATTAAAAAAACATCTTTATTAACCAGATTAATTAAAAATCATGAAAATCTAATAAACTATATTTTCATCATTAAATTAATTTAATGATTAGTGAATATATCAATTGAAATTGCTGGTGAATTTTGGTTAATTTTTCCTAATCATGGACTGAAATTACTTGATATAAGGATATGAAAATCAGTCGAAATTTAGATTTTTGTTAATATATTTTATTACTTAGAATTCCGAGGTCTATTCTATTCAATTATTGACAAAAACGCAGTAAGCGATCTAAATAGAAAATGTAGAATAGTTAGAATCATCTTTTAATTGAAGTTACTTTTATTCTTCATAATTGAAATCACAATATTAAGTTTCATATATCTTCTTATGAGACTAAAAGGGTTTTTCTGGTATACGATCATTAAAAACTTTCTTATGAAATTTATATTCATTTTTTGTGAAATATTTAAGAACAAAGTCACAGAATGTCAGGTGATCGAAAACATTCATTTAGCAGTTTAAAAATCTCCATGGAGTATTCAAAAACAGTAGATATTTGAGTGAACAATTATTTTCAATAACTTCATCATCAGACTCTATTGTTGTGAGTCCGTAATTATCGTGATATTATACATAGGTAAAGATAAGGCATACATTGATGAATTAGACGTTATATTTTAAAAATGGTGAATGCTTACATCTATTACGACGTAAATACTTCAAATTTGTGTTATTTGTAATTCGGAGAGGATATATTATGAAGGTCAATGTCGAGTTATAATCAATCGTGATACAATAAATAACGTGAATAAAATGTACGGTAGGAGAATTTCGCCTCGTCAGTTGTGGTAATGACAATGGTATTGATAATGATTACCATAATGGCAATAATAATAATGACGTTGGGTGAATATAATATGTAATAAGTGAGATGTTATAAAGGTAACTATGATAAAGATGAAGTCATGTAAATTAAGAAAGATGAATCTGTAGATTAAGAAAATAATAAACAAAAAAGGGATTGAAGGGGAGGAGATTCATAATATCCAGTCTGCGTATCTGGTGATCCAGTTGTGGACGAAGGTAAACATACAGGCTGGATAAATCTCATTTGGATACATAAGTTAAATTTTCTGGAGTCTGTAGTGGCTTTGCTTCGTTAGTCGATCACCTCGTTAACTGTTAATATATATATCTCAAAGACGATTAAAATCCAAAAGCGACGAGAAACGGCAACTACAATTTATTAGCAGATAGAGCAGATCACATACATGAGGAGGCGGATGAATCATCGAGTGATATTTAAGCAATCAACATTTTAACTAGAGTCTGTCATGTTATCTAGCGGTCATAACGTTACAAAAATATATGCGAATTGTCTCTATGCCGATAACATTGTCTTTTAAGCAAGTTAATAAAAGGGCTTGACAAAAATTAACCATTATCGAAATTGGTTGTAGGATAGTTGCTGTGATTCCACTCAGATAGGTTCAGCTATGTGGAGGGGCCGTAATCTAGCTCCGTGACCTAATTTGTTTCGAATTCGGTCTAAACCAGAGAAAGCTTTGTCTATTTTGATATGATGTTCACTATCAATCAAATGAGAATGGCAATGTTAACAAATTTAGTGACTCCTTTTCCCAACGAATGTGGTACATGTTTAGAAGCATCCAAGGATAAACTCTTCTGAGTACAGTGTATATAACTAGCTCCACAGGAGCAGTTGAGATGACATACAGGCTTGGAGATGATCGTTATAGCTAACCTCTCCTTCGTTTGTTCTGTAAGTACTGGTTTGGTTGAGAATATTACGTGTGATTTAGTAGCTTGAAATGTCTTTTCGACAGATATTTTGAGTTGACGTATTAGAATGTCACCCGCTATATCCGCTTTTAAATCGAGTTTTAGATAGTGGGTTTCCTTGCTGATCGTGCCAGAGTTTGTTTTATTTTTACCTCCTGATAGAAATTCTCTAAAGAAATTATCTGAATAGCCGTTATTTCGTAATGTGTTATTCGTCTTATTTTTTGCTACACTATCCTCAGTACATAATAATTCGATGCTGCGGCTGAAACACTTCACTCATTCTGACCTTAGTTAAATATCCTCCTCGATTTACATATAACACAAATTTCAACTATCTACGTCATAACAGATGCAAACGTTCATCATTTTTAACACATAACTTTGTCAAATTCATTAATGTATGCCTTATCTTTACCTATGTAAAATGTTACGATAATTACAGACATACAACAATAGAATCTGATGATGAAGTTATTGAAAATGATTGTTCGCTCAAAAACATGCTACTATCCACAATCATTTATATGATTGATAATAAAAGATTATCTTAAAATTGTTCTATTGAAGACAACGAATAAATTTTTATTACGGATGGTAACTTTCATATTCTATTTACATATTTTAGGTATTGAAAATTTAGACAATCGATATGAAAAAAGCACTTCAGATACTTTTAGTTTTCAATCCTCAAGTTTCATCATGTTTAGGCTAAAGCTTCACTTACCTTTCATTTAGACGTTATGTAACCTTATCCAAAACGTGATGAATTAATGACCTCAGAACTAGTAGAGTATACTAAAAATGTTAAAGGACTCATATCTCAGCATTTAATCAATTATAACTCACAGTGTATTTTTGTTTGACGATTTTATCTTCATTCGTTTTTTAAGAATCAAGTAATAAACAATAATTTAAAGAAAAGTAACGATTTGATCAGCATTTTATGTATAATGTAATATGATTATTTTACACGAAATAATATTTAAAGCCATAGAAAGGAAGGCCGTTTCGTTCAATTGTGGGACTCCTCAGCAGTGCGCATCCACAATCCCCCCTCGCGATATTCGAATCCAGGATCTGTCACTTTCGCGCGCGAGCACTTAACCACTAGACCACTGAGACGGCATCCAACGGTGTTATTGTCTAACTTCAACCAATCGTGAATTGGTTGAAATAATTGTTTTTAAACCACTAAAATCATGCAAAGTTTACCGTTTGAAATGGAATGGTTCTAAAGGGAAACAATTATCTGTATTCTACATAAAAAGTGAGGGAAACTAGAGAACAAACAACACAATGTCAAATGTAGAACATTTAAAGTGAATAATCAGTCAGTCTATTTCGATTAACAATAGCTACACAAATGATGTAGAAGGAAACATATGATATTCAAGAGATCAATGTTTGCTAAAAAATAAAACATTATACATGACCTTATGTAAATCAACGAAACCATTATTTTCAACATACGAAACTAAAAGTTACTGTTCATACAATTATCAAAACGTTTTCAGTGACAACTGAAGCAAGTAGGATGCTATATTATCTGATAACAATATAGGTCAATTGTTAGCATCATGATTGATTTTTATCTTGAAAAACTACAATCGGAAATGAACGATTACTATGTGAAAATGATAATCATTTGAACAAAATAATAGACAATCTTATCACGACAACAAACAGTGTAGAAGCTTATCACTGGAATTATAAATTGATTTATACGAGACTGTTGTTTATTAATCTGAAAGTCTCATTGTAATTTTATTTTTCCATGAGCACTTATAACTTCCAGTTTCCTCAGGTACCTAAAGTCTGTTGCTCTATAAATCACTGCGTAATTTCAAGGTGAAACATGATGTATGCTTGTGCCACAAACATTTTCAAAACCTATGAACAAAAGGTTACCACTGGACTTAAAACTAGGCAACTCATTACAACCAGCTGACATTGATACCTCATATCAACAATAATAGTTGGAAATATCTTCTCAACCTTCTGCTGCCAGGTATTCCACTCTCAATTGATGTTACATGCTGCTTATATCTGTCATCATAAGTAGCACACATCACAAATGGTCTATCTAAAAACTATTACTATTATTGATAATTTTCGATACTAACGATGTTTAAATATTGAAATAAATATCCATTTTAAGTTTCTTCAATAAATAATATTTGATACGTTATCTATTATCTCAAGTGAACAACATGACAGCATGATTAACTAATAACTACAAAAGAATGTGGGTTTGGTAAATTCAATTAAAATACCCGCTGTTAACCATAATATGTAAAGAAACCTATTTTATAAAAGCAACGAATATAATCAACTATTTCTTTTTCAAGCTATGGTACAAATATGTAAACATTACGTTTATTATATGTGAAAATTATATTTGAAATATTCTCAGCGATTGAAATTTAACTAATTCCAACGTTTCGTCCAGCTAACTTGTCTGGACTTCATCAGGGTAATAATCAAAATCATCAAAGAAATAAATATAACAATCCTGATTGTTAAAAGCTATATATTTCTTTGATAATTTTTATTTTGATTATTACCCTGAAGAAGTATAGAAAAGTTAGCTGGACGAAACGTTGGAATTAGTTGAATTTCAATCGCTGAGAATATTTCAAATAAAATTTTCACATATATTGACTTCTCTACACTCGGCGCTCAATTACTGTCAAACTATTCGTTCTAATCTTGACGAATATTCGTATAAATTACGTTTATTCTTCAGAAACAGAAGTAAACTGTTAGTTCACTTCCATGAAAATAACTGTCGACAAGTCTTAGTTAACCAGATAAACCCCATTACGAAACATTTATCGTACATTATGAATCGATATAAATGTTACTGTAATTACTATTCATTCAACTATAGTTTCGCACTTCATCCATCTTTATGATAACCCGAAAAAGTTTTTTCAATTGACAACAAATCATTTAATACCCGTGTACATAATTTTTGAATCAACAAAAAGATCTGAATCGACAGAAAATATAGTGAGGTAGTAAAACATGATGTAAGTGTTCACAACACGAATTCAGTGTATACCTTCTTCGATCCGGTTACAAGCATATTTTCTTGCCTGTAGTAAAGCTGTGAATAGTAAACTAATGTAAACAAATTTCAGGAAAATATGCGCTAAATCTTATACAGTGGGTACATTTATTTTGACAACGATCTAATAAACAGTACTTGTTTAAAATTAGTAAAGTTACTACAAAATATAAACGATTCAGCTTGAGTATTCAAATGCTTTGCTTAAACATCATAGTGATATAATTTGGTTAAAAACGTATAAGTAGTTCTAAATTTACAAAAAGAAAATAATCAAATAAAATCTACCTCATCCGAAATTTTGAAGATAATCTTGTTAGAGGGCCAATGTCTTTATGATGAATTTGATAACAGTGTTCTTGTGTCACGACTTCATAACAAATAATCGAACATGTTTCATAAAAAATTCTTATTTAGACACATTTACTAAACCATTTAAAATGTGTTATGAGATGCAATGGGTAGTACTAAACTTAATGAAATTTTTCCAATTAACTCTCTTATAAACTCTGGTTTCAAGCATCAGGAATATGTTTATTAACTATGGCTAGATAGAAGTAATTAAACTCTATTCTATTTTGCCAACTAAATACGATTTACATTCCAACATTTTTTTTGTAATTATATATTCTTCACAGAAAAACTAATTACCAGAATAAACAGTTCGCATTCATAATAAAGTAGAACAACATTCACCGATAAAAATCCAAAAAAAATATTAACTTCGTCCGACAATTATCATGAAAGTTCTCCTAAAGAATTACTCAAAAATAAACTTAATGGAACTTAATCTACATTGTCTATTAGGTTTATTTATGGATACCTTGAAACATTAATAAGTTAAGAAATTAGTAATAAACATGTAGTAGTTGTATAGATTTCATATCCTAAATTTATCGTCAAATAATGAGTAATTCCAGCCTTATCTTAAAATACAATCTAGAATGAATAAATAAAAACAAAAACGTATATAATACTAATACACAGTTACCAAAACAAAATATTTCTATGTCATGAAACTGCGTCAATCGATTTTATATTTTTCTTAAATCTATAAACAATCAGTGTAATCTAATAATTCCAATAACTAAATTGTATTTCATTTATAAGTTTTTTTTAAAATCAAACAAATCAGTGAACAAACTAGAAAAGAATATTACAATGTAATAATTGTCAAAGGTGCGCGTATGTATGTGTGTATACCACAGAGTGTACATAAAACATACTACTCGAAATTATAGAATTAACGTTACCATGTAATTCCTCATTAGACAGAAAGAGCGAGAAGACAAAGTATACAACACTACTATGGTCAAATTATTATTATAAAACAATATTATTATTCTAGTTATCAATAAAAACTATTTAAACATAAATAAGACCAATGGAATCTTACACAAATCAGTGAAAAATTGGATTACAATAACTAATATTAAATATTATTAATTTTCTAATATATCAATATTAATCCTACAGTCGATCGGTAGAATAATGAAAGCAAAATAATTGAATATATATGTTAATCAGTAGTTTATAATAAAGTCGGTAGTCACTATATAATAAATCAATACTGTATAAAAAGTGTTATTATTTATCTTGATCATCTGTTGTTAAATTATGTTTGAAGTGATTTCTGGACAAGTGTAGACGATTTAAATAAAATGCACAGCATGCTTTCTATGAAATATGTTTTGTGATTTAGTTGAATAAGAATTCTATTTATTAAATAAATGGGTATAAATAAGTTGGTAACAGTAGCTATCCAGAAAAAAGTGAACTTCTTAAAAGTGAGTTTAAAACTGTCAACAAGTTATCCATAGGTTTTTTTATTTCAAGATCATAGCGATTCTAAAACTTAACATAATAATCAGATGGTCAGATTTTATGTTAGCTTTATAGCATCATTTCATTAAAATGAATTGATTAAAGTTGTACGCTGTTTAGGATTTATCAGAAAAGTGTATATAGAATTATGAAAGAACTGACATTTTCAGTCGGGTTTGATAAAGAAATAGACTACGTCTGTGAATTCCATATCAACTGACCTCTCGTAAGACAGAGATGTTTTTATTAGCTAATCACTTGAAAATAGTCAGCATCATATTGTCTGAAGTCGGTCGAATCCTACCGACCATGGGTTGAGATGGTAAAATGAATGATCCACGATATGATGACTTGAAAGTTGAACAAATAACCATAGAGAAAATTTATCATTACTCAAATATAGTATTTCTAGATGATTGCTCAGCATGCATGGCTAACTACTAAGTAATTAGGTTTATGTTTCTTCAGATCTAATTGTATGTTTAATTGAATTGCTAACCAAAGTGTAACTGTGTAGTACACAAATTTAATACTCAAAAGGAAGAGGATATTGAATTACAAACAGTCGCTACTCAACAATAATTATAAACAACAATTTGACTGATTACTTATATAGACGATTAACATTTAGTAATCAGTATCGCTACCTAATAATTGGCATCTACAATTAAGATACATATTAAAACAGTTACGATATTATTAAACCGAAAACCCGTTACACTGTTAAAAATGTATACTGAGATAAACAACTACTGACGATCTGGACAACTTTTGAGATATTACTACACTATACTATTTTATATATCGTCTATGGATATATAGAGATTGTATTCGTATATTTTCTAAACTTAGCCATAGATTGATAATACTTATATTTATCAACAATAATGTCAAAAGACTGAAATTCCTAAGAGAAATAACTTATCGATTTGAAAGTAAAAACACTTGAAAGTTCAGATTTAGTTTTATGTAATTTAAACAGTTAATTAATGTCCGTTCATTTTATTGCTAGTTAATTTTCATATGTCTTATTTGAAGTTCAACAATTCAGTTCCTTCTAATAAATAATAGAGTTGTTATTGTTGATAATGAATTTCTATTTGATTAGTGCATAAAATTATGTAACAGTAAACCATATTCATTTTCAGGTCATTTTATTATAAATCCATTTCTTGGTTTTTATGATTTACTGAATCGAACATGATTAACCGTTCGTTTTTTTGGATAGTTTTTGTTATGTAGAGTTGAACACAGTGTGCCCTACTCTTCCAGAGAGATAGGAACACAGCCACTTGGCTATCCAGCTATCGGCGTTAACGTTGAAATATAATATAGAAGTAAGCATCGAACATACTTCTTACCCTTTTCCAAACTGAACGATATATTATGATGTAGAACAACAGCAGCATATACGGTACGTTTTTTACATCTGCAAGCAAAGTGATGTAGATCAATCACTGAGACAATACATTTCTGTCCAGAATTTAAGACAACAAGTGACAAGCTCAACAATGTTTTTCACTGCGTCATTTATGAACTAATCACAGTTTTCCGAACAAAACAAATCTTTCAGATCTTGAGTATTTTCTTATATTTAACTGTTTTGTTTGACGTGAGGTTGTACTTCCCAAGCATGCCATATACTATAGGTAGAGCAATAATAGCACGATGATCAAAACTAGATAATAGAGCATGTTAACAAGTCACGTATATTCCCGCATCATTCATGAAAATAACCTAAATATACATCCATACGAGTGGAGAAATCGACTACATTTTAGTGATGAAAGAAAACTACAATCGTATGAATTAAAGTCGCCACATGTAATTGAAAGTGAACCCTTGAAGGCAATATCAGTACATTTGGTGAATTCATTATAGAAAACAGATAGTGCAGATGTGGTGCAGTTCGGAGTCGCATAAATGTTGGTAACGTAGATATAATTGCACTTGTTCATGTATTTTTGAACAGCATCTTCAAGTTAAACAGTCGATACAGTCTTCTAAAAACTTTAAACATGCAAAAGTAGATCGACACCACTTCACATATACAAATGTGTCTGCACTACCGCCACATTTTTTTGTTGCCTGATCGATCCTGACGATACGTATTGAAACCTTGTAATGCCAATAAACAATCGTCGTTTAAATTACTTAACGAGGGTTCTTGAATTGTGATTACACCTTAGTTACGATACATGTTTAACCTTGATAGGAATTGAAGAAATTCCACTTCGCCTATATGAGAAAGTCAGCAGATCAAAAATCAACATCTGAATAATGTTTTTATGCATATTGCTAGACACCACGATGTCTCTGATTGTTCTCTTTTGTACTTAGTAAAGCGATGGATCTTAAACGTTTCATACATGCGCCTGAATGGATTATGAGATTAATAGACAAGATAATGTGTCGAAACAAACAAAGAATATAACTTATTGAAATATCTAGATGGTAAGAGCAGATAGCTCGGATATTCAAGCAGGACACCAGTTTTGAGCCCTTTGGTTTCGGTGTTGCTCATGAACCAATACAACTAGTACATTCCACTCCGTACGGACCAAAAGATAAATCCATTATCACTAACAAAGTGAATCGTACCAAATAGAATAAAGATAAAAGTATGCAATGTGAACTGCTTCTTCACTTAAGATGATACGAGTAAAACGTATTAGTGGAATGACACGATATTTCAGAAATAAGATTAGGAAGACAGTTTAGTCCGTAACTCTAATCAAATAGAATTTCTAATTGTTTTTTAAATAGATTGATGTTATTATTATATTCTAAGTGAATATTCTGTATGATAACAAGTAGTTTAATAGGTGATCAACTTCTAGGAATATTTTATCTATATAAGGTATCTCTACGTTCTTAAAATAATACATTATCACATCTTTCATAAGCAACTCACAATTTCCACTTTATAGCACTATAATGTAGAAGACTATTGTTTATTAGTTGTGGATTTATGGTTTTCTGACCCTTAAGGTCCTTTAATACAATACATCTTAAATAATAAAAAAAGAAATGATCAATACTGACTGGAGAGAGGATCATCTTAAAAAAAAGGACAAAATAGAAACTAGAAAATAAGGTCAATAAACTCATGATACAATCTAAAATACAAACTAAGGTTAAATGTAAATTGAATAGGTATAATTTGATCAATTAACTAAGTTTCTTCTTGAATTCATTTAGACTCAATATACAGACATTCAAAATTTAACCAGATATTTACATACAATATGTATATACATAAACATTTCCCTCCAAATTATAAAATCTAATGTATCTATCATTAAAACAAAAAATAAACTTCAGTTCTTTTTTTTAAAGAAAAGTTCATGTTTTATTTTTCTCATTGAAGAAAAAATAGTGCGATCGATTATATTGTTGTTTAAAAGAAAAACAGGTCAGGTGTAAATTACGGTAAAATATAAAATATCACTTTAAAAAGTAAATTAACTAAAGAATGAAATTTTCACAGAAAAAGAATGGACTCCTATTGAATCAAATGCATTTTTAAGACTCTATCTAATACAATAGAGATATTTAAGTGATAAGAGAATATTCCTTCTATAGAAATTTATATAAAAATAATAATCATATTTTTTTTATATACTTAACAATTATTTAATATTGACGTCAAATGAATGTAGCAAATCTCATTCAAGTGAACTTACAATAAATTGTATGTGAACTGTTGAGATTTTGGTATAACATCCTTTAAACACAATAAGAAACAGATAACTAGTCAATAACATTTGATAGGTTAGAAATATAAATATCTGTTTCACTTCAGGTTGTCATATTTAGTTATACAGTCAGTCAGTAAGTAACAACGTAGAACTTCGTACGTACATACATCAGTTCGAGTTGCTATACGACATTAGCACAGAGATGCAGTTGTCGATTCAAATCCCGTAGTAGTGGAGGTAGTAAAAGTATAATCAGTAATCGGAAAGACTAGGGTTTGAAAATGTTAGTCAAGGAGTATAATCCAGTGAAATGAGCTATATGAAGGATCTAGAAAACTAGAATTTGGGAGAACACAAAAAGTGGATGCACCTGCGACATTGCAAACGATTTTGAATCATGTCATCCAAGGTCTCTAACCATCGGTTGCTTTTGCCTCGCGGATCCCAACCAGGTAGGGTACACCTACCAACATGACTCAGACCACTTGTCAGTGACTTCATGGATTTGTGCCATATTTTGGTCTCGCCGTCCCTAGCTTTCTTCCAACCTATTCCTACACCGTAAAACATCGCAAGTCGGGTCAGTCAGTGGTTGGGCATACGTAACATATGTCCCAGCCATCTCAACTGATGAAATTTCACTACTTCATCAATCGATTTACCATCCTTAACTTGTACTTATTTTCTAACAACCGCGTTACTTACTCAGTGGTCACAGGATATACGAGCAGTGCTTCGAAGACACCTATGATCAAATACTAGAACCTATGAATATCCTCTGCTCTTACCGGTCAAGAAGGACGGAATGAACTGCTGCATAGGAAACACGTCCTTTGGTTGGTAGACGGATATCTCGCCTACGCCATAAGTGACGCAAGTTGGTAAAAGCTAGTCGAGCCTCCTGTATCCATGCTGAGATTTCATCACACACTAGACCACAAGGGCTGATGAGACTCGCAAGATAAGTAAAGCGGCTGTCACGCTCAACTACCTCACTCCCTATTATTAGTTCGGGTGTCGTAGCAACCAATCCTGAAGCAACATTTTGCATTCTGAGGGTAAGAATCGCATCCTGAACATGCTTGCACTGTTGTTTATAGAGGTCAGAAGACTCTGCATTTTGTCAGTGTTTTCACCAAGTATAACTTTGTCATCGACATATTCTAAGTCAACAAATGAATCTTCCGGTAAAAGTTCAACTTTTAAAAATTTAGATGAGGAAAGTGTTATAGTTATAAATCTGTGGTTAATAAAAAGTAACTGAATATGTGTCCAATGAATCACTAAACTAACTATATTATATCCAGAGGTTGAATTTACAATAGCTCAAGAACAAAGTTCCTCCTCGGTCAAACAAGCAATTGTGCAAAATAATATTAATACAAACCTCTCAATATTAATGTATATCAGAAACTCACAAAAACAAAATTACAAAAGACATTTTTCGTTTAATCATAACAAGATTTTTAGTACTGACCAGTAAGTTACAGACTTTGTCACATATATAAAATTTGACCTTATCACTTAGGCATTTAAATGAAAGTATAGATATTGTATGAAAAAACAATGATTCACCTAATAATTATGTGATAATGCTCTAAATGCAATTGTATTTCTAAAAAGGTGAACATTGAAAAGTAAATTATTTAAACATCATTTTTCAAGTAAACATGGTTAAAACGTCAATAAATTGGTTTATAAATTATATAATTAGCAAACATTAACTATTGACAAAAGTTAATTACCCTGTGGAGAAATTAGTTTTTCATACAATGGAATAGCAAGAAAATCTACAAAGGATTATTGAATATTATCTATAAATGATTTGTCAGACTTTCATTTTAAACATCTAAAAATTAACTAAATGGATAAACTATTTGAAACATGGAGTTTCAAAATAAACAAATAAATTTTATTATATGCAAAGATAGATAGTGAGCTAGCAGTGGAATCTACGACGCGCGTTTTGTCCTATTTCGAACTCATCAGTTGGATGTACCTGCACCTCAGAGTTCACGTTCACTCTGAGACTCAAAATTAGCTTCTGAGTCCTGATAGCAACTTGCTTGTGCAACTTTTATTATTCGCTGAACAAAAAAAAGATCAGATTACCATTTTTATGTAAAATGAGGTAATGTTAGTAATCTGCAAATTTTTTTTAATGAATGATCAGAAGAAATATTCCATATTTTACACCAGGACATGCACTGTAGTTTGCAAGTGAATACTTTCTCAGCGAATTATCAAAAAATATTAATCTCACAAAAATTACATAAATAAACACATACGTAATAGGAAATAATGGAATATAAGTTTTGTTTTAAGTTATAAAGCAAATATCATTTAGTTATTTCAGATTGAATGTGCTATTCAACTATTATAGTATGCATGATATGACTACAAATAACTTGGAGACTTAAAACTAGAATGCTATAAATAAAAAAGCTTTTTCTATAAATTTTTAACGAATACTAGATATGAATTCATTATCAGTCTCTAAATTATCGTCATTGCAATTTCCGAATGTTTAATTAAATAGTGATTGTTTTTCAGATTAAAAAGAAAAACGTTTTATAAGATTAGATTGTTAATAAAGTAGATTTTTTAAGGTTGGGATGAAACACACGTATATTTTGAATGAATTTTGTCGGATAAACTTCAGAAAATTAATCAAGATATTCATTTGGTAAAACTTACGAGCCATAATTGAGCTTTCTGAAGACTGTTTCCGAGTAATGTTTTAGTAACCGAATGCCTACTCATCAATTTTTGTTAAAAGATGATTTATTTCAACTTACCAGAAAAATGACGTTTAAAAATTGAGTATTTTTTATTATATATTATAAATGTTTTTGATAAGTGAAAGAAATGAGTTTATGGTTTCTGAAAGGAAGTGAAAGAAAACTTTGGTTTGTTTTCGTATTTAGAAACACTTATATTGAATAACGTAAGAACATAAATCATGATCATACTCAAAGTCCCCATTGTTATGGTTAGAATGAGAATAAGATATCCTAAATTCACTCCCTTATTGGATCGTTGGTTCGCATTACTGAGCAGTGCTCTTCAATTTTTATTTACCAGTTAGTAAAGTTATACGTTGAAGTATGTAAGTCACGCTTTATCTAAAGGCTAATAACAGTAACAAACTGCCTGGACTTGAGTCAATAAGTAAAGGGCTTTAACCTGCCATCCAAATTTTGATAATTTGAAAAACCTTATGTTTAACAAAAAAATGAACTGAATTGAAGTAGAAATCACTTAAGTTTGTTGTTTTACACATTTAGTAATTTCCTGTTTTTGTGTCTACAATATTTTAAACTCTGTTTCATGGTTTGCAAGTATTTGGAAATAAATTAATGTCATTTTATTTGACAAAGTAATCAATGACTTATAAAGAATGTTTTGCACTAACCACCCACTAGATAATAAATCAACATCGTACTGTTTAGCAGTCAGCGAATATCAAGTCATACATTGTAGTGTGTGTTTTTAGCTTTTGCTTTATTCATCACTAGAATTTATTTCGAGTGCGACACTGGATATCAATTAAAAACACAATAATGTAGTGAACACTGTGATTTATGTTCCACATCAATGACACTATTCTAACATAAACTACACACAATTTATCCCATTTAGAAGTGATAAAATTGCAAAATGTTTATAACTACCTCTACTTTTACAACTGTTCACAGGATACAGAAAAAAAACAGTTGTTTCATTAGAAAGACATTTATTTTTACTCTGATTCAAATTATAATTACTTTACTTCACAATATAAAGCTTTTGAGTTCAAATCCTAAACAACCTTCGAATTATTAGGATTCGTATAAAAAAGTATTCTTCAATGCTGAATTTGAGGGGTTATATGCTATTACTAATTTATCTTATATAACCAGAATCTCTGTATACATCAATTATTATGCTCCAGAAAATAATTCTAAGTGGATTATACAAAAACGCGAGAGTACAATTAATAATAGCGAAAATTTCAATTGCTTATATATATATATATATATATATATATATATATATATATATATATATATATGCAATCAACCAAACAAATAACACAAATTAATTACTACAATATAAAACTAACTCTCTACAACATACACATATATAGATACACCATATATTTAAACGAAAAACAGAATAATTTAAAACAACTAAACAATTTATATTGAACTCATTCAAAATAAATTGAAATTAACTTTTCATTTCTATTTAAATACCTTTTCTTCATAGAAAATAAACGTTTCCATTCCGTTTTATTAATTACGAAAAACACAATAACAACAACAACAAAAGAAAACTTCCAATCATCATAAACTAACTTTCTTTTTTGTTTTGTTTTTTTTATTACATTTTTTTCTCTCTTTATTGTTTATTTACTCTTACAAACGAAACAAAAACGGATCATTTATAAACAATTGAAAAGTAAATTCTTATTCATAAATATATTAACTTTATTATTTTTTTTTTCGCGTCCTTCAAATCCTACATATTTCTTTACTTTTTTGTTATTTTCAATAAAACAATATAGAAAGAAAATTCTGTGAAGAAATATTCAATATTGAAAGGAGTTTTTTTTTAAAAAAACGAGCTTTTGTGTACACTTGGATTCATAATTGCATATATATATATATGCATATGTAGATGTAATTTACATATTGAGCGAATCAATAGAAGTATAGGAGATTATCGATCATCTAAGTCATTTTGTGTTTTTCTTTTATTATCATGGAAGTAAAGTAAGTGTATCAGTAGAAAATTTAAAGTGTAAATATTGAGATAAAATGTGTTTATGAATTTTATGAATATTTATTTCCCTTAAGTCGTAAGTGCTAAGGGTTTTCATTAAACCCCTTGAATGGTTTGATATTATGTCTGTGTATTACTGTAACATAATATCTAAAATTTATGCTCATAAAAAAATTGGTCTACAATCAAAATTATATAAAACCTTATGATTATTCTAGATACATAAACAAACATTTGAATGTCTTGTGTTCTCCTGTCATTTTTATGCAAATTGTTCAGTAACTTGTGGTAACGGGACAACTTGGAACTCATCGTACATCAATGAGTGATATTTAATTTTTTTATCAAATTTTGTTAGAATCAGTTTAATCAAATGGACTGGTTAAATTCATACTGTTGAAAGTTTTACTGGTTCGATATGAAAGTTTTCTCTGTGATGTAGGCTATATGTATACTATGTTATTTTAACGACCATTCAGTGCTTAAACAAAGGACATGGAACTTAACAATCAATATGAGTATAATGTTTAACAGATAAAGTAATGTTGAACACGCAGTGAGATATGAATAAGGACTTAAAAATGCAGGCGCCATAGAAGAATTTAATAAAATATAACGTTTAATCTTAAATTTATGACTTTTAATTTTTAGAATTATTTCAATGAACCACATATCAAAACACAAAATGTCCAAGCTGATTAAAAAGTTGAAAGTCATTTGAACATTGGAAGACGTTAATCGGTATTAATACGGTTCAAAATCTCTCAATCATGGAAACTGACCAGTGCTTGTTGAACATACTGAAAAACACAATAGGTCATGACGATATTAATTTGCCTTTTTTTAGAGAAGACTGACAAACTTTTCCTTATTACTTTAAGTCATTTAAGCTATTTCAGACAAAGTATACTTGTTACTTTCCGTCGAAAAATCTCCATAAATTACAACTATGCACCTGTTTCATGGTTTATAATAGGAGATAAAGGTGAATTATAGAGCTTTATGTTTCACGGGCCTGTCAGACAATTTATAGTTCTAATAGAGAATATACACCTGAATTGTTCATTAGTGATACTTATAATACTTTCGTGATGGTGAACTATGAGCAAGAATTTAGGATGGGAAAATAACTAATAATAATCAAACAATACACATCTATACTATTGTTCAGTTTTTTAGTGTTCCGACGTGACATCACAAAGTCTATATTAGTACTCTTAGTTTATGGACGAAAGTGATGTACCACTCTCCCTTCCTTTTAATGAGGCCATATAACTATGGAAGCAACTTTCAAAACAAGTTTAATAAATAACATATAAAATTAATGACTAATGATGAAATAATTAGACACTGAATACAATTATTATATTGAACACTTTTATATAAACTTGTTTGAGAACTATGTAGAACAGGATGATTTCCGTACTAAAACTAATTACCATCACAATAACTTATGCACTAGTACAGATTTTTCCAATGGAGACGAAAGGAAAGATGTATTTAGGGACAACACAAAACGATTGTCTGACGGATACTGACTACTGACAAACGAAATATGCGTTTGGCAGACAAAATCAGATAAGCATAAGAAACAAAGTAATAAGATTGTGTGGTTTACATCGTAGACTAACTGTAGCTAGACTGATATAAATGCGATAGAAAAGGTTTACACATTTACCACGACTTGCAACCATAATACGACAATAAGGTGTAGGTAAAAGATAACATGATCATCCAACTGGATAGGCGATTGACTAACTAGGCATCCATCTGAGGTTTTATATTCTGTCAACATTTCAGTCATTAAAATTAGTTTTCCTTTAATTTTAAGAAACTGTTTTACAAAGTCGAGTAAAAATTTATCCAGCATTTCTCTCCGTCTAATATGTTTGTGATGTGTCAACCAATTTCTACTTACATATATATATATATACCTTAATCTTTGTCTTCGGAAATATTTTGTATTACCACTCTCACAGTGTCAGTCATTAGTATAGCTTAAACTTTGATCTGACGTTTTCAACCACCCATAGCAACTTAAGAGATTACCGTTTCATTAGGACTCTAGTTTTCATTCGTCTCGTTTCCTATTCCTTAATACATAATGTCTGAATCTTATAATTAGTACAGGAAAACTTGTGGGTATTATACAACTTTCACAGGTATGAAATCCCCAACTGATTTTATTCAAACCACCATTGAAAACCTGGAAAAACCTGGTTGGCTGGTTTGTTTTAGTATGATACATCTCAGCAGTGCAAAACCACGATCCTGCACCCAAGATCTGAACATAGGATCTTCAGTCCCACTCGCTTACACCTACCCTAAAAACTCATGTAACATCCGGCGGTGTTTATGTTAAACCTCAACCTGTTCACAAAATTGCACGATCCACATCCACTCCCTACAGTGAACAACTGCCTAACACTTGACACGATTGAATCCTACTGGTCACAGTTTCGCATTAGTACTCAAGAAGTTGCATCTTGAAGCTGATTACTATTGACTACATGATTATTATCAGCATAAGGAGATCTTAGATGATAGTAGAATTCTCATCATTTATAAGAAATTCAATACAAGGGTGAAAAAGCCACACAGTTTTTCCAGTTTTTTAATAGTGGTCAGTTTGTAACTTAATGTAAATTTTAGAAGTTGCGAAAACTTTTAAACACATTTTAGATGTACTGTGTTAAATTAATATCAATCTTTTTCTATTTATCTAACAAATAAAATCTTTAAATAATATGACCTTAGTTTCCATAATCTGTCATTTGTGCTTCAAATTACCAGAGACTATTTTCATAGAAGCTAATAAACCCTTATGATTAATAAGTACTTCAATACATTTTGATTGCCATAAATAATATATTCAAATGAGAAACCTCAATATTAATGTAGTTTTATTATGTTAGACTATTTAGAACAATATGTTTTTCACCACGTATTTTTCATCACACGCAACGACTTACTAGAGGAAACGCAATGTTTGCATATGTGAATACAAATTAAATGTCGTTTCAAGGTTAATCCCTTCTTTTCCAGTTTTACGTCTATCAATAAATCTTAAGTTTTAATGAATAAGTCTTAATCTGTGAACTAAGATATGTTGTATTTATAACTGATGATATAGATAACCATAATTTCCTAGTGTACTGATGTTATTGTGTCTTATTAAGTTTTACTTCCAGAAAAATTAATTGATCACTAAATTAGACTAATTCGTTTCTGATGGCAGTCATGGCTTACTTACAGCTTTGAAACAAAAGGAAATGTTTGTGTACATCGATAACCTAATAATCTAATCCGACTATACTTCATGCTTTATTGAATAATTTAGTTTCCATCTTAGTCACAATAGCATTATAAATTAAAAAAACAACTATTAAGCTTAATTGCAAAATTAATTACATAAAAAAGGTTAATACCATTGATGTCAAAAATCTAAATAGAATTAATGAAAATAATCACATCTCCACCTCTTTAATAAATCAATATCAACCAAAATTAATCTGAGTAAACCATATGAACTCTATTTTCCATCGGTTGATACAAATAAAATGAACTAACAAATTCAGATTAGTTTAGATATAATATATAGGAAATATAATACGTCAACTACATGAAGAAATTACGTAGGCACTAAAAGACACTAATGTTTTTAGACATTATATATATATATATATATATATATATATATATATATATATATATATATATATATATATATATATATATTGTCTTTCATGATTTATATGGGATTAATTTCTAAACATATTCAATATGTTTATATATAGATCTTGAATTATTTGGATAATAATTTTAGTCCCAATAATTGGTTCATGCAGAATTTAAAGAAATATGATCTTGGATTGTTTGTACCCTGAACATAATATTAATTTGATTGCTTATAATTTATAAACAATTTTTATTTATTTACAGCTGTGTACGAAAGATACTCAATGTCCATTGATCGGATGCTATCAGCAACAACCTATTGTGGAAGAGAACAAATCATTCTCGAGCTGAAGAAATTAGGAAAAGACGTTGGAGATTGATAAGACATACATTACAGAAATCATCAACCTGCATCATGAGGCAAGCGCTAACTTGGTATACTGAAGGGAAACGGAAAAGAGGAAGATCAAACAATACACCACGTCGAGGACTAGAAGTAGACATTAAAAGGAACAATAGTAACTTGAAAGGATTACACAGGACATAGTTGGATGGAGAATGCTGGTTTGTGGACTATGCTCCCCCCACGAAAGGTAACAGGCGTAAGTTATGATTTATATTTTTCAAACTAAATATATGATTACAGATCTACAGATAATTCATTTGGGACTAACATATTTCTAATTATTGTATTATTGTTCAGTTCAGGAAAATCATCAAATTGTTTTACATATCATGTAACTATGTGGATTTGTTATGGAAGGGCAGAATCCTAAATAAAAGCCAGTTATTACAATTTTAATATAAAGAAATATAATTGATTGAGTCAAAAATATCATGAACAAAATGAAATCAATGAAAGTTTTGATTAAAGATTAGAGCAAGGTGAGTACATATTTTGTCAGAAGTTCCAATAAAAAGTTATTAAATAATTTTTAAATCTGCAAAAACATTACTTGTCATTCTTTTGAATTGTCTTTGTGGAAATAAAGATTAAGTTTGACAAACGTATTTTTTTTTATCTAAAAAGTGAATATTTACGATTAAGAATATTACATTAAGTATATTTATTCAAACAAATGTCCACTATGAAATATGTATTCTTGTATGGTCGAGGGGTTTACACAAAATATTTTTAAAACAACCTCTTATCGAGTTGAAAAAATACTTTATATATTTACAACAGATGTTTTACTGGTAAAGTGATTATTTACATAGATACATGTGTGCAAAACAGTTCTCATATAAATGCACCTATTTACTTACATTAATGTGCACATTTTATGATGTATTATAGTAAAAACGATAAATTACATTTATCGGTCTCTTATCGGCTCTTTTTCAAAACACATTAATTATGCACAGGTGAACATAGATTATTTTTACTTTTATGATCACAAAATAATTTTTAAATACTAAAAATTATTAATTTCTGTTAAAACGATTTTGTAGTTATTCATATTTACACCTTAAACATTTACTGTACCTGGATATGTTGATCAGTTTACAGCAAAGTACAACGTAACGTATATCATCGAAAATTAAAACTGCATTGACAAGAACTTATCCTGCGACTAAACTGATTGTCTTATCCAAAACAACATGTTCTTTGACACAATCACAGGTCGATAGGTATCCCTTTAATGTTACCATCAACTGTGTTTACAAATTTACATGTATCTGCCAAAGCAGTTACATTGGTAGAACAGAAGGGAAAGCCTACGTCTGATTTAAAGAACATATTCCAAAACGTTTAAGATAAAATGGATAAAAACATTCAGCAGTGCCATCGAAAGACATCTCTTTGACACTGGACATGAAGTCGATACACTGAAGTCCTTCAAAGGTGATTAACAAACAATCAAACTTCATTCTCTTGAAATTTGCCGAAGCGATAGCAATCAAACGTCTAAAACCGAATCTATGTATACAAAAAGAGACGGTAATAAATCTTTCTTTGCCCTGGTAACATTAAACCTCCCTTTTTTATTTATTACGTTATTCATTATTTCAACTCGTTCTTAAGTTTAAATTGCATCAGTATCATTTTTCTTTAATTCATAACTGTATGATTTCAATTCATACCTTTCTTTATTACCATTATTCAGTTGCTTAACTACACAATCATCTAATGTTTGTTAACTCCATGAGTTTTATTCACTATTTCAATGTTCTGAAACCTTCCCTCACAAACTGTATTTATTCGAAACAGATTTTTATGACCTCATTAAGTTAGTTGAAATCTTCGCTATATCATGATACATCTTTAATTACCCACGTATGTATAAGTATGTCAATATCTGTAATAACGTTGATTTTCAAATATTTTAGTTTATAAGCAGCTGATGAGAACCTAACAAAATAAAATAAATTCATATTATTCTGCACCAATCTTCGTTCTTGCTCTTTTAACATACATCTTTATAAATTGCTAAATGGAGCACAGATTCTATGAACAAATGAAACACTATGTATTCTCCCATTTCATCATACAATTTGTCCTTTAATTTTTATATTCAATCTAATTCATATTTATTAAGAAGAATCTAAATACATTAATAAATAGAGATGGATACCCTTGTTGTAATTGTAAGTGTCCTTAACTGTGAGGGGGTGAATTAGATGAATAAAGTACAATTTTACACTACAAAAAATAAAATATCGTCTTTAAATTTAATGATTGAAAATGAAACGATATAATAAACAAATAAGTAGTCAATCATCTATAGTACGTTTTTCTTTACAAAGTTGTCCTTAAAATGAAAAAATCAGATAATTAAATAGTTTCTAAGATTAGAGTGTTGAAATAAGAAGAAAGTAAGTAGATTTTTCTTCAATATTTCAAGCACTTTTATACAAAACAAACTATATATATATATATATAGTTAAACGTATTATCCTCAATATTCTTTTAAATGATTATCCAAAGAATAGGTTATTTAGATAGACAGATTACATTTGTATGTAAGTAGAATCATAACAAATACGCCTAGATTTATAAAATCTAATGAATCATTGAACTTGATAAGTTTTCAAAAACTCGTTGCCGTGGTTACGTATACTTTAATTTAATATTTTAATATAAATGAAACAATTTAATTAATTGTACACTACAATAAAAACTGGAGAAAAATTAAAAATCAAGATGTTTGTATGCATGTACTTCAGTTTATAGGTTGTGCTCATTCAAATCTATTTATATATTTATACATTTATACAATTAATTTATTGCTTCATTGTTTCAACTTAACCATAAAGTAGTAATATAAAATATCCCTAATTCTATGAATGATAATTTTCAATGGTAAAAATTAAGAAAACTAAGAATTATTGGACAGTACCAACTACTAATTTAAGCATTACTGTTTATTATTATTATTGTTTGTAATTGGTCAAATCAAAACTTTAAGGAAATAAGAATTAATGGACAATGTAGAGTAAGTAAAGCAAATGAATACAGAGAGAAATATTTCCAAAATAGAAGAATTTATGAAGAAAAGCAAGTAAAAACAATTGATTGATCAGTAAGTCAACTTGTTTTACTTTGTAAGGGAGGATAATTATCTAGGCAATCTGAAAAGAAATCGAGATATTACTTGAATGTCTCTCTGAGCATAGGTGTATATATATATATATATATATATATATATATATATATATATATATATATATATATATATATATATATATATAATTATTTATAATGCAAACAAATCATTAAAATCTGTATAGTTTATTTTTAAGACAGGACAATTAGAGAGCCAATTTAAAAAATCTGGGTTTAGTTTGAAAAACGGTGAATAGATCAAAGAAAATATTTGTCTTTTACTTAGCTACTAACAAGACATAATGTTCATCTGAAAAAAAAATCATTCAAGCTAATAATTCAATAGAGACACGTTTGATTTCAAGTCTCTGCATACGTTCACTATGTATGATTATCGGCATGGGAAAAAATTTTTATGAAGTCGAATTCTGTACAACCTTTCTTGTTACCTTTACCATTAACATAACTAATACTAAATCCAGTTAAAAATTATATCATTCTTATCACTTTTTAATCCTTATGCCTGAATTTCATTTATTATCTTTCTGTTTTGACATAACAATTTGTAATAGTATTGTGTAACACGTTACCAGTTCCTTAGTATTCACTTAATAAATACCATTCTGAAATATTTTTTATTTGATTAAAGGTATGATAGATATTTTTTTCGAAAATACTTGAACAAGAATTTTCCAGATTATTTCTGTACATTTTAATAAAAGGTATCAATCGATAGTTTCAGTTTCTATCGAATGAACATTTGAATAAATTTTTCTGGATTCATAAACAATAAAAAAACTCAGATTATATTCTATTTTGTAAAGTTTTCTATATTAAAATTTAGTAAGTTTAGTGAAAATCATCGTCATTTTACAGTTTTATTTTTTCTGAATTAACTCAGTATTTTATTCATCAACACACATTTATAATATCTTACAAGGCAGTTCCACTGTATGAAGCTGAAACATGTAGAAATACTACAACCATCATCAAGAAGGAACAAGTATTTATAAATAGTTGTCTACGCAAGATACACAACATCCATTTGCTGGAAGTGGCAAAGAGGGAAACCAAAGAACACATTACGTCGGAAAATAGAAACATATGAAAACAATGAATAACAACTGGAAAAAGCTGGAAAGGATTGGATGGAGAATGCTGGTGAGCAGTCTATGCTCCTTCACGAGGAGTAACAGACGTAAGGACGTAAGTAAGCCTATTAGTTTTTATCACGAACGTAATTTAACTGTAGAACCAGTTGAAATTACTGACCTATCGGGACAAATCCAACGAAAGTTAAATTTACCAAAGTTATGTTGTAGAGATCTCAAAACAATTTGAAAATGATTTTCATCATGAGTTGCAATTCGATGAAATAATATTAAAAATGAAAATAAATGTATCAAACTACTTATTGTTTTTAACCTGTGTAGTTTTCAGAAAATCTCATATGTGTATTTTACCGACTGGGATGCCTCAAAAGGATAGTCGGAAAAGCCTGATGTGGGTTCACAGGCTGACATTATAAAAAAAGAAGTGAACTATTAAAAGTATCAGTCGTTCAATGATCTCTAACTTACAGTAGTTTATCAGTTGACATCAAATCTTGATGAAAATCAAATTGAAATCGACTGTATTGATAATAATGAGTTAGCTGTCAATTTACGGGTTATGATCAATAGACTTTGATTATAGTTTGAAAAGATTAATCTAGACATAATCTATGTTTATTTTGTTGAGTAATTTGTGATTTTAAGTTCGCTATCATTAAAATTATGTTCAAACAATATGTTTACATTCAGAAGTTCAAATAAATAATGTGTCATAAGAAGTATCCGTACTGAAGAAGCCAGTATTATCAATCAGTATCAAGATTACACTGTTATGCAGATTCAGTTATACTATTCTGTATGCTTTTTAACCAGATATTTTCACTGTATGATGAGGAAATAGATTTTTGAAGAAAAAAAACTAAATGAATAAATAGTTTTAAAAAAGAAAATCGCTTTAACCATTGAAAACCGTTAGCAAATAAAATTTACACATGACAAATAACAAACCTCAACTTTTTTTAATTTGTTTAACTAAATAAAATCCACCTGAAAATTTATTAGTTGACTATGTCAACAACAATTAAATGGAAATAAAGATTAAAAATGATTTCAATAATACTCTAATTATTTAGCAAAAACGTATTTTTTTGTACTCAATTCGAAATAATACTACAAAATTGTTGGAAAGTTATCGCGTTTTCATATTCTCGAATACAGTTACCTATTTATGATAACTTATTGGTAATCAATATAGATTGGTATATAATACAAAAAGAAAGCGTAATCTATTTCAGTATATAATATCTTTTCCAAAAACTTATAACATTTAAATTCTATATTCAATTGTTCTATAAAGTAACTGACATTTGAGTCCCATTCAATGATTTTTCGTTCCGTTACAAATTGAACAATATAATTTGTCATACTGAATCATTATAAATTGTTAACAATAAACCATCATCAAAATATCACACCAAAAAAAAGTAATTATATATCTCTTAATTATAGTTATTCATTAAATCTAGAAAGTCTAGAAATAAATATTCATTCTATTCTTTAAAAAGAAAGAAAACCTATATATTCTATGTCAAAATGAAGAATAAAAAAGAAACGATTTATTCATTCACCATTTACTCAACAAGATTGGTTCACATTCACTTATTGCTATTATTATTATTATCATTATTATTATTATTACATAATCTCTAATGAGTTAACAAACTAAACATCAATTCTTCAATACTTATTTATTCTTTTCTTCAGCTTTTGTTATGTTCTGTTTATATTTGTTAAACTAGAAAGGATCATTATTGTAAAGTATTAAACTATTTTTCTTACAAAAAAGATGATGATTATCAATAAATAGAAAAATTAAATTGGATTTATTTTTTCTGTATATTCAATTCTAGCTAAAATATTGAAGTGTAATACTACATTGAATACACATACATACATAAACACATCATTGAACTCATATGAATAGGCATACATTTGCACATTATGAATATACAATCTTATTTCATTTATTTAGTTTATAGAAAACATTTTAACTTTGTAAAAAGAAAAATAGCTACAATAATAAAAAAAGAAAGAAAAGAATAAAAATCAGCAAAACATTATCACTATTTTTTTGTCATGATTCTTCAAAAATTGAAGTAGTTATGCAACTTTTTTTCTGAAGCAGGAAAAAAAACATAAATGATGTTCTGTTTTCAAAAGTTTTCGTTTCTCTCTCTCTCTCTCGTAAAAATCAATAAAAATCAAACTTGTCTGAAAACAACGAATTCATCATAAATTTCAATCATACAACTAAAAATAAAAGAAAGATAATAATGATAAAATTTTGGAAAAGGAATGCTTGAAACGTATGTTATATCATAAAAATATCGAATGTTTTCCTTAAACTTTTATATTTCAAGTGATAGACAAAATTTTTAATAGCTCTTTATCTGACTCTCATTGGATCATATGAATGATTGTTATCAAACTATAATTGGCGGGTACTCTCGCATATAATCATCGAATTAAATCGTGTTAATGATTAACGGAATAAACTAAGTTCAATAGGAGAATGAATTTTGAATACGTATATTTCGTAGACTCATTGATCCAGTCAGGCAATCAGGTGAATGAAGCAAAAGAAGTAAAAAGGAGAGAGCAAAAGCGAAATGAAACGATGCATAGTGGAGAAGGCCAGAGAACCTACTCTTCCATGCGCCACTTTGTTCCTCTGATTATCTGTTTGAATCAGTGAGTGTACGAAATATACATATTTGAAATTCATTCTCCTATTTGATTTATTTTATTCCTTTATTCACTAACACGATTGAAGTTGATGATTATATACAACGAATGATAAAATGGCTAGTTTGATAACAATCGTTCATATGATCTAATTGAAGTCAGATAAAGGGCAACTAAATTGGTGAGCCTGTGGATAATATTATCGTCCGATCTAAATGGAGTCAAATATAGGGCCCCTAGAAGTTATATGCAATGAGTTGTTATAAAATAACCAAGTCAAACAAATTTAATATTTTTAAGATAATTTTCTCAGTACTTGATCTTACGGTTCTGGGTACAATTTATTGAGAACTGTGTGTATTGCTGAACAGTCTCGAATCAGGACTATTCAACTATGCAATACTTCCTATATCTTTTATGTTTTTAAAATTTCTGTCAGACCACTGAAAAAGCAGTCTTCTCATTAAAAAAACAGTAAATTGGCAGGTTGCAAAATAAATACGTCTTGCTGATTTAATTAATAACCTGAATAATTTTGTCTGATTTGAGTATAAGAACAACAGATGAATGACCAAAATTTCATACAAACAGAACGACGAGGAACTTTGCGTTATGAGTTTGATCTATTTGTGACTAAAAGAGAAACAATTTCTCACTGCCTACCACATTTTCGTAAATTGTCAGATATTAAAAATATTTCTAATACAACATTGTTAATACTTTATCGCAGTCAAGAGTTCATTCTGAACAAATATAATGATAGCATATATCCATAAATGACTATCAAATGAAAATAATCTCAAATAATCAATCTTTTGTTATGAAATAGAAACAGTTTTAAGAAATTTAAACTACCATTAGTAAATGTTTCTGTAAATAAATTCAATTTTTTCGCAGAATACACAGAAAAAAACTAATGAATCAACAGTCCATTATTAAACTTTCAGTCAAAAATGTAAAACAAAGGAATACCATGACAATTTAGTAAGATTATTCCAATAAAATCACATCATAGAATATTCACTTTAAAAAAATCTTGACATAAGATTAATCTACAAAACATACTGAAATACAAAATGTCAAACATTTGTTTATTTATTTGTTGGGAATCTATTGTTAGTATACACATAGGTAAATAGTCAATATTAGTCGTTTATAAACGTTACTTTAACTTTATCAGTACCACACAAAAGCAAAAGAGACAACTATTTATCAATCGTCTTTTCAAAACAAACAAATCTTTTTTCACTCTTAGAGTGATTTGAAGATGGCTGCAAACACATCGACACTTAGGCATGTACATACAATGAGTGATACACCATAATTAATGTATTTCAGCACCACATAGTTCAACAATGATGACACAGAGACGAAGATAACGGGGAAGTAAAAACAACAGTTTAATGGTAAAAGATAACATAATTCTAAGAAAGAAAATTTAACATTCATAAAATCAAAGTATTGATGCACGACGACAAGTTGTTCAAATGATAAATTGTCAATTATATATAAAAAAGGTAAAGAAAAGATTTACTTATTTACAAGTAAAAAACAAACCGAAGACACGTAACTTGTGGCTAGCTTGTATTTCATATCAGATGAAAAAAATTACCTATGGCAAATATTTACGTATATCCAAACTATGTATATATAGTGAAGCACACATTTCTATACTTATGTACTCGAAGATTACAGTACATGATTTTACTCCATTTGTTTATATGTGGTTTGTTTGTTAGTTAAGCGAATACTTTTCCTCATTATTTATTCTTTTTGTTAATGTATGATCCGAGTTTTCTGACAATCTGTAAATCGTAAAACATTTTCTTTCTTAAAAATAAATAGGAAACAACATAGAAAACAAAATACTTTGTATCTAGTAATTCGTATATGTAACACCAATTCTCTTCATTTATAACTTTCTGTGAAACAATAATTCATGATGGTTGTGTATTTTTTGAATAAAATAAGTTTAAGCGAAAAAACACGGCAATGGTAACCAGTATCATAATTAACAGAATTAACAATATATATATATTAAGATGGAGAAGATTTGTAGTTCAGGTGGATGATTTTGGTGGAGTTTACTTCTCTGAGCTCCAGCTCCAGCACAGAGAACAAAACTCCATCATAATATACATATATATATATATATATATATATATATATATATATATATATATATATATATATATATATATATATATAAAGATAGGATCTTAATTTATAGATTATCAAAAAATGCGATTTCGGTTGACATCTTTTCCATGTTCAACAAGGTGATAGAAAAAACTCCCAGTTTTAGAACATAAAATGTAAATTGTGCTCTTAAATGCAACCAAAATAAAGAACAAGATTATTTGATAGTATTTATTTAGTTTGTGATGTTCAAACGTTACAAATGCAGCTAATGAGCAAACCTTATACTATTCTTATTTTCATGATATCATATTTTCTAAACTCTTGACCATTTATAATCATGTTCATCGTACTTAAAGAAGTCCTTTCGAAAGGGATATAAAAATTTCGTCAATACAAACTTTCCAGTCACTATCCATGCATGCATATATATATATATATATATATATATATATATATATATATATATATATATATATATATATATATATAGTGATTTTGTGGGGTTAAAACGTATTTCAATAAGTTACTGTGGTAGTAAATATTTTCTATTCAGTTGTTTGTTTTAATATTTACTCTTTATAGGCTAAAATATTTAAACCCACTCATCATCCTATATTAGGCATACTAATTAGCTAATAAGAATATTTAGACAACATTCAGTTGCTCCTGTGATATCGCTAGCCAAAATAAATTAGAGCTCTTACTTAAAACATTTGGACCAACGTGACACTAATTCAATGTATTTTAAAGTGCATCTGACAACATAATTGGGTAAACAATATGAAAAAACGTAACGAGAGTCAGAAACGAATTCGAATATGTTGGTTGGAGATGAAATATTGACCATCAACGGTGAGATAGTATTACACATAATTAAAATTAAGTCTTCCTTAGGTTAATATTACTGAAATAAAAAATAGGAATATTATAAGTGGCAGTTAGAGTTCAACAAACATTTCTTAACAGCAATCAAAACTCAAAAATCTCTTTAACCAGCTAACACATCTATCAGTATTTGATACAATGAAAGTGAAATTCTTGAAAATTCGAAAAATATTCGTAGTGAAATCACTGTGATATAACAGTAAGAAAAAGTCACCTTACATTAGTCCTACCAAAAAAGCTATCTGACCGCAAAATTTACATCAAAATACTGAGTTCAAATAATTTAGTGCATTAGTGTCAATTGGTATTCCGTAGTCTATTCCAAGAGTTTGAAATTATCGTTAATACAATGCTTTATCTAACAGCTATACGACGTTAGGATACACAACCAGTTTTTCTTCTACTAATGAATAAATCACTTAATTGGAAGGGATGATAATTCGAAAATTTAAAGATTATGAAACCTAACTAATATTGACAATTCAACAAACTGAGTAATTGACTCAAATATAAGTTTCATCACAGATAACATCAACTAGAGAACTATTGAAAACAAGATATCACTAAAGTTTTGCTTTACCATTTACTTGGAATCATTACTAAATCTCTTTCATGGTCTAACATCAGATCAAACTCTGAATACTGATATCTCACTGCAAGCAAATTAAATGATTTAAATTTAAATTCAAATCTAGCAGTTCACATCTTGAGATCGAATCATCCAACATTATCAATGACCTCTGTTTTATAGATAAACTTCACCAATTTCCAAAAACAATCACTTTTTACAAGAAATGCTAACTGAACCTCATTTTTATTAGTGATAATTTTGTCAATTTATTGATCATTCTCATTATGAAACAAATAAAATTAGATAAATAATACTACAAACCTAAATTATCGTATTTACAACAATGATTGTAAGTTCTAGGCTTGATACACTTATATAGTCATTTGTTAAAACCGTTACCTTTTTTGTAATTGTCTTTACCGCTAAAACTGAAATCACGAAGCTAAGATAAATCTGACACACATTTGTTATTATTTTCCTACCTTCTCTTTATTTATTTGTTATATGTTTTACTCAGTTCAATCAACCTATTTCAATCATCTCACTCAAATATACATTTGTATAAGCATAGGTAGCTTTTCATTCCTATCCAACAATGTACACAATAAAACAGTAAATGGAAAAATGCAAAGTTGGAAAAAACAATGTGATGTATACAATGTATAGTATTGAAAGAAATAACTTAAACATTACCATGGCAACGTTTCGTTCGAGCATCATTACAAGTTGTTTTCGAGTATTTTTATGCATGTGTTAAGTATATTACGATCAAGGTCATTAAATAGTATATTGTTAGGACAAGAGTGTGAACTTATCCTTCTAGAAACACACTCATATACATATTTATATATTAGATATTAGGAAAAATAAAAGTAAACGGTATACAGAAAACTATAAGCTAGTTGAAAAAGAGAATGATCAACATCAACAATAAAGTGTTTTAGATATATTTATTTCTTGACAATTTATAAATCTAATTGAACATACTATTTCATTGTTGTACTTAACTTTACCTTTACGGTACCAGAGAAGTTTTAGTAAATTTAGATATTATCTTAATTGGCAACGTGTTACATTCCGACTGTTAATGATTACCAAAGGAAAGAAAAAATGGACTAATTTTAGAAGTGATATGTTAAGAGTTCTTCTTGTTAAAAGACATATACTTATGGAACAAATCATTGATGGCTGAAAAAAATTTTAACAGTAATAATTACAACTATTGACTCTGAATCCTGTGAACGTTAGACTTTGCTCGAGATTGTCTCAAGCCGATAAGATCTTATAGAAGGAAGAACTATATGAAGAGTCGTATATCTTGCACATATTGCAGAATCAATTATACCACATGACTTCTGTTATTTGTAGATACTCTAGTCCGAAATCAAAGTCTTCTATCATTTCCTGAATTTGAAAACCAGCAAAATATTATTTCACAATACTACTATTTGCCCGTTTAACTACTTAAACATCAATCATGAATAAATGCTATGATGAAAAATGTAAATAATATAGCACTACCATTATTATAACGTAGAGGAACTCCAAGTTTATTCTTATGCATTTTGTTGTAAAGTTCTTAATCACATGGCATCTTAACTACATTCAGCGAAATCATATTTTTTTAAATGATTCCCCAAATGATATTATCTAATGGTGAACAGTAACTGAAGAGTAGTCAACTTCCACGAATCTAACATTCTACGTTTCTTTCATTCGATAGATTACCCTGTAACAAAAAACTTCAGACAGAAAAATAACATTATCGCTAAAGTTTACTTTTGTTAAAAAGAAAATTTGTCTTTGGTTTAATAATTTGTGTTTACTTTTCCTACTGATACAGTATGTTTTCCTTAATCAAACTTTTTAAAATGAACTCGTCTTTCAGTTAAATGATCTATCTTTTAAGTGAAACAAAAGACTCTTTCTAAACATGTTCATATTAGTTAAAATTTTGATATATTTTTAAAGACGTTAAGCTGAAAACTTTTGAATTTATATTTTCATGACTACTTGAAGCAAACGTGGGAAAAGAAAAAAATCTATATCAGTCAATTAGTCATAAAATTTGATTTGGTAGATGATATTTAACACCGTCAGTTGCTAAGAGATGAAAATGAAAAGTTGGATAGTAACAGACGAAAGAATTATCATAGTCTAAGTGATATTAAGAATACAGATCAACAAAATATAGTTCGAAATCAAGTAAGAAGACCTCAGAGTATTCAAAATGAAGGGATAAAATTTAAAAGATCGTAAAGAATGACTGCATATTTTCCACCATGGCCACCATTCTATATCCAGCTAGTGTCTAATCACCTTACTCTTGTAATTTGAATAATGAGTAACATAAAATTCGAAGATGTTGCAGCACTAACTCTGAAGGGATAGATATTTAGTTGAATTTTTCGTCAAAACATTAACAGTTATTTGAATAAAGAAAAACCCAAACTACTCTCAGATGGAGCGAACTGCTGATATTTTACTTATTGTTCAGTTTCGCCACAAACGGAATAACTGAATCTGATTTTTTTCCTGCAAATGGATTTCTGTTATGTTTTCCGCGCAAACATTTTTTTCGCAGAATTCGTACCACGAATTAATAATTTGAAATAGTTACTGGCTAATACCCAAGTGATTTGTTTAATACTACTTAATTTGTTATAAATTATGACAAGAAAATTTACCTTTCCATCGAATAATAATGTCTGACTAGTGAATAATGTATGGGACATTAAAATAACTGCTTAATATATTCAAAACTATTCACCATGTATAAATATTCTTTAAAAGATACAAAAGTCAACAAGGGAAATCGATACAATAAATGAAAATAAGTAACTAAGAAGTGATGACTTCACTATTTCCATAACTGTTTATCTTTTATATATAAATAGTTTAAACGATTAATGCTTATATTAGTGCGTTTTCAGATAAAAGTCTTTTGGAAAAATATCCATACACCAGACTACTGATTATAAATAATATTTTGAGTTTATATAATATACAATTTAAAAAATGTGAACTTGAACACCTTAATTATGTAGTCATAATATTTGTAAAACTCAACTCGATTATTCTCGATTTGGTGAATATACGAATCATCATAAATCCCTTAACATCATACTAATGGATCTGATTGTTAAGTTTCAAGAAACAATTAAAGTATGGATGTCGGTGAACTAATTTTTTTATATTCATACAGTATATGTGTAATCTTCGTTTCACCATTACTAAATGCATTTTATTTTATTAGTAGCCGACAATAATTCGATTATATTAGAAAAGACTGATAAATTAGTTTACTGAGCTATTCATTAAAATCTCATTTCGATTACTAAAGTTTGAATAGTTATGTCAAACCACTAGTTTTCATACATACACACAGTATCTTTACTAGAATTCATTTGATATACAATAATAGTCTTATTTTGTTTAAAACTATCTACGTTTGCCCAGTTCTTTTTTAAAAATAACTACAAAATAAGCAGCAGATTTCTTTTTGTTATGTTTGATAAAAATCAATAATCTGTTGACTTTGCACTGTCTATCATTATAAACTTGATATAATACAGAACAACTACTTGAAAATCGTTTACACACTGAGACACGATTTTTGTTCAAGGTCACCAAAATTTATCTAGTCAAAATGTATAACAAATGTCAGAGAGGTTGCTTTAAATTAGGTTTCTTGTTTTCCATTTTGCCACATTTTTAAATATAAGAAAATCATAAGAATTTTGTTTAAAACTAGTGCAACAAACTTTAAAAATTTGACATTTTTGTTTATAGCGATCAATATGCATAGTTTATATTTATACTTTTCAGCCCTATCACTGTGATAAACACCAGTATTTAAGAGTCCATATCACCAATCACTTTTATGTTGTCAATTAAAACGTATCTATACGTAAAGAAAAATTATCTAATGTGAATTGGTAAATATCTTATAACAACTTTCAGATTGTTTGTCTCCATTTTCAGTTGAAAATACGAATTATTCTTCAAAATAGTGTTTAACATTATCAAGTACAATAATTTTTTATAAAAAATTAGACAAATAATTTGTTATCAGAAAAACTGCATTAAATCAAATATAAAAACTAAACAAACGACTATACCAGTAAAAATCACTTTCATTTTGTTAAACTCATAATGTTTTGTAATTGTAAAAGATGAATTTTGAAGTACAGAATAGACAAGAAGATTCTATCATGTGTAAGCAGTATTTTGCGCATATATTTTTAAGCCGCTTTATCTTCAATGAATTTCATCAGTGATTCAAATGTATTTTGATTTATTTAATCTCTAAAGTTATTCATGAACAAATATTTAAAGAACATTATTTTGTCAAAAAATTAATTTTTTCAATAATATACTTTATTACTTATGGTAATTAATTATTTGGATTGTTCTAGGTATACCAAATATCCTCTCAGAAAACAATTAAGACTGTATGAAAAAATATGTTTGACAATCGGAATTATAAAATTTTTAACTACAAGAGTGATTCTTTATAAATTACATTAGATTAATTTTGTGGTGATGATATGTCACTTTCTGTCAAGTGGTTGACCCAATCAGTTTGCATGTGTACATGTATTGTTATTTAAATCCAGACTAGCAACCACGTACACGTACGTTTATTAGGCTTTGAGTTCTGTAGTTGTTGTTCCTATATCGAACCCACATAGCTTATTATAGTTTCTGTACAAGCTAATTTATCCATTATTATCAAGCTAGATTTTGACCTTGTTAATTATTCCCTTATCAACCTTGACTGTTTTTATTTAAACTTATGTGTGTACATTTCCTATTTTACTTATCACATGTTTGTAACCTATTTTTATCTGACTATAAATATCGATTAACGCTTAGTTAAATTAAGTTGCTCACTCGCCTTCTCCGTTGCGTATCATTTTGTTTTGCATTGCTTTCCGATCAACGATTGTATGAAATATACGTATTCAAACTTCGTTCTCGTATTTGACTTATTTAATCGTGTTATTCACTAACACGATATAAGTTGATGATTATATACAAGGATTGTCAACATGTATATTTCGACAAAAATCATTCGCAGTATCTACCTGGAGTCATATATATGAGGGCTACTAAAGTCTCACGCTCTGTGATGATTGATAATATGATTTTCGGCAGTGAATCACACTAGACGAAATGAGATTTAAACATATAACCTTCTGATTAAATATTAACTATGTAACTGAAGTAGTCATAATTCTACTAACTTATCACTGTAGCTAAAAAACAAAGTGAATTCATTATATGATTTGAGTATTCCGTCCAATTTAACTATAATCCTAATAATATAACATACGGTTCCCCTTCCATAAAACGTTTATACAGGTTGCATATTCTATTTCAATCACTGAAAAAATGTTTTTTAGCAAGAAGATCATTATATATACTCATTGTATATACCGATTTAGATAATATAAATTTGTATCACGATTTTATTAAAGTATTTCATATTTAACTACGCATCTATCACCATTAAAATTAAAGAGATAAAGTCAGCGTATATCAAGTGTTTCATGAAATCACGTTGCTGCACTCCTAAAACAAATTCAAACGATGTACACGAAAAACCATTTTCCTCGAACAAAAGTTTTTGATTTGTTTATTTTGTTTTAGAAAAATATTATTTAACCATTCCAGTTCAGTGATTAAAAACCACTGTTAACCGTATGATATGAAAGTCATGAGTTCAGTTTCATGTTGGGTGTCGACAGCTGGCAAGCCCTATACCGATAAAGAAGAGTTATGTGCTATCTCCTAGTTTTTAATGGTTTTCAGACTAATGTCAAATTGTGATTCAAAACAGCTTGAAACATTAATCATAATTAATCGTATGCATTTCAACTCCTTAAATTGATTACTTTTTTAAAAATTCTTTAGGACATGATTAACAGCTTGATAAAAACCTTTTTTTCCCGTATTTACCTTTATGTTTATTTGATATGACAATGATAAGTTTTTAAATGTATATACATCAGCTTATGACTAGTAAGATCTAATTGGAGAGGATATTTTTGATTCAGAAGATTCCGGTTGGTTATTACTGGAAAGTTGAATAAAAATTATATTAACTATAACCGGTGTATGTTGATTTTGTAGACGAAATCAATTAATTGCTTTTTGCAGCACAAAATATCCCGAAAGTAATCTATGAAAACACTTAAAATGAATCTAGTAAGCTACTTTAAGATAGTGATTATCATTGGACTCAGTAAACTAAATTGTGTAAGCCCAACGAAATCCTTATTTACTTACTTACGCCTGTTACTCCCAATGGAGCATAAGCCACCGGAAATCCCTATTTAAGTCTATATTAATAAAATGTCAAACATTTATTGATTACTTTCATTTGGCGTTGGATTAACACAGTGACAAAGCCATTAGGTCGTTGGATTAAGCCCGCTCTAATTACTATGGTTAAGACAATCAGATGGTATTATTAATCCTTTTACCATTTGGCTCAAAATCAACTTCATAAATCTTAACAGTCTGAATGAGTTGCATCAAGTAATGAAAGGAAACTTAGTCTAGTAGTAATTATTAAGGGAGTTATATTTAAAAACAATTCTTTTCTTGCTTATTGGTGTAACATTGTGTCAGTAAAAGATCATTTATAACCTTGATTGTCGTCCTTAGATCACCTTTTATCATTTGGTAAATCATACATCTATGGCTTATTATTTTTTTCGAAAATTGACCGTTCTAAATCCCTAATTTACCCAGTGGCCTGGTTTTAATCGGTATATTCAAGGATTAGTTTGATGATCAAATAATTAGTTTAACCACTTCAGTCAGTTTTGTTCAAGTGTCCAGTCATAAAAAAGTATAACGACTGATTTGTTTATTTGTTAGCTTCCTTTTAGTTTAGTAAACTAGTGTTTACAATTTCAGAATATTATATTGAAAATATGATTAAGGAAGGTCTAAGGAATATTAATAAGCAAGCAATCTAGTTTAGTATCAGTGTATGAATTGCAATTATTTCACATTTTACTGAAAATAACCATCTGAAATTGAAATGGGATTTAAATATAGCTAAGTACTTTGTTAAATGAACTTTACTGTCTACAGTTATCGTCAATAAAGAGTGTAATACCTATCAGTTAAGAATTTCAAATCTGTTTGACCAAAACCTACAATAACTGTAACTGACATCCAATGCTAAAATGTCGTTGCAAACATTATTTTTAAAAACAGATAACTAATTAAGAAAGCGAACGTACACTACTGAAGAAAATTTAGCGATCGCATATATATACATGACACCATATTATGCGCCCACCAAATACCCTGGTACGATCAAAAGTGGGATGAGTTCACTTTCCTTCTTAAAGTTCTTTCACATTGCCACGCGTATACAACCACCCACACGGAAGTCCTACTCACTGCCTTCTCGTGGCATCACTGGTGTTTACAAAATTCAGAGAGCGGAAAGCGAATGTCGAGCACTTTAACTGGGTTGGAGGATATGAAGGATCTATCTATAGGAGTTGGAAAACCCTGATTCCAAACCAATGGTGCACATGGGTTCCAGGATCCTGAGAAAACAAACGGCATATTGTTGGTCACCGGTTACCATAAAACTCATCTCCTAACGTTGCCCCACTGCCTTGTGAATTAGACCTCTGGGTCAAATGCTCGAAGAGTGTCGCCCTAAAAAAATCACCAACTTCGGTTTGGGCACCCGGACAGTATCACAGCTGTCGCACAAATCAAATGACGATGCGTGGCGTATATATATTTGGTTCCTCCTTGTATCAATGTCTATGTGTTTAAACGAATATTTGATTAAATGATATCATATTTTGCACATAAGATCTGTTTCGCTTAATTAATTGCCGATTTTAGAGTACTTGACAGATTTATATTGATCAATATCACCCTAGATACCATTTGATCATTAGTTCGTTTAAGTCTTTCTTCTTTTAATCAATTCACGATATTGTGCGACCATCTCTGATTGTCCTCGGTGGGTAACTGCCAGTGGAGTTCAGCCATGTCGAGTATGAGGCTGTTACCCACTGAAGACAATAGAAGATGGTCATGTAGTATCGTGGATTGATCAAAATTATACATTAACACCATTGGATACCGGCTCAGTGGTCTGGAGGTTAGGATTTCATGAGCGAAGCCCAATGTCCTGAGTTTGGATCTCACGTGCGGAATCGTGGATGGGCACTGCCGAGTCGTCTCATTCTAGGGGGGAAACGGCCGTCCAGTGCTTCCAGGTTTTCAATAGTGGTCTAACACTGATCGATTCATAATTTCTTGTAAACAAACTACACGTACTTTATGCTTTCCAATCAAAACTCCCATCAGGTGTATACTTTTGTACTCTAAAACTAATTTGATCTGCGATATGTTTGCTTACAAGAAATAGAATGAATAATGTTAACTCCGTATACAACAGTGAGTGGGCTTGAATGTTTTGAACGACTAGATTCTACTTAATTAATATTTACGCGTTAACTTCATGACCGGAATGCCTGGATTCTATTTGGAACAAAAATTCAAGCTACTACTTACCAAGATGCTGCACAGTGATCGAATGATTGCAATAAGTTAAAGTTTGTTGAACCACTATACTTCATTTATCACTATCAAAAACATTAAGCATATAAGAAAATCAGAACGATTTAAATCTATTTCGTTAGTTCTCCTTATCAGTCGTTTTAAATCAACTTTTACTTTGCCCATAATACGAAATTTTCCCTGACCTTGACGTTTTGACTCATTGAATTCAGTGTCATTTTATTTTACGTGCTTCACTTATCAGTCTCCCTATTGTCTGAGTTAATAATGAATATTGTTCATGACTAATAGTATTATCTTGTAGAAGATGTATTACTGAAACAAACGCTTTGTTTTATGCTTATTTTTGCGTGATGTCCATCTTCGATTAGTTTTATGAAGTACATGTGCATTTCATTATTACTGAGTTTTAGTAAAATTTATCTGATCCTTAACATAATAGTATATAACAATGACATTAATATAAACGAAAATATTCAGAACAGTTACTAACTAATTGTTATTTATAAATTATTTATATTCTTTCTAGATAATAATTCACGTTTAAGACGAAAAAACTTGATGTTGAATCTGCAGAATGTGCACATATGTATACTGTCATACGCATATCATTATATATATATATATATATATATATATATATATATATATATATATATATATATATATATATATATTACAAAGGCCAACTAGTTCCTATAATCACGATTTTGATCATTGAAAGATTCTTAGATAAGCTGCACCTGTCTTTCAAGGTATTTATGCAAAGAACTAAATAAAAAATATATGAAATGTTTTCCAGCTCATTCCAACTACGAAATTTGTACATATAAATATTATAACTTTACACAAAGAATAAGATTAGATTTATAAGAAAAAATACAGATAATTATAATCACCAAAATGTCATTCTATTTGATTTCCTTATCAGAAATACTACATATTCAACTTATAGCAATAAATTAGGTGAAAATAATACTATCTGTGCTCAACACTAACTTAACATTAGTTTTTCCAGTCTTAATATGACTAGAGTTCGTTGCACCACAGTTCATTGATTATTAACATGAATATATCAGCATGTCTTCACATGCTGACTTGCATTTCCAAATGAGCCTATACTAATGAGAAATAGATTTCATACAATTGCTTAGATGGAACCTAAACAATCCATAATGAGAATTGAAATTCTCAGTTACAATGAAAATGCATTAGGAACTATAATCGAATGATAAAATGTAATGTAAAACAAAATGCTCTTTTTCTTAAAACAATAAATTTGTTATTACAATCTTTTGAAATACTGTTTGATTATCTTTCCGTTACACAGAATCAAGTGAAAACATGTCTAGTGAATGTGCAAAATTTATATTAAGTCATCATCGGATGATGAAAGTAAGACGTTTTTAGTATTTTGATCATATATATATATATATATATATATATATATATATATATATATATATATATATATATATATATATATATATATATATATATATATCTGACATATACATAGCTTGCAAAAAATACAATCATATTATCTGATTTTTTTAACACTTTTTCTCAGAACATATGGTTTGTTAACTGATGTTTTGTATTCAACCGACAGAGCATTTTGAAAAGGATCCAATTTACTGAAATAATTATTACCCTCCATAAAAAATTTTCTCTACAATATTTCTCCGTTTTGTAATGCAAAACAAGTTTACACTTGTAAAAGGCGTAATCAACATTATTAGATTTCAACAAATATGAAAACTGGATTGTCTAGAGTACTCAGTAGTTCAAATCATTTCGTTGAAATAAATTTTAAAAAAGCAACGGCTTCAATAATTGGTTTGCTTAGCTGCCGTAAAATATGAAACAGGGTGATCTATGGAATCAGTCATGAGTGTGTAAGTCTGTCAATACTTAAAAAAATTGCGTCCGTGTATTTTTACTTAGTCGCAAATTCAGTGATTTATTCATACAGGTGAGACTAATTTCTGAAAGACTTTTGAGCGATACTTAATTGACCTTGAGAATGTCGGTCAACTTACTAGGGTTATATGAGAGTAATGAATTAGTGTAAGGAATAAGAATTAGGATTTACAGCTGGACGTTAGAGTTGGAAATTAGGGATACAGTTTTTATTACGAACTAGGATCAGCTATAATACAACAAACGCTGTTTAGCCATATGGATGAATGAATTTCATATGAAAATTCAGGACCTGCTATCTTAAATTCGATTGGTTCGACCGTAAATTATAGTCTAGCTTTCATATCTTATATGCAGTACATATCAACTAACAGAATTTACATAGCAATAACTTGGTACCGAGAATTTCGACTTATCAAACTGTAGAAGGGAAATTACAATGATCAAATTCAAAAATATACATTAAACAGTGAGAAAATTAATTATTGCACTAAAGTATCGATAAATGACGTGACTGTTTTCAATTTAAACACAATGATATAATCAAGTGTAGGGTTTTAGACTATTCATCGACCAACTTCACTGTGTAACATTTATGTATATATTAACCTACTGAACAAACTGAGGTCAACTTGAGAAGGTACGAACCTGTGAAATAACGAATGAAATATAAATTCCAAAACTCTCCACGAATGACATGAGTAGTAAATGCTTTATTCATTCGTCAAAATCTAAATACTTGAACTGCTAGTACTTCTTTTGTTAGGTTAACCTATGTAATAATTTTGAATTATATTTGTTATGAACACTGTCAAAATCGATCTTTACTATATGGTCTTTGATTGCATCCTAAAACTTGATATTTATACTTAATCCTTTAAACGACTAACAATGTTAACCCATTAAGTTGTAATTATTAACAGAAGATAGGAAATATGAGACTGGATCTCAATTGTGCTTGAATTTTCGGTATCAGATTCGTCTTACATTACTCTTTTTTCCTCTCTCTGCATATATATATATATATATATATATATATATATATATATATATATATATATATAATTTTCCAAACCAAATCATTATCTTATAGTGATAGTATGTTAAAAGGAATCTAAGAATCACGTCAGTGGAATCCCACAGAAATCACAAAATATTTTCGTTAAAAATACTTCAAACAGTTCTGAATGTGCTATAAAATATACGCAACTTGTGTATAATTTTTATTGCCATCAGTAGCATTATTTCATAATAAAATACTGAGAAATTTCATACTATAGTTTTGTTGTTTAGTGTATAAGATATGAACAGTAATACTTAACAACTTCACTAGTAGCATGACAGCCTAGCGGTAAGTTTTGTGTTTACCAGTTCTTGATTCCGTGTACACAAAATTCATCGAAATTCAACAGAAACCATTTCTAGAGAAACGTTTTTGCAATGTTGCTATAGTTTATCATTCATTTCAGTGACTTTTCGCACTTCGTATTGGATTATTCATGTGAATCACTTGAATTTATTTTATTTAAATATATACATATTTTTTTATCTCAAAAGAAAACCATATGGTTTTACTTTTGGTTAACAGTTCAAAACGTTTAGATGAATGAACCTCTGTCAGTGTAAGAACAGCACACATTATCTAGATTTTATTTTTACTCTACCTTATGAGTTTTTATAAGAAATTTGCACTACTGAAAACATGCCTTGTTTAAAAAAAACTTGCGCATGTTGTGTGAGGTACTTAAAGGACTCACGAAAATCCTCTACATTAAGATTGATTTTCTTATAGAATTATTTAGACTATATTGTCTCAGATGAACATTCTTTGCTTTGCACTTTATTTATCTAGTCTTAAGTGAAAAAAATGAGTGTTACCCAGTAACTGCTCTCGTTTTTTGATGTAATTTCAGTATGTCAAAACAAACTTTAACCCTATCAAATATTAATTCGTTGATAAAATACGTACTTTTCAAGATAACTAATGAATTTTAACCAATTTTATGGCCAAAAAATGAAGTTCATCCGGACTAAACAATTATCCAACAGCAGAAGAGTATGGTTAAATAAGTATCATCAATAATGTAAGTTCAGTGTACATGCTAGAATGAATAACCCATATTACTGTGTGTATTCTCTTTCAGAGGTATAGTATTTGAAAAAAACCTGAAACTCGAGTGTTCTCGAACTGTAAACGACTGTTTCAAAGTGATTAAACAAGTATTCATCACATACATCATGCTATCTGTCACGAAGTTTAAGCCTTCAACATTCACTAGAATTGAAGCAAGTGAAAATCTTTAGTTACTTTTCATTATATTATACTTTAATAAAATACGTTTTTAAATCTAAATAGTACCTGTTAATAAACTATTTTCGCTATTTTGGTAAGGAAAAATGCCCTACTGTAAATCTCATTCGTCGAACATACACACAAGTACTCAAAGTAACCAAAATATTCGTAAGTTTACTACAATATTTATGATTAATTCTTCTTGTAGCTGATTTCCTCGGGATGTAAGGTAATTAAAATATTTACACATACGTTTTACGGATTGAAATCATGAGTCAGTTGAAGCTAGACCACCATTGAAAACCTGGAAGAACTGGATGGCCGTTTCGTCCTAGTATGGGACTCCTCAGCAGATCGCTTCCCGCACCCCGCGGGATTCGAACCCAGGACCTACTGGCTTCGCGCAATGCTGAGGAGTCCCTACTAGGACGAAACGGCCATCCAGTGCTTCCAGGTTTTCAATGGCGGTCTAGCTTCAACTGACTCATGATTTCAATCTGTGAAAATTTCTAAAATCTCCACAAACCCCTTCTGATAACATACGTTTTAACTAAAAGGGTTAACTTTGTAAGAGATAACTATGAGCTAAGGAGCACTATGAAAATCTGTGGTAGATTATAAAAAATGGTAACGTCAATGAAGAAAACTTTTGAGTACTTACTCTGTCTGATCGTTTTGAAATTCTATATATCCGACAGTATCTTCGAAATCCTTTCCGCCTCCCTTAGCGGTACCTTCGACAGTCTGGTATGGCAGTCGGACGACACCTCGACAACCTATAGATATGAATGGAAGTACTTAGTGAGTTGATCTTGAAATTAGAATATTTAGAATTTATTACTGATTATTGAAAACTATTGTGATTGTTTTTATTTCTAGCTGCAGTTTCATTTCACAAGTTTGAAGTCTATCTCGAACCACTGTATAAACATTCACATGTAGGCATCCTTGTGGCTTCACAAAATCAATGTTATTCGTCGCTTAAAATAAACGCAACATGATAAATTTCGTTATGCTCGAGGCGAATCGCTTTAACAACTACTGGTTGGCTTTATTTTTGATAAGGGCAAATGAACGTATTTACACAACAGGTTACAAGATTTGTAGCTTAAAAGAAATGCTAAATTTCTTTTATCATGAAACCACAACAATCAGGTTCCAGCTGGTTCACAGCATAAAATGTTTACAGAATTTCGCAGACACTAACGGAAACATCTAGATAACCTAAACCTTCCTCTAAAACATCAGTGTAATTCTTGAAGTCTTTAGCTATTTGCTAACTAAAAATCGCACCTGTATATGCTAAGTAAATAAGTCTCAAGTACAGTGCAAATTCATCTTCCATAAACCTGTTTAAATCTAAAAGAACATGAAATCTTGAACTTAGATAATTGCAACAAAATCGATTATTTAGTCTGAAGATATAAAATAACATTTGCGGGCCAATCTTCATAATTCTTATCATTAAATCCCTCCTTTGTAAAAATAAATGTTTTAAATTTGACATCTGTTCCAGGTTATAATACGCCATAAAAAAACTAGCAATGACATTTTAAAAAATTCCCAACAAATAATCATCCATCAGCAAACAACAATCAGAGTTAAAATAATAATGTAAGAGATGTTTTGATTTTTACTGTTATCATAAGATGTTATCTAACTGAACTCAACATTTGTTGTCGTAGCCCCAATTATTCCTTTAAGCATAGCTCGCTTTCTACGAACTTTATGTGTTGTAAATAATCATTTTAGAATTCTGAACTCGTCAAGCAAAAATAAGTTCAATCTAAGATATCACAACAAAATACTTCTTACACTGTTTTATATTGATTAGTAGGCCTAGAAATGTATGATATAAATAAGTGTTCATTATACTCTGAAATAAAAATAAAACGTACCAGAAACACGCTGTACTTTGATCTCAGCGTATTCACAAGACTCACTAACGGTAAGATCAGCCACATCAAACTGAAAAACTCCAGAATGATCATCATCCAGAACCATAATAGTAGCAACCATGGGGTCAATCAGAACCGGCTCAATTTTGGTAGACGAATGTTTCACTTCGAGATTTCTCAAATGGACAGTAAAATGCTCGTCTTCCTCAAAAATATCGTCATCAATAATAGAAATCATGATCTGTTTGTGCGTTTCGCCAGCGGAAAATAACAGTAGACCTTTAACTGGTTCATAATCTTCTCCAGCAACTGCAGTTCCATCCAGAGTAAAGTACTCAACAGAGACGACGGCGTGCATATCACCACCAACACGAGTAACTGTCACGGGAAACGTCCCAACATTTTCCATTACGGTGTAGTGACCAGGATTAAAAAAGAACCTCTGAACGTGTGGAGGATATGTTTCTGTTGTTAGTCGGTTATCATCAAAAGACATTCGACGTTCAACTTTAGCTTTTTTGATGACATTTCCACTCCCTGTAAGTTGGCGTGTTGCCTGCATTCTGTAGTAAGCTCTGGACTTGGGACCCTTATTAAGCACTTCCATTTGAGCTAGTTCTTCCAATTCTTTCATTCCGATATTCGGATTTCGTTTCCTAATTTCTTTAATAGCTTCCACATAATCCATACGATGGCGATCGAATTCCGATTCCTCAACTAATAAATCGCCATCAGCAGGAGCATATGTCACTTCTTCAGTGTGGTTGGTCAGTTCTAAATCACCGTTTGCAGCTTTCATTAGGGCAGTTGCGCGATATTTCTTCTTAAGAAACTTTTTAAAGAAAATTTTTGTATCTGCTAAGTATGCACAAATCACAATAACGGGAAAAAAGATAAACGTAAGCAGTGCCTCCCATACTTCCACTACACCAGGCGTAAAAACAGCTATAATGAGATACATCCAAAGATAAGCGAACAGACTCCACGACGATGTGATGAAAAAGACACTTAAATGTTTAATTCGACGGACCTGTCCATCAGGAACGACAATTATGCATACGCCGATTATGACAAACAAATTAAAGGCCGCAGAACCGACAATAGTGCCAGGACCCAAATCCCCAGCTTCAAAATTCTTCCCAATTATTTCAATAACAGATAGTAAAATTTCGGGAGCAGAAGATCCCAAAGCCATCAAAGTTAGATTTGAAACAGTTTCGTTCCATATGCGGACGGATATCGTTTGAGTTTCCCCATTCTTCTTTCTCAAAGTCACTTCCTTTTCTTGCGAAGTGATCACTTCGATTGCAGCCATGAAACGATCGGCAATTATAGACACACCCAAAAATAAATACATAAGTGCTGAAAAGTAAACGATGGCTCTAGCAGCCTTGTCGCCGGCAGTTATGCCTGTGGATGGTCTCCACATAGGTACAATAATCCCATCATAGCAGAATGTTCTTTGATTAGATGGACAAGTTCCGTTAACCAATTTCTCCGCAGTCAAAGGCTTCGAAATTATTGGAAATACTATGAAGAAAAGAATGTATTTAAACATTATGTTTTGAACAGATAATAGTTCCGTAAAGAGTAATTATTAGTAACGGCGATGAAGCATAAACCTTGAGTAGGACCTAATGCCAAATTTGTCCTTGCTTTTAAAAAGTAGCACAAATAAGTACAACTATACTGAGGAGTTATAACAAATCGTCGCAACTTGGTAACAATAATAATATATGAAGATTGTATAAACCAATTAACCTCTTTAATTTGCTGCTTATTTGCCAATTTAGTGCCCGTCTACGTAGTACTAGTTAATTATCTAAGGTAAAATACTTCGAAACCTACTCGAAAACTCAACAACATTGTCGTCAAATTCCAGTACATTTTATCCGAGCTAACCGTGACAACCCATATTGATGTCATGTTGAAGTTTTTGACAGTCTCATCTGTCTGACTCGGCTTCATTGTTTATGATTCACAATCGCTAATGTTTGACAGAAAGTAGAAAGGTATGACTAACGACATTGCTTAACATTTTATATTAGTATTATCATTGTAGAAACTGTAATGGCGTACATGGGTGTAGAATTACTTTTTACTTGTGTGTACCACTACCATATAACATGAAATTATCTCCTAGTTTACAAGTTGTTGCTTACAGAATAACTCTTTTTCCTTTCGTATATTTCAGTGAATGACCGGAGAAAACTAAAAGTGACATACTATATACCCGCAGTATCGATGAATAATTTTCAGTCTGATTTACCGATCTCCGAATCACCTGACTGCGAATACACTGGTTCCAGTTCCTGTGTCTACAATGGAGTCAGAACCTCATATTCTATCCACAACGTCGAAAAGCAGATTGATCACTGATACCGATTTTACGTTATTTTTACGTAGATAAAACTTTGAATAATTTACCAATAACACACTTTATAATTATTTGGCTTTGTTTAATGTGGCACCTACAAAACTGTTTCCCATGAAAATAAATCAGCAAGCTAGTAACTAGGTCAGTGTGTTGATATTGTTTTATGAGTTCACAGTTTAATCCGTCTAAAATCGGAACCTCATACAAATTATGACCTTGGAAAACACATTTAGTCTAAATTTTGCATTCGCACATTGGAGTGGTAGTGCTGTTAAGTATTTATGTACTGCCAGATGAATTTATGTTTGTTATAGAGCAATGATTAAAAGGGGCTATGACCTGGGCAAATGTGTTCGTTTGATAGATATCCCTGGCGTGCCAAGAATCTCCATGGGCTTGCATAGAACACGTCAAGTCAGAAAGAGAAACCAAGAAGCAGCAAGGCAGTCGAGTACAAACAACAATGCCAACCATCAATTGTGAAACAGACAAAAGTATGTTAAATCGTAAGATAAAACGCATACTAACTACCCTCCGTAGTATGATTTTGGCTAAAACTTTTAGATGAAAGAATACAGCAAGCAAGAACGATGAGTTGTGACGTTTAAAAACCTGAAAGGGGTTCAAATAAAGGAGACAAGGTTGAAGTTAGACTCAGCAAAGACGTCCACTATAATCGAAATTGGATTAAGAGAGTGAAGTATTTAGAAACGCTAACAACTTTAACCTTTTGTCCAATGATTCTAATTATTATTTTCTTTTCATCAAATGCTGACTGATAGGTCATAACCTGAAAGCTGTGGCCTAAGGAACATCTTAATAGAATAGCAAAGTCAGCATCAGACTGGATCCATGAGTTCGAGTAACGAGAATGGGCGAATAACCTCAGTATTACGGACTGATTGCGCCATCCTCGATCAAAACGAGCGTTCTGCTTCACCATCAATCTTTACTGTTAAGCAACTCTATCTTTTTTTGTGATGTTAGGCTATATTAAGGTGACTGGTAAATAAGATATTATTCCGTGACCTCTTGAAAAATATTTCTAAAAATACCATGTTACAAGCTGATCAGACAGTTATAAATTATGGACAATGGGTTAGACATCGTTGCAGTACAAACAATATACGAACATTTACAAAAATATAACAGCTGCGCGCTCAATTTAAAAGGACAGTGGTATTGTTTCTCGTTGAGTTAATTAACTGTTTTGATCGTAAATTACGTATCAGAACTACTGTTTACACTTTAACTGCATCTACCCCAGTTAAAGTGATAGTATATTGAGTGTTTCGGTTTTGCTTTTGTGTATTTATTGCATCGAAGCATCCCTGGTCGACTTTTACTTGATTTATTTAGTTAAGGTTTGAGAATCCTTTTACATATCCTGTTTTTGTCACCGTTCTAGTTGATTTTCAAGATGGCTAGATCTGCTCATAAATGTGGACAACCATATTGCTTATATCCCGTGGAGGAAGGGATGCAATGTGATGAGTGTAATAAGTGGTTCCATAAGATCTGCACCCGATTAAGCCCCACTGCATATAAAAGGTGCTCAAAGCCCAACTCTCATTGGCTTTGTAGTTTCTGTTGCTCGACCAAAACATTGCTTATCCAGGAAGCAATTAGTCTCCTAGAGTTGGCTAATAAGAAGGTTGATGAGGGCTGTACTGGCAACATTGGTACTGATGGCGACGATTGCGTTAGTGTCGTAAATGCTGTCACGGTGCTAGCCAGACATCCAACTGTGCAACTCGCTATTAAACCGTCTACCCCGATACAATCAATGAGTGACACCTCATTAGATATTGGTGGCCATATTGCTACAGCAGCAACCGGTGACCCAGATAAAACAATTACTGTCTCGAGTGCGTCTAATGTGGATGCTACGACTGATGGAATATGGATGACATGGAAACGCAGAAGAATAAGAAAGACATCTAAAACTAATGACCGTTTACTTGATAAATCTTTGGTGAACTCTCACACCACTCCGCCAAAGTCCCATATTAAAGCTTCGTCTAACATTGTGAGTCACTCGCTCGACTCACAGGACTCAGTTACAATAAAAACTAATCGTAAGATACCAGGAGTTAAAATACAGGATCTAACGTCACGGTCGAAAGCTGTGAACACAGTTTCAAAAGAAGCTAAACCCCTCCCCAGTTTAATTATTTGAAATCTAGAGGAGTCGTAAGACAACGACCCTGCTAGAAGACTTGCACATGACCTGCAGTTAGTGGAGTCTGTGGTAAGGAATGTACTACCTGAAGAGGTTTCAGGGGTACATGTTACAAAAGTAATACGACTTGGTAAATAGGTTGAAGGCGAGATCCAACCAAGAAGAATCCTGAAGCTGGTTATCGGGAGTTTTGAAGAAAGAGACATATTATTAAAAAACGCACCAAGAACTCGTGACTCAAATATCCGTATTCGACCAGATTGGCCACTCGAGGATCGAATCATGTGGAAGGATGCTCTTACGGAGTTGAGAACTCGCAAATTAAATGGCGAAAATAACCTTACCATTAAGGGTTTTCGGGTAGTAAGGTCTTGGAAGCCAATGCTTCCGAGGCCTGTGTGGGTAGAACGATTGATCGCAAAAACACCTTAAGTGTGTGCTACGCGAATGCTCGTAGTCTTAGAAATAAAACGTCCGAGCTGATTCTGATGGTGGAAGAATTATGTCCCGACATAATCGTTGTTACAGAAACTTGGTTCATAGCAGATATCGACTGTTCTCCTTTCATTGCAGGTTATATCTGTATTGGAAGTGATAGAGTGTAAAGTCGCAAGGGAGGGGGTATAATATTATACGTTAGGGATCACTTTCGTATACAATCAACCATATCGGAGGCCCATATCAGTGGCACATGTGAGGTTGCATGTTGTAAGATTAAATTTAGAAATGGGTTAGTGACTATAGGGGTAATATACCATAGTCCATTTTGTCTTGCTGACGACTTTATCCTAAGACACATCTGTTCTTGGAGTATGGAAGAGTGTTGTCTCATCATTTGGGAATTCAACGCACCGCATATCAACTGGATAGAGCTTACAGCTCCAGGTAGTGGTTTCATTAGCGACCTTTTATCTACCGTTATTCAGTGTGCATTTGTACAATGTATCACAAAACCGACACATATTGATTTGCAACATGATCCGTCACTGCTGGACCTCGCCCTCACCCACCACTATGAGGATGTCTTTGATATTCAGCACCTTCCTCCACTAGTTAACAGTGATCACGTTGTAATTCACTTTAAGTTAAGGAAACATGGTATACAATTCGTATCTGCTCCACCCCGTCCCAATATCTGGCGAGCCAATATTCCAGCGATCAGAAACTGATTGGTCGGTCGACGCGGATGAATTGATCGATGATGAATGGAATAAGTTTAAGGCTACATTCGAGTCCGTAACGTCGCCGTTTATCCCATGGTCAGCACGTAAGCTATCACATTGACCTCCATGGAATAATAAGGAAACCCGAAAGATGTTAAAGCGTAGGAAACATTTATGGGACTTATTCTTGTTGGCAGGTCATACACCATTTAAGCGTGAGTATAAAAAATTCCGTAATATCTGTAAGAAAACCATAGACAAATCCCGTATCACTTACGAACGACAGTTAGTATATGATAGCTGTACTTGTCTGAAACGATTGTTTTAGTATGTTAAATGGCCAGTGAAACGTAGTGATGGTATTCCCCCGTTACTGTTACACGAAAATTCAGATTTACTAGCTGAATCAGATCAAGCAAAAGCTGAGACTTTTTCAGACTATTTTAGCGAAGTCTTCTCTACGTTTATTGTAACAAATACTTGTCCCACTCACACCGAGATACCAACCATTGAATCTGTACAGGTGACTGAGGAAACTGTTCTTCCATCGACAACTAACCTCAAACCTGGTAAGATACCGGGCCCTGACGGGTTGCATCCACGATTACTGTCATCTCTTGCGGACATTATTTCAAAACCGCTTGCGACACTCTTCAACATGTCCCTTTCACTCACTCAACACCCTACAGACTGGAAAGATGCCATAGCCAGTTCTATATTTAAGGATGGTCAGAGACAGATGGTATCTAACTACCGGCCTGTCAGTCTAACTAGCATAGTCGTTAAGTTACTCGAAAAGATAATTCGGGTTAGTTTGCTAAGCCACATAGATTCACAAAATCTGTTAGCTCATGAGCAACACGGATTTCGTAACAAGCGTTCATGCTTGACTAACTTGCTTATTGCGAGGGAGGATTGGACAGCAGCCCTAGATAACGGTCAGTCTGTCGATGTGATCTTCATAGATTTTAGCAAAGCATTTGATAAGATTTCACACTTAGGTCTTAAGCAGAAGCTCACGAGCTTCGGAATAATAGTTACTGTACACGAGTGGATAGTACATTTCTTATGTGACCGCAAACAGAGAGTGAGGGTCAATGGAACGCTATCCGATTGGAAGCCGGTCAAAAGTGGTGTACCCAAAGGCACCATCTTAGGCCCTTTGCTCTCCCTTCTCTACGTTAATGATTTACCGCTGTTACTTAGGTCGTCGACATTATTGTTTGCGGATGATGTAAAAATCTGGAGAACAATAAAAAGTGCGGCTGATCATCTGGATCTTCAAGCTGACATGGACGATTTAGTTAGATGGGCTCGAGAGTGGGGCTCAGAAATCAATGCTAGGAAAAGTGTGCTAATGCACATCGGTCACGGGGATAGTTACCGTTATACTATTGAGGGGAAACCTCTTCCTTGCGTTCAAGAGCATAAAGACTTAGGAGTAGTATTAAGTCATGATTTAAAAACAACTACGCATTGCGAAGCAGCCGATGTCAAAAGTTTTCGTGCGTTATAGTCACTTCCCTTAGCGTTCAAATCCTTTGATGAGGAAGCGCTTCGAATTTTATATCCCATATATGTAAGACCACATTGAGAGTACTGTATCCAAGCACCTAGCCCGTGTCTAGTAAAGGATACTAACTCCCTTGAGCGTGTCCAGCGTGTGAGGACGAAATTACTGAAAGGTCTTTCTAGACTCCTTCACAATGAGTGTTTAAATTGCCTAAACCTTTTCCCCTTGTCGTATCGTAGGACACGAGGTGACCTTATACTGACATTTCGTATCTTTAATTATGATTTGGGTGTTAATATGTCTTATCTCTTTGCTCCCTCCAGCACTAAAAATCTCCGAGGTTATAGCAAGAAGGTTCATAAACCACGATCTAATAAACTTAAAGTGGGGTCCCGTTTTACTCCTCGAGTAGTCAATCATTAGAACTCCTTACCCGAACAAGTGGTAACAGCCCCATCAGTGAACACTTTCAAGGAGAAGCTGGACCTTCACTGGAAAGAAATGTGTCAGGATTAATACAGGTTCACCAACCTACTATCCTTATTACTGAAGACTGAAGAAGACAAATGTCCATCACGTTAGGCGGAAAGGTGTAGGAAAATAATGGTCATATATATGGTAATGGGTAACGAGATGAAATTAACAGTTATTCAGTAAACCATATGCAGAAGCAGTAAACTGATGAAAAAATAGACAAAAAGCAACTGAAAATAAGTTAGTATTGGTGTTGTTTTCTGCTATTTCAACTGGGTGATGGTCTACAAGCTTTAAATATCCAAGATCACAAATAATGCGGCAGCAAATTGTGAGACGCATTCAATAACTTGCGAAAGTCGTGCTGAACGTTTCTTGAGATCGACTATATCTGAGCAGTATTGGTAGGTTCTGTGAGTTATCGCTCTCTTTCAAATAGAAATTAAAGTAGGACATGTTTCTCCATAGAACAATCCAATACAACTTCAAAGAAAAAGAGTATACAAAATGAAACTTAGAGCCTTACGTAATTTAGATGTATGGGGAGTACAGTGTCGGTTACTATATCAAACCCACACAGCTTATTCTAGCCTCTAAACAGGAGGATTTATTCATTCTTCTTCAGTCAGGTTTTGACCTTGTTAATAACTCACTTATGACCGTTGATTTCTGATATGGGCATGTGTGTGTAAATTTTATCCTACACATCATATGTCTGTAGCTTATTTTTGTGTGTTATAACTCGTCAGTTGAACGCTACTTGTAATATCTAGTCGTCGCTGATTGTTATATCGGAAACGCTTATTACTTAAACTCGGAACGAGAGACCTTCGCATTTCCCACGAAGTGAATTTAAGAGCACAAGACTGGTATACATGAATATTTATTAACCCTAAAACACGACGAAGACAGTCAGAAATACATTTGTTTATATATTGATTGTACATATTGATTGTATATATTGATAGTTTGACTAATAATTAGGATGAAATCACATTTATGAAAAGTACTTAGGGTTATAACACGGTTCATGTCAGATGATTATAAGAATATCGTATATTATACAGAATAAAATGTCATACAAGAAAACAAAACAAATACTACATTGAGTAATCATCACGCTAAATCAGAACGGAAGTAATGTTGAAGAAAACTCATAATTAGTAAATCAATCTAAAATTGACTTTTCCTTCCATTATATTAGTGTGATTGTAAATATCGATTATTGTTTGAATAAATCGAGTTGGCTCACACGCCTTCTTCACTGCGCGCCATCTTGCTTCGCTCTCCCTACTTTGCTTTCTTCGCTTTGTTTCTTTTGATTGCTTGTCCAGACCAGTGGGAGTACAAAATATATGTATCCAAAAGTCAAAACGCGACTCAAGCAAAATTAATAAATTTGCCCGTCCAGAAGGTAAAAAAAGTTATATGGGCTTAACTTAGTGACCGACACTACTGGGGCTTATGATAGTGAGTAAGATGCAGAAGTGTTCGCAAGTGCTCAGACCAGTGATAACAAAGGTTTCTTTTAAAAGTTCTACGGACTTATGAAATCCATCTTTCTAAAGGAAGTCTACTCCACATTAGTACATACATCATGACGGGGATGTGTTTCTAAGTTTCGTTTGGTATTTTTCGATCGTAAATGCTACCTGTGGATTGTCGAATATATACAGGCCCTGCGTAGGGAGCATATAATATGTAGAATAGGTAAGTTTCTTGAGAAGCTTGCACTTGAAAACGAACTGCACCTAATCTTTCCAAGAGGTTTCCAGTCCAAATCTATCCATTCACCTAATTTTGTGGAAATTATGGGAAGTTTCGTGAAAATTTAGAGGGGATCTTGAAGCCAATCAAAGTGTGAAAACCTCTAGCAAATACCCAGATCAATTGGTATTCGGCGAAATCCAATGTCCAACGGTAGTAAAAAATTATTTTGAGTGAGACTCAGCAAGGTATTTCACTGCTATTTGTTGTATTGTTCGTTTTTTCTATTCAGAATTAAAAGACTGTTTTTTGATTTTATGCAACTACAGTTAACTACGTTAACTACATTAGATGGTTTGTGGTTTTTCGGATACTCCCTCTACTATGTCTTGTAAAGTGGGGTGACTAATTCATCACTCAACTATGGAGTACCTTGTTGTAGTTCGGTAACATTTTTGACATTGTTGTAAGCAACTAAGAAGTGTCATTTTTTCTTGCTCAGTTTCATTCATACTATTGGTCGATCATCAGCTACTTGGTCTGTTGATAAATAACTCGATGTACAGTTATCTTAAGAATACTCACAGTCAACTGACCCACGTGGGCCATAGAAGGAACGACCAACCTTAAGGCCATCTGTCAGGAGTGTAGACAAAGGGGAAAAGGTTTCTTCTGTGTACCTCACCACTAGTAGCAGAATTCAGGAAAAGCCTGGAAAATTCAGCCATAAGGCTTTGTCCGTTTCTAGCAAGAAATGCAACATGACCACCCCAGTCATTGACAATTATTCACGATCCCACAGTGTATGTAACGCAACCATGATTGCTACCCTACTAAAAACAGATGAAAGAACACAAATTAGCGATAGGAAACGATCGGATATCATGAAAAGCCGATTCCCTTAACTCGAAGGCTGATCAAAGTGGTACGTTGGTTATCTCTCATGAAATCAAAAACAGCAAGATCTCGGAGCTTAGAACTTACTTTAAACATGACTATAGGTTGATAAAAGGTCTACTTAACAGGCTAACGCATTATAATATCTCTGAGATCATTTTGTTTAGTTGAGAAGCCCTAAATATCCATGATTCGGCACTACCTAAGCTGAGAGGACTATGTATAGACACATTTGTTAAAGTTTTTGTCGAATACGTAAAGCATTCATAATCGTGTAATAAGCAAATGACTTAGAGGATTGTCTCATCACAGGATTTTGTAAATCAGTAGCACTACGTCATTTATGGATGGCGATCACGAACAGAACAGGTATTCTTAAGCTAATTTAGCGATATATGAAAATGCCACAAGTATTTGGAGTTTGGCAACACCTTAACTAGTGACACCTATAATTGAAACGTGCCCAACCTGTGGAATCAGAAGCGAAGAGGTTCGAAGTTATGTCTGATAGATTATCAATATATCAAGGACTTGAGCAAAGAGTTGCCACCCGTGATCTGGTGCGGTTGCAAGACCGAGCGCCTTCAGCAAGGTGAGTCTTTAGAATTATGGTCCACAATGATATTAGTACTGCTCCAATATTAGACCTAATCCTAAAATAGTAGATTTGTCATGGTATAACTGCATAATCTATAAGATCATACGTGAAAGTCACATCATCGTCTACACCAACTCACTGAATATGAATAAGATATAAGGTAACATTCCGCAAGGACCACGCCCGCATGCCCGAGCCATGCCATTCGATCAACTCCAATTAATTCAACCCATTGTTCCGCCTTTCTATCGTTAGGTATTTCTCCGCGTTAAATAGTGAATGTCAATTTTAAGAGTAGTCTCGTGTTCATCTGAGGATTGTGTGCTTATGGTCCAGTGCCACTACAGGTCCACTCAATTTAATGTGGCCAGCATCGAATATCGAAGACTTACAGAGCTACTGACTTCGGAGATTTATCCACCGCTACACATAAATACCAGAGAGACATCTTTCCTTTCGATTCATACAAATACTTCCCACACACTCTGGAAATTATGCAATCATTACAGAACAAGTTAGTTTCACCTGTTACCAGATTTTATTTATTTAAACACATAAACATTGGTACAACGAGGCACCAAACAGATATGAGCCATGTAAATTATTCGATTTGTGTGGGAGCTGAGATACTACCCTGGTGTCTAAACCGAAGCAGGTTGTTTTTTAGGGAACCACACCCCGAGCATTTGACATAAAGGTTCAATCCACAAGTCAGTGGAGCAACGTCAGGAAATGCAGTCCCGTGTTACCTGGTGACCAACGATTGGTTCATATGCCATTTGTCTCCTCAGGATACTTGAGCCCATGAGCACCATTAGTTTGGAATCACGGTCTAGATGAATCCGTTGCATCCACTAACCCGCTTAAAGCGCTGGACGTTCGCTTTTCGTTTTCCCAGTTTCATAAACAGCACTCCCCGCCACGAAAAGGCAGTGAGTAGGACTTCCCTGGCAGTGGTTGTATGCATGTAGCCATGTGAGAGCATTTCGAGAGGAAGAGATGGCTCAGAATAGAAGCCAATCGCAATCCCGTTGTAACTTTATTTTACTCTCTTCATAAAAAAGACGTAATCTCTTTAAGGAGAAGAATTCTCTGTGACTGTACTTTTGCTAATTTAACTGCCCCTCCCATTATTGTTATTTAACAACAATACCCTATTCAATAATGTACTTCTTTTTTCTTATACACACATTACATTCTTTATATCTTCACATTCTCAGTGTGTAGCGCATATATATCTGGTGCCTCTTTGTACCAATATTTTTGTATTCAAATAAATAAATATTTATTTAGACACAAACCTGACTGTTTCTGATAAGCAGCACGGTTTTAGAACAATCTATTCCTAACTCAAAAACTTATTGGTAGCCCGTAATATCAAAGATCAAAAGCTACGTGTAGATACAGCCTTCATTGATTTCAGTAAAACTGGTAATAAAGTTCCACACAACGGGCTGTTATCTAATTCGAGTGATATATAGATTGAATGTAACTTACTTGGACTAAAGATTTCTTAGTTAGATGTCGGTAAAGAATAAGAAACTGTGATTAATAGAGCTCACTAGGGCACAGTTTCGGGGCGTGTTATTCCTCCTGTAAGTGAATGACATTCCTAGACTCTTATCATAGGCTTTGTTGTATGCTGATGAAATCAAGATATGGAGAGTGATAAAAGATGAAAGTTGAAGATGCCAAAGGTATTCGGAGTTTGACAAAACTTTAACCAGCAACGCCTACTATGAATCGTATCCACAAAGTGAAATCAAAAGACAGGAGCGAGGATTTTCGAAGATATATTTGATAGGCTATCAATATATCGAGGATCGTCTGATCTAATCTGGCTAGCGATCGCAGGGGTTGTTGAGCACGGCTTGCCCACTCGTGATCTGGTGCGGATGCATGACCGAGCGCCTTCAGCTAGGTTAGTCCATTAAATTTAATGTGGTCAGCATCCCATGTCGAAAACTTTCAGAGCTATTTATTTTGGGGATTCATTTACTGCTACAAAATGATAGTTTTGAGCTTCAAAATAAATTTCAGTTGTTACCTGAATGGTCTGGCACTTGACAGTTGCTGATAAATGATTCCGAGTATATTATTATTCATATTGGTCAGCAAGGTATGAATACATACACAGTAAATAACATTGAGCTACATATGCTTCAGACATGCAATAACTTAAGAGTCATCGTCATTTAAGATTTGAAAGGTATTACAGACCGTCATGCAACAGAGACCAAAAGATTTCGAATCCTCTGATCAGCAAGGATGGCCCTCTGCCATGTGAATGCTAAGACCCGTCCGATTATGCATGTAGTTTTTACTCTATGGAGAGAGATTGACCAAATAAAACATTTCCCTCGTCATTTAGAAGGACTAGAGGTGACTATCACCTTTTAAGTTACTTAGTGCTAAATTTGCACCTGATATCGCATCATTTGGTTTTCCTCCAAAACAAAGGGTTTAAGCGAACATTCGCAAACTTAGGTCAACTCACTTGTCAGCGGACTATCGACTTTCCCAACGAATAATCGACTAGTTACCTCAACGTGTAATTGAAGCTACATCTGTCGATGCATTCAAAAGTAAGTTAAATCAACTGAGAGAAAACCATCGTCAGGACTAAAATTGTGCGAACAGTCCCCTGTCGTTTACAAACTGAAACTGAAACACAAAACTGAAGTGGGCTACTATGATATACTGAAAGCTGTATAAGCAATCAAAAAAGAATGTACCACTTCTAGTCCCACTGATTTTCCCATATCCAAATATCATTATGTCTTCAGTCAATCGTCATCGCTGAAGTTCACAATGAGTCGCCGATTTTATAACGTTTCTTATGAAGCTAGTCCCACTTATATAAGTTCATTAGACGCGGGGGATTTGGTCTCGCCGTTATATGTTTCTGCCCATCCTTAGGTGCCGTGTAGTTTTCTTGACTTATCTTAGTATGTCTCGGACTAACAAAAGTGAGAGACAGTTTATATATTTTCTTATTCTTCACAGGTCATAGGCCACCTGGTTTGAAAGGAAAAGAGATAGGTCTTTGGCATGCTGCTCAATCGAAAAACCGATGTAAAGGTGATTTGGACTACCAGACTAAGGTATGTTCAGTCGAATGTAATTCGCCTCTTTAAAAGTGTAATATTTCACTTGCCGTAACGCGGATTTTATACCCACTAAAAGATCTTATTCCATTACTGTTACGTCTACTGTCCTAAAGTTAGAAAGGTTTTTTAGCAGGTTCTATATGGTATGTCTCACCGATAGCCTAGCTTTCATTTATCAGTGAGAAAGGAAAGTTTCTCAATATGTAGCACCTAGGGATAACTATTCTACAAATACTTCGTATACGCTCCTCTGAGTTACATGTTCCATAACAAATATGGTTTTTTTTATTTATAAGGGACTGTGCAATGACATGCGACAAGTTGACTGTGAAAGAATTTTTCACCTTCAAAATAGCCCTAAACTCCCTCCAGTTCGTTCTCTTCCATAGTAGGGTTTTATTTATGGTGTCCCGTCAATGGATCTGGAGTATTATTGATAAATACCTGTGCTTTTCGATTGTGATTGTAGTGGTTCTCCATGTTTTAGCATCGTACAATCTGTCTTGACGTTCTCAATATCCTGACTTTGGTGTTGGCTGGAATTTGTTTTGAGTTTCATATGTTCTTCAATTCCAGGAATGGTGCCTTTGCTTTGCCAACCCGTGCCTTCGCATCTGCATCAGATCCTCCTTGTTTATCTATGATGCTGCCCAGAAATGTGAGAGTCTCTTTTTTTCCTCCTCCTCCAGTGTTTCGGCACCAAGTGTGGTTAAGTTATTGTTTTTTGTGTTTTATTTCAGGATTTTGCTTTTCCCTTGTGTATGTTGAGGCCTATTGCTTCAGAGGCTACTGCTGCACTGGCTGTCTTCACTTGTATTTACTGATGAGTATGTGATAGAAGATCTAGGTTGTCTGCAAAGTCCGAATCGTTTGGTTGATTCCGAGCTGTCCATTCTATTTCGTGTTTCTCCTGAGATGTAGAGATCTTCATAATCCAGTCGAACACCAGAAGAAAGTGGATGGGGAAGAGTATGCAGCCATGTCTGACACCGGTCTTCACTTGAAATGCATCTGTCAGCTATCCTCTACTCACGACTGTACAGTGTGGTCAGTCGTATCAATTTTGTATGATGACAACCTGAGGTACACCGTAGTGTCTAAGGAGGTTCTATCCACGTTGTCAAATGCCTTCTCATAGTCAAGGATGTTGATGTATATTGATGAGTTCCATTCAACCGATTGCTCAGCGATTATCTGTAGTGTCATGGTTTGGTCAGCACATGATAGATTCTAACGAAAGTCAACCTTTTGGTCCCGAAGTTGGGTATTTACTGCCCTTGCTTTTCTTCCCAAATCTTACTGAATAGAACGTGGAGCATGTTTGTATTTCTATGCCTGACTTCAATGCTTCAGCTGGTATGTTATCTGGTCCTGCTGCTTTCCCACTCTCGATTTGTCTGATGGCTGTGCTGATTTCTTTCATTGTGGGTGCAGTAACATTTGTAAGAAGATATATGTGTGCTGCTTCGATGTCTGGTGGGTTCAGTGGGGCTTGTCTATCTGATCTTTTCAAAGTACTCTACTCACCTGTTCCGTTGATCCTTAGTTCCCGTGGTCGGTTTTCCTTGTACTTGACTGGTCGCACTTACTTACTTACGCCTGCTACTCCTAATGGAGCATAAGCCGCCGACCAGCATTCTCCAACCCTCTCTGTCCTGGGCCTTCTTTTCTAATTCCATCCAATTCTTTTTCATTTTTCTCATGTCTATCTCTATTTCCCGGCCTAATGTGTTCTTTGGTCTTCCTCTTTTCCTTTGTCCTTGAGGAATCCATGTGAGGGCTTGTCTTGTGACGCAGTTTGGTGCTTTCCTCAATGTGTGTCCTATCCACTTCCAGTACTTCTTCCTAATTTCTCCCTCCGCTGGGATCTGGTTTGTTCTTTCCCATAGTTGGTTGTTGCTAATAGTGTCCGGCCAACGGATCCGAATTATTTTGCGTAGACAACTGTTAATAAACACCTGTATCTTCTGGTGTTTATTAACGCTGCCTGGAGTCCCTCAGAGGGCTACTGCCGGTCCCAAGCCCGGATAAAGAAGGACGGTTGGGCATGGAGTTAGCGACCTCATCCCGTAGAAAACTAACCCGCTAAAAAGACGCTAACCAAAAATACTGGTTTACTATATTTCCTTGTTATTTTTTTCGTCATATCATTTAGTTGTCTCATATCTCCTCGCAGTCTTTCCGTCTGTCATTCGTAGGTATTCCTCATATTTCCGCTCATCAGCTTTAATGCTTCTTTTCATTTACCTATTTGGCTGTGTATTTGGCTTATGCCTTGGTTTTGTCTACTCTTGTTCGGCTGTTGATTCCTGTCTTCTTGTTCTCTTTCGTGAATCTCATCCAGGGTATCAACAGAGATAAACTCTATGCTGGTGTTTCTTGCAGCCCATCACTCTATGGCATGTTAAAGTTATTGTTTCTTCAACCCCTTTCCACTTGTTCCTCATAGTAGTCTCCTTTTCTCTGAGTAGATCTCGTAAGGTTTGAAACTTACGCTGAGTGCTATCTTGAGTTCGTTGATTGCTGTTCGTACAGTTGTCGAGCGCTTCTTTGACTTCAGTCTCATCTTGACCACCACCAGGTGGTGATCTAAAGCTATATCAGCTCCTCTTTTGTTCCTCACATCTTCCATTAGCCTTCTTAATTTTCTAGTGATGCAGATATTATCGATCTGGTTCTCTGTAGCGTTATCCGTTAAAACCCATGTAGGTTTGTGTTTATGGAGGGAGAAGATGGTGCCACCTATCATCGTTTTTGTTGAAAGCGCGTAAATTTGCAAATTTCTCATCATTCCCTTTCTTTTCTCCTAATCCGCGTCATCTTATGATATCTTTATACTCGGTGTCGTCCATTTCAACCATCGCGTTTAGATCTTCCATCAGGATGGCCAGAACTTTTCCCGACCATTTCTCTACTATGGACTTCAGCCTCTCGTAAAACTGATCTTAATCGTCCTCGTTGCTATCATTGGTGGGTGCATATCACTGGATAAAATTGATTGTGATCTCTTCTTTCTTTGTTTTGAAGATTGCTTTGATGATTCTGAATCCGTAAGACTCTCATCCTATAAGTGTTTCTTATAGTTCTTTAAGCGGTACCAGTACAACTCCTTGTGTATGCGAAGCATTTTCTTCTTCATGACCAGAGAACAACATCATTTCTTCCGAAGTTAGCCGTTTTTGTCCAGCTTGGATCCAATGGGTTTCATTTATTATAAGAGCCGCCATATTGTTCTCTTGTCTCCGCCGATACTTGTACGGTCTTCCTGGTTTCCCACAGTGCGAACATTCTATCTACCTATATTAATTGTTGCTCTGTCTGCCAGAATGAGCATTGACCTCGTGATTTCCAAAGAATCTCGGCTTTCATTACGAGGTATCATAGTTCTTTTAATTGAATTTTTTAAACTCTCAGGGTGGAGTTTAAATAATTATACAGGACGTGGTCGCTAGCCTCATGCCCAACTGTTCCCCTTTATCCAGGCTTGGGACCGGCATTAACCCTAGAAGGGCTGCTGCCGGAGTTTCAAACCAAATAGCGAAGGCTAAACATGGTTCTTCATAACTATGCTGCAGTAAGCGTTATCTGTTCGTGTTCAAAAGTGACATAGCGAAATGTAATCATTTTAAACACTGATTTCGAAGATTTCCTGGTAAGTAATAATATGCGGAGCTTAGTTTGTTTATTGATAACCTTGATACTAACAAATCTATGCAGTATATAAGGTAATTTGAATTATCTGATAATAGTATATTGCAGTTAGGTAAGTTACTAAAAATATGTTTACGCGAATCAAATGTATCTTAAATCAGTTAGAGATATCTAAATAATTTTAACTGCAATCATCAGATTTTTATGTCTTAGCTAGTTATCTTGTTTAAGATCTGAAAGAAAAAGAAAAATATCCTATCACTAAGTCTTAGTAATGAATTTAGATAACTTACTTTTGCTGACCCTCTCAAGTATGCAGAAACGTGTTCATTATTGAAATCAGTTTCTTATTACCAAATGATTCGTCAGCCAATCATTATTCACATGGACGACACACGTACATCGGTTCAAATTCTCGTACCACATCACCCGAGAGAGATTGAATTAACAAGGTGAATAGAAAATAAACTGAAATAATAATAGCATCAATGGTAATGAGAAAGATTAAACATTGTGGAATATGTTTTGAAAAGAGGAGATGGATTCAGTGAATAGAAAAATATGAATTAATTTTGAATCTCAAATCTGCTTCACCCAACCTCAAGCAGGTTGGAGTTGTCTCACTGATGCCAACCAGATAGTCTGGGTCTACTAGTACAAAGTAGCCCAATATTCACTGACTTCATGAACTGATACAATGTCTTGATTTCACTGACTATAGCTTTCTGTCTACATACCCCTATCTCAGCCTGGATTGCAAGTCATGATAGGGAGTGGCTAAGGATAAGTAATACATATCCTAACCACCCTAATCGTTGTAGATCCGTAGCCTCATTTAATAATTTGTCATCTTTACTTGATATCTTACGTCCAACCTCAGTATTGCTCACTCGGTGGTCCCGACTTACGTGAAAAATGCTTCAAAGACAACTATGATCAAATAACATGAACTTACTTATATCCCTTACTTTGAAAGTCCACGTTTCGTCATTGTGAAGTAAAACAAAATAGTGGAATACTGCAACATCTTTGCTCTTCGTTATCCTCTAAACCCTCCGAGATGCGTTTCCGAGCAATAAGGCAAAAATAATTTATTACTGACAACATGTAAATCATATCTGTACTAGATTCTCGAATTTATTCTATTTCTACTTACTAAATAACTTATTTTGTTCAATGCCTATAAGGTTATTCAGAATAGAATGTTAATAGTAATATGAAAAGAGACTGAATATTTTCTTACCACTCTGTTAAAAAGCAGTTAATGCTACTATTGTTTCAATGATTGTCTTACTTTGAATGAGCATTATACTGTTGATGTTTGGATTCCACAATCGGAAATCTAACTCACCATTCTTGTTGGAGAAAGTTAATATGGATCATAATAGTAGACGAATTTCACATTTCTCACTTCAAGACTTAAGAATAAGGATCAAATATTGGATTACATCACAGTCATACCTGTTCCTCTATACTCTTTAATCATTCACGTTTCTGAGATGTGTCTAATTAGCATATAATTGTTTGATTTTTCCTTACAATGCTCAGTTTAGTCGGGTTGGGTCATTTTCATTAAATGATAATTTCTAGCCTGTTTAAACCTGAAAATCTGTATTTATATTTGCCTAGATTTTCTCTCTGTTTATAAATTCCTGATTTAAATAGTTTGCTCCTATGCCTCTTGTCGGCCTGAATCTTCCGAAAATTCAGTCAGTTATACAAGAATTTGTGGAGCCAGTTCCTGAACTCCCCAAAACTAGTAATGAACATATTTCATCCATGTGTAAACTCCCAACTCTCAGTACTTCAAAACAAACTCCTGAAGAGGACGAAGCAGAAGAATTATTTGGAGAGATTCGAGATTGCTTTGATGTCTCAGTGGGTCCATGCTCTGATCCTGATCAAATGTTATTAACAAAAGAAAGCTTGGCTCGAAATCCAGACATCGATCATGAGCTCTGTCTTTCAATGCGGAACTGCATGAATTCTGCTGCCTACATGAAAATTTCAAAATCCAGGTGTGAACTCCCAGCATACCAATTCAAAGAAGTGGGTATTTAGTTTATTTAATCATATTTGTACAGTTTGATGAGTGGGATTCTAGTACCTCGCACATGCAATATATTTTTCCGACCTCTCCTTATGATGTAGGATTATAAAGAGGAATAACGACAGTACACTTCTAATATAATTTGTAATCCTTTTAGGGATAGTACAATTATTACCTAATGTGGAAAATGCTATAGATACTAACTACATACTAATCAATCAATGATGTTAACAAATATTCCTAACATAAGACAGGTAATATACCCTAAAGATGTAGAACAAATCCGCTTCAGAAGTTTGGTTTGTATGATGCTGAAGTTGGAAATTCGAATTTACAGTTGCCGCTTCACATTTAATGTAAGCTTGTTTTCCGTACTCATATCTGTTAACCATAGTTTCTTGGAAGAAATTTAGTTTTATGGATTGTTCAGGTCAATATCTTAATAATCGGCCGCGAACTAATTGTGTGACCATATTCATCTTAAAGCTCAATAAAACGTCACATCAATAACAATATCTTTTTTTTCAATATATTAAATATTAATAAATAACCTTCATATATAATAATATTCACTTCAGTGTTCTTTTGTTCTAGGATATTGTCTCAACTATTCGAGATAACCAAGTTGTTATAATAAGCGGTGAAACAGGTTGTGGGAAGACTACACAGGTTCCACAGTTTGTTTTGGAAGATCAGGTCTTAGGTGGAAATGGGTCTGTTACGCGTATCATTGTAACACAACCTCGGCGTATAAGTGCTGTTTCGGTCGCTGAACGTGTAGCAACTGAAAGAGGACAATCTATAGGATCTTCCGTTGGCTATCAGGTCCGATTAGAACGCCGATATCCTCAACGTCCTCATGGATCTATCATGTTTTGTACGACAGGAATTATTCTTCAATGGTTTCGTTCTGATCCACTTCTAAAGGTAACTAAACATTAATCGTTTTTTCGAGTTATTTACGATTTTTCCGTACCAATCTATCATCTTCAATGATGAGGAACAAAACCGGATTTATCTCATTAAGTGTACGTCTGTGAACTACACGTTGATTTAAATTTATTGTATATAAACCAGGTGAGTGAACCTTCAAGGTTATGGCCAAGAGATCGAAAATGTTTCAGCTAGTGAATTAAGTAGTACAGTGAGCGGACCCCAAAGAAAATTTATTGTACAATTACAATTTCAATATACCGCGAGCTCTGATTTATGAAATATTCACATTAGAATCGACGTTAATGTTTATTTTATTTACTGTCAGAAGTTAAAACCTTGTAAGTGATGTTTAAGGTCGATCAGTACTCATTAACAATTTACTATGGTCTCAACCGCTGAACTAATCACAGATTTTATTTTTCCTCTGTCTTCTCAATCAGAAGTTTACTTTAGTAGTAGTACTAACACCATACGAGTTTATGAGACACAGAAGCGTTTTTATTTTGCTACTTTACTTCCCATTTTTATCATGTATTCACTGAGTTAATAAAATGCTAGTTTAAATCTTGACAGAAATTAACCTCGACAATGAACTTTGCGCTACGCTATACTTTGAATCTCTTCGTTATAGAATATCAGTCATATCATTGTTGATGAAGTACATGAACGAGAATTTTTATGTGATTTTCTATTGTGTATGCTAAAACGAATTGCTCCTCTTCGTCCAGATCTTCGAATAGTTCTCATGTCGGCAACAATCAATGCGGAAAAATTCGTTGAATATTTTGGTAAGTATCTATTTAAGTGCTTTCATGGTAGGGAGTCGTAGTTTAGTCGGATTGACTATATAAATAAAACTTCTTTGCTTTATCTCCAATATCCCCATCACTTTCGAAATGGTTTTAAAAGATTTACACACTATTGTTACTTAATATAGCTGTCGTTTGTATGCACTTGAGGTTTGATAAATAAGGTGGATGTAATTACGTAAATATGTTAATCGTTAGTGGATGGAATATTCATCATTATATTTCAAAATGTTTTTATGTATATTTTTAAGCTGTGCATCGTAAAAAATGATAAATATGGACATTATTTAAATAAATAACTTGCTATTATATTCGTTTAGATTCGTAGTTATAAGTTAAATTGGTTCGTAACATTTTCTGCTTGTTAGCAGGTTACCGTGTTAGCTTGCTCATAGCTTGTGGTGAATTCTCTGCAGTTATTTATTTAGTTGAACACATAAATATTGGCACAAGAGGGCACCAAATATATATGCTCCTCACAAAACAATGAGAATTTGAAGAGGAGAAGGAAAAAAGGTAAGGAGCGTAAAAAAGAACAATAACGAACAGATTAGTTTAAGGTAGTGTAATAATAATAATAATGGGGGAAATAGAAACGTACAATCAGAAAAGATCTTTCAGTTAGGGAAGAAGCAACCACTTTTTCTGAAGAAAGTAAAAGAAGGTTACAGCAGGATCGCCACTGGCTCCTATTCTGAGCCATATCTGATATAGTCTCTAGCCACTGTGTCGCACCATCTCTCGGACCCCAGACAGGGAGTCGTGAAGGACCAGCAGAAGCCAGCCTTTTGCAGATTTTTTTCATACCACGACATGTCATACATTGACCACCTCTCCGCTTTTTCCAACCAATCTCAGGGTCGGAAAATAATGCACGACGTGGAATTCTCTGGGACGACATTCGTAGAACATGTCCAAGCCACCAAAGTCAGTGTTTCAAGATGGTGACACCATTTGGATTATCGTCTGTGCCCGAACACACGATGCCGAACTTCTGCATTACTAACATGGTGTTACCACTGGATGTCAGCAATCCATTGGGTACAATAATGATCAGACACAGAGAGAGAGAGAGGCCAGGTTTCACAAGCGTAGAGCAAAACTGCTCTCACCGACGCGTTGTAGATCCGACCTTTTACAGCCAGACTAACATCACGAAGGCACCAAAGATGGCCTAGATTGGCATAAGCTGCTCTTTCTTTCACTATACGTGGATTGATCTCATCACTCACGCCACCATCACCAGCACTTATGAAGCTACCTTGATACACGAACTTGTCAACTACTTCTAGCTGCTCACTATCCAGGGTGATTAGAGGATTAGAATCCTGCCAGTCTTGTAGAAGTACTTTGCACTTCGAAGGTGCAAAGCACATACCATACCTACAGACACTGATTGCCAAATGGTTAAGTGCGGATTGCATGCCTTGGGCATTATCGCACAGTAAGACAATATCATCCGCATACTCAAAATCGAGAAGTCTTTCTCCAGGCAACAGATCCACACATCCATTACTTACATCCATCAGAGCTGTTTCCAGAATGTCATCGATGGCAAAGTTGGAGAGGAATGGTGAGATTGGGCAACCCTGCCTAACCCCACTGCTTGGATGGAACAATGGAGAAAGGTGGTTGTATGCCCTTACTCTGCCTGAGGTGTTTGCATATTGGGCTTTTAGGATGTTAATAAACGTTTCAGGCACACCCTTCTTCAACAGACAATCCCAGAGAACAATCCTGTCCAACGAATCGAAGGCAGCCCTGATGTCAAGAAACACTACGATTGTTGGCCTGTGATAAGTATGACGGTGTTTTAACATTTGGCAGAGGGTGAAGATATGATCAATACATCATCGACCAGAACGAAAACCAGCCTGCTCCTCACGAGTCAATCTTTCTCGGGTTTTGAACAACCTACGAAGTATGACGGAAGCCAATAGCTTGGACTCAATCGGAAGTAGACTTATCCCCCAATAGTCGTTACAGGAACGACGTGAACCCTTTTTAAAGATAGGGACAACTATCGACTCATTTCATAACGTTTGTAAACTCTCTAGCTCCCGAACCTTTGTAAACAACGTCGTCGGTTCCTTAGCCAGAAAGTCACCACCATCTTTAAAAAGAGCCGGAGGTAAGTCGTCTGGGCCAGGTGATTTGTAACGCTTCAAGAGTTGGAGTTCCTTGCGGACTTTCGCCTCATTTGGTGGATCAGTCTTCACCGGCTATGGAGGGCAGGACAGTCTGACCGATGTTGCCGGAGCAGCAGGCCAGTTGAATTGCCCTTCGAAAAATTCTACCCATCGTCCAAGACGTCGATGGATGTTAGTGATTGGCATCCCATCATCCCCGCAGATTGTTTAGCTCACACCAGATTTCTTGCTGCCAGTCGCTCGGGTGAGTTGGAAGAGCTTCCGGTAGTTACCAGATAGAGATTCTGCTTCCAGCTCATTAGCACGCTCCGAATACCAGGTTTCTCGGTCCTTACGCAAGCTTCTCCTGATTTCATTACGTAACAGCCTTTGTTTGTGATCAAACTCACGGTCACCCGGAGTAGACCGACGAGCTTCAATGAGTTGTAAGGAACCAGAAGAAACCCAGTGCTTATAGGCGGAAGTTTCGCGAAGCTGCAAGCGACTTTACTCACCATTTTCATGGCGTCATGCAATTATACTGCGCGGCAGTTCGTTTTGTTCTACTTTACGGCTGCAAAACGTGGCCATTAAGAGTTGAAGATATTTGCAAGCTACTAGTATTTGACCACAGATGCCTTAGAAATATTGCTGGCATTTGCTGGGATGACCGGGTAAGTAGTAGTGAGGTTAGACGCAGTGTATTAGGGAATGATGGTAAATCAGTTGATGAGGTTGTGAATCTTCATCGACTGAGTTGGTTGGGCCACCTGTTCCGTATACGTGAACACCGATTACCACGGCGCTAAATGTTGACTAGTTTTGGGGATGGTTGGAAGAAAGTGAAGGGCGGCTAAACCAAAAGGTGTCATCAGTGCCTGAAGTCACTAACTTCTAGTCTTGGCCATGTTGGTAGATGCAGACTACTTGGTTGTGGTACGCGTGACTATCGTAACCAACGGCCGAAACTCTGTGTGACATCTATTTTGTATTTTCAAATCATCTACTTAATTATAGAAAGTAGGTAATTGGTTTCAGTTAATATTTTTTCAATATTAGTTTTGTTTGGCTATTCAGTCAGAAAGAACTCTTCATATGTCTAACATTCATTTTGATGTTATCATGTGTTATAAACAACTTGAGATCTCATTAAATCTCAGGTTTAAACAGAAATTCTCAATTAATATTAATCTACCTCAATTAATTTTAAGACGTTTAACTTCCGGCCACTTAAAGATTGTCAAATTTCTTCGAAAAACTGTTTGTTACTCCTTCATGATAACGAACAACAGCAAACTTACCATTGATATTTCCAGTAATTGTAAATAGACAATAATTGTTTAAGACTTTTATTTTGGATTACCACCATTTTCATGGCGTCATGCAATTACAACCAATGCTCATCTTTACTTTTTGGTGGGATGGTAGATAGCCTTGAACCTAGCTCGGTTTATTATTTAGTTACTAAATAAGCTGAAACCAATTTACTGACATCGATCCATTTGGATTGATGAGTTTCCTGGTCACTGAAAAGTAAGGCAAGATTAGCGCAAACGAGGGCATGTTCAGAGTCCAGATAGGTACTCCAAGAGGAGCGGCAGTCGTGTACACAACCACGCCAGCGGTAGCTGATCGCGATGTGATCAATCTGAGTCGAGGCTTGAAATACAAATAAAGGACACTGGGTAGCACATCGGCGATGACTGTGTCGGTAGTTAATGCTAGCCAAAAACAGGTCGTGGTCTGCATACATTTGCAGTAAATGGTCCTCGTTATCTAACCTGTGACCAACAAGTCCCCATCGGCCACCTAAATGACTCTCTTCTATGCCTAGACGCCCGACCTGATCATTCAAGTTTCCGGCCAGTACTAAAATATCTGTCGGACTCATTTTCTGGAGAAGAACAGTTAACTGGCGGAAAAACTCATTCTTGGTTGTATCCAGGCTGCAATCTTTCGGAGCATAGGTGGAGATAATGAAAAGACATCGTTTCTCACAATGATTTCTCAATTTGATGAGACATTCTAATCTAACAGCAATAACCGACTGTCAATGGTGATCCAATCGATCAGTGTTGCCTCAGTTCCAGTGAGAATGTCGAAGGGATCCAGTTTGAATGATATACGTGGTTTCAGAAATACTCAGTATTCGTATTTGGTGGTGGATTTCAACTTTCAACCAGTCAGCGACTTGAGATTTTTTAGGTAGGACAAGGTTTCCACCCTATTGTTCAGTTCTTGTCATACTATCGCAATTTTTGTTGTTTCTTGACTAAAATTTATAGTATACAATAAATTCACCGTAACTGTAAATGACTACACTTGGGATTTCCAACAAGCTTACGTTTAATCATGATTTCGTATTACGTAAGTGGTTAATAGTTACCATTCTTAAATGTCTATTACTACATATCAGTATATGATTATTTCTCTGAACATTTAGAACCTTAACTTTGAAATCTGTTCTGAATCTGACGAATACCTTTGATTTAATTTTTTTATTACTTTTAGACAATTGTCCTAAATTTGAAATTCCCGGTAGAACCTTCCCAGTGAAGACATATTATTTAGAAGATGTTTTGAGAGAAACTAAGTAAGCTGACTTCGTGTAATAATATTATAATCAATAACCACCCGGTAAATCGCACTCTTCAGTTACTATAAATATTTATTTGTAATGTTTCTTAAGTATTAATGTAACATCGATGTATAATTCCTAGTCGTGTTATAAGGATTGCGATTGTAGTGTTATTCTTACGTGTATTATTCTGCTTAAATATTGTCTCATACTAGATAATTTCATTAATCAATGAATACTCGTTTGAATACAGATTGTCACACATTAATCTCATTTTATGCTCTTTTTCCTACTATTTCATAAAGCTTATATTTTCATTGGTTCCAGCGGTATTCAGTTTCGTTTCTGAAATTTGATAACTAATCCACCCCGCACACTGAAAGAAAGTGACTTTTCAGTTTCCCCTTTTTATTTTTATGATTAATTAAAATATGTTCTGTAACTCGTTATTACTTATATTTCAAGTGTAGAAAACCTAACTGATATCGTTTTGATAGTGAGGAATTTCACCAGTTAGGCTTCAAAATGAAAATTTGCCTATTATTTAACTTTTAATGAATTCTTGAGTGACCATTAAAACTGACAGTGTAGGTTATAGCTCATTTTTTTTATGTAACTAAAACATCTTGATATTACGTTTAGTTGCTTCCTATTTATTTATTTATTTCAACACATAGATACTGGTACAAAGAGGCATCAAATACATATGCGCGACACAAATCTCATTCGATATATGTGAGGGCTGTGATACTGCCCGGGTGCCCTAACCGAAGCAGGTGATTTTCTTAGGGGGCCACACCCGGAGCCTTCGACCTGAGGGTCTGATCCACAAGGCAGTGGAGCATCGTAAGGAGATGCAGTCCCATGGTAGCCGGTGACCAACAATTGGTTCACACGCCATTTTTTCCCACAGGATACTGGAGCCCATGTACACCATTGGTTTGGAATCCGGTTAAAGCGCCGGATATTCGTTTTTCGTCCTCTCATTTTCGTAAATGCCCTGGTACGTCCGAGAGTGGGGAGAGTCCGCTCTCCCTCTCGAAATGCTCTCACATGGCCACACAGTTGCTTCCTATATACTATAGTGATATGTTTGATCTATTTATTTTTAGTTTACATCTGTAAGTTTTTCTATTGATTATTAACTTAGTTTCTACATTCTTTATCATTTAGTATCAATTGAGTTTCAATTATATCAAGCGAAAAAATTGGATTGAAACTTTTTATGAATTTATTATTTCTCTTAGATTTTGGTTGCCAAATAATGCTATAACCGCTTTATGCCGTGATCAATCACGTACATTAAAACAGCGTCTTTTAAAATCTAATCTTTCAAAAAAAGAAGCTCGTATATTATCTTATGGAAAAAGCCCTGAATTCAATAAGTGGTTGCATTCATTAAAAGGGTATGTTAAAGTTTTTAGAAAGAAAAATATCTTTCATTGGCTTTTTTCCTCGATAATTTTTCGCGATATGAAAATACTGCTTTTTTGAAAAAAAGTGTGCCCGTTTTCCCCGAATTCCCTGGTGCGTCTGGTGATGGAGAGGGTTATTTTCTCCTCTTCAAGTTCTCTCATATTCCCACACATTCACAGTCCTTGTCAGGGAAAGTTTTTCTCATTAATTCCATGCGGTGTGTGTGTTGTTAACACAAGTGAAAAAAAGCAAACTTCAGGAGCTCAAACTGCGAGGGTGGATACTCAGGTTGTGCCAAGAGAAGTTAAAAAGCCCTAGTTCCAAATTATTGGTGTACAAGGCCTCTAGGATCCTGACGATACGAACGGCATATGAACATATTTATGGTCACAGGGTACCATGGAACATCGTTTCCTAATATTGCTCCTTTTCGTCATGGAATAGACCTTTAGGCCTAAGATTCGATAAATGAACCCCCTAAGGAAGCAATCTGCTTTCGTTTGAGCGCCTGAATGATATTCCAGTCTATATCCAAGTATTTTTTGTGGTTTATACTATTTTTGGTACCCAGTTGTATCAGATTTCCTGTGAATTAAATTAAAATATGGTCAATTAGTCGAGTTTTATTAATCCTAGATACTGTTTACGGCTGTGAATTTCACCCTTCAAATAGTTACAATATCAAATTCCAGTTTTGCATCAAAAGTTGTTTAACAGGATATAAAGGTTTGGTTTGGGCTCTTTTATATAACTAACGGAAAATTTTATTTAATATGATGGTTTAAAATATGTTCCACGATATCCGTACGAAGGGAAATGATACAAAAAACTAAGAACACCGTTTGTAGTGAATTTATATTTATTCAGAATTAGATATAAAATTAAAGTTATAATGTATACATGAAAGATTTAGATCAAATAATAGGCAGGAAGCTTATATTTAATATGTGGTTTGCCAAGAATCGTTCCATTTAAAGATAATTTTACTCGCTGACTAATATCATTTGAAGTACTATCGGAAATCAAAAGAGAGTCCTTAGGAGTTTGTGTCAACAGCTCTCGATCCTTAAAGATTCATTATTTCGTAAACGTTTCGAAAAAAATTAGATCGACTGGATTTCGGTGCTTTTAAAGTTTCTAATAATGTAGTTGTCTTTGACATCTGTTATAACTGTTACGTTTAAAGAGATTACGGTATCTTGTAGACCAAAACGTGTCATCAGTCCTTGAAATCATTAACTTCTGTTCTGAGCCTTGTTGGTAGATGCAGACTACTTGGTTGGGTTCCGCGCGACTATCGTAGCCAATGATTGGAGACTGGGTGACGTGGCTCAGAATAAATCACAATGGCGTCGGTGTATTCACTCTTTGTCTTCCCTTAAACTATGATATTAAAATTGCTCTATATCTTTCTTTCTACCAACTAATTCTTTATTTCTGTACTACATCCTTATATTCAATCTTTCTTTTATATCTTACTATCATTGAAGTAACTAATTCTATGAATCTGGTGTTCATCTTGTTGTGCTAATGAAGTGTGGCAACCTGGACTGATGCATATATGTGCCTGTTCCTGTGTTGTAGCTGACTATCCGACTCAAACCGGCGAACGGAAAGAAAGTCAGCAACACAACAGGACAAGCTAGCTATTCTACTGTTCTCCATCCCTGTCGACTACAGAGAGAAGACTAAATTCGACCGAGCGAAAGGTATATTCCACAAGCAACTCGTAAGCATCAACGATCACGCACACAAAATGATGCGTATATACAATACAAACATGTCCTTGGAAAACGTCATAAATAGCACGTTAAAAAGCGGAAACGAATCAATGACATTTAAGGTCTCTCCGAATGAGAAATGCAAACTAGGTGCGAAAGTGGTCGTCTTTGGCACGAAAATGAGAAATTCAGATTTTCAAAATAAAATCACAAAAATAAGGCGTTTACCAAGTGATTTCTGGAGATCTAGCATCCCAGACAGATTTTTAGGTTGAATCAATGTAGCTTCTGATATACGTAATAGACGAGATTGAACCCTATAAGGAAAGCTAGTACTTATACAATAAATTGCTTTAAATGACCTATTTCTATCTACTACATGATCGCTATCGATCAAGTGTGACAGAATACATCCGTGTGTTGTTTTGTCTATACCCTTTCCCTATCACGAAGAGGGGTGTTCACTAACTTATTGGCACAGTTATCTGGTTGTACATTTAATATGGCTTTCTCCACAGGAGCAGCTTAATTCGTAGCTACACATGGATGTAGCAAAATCAGGTAACTTATCCTTTATCAATCACCATAAGTGGGCTAAAAAACGATAGACAGACTTTGGCTGCAATAAAAGTCCTCTTCGCTTTAGTCACTCTATTTCTTAGTACATCTGTAGCCATATCTTCGCCAAATCGTAGCTTCAGGAAGATAGGTTTCCTACTAACCGTTTATTTCGCTCTTTTCCTGTCCATTTTGGCAACTTGCGTGACTTATGGTGTAGGTAAAATATCCGTCTACCAACCAAAGGACGGGTTTACTGCGCAGCAATTCGTTCCGTTCTTCTTTATGGCAGTGAAACATGGCCGGTAAGATTAGAGGATATTCGTAGGTTGCTAGTATTCGATCATAGGGGTCTTCGAAGCATTGCCCGTATATCCTGGGACTATCGAGTAACTAATGTAGTTGTTAGGAAACGAGTATTAGGTGAGGATGGCAAATCCATTGATGAAGTAGTGAAACTTCATCAGTTGAGATGGCTGGGACATGTGTTACGTAAGCCCAACCACCAACTGCCCCGACGTGCGATGTTTTGTTGTATAGGAGTAGTTTGGAAGAAATTTAGGGACGGCCAAACCAAGACATTCTAGTTTTCTGAATTCTTCATGTCCCTTTCTTTTTTCTCTTTCCAAATTTATTTCACTGGATTATACTCCTTGAATGACATTTTCAAATCCTAATCTTTCCAGTCACTGCTTATACTTTTATTACCTTTACCACTATGGGATTTGAATCGACGATTGTATTTATTTGCTAATGTCGTATAGCAACTCGAACTGATGTATGTATGTACGAAGTTCTACGTTGTTACTCACTGACTGACTGTATAACCAAATATGACAACCTGAAGTGCAATAGATATTTCATTTTTATTTCTAACATATCAAATTCTTCACCCTCTTCTTCAAGTATATTCTTTACTCTCCAATTATTTAAGTACTTTTTTTACACAAATTTATATTTTGTTATGTCAGTATGTTTTTTTCACATCGTTTGCTTTTTATTATGAAGCTGTGTTTCAAGCCTTTTTTTATTGTTATCACTAATATACCTATACTTGTACTTTCTACCTCTGCTATATATTTTTCTTTGTTCCTTTTAACTATTTAATCATGTGTTAATGTAATTCGTTTATTTATCTACTCTGAAAAAGAAGAAGGTTTACATTTGTGTGTGATGTGCGGGAAGTTTAATTTTCTGCTAACTTGGATATTACTAATACATCATTTATTTTTTAAACAACATTCCATATAATTCTCAGCTTCAAAAGTATTAAACCAAATTTTGTTAATGATGACTACATGTTTTGTATTCGTCAAACCATTCGGTATAATCGACCATTATGAGTTTAATTATTTTCGCTACTTTGTTGGGTGATTTCACTAATTAATCAATGATGGAATTTGTTTGCAAACCGCTTACAAAAATTTGTATTTAATTGTTATTAGATGGAGGTAGGTTAGATGTAGCATCATTTTTAGTAGTGGTAACTGTATCATTTGTTTATAAACACTTGTTTTATTCTTATTCATCGTCAAATGTACTATGAAATATACACTGATAACTGACGAGGCACTAGCAACATTAAACATTCGGATGCCTTAATTTTGTTAAGCATTTTTATTTCTCTCTTTTTCAATATATCTGCCTTATTTTTAATTCTTACCTATACTTTTATGGGTTTATTGATCTCATGTGACTTTTTTCTATTGTTTTCTGTAATTTTAAGTCCATGGTAACGTTTTTTGTAACTGTACAGTTTGATTATACAATAAATTCAAGGAAATTTTCCACTCAATGACATCGTACATGTTCATAAACTGAACGTTTTGTCTTACATTTTTATGGTAGCTAAAAACGTTATTCAATTGTCTAGTGGTTGGAAGAGTTCAGTAGAATATTCTGTATAATTGTTTGTACTTGCCAATAGGGAGTATCTACATACTTGAAGGAACCTAGTGCTCCATTAAGAGCCCAAACCTAGTTCACACGTTTTGACAACAAAAGATCACACTCTGATATATATCTTAGCACCCCAAACCTGGTTGGTAGAAATTAGTCAGTAGTAAGAGCAAAACGTTTCTAGTGCATTCTATCTAGAGATTTATGAGGTATATTTTCAGGGTTACCGTGAAATATTCCCAATTTGTAATAAACGTAAGTATATTCTATACTGCAATTAATGAATAGTGCTCAATCTATCTATTAGATTCTAAATCATATCGACCTATCTACATCCGCCATGATTAGCGTTTTTATTATCATCGTTATTAGATTTTATAATATGCATATGCTTATTTCTAAAGTAATAGGATCATCAGTTGAATTCATCGTTTAAATCTTGCAGTAGCACAAATAAAACTATGTTGAAATCATGTTCCTTTTTTGTAGGAAAAATTCAGACTTTTTATGCTTCTGTTTCTGTAACGAACTAAATATAAGGTTACTTAGTACTAGTACGATCAGTGGTGTTATATTTTGATTAAGGGAACTATATTTTTCTCAAATTTATATACTAACCATAATTCAGCTTTACAGTTGTATAAGCCTTCTTTCCTTTAGTCAACTGAAACATACTCCTTGACCAAAAGTGAAATTTGAATTCTCTCAAACAAAGTGCAGAAATTTTCATCAGTTTTTTCTGAGATCAATCAATTTTGCAATTTTCATTTATCTATCTACATTTTTAATCTTTACAATACAGAATTTATAAGTTTCTATTAAGTTAGTACCCTCCATTTTCTGAATTACGCTAACTAGATATCTAGATGAAAACCACTTATATGTTGGTGTGTTGGAAAAAATCATTGTTCTTCTGATGTCTGAAAGTACAGGGAAATGTAGATGATTATTTAACTTCAATTTCCCAATACATATTTCTATATATTTTGTCATAAGAATAAAGAAGCAATAAATTTCTGAAAATTAACATTTTGCAATTATTATGTACATTATTATTAATATTTATCAAATACAGTTTAACGTTTGCATATAATAGTTACCAGCTTAACCGTGCATCTTGGTATTATTTATTAAAAGTCTCCAATAAAATTTTTAACTTTGAACATTCAGATTATCTTCCAATGCAATAGAAATTTTACGTAGTGTTGGAGAAGATACCTATCCTCAAACCGATCTTATTGCACATTCAGTTGAGCATATTTTACAGAATACACAATCGGGTGCAATACTTGTTTTTGTTCCAGGTCTTGTCGTAAGTCATCATCTTTGTGGTGGTGTTTGATTTCACTATAAAGATTGATATGTATGTACCATTCAGTATTTCGTTACAACTAATTTTTCCATGTTTTAGATGCGATGCTATGTTATCTTACATCGTTTATTCATGATTGTTGATAACTTCCTTGGTTGGCTAACTGTGATGAAATAACTTGATTGTAGATTAAGTGATCTTTTTGTTGGTGTCGTTGTGCAACGAGTGATTGTAAATTTTTTGATATTTTTACTCTATACAGCGTCTAACCCTGATCAGTAATCAACTTGAAGCTCAGTTTACGTGAAATATGTCTTATATAATTAAATTGAAATGCTGGAAATTTTTAAAGTTAGTACAAAAAGATCATGAATCTTAAGTTTTAAATGTGTCCCTCTGTTAGCGGGACATAGACTGGATTAAAGCATGCTCATTGCACGACTGCTTTGGTGCACGCTGATTGACTAATTCTTATCCAATCAGCACTAGTCGATAGTTGGAGAATACTCTAGAATCTTCTCATGTAAAAACTATGAATATATTGACGTTTTCCCTATTGTGGTTCTTACTTGCTTCTTGCTTCCATCTAACTTTGTTATTTGGAATATAATCTCTTTCCTGTTCAACCGTTTTCTGATTTGGGGACTTGTCGAGTGATCTGGTGTCCAAGAATACTAAGGAATAGGAATAGCTGGGTTATAACCGTAAGAAAAAGAGATTATAACACCCTCAAAATTTGTTTGTGTCAATAAATCCAACTAATGAACTATTTTCATACTCAAATAGATATTCAAAAACATCTTGAACTTTAGTAGTGTAGTGTATGCTACTAAGTTGACAGATACAAGTAGTATGTACCAGCGATCAGAAGTGGACTGCCTGAGAGCAGATGTACAAATAATGTACTTAATGCATGATTTTCACATTCTACTAAACCACCGCGTGATTACTCATCGAACAAGAAATGTTCGTTCACTACAGTAGTATTGTATTTTAAAAATATTTATGTTGATTGTTTTTCTGAGTTTTCAATACTGTAAAGTTATTAAATGAATTCACTTAAAAACGAACAAATTTAGCTTCAAAGTAAGTGGCATTATACAATATGGTTCTAGTTCGACAGGATTATATTAAAATTACCATTTTATTTTATTTCAACACATAAATATTGGTACAAAAGGGTACCAAATATAGATGCGCCACACCATATTTGTGTGTGTGGGCTGTGATACTGCCCGGGTGCCCAAACCAAAACAGATGGTTTTCTTAGGGGGCCACACCCCGAGCCTTTGACCTAAAGGTCTGATCCACAAGGCAGTGGAGCATCGTGAGGAGATGCAGTCCCATGGTAGCCGGTGACCAACGATTGGTTCATACACCATTTGTTCCCGCGGGATACTGGAGTCCATGTGCACCATTGGTTTGGAATCCGGTTAAAGCGCCGGACATTCTCTGTTCGTCCTCTCATTTTCGTAAACAACATCCCCGCCACGAGAAGGCAATGAGTAGGACTTCCCTGGCAGAGGCTGTATGCTCATGGCTGTGTGACAGGATTTCGAGAGCGAGAACAGGCCCACCCCACTCTCGGCCATACCAGGGCATTCGGGGGCAAATTACCATTAATAGATATCAAACCATTTTATTTCTATTAATTTCTTGTGTGCATCTTTTTTCAACTTAAAGTTCCACTGTTTACTTCTTTGATTATGTTTGTCGCTTATTAGGACATAAAAGATGTAATCAGAAGTTTACGTGAATTAAATCCAAGACGATATGATGATCGTTATGGAAGTGTTAGAATTTATCCATTACACTCAAGAATTCCCACGTCTAGAGATCGCTCACTGTTCGAACCGTCACCAAAAGATCAAAGAAAAGTTATTATAGCAACTAATATCGCTGAAACGAGGTCAGTGAAGATTTATCACTACACTTTATTTCAATGTACGGCTGTTTATCCATCTGTTTATGTGTTTTTTTTCAAAAGATCGAAAATATTTGCTATTGATAAAATCGCACAGTAATAAGTAAATTACGATACATGTATGAAAATAAATAAGGTTAAATTTTATGACATATATTCCAACAAATGACTACAATCTTTTACATCAGTCCCATCTATTATACCAATGACAAGCTGTGAAATTGACGTATAAGATTAGTTCAGCGAAGAGTTCTCTTTTCGGCGAATTCATTTTCAAAGCTGTACAATCGCAAATATATATACTTATTTTTACAGGGTGATAATAATACTGATAATAAACTTATGATATACATGGTGACAGTGAGGTTAAATAAACAAAGATATTAGAAAATTTTTTTAAAAAACAAGGAAAGTTTGATAGTTAATGGCTTAGATATTCATCGGGTAAGAGTAGCTCAGCATGATAAAATAACATAAAATGTTGAAACAGAGATGAAATGTAATCGGAATGATCGTTGAAATAAAAACAAACTGGTTGGGGGTACAAGATTTGAAGGGAAGATGGAAGGTGAAGCAGGTGGCTGTAAAAGAACAAGAGTAATGAGAAAGAGAAAAGATTTTAATACATTAAGACCATGGTAAAAGAAGAGGTTGTACCAGTCTCTTTTGTACACATAATTCTGGTTTTTCAAAATGTATGGCTATTGCCTCGGCAATGCAAAGAAGATGTAGTCTAATTGTCTTAGGAAGGCTTCTACTTACCTTGTAGATGATTTTGAACGCAGAGTCTGTCTTGATTGAGTGACCTGTATTCACAAGGTGTTCGATTATAGAACTTCTTATTGAGCCGCTGCCTCCTCTTTTTAGCCACGCCGGACAATGTTCTTGAATTCTTTTGGATAAAGTACGTATCGAACGACCTATATACCTAGCTCCACAAGAGCAGGTATAACAAAAATCTGATAAAAAGCCCAACATGAAATAAAATGGGAAGAAAGTAGTTGCATTGAGATTTGAATGATTCAAAGAGAAATTAGGATTAAATACATTTGTTCAGTACTAACTATTGAGTTTTCTTATCTGTCTAATACCATCACTGAGATGGAACTAACGTTTTATCACTTTTGTAAATGATGGTACCATATCTTGTTATATCTAACGATACAGCTGCAACTGTCATCCTGTTTTTCTTCATTGGAGTGCTCACTTTGTATGAGTAAAACATTTTGTGACCATTTCTCACTGAATCATGTCGATGCGGGATGAAAAACACTTAATTCGTTTATCATTACAGCTCATTTTAGTTCTTTAGTCCGCATCATATTTTCATCGACCGCTTTCCTGTATTATGCTACACTCATGCCTAGATGTGGTTTTGAATATTCCACCATTACTTCACGTACCAGTTGATCACTGATTTCAGAACATGAAATTTAGTATGTTAAATATCGTTTCTCTGATAGCGTAGCAAGAAGACAGTTGATCTAAAAAAATGTGATGTATTTGAGTCATTTAGATCAACCTGACCACACGTAGATCTACATATTGAGGCATTTTTATATGAAGACCAATAAAGGTTAATTAGAACAGAGCAAGAACAAACATTGATGCAGAATAGTATGAATTCATATTATTTCGAGGTTTCTCGTCAGCTGCTTACAACCAAATATGATAGAATTTTTACATGGAGATAGTGTGAAACAATTGACATAAATGAGTGTAAATAACTGGATTACAATAATAACTATATATATATGCTAGAACAGGTCAGAGGTCAAAAGGGGGGGGTTAATTAGATAAGAGTTCAATAAATATAACGTGATAATTAGAAATAAATAATGGAAAAAAATAATATAAAATGACAAGAAGTTATTACACCACGGTAGGTCTTAAAATGAATTAAAGACTACCAGGATAGATTCAATGCTATAACAAACTACAATGTCAGTTGAGAATTTGTAATAATTTATAAACGGACAAGAGAATCTCTTAGCGTACCGATTTATAATTTACTTTTTTTTAAATTACATGTAAGACTTATTAGATTCTGTCATTTTCTCTACCGATTGTTAATGGGTTCACAAGTTCAGTGTAAGGCTGCATGTAAACCTGGATCAACCGATAACAATGAAAACATACTAAAAATATGATGCACATCTGCTACCTACTAACTGTCTATTTCTAACGTGATTTTGGCTAACTTGTTATGTAAAAATGTAATACGTTTTGCTTTTGTTTGGAGAATTTGAGTGATCTGCTTTGTGAAACTAAATACCTTTCTTTCTCTGTAGCATAACCATTCAAGACGTAGTTTATGTGATTGATTGCGGTCGTATCAAAGTGACAGATTATGATCCGAGACAGAACACATCAACTTTAACTGCGATCCTTGTTAGCAAAGCCAATGCAGCTCAGCGTTCTGGAAGAGCTGGCCGGTAAGGTTTCTTAATTTAAAATGACTTCGTATTCTGTCTTTCCGGCAAATTTTATCTCAAACAAGGAAATTTAAATCTTGATCATGTTCTTTTTATTATATTATGCTAAATTAATTTGCAATATCAAAGTAATAAATACTAGGGTGGTAGAATACGTCAATCATAAATCAAGTTCCCATAGTGATAAGGTATAATATAATTATTTTAAATAAAATGGTATTTATTTAGCTTCTCAATAATCAATTATAATTTCAATGGCTAAGTCAGAGAGTTGTAGTTGATTTTGCTAAATATTCTAACACAATTCTAGGTCATGAAGGCAATATACAATAAGAAAACTGCTCTTCACTCATACTCTATGGTTCATAATTTTCTCATAAGTTTATTACGAATGTAGTGTAACTAGTTCAAAAATGAAATGCTTTTTGACTAAATATCAAAGCTTCAAAAACATTTAACGGTTGTTAGTTCCTTTGAATACCATACTTGCTATCTGAAAACCTAAATCTGAAAGGATGTTAACATTTATTTTCCAAGATATTGCCAGATTTTGCATGTATTAAAGGTGTATAATTTGTCTATCGATTGCTAAAATCAAATAGCGGGTTGTAATAAATTTTACATTTCCAAGTCATGCATCTTGACTATATTCTTTCTTTCAGTCTCGACAGTAATATTACCTGAAGACATTGCTTCATGCATTTTTGAAGATGATAATTAAAGATTTGCTTCATTCACTTTAGAATGTTACTGATTCACGTTCCACCATTCTGAACTGACCATTTTGAGTATCAGTTTAGTGTTGTCTTTCTGTAATGATTTCAAATCCGTGGTGTACAATGATATTTTAAGCTTTAAGTTAACGCGAATGTTCATTATGAATGTTCGCTAGAGAAACTATCTACTCGACTTTCAGCTAATGATTATGATTTAAAATTTAATAGGTTTTTATTCGAAACCATGAACTATACTGCAATACAAACGATCAAAAACGGTTTATGTAGGTCAGCAGCAGTAATACACGAAATATTAACCAATCCACTTACTACAAAGTCACCCAAATGCTTTAATATTCTCTTTAGTTTTTGTATGTAAGCCCTCTCACTTCTTGATTTTGAATTCCATGTGAAATAGACTTCAGCTGATTCCATCTGAGTTCTGAGATTTCTACACCTTACTTCAGCCTACCATCGATACCACGAACATTTAGCAATATTCGTACCTTGTTGATACATGTAATTACCTATCTGTATCTGAACACTACTGCATCACTGTGATTATTTATCACTTAAAAGTATTCGTTCAATTCTAAAACCGTTTCTAAGTATCGTAATTTGTTAATTGTACTTTTTAAATATAGTTTACAGATAAAGCAATTGACTTATTAGCGTGATAAGTTTTCATCACATCGTATACTATACTGCAGGAGTAAAAATTATTTGACCTAAAAATATTTTAACTATGATTTATTAATGAATTTGATATACTGATTCAGTTGTTTATTTCTACGAATTAAGTCATTTCAGGTTATTTTGCACTAATATTTAATTCATTCATGCAGAATTTTTCATTTTAACATCATCTCGGTTGTCTAATTATTCAGTTGTCAATTACCAACTATAATATATATGTTGTTAGTAAAATAATTGTGTATATGATGTTCATCGGTTTCATGTTCTAAGTAAAAAGTTGCAAAGTTACTTGTTATCATGACTGCAACTGTTAAATTTACATGGATAGAGATCAAATATCTATTTATCGCTCCGGTTGATTTCAGACCACTTAAGCTATCCAACCAGTGATTCTGTTCATGTAATGAAATTAAACTAAGAATTCTACACCGAACATGTACCTTTCCTATAATCAATGAACTTATTTTTTGATTCAATATCTTTGAATTGGCGCCTATTGATCCTTTCTAACTTACATAATATTGTGTCTTTCTCAACATTAATATTATGCCGATTCACGTGTACACGTTTTTCAGTTTTTTTTTAATTAGTTTACTTATTTTATTCATAGTGTTTACTCAAATTTATCAATGATTGGTTGGTCATACTCTATTTTGAGTTCCAGTGTTTTGAAACAATATAGATGAAACCAAATAACAAAAGCCACAAGAAAAAAATCGAGATAATAGATTATTTGGTCTGTCTGTCTGGACTCATTGATTTCTAAGTATGTCACTTAACCTACTTAAAAATAACCCAAACAATGATGGCTACATTTTTCCCACAGAGTTTAGATAAATAACGGATCATGTCTAACAATACACATAATGTGTTTGTGAAGTTCCAATGAGTAGAAAATTAAATTTCTGACGTTTTATTACTTGGTGTAAACCACTTCTTCAAAGAGTAAAATAAATAAACGAATTTAGCACAAATTTAAGTAATGCCATTTTCTATTTATTAAAACGTTAAAAACATTATTTCCATTATTAACAATCTACACAATGATCAATCTATTTGAAATTATCAAGTCAAATCTTGATAATAATCATTAAATATCTATATTTTTATTAGTGTCTAGAATATTGTGGTTTTGTCATCATAAATCTGTTTTTACTCTCAACCTTCAGCTTAGCTATTAACGTGCAAGTGTCACTCATTGACTCAGTTGATCTAACTTTTGTACTCGAACTAATTATTTCCCTTAAATTAACTATCGTTCCATCTTGACGAAAAGGATCTTGGGTAGTGCTAGGAGTGATCAGGCAGTTTTCACTTCCCCGTTCCCCACATCATGGAAGAATGCTTTTCCTTGTGTCACCTCATATCAGTGGGTTTTAAGTTTGCTAGTTGCTATCTATCCTTTCTATTGTTATATTTAACTTACAGATCGTAAAAAACTAAAATACAATGTAGTCGTGAATAATGATCACTTTATTTTCCACCATTTCTTCGGAATACTGTAGTTATTTTTAGCACACACGGAATCAGGATTTACAACATTCATTAGTGAATGTCTCCAATCGTATGATCATATTTACGAATGGTGGTAGGGTTACTCATGTATTTACTTAAAATGTTCGGTATATTATTAATTGTCTAAAGAACTATTTTTCTTTCTGCATCTTCCTTTAATTATTCCTAGTGTACAACCTGGCATCTGTTATCATTTATTCCCAAGTTATGTGTACAATAATGTTATGTCAGATTTCCTACAACCGGAAATGTTACGTGTCCGTTTAGAAGATGTGATTTTAAGAATAAAAGTAATCAGAGCTATTTTGTATTTTTTTTTCTAATATTTATTCTTCGAAACAATTCCTTTTACATACTTTATACCAACCGATGACTTCTGTAATCCACGTCAGTAAATTACGAAATGTTCGTTTTGTCCTATTTGGGACCCTTCAGCTTGATATACGTGGATACTAATTTGACGTTTATGCTGTGATTTGAACCCAATACATTTCTCTCTGAACTCCGACGCGTTATACACTGAGCTGTGAATTCAAGTTCGCTAATAAAGTATTTTACAAATATAAATGTATTAGTAGTGGTTTTTTTATACCCGTTTTTGACTAAATGGGAATAATGAGGCAATTTGCTGAGGATAAAAGTATACCAATAGAATAATGAAGTCCAGTCCTTAATATCAAAAAACAGGATGGTTCAAGCCCCTACATATATGTAGTAATTCGTTGATAAATTCCTTTAATTTCTCATATATAAATGTGTCTTTACCAATCATTCACATAATGTAAAATCTTAGATCTCTTTTAAAATATCAAATAAACGTCATATGCAACAAATATCCCATGTTGACTCTTAAGTGCTAAGGTTCATCTGTGTTTATTGTCTTCTCATATTATGGGAAGTATTTCATTTCATTTCCGAAGAAAATGTTAATTTCTCGATGTCAAAATTAAATTGCTTAGTTTTCACGAATAAAATTCCTTGGTTAAAACTATGCTTAATCTCAATTGATTGATCACTTGCTGGTGATCAATGTCATGCTTATCTAGTCCTTATTAGTGCAGATCGAATGCTATCGATCATGTTGCAATGTGGCCACCAGTCTAGGTGACTCGACACTGCGGGCACAATGTATTGAGATTTGGATGGTGGTTGGAGGTAGTCAACAGGAATCCCTGCACCCGGGTTTCGTGCTACTTGGCACTCGTCAGCAAGGTGTACCTGTAATCTTGAGGGAACTGGTGCTCCCTGGCCGATTCGATCTCGTGTCACCCAGCTTCACAGCTCGGATAGCTCAGTGGTAACGTCTCTGACTGTGAAGCTGGGTGACACGAGATCGAATCGGCCAGGGAGCACCAGTTCCCTCAAGATTACAGGTACACCTTGCTGACGAGTGCCAAGTAGCACGAAACCCGGGTCCAGGGTTTCCTGTTGACTACCTCCAACCACCATCTAAACTATGCTTAATCTCTATGACTATTGAAGCTTTATATTTGCATAAAACAGTTGGCTAGTGTGGTGAAGCAACTGGTTCAACTATCTCTGTTTGTATCTGTATTTTAAATAGATCTAATCAATATTTGAGTCAATCTAGTAGTATATACTAACTTCACCAGTTCGCCTGATTAGATTGATCAGCTATATTTATAATTTAATAAAATTAAATTATTCGATCCACTAAAATGTAGAATATACTTCTCATTAAATTCCTTAATGCATAACATTTAACTTGCATGTCGCTATCTTATGATCAATCATAATTGCAACAGATATTAAGCCTTTCCTCGAGATGGTGGAAGATTTGTAGCTCAGGTGGATGATTTTGGTGGAGCTTTCAACGACCAAACCATCCAGCTCAAAGAACAAAACTCCACAAAAAAGCCTTTCCTTAAAAGTAAAAATTTCTAGGAATTTTTCCCTTCCACTATTTTCTCTTCTTTTCAGATTCTTTTACAAAGTCTAACCGATAAATAAAAAAAAGTAACAGAGCTTCTTTTTTGTCTTCACCTTTCCTATTTAATAGATCACATCTCTCGGTATTAATTTAAACACTTTGAATAATAAATGAATGAATTTAATTGACCTACATAAAAGAATATCAAACACAAGTATATTTCAACTTTATATAAGTAGACTGCACTGAACACACGTTCATTTATGAATATATTTATTCGATTTCACTAGTGTACAATTAATAGTGGACTAGTTGAAAAATAGCAACTTGAAAGAAAAAAACACCGACGACATTAATATTATATTCAATCAATCAATAAACTTGTTGCTATCACTATGTATTTATTTTATTATTATTGTTTCTCAAATTATTTACCCTCATTTTTTTCACGGAGTTACACTGTCAATCACGAACTCAACGACTTTTTCTGTTTTGCTTAGGGTTGTATACTTTACTTAAAATAATCATAGCTTGTTTTTAAGCGTCTGTTTGATAATTTTAGAGAGATATTTACAGTTGGTTGATCACCGAGTGGTGGTCAATATCATGGCTGTTTAGTCCTTTTAGTGCTGATCGACTTGTGTCCATCCCTTTGAAATGTGTTCATTAATGTAAGTAACTAGTCATCGAATGCACTATAGTGATATGTTATTCAGTTCTTGTTTGTCGATAAGAAACCTTGAAACTGGGTTTTGTTCTGGTTAGCATTCATCAGCAATGCTTACCTATAGTCTTGGGGGGCACAAACGATCCTTGCGGGATCTGAACCTCCATCCGCTTTACGAATACCGGTTAGCAAGAAACCTTAATGGAGAGTTTCTTGTCAGCCACATCTAACCACCCAGTATTTTCCCATGTATTATTAAACATGTTGATTGTATTCAATTGGTACCAAATTTTTGTTGTTAGATTAATGAATTTACACCATTTGTAATTACAATTAGATTACAAGTGATATTCTTTAAAAAAGGAGTTGTTACTCCAATTATTTATATGAAATGATCATTGCTACTGAAAAATAATAGCTTAGGATCTGTCCTAATAATATATCGTATTGAATAAACATGCTCTATGAGAATATGATGAAGTTAAAAAAAGTAAATAAATGATGAGAAATCATAACGTCAAATAAATATGGTTTAGATTGTTTGGAGATTTACTTGTACCATTATCATAAATGGAAATTAATGTATGCTGTAATTTTATTATGTTTACAATTGAATTCATTTGTTTTGTACGTTCGCTTAATTACTTTTCGTGTGTATGTTTTTTGTTTAGTTGCTAGGTCTTGGTCGTGTAAAGTCTTTCTTAATCAATTGTCTTGATTCTCCTTCTGAAGATGCTATCTCAAAAACTTTAATATTTCTTAGACAAATCCAAGCTCTGAAATTAATCAAATCGGAAACATCGAATTTTAATGCGTCTCATTCAATAAAATACCATGAAAAAAGTCATAAAGTCAATCGAAAGTCTCTTCGAGAATTTTCAGAAGCTGTTAAAAAGGATGTAAATGCTATTGGTGTAGATTCTTTGGATTCTAGTTGTATCCATTTAGATTCAACAGATGAAGATGACGATGAGTTAACTCCTCTTGGTGTACACTTAGCCAATTTTCCACTGGATCCACAATGTGCTAAGCTCTTAATTTTCGGTGCATTATTTGGTTGTTTAGAACCAATTTTAGCTGTCGCTTCGTGTTTAACATTTCGTGATCCATTTGAAGTACCTTTAGAAAAACAACAAGAGGCTGACCGATGCCGAATAGAATTGTCTCAGAATTCTTTAAGCGACCATTGGGTATTTGCTACAGTTATTCAAGTAAGGTACTATATTTTAAAAAATTCCTTTGATAGCCAAAGTATGAATTTTTTACCAGATCATAAATTTACAGACGTTAGTTCCATAACTATTTATTTCTAAAATCTCTACTAATTGTGTATATTTTGTGCAAATATAGATTTTCAAGACGAGCAAGAATATTTGACGATGCATACCAATAAATGCGAAACTTTATTTCATATCCATTACCGAATAATTTTCTATACAGTTATATATAATACAGCTTGTATATAGCTTCAGTTGTCTATTTCAAAAAGCAGGAAAGTATTCGACCAGAGAGTATAGTGTCCGTTTTTTTGATAGTTTGATCTAATTCTAAACAATAAATCTTTCAAATAGTATTAGTTCATAATCCCTTGTGCTTAAACATATTAACACATATATTCTGTCTTCGAAAAATAATCATAAATTCCTTCTGCTTCTCTTTAATTATGACACTTAAGTCACTTTTGAACACTGAATTGCTTCTTTAATGTTGTGGAATAACTTTCAAACCTATTTATCATGTTTTCACACCGCCGACTCTCAAAATGAACACACATTTTCTGGAGGTTCTGCATGAACTCATGGATTATTACCAGCATAGACGAAAACCATATATTAGATAGCCTCTTGATTTCATGTAAATTGTATGTCGAAAATGATACGATAGGCTCACCCAGTCATATATTCTGGTATTCAAATTTTACTGGTTGAATTCTAAATTTTGAAGTTCAGTTAAGCCACGATACATTTCAATAGGCTTCTGAAAGTTCATTTACTAAAACGTAAGTTATTTTTACTATTTCCGGGGTAAAGTTAGTATATTGACGTTGAAACAGCAGATGAAGCTAGGTATAAATCGACAAATCCGTGATCGTAAAGCGAATGAGTAAACGACTGTCATCTCGTTATCATTGCAATGAAAATGTCCTATTCACTGAATAGTATCTTTTGTGTCGTTAAGTTCTCATCATTTTTTACAACCCGCAATATTTAGAAATCCAAATAAGAAAATAGAATGGAAATAAATCTGATTGCATGTTGTTGTGAGCAGACAGCTGAACATTATAGCAAAAATGTAATATAATGTAATATATGTAATATTTAGTTAGTAATAAACAGAGCTATGTGTTGGAGACTGTATTACATCGTGGCTTTCATGTGCTAACCAACCAATACACTATTTATTTGATTTTATGAAGTTTTTTTCATTTTCATATCTAAAATAATGTAAAAATTATATTTAGATGTTATGAAATGTTTTAAAAACTATTCTGTAGTTAAATACTTACAAAGTATTTATATTCATTAATTTCACTTTATTTGCATAAAAAAATTCCTAGAGTTATCAAGGACTTAATTCACAAATCGAACGTCATCAATTTTGTCGAAGATATTTTCTTAATGAACATACTATAAAGGTAATTTAATCAATTCTCTATCACTAACTTTGAAAAATCTTGTTTTTTTATTCAAATTAGTTCATTAGAATATATTTTGAATTTATGTGCTTTTTTTAAAGCTCAGTTTAGAACACAGCAAAAAAATCTCATTTAGTGCCTTTCAATATGTTAAACAACCAAATACCAATAAGAACAGACGACCTAAGTGTTATAACTTGTGACCTCCGATTAGAGAGCAGTGACTTATCGATCGGATCAAAGACGCGCAAAACACGTGCGAGCAGTCTAGAGTTTTGATTGACCCTTCTTTCCACCTAGCCCACCTAGTTATGTCCAGAACACCAATCTCAGCCTCTGAGATATGAATCATTATATTTCAATCATACTGAGTTTATATACCAATCAAACAAACCACAACGTACCAATAAAATATGAAACAACATTTGTACAAGAATTAGCCAGATGTGGCTGTGAATGAGGAAGGCAGTGACTAATAGACAAAGCATAATTCAAGAATGGTAAAATGTATAATAATGGTTCATAAATCAAAATTAAGTTTATAATGGGCGGAATATGAATAGCTTAGTTATTTAACAATTATACGATAAAAATATACGTTTAGTATTGGTCCATAAAAGGATCCCAAAGTTAACATTCATTTTATTTATCGGGACCTAACACTAAGAAAAAAGTGCATCATTTTGAATAAACAAGTGATTGCAAATGAGTCATCTATATTTATGAGTTGAAATGGAAATCAATGACATTATTGAATGAAAAGCATAAAGTAACCGAGTTTAAAGGCAGCTGAATGGTGAATGTTTCTGGTTCTATCCAATCAATTTTAACCTATACCGCCTAAAAACTCAAAGCTTATCCAAACAGTCTTTGATGTCGTGAGATAGTTTCATATCTTGTTTTAAACTCTCACAGTTATTTCAGTTTTGACTATACTGATCGGTGTGCTGTTTCAGAGTAGGCGGTTATCTAAGCATGCATCACAAATAGCATAAATACCTAAGTGCTTGACGTTTAACTTCCTTTACATAGTGATATAACCATACTACTTTTTTATTCTTTTGAACATAAACAAACAACCCTCCGAAGACTTTAACAATCAAATGTCGTCAAACTTAACACTTTTTTATACAACCGAAAGACATATTTTGCGAATTTGTATTGTCACAGATCAAACTACTTCTCTGCATACTCACTTATGATAGGTGAACGATATTTTCACACTATATTTGATTTCTTCATAACTACTTCATATAATCCGGATAAGTAAATTCTTTGCATTTAGTTTGCTTCAGAAACGAATATGGTTTTAAATCTGTTAATTTTTACTGGGTTTATATGTCAGTAAATATGTTATCATATGATAAATTCTTGACTTCATTTCAAGACATCATCATCGGTCGATTGTACGTATGTTATAGCTAATATTTGGAACGAAGTACATTATAATTGACCAGGTAGAAATGGTGGCATATGTATTTGCAAATTTTTTTTAGAATCAGGCGCTACATTGACTGACTAAAGTGCATTGTGCATTTCAATATATATATATATATATATATATATATATATATATATATATATATATATATATATATGACCAGTCTACATCAGTTTTATGCTTCAGTTGTACATTTGATAGCCCAATGTGTTGCATCGTCACTATCAACCTATGAATCATTCTACCCATTCAATAATATTTTGCAGATATTGCTGTTGACGTCACACTAAACCCATTCTACTATTTTCGGATTAGGTTAATAAATCTTTTGAGCACATAAAACCAACATCGTAGACTGGTTACTCTATATTCAATGAATATGTATTGATCAATGATTTAAGCGCTTCATTTCCATTGAAACATCAAAATGAAAATAAATATAGCTTTGAAATCCACTTTTCATTTCTCTCCTTTCTTTCATAAAAACAACCTAAGAATTGGTACAACTTATTTAATTCACTACAAATCTTAGTTATCTGTATGACTGAATACACACATTAGGTAAAAATTTATCAAAGCTCAAAACTTTGTTTTGTTGAATAATTTTACTTAATTGTTCAAATACTAATTAGTATTTCCTTTTTTTGTTATCTCACATTTTGATCATTCCTTAACGTCTTGCACAATTATAGTGATGGTAACTGAGCTATTAATTTGTACAAATTTCTTTCCAATAAATTCAAATAATCAACTCCAATGATCTCAAATTTGCCTAGCTCTTTGATTTTAAAGTTTGACATTAAGTGTCAAATTTGTCGGTGTCGTATTCCATAGGCTAGATTATGTAATTGCAAGCCATTCATTGTCATTCTGGACAACATTATCAAAATCTAATTCATTCAGATGTGAGCTTCGCAGTTTCTCTACAAGCATCAAATTAGTTAGTTCTCATGACCTTATTTATGAATGGTTATTTTCATCTGTCTTCTTTTGTTGATGTTTGATCATTTTATTGATTGACCTTGTTTGTATGGGTGGGTAATTTGAACTTAGTCCAACGTGTTTATTGATTGTGGATTGATCTGAATCCAAATTTCTATGACATTTTTAGAATCCTGACGTTTTCTTAGTCGGACATTCAATAATATCTATGTAGTGTTGTTAACAGATGTAGCTAACTTGTAAATATTGGAATGAATAAACATCAAAATAACAGTAATCATAATTATAACTTGTGTTGTAGAAGGATGAATATAATCTCATTACTTTATTGACTGAACAATTAGCTGATAATTAACTTTTAAAAATAGTTCTCAGTTATTTCGTATTCAATTAGTACTGGTAAATTGTTTGCATATACATTTAATGGAATTTTCAGTCTAAAAATGTCATGACACGTAAACGTATTAAAATTATTATTGAAGTTGGATTTTGAAAATAATTTTATAAAATGAACTATAAATAAAGCTTTTTTTGTTAACAAGTAAGATTTTCACATGTCATAAAAGTCATTTAGAAGTGTTAGTCTCGAAGAGCTCATATTGTTGAATTTGTGACTTTTTTACCTTAGATACCAGATAAATGACTAGTATTCTCATTCAAGCTACAGTCCGGTATCTATTACTTCAAATGCTAATATTTTCTATTTTATTGCTAAATTATGATAACTAATTTCAGATTCTAATCATTTTAGTCTTATGAACTTATCTCCATAAATTTTTTTTTAAAAAAAGATTTCTTGCAATTAGTTTTTTTTACCCAAACACAAATTGTAGCCATTTTTTCTTCTTATTAGTAGTGATCGATTGAACTCAAAAACTAATATTCTTTCGTACATTCAGGTCATTTATTTTGAACTGAAACTGACTTAATATGAAATATTGGTACACTGTAATCTAAGGGATACAAAGTATATAAAATTTAATCTTTTCATCAACGCATTACACTTTTTATGATTTTTATCAATCAGGGTATTGTTTAATTGGTTTATTGATTAGAGGTTTGTTGTTTGTTTTTTTTTTGGAATAATCTAAAACCAGCTGTTCAAAATATAATACCTTTCGACATGTAAAAGGCAACACGGATTCCATCATATTGTAAAAATAATTGAGATTTTTATTCTTATCATTTTTATCAATATATATATATATATATATATATATATATATATATATATATATATATATATATATATATATATATATATATGAGCTGTGAAACTAATTAATTTTTTTTATCTACCTTTTTTATTTCCATAACATTCAATGATATACAATCAAATAGAAACGACTCATATTCTCTCCTAATAAATTGATTTTATGCTTATTAGTCTGTAAAAATTATTGATGTTCTCATGGTATCTTTCATGATATACTACTTCATGTGATCTCACGTCATAAGTAAATATATATATATATGTGCATTTAATTTTGTTTGTCTGTTTGTTGATAAATGCAAATTACATTCATGTCATTATTTTTAATTATACATTCTCATCGATCAATGCAGTATCTTCGTGTATTTTTGTTTTCATATTTATTATTCTAATTTTTTTCATAGGATATTATTCGACTTATGAATGACTATGCACAATTGTTATATGAACGAAGGTATATTGGTACTCCGAAACCTAATGATTCGAATGCAAACTGTAATCAATGTAAGTTGCTATTTCTTTCAAAAAAAATTTTACTGCACTTAGAAAGTATTTCAAACGACTTGTTAATTGTTATATTAGCATACTGACTCAACCGCTCTATGGTCTTTCACCGTGGCAAAGAACTAGGAATATTGGGTTCTATTACGTATTTGTGTGTTTGTAAAAGTGGAATGACATGAGTGGTCATTGTTTTGTTACTATTTCACAATCTATTTATAACAAATAATGATAATCCGATCTATTTTAATACATAATTCCATATCACGAAATTCATCAATGAAATTTAATCCATATTGTTTGATATATGCAAACTTTTATGTACTGCATTCTTACTAAATGAAATATTTGTTTTTCTTATTACCTAATAAATTATTATACTTATACTTATTTTAAATAACACCATATTATGTTAATCAAAGTACTAAAAGTGATCCATATTGTCTCTCTCGAATACATTTTCGAAATCTATACGTCATCTATAATTTCGTTTTTTTTCTAAATTTTAACTAATTAGTTCTCTCATATTTGAAGAGCATTTGTTGATGGAAAATGGTCACTGGAAGTTTACTTTATTGTTGTGTGAACGTGTTCACTCGAAGTTAGTAGCAATATCTAATTTATATAGGTTAAATTATTCTTTCGAATCACAATTATCTTTGATAGTAATTATTATGAATCTGAAATAATCAAGAATATTCTCGGCTCAGTTGGTTACTTTTGGTGTTTTTTAGTTTCCTGGGCTACCAGGACTCAGTAGCTAAATGAATAACGCAATAGCGTTTGAAGCGAACGGTACTCTGTCCAAGTCACGAAGGGAAAATCAGCTCTGGGATGTAAGTACATCCAGTTTAAAAGTCCAAAATAGGACGAAACCTGCATTCTGAATTCCACTGCTAGCCACCATGCATCATTGCGCACAAGTTATTTACTTACAAATAAATTATATATCAAAGATTTCCATCCTACTATCCAGTTTTATCTCTTCGAAAACTGGTCAGTATGATGTGCTAAAAAAATGCAAACCATTTTTTTTATCTGTCCTAATAAAAAAAGGTTTTAGAGTTTCTATTTTCTTGTCAAATTCTTACTTTTCTTCACTGAAAATCGGTTAATCACGCAATTGCCTCGTTGTCTGTTTAAATTTGTAAGTTGCTAATTTGTTGTTTTACAAGGCTATAAATGAAATCTGCATACTAAACAGTTATATCTCCCTTTGAATTTTGTATAAGACAAAATCCCTCTCGCAATCAAATCGTCTTTTCTTTTCACATATATTTTAGCCTTACTAGCAAATACAATTAAACCATGTTGATTGTATAACAGTGACATCGATTAGACGCACATAATTCGTAGCATCTAAGTGTTAACTTACCGGAGCGTAACTCCTCAAACCACAAACTATTTTGGATCGAAATTATCCTATTTTTGATATTCTTAGTTGAATTATGACCAGTCTTTATTGATAGATGATCATCCATTCATCCTATAAATGTTTTTGACAAAATGGTTATATCAATGCACTCTGCACAGAATGAGTCAAAATGTTAATTACTCGATAATTAAAATCTTTTTTAATGACTATAAATTTCATACCTGTTGTAGAAGTGAGTGGCTATCTGGACTCAATAACTCAGGGGATGATGCGTTCATCTTTTAGAGAAATAGACACTGTCTGCGAATTCATTCGTTGATGTCTACAATAAAATGAAATTATATGTAGCTATGAAGTCCCAACTAGGGTCTAATGCGCGTCCTAGCTTTCTCTATTGTCCATAACCCATCAGTTCTATGGAAATCTATTACTAATCGTTTCTATTTCTTGATCTTCATTTGATTAACTTTAGTATCATGCCGTACCTTATTGTGTGGTGGTGATGATAATTAATCAATCTCTTATTACTCACTTTTTTGCGTATCGAAATCTGTAAAAAAAAAATTAAAAACCAAATTACACTAGACAAACATATTCTTGTTCGTTAATCATCTCTGCTCACCCTAGATCCCTGTAATACATCATATGTATTCATTTTCGTGGAATACAGAATGGAGTTTTTTTATCAAATATTAAATGTTTTTAAACTCATTCCTTCCGTCCAGATAACTAGTACAACGGTGGCTGTTTACATAATGAAAATATGTAAATCTGTAATATTCTTGCATTGTATACCTTAGATTCTTATGACTTCAATAGATAGCTAATCAAATATGTCTGAAAATACTTTAAAAGTGTAAATAGAACTCACAATATGGACAGTTATTGAGTGAATAATGTCCTCCAATTTCAATATTCTCTCAAATATTTTGGTCACCTGTTTTTTTAATGTATACAAATATTGCAATTGGCCTACCCATTCTTAACTACTATAAATTAAGTTACTACGAATGCCAACTGTATTAAATCATCTACAATAAATTATTGTGATATTAAATACTAGAATACAGTTCTAGGCATATTTCTCTTTTTATCTAAACTTTGAAAAGAAGATTGAAAGATAAATGTATTCGGATTCAAACACCTTATGTATGATGAATGAAAAATTAGTTATAGCAGCTGAACGGGTAGAAAATTTTAATGATTTAATACATGATATTGACTGTTAAAAAACATTTTAAAAGTAATTTTTGAATAATTACAATTTTAATTTATGCTAAAGAGATGTTTATTTCAGTATTGCATAATAATTTTTGAGAATTCTTTGTTGTGACATAATTTAGATTATGGAACTAGGTTATTTTTCGACTATTATTATTATTATTATTATTATTATTATTATTATTATTACAGATTGTTTTCATTTCATGTTTAAATGATTTGTGTCCATTAACTGATAATTTTTTGACCTAAATTTTTGTCTAATCTTTCATTTCATGCCAACATGTTTGTTGTAATCAATAAAAGAAACAAAAACATGATTTTCAATAAAATTGAAGTAATATATGAAACATGTTTAAAGTATCATCAATTTACTAGAGTTGTTACAGAGGGATCGTGTATCATTTCATGTGGAATCGCCATATGATGAGCAAAATGTAGGCCTCACATTCAGATCTTTATTGATTAGGGAGTGAGTGGCGTACAAACTAGATTCAATTACTTATGACATTGTATCATAATGATATTTTGTATATAAGTGCGCCATTTGATTACAGAAAATGCTTATTCTCCAAGTTAGTGGTCTTGTTGTTGATTTTAAACTATCCAAAGACTTAAGTCAAGTATTCTATCTACAACAGCCATCATTCGGCATGTTCTTCTTGTGTTTACCTTTAATCGCTGTTGCAAAATATTTGACTGGTTAAGTGAAACTAATCACAGTAGTAATATATCATAGTTAAACATAATTGTTTTCCAAATGGTATGTAGTAACATCTTTCCTCTTGTTTTTTAAATTACTATTTATGCGTTACATAACTATCTTTGTTTCCTTTTTGATGAAACAGGGAATATCAATCTTTTCCGAGCAATAATGTGTGCAGCATTATATCCAAATATTGTAAAAGTGGATCCACGATTTACGTAAGTTTTACTATTATTCTCATCATTATTTGTCAGTCCTCTTAATAACAGTCTCAAATTATTGTAACGAATTCACCATGTTGAACGATAGAAATTAATATAGTTGTCAGTTTCATTTGAATAGAATAGTCAAAAGTTAAATTTATTCAAACTACAATTAACATTTAATGAAAAGAAATCCTTAATCCAATACCATTGTTTCCTACTTTGCTTTATACATTCATCATTAGTCTTCAAGTTAATAATAATTATCTGAAATTTTCAACTATTTGACGTACTGACTTCTTTTTAAATTTATCTTTTTGTTCGTTAATTAGAGTGTAAAATAATTTTCTTTTGCATAGTTCAATTCTTAGTAAAAAAAAATAATAGAAAGTAGTATTCAGTTGTTTGTAACTATGACCTTTATCTTTAAGTTGTGTAAAATTAATTCACTTGTACACTTATTTATCGACTTATTTTTAAGATTATATTGTATAATAAATGACCAGTATCATGACACCGAGTAATATTTGAGCAAACAACTGTCAACTATTGTATCGCAAAGTTAAATCTTTCTCTCTATCTATCGGGATTTCCAGACTCACTTTTGTATATAATCATTCTTTTATTGTTGTCTTTGTTGACTATATCAAACATTTTTCTTAAACTTTAATAGTTTTTGTGATAAAATTATAATCCTACAAATATTAATTTATTTCGTCCTTTTGTTATGTATTTCTTCGACATATCCAACTTGCCGTTTACTGGTAAGAAACGTCCTGTTAATCTCCAAACTCATAGATTAGTTATTTAAGTAGTAACGGAGCCCTTTAATCTTAGAAATATAATGTTATTGATCTGTGTTTTATTAACTATCCTGGCGAATGTCTTTTCTGCATGTACTACCAAAAATAATCTCAGTAAATTTGTGTTTCTGTTAATACACAATTGGTATTTGTGAGTTTAGGTTGAAAGTTCTAGATAAATAAGATGAATTAATCAATCATCGGAATTCGTAGGATTGTTGCCTTGATACACAGTTTCAGTAGGAATAGTGGAGCGTGGAAACAGTACAATGAATTGACTATTTGTTCCTAAACTATTCAATGATTAACTAGTGTTTTGATGTGTAAGTTATTCTTCAGCTTCCCTAACATCGAAATCAGTCAGTCAACTACAACGTAGGACCAGGCACATTGAAAGTTGACAGTGGAAGATTTTGCACCTTATCTTAATCTATATCCACATTTTATCATACTCAACACTTTAAACAAGTTTACTTCGTCTTTCCAATTGTCTTTTTGATAAATTTATCCCTTCTGTTGTTTTTTATCGCATTTTTTTAAAACTAGAGACATGGTTTGCACAATATCTCGTTACGTTGTTATTGTTGTACTACTTTTTAGATATTCCACATTTAATATTTACTTACATTCCATAATTAATTAGAAATGTATAAAATAATTATGTCTACAATTCAATGTTTTTTAATCGTCGTACTTTAAAGACTTACTTTTTATATATAAGTTGTATTAATATTTTGTATTTACCATTATTTTTATTTCTTTGTAATAATTTAGTAAAGAAGGCAAACCTAAAGTACCAGTTATTATGGCTTGTCCATCTGAGGGTAGAGCAAATATTCATCCATCGTCAGTAAATAGTAAAATTCAACCAACTGAGCCTATATGGATGGTTTATTTTACAAAAACTAAGCTTGAATCAGGATCTGTAAGTTTAACCTTTTCTTTTAAAAAAACTGCGTGATTTAATTAGTTATATTGACTGATACTTTTCTCTGCAATCATATCATATACATGATTCAAGCTATACAATCAGATATCATTTTGACAACTATTTCGTAATTTTTAATCGATAACATTATATAATTATTATTGTGGATGGGAAATTGTAGGCTAACTTTCATCTTTTTAAAAATATCCTTTCGGAAAGCAGTAATTCATAGATTACTAAATGAATATATTTTTTGTTATCTTATCTTATATTTCAATTTGCATTAATAATGTCTTAAGCTGAAATCATCTCTCATAACAATTATTATAAGATATAATACCTACATTTAAGTTACTGACATTTTCAGCGTCATTTGACCTATGACGTAATCTGTTTGACTTGGTGACTAAAATACTTGACTTTTAGTCATTGTTTTATAGACTTAACGTACTTTTGTTTTAATTCGCTTTTGGTAATCTGAAAGTGTTACAACCCTTCACAACTAAATTGATTCAAGAATCCATAGATGAATTTGTACTTAGTTACTGATTTGCATGAATTTAAAATTAAAGCTTCAAGAATCAACGGATTAAGATCATTACATTCAGTGTTTATAAGCTGTTTCTAATAAGTTCTTTCCTCAGTCAGTCTATGATAAATCGGGAGAGATTAATGAGCAGTAAAATTTTATTTGTTTTGTTTCTTGTAGAAAGGTTAGTATTTGACTTTACATGAGTTAAACTTAATTGTTTGAATGGGTTTTACCTGCTGGAAACAGTGAGTTTTTAAATACTCTTATTTTCAATAATCACACAATATATTTTGATATTTCGAAGTACTGCAGTGCTGTATAAGGCATATGTCTTAATTATTTTGTCTAGTTTATAATCTGTTTTTGAAATGTGATACCTAGAAAATTGTCTTAATAATTCCAATAGGCAGTACCTTATTAGTTTCTGTCACTTTTGTTATACATGTAAGCGTTTCCGTAAGAACAATTAAATGATAAGCTTTAAATTCAGTTTCATAAGGATGGTCATTCTGTCTGTTACACCGAAAATTAACCCAATCCAACAATCACATACTAGGTTGTGAATCTCATCTGATTTGCGAAGGCTTATGGAATATATTTGAATTTATCATCCATTGCCTGATAACTCCGGGTTCAAACTGGTTACTACATACTATTTCATGTAATAATTTTCAAGAAATACAATCACGATGTATTTTGTATATCCCAATGAGCACAAATTAGAATTCCTAACCTTTCGCAACTGCTTCAGAGAGTGGACAAATAAATAACTGCACTAAATTAACACACTTTTGAGTCATCTAGCCTAAAGAATGAAACTTCACCCACCTGAGCCACAAACCTTTTCCACCCTAAATCAGCACAAAATCAGATAGTAGAGATAAATAATGCAGAATATGTTGTTAAGCGAAATTCTAATGGAAATTTAAGTTTAACCACTCATCGAAAACCAGGACATTTAACTGTGCACATCCATTCAGTGCAAATAATTTCCTTGGCTCTAAATCTATTTAGAAGAGCTACCAAGATCATTAACTCAGAAGATAAATTAATGGGACAAAATAACACTAAGTATCTTACGATTTAACAATTTTCCTAGGAATCCTATTGAAAACGTATTAAAATAAACGATTTATCTTTAACAATTCAAATGAAATATTATGTATTGGTACGGTAGTTTTACCCTACCACCATGGTACGACGAAAGAATTTCAATGTATCGTCCATAAAACAACTAACACTTTTCGAGATCCTGGGATTCAAATAAAGGAAGAGATCTCTTTTACTTTACACAAAACTGCATCTACAAATTATATTGTGTCGACTGTGATGTTTTATATATTAGAAAGTATTCTCTTGAAATCCTGACTCCAGCCAAAAAACATCTAAGCTAACTAAAAATACTTAGTTATCGTGTAGAATTTGATAAGCTTCGAATAAAATCAGCAATAGCAGTGGTTGCCATCTTCAATGACCATAAAATAAATTCAAAAGACACCGAAATAATTCAAAAAAGCTTTTCCAACAATATAGGTAGGTGAGTAGCTCTTCATGGAAAAAGGGCATGATGATCATCTAACTTGGACCGTTTATCCAAACAACTACACTTAATTTTATTAATTTCTGACTCTTTTAATACACACATACATACACAAATTTCACATTGTTCACACCCACTAGCGTATACACAAATATACACTGTAATGTCCCACATACATCTTGACCGGACAACAAAACATCGATATAATCAAACCTATTTTATTTTAATTAGATTAGACATTCTATCCTGGTTCCGTTTACTATTTAAACCTATATTAATTTAATTCAGTTATTTATTTAATTACTCTCTTGAGAAACGACTTAAACTAAATAGTTGTGAGACGTTAGAAATTCTTATTTCTACTCATTAGGATGCCACGTATAAATCATGACTTTATTAATAACATTCTATCAAATGCTCAATTTATTTAAAATTATGAAGTCAAATTTTGGTGTTAAAAAGGTCGTATAAAATGGAAATGAAATAATTATGTTAATTAACTAGAAGCCAACTTGCTATGCTCAAATAACTGATTATGATTAAACTACTATTGTGATCCTAATTTAAACGTTGATATGGTAGCTTTTTAGTTAATAGATATTGTCACGTACACAAGTTTATAAGTATAACTTTCATTTTATTGCTACTGTGTAATAGACTATTTTGCTTCATTATCTTAATCTTATTTCCTTTGTAGTTAGCTATGAGGTTTAAATCCCTAAGTGTTATTTCCTAAATAACTTAAACAATTTTTAATACTATATAAAAATAAGTTATTTATGCAAAACTTTCTAACTATTATTTGTTAAATCTTATTAAAGTTTCTTTCTAAATTGACTGCCACTAGATAAACATAGTAGACAAACACAACTATCATATTGTAATGAACGAGAACAATGGCAGGAAAACCAAATGTATTTCAACACATTACAGAATATCGTGGTAAAATCTGAAAACCATACAGTAATACTTCATTTGCAAAATATCCATCAGTCTTCTCAGACTTTGTTGTTCCTTCGTTTCCATACCACTCACTCTCTGTTCTCGTTTCCTTTTCAATTTTCTCATCGTTCTACCGCCGGGCATTTCCACTTTCGATTGTTGATATATACTACTTATATCTGTCGATATCAGTAGCACACACCACAACATAACTTTACGTTGCATGACATTGCTTGGTTTTTGTCGACTATAATCAGAGTAATGAAATAAGCAATTCGATTTTCGGTATAAAAAAAGTGTAATTAAAAATGTAAACAGTGATTGAGGAGGTTCTATATGTTTATAGTTTGATCGGAACTACTGACAAACTGGGACTAATGTTGTCCAAGACATCAGTTGTCTTATATCTAATAATACCTATTACACACTTCTTTGAGTAAACTTCCAAATACTTAACACCAAAAATTGTACTTTTTAGCGCTTGATTCTTGCTCGCTGTTTTAATCACTGAATAATTGAATGTTCTCCTAGGGGCTAAAAACAAGTTTATTTAAAACTGTTCAATAACATATCTAGATCTCATACTTCAAATAACATCCAAAACCTATTTTATTTCATTTGCATTTTTCCATTACTTATCAACTAGAAGAAGTTATTTATATATTTCTTCAAGAATGAGAAAATGATGCTTTCATGCCTAGAATTAACTTTCCCATTCTGTCATAAATTTCATTTAGTCAGGTTCTAAAGTAGTCTAATCTTCATTATATATTTAGGTCAATTAATTTAGGGCGTGACCGATGCTAAAATCTGTATATTTTTGTTTCATTATATTACGGATATGTAATCAATTTATGCAAGGTGTTATATTCAGTATTAAGAGTTTTTCAACGAAACCATCTTTGTTTTCACGTGAGCATCGTACCTAATTGGTTATTAACTACAAAACTTTTTGTTTGGGACTTCATCTCATTTAATATTTTATGTTTTAGCTTACAGTGGTTCTTTTCATATTTCTTCAATCTCATTACATTTATTCGGATCGCTATTCCACCGTAATGATGTATATTTAATTTTACTGCCATAAATATGTAAACTTTACAACAATTTTGATTTTGGATTATTGTAAGTTGTAATCAGCTGATGAGGACCTAACGGAATAAAATGAATTCATGTTATTCTGCTCAATTCATTGTTTTTCCTCTCTTCAATGAAATTTAAATGAACATTGTAATGAAGAAGAGACACTTCTACCATCTAACATGTCATTAGACAGTTAGACTTGAAACAATCCACAAAAATACATCCGTTTTATCTTTATCAACACTATTTTGATTTTGAGATGGTGGAGAAGATTTGTAGCTCAGGTGGATGATTTTGGTGGAGTTTTGTTCTCTGAGCTGGATGGTTTGGTCGTAAAGCTTTCATCGTTCTTCTGAACGACATCATCAGCACAAACTTCAGAAGTTTGTGCTGATGATCCAGCTCAGAGAACAAAACTCCACCAAAAAAAACCATTTTGATTTATTTTGAAGTGTGTAATCTAGAGGTTGAGACTATCGAGTATTTTGTAAGCAAAACTCATACCTTAATATTCACTGACTCAATTACCACTTCATACTTGATTGTGTTTAAATTTCTACTTACTCCTTCTTTACGGTAAGTGGTGGATTGGTGATATATACAACAAACTATTGTGTGTACGTTCTGAGTAAATGATGATTTTCATACAGCATCAATTTCCATACTCTATGACAGAAAAATAGATCACATTGCAATTAATGTCATCACTAATATTGTTTGCCTAGAATATAATCAAATGATTTTTCTTTGAATTAATTAATCTATAGTCATCACCCTATCATCCCAACTAAACTTAGATATAAAAATTTCTGAGCATTTTTGAATTATTGCTTTTCTCTGTAACGATGATAACAATAATAAACAATAGAAAAAAAAGTAATAACTACATTTAATCTTTTGATTTTATCGATTTATTTTCCAGTATCCATCCATATTCGACTCAACTGTCATATCACTGAGACCTTTGTTATTTTTCAGCGGTAATATAGAAATATCAAAGGTTAGTGCTTTATATTACTGTTAAGCATACCATTACTATCATTATTTGAAGTGACCTAATTATTTATTTCTTAATTATAACTATGAAAAATCTAAATTTTCCAGCATAATACATTACTTTTAAATTACAACAGAAATTCTGTTATATTTTTCTTTGTAAATAACAGATTGTTAAATTATGTAAAAGCTGAAAAAGTGTAATGTTGAATTTTTAAAGTAGTTTTACCTAAATTATACTAAATTCAGAAGATAAAATTAATAACGCTTAAATTAGACGATTTTCAAAAGATTATTTGAAATCACAATTTAATAGTCTACAAATGTTTCTTTCTTGTTTTGTTTCGCATTTATTTATAAATATCAACTTTTTTGTTAAAAATTACTAAGAATTATTACCAGTTTTATATTTCAGACTTTAGTTGAAAAATCAAATCTCTAAGACTAAGATTCGTGATATGTTAATCAATATGTTGTTGTAAATAATCCTTAGAATATCTCAAGAGTTTTGAAAAGTTTACAAATTGAAACTTTTCACACTGACTTACAATATTCAAATAATGTGTTACACACAGAACATTCCCATTTTCTAGTTTCATTGTCCTCGAATTATGTTATTTATGAGTACCACTAAGATACGCAAAACGTAGTGTGTTGGAAATGGGCTCCATTTGTCCAAACACTATCCTATTCAAGTATGAATCAGCTATATATTTTTCAGTGTTTTATGCTCAAATTCTTACTCCCGAATACTGTTATAAACGTTGCAGATTAATATGTGTTGTTTTTGGCTTTCACTCAACAGAAATCGAACCTGTCCTCAAGACAGTTATACATTTTATAGCTTGCTGTAATCAAGAAATTCAATATAAAACATATGAAACAGAGTATTGATCTGCTTATGTAGCGGGTTGAACTGTCTAATTTAGCTTTGATTGTTTGACTGACGTTTATGTACTACTGACGGGGTTATGGGATCCAACTGTTAACCATCATTTGCTTCGACTGTCGAGAGTTCTCTATAACTAGTTCAGTACTCTACTAAGTACACTTCATAATGATAGCATCCGAGTCAGGCTTTTAGGTTCGGATTTGAGTCAGATTAATGACTGATTTTATCAACTAACAAAGCATACAAATAACATATATTTTGTATCTCATATTGTTTTAAAGGATTTTGTATTCGTATTTCTCTCATATTTGTGGTAAACATCTCAAAATAGTTAATGGATCTTTTCACAGTTCATTTAATCTGTATGCTTTGTGACTAACAGATTGCAGTTATCATACTTTAGAAGCACTTCTACAATACTTTACTGTTAATGAAAATAAAATAATAAATACATTTTCTTCTTTGGCGCAAGTGATCATTATTTCAGTTATGACGTATGGTACTCGTCCATACAAGAAAGTACTTATAAGGATTTCGTTGCCGGTTTACTGGAATAGAAATCTAAATCTTTACTTGGCATGATATTTTTGAAATGATGAATTATTTTATATTACACGATCAAAAAATATGGACAAGAATAACTGAATGTAAGCTCTATGATTCTTGATAAAAAAAAAGTCATATCTCCTTAGAACCTTATCATTCGTAGCATTAAGTAATGCAATTTTAGATCTATCCTTGTTTTGAGTTATAAATATTCTTTGCTAATGAATTCTAGCATGTACTATGACCAAGTCTGAATATTTCTATCAGATACCCCTAGCGATTCAGTATCAAATGCAATATCGGGTTATTTAGCTTACTAACAACATTTTAAAGTTAACTGGTGAAACTGTTAGCACTAAGTAAGCATAGTCTGTTATACGAATAATCACTTTTTAGTGTCAGAACCTATTATTTTTCTTTGTTTGACAATGCATAAAATTATTTTATGTAGTATGCGTCAGCAAAAGGTAATAAAATGTTCCTCTACTTTTATAGAATGATACAAGTCTTTTCACCATTGATCAATGGATTAAATTCAGCGGGGAGTTAAAAGTAGTCAATTTATTGAAAGTTAGTTGCAAAGTGATTAAATCTATCCTTTCCTATTGACTGATTTTTTAACTAATATGCATTTACATACATTAATTTTACATACAAACCCTCGAGTTCATGTAAAATAAGGTTCACTGTTACGTAAAGTTTCACTTTACTGTGTCACCAGTGATCCAATCACTCTTGAGCGTAACACAATATATCATTTCATACTTTTCGGTGACTGATTAATTTGATAAATCATACATTCTAGGAACCTATTATTTCTCAGGTCTTTTGAATAAATAATGCCACTTCTATGCTTAGTGTTTGATTAATATCCTTGGTTATTTTTCAAAACTAGCATTGTGGCTAAAACATAATACAAAAACAACTATGGTTGCAATAATAATTCATGTACTCTGTCATACACCCACAATGCACTGCCAGCAAGTAAAAGTGTAAACTTTCCAATTTAATCTGGAAATCAGGCTATTTTATCTTTATAGAAATGAATTCATACTAGAAAATGATAAAAGCACTGTAGCATAATTTCTGACTACGGTTCAACTTTTCATTTTGTAGGGAGTAAGTTTTTTGTAATACGTGTGGTATTACCGTACAGGAGACAGCTCAGTAATGACGTCTCACACTGTGAATCTGAGTGACGCGTGTTCGAATCCTCCGAAGCACATTATTTTCCCATCAGTCACTGGTGTACGTTGCTGATAAGTACTAATCAACAAGAAACTTACATCCAGAGTTGCTTGCTGCCGATCTTCAACCATACAAAAGGATTTTCTAGTATAACATTTTTAATTAATGACTACCTAATGAAGAAATGGTTTAAAATGAATGAGACGAAATTTTTTTAAATGCAGTGGAAGAATATAGATCACATATTTTTTTAGTGAAATATCATTGTGTTATTTTATTCTAGTATATTTATATATGAAAGAGTCTATCGATAATTGTACTATATAGCATAGTGAAAAGAAAAATGATCAGTATGTCTTAAGAGTCCTGTCTGGAAAATATTGAACTTTGTTTCTGAAATACGCTTTCCGTTTATTTATCCTGAAGAGAAATCTGAAGATGTAGCTAAATATCCAATATGTTTTGATATCTGTAAAATAGTATCTATTCTTTGATTAAAATAATAGTGCTCACTAGCGATTAATTTCTAGAAGTTTTGATGAAAAGTTGTGTCTGGGCGATTTAAATCTTGTTGGGAGTGAGATAGATATCACCAATAGTACTCCCAGTAAACATAAGCGTTTAACTGAAAACGTAAGAAAATAAATTTAATTTACCCTACATAACTTTGTTAAAGTCCATGGATCCAACACTAGACTACACTGGTTGAAATCAGTTTAGGAGCATGTGTTTTCTCATGATGTAAATGTATTTTCAGCTTTAAAAATCTCGATTTGCTGATGTGATTATTCCTTTTTTAATGAATTTCTACCCTCTTAGTTTTCTAGTTTTAAAACTACATTCCAGGTCGATTTTTATCGGTGCTTCATATATATGCGTGCATTGGCACAAAGTTAGGTGTACCTACCTACCTTAGCTACAGATCATAGTTGTGATTCCTATCCTTTTTGGATGTTCTATCATAATATTAATATGTATGACATTTTTTACAACTGTAGATCGAAGCAAAATATCTCTAGAGTTAGGAGTCGCTGAAAAAATTGGTTTCCATGATCCATTCATATTTTTATTAACAGAATATTACCCACTGTTTTTTTACCATATCGACGACCAAAACTCTCTATTGAGATTCGTTTTCACATATATCAACCAATGCTGCACCAAATTAATGTCAACATTCGTAATCAGTCAACTTCGTGTTGGTTGAAGTCTATCGGTCGGATTCCTGAATGGTTCAGCATATAGTACATGTTTTTTGGTGTTGCGTTGTTTGGAATCAAATTATATTATTTTATATACAGTTTTCTTCTTTTCGCAAAAAAGGAAACATGTTCTGTATTTTTAGCAAACATTGAACAACATAAACGCACTAAAGAGAATGAAGGCTTTCCAGCAAAGGAGAGTTCCTTTATGGCGATATCATTCTCTTAGACTGTATAATTGTATTTATAGGTAATTGGTTACATTTAGTAGCCTGTAGTAAAACAGAAGAGTTATGAAATTATCCATAGTCAAATTTACTCAACTATCGAATGTAAAAGTCTACAAAACCGATGTGGTTTTACATCACTTAATAAAATCATCAAAGATTATCAAACCATTTCAGGCATCGAATATGATGATCTATGAGTTGATGTTATTTCAAAGTAATTAAAGTCATCAAAAGTTTGCAAGTTTTGATAAAACAAACATATATAACCTCACAATATTATTTCAGTTCCTAATGGATACTCTCTCTTATAGGAAGCAGATGACAATTCTTTATCAGTTATTTTTTAATCGCATTTTTTATATGCATTCATGTCGACATTTCTTTTAGGATTTACGGAAATGCATGGATGGACTGTTGGAACAGAAGTTTAAAAGTCCTAGCGTGGTTAACTGGGATATAACAAATAAGGAAGGACGACTCCTTCAAACTATTGTGGATCTATTAACAAGTGAACCCCCGCCAGCTGTTCAAGTTGAGAAATTAAACTTAAAAACATTCTCCATAGGCATCCATAAATAGTTATTCGCACCACTAATAACCCTGTAGATATATGTTTTAACAATTCTGTTTGTTAATGACTTAAAATAAATCTTGTCTATCAAGAAAAATAACTTTTCGATCCGTTGATTTGTGCATTGTGAGTTCGATTACTTAACATTGAACAGGCTTATGTATTTTTACACAGAGAACTAATACTGATACCCTATGTACGGAAAACTTCCAAAATCAAACAAGTTATCATTGTGTGCAAGAGAAAAGTTGTTTATTTATGACCCGTGTAAATTCTTCTACAGTCGTAAATCCAAAAATCTACCACATTAATAAAATCACTGTATGTTAGGAAGCGGAAAGGAAAGGATCCTTATAGTCGGTAAGTAAATGAACAAGAGTAGTATCCATTAACACAGTATTCAGTTAAAAAATTCTCTCAAGAAATATTTTACTAGAATAGTAAACTTTCAAATTTCATACTAATCGTCTTCTATCTTCAGTGTTGTGGTGATACGAATGGTATCTGTGTTTGTTGGCCCAATGTGTTGAAAGTGATCATAAGTGTAAAGTCGATCTAATAATCTGCCATTCCCAGAATACACATACGTCTTCGGGTAAATCAATGGCCTGAAATATCGTCGCACACATGAGGCTCTGTCATATTGTGACGACCCTAACCTATGTGATAATCCTTAGTTCATTCTACTTAACTTTCAGTTCAAATAATTACCCATTAGCATGCAGCCAGACTGAGGTTGATTATTCAGTTCGCTAGCCACACTTTTCCTTAGGACCAGCGTACTACCGCTCAATCAAGTGCGAACTAACTAAATATGTATGCCTCACTAGTCGAAACATACTATAGTAAGGCCCATACTCTCTTTGAATTTCAAGTGAAAATATACGAAATATTTACAAATAAAATCCTCAGTCATATGCAGCGTAGGACCTGGCAGTTATGTGTGTCGAATACAGATTATATAGTCCTGTTTGGTGAAGACGCTGATAAAATGCTCCAGGACTGGTCTGCGTTAACACCTGAACTAAGGATTAAGAGTGACGTAGTCGAACGCGTTGACAACTTCACTTATCTTCTAAGTCTAATCAACCCAAATGGGGTTGGTGTCTGACAGCACATATTCGAAAAGCCGATCTGGCTTTCATCGACTTACGTCACCTATTGCGAGGATCAGATATCCGTCTATCAATTAAGAGGCGAGTATACTGCGCGGCAGTCCGTCCTGTTTTTACGGCTGCGAAACGTGGCCGTTAAGAGTTGAAGATATTCGCAAGCTACTAGTATTCGACCACAGATGCCTTATAAGTATTGCTGGGATCACCGGATAAGTCATAGTGAAGTTAGACGCAGGGTACTAGGGAATGATGGTAAGTCAGTTGATGAGGTTGTGAATCTTCATCGACTGTTCCGTATACGTGAACACCGATTACCACGGCGCTAAATGTTGACTGGTTTTGGGGATGGTTGGAAGAAAGTGAAGGGCGGCCAAACCAAAAGGTGTCATCAGTGCTTGAAGTCACTTTTAGTCTTGGCTATGTTGGTAGATGCATACTACGTGGTTGGGGTCTACTTGACTATCGTAACCAGTGGTTGGAGACTTTGGGTGACATGGCTCAGGATCGATCACGATGGCGTAGGTGTATAGACTCTGTCTTCCCTTAAACTACGAGATTAAAACCGCTTCATATCTTTCTTTCTAAAAACTAATTCTTTCTTCCTGTACTATATCCTTATATGCAATCTTTCTTTTTATATATTACTATCATTGAAGTAACTACTATGAATCTGCTGCTCATCATGTTCTGCTAATTAGGTGCAGCAACTTGAACCGATGCTTATATGTGCCTCGTCCTACGTTGTAGCTGACTGACAGAGTTATTTGCGTCGGCTCAAATTGTCACACCATATTAGTTTATTGAAATAAAGATATCACGCCGAATCCCAGAGTAGTAGAAAAGGTAAAGTGAAGAAATAAGTCGTAAGATTTCGGGATTCAGGGACTTAGAGAAAATAAATAGAGTACATCTGTCCTGTTTTGAGCATTTCAATTCTACCCATTGATTGCGCGGACCCCAAGTAGGCAATCTGCACGTACCTAAGTGGTTTATGACAATAGTCAATGACTTTATGAGCTGATGAACGTTGAGGTTTTGCCCCCTTCGCTTCCTTCCAACCTATTTCTACACTAACCATCATGACCCGTCAACGTAGGCGGCGGCTGCGCATACGTAACACAAGTTTCAACCACCTCGTGTGATCAAGATTTACTACCTCAACAACCGACTACCCACCTTTACCAAATACTCTGCGTCTAACCTGAGCAGGTCTTATTCGGTAGTCCCAAAATGCACGGGCAATGGTTCAAAGACATCTATGGTGGAATACTAGTAACCTAGGGATATCTACTCCTAGTGGCCATGCTTCACACTCATAAAGTAAAACGGACTATCTTAAACTACGTGCTTGAGTGTTTAAGCTTGTCACGATTGGTACTTCTGAGCGTTCGGCGTTGTGTAGTAGAAATCTTCCTGTAAAGCTTGTCCTTAACTTCACTCGAACTGCAGTCATTGAGAGCGCTGGCAGATACGATAATAAGACAACGACGTGTGTCCCTATTTCTCCGTGTTCTTACTTTCCTGTTTAATCTTTCGTTTTCAGAGGCTATGTTTTACAGCCACAAGATGGAACAGAACGAACTGCTAAACAGTACACTCATCCTGAGATTGGTAGACAGAAATCTCGCCTACGCTACCGGTGGCACCAACACTTAGGTTATTCAATCGCAAATCAGCACATTAAGTAATACTTCTCGGCAACTTAACTGATTAGCCTCCTTTACAATGTAAATGTATGAATGCGATCAGTTTAAATACATGATTAGATAAACCCCAATGCTGACAAGGAATTTAATGCAAAGTTGACAAATGGTTCACTTACATAATAGGCTTCTAGCATATTCTTTAGTTGGTCGCAAACTTTACAGCTAACTATATGTTTAGTTAAAACAGCTATAGCCATACAAATCAGGTTAGTACTCCATAAAAGTCTATTGTATTCCCAAACAAGTCATAGCGTTTTAAGTTAGTAATACTTCAAATGTAATGTACTCCGTCTCACGCGCGATATGGAGTCTAAAATTGCCCCAGCATTGATATTATGCTTCTTATCTGAGAGTTTTGAAGGAATTTCAGAACTAAGCAGGTCCACAAATAATTCGACAGATCAGGTTTTAAGCTGAAATATTAACTCCTACCTCCAGAAACTTTCTACTAAAACTTATTTCGAGGAACAGAAATTGTTATGGTTAGCTAATTAAAGTTGTTAAAGACCAGCTATCACTAAGTGGTTTTCCAAGAAAATTTCAGGATATCCATAGGCGACTTCGTAAAATTGCTAGGCAAGTACATAACCCTTTACGTTATGAAAAATAAGAATACCTGTTTTGCCTATAATTTGATTTTTAAAGTTAAAAACAGAATCTACTGTGATTACAATTCGCACATGATGTTCGCGTATTGTGCCGGTATACCAATTATAAGAGAGGGTACCTTTAACCTTTTGGCTTTTATTATGCCCTAATGATAAGTGTTATCACGGGCTTTAAATTTTACAAATGTTCATGAAATATATCCGTAGTCTGGGTTAATGCCAAAACCTCAACGGGCATATAAGAGTTCGAGTTCAACCATATTTAACAACAGAACACCTAAATCCTCAAACAAATGTTGTTTGTTGGTAAATTCAAATAATTACTATTTGTTAAATAGATGTTTTATTCAAAGCACTGTATATATTTGGTATTCACTTTCCTTTTACTAAAATCAAGACATTTCAAAAGGATCGTGTTCCTTTAGACTCTAGATAATTTGCTTTGGTTCTTTTCTTAACACCTGGATAGCCTATTGCATCATATATCTGTTGACCTCGAAAACAGAATAACTGTTTTACCAAACTGGGATACTGAACGGACATTCCTCTTAAAATCATGAATTAATGAATGTTCGACCAGGCCATATATGTACCCTTCACGAATCTCTTTTAGTAAAGCTGTATAGATGACTATTGTAAACAACAAAAGATCAATCACATTTCTTAATTTAAATACACTACTTTCATCCTTATCGTTTGTAATTACGGTTTGGCGAAGTTTCTAGGTACCTTTAATAATAGTTGACGCCACCTATGATTATCTACTTTGGTTTCTTAAAGACATTTGATTAACCCGAGTAATATATTTATGGTGAAACGAAATAACTCCTTAGATATACAGTAAGCAGAGACCCGAAAAATATCAAACCATAAATCAACAAAAGTACAAACAATTACGCATTATAAATATGTATTTGAAAAACAGAAATATAACCAAAACAGAACATCGAAACTAAAATACAAAATCAGAAATATGTTTTTCCCTTTTAATTTGATCTTTTTCATCCAAATACACACTTACAACTGATATAGTTTGACCAATTGTCCTTGAAGCCCCACAAAGTTCAGCAACACTGCGCATACCGTCTTTCATTTGCTCTACTCCGTAAGAGATCCCTGCTCGCATGCGCTGTGCAGCAACAGAACTTTGGTTACGAAGAGATGCAACACTTTTCGCAGACTTAGCCCTCAGGTCCTGAAATTCACCGCGCAAAATTTTGACCCCATGACCAACATCATGACAAAGTCTGCTCCGGAAGTCCTCGAGTTTTTCACGAAAGTGTGCGGGATCAGGGTTTTCGACGGCTTGAGCTAAACTAGCTAATGCTTCACGATATTCTTGTGCAAGCTTTTCGTTCGATACAACTAACTTCACGTCCGCGCTCCCTGGACGAGGGAGACATGGAACACAAAAAGTGTCAAAGGAATGAGAATTATCTGTGTCCAGTCGGACTCTGATTACACAATTTCCCGACCGTACACAAACTTCATATTTACATATTTGAGGGCGATTGGGATGAATATTAGCTTCACCAGTTCTCAAATTAGAACCATTCATAAGTGGCTGATGAGTTTCCATCAACTCGAAGTTATGATCACCTGAAGTAGGTTGCATAATATCATTTGGAGAAATAGGTTCTATGTTTGAGTCATTAGTATTTATAACGATTATTTCACCATCAGGAGCTAATTGGCCTACGGGGACGTTTCCATCTGCGAATAATAAACCGGCTTCTTCAATTTGCTGGACTTTTTCGGCGAAATGAACTGTCCTGCACATGTTGCATTTCCAGTGAGTAGTTGGGCCAAAATATCTATTATAAGTCCATCCTGGGTTTCGCAGTGGGATTTCAAGTCTCTTATCAGTAGTTTTATAATTTTGCGAAGTTTCAACACATTCTACTTCGGGGACCGGGATAACACCAACATAGGTTTTACCCTTAAATGCATAGGATGGCTGACGACGTCTGAGACAATGAGTCTCGCTACAATATCTGATTGTACCACCGATTATACCAACTAGCAATAACAGGATCATTCCACCATACCCATAGCAAAGCGACATGTAATATATTTGTCCATAGTATAAACTGGAAACAACTTTGATGTTGATAGGTGTAGAATGACTTGTAACATCTGAAGAATGGGCGACGCACAACCATTTCCCACTTAAATATCCTCTTGTGTTCTCAACATCTAATGAGTTTATTGTGTCATTAACTTGTGTTATGTGTAAGACTGTGGGGGCTAAAATGGGTTGAACGATGTAATGCACTGAATATGTGCTAACCTCGGATTTAATGGTGGAAAGGGAAATTACACCAATAGGCGAGACCCAAAAAAGTTCATAAGGTAAATCAGAATTTACATTACAAATAAAAGAAAGGCGTTGTCCTGTAAGGACGGAAACAGAAGAGTTACCACCAAATGAAGAAACGTTAAACCCAGATGGACTTAAATATAAACCAGTATTTAACGTTGGTTCACATGGTGAGGGCCATGGATCACAAACAGGAAGACCCTCGAAGCGGCCTTTTAATAACAACCTAGAATTAACACAGGAACACGCGATAGGATTGTCAGAAACATAGACTTGAAGCGGATGTGGCAGGCTGGGTAAAATATTTAATAAATTGTGAGAAAGATTTAGGAAGGCCAGACTTTTTGAATACTGAAAAGTGTCAACAGGTAATCGACTCAACTTATTGAGACTTAAATCAAGTATTTGAAGGCTAGCAAGGCCAAACAACATGCCAAAACGTGGCAGTGATTGTATACTACAATTAGTAATTGACAACGTTATTAGATTAGAAGAAATATTGTTGAATGATTCGGTTCTTGGGATTTCCAAATGAATATCACTGATAAATAGCTCCTTTAGTTTGGGTAAGATGGAACTCCTTAAAAACCCAGGGGACAAAACTCGAGGGCCGGAGACCACATAACTGGTGACGAAAAGAAGAGATGTATTTTCCGGGCATAATTTCAACAATCCTTCGTGGATTAACAAGTCGGTAGATTCTAACACCAATTCAGCAATTGAATGATTTTTAAGATGGCAGGTCGTATTTTTACAATTGATCACGTTGATAGTTAGCACTATGATAAATCCTTTTTGGAATATTCCGTGCAGACCATAACTCATCACATAAATAAACTGAAGGTCACAATTCCGTAAGCATTTGAAAAGAGGTCATTTATAGACAGTGAGCTGTTCAATAGAGCAAATGGTTGTGAACGAAGTGGCTCAAATGGTTGTGGATGGAATAGAAGAAGCTTTCGCTCAACAAGCTTTCGTGTCTAGTAGCAGTGGATCACCAATACCTTCAGGGTATTACTCCTTAGGTTTACGTTGGAGTGTTTAAACAGCCATAAGAATGTCACTTTTAATGCGCCTGTACTCTAACAGGTAGAAGTTTAATGACGTCAGGAGCTCTTCCTGAGGCTTGCATTCGACTCTCCAGACTGATTTCGAAGCTCGCCGTTGGTTATGTTACAAAGTGTCCTTATACTTTTGAAGTGAGGGAGAAAATAATATGTTTCTCTACTCCAAATGGGGACAAATAAAACTTGCTGATTATGTGGAAAGTTCTTTTGTTAAACTGTCCGAAAATGTGCTTCAATGTTACTAGCGCAGGGTTCGCTCGAAAGGCATTTTTGTCACTGTTAGCGTAAGACTTCAAATTCTAGGGTACCAGTACTTCTAAATATTCTTCAACTTGTGATAGTTTAAGAGGAAAGTCGCCTAAGTTGTCTTTTGCGGCCTGGCAAACGAAGAGTGAGGTCCTTGTTGACCGTAGATTGCTTGTAGATTTTGGGGACCATTTGAGGAACAAACTACTTTGTGGCACATAAGATCGTGTGAAGTAGGGTATCCCAATGAACATCTACACCAAGTTGAGGGTAGACTTCTAATCCACATACAGTAGTTTGTCCCGTGAAGCTGACACACCCAACCGTTTGAAGTTTCAGCGCCTGTTGTTGGTGGGATATATTAGCTCAGTTTTGATGACAAAATTAAAATCTTTGATGGCATGATCGCTTTTCCCGAAAGCCCAAGATTGCCAACTCGGAATTCTTCGTTTGTAAATACTCAGTCTAAGTGCGACGGCACCTGACTGTTTCTCCAGTGAGGTACCGACTTCCGATTTTCCTTAATCCCAGATCCTCCATGAGATTGAAAAACCAAGTTTCAGTAGAGCTTTCACCTCCAATATACATATGTTCCACGAACTTGACATTAGGAAGGCCGAAGTCCCCTAGAATCAGGATATGAGTGAATCCGGTAGGAGTAGAGCTGAGCAATACTTCCAGCATACGATTGTCGTTTTGGATGTTAGCAATGGGCTTCCTGTAGGTGACTCCAATCAGACACCTTGACGTGGTAGACAATCCTACTGAGCACCATACGGATTCATCATGATTAGCAAACTCTTGGGTGTGCACTGGATGTACCACCAGGCAGGATCGTAAACATAAGGCTACTCCGTCCCCGATTCCTGTTTTTCTGTCATTGAGAAGCAAAGACATCCGGTGTATTGCTAGCCGCTAGTCCGTAAACTGAGAAGATATCCAAGTTGCGGACATTCTTATCACATTAGCATTAAAACATTGCTGAGTTCATGAAGCTCATCCCTTTCATCCAGTAAACTTTCAGCATTCATGTATAAGCAGTTTAAGCCTTCAAATTAAAAAGCGTTAACTTCTCCTTCATGCTTGTCGGCATGAGCCTCACAAGATTGGACACTTAGCCTACCTATAAAAGGCTTTCCAAGTAGATAGTTCCTGTCCTTTCCATGTGTTTCATTATCTAAACAGTTCACAAGTGGAATGATCAGCTCCGATTTGACTTTATACTTGATCACGGATTCATGTGACCTATCCGGATGCTTATAGATACCCATTGGCGAACGACGTCTATTGGCACGAAATAATCCTGCAACGAACTGCCACCAACTGCTTAAGTAACTTGAAAATGTGAGCAGGGAGACGGCTTTTTAAAACTTTCATGCAATTGATTTCCTTTATGAATTTAAATAAAGCAAGAACAAATATAGTGATTATTGTAACCCAATTATTTACACATCTATTTCAATTGTTTTCACTCTATCTCAATGTAAAGATTCTATCACATTTTTGGTTTGTAAGCAGCTGACGAGAAACCTCGAAATAATATGAATTCATACTATTCTGCACCAATATTTGTTCTTGCTTTATTTAAATTCATAAAGTGAACCAATTGCATGAAATTAAAAAAGGATTTTCTGGAAATTAAAAAAGATTTTATTAAACTGTAAGCCTCTTTACCAATGGATATGAAGAAATGTGCCACAGATTTTTCATCCTCCACATCTCTCCTGATCATGCTCCAGACTTCGAACCTTTCCATATAATCTTCGAAAGCTTCAGCGTTTGAATGTATGTCCAACTATTCCATCACAGGCTCAATGGCGATGCCAACTGAATGAGTACAAACGAACAAACTGTATTTAAAATTCGAAATCAGGCCGACATCAAATACCGAGTATTCATTAATTCATACAAACACCACAGAAACTCAAACCTGACTTATGTATCCAAAAAGAGACAGTAATAAACCCATTGCTACAATGGTAAATCATTTTTCGCCATTACCTTTGTTTAGTTAGTATTCGTTTTGTTATGAAGTCTTTCCTCACTGAATTCTTATTTGATGTACATTAAAACAACCCCTTTACTCGTACATCTCTATTTAATCCTCTTAACTTGTATATACCCTTCAAATTCTAAGAATCTTATGTAAACCCTTCATAGATTCTGAAATTATCACATAATTCATCTTATCTGTCTCTAAGCCTTGCTTAACAATTGCACCACACACCCCTTATTTTTTGGATTTAAACATCAAATGACCACTTACCTGTTCCTATATATAGTTATTATTGATAACCTTTGTCATTCCAATGTTTTTCGTTAATCTGTAGCGTGGTGTCGAGTGGAGATTAACTATGAACACCGCTACCAAGAAATTCGTTCCAAACGAATCCATAAAATCCACCGGAAGCCAAATATCAGAAGGCAGTTAATGAACCAAGTCGAGATGTATTTGCTGGCGATCTCGTGGTATCGAAAGGATGCCGAGATCGTGTCAGGATACAAGCTTGGTTACAGAACGTAACCGAATTCGCGCGAAGTCACAATCAAAGTGTAAGAATAATGGATGCTTTTTAGCACACTTAAGCAAAAGCACATTAAAACTGTTACTGGTACAATTGGTTATAATAATAATTGTTCTCAATAAACCAATCGTGTTCTCGTGTTAAAAGTGAGTCACTACAAATCTATATCAATTGTTTCACACTATATCCTTCCTCCATGTAACCTCTGAATACAGATACGGTTGTGAGCAGATGTTTGAAAAACCGTCAAATATAATGAATTCATGCTATTCTGCATCAACCGTGCCGTAATAGATAGAAGTGATACTATGAAATTCCTAATTAATTGCAAAAAATATTCAAATATCAGTTGATGTGGTTAATTTATACGTTACTAAGTTATTAACATACACCTGTTACCTTCGTAGAAGAGCAAAGGCCGCCAACCATCACACTCCAAACAACTATTTTCTTAGCGATTCTTTCCATTTATTTCCAGTTTCCATTCTTCCTCTTCATGTATGCTTCCAATATTCAAAATAGGGTGATCATCGGTCTTCCAATTTTTCCCTTTACCTCCAAAATTTTCAGTTACGGTTTGCTTTGTGATGCAGTTTGATGATTTTCCCAATATCTGTCTTATCCACTTCCAGCATCTTTCCCTAATTTCTTCCTCAGCTGAAAGCTGGTTTGTTTTTTCTCATAGTAGACTGTTGCTGGTGGTATCCGGCAAACGGATATTGGGTGCCTTGCGTAGACAACTATTTTTAAATACTTGTACTTTCTTGATAATTGCTGTGGTACTTCTACAACTTTAAGATTCACACAGTAGAACCGTCTTGACATTGGTATTCAAAATCCTCTATTTGGTATTGGTTGGTAGTTGATTTGAGTTGCATATGCCGTTCGACAGTATGAATGTGGACGTTGCTTTGCCAGTCCTTGCCTTCACATCTCCATTGGATACTCCATATTCATCGATGATGCAGCAAAGATACGTGAAAAATTGAAACTCGCCAGAGATTGTCAATCAGTTATAACGTTCTTGGTGTTCTCTGTGTTGAATTTGAAGATATTTCTTACTCCCTTGTTTATGTTGAGGCCTACTGGTGCAGAGGCTGCTGCTTCCCCTCAGAAGTCGACGTCTTCATCACCCAATCAACTACCAGAAGAAAGAGGAATGGGGAGAGTATGGAGCTTCATTTGTCTGCGGTCCTCACTTGGAATGCAATTGTCACCTGTCCTCAACGCACGACCTTGAAGTGTGGTTCATGATATGAATTCTCGATTATGTTGTTTATTTCTTCAGCTTTTCACCGCATAGTGTCGAGGAATTTGCAATAAGGTTCTTCCATCAAACGCCTTCCCATAGTTAAGGAAGCTGATGGATAGTGTCGGTTTCTAATAAACTAATTGTTCAACGATGATCCGTAGTGTCGCTATTTGGTCTGTGCACGAACGATTCTTACGGATTCAAGCCTATTGAGTCTTTCATCCGGTTCATCAACACCATGTTGAAAACATTTACTGGTACTGACAGTAGTGTGATGCCTCTGTAGTTTTCACATTTGCTCAGATCTCCTTTCTTTGGAATCTTGATGAAGTGTCCTTCTTCCCAGTCCATCGGCACTTGTTCTTCCTTTCAAATCTTCTTGAGTAGAAGGTGACGAATGCTTGTTGATACTTCGATGTCTGACTTCAGTGCTTAAGCTGGTATATTGTCAGGTCCCGTTACCTTCTCAATCTCGATTTGTCTGACGGCCATCCTGATTTATTCGATCGTTGATGGAGTGACAGCTATAGGAAAGTCTATGTGCGCTGCTTCAATGTCCGGTGGATTCAATGGAGCCGGTCTATTCAACAGTTCTTCGATGTATTCAACCCGTCTGGTCCTCTGTTCTGGAATTTCGGTGATTTTGTCGCCTTGTTTGTCCTTGATCGGTTTCTCTAGTTTATTAATTATCCCTACCAGTTTCTTCGTTGCGTCATACAGTCGTCTCATTTTTCCTTCTGTTGAAGCTTTTCCTGCTGTCGCTGCTAGGTCTTCCACGTATTTCTGTTTGTCGGCTCTAATGCTCACTTTCACTTACTTGTTTGCTTCTGTGTACTCAGCTTGCGCTTTGACATTCTCTGCTCGTGTTCGGCTGTTGTTAATTGCTGTCTTCTTGTTCTTCCTTTCTTCAATCCTGTTCAGGGTTTCGATAGAGATCCATTCCTTATGATGACGATTCTTGCGGCCCAAAACCTCTTGACATGTTGAAGTTAATGCTTCTTTGATAATTTTCTACTTGTCCTCCATAGTACTTTCTTCCTTCAGTAGATTCTGTAAGGCCTGGAATCTGTTGTTGAGAGCTAGATCGAATATGTTGAGTTTTTCAGTATCTCGAAGGAAGACTGTATTGAACCTTTGTAATGCTGTTCCACCAGTTATACAGTGCTTCTTTAGCTTCAGTCTAATCTTTGCCACCACCAGTTGGTGATCTGAATCTACGTCAGCTCCTTTTCTGGTTCTCACATCTTCCATTGTCCTTGTGGATTTTTACTGATGCAAATAATAATAATAATTTATTCTCAAATAACAGTTTGTTACATGAGGCATGCCAGTTTGCAGGCAAGATCAAATTGATACGAATGATACAATATACACTGTAGTAAATTACATAGCTGGGTTGATAATTTATAAGATATGAATGTAGATGGTTTTAATCAGTACCACAGTTGGCGCGCTTCATGAAAGTTGCTTTGCAAATGTGCGACTGATGGTCAAGGATTGGTCCATTGAAGGCATGAGCTTTTAGAAATTGCAACCTTATGTCCCTTTGGGATATCCAAGGCTCTAAGGATAGTGCAGGATGAAGTCACCAGTTCCATATCTCAAGGGGGCTGAAAGAGAGAGCAAGTAAAAGAAAACACGAGAGGCAGAGTAGCCAATATTCATGAAGGAATGTCTAAGGTATGATTACTCAGTCTAATTTTCCTTTATTAAGGTATATGTTAAGAAAGAGCATTTTACTAGGTTAAAGAAAATAAGTGTTAACAAGGTGTGAGTGGACATACAACTGACAAATGGGGGCGATTCGGAAATGAGCTGAGAGTATAAGGTTATGTGTGATTATAAAATAAAATATAGTGCTAGAAACAGTATTGTGATATACAATTGGCTGTCTTCCTTTTATTATCGAAACTGTTAGAGCTCCTTTCGTTTTTTAAAATATTTTTCGCCCAGTTATTATAGGGTTTTGAGTAGGCTTCGTATATTAGCGAATTGTTTGGTTTGCTTGTAATAGGATTTCTGGGTTCACCGTGGCGTGGTCCGGTTAGACCGTTGACGTGAGAATATTGTGCCGCCTGTAACCAATTTGTTGAGTGCACATCAATTCGCAAATCTCTCCCCATTTTCGTTTCTTTCTCCCAGTCCATGTCGTCTCATGATATCTTCATACCCGGTGCTGTCTATTCCGAGTTTGGCGTCTAGATCTCCTATCAGAATGGTGAGGTCCTTTCTTAGGCACTTCGCTATGATTGATTGCAGCCTCTCGTAAAACTGATCTTTATTGTCGTCGTTGCTATCATTGGTGGGTGCACAACATTGGATGACATTCATTGTGATGTCCGTCTTCTTTTCTTTGAAGGATGGTTTGGTGATTCTGGATCCGTGAGATTCCCATTTAGTAAGTGCGTTTCGTGCTTCTTTGAACAGCATCAGAGCATTTTCCTCTTCGTGACCGCAGTACAGTAGCATCACTCCCATATCTAGCCTTTGCTATCCAGCTTGGGCCCAATGGGTTTCGTTGATTCCGAATGCTGTCAATTTGTATCTCCTTATTTCCGTTATCATATGACTGGTCCTCCCGGTCTCCCACCTTTTCCGGACGTTCCATGTGCCTACAAAAATTGTTGCTCTGGTTTTCAGAAAAGGCATCGGCCTCGTGACTTCCGTCAAAACGTAGAACCTGTACATACGTGCATTGGTTCAAGTTGCCATACCCCATTTATTAAATGTTACCCATTGATTGTGGTTTCAAAACCAGGCTCTCTTAATTCGGACACTTGAATTAGAGTGAACTGTCATCTAGATCTGATTAATATTACACCTTCAGTAAGGCATAAAATTTCCTATTTTTAGGCCTTAGTTTTCCGGTCAACTTCAGTTTAAAGAAACAGAAATAGTATCTCATTGGAGTTTTAAACGGCTGATTCTGTTGCAAACTGACACAAAATTCTCCATAGATTTAAATTTTTGCTTATGAATAGATTTGCATTGCACTTAAGTTATGCTGGAAATATTTGATCACGTAAAGTTTAAGATTCATTGTGCAATCGTCAGAGTTTCATAACCACCTCTCATTGACTTCAAGATGTAAGAATAACACTGAAATTACAAGAAGGCTGTAACTGTTATCATAAGTGTTGTTGTTCCTGAGTAAAATGTCGGATATGTTTTCGTAGATTATCGAGCTGTAAGTTTAAAGACAACGTTTCAATACCAATTGATTTTCTACATTTCAGACTGGATTGTTGGTTCGTGCATTCAATTGCTACAAAAAAGCTATTAGAATCCTAGAGGGAAGCATCAGTGTGACTGACTGTAACTATACCGATCGAACGATGCCAGATTATCAGCTGTCGAAACCTAGCCCACGTCAGTTATTAGCTATTTGCCTGTCGAACGCAGCCCACTGCCTGTATAAATTTGGGACAACATGCACTGTCAATCCAAAGAAGTCTCAATTCGATTACCTTTCTGCATGTATCAAATGCTGTGAGCGAGCAGTCAGCCTTGAACCAAACTATATAAAGGCTTGGTTCCGTATAGCCAAAGTTAGTCTGTCGAATATGTGTATGCTTAATGCAGTATTGATTATAAAATGCATGTAAAATCATTATTGCAGGTGTCGCTTGCACATCTTTTATGTGCTATCGTTTGAAGGAATCAACACTTTTGGTTCTGCATATCCGGCTTTTGTTCTTTTTAGATCAATCATATTAGTCATTTGTATATAAGAAAATTCATCTGTCTTTTATGTTGAAAACCAAGTGGTTAGAATCCGGGATAAGGAGTATGATGGTTTGTCTCCTGAGAAATTCCATCACATATGCTACGATCAGTAAGCCGTCATCGGATTTCTAATCACAACGAAATTATAATTAACACAAAGTAGACAAGACATTTCTACGTGTGAAATCATTACTGATATAAATTTCAAATTACATTAGTAATATAATTGTTTCTGACTTAATCCTATTTCTTAATACTTGTTTGCTTTTAGGTTCATGCTTTATTAGGGAACTATGAAGAAGCGCTTACAACTGGACAAAAGTGTCTTACATGTTCTCTCGATAAAAACACATATGAATCTAAATGGATTAGCGTCGATGAACGCACAAAAGTGGATATCAGTAATAAGCTAAAGAAACTGCTATCAGAATGGCGCGCTTCGTTAGACAGTGAAGAAAAAATCGAAAGATCGATTATTCGGGACCGAACAATTAAAAAGTACTCATCTTATGGAGATTGGTGCGTAAGTGTCCCCACTTTATTTTCAGTAATTAAGAAAAGTTAGATTTTTAAGCTATGCAAAAAGTAATGAATTGAATTTTCCATATTCTATATTATTTGCTGTTATGGTGTACAGTAACTTTGGTGTTAAGTCCCACGTTATTTATAATTGGCGCACCAAAATTATATTAACATAGGTTTTAATTATGAATAATGTTTAGATGGTGGTTGGAGGTGTAGTCAACAGGAAACCCGGGTCCAGGGTTTCCTGTTGACTACCTTCAACCACCATCTAACTCCAATATATAGTGCCCGAAGTGTCGAGTCACCTAGACTGGCAACCACATTGCAACATGATCGATAGCATTCGATTTCCACTAATAAGGACTAGACAAATTATTATTTGAACACATAAATATTGGTACAAGAGAGCGCCAATATATATGCGCCACACAAAACAATGAAAATTCGAAGAGAGATAGAAAACAAAAAAAACTAAGGAGCACAAAAGAAAAAGAGAACGATAACGAAGAGGCTGGTGTAAGGTAGTGAAGTAATAATAATAGTAATAATTAGGGAACGGAAAGGTACAATCAGAAAAAATCTTTCAGTTAAGGGAGACACAACCACTTTTTATGAAGAAAGTAAAAAAAGGTTACAGCAGGATCACCACTGGCTTCTATTCTGAGCCATATCTGATAACGTCTCTAGCCACTGTGTAGCACCATCTCTCAGACCCCAACCAGGGAGTCGTGAAGGACCAACACAAGCCAGTCCTTTGCAGCTTTCTTTTATACCACGACACCATGTCATGCACTGACCACCTCTCCGCTTTTTCCAACCAGTCCCAGAGTCGGCAAATAATGCACGACGTGGAATTCTCTGGGACGACATTCGTAGAACATGTCCAAGCCACCGAAGTCGGTGTTTCAAGATGGTGACACCAATTGAATTATCATCTCTGTGCCCAAACACACGATGCCGAACCTCTGCATTACTGACATGGTGTTGCCACTGAATGTCAGCAATCCTTCGGAGACAGCAATGATCGAACACAGAGAGTCGTCTAACGTCCACAACATCTAGCAACAGTATGTGTAATCATCCAATCAGAAAATCGACATGTCACATTTCACTTTCTAGATACTACTGGCAAACCGTCTACTGAATGCTGATTGAATGAGATCCTTCTCAGTGCATTGATAGTCTTAATAAACGATGCTTAATTTCTATTCTTCTAACCTTTAGATGAATGCTTTCATCATCCTGTGACTATTTCGTGGTTCAGCGAGTATTTCGTGAATGTAATAATTCGGATGTGTGGTGTGTTGTATTTTAGTCATATACTCTGTACAAAACATTTCACACTCTCTCCGGTTCTCCGTATTGATTGTCCGAGGTCAGTTGAATGATCACACCTTGATATACGGCACACATTGACGGTGCTGAATACCACAATCCTATACTAGCTACGTAAGTCTTCTGGCTTGTTTGACATACGGTCCGAAAGTTGAGTGTTGTCAAGAGACCAGGAGTAACATCTTATGGCATGGGATGAAGTAATGTGTGAAGGGTTAGTGGTTGAGTTGAAAAAATCTCAACCGACGAAGAAACTTGATGGTGGACAAGAGAATGTCTAGTGCTGTTACAGGCATGAGGGCAGTTGTTACTTGGGAATCAGTGTCATCTTATTCAATGACAGTACTTACTATGGTAAGGAAATGTAAGGAATTTCATCAGAAATATGTGAATCATTAGGCAAACCAAATCTGGTAAAATAACATGAGAAATCCGATAAGAAGTTGATTGGTTAGAAACTTTTGTCTCACAATGATTCTGAGTTTCACTGAACTCTGCACTATCATGTGACTCTATACCGCTTTTCGAAGTCGTGGATAGAGATTTATGATCATTAGAAACACCCAACTTAATAGGATCGGAATTACAAATTTTAGCATTGGTTGCAGCGAAATGAACCACAGTATTACAGACTGACTAAATTTGATGAATTTAGAATAACAACAAACAAATGAATTACATGAGCGAAACGTGCCACAGAACAGGCATTTATCAAACTTGTGCTTGTCTTCATGACCTGTTTCGCAAATTCTCAATGTATATCCAACCGTTCAATCACAGACTCTATCGCGACACTAGTGTGATGGTTTGAAGTCCTTGAATTACAGGAATTACAAAATCAACGCGATTTCATCAAAAAGCACTAAATGAGCACGAACAAACCTATTGTATTTGGAATTCGGAATCAGGCAGTCATCAAGTACAAAAGAATAATTGGTTCATACAAACACCACATGAACGCACATCAATTCGCAAATCTCTCACCATTCTCGTTATTTTCTGCCATTCTGTGCATGTCGTTGCATGATATATCAGATGTTGTTCATTCCGACTTTGACGTTTAAGCCTACAGTTAAAAATGTCATGTCGTTTTTTAAGCACTTCGCCATGATCGATTGCAGCCTCTCGTAAAACTGATCTCTATCGTCGTCATTTACATCATTGGTGGGTACACAACATTGGATAACATTGCTTGTGATTCACTCTTTCTCTTTTGAAAAGGATGCTTTGATAATCCTGAATCCATGCGATTCCCATTCAACAAGTGCATTTCGCGCTTTTTCGTTAACATCAAAGCAACTCTCTGAGTGTGAGGAGCATTTTGTTCTTCGTCAACAGCGATTAAATATACTTTCTAATATTTGCGAGAACGTGGATAAACATTACAATGACGAAATACGCAGTTGTCAGGTTTTACACACAACAGAGCATTCGTCTTTTAGACTACATGTTTTATATTAATATGTCGATTTGAAATGTAGGCGGTTCTTCAATGATGTTAACATCTAAATACCACACAAAAGGTTTAGTACATAAGAAATGACCCTAGTGACAGCATACACTTAAAAATAAAATTGGAAATTAATTGGTTCTACCTGTGATTTTAAAACGTTTGAAATAGGAATTAATTTAACTTAATTTATATGGAGAGCTATATCTTTATGGATAACAGAAGCCGGTGGCATCAAAAACAGCTAGTCAAGCACTAACTTTACTTGAGTATATATATTTTTCATAAAACAATGAAAATGTTTGATGATCATGTCTAATATACAGAGCAGACAAAATGAAACACGCCACTATAGTTCATATGAAAGACTAAACATAACCACACGGAGTTTACGGTAATACAGAAATCGTGGGTTCGTCAACATTCAAATAACACTCCTAACTGGCCAATAATAAGATCATCTATAAGAATGAACTGTAAATGTTAACAATGCAACTGGAGCATTTCAGAAACGAAACTTTTAGCGCCATCTCTTTAGAGTCAAGATGTTATTATGTCACCATAATGGTATAGCTTTTGGTCATAATAACGAAAAATGAAATTAATGCAAGTGATAGTTTCTTCATTGCCCTAACACTCTGAAGCGTATTCATGTTGATTCATGTTAGTGTTGACGTTCAACTCCACCTGTGATTTCATTTTGAAAACTATGCAGCCTAATTAAATGACAGAGTTCAAAAGAAATATCTCTCTAGTTAATCATCCTTCATTCGTCTTCAGTGGCTCAATGGGCCACTTCTGTTCTTTGAAATATCATTTGTTGTTAATAACTGACGACCACCTAATTTAACAAGGCTAGTTCATGCTATTCTACTAAAGTCTTTACTTATGATTTTTTTTAAGTTGTGAAATTCTTCTTAATCTTCAAAACTGACTAATCTCATTAAATGTGTATTGACTTCGTACATGGTTGGAAACACGAGGCATATACACTTTATCAGATTACCGGAAAACCATGTGATGACAAGTAGTTGACGAACGTGACTCTCATAAATGGTTTGTCGTCTGTTCAATAGTATATAAACAAAAGGTCCGAGACATAAAATAGTGGAACACAAAGTAGCATGAATATACTGTGTTTGTGCTCGGCCATTCTACTTCTAGCTATCTCCACCAAATCACTTGAAAGAGAGTGTAAAAAATATTCTTTCCCGCCAGGTAAGTAATCTCAAATCGCCTTACAGCATTTTGACTGCGTGATTCATACTTGTTTATTTCTTAGTAATTAAAGAACATGCTTTCACTTAATGGTTGTTGTTTAGCTCAACAGAAATGCTCTTGATCACATATTGATGTGATATTTTGGTTGCTTGCTTTCAGATAAATGTAGGACAGTGTGTGAATATTGCTGGAAAGATGACGATTGCGAAGATGAGTACAAATGTGACCGTTGGCAATGTCACGGGCGACACTTTGGTGAACCATGTGGAGTGAAAAATCCGTGTTGTAGGGGCTTAAGATGTAATGGAGGAATATGTAATGAAACTTATTTCGCACCATTATTCTGCGCATAATTTCTCAACCTAATATTTACCCAAACAATCGAATAAATTATTATTTTGGCATTCTCGACTTTTCTTAATATCAGTGAAAGAACAAAGTATTTGTGCTCAAATGTTATTGCAGTGAAATAATTTCTACCAGAATGAGATAATCCAAACACGAGCGTATTGTAATGGAGAATCTATCAACTTTTCATGTTAAGCAATAGACAAATCGACATGATGTATTTTTCACGAACAAAGTGTGACACGTGCTACTAGTCTAGTTGATACACCAACCAGCAATTCCCGAGCATTCACGGTTTGTATTTTATTAGTCACAAGTGGACCAGAATTCAAATCAGAGAGAAGGTTGTAGATTATCAATTTCGGCGATCTTGACTTGGACGGAAACGGTGTGACCAACAGCTGACTTCCGAGTCACACCTCACGGTCAGCACCTAACTTGGTTTATCCCTTCGTTGTATCAAGATACTATTGCTGCTTTGAAGACCGTAAAACGCAAGGGACGCTATTACAGAAATATATTAGTTAGAGTGGGTACAAGCAAAAGTGTTTCCAAGCAGATGATGTTTGCATCTTAACAGATTTGGTCTGTTAATGTTCCAGAAAGATACGTAACTCCGAATGAATCGTCGGTAGAAACTTACCGGTCCGTTAGATGTTCCCAGTTGGTTAACTGTGATGAGTTCTGAGAAATTCAGAACAGACTTTACTCTATATCTCAAAAGACAGTTAACTTGGATGTCAATCGCGTGCACTAGAACGTTATAAAAGTCGTTCACCGTGTGATATTGAAGCCATTGAAGAATAAAATGTAGATGCCGAAAATAAGATTCTTTGTTTAAGATCGCGAACAGGCAGTCGTCTGAAAACATCCTCCATGTATTGCTAGAATGTCTGAGAACAACTTTCGAAATCAAGAGGCCTTCACAAACATTTCGTTCAGTCAAAAGGAAGTGATGATAAGTGTTTCAGTGAGATCAACAATAATTGGTCCTCTAGAGGACTAACAACAATGGATGTGGTGTGACAATCAAAGTGAGCGATCAACAGGACACTCGAACAACCAACATTCACATTTTCCAGTAATGATGTACCTTAAGAAAGGCAGAAGGACTGGTGGAACATTGGGAACACAATTGAAGTTGTTGTTCATAAAAATCCTAAACGAACATGATGGCTTTTTACTTTACCATTTTATGTTTTGAATCCATCTGAAAGCCTACTGCCGGTCTCAATCCCGGAAAAATGAAGTGGGTTGGGCACGGTGTTAGCAAGCCATACTGTAGAAATCTAACGCGATAGAAAAACGTCAACCGGCAAACATTATTCAAAACTTTTAAAATCTGCCTTGGTAGTCAGAAAATCTTCATTTAGAAGAGTCATGATGCCTCATGTTGGAAGCCGAGTTGCTTCGGAAATCACGAGGACCTGAACATTCTGATAGGAGATTTAAATGCCAAGGTTGGAATGGGCAACATCGGGTATGAAAACATCATGGGACGACACGGAATGGGAGGAAGGATCGAAAATGGTGAGAGATTTGCAAGCCTATGTGCCTTCAATAAACTGGTCATAGGCGGCACTATATTCCAACATAAACGCATTCACAAAACCACATGGATTTCACCAGACAAATCGAGAGTGTCAAAGCAGCAGGACCAGACAACATTCCAGCAAAGGCACTGAAAGCAGACGTAGCGGTAACTACAAGGATGCTCCACATCCTCTTTAATGAGATTTGGAATGAGGAACAATTACTAACTGTGATAACTAGAGTGGCATCACTGTTCTTTCAGTACCGAGAAAAGTCTTCAACAAGGTATTGTTAAGTAGGATGAAGGACTCCGTTGACGTCCAACTGCGATACCAACAGGCAGGATTCCGTAAGGACCGATCGTGTACAGACCAAATCGCAACTCTACTGATCATTGTGGAACAATCATTTTAATGGAATTCATCACTCTACATCAACTTCATTGACTACGAGAAAGCATTTGATAGCGTGGACAGAACAATCCTATGGAAGCTTCTTCGACACTACGGCGTACCTGAGAAAATAGTCAATATCATACGGAATTCCTATGATGGATCAAAATCGTGCGTGGAGGACAATTGACAGACTCGTTCGAAGTAAAGACCGGTGTTAGGCAAGGTTGCTTACTCTCACCCTTTCTCTTTCTCCTGGTGATCGACTGGATCATGAAGACGTCGATATTTTAAGGGAAACAGGAGATACAGTGAACATCTAGGATGCATTTGGACGATCTAGACTTCGCAGATAATCTGGCCCTCTTATCGCAAACGCAACAAATGCAGGAGAAGACGACCAATGTAGCAGAAGCCTCAGCAGCAATAGGTCTCAATAAACACAAAGGGAAAAGTAAGATTCCCCGATACAGCACAGCATGCACTAATTTATTTACAATAACTAGTTGAGGGGTTGTGGAGATTAATAAGTTTTTGATTGAGATCATGAACCGATTGATGTTAGACCACCTCTGCTTTCAGGTTTGCAAAGGTGGTCTAACATCAATCGGTTCATGATCTCAACCAATTAAAATTGACGGAGAAGAATTGAAAGATGTAAAAACCTTTACATATTTAGGCAGAATCATTGATGAACGCGGTTGGTCTGATGCAGATGTGAAGGCGCGGGTCGGAAAAGCAAGAGCAGCATATTTGCCATTGAAGAACATCTGGAACTCAAAACAACTGTCACCCAACACGAAGTTCAGGATTTTCAATACAAATGTCAAGACAGTTCTACTGTATAGGGTCGGAAACCTGGAGAACTACGAAAGCCATCATCCAGAAGATACAGGTGTTTATTAACAGTTGTCTACGCAAAATACTTCGGATCTGTTGGCTGGACACTGTTAGCGACAACCTATTGTGGGAGAAAACAAACCGCATTCCAGTGGAGGAAGAAATTAGGAAGAAGCGCTGTAAGTGGATAGGACACAAATTGAGGAAAGCACCAGACTGCGTCACAAGACAAGCCCTCATATGGAATCCTCAAGGCCAAAGGAAAAGAGGAAGACCAAGAAACACATTACGCCGGGAAATGGAGATAGACATGAGAAAAATGAAGGAGAATTGGATGGAATTAGAAAAGGAGGCCCAGGACAGAGTGGGTTGGAGAATGCTGATCAGCGGCCTATGCTCCATTAGGAGTAACAGGCGTAAGTAAGTAGGCGAGTAAGTAAGTAAGTAGGCATTACACCTACCGCCACCCATTGGATGTTATGTTTGGGTGTCTAAAATGTTTGACTTGAAGGTGCATTTCTCCAACGTCTAGTGTAGTATACGGTAGGACAGATTCTGGTTCCAGTACTTAACAAGTGGGAGAATAATCATTTAAGTTAATCCAGTGCTTTGAAGACCGTAAAACACAAAGTGCGTTATTACAGAATTATATTTGTTGGAATAAGTGCAAGCAAAATTGTGACCAACACCGCATGAGCCAGTTCATAGCTTACGATAAACTGATGAGTATTGGTCGTCCTCGGCCTCGACAGGGATTGATGATCTATTCGATACTCATCAACCTAACTGCCGAATGATTTGACTAGGGATGAGTAACATTTCACTGATCCCACAATACTCCATCACCAGATTCAACGGCCGTTTGAATCGGTACCAAACATGTTGGGAGTGGTCGTGTGCCGGATGTTGCCAAACGATGAATATGATTCCTCCGAGTACTTCCGAGCGATAAGACAAATGGAAAGGAGGCGGCAGAAAGTGATTCGAAGACAGCGAGTAACAGTGCGTTACTAGGACGTTGGTTGAATGTAAAGCGATCAACCATAGAAATAATAAAAAGTACACAACCTTTTAATGTTCTATCAAGTCGCGCTGCAATAGATAGCTTTGACAAGTGATCGAGTTCCTCAGATGAGAAGAGTTCAGTTTGCCGTGAAAGCAGTGATGCTACAGTGATAGTACATTAGGTGTATTGTTAATCGATGCCGATGTTTGTACTGCCATTGGTTTAAAGTATAAGGTCAGATAGTGTAGTTTACAGCTTCTCTTTGTAAGTAACGAATTCTAGATGTACCTGTGTTTAATAGACTAACTGTAAGTGCAGAAGTATAACCGTGCAGTGAAGTCGTGATTTCGTCGTGCAAAGCTATTGATCAACTTGTAGTCAGAATTTGGAAAGCCGATGACTGCTGTTACAATCAGTAAGAATCGAAGACTACAGATTGAGGGCGAAGGTCGCACGATTAAGCTTCTAAAAGACGACAAACGGTGAGTGCTGCATGTTTGTTCAATAATTAAACCGAAAAATATCGAAGGAACATAAGAAACCAGGAGCGTCGCTCTGAACTCATGTCAGTGATGCCGGTGAACAAACGCTCACAGTTTTGGGATAGATGCGACAATGTCGTTTTGAGTTTGCGGGAGATTCTCACGACTGCGTAAACTGATGATTCGCGCGAATGATTGTGTCGTCAGACCACCGACTGAACTGGACATGTTTCAGATCGTCGAGTGGTTGGACAGCCGATTGATGTACCCAAATCATCTGTTAGATAACAGCCACGGGGAAACAATACCTCATAAGATAAAGTACCATGTCGAGGTTGAATAACTACAATAGTTCGGATGTCTTACAATGTTACTTCAAAATAACATTGTTTTTATGTATACTGACAGTTTCACTAAACGTTCTTCTATTTTTTATTAGTAGTACGTCATCTACTTGAACACTAGTTTCGGTTCTTATGCTCTTCTATTAACCATTAGGCTAAATCCACACAGGCACTTTAACACGAGGATGCGAAATGTGATAGAACACTTTACTCTCAAGGTTCGTTTATGTACAGAAAATCTAGGGCTTTTACAGTATTCTAGATAACTTTGTGTTTCCGAAATACTTTGGAGCGCTAGTACATCTAGCAACATTATGTGTAATCATCCAATCAGGAAATCGACATGTCACATTTCACTTTCTAGATATTTCTGGCAAACCGTCTACTGAATGCTGATTGAATGAGATCCTTCTCAGTGCATTGATAGTCTTACTAAACGATGCTTAATTTCTATTCGTCCAACCTTAGATGAATGTGTTTTATCATCTTGTAGCTATTCTATGGTTCAGCGAGTATTTCATGAATGTAATAATTCAAATGTGTGGTGTGTTGTATTTAAGTCACATGCGATAAATTGCACATTTTGCCCTTGATATTTTTATTAAACTTAGTTAACAGCTTGTTGGTGGACATGTGTTGTGAAGAAACCATTTGAAGTTTCCTAATGTATGCAGTTATACACAAGTTTCTGTTGTGTGTTTATACAAGTTCTTTAAAACTTATAAGATTGTCGGTTTGACTCTGGGGGGAAAAAGTAAAACAAGTAAATATTGTAGTAAACTAAAGTGAAATATGTACATAATTAAATAAATATATTTGTGAAACAGAGAAAGAAAAACCGTAATATATGTATTACGAAATGAACCAAATAGGACAATGAGAACAGGAGAAAACAAGTGGTCGATGAAGTAAGATTTGATGGTAGAATAGGAGTTTGGATGATGATAGAGGCAATAAAGTTAAGTACTCAATAAGAATTATTGAAATAGTGCAGCTTAAGGCAAGTATTAAAAATAAGGTTTCACTCAATTGTGAATACTGCACAACACGAATGGAAGAGCGTTGGTCCAATGTGAAACATCTTCAGCTGACAGCGAAGATTTAAGCTGTCGGTGGAAGCGTTGTGCCAACTTGTTTGTAGCTACATTGTTTTGTTCGGAATTATGTTTTATATCTACAGTAAACTGCGAAATCTCGTCAGGTTGTCGGGACTCTCGAGGAGAGTACTTATCAGGAGACAAGCTTAGAGAGAATGTAAGAATTCTCGGACTTCAACAGAGTGTTGGAATCGCCACATGGCATAATATATGGCTAGAATTTCCGTAACGAAAGTGCTACATCTCAATTCGGCGTCTTCCAACCGTCTCGAGAAGAATGCTGCTGGTTGTCAGTTGTTGTTTACTCGTTTTTTACTACTACTCCGGTTGCTCAGTCAGAAGCATCCACTAAGATGCTTATGGGTGCTTTGATGGCTTGCTGTGCGAGCAGTGGGTTCTTTGTGATTTCTTCGAACGTGGGGAATGCTTTTTCGCGTTGTATTCACTGTTCCACTAAGTTGGTCGATTACATGTTTCATGAAAGACGCACATTTCGGTATGAACCGTCGCTGAAACTTGACAGGTTGTTGAACGTACGTCAATGCTTGGTCATGGTTGGTTCCAGGTAATATAGAATGATGACATTTTGCATTTCAGGGGAGAAATGTAATGAGTATCAATAATATGTCCGAGGAAACCTGAGGAATCAGTGTCGATTTGACATTTCGGAATGTTTACAGGAATCCTGTGTTTTTGCAGTGGTTCAAAGACAAGGTCTAGGTTCTGGGGATAAGATTCTCTGTCCAAACTTGTGGTCAAACAGTCATCAACAGACAAATTTATGGAGTTGAGACCTCGTAAAACGTGATTGATGAACCTTTGGAATGTTTGGTCAGCATTTCTCAAGTCAAAAGGCATGTGCGAAAATTCGTAGAGGCAGAAACGAGTGATGGTAGCGGTCTTACGAATGACGTCAGTAGATATGGGAATTTGATAATGTGCTTTAACCAAGTCGATTTTCAAAAAAGCAGTTGAACCTGTCAATGTAGCTGTCGAATCGCGAATCTGAGGCAAAAGGTGACGATCATGAATGTCTTTTGAATTCAATCACCCATATTCACCAGCTGGACACCATTCTTTGTCTTCCCTTTTAGGGGTCATTTGTGAGGGAGATGCCCATAGACTGTTTGATGGCTGAATGATCCCCAAATTATCATGTGATCGGATTCGCTTTTGGCTAACCTCAGCGTTTTGAGAGCTAGCTGGCGCGCTTTCAAAAATACAGGTGACCCTGTAGTCATGATGTGATGTGTAACATTGCTGGTTACACATGGCAATTTCGGTTGCGTTTAGTATATTTCATGGTTCTTATTGAGTATTTGTTGGTGGAACGGATCAGTCGTGTGCCTTACTCTGACTGGGGATAATCTATAACCGAAAAAAAGTTACACCAACAGAGAAATTAGTGTTTCCGTTTACTGACTCTCGTTTGTGCATTTCGTTTAGTAAACTATGGTGTTGTAGCAGGTGTATGCCAATGATTGGCATAGAAACACCTAGAACAACGAAAATCCAGTGGATAGGTTTGCGTAAACCTGTAGTGGCATTGGTCCTTAACCATACAATCCTCAAAGCTGAACACAAGACGACTGTGAAAATAGATGGAGGAGGCGGAAACAATCAACTGGATCCCATTGGATAGCATGGCTCAGCCTTGCAGACGTGGACATTCCTGTGTAACTTTTATCCATATTGGATGTATTTTTCTATCTCCAGCCTAAATGTATTGTTCATCATATATAAGTGGTCGTTACGATACGATGAGTCAGTATGGCCGAGTTGGTAGAACGCTTTCACCGACAGCTAAAAGCTTCGCTATCAGCTTCAAACGTTTCACAGTGGGCCGATGCCCTTCCACTGGACTTACTTGGTATTCTCAATGCAGTGAAAGCTGACATGGGATACACTGCAGGTCAACTCGTTTATGGAACGACACTCCGACTTCCAGGAGAGATCATGGATCTGTAAAAGCTTAGGCTAATTGGCTAAGCGTTGTCAAAACAATAGATCTTAAGTAATCATTCACTTCTTTATTTCGTACAGGCATTATATTTCCTTTTATCTTGTGTTGAATGATGAAAAGCATTGTGTGTTTGAACAGGTAATCCTCGGCTGCACTGTGACTGTATAGCGATCTAAATAAGGACCTATTCACCACAAGTCTGGTTTCTCCTATTAATAAAACGGTGGTTACATATAGACACCATGGTTATACTTTTGTTCGTTCAGTTAGCCTACTAATGCAGATGCTATTGGAAATCAACTCATACGGAGAGCATATCAGCATAAACGTTAACGGACTTTCTAATTTGAACCATAGGTAATACCAATATGAACAACGACATTGATTTTTTTAAATATTTCTAAACACAAAGTACCTGTACTACCTATAAGTTATTAACCGACATTTATTACTATGCATCTTGCGGCGACTTATTAAATGTGTTCTCCATCATATACTGGTGACTGTTACTTACAATGAATTTGTGTAAACAATGATGTGGCTTACACGTAAGATCTTAGAGATTGGGCAGTTACATAATGGCAAACCCACAATTTTGAGATTAGGTCTATTATTAGAGTAGCACTAATAACGAAGTAGACCATAAATCCACAAATCCACGTTGAGATAGACATACCTTTTACCACATATGGCGATGGGTTTTCCATTTGTCGCGTTTGTTTGAGCTCTAAGGCTTATGAATTTAATGTTTGACGAAGTATCAGTTAGCTGCAGCCTACGTGAATCGACTAGCGATTCATAGTGCTGTAGGAAATCAATACCAGGTGTGGCTGTGGGAACATCGGCATTAATGAACGTCCACAGATACTACCGTCGGTTGTCCAGGTTTAACGTGAGCTGTCGTGTACCATAGGTACAGCAGTACCAGCACCAACCCGCACTCGATTCCGAAGCCGCCTTCTGGTGTGGCTTGGAATATGCCCGCGTTGGGCGAGTGGTTACTGCTTTACGAGAGCGCGACCTGGCCCGAGGGATGTAGGGTTCAGATATAACGGAGCGGTTTCGGAGATTTAGACGTGTATGAATACAGCCACCCCTATCACATTGAGTAAAGGGACGACTAGCGTCGAGGTCTACGTTTGAACGTGATGTTGAAGCGAATTTGGTTGTCTCGGATGCTAGTCCTTGCTAATATCTTATCTGCTTTGAGGGCCACCTGGTTAAGTGGGATGTCCTCCAGCAGAGCCGTAACGGTTGGTTGTATACTTGCTAGTAAGGATTTGACCCGCAATTCTTTGACAACTCCAGGGTCCGCTGTCGTAAGTTTTGCAAGAGATTACAGGCGCGTGAGGTAGTGACTCGGTTTAGCATCACCCAGGGGGTGACGTGCTAAAAGTGCCCTCAAGCGTTCCTCTCGTTGAGGGAGAAAATATCTAAGAATCACCTCCTTGAGACGACCGTAAACGTCAGTACGTTCGGATCGAGGACAACCTCAAGGACAGCAGCTATGTGATCTCCGGGTAGTGTTTCCAGAGCGTAAGCATACTTCTGCCGTTGGTTTGTTATGAGGCGGATCTCGTATTGAGAAGCCAGTGCCGCGAACCAAACTTCCAGATGGTGGGGAATAAAGGATACAGGCCGAAAATTAATAGCCTGTACGTCTGAGTCTATTATGTTAATGCTATTCTTATCGTCATCCACCATAAAAAGTTATTGTCTGGATCTTATAAAATGAAAAATATTAACACGATAATGTGCAACAAAGTGGATAGACAGGAAATAGACTCACCGTAGAAGTCTTCTTTGGTAAATTTGCCAGAATTTGAAACGTGTTCCCAGATTTGGCTCATCAGTTGTAGATTTGTAGCGTTGCGTCGAGTCGCGGTTGACTATGATCACCGCTACATTAAAACTACGTGTCAGGTACTGCATTAGATCCCTTCGTAGGCTAAAAATCAGAAGACAATTGAGGGTTGTAATAAGATAGTTTGTTGGCAATCTCGTGGTATCGAAAGAATAACAAGATCTAGCCAAAGAGTACAAGTGAAACTATTGAGCGTAACGGAGAGCGTACAAGGTCACAGTCAGCGGAGGAATGTATGCTCTTAGTACGGCTAAACAAACAAGTACAGTAAAACAATCACTGGTATATTTGGTTATAATAGTAACTGTTTCCATCATACCAATCACGTACTATTGACAAAAGTAGGTTGCTACACATACGTTCAATCGCTAAGATTCGCTGGAAGAGCGCTTACTTCTATGCCAGTGTCAACGAGGTAGCGAACTTTCGTAGTCACATCAGGGATTTATAACAGACGGCTGCGTTCGCCGGCTACGGTTGCCATTAATGTGTTCCGGTTAGGAAGTGTCCGGAATCTTTTTTCATTTCGGTCGGTTTGGAGTTCGGGATGTTGCAGGGTTCTCTTCAATTTCGAGATCTTTCATACTGAATATGATGCCAGCTCCAGTCAGTGATATTTGTCTCTCGTGGTCTAGAGACAGATCGTTTTCGTGAAGAACTCCTTCGAGAGATCTGTGATCGTTTACGGTCATTACGAATAGGAAGGTGACGTGTTAGCGTATGACATAGTTCCATAACGTCATTCTGTGTTGTTTGACGTTTTACTTTGACAGAAAAACCTCAGCGTTAAAAGATTTAGTGATCCCTAGGATGTGGTCGGCAGATGCAGCCAGTTCCTCTGTGGCGTTTTTTATGTAACGAAACAAGCAATGCTTGTTCCTGTTGAGGAAGTTTAAACAAGAAAAGTTGTCTAAACAGGCTATCATCGAAAGTCTTTTGACCAATTACCTCTCGCATTCGTAACAACATATCTGTTGCTGAGCCATGTTGCAGATCAACGTTATTGGAGATTTGATCTAACCTTTGTCGATCAGCTAGATCTCCGCGTTTTGGAGTTGAATAAGGTTCCGTAACGTCACTAGCAAACATACTAAGTGTAACGCACCTGTTGGATTCGCGTGGTAGTGCCTTCAATGATATATGAAGTTTCAACAAGGTACAGACCCACAGGTTACGAGTTGGTGTAACAGATCAAGTCGACTCACCAACGAAGATGCCACAGGTATTTGCAGTTTGACAACACTTTAACCAGTAACACCATTAATTGAATCGTGCCCACCCACTGAAGTTGAAAGTCAGAAATGAGGAGATTCGAAGATATATTTGATAGATTACCAATATATCAAGAAGTGACTGATCTAAAATGGCTAGCGTTTGCAAGAAAAGTTGAGCACGGTGCCCCCACTCGTAACCTGGTACAGATGTGTGACCGAGCGTTTTTAGTTAGGTGAGTCCATTAAAACTAATGTGGCCAGCATAAGTGCCAAATACATACAGAACTATTTACTTTGGGGATTTATTTACCGCAGCACACCGCCTCTGAATTACGAAAACCCAGAACTTACCACACATTTTAGATTGCATTCACGATATACTAGTACACCAAATGATAGTTATTAGAAGGCTTGTTGGCGATATTAATGGCTCTGAGGAACTGGAAAGAACACAGACCAAAAACCCGAATGTAAAACGTGAACAAAGAAACATCACAGCATAAGGTAGTGCAGATTAGTGTTGGAATAGGTCATGTTAGATATAACCATTACACGACATTATGAAAAGTCAATGTTTGGGACTATGAATTTATTCTTTGACATTGGAAAGTTGGAAATCTACAGCATAGTCAATTCACCACATTCCTCCATGTTGGAAAACGATAAATAATTTAATCCAGCTCACATGAACCTTCATGAAGAATACAAGTTCAAATGGTTCAAAATGGTTCAAATGGTTGTGGACGGAATAGAAGAAGCTTTCGCTTAACAGGCTTCCGTGTCTAGTAGCAGGGGATCACCAAATCCTCCAGGCAGGAACCTAGGTATGTTAACAATAAAAGAGGAAAAGAAATTGGTAAATCATAGTATGATACTGTCTTTGGTCCTTAAGTATAGGTCAAGTTGCCTCTTGAAGGACTCCTGAGTTTCCAGTTTCTGGGTAATACCCCTTAGGTTATTATTCGAACTAAGCTTGAGTAGGTGTTTAAGAGGATGTCCAGAAGTGTTAAGAATACTATAAGTCATTAATAAATCACCCCTAAGACGCCTATACTCTAATGGGTAAAGGTCTAGTAAATGGAGGCGTTCTTCGTAAGGCTTAGATTTGAGTCCGCGAACTGATTTCGTGGCTCGCCGTTGGATACGCTCCAAAATGATCTTGTCCTTTTGGAGTGAGGGGGGAGTACTATATTTCCGTACTCTAAATGAGGATGGATAAAACTATTGAAGATTGTGTGGAAAGTTCTTCCGTCAAACTGACCAAAAATGCGCTTCAATGTTACTAGTGCAAGGTTAGCTCGGAAGGCATTTTTGTCACAATTAGCGTAAGACTTTAAATCATGGGGCACCAGGACTCCTAAATCTTTTTCGACTTGGGATACTACTAGAGAGGAATTTCTTAAGTTATAACTGTAGTCTGCGACATGTCGCAGATGGACTACTTTACACTTTGAAGTGTTAAAGGTAAGTCCGTTATCATCTGCCCAACTTTGAAGTCGAGTCAGATCCTCCTGAAGTGCCTGTGTATCGTCTTGGTTGCGTATCTCTCTCCAAAGTTTCACGTCATCGGCAAAAAGTAGTAAGTCTGACGTTACCTGTTGAGGAAGATCGTTTATGTAGATCAAGAAGAGGAGAGGCCCTAATACTGAGCCTTGGGGAACCCCACTAGGACATTCCATAGCCTGAGATAAAGTGAAATTAACCCTAACCTTAAAGTGTCGATTTTCTAGGTATGAAGTAAGCCAATCGATTAGAGGTGGTTTGATACCTAGTCGTTTGAGCTTGTTGATAAGACACAAGTGGTTAACTTTATCAAAAGATTTTGAGAAGTCAAGGTATATGATATCAACCTTTCCCTTGCGATCGAGGATGCTTGTCCATCTGTCCACCGCAGTCAGCAGGTTGGTTATACAAGAGTAACCCTTCCTGAAACCATGCTGTTGGGGTGAGAAGAAGTTTAAGGACAGTAGATAATCGTTTAAACCATCGCATATCAGGGACTCCATGAGTTTTGAAGGTAATGACAGAAGAGCCACAGGCCGATAACTTGAAGGTTCATTGCGTCGACCCCCTTTGAAAATTGGTGTGATGTGAGCCAACTTCCAATTTTCCGGTAGTTTGCCTTGGCTTAGTGAGTGTGAAAACATCACGCTAAGCGGCGTTGCCAGGATTGAGGCTGCCTCCTTCAGTATGGCAGAATGAACCATATCCGGGCCAGGAGAAGTATCTAGTCTTAAGTGCTGCAGTTTCCGGAACACCAAGTCAGCGCTTAGGTCCACTTCGGAAAGCCCTGTGGAATTACAGGTGAAACTGTCGTCAATAGAGTTGATGTCAGCCGGCTGAAATGTTTGAGAGTAGTGTGCCGCCAGAAGGTTAGCGGCGTCACCATCGTTGTTGGTTGGGCCATTAAGACCTAGCAGTTGAGAAACTCCTGTTTTGGCTTGACGAAGAGAGGCTGCATAACGGAATAGGCTTCTAGGGTTCGAGGCAAATTTAACCATAAGCTTTGTCTGATAATGAAGCCTGTCTTCTCTTATAGCCTTCGTGCATATGTTCCTGATATGTTTGAATTGCCTATACGCTCCTTCGTTGTCAGTTCGTTTGTATTCCGCCCAACAGTGTCTTTTACGGCTTAGCAGGCGAAGGGTACGGTTCTTGATTATTGTAGGTGGCTTACAGCTTTTGGGAACCGTTGGAGGAACTGAATGGTTTGTAGCACATAAGAGCGTGTGCAGTAAGAAGTTTCAGTGACCATCCACATCGAGTTGGGGGTGAACATCCCAAACCACCTGTTGTAAATAGTCGTGTATAGCTGGCACATTCAGCCGTTTAAAATTCCAACGCAAGTTATTGTTGGGATACCTTAGCTTAGTTTTGGTGACAAAACTGAAGGCTATGACCGCATGATCGCTCTTTCCCAGAGGAGCCAAGATTGAGAGGTTGTCAACAAGGAATTCTTCATTTGTGAATACACAGTCTAACCGCGATGGTGTCTGACTGTTTCTCCAACGAGTTGCCGACCTCACATTTTCATATAAGCCCAAGTCATCAATGAGGTTGAAGAACCGAGCTTCAATTGAGTTGTCACCTCCAGTATACGTGTGTTCCACGAAGTTGACTCTAGGAAGGTTAAAGTCCCCTAGAATCAGGATATGTGTGAAACCGAGAAGGGTAGAGCGGGATAGTCCATCCAGCATACGACTATCGTACTCGATGTCAGCAGTTGGCTTCCTGTAAATGACACCGACTAGACACCTCGAAGTGCTAGACAATCTTACAGAGCACCATATGGATTCCTCAAGATTGTTAAACTCGAGATTGTGAACTTGGTGCACCTCCAAGCAAGAGCTTATGTATATGGCTACTTCACCCCCAATTCCTGTTGTTCTGTCGTTGCGGAACAAAGTCGTCCCTGGTAATGCTAACTCTTGGTCCGAGAACTGAGAAGATATCCAGGTTTCAGATATTCCTATCAGGTGGGCCTTATTAGCGTTGCAAAGTTCACGTAATTCATCCAGTTTGTTTGGTAGACTCGAGGCGTTCGTGTATAAGCAGTTTATGCTTTCAATTTGGAACGCATGAGCTTCGTCCTGTTTTTCTGTATGAGCTTTGTGTGAATGGACAGGTAGCCCACCCATGTGAGGTTTACCGAGGTGGTAGGCCCTGTCCTTTACACGTTTTTTTTATCGTTTAGACAATCCACAAGTGGAATGGTCAGCTCCAACTTGCCTTTGTACTTGGTCCTGGCTTCGTATGGCCTGTCCGGGTGCATGTGGATTCCAGGTGGCAATCGACGTCTGTTGGCACGAAATGCTTCCAGAACTGCAGCCGCCATGTGGGAAGATGGGAAGGTTATCTTCATTAGACGAGGTCTAAGATCACCGTCCTTCTTGGCTAATCTCGTCACATGCTGAGTCAGTATGTGTTTGAGCCTCAAGGACTGTTTGATGAATTTCCATTCCCTGATGTCAGAATTTGATTGAGTAGGGTCTGTATTCTCCGGTATACCTTGCACAATTATGTTTCTTCCGCGGAAAAACTTCTCACGAGATTCTTTAGGGATGTTACGTATGATATTGCGCTCAGAGAACGGTATATCGGGCAATATTCTTACGTTACCATCTGATTTCAGCAAGTGACTTGCTAGTAAGACGTCCTCAACATCAGTAGCATTCTTAAATGATACTCGGAGAAGCCTTGGGTGATTTAGATGCTTAGAGTCCTTTCCTCTAGAGAGCCGGGTGACCATCAAAGGCTCTATTCTAGGAAGTTCTAGCTTCTTGTTCAATTCACCCCAAAGCATCCTGTCGTTTTTGTCCTGCAGACTGAGAGGAAGGTCAGGATTATCAACGAGGTTCATGATAATGAGAGAGTCGTCACGAACTGTTGTTAATTTACCAGGTTTCACGGCGGGTTCGTGTTTAATGACTTGTTGTTTGGAGGTCAGTGTGCGTTTATGAATCTTGGGCTCTTTATTGACCGGACGAACAGTCTTGGGGGTAGACTGTGCGACTAAATCACCAGTTATTTTCCGTGCAGCAACACTTGGGTTGCTCGGCTTAGGCGGTGATGCCTGGTTCTTTTGGGCTCTCTTAACGTGGGTCGAATCACCTGCAGGGTTTTTGGGAACCACTGTTGTGTTCAGGGACCCTGAGCTGGGAGACCCGAGTTTGCCTAGGGAGTCTAGTACCGTCGACGTAATGATGGTACTGAGCCTCGACACGTCGTCGTTAGTGTTGATGGATGCTCCATCGATGGTATACCTATCGACATCCCTATTTTTGAGTCCGTTGCACGCTCTTGTTTGTATATCGGTTTTTTTACTGTCGTTTTCCAAGTTAACTGACAGCTTGTTCCGAAGACCTGTCAGTAGGACAATGATGTTACTCAGCAAGACTACTGCGTCCGTGTTGCACGTGACACATACCCACTTTTGGTCTGACTTGCTGAGTCTGTTGTAAGCAGTTGCTGTCAGATTTGTGCATGCTTCGTGGAACCAACCTTTGCAGTTGTCGCACTGCATGCCAGTTGTGACAGCAAAACGGCATCCCGGACGTTTGCATGAGTTTTTCATGACGGTGTTGAAGCAAACTATGTTATAGATGCTTGCAAGAGCCTAAGACCTTTTTAAAAAAAACACTAAAAAGCACACTGAAAACGGACAAAAATGGACAAAACGAGTGATATAAACTGAAACTAGTCTATACGTGAAAAACAAAAAAAACCGAATAGTAAGCTGAGGCAAAACCACAGGTAACTATTAAATATAGTGAAACTCAAAAAAAAGTAATCTACCGAACGTATAGCTCAGGATAGATTCTTTAGAACTGAAATGGTACTTTTGTTGCGTAAGAACACAGCAAAAGTTTGATAAATGCAAATCACGTTAGGACTAAACTTCCCGTTCGAAAAGCGCGCGAAAAAGTGTTGTAAAAAAATTTCTAGTCATTTCAAACAACAGCAATTCCAGTGAAACTGCAAACTAAACGAAGCTATGCCTATAGAAAATCCGGAAATCACCGTTAGCGCACGGATCGAACGGTTGCCAAAATGAATGGCATGAATGGTATGGTACACCCCATCACTCACATTGAACATGTACGTTTTAGTGTCGCGCCTTTATCACAAGGTGATGAGGGTTTCGTTTCTGGAGGTATTCTTTTGTTAATTATGTTGCTAAACTTGTTCTGTTAAAATGGTGTTGAATGTAATAGAAAGAGAGAAACACAAGTGTCAGATTACAGAGTTGGCGACTTGTCATCAATCGAGCTTGTTCAGAAAGATAAAGAGATTTAAAGCCTAGCTAGGCTAGGCAAACTATAGTTTGCCAATACATAGGTCTTACTTATTACCAAGTAAACGTGACAAGAGTATTTTGTCCTCGATTCAAACCCAACAATAACAGTCTTTTTGAATCCAACTGGTTAGTCGGATGTACCCGAAATGCAATAAAGTATTAGGGTTTAATCACAGAACACAAATGGGTTTCTTCAAAGTTGTTGAAAATATTGGGGAAAAACGCGAAATTTTGTGGTTTTGTCAACAAATATGAACAGGTTTCCCCTAAATATCATAAGATTCTGGGGAAATTTGGGGTGCTTTGTGCCATTTCAGATTCAGATTTGTGTAGTAAAGACAAAAGGCCTACGGCCTATGTTATTCCTTTTCTAGTATGCTTCTGTGAGTGTCCAGTCTTCTCTTAAAAGAGTCAATTGAAGGTGCGGACACCACTGCTTCAGGCAGCAGGTTCCAAGTATTGATGACTCGGTGTGAAAACCTGTATGCCACGGGTATTTTGTTCGTTCTTGGCTTTTCTACTCGCCTTCTATGTCCTCTGAGGTGTCCCGATCTAGTGGGAAGAAAAAGAGAGAATAAGTTAGGTCCGAAATCATGTCTCAGTATTCTGTACATCAATATTAGATCTCCCGTTAGTCTGCGATAGGACAGAGTAAAGAGGTTCAGTTTTTCAAGCCGCTCTTTATATGATAAACTCCGGAGTTCCGGAATTGCACGCGTAGCTGCCCTCTGCACTTTTTCTAGTATGTCTGAGTCACCTTTTAAACGGGCTTGCAGCCTGAACACAGTTCTTTAACTTAGTTCTCACTAAGGATGTGTATAATGTGGTGAACATGGTAGTGAATGTCCTTTTTAAAGCCCAGAGGGTTCGAAACCCCTTAACTGCGACCTCCCGGCAATGGGCCGTCGTATTAAGATCATTGCTCACTGTCACCCCTAGATCCTTATGAGACCGGAATACGGGCAATGACACATCCCCTATGTTGTATGTATTAACCTTTGAATCCCCTAAGTGCATGTAGACACACTTTTCCGAGTTAACAGGCATCAGCCACTCTTTAGACCAGTTTATCATATTATTTAAGTCCGCCTGAAGAGTAAATGCGTCTTTGTCTCCAGTTATTACTCGCCAAATTTTTACATCGTCAGCGTATAATGACATTGGAGACTGTACTATACTTGTAAGATCATTAACGTACATTATAAAAAGTAAAGGACCTAGGACTGAACCTTGAGGTACCCCACTAAGTACTGGTCTCCAGATGGAGCACTTGGAATTTATTCTTATTTTTTGCCTACGACCTACTAGGAAATCCTTAATCCATTTTAAAAGAGGTCCGGCAATACCAAGGTTTGCCAACTTCAAAAGCAGTCTATTAGTTGGCACCTTGTCAAAAGCCTTACTGAAGTCTATGTAGACAACATCCACTGAGTTTCCGTTGTCTATCACATTAATCCAGAGCTCCCTAGCTATAAGGAGGTTCGTTGTACAGGGTAGACCCTTTCTAAAACCATGTTGTGCCATGTTCAGCAAGTTATTTGTTTCCATAAATGCCGTTATGGTCCGTTTGATTATTCTTTCTAGTATTTTAATTACAACACTGGTGAGGCTTACGGGTCTGTAATTCGATGGAACTTGTCGTGGACCTGTTTTATGTATGGGAGTGACGATTGCGTCCTTCCAGTCCATAGGTAACACACCTTGGTCAAGTGACATTTTGAATATCACAGTCAGTGGGGCTGCGATATATTGGGCAATATGTCTCAAGATTTTAGGGTGTAGTTCATCTGGTCCTGTTGACTTCTCCATGTTTAGGGTGCTAAGAGCCTTAAGCACATCGTTTTGGTCGAAGTCCACGGTGAGCAGCTGGTTTGTTGACTCTGTAATTGGGTCTGGTTCTTTCTCTAGAGGAGGTTCCTGAGTGAAAACTGCCCCAAAATAGTCAGCCATAACCTCAGCTTTTTCCTGATCTTCCTCTATCATTTCAGATTCACTTCCTACTTTAATTAGGTTGGGAATCCAATGATGAATCCTTGTTCTGTAGTTTATGTACGAGAATATCCTCTTGGGCTGCTTGAGTGCAGATTGTGCCATCTGCATTTCATATTTTCTTTGCGCTTCCCGAATTTTAGTTATACACTCGTTTCTTATCGATCTGTAACGTTCCAGCGTACCTGCTGTGCCAAGGCGGATGGCAACATCCCAGCATTTCTTCTTTTGTCTTAGTAAGCATCGAATATCCCGCCCTATCCAGGTATGTCCGTGCTTCTTTTTCTTTGGGACAGTTCAGGGTATGTATGGTTGAGTTACCCGATTGTATAACTGCCTGAATAGAGTCCATGCCTCTTGTACTGATGCCTTTGAGTCAATTTACCAGTTCTCAGCCGATGCTGCGGAGTTAATTGCCTGCATATCTGCCTTCCATATGTTAGGACGGGCCGGCGCAATTGTTTGACAAGCAATCTCAACCATGAATTTGAATAAGATGACTGCATGGTCACTTCTCCCAAGTGGTGGAAGAAAAGCCGTTTGACCAACGTCATCGCCGTGCGTGAAGACTAAATCTAAAATAGAAGACGAGTTTCTTAAGTCGTATCTAGTGGGATCTCTAATGTGTTGTAATAATGCTAGTCCAATCGAGGTTTCTAACAGTTTGGAGTCGAAAGACGATATGGCTGACCCTACTTCTAAGTTTACCCAGTTTATATATGGTGCATTAAAGTCGCCTACTACAAGGCTTTTACCGTTGTTACACCAGGACTTAAGTTTACTTAGGAGAAAATCATCTGCTACACTTTCTGGACTACGATAAACTACAACTACTTCAATATCTTGCCTTCGGCATTTCAACTTACATCTCACTAGTTCACATGTCCCTGAAACATGTGCTACTGTCTCAGCTAACCAGTCAACTGGATTTCACTATCTAATACTTCTGACGTTAACCAAATTTCCGAGACAGCGATAACGTCCGGTTTTTCCTTATCCACCACTGGCTTCAGCTCCGCCATTTTATTTAGTAGGCTGCGAGCATTTGTGTAGCACACTTTTAAGTCCCCAAAATTTTCTACAGCGGCTTCCCCAAAACAGATAAAATTCTACCCATAATAGGGAGGTTGGGATCTCATAGGATATATGAGTAAAAGTAGAAAATCAAGGCCAAAATCAATCCCTTCAAGCGATTATGTACATACATAACATAAGATCACAACATGTGCTATGAATGAATGAACTGACGTTAACTCCCAAAAGTACGTTCGTTTTAAAATGTGGCGTGAGCTCGAGTGACCTCTATGCAACGTAAGATTCGTAACTAACTACAATCCTATCTATTACTGAAGGGTTCAACTGAATAGTGGGAACAGGTCATGCATACTTTGTACAGCAATCCCCGATCGTTGCTGCTACATTGACGTGGTGGTCGGGCTTGTCTATCGTGATGAACCAATCGAAACATACTGGCTGGAACAATTGTTCCTCAAGGCTCTACCATGCCAGACAGATCACTAACTTCTAGTCTGAGCCATGTTAGTAGATGCAGATTACTTGGTTGGAGTCCGCATGACTGTCGTAACCAATGCCTGGAGACTCTTGGTGACATGGCTTAGAATCGGTCACAATGGCGTCGGTGTATACACTCTTCGTCTTCCCTTAAGCTATGAGACTAAAACCACTTCATATCTTTCTTTCTACGAACTAATTCTTTCTTCCTGTAATATGTCCTTATATGCAATCTTTCTTTTATATATTACCACCACTGAATTAACCACTTAAGTGGTTATGAATTCGATGTTCATCTTGTTGTGTTAATGAGGTATAGCAACTTGGACCGATGCATATATGTGCCTGGTCCTACGTTGTAACTGACCGACTGACATGGCTGAGAATCGATCACAAAGGCGTAGGTGTATACACTCTGTCTTCCTCTAAACCGTAAGATTAAAATTACTTTCTACCAACTAATTCTTTCTTCCTGTATTATATTCTTATACCCACTCTTTCTTTTTGTATATTACTCATTGAAGTAACTACTTTATGAATCTGGTGTTCATCTTGTGGCAACTTGGACTGATGCTTATATGTGCTTGGTCCTACGTTGTAGCTGACTGACCGTACATTAATCTATTGACTGAAATACAACCACAGGTGCACTAAGTAACATTTCACGTAGTTTATACTACTTTTGGTTAATTTTGTGTACCCTATATCTTACATCATGCAAGTAAGTATGGTATGCTGAATCCGTCTTCTTTCTTATATCTCCCATCAAATTAATAACTAGTCGAGAACGCAAAACATCTGACCAACAATGTTATCCATGATTGTTATCCACTACAAATCCTTCCGCAAAATCGGTAAATACTAATACCGATCTTGCTTTTTGTTCCGTCTTATGTATGTTGAATGGTTAGTTGCTGTGACAAAATGTAAACCAATAATAGTTCAGTTTTTCAAGAATCTGCTCCATGCTTACTTCTTGACACGCCTCCAACTTGTGTAGTCGGTTCGATTATTCGCTCATGTACGACATCACTTTGGTGTTTGTCTGCATCAAAAATAATACAAGTACAAAAAATAAATATCGATGTAGCCTACTTGTTTGACGTAGTCTATATTATGCTTGACTGTGAATTCAGTGGGCTAAGCGGTGATACGATTTCAATTTTGGAAGGATTGAATGCTAATGGTTTATTACATATATACTTAGTCAACGATAGGTGAGTTGTCTGTGGAAATATTGACGCTCGGATACTGAACTAGACAGAAACCAGGATCCGTTTTTATAGCTTCTAATTCCTCGGAGGTTTATACGTACACGATCTATATTTTCTTTGGTTCTCTTGCAATTTCTTTATTGGATGTAACCACGAGTTTACCCACCTCACCTATTCAAATGATACGGTAGTATACCGTCCTGGTCCATATTTTTCGTAAGATAATCAAACAGATTTTCTAATAATGATTTCAGGCCGAGGCCTACCTGAAAGTTTCCTAAAGGAATAATATTGTGTAATCTTAAATAGCTACAATAATGCGACTAAACCATTTAGCACACTAATCTTCTGCATCAATAAGGTCAATTATTTTTGTGTTTTATTCCTCTTTCTCAACTGTGGCTGTTACCTTAACGCAGTAGTGACCTAATTGTGCTCCTGACATAACTGGGATGTGACGGCGGTAAGGTATTTCTCTCAAGTGTTGAGGATCTGCAACTGTGCAGCCTTCTAACAACAGAAGGGAAAGGTCAGCTCTAAAGATGTCACACTTCACCCCACACCATGGATTTCTGTCTTTGGTGGTAAGGCCCGTTAAAGCATCGAGCTAACTCATCTAAAACTTCTCACAGAAAGTTTATATGCGACTAGCCACAAATTATCAGTCAGTCTTAATGTAGAACCTTGTGCGTAAATACATCGATCCATGTTGTTATACTCCATTAGCACAGCGAGGTGAAATTGTCAGAGAGAATCCCAGAGCAGTAGAAGTGGTATTTTATTTATTTATTTCAACACATAGATAATGGTACAAAGAGGCACCAAATACATATGCGCCACACAAATCTCATCCTATATGTGTGAGGGCTGTGATACTGCCCGGGTGCCCAAACCGAAGCAGGTAGTAGAGGTGGTAGCAGTATTAGTGGTAATAGAAAAGATTAGGCACCAAAGTTTCGATTGAATAAAATGTAAATTAGTAAAATAAGTCAGTCAGTCAGCTACAACGTAAGACCAGGCACATATATGCATTGGTCCAGGTTGCTATACCTCATTAACACAACAAGATGAACATCGAATTCATAACCACTTAAGTGGTTAATTCAGTGGTGGTAATATATAAAAGAAAGATTGCATATAAGGACATATTACAGGAAGAAAGAATTAGTTCGTAGAAAGAAAGATATGAAGTGGTTTTAGTCTCATAGCTTAAGGGAAGACAAAGAGTGTATACACCGACGCCATTGTGACCGATTCTAAGCCATGTCACCAAGAGTCTCCAGGCATTGGTTACGACAGTCACGCGGACCCCAACCAAGTAATCTGCATCTACTAACATGGCTCAGACTAGAAGTTAGTGACTTCAAGCACTGATGTCACGTTTTGGTTTGGCCGCCCCTAACTTTCTTTCAACCATCTCCAACACCGGTTAGCATTGCATAAGTGAATTGTGAGGAGTTCAGAAGCTTAGAATTTGGGGGAAGTCAAAATAAATGCACCTGCGTCATTACCAACGATTTTGAGCTATGTCATTTAAAGTCTCTAACCACTAGTTACAATAATAGAGCGGACCCGAATCAGGTAGTCTACACCTGTTAACATGGCTCAGTCATGTTGTCATTAAGTATGTGGAATGGTGCCATGTTTTGGTTTGCCAATCTTAGCTTTATTCCAGCCTACTGCCATACCAGAAAACACTTCTTGCCGAGGTAGGTGGTGTACGGATATAAGTGACATATCCAAACCACCTCATTTAATAAAAATCTACTTCCTGATCAATTCGCTTGTCATCTTTACCTAGTGTATCCTATTCCTAACCCAAGCATTGCTTACTTAGTGGTCCCAAAATGCGCGAGAAATGGTTCGAAGATACCTATGGCGGAATACTAGTAACCTAGTGATATCTGCTCTTAGTGATCATACTTCACACCACATAAAATAGAACGGACTATCTTTAACTACCTGCTTGGGTCATTATTTGTGAAAATTATATTTGAAATAATAAACAGCGATTGAAATTTAAATAATTCCAACGTCTCGTCCGGCTAACTTGGCTGGACTTCTTCAGGGTAATGATCAAAATCGAAATCATCAAAGAAATACGTAGCTTTTTAACAATCAAAACTATACTGTGTTAAACCAATCAAATTTTGATGTTGATTTTTGTAAAATGGGATATAATGAGTCAGGACTACAAATCATGTAAAAAAATTCAATTACACAACACCTAAGCTGATAATTACCATGTGCTCACTAGTGACTAGCTTCGTGAGAAAATTCTCGGAGTTCTGGTGAGAAACCGTGACCAGTGGAGCTAATCCGTGTCGGGTAGAAACATGTGTCTACCTCAGTACAATGGAAGATGGTCGCGCAATTTCGTGGATTGGTTGAGGTTAGACATTAACACCGTTAGATGCCGGCTCAGTGGTCTAGTTGGTTAAGCGCCTGACACGAGACTGATAGGTCCTGGGTTCGAACCTCGCGGAGTGCGGGACCGTGGATGCGCACTGCTGAGGAGTCCCATACTAGGACGAAACGGCTATCCAGGGCTTCCAGATTTTCCATGGTGGTCTAGCTTCAATTAACTCATGATTCCAATTAGGTACATGGAAATAATTAACTGAATAACAAATTGTATGTTTGTGAGTGAGTAGGTATGTATGTATGTGTGAGAATTAATTATTGATATTCGGTGTTAATATGTTATATATGAAGGAATAAATAAATAAAATTTCAAGTTCAAGGTTGAAAAACTGTTAATGTAGAAGAACAGTCTGAACCGAAAGGATGGTATTCAACTAGCAACCACCGGGCAAATTTTCTTTTGACAAGTAATTTGAACCTTCTCTTTATTCAACCTGTTTATTTCATGTGCATCGCTATTTTTGAGTAAATTCAATAAGTTTTTAGCAATACAATTATGTATTTGTTTGATTCTTAAATTTGGCGTGCACATCGATGATTCGGACAGTGTACAAGTGATTGTCTGATGAAATCCAGTCTATGAGAGCCTGTTCCGCTTTTGAACTTCTTGCCATACCTATGCCAATGAGGTCACGAGGGGTGGTAGTCGAAGTCCCCAGACACATGGAGAGCAAATCGTCCCGTTTCTCCGTATTGACTGTCCGAGGTCAAGTGAATGATCACACCTTGATATACGGCACACATTGACGGTGCTGGATACTACGATCCTATACTAGCTACGTAAGTCTTTTGGCTTGTTTGACATACGGTCCGAAAGTTGAGTGTTGTCAAGAGACCAAGATTAACATTTTATGCACTCAGATAGTTAGCATAGTTGGTGCACGGGATAAAGTCATGTGTGAAGGGTTAGTGGTTGAGTTGAAAAAATCTCAACCGACGAAGAAACTTGGTAGTGGACAAGAGGATCTCTAGTACTGTTACAGGTATGAGGGCAGTTGTCACTTGGGAATCAGTGTCATCTTATTCACTCACAGTACATACTATGGTTTTATTTTTTTCGTGCACAATCCCTTGCTATCATTGATTCACGTCTTGATTTTCTATTTTTGTTTCAGAATACTTTAAACATAACTGAGTTCAATTAATATTAATTCGACAGAAAAATCTTATTATTCACCATTCACGTCTCCAAACTGATATTTTGTAAATATACATAAAGGTCTCTTTACTGTAAAATTTCATTTTGTTCTAATAAACATTGCAACTGGTAATACACCTGTCTTTTCGATGGGGCTATCCCAGTATTAACCCGGAATTTTGTCCGTTATGTCTCGATGTTGGGAGCATGAGTCTGTGTTTAAATATGTTATTAGTTTTAAAGATAATTTTAGTGCATGTGTATAAATTGGAACAACTGTTTGATTTATATTATGTTGAAATTAATCATATTTGTTTGATGTTAGGCATGGTCATCGTATAAGACGGAGATCGTCATTCCGTACAAGATTACAGGTATATCTTGCTGACGAGTGTCCGATTGCACAGAGCCTAGGTCCAGGGTACCCTATCGGCTACCTCCAACCGCCACATTGCATTTCAACATAGTGCACACGATGTCGAGTCACCTAGACTAGTGGGCACATTGCTACTTAGTCGATATAACTTGATCTTTACTAAGGATCTGACATACATGACGTTGGTCACTACCCAGTCAGTTGTAAATGCATCTCAGTTCTGCAGGAGGTCAGTCGCGGTTTGAACAGCTCAGTAGTAATGCCTCTGGCTCCCAACCACCACCTTACATTGATAGTTATAGCATTCCGAGTAACAGTGATGTTTACACCACTGACTTCCCATATGCCCTGGTACGGCCGAGGGTGGGGAGAGTCAGCTCCCTCTCGTAATGCTCTCACATGGCCACGCTTATACAGCCACTGACAGAGAAGTCCTACTCACTACCTTCTCGTGGCGGGGGTGCTTTTTCACGAAATTGAGAGGACGAAAAGTGAATATCCGGCGCTTTAAACGGGTTGGTGGATATGGAGGATCTACCTAAGGGAGTTGGAAATCTCTGATTCCAAACCGATGGTGCACATGGGCTGCAGTATCCTGAGATAACAAATGGTGTATGAACCAATTATTGGTCAGCGGCTACCATGGGACTGCATCTCCTGACGTTGCTCCACTGCCTTGTGGATCAGAACTTCAAGTTAAATGCTCCGGGTGTGGTCTTTCAAGATAACCACCTTCGGTCTGGCACACAGGCAGTATCACAGCCCACATACAAATCAAGTGGCTTACTTGTGTGGCGCATATGTATTCGGTGCTCTTTTGTACTAATATTTATATGTTCAAATAAATAAAACCACCGAGAAGTTAATCTGCAGCTGATAGACGCACAAGTTTCTGTTGTAGTAGATTAGTGGGTGAATATTTTCCATCCAAGATTATTAAACAAGAATACGGTTCACCGAAACTAACTGTCTACACTAAGCTCTATAGTCGTAATAGTTAGGGCGATATCTGCTGGTCATAAAGCAGGGGTTCCTTTTAGTTTTGATTTCAAATGTCTTACATACTGTTCAGCAATCAGCTCTTTTTTGTTTCGTAGATATAGAAAGTAGCTACCAAATCCAGACAACTGATTAACATTCATATCTAAGTATCAATCGCTTGGTTTTGTATTGAATATACTATCTGAAAGGTGAAAGTAATGTGACAATAGATTAGTACGTTTGAAATTAAATAAGATTTGGATTCATGACCTATCAGATTTTGGCATTTACTGTTGTCGAAAATATTCGATTACACTGAATTGATTTGCATGTAGAGTTCAGCAACAAACGTTTCTACTGCAAGATAATTATCTGTTTATTTAGCTATCAGAGAAGAAAATTAAAGTAATTCTACGTGCTGGAACCCATAAACCATGTGAACACGATCGGGTCATTGTCGACGTCTCCCTTGTTGTTGATGCCAAAGTGATTCTCCAGAACCAGAATATTACTTTTGATGTGGGGCATGCAGAGGATTTTGGAGTTATGAAGGTTGTGGATAATATAGTCCAAGACATGGGCTGTGGGGAACAGTGTGAAGTGACTCTTACATCTGACTACGCCTTCACAGATTTGGAGAAGACATTTTTGAAAATCGATGATGCATGTTTCCACAAAATATTGTTTAACATATATCTCCAAGATGTCAAAAAGGTAGGTCGATAAAATGATATTCACTCAAACATCCGTAGCTTGCAGAGTTTTGGCAAATGTCTGAAAGTGAAAAGTTTATTGTTGCTGATGTGATGAAATATCGCGGTAATAAACTTCTGAATGTAAGTACTTTTGAATTCGGTAAATTAACCTCGAAATCTAGTGGTTACTGTTCTTTTCGTTATATTCAGTCAATAAAAGGATTCGGGTGTTGCGATTGCAGAGTGATATTTGTTATCAATCATTAACCACCTACTATCTCAATAAACAAAAGTGGTTTCTCTTCAGTATATGTTGGACCCTATAGCTTCTACTCTGCTCTAAGTATTTTGTAGATCTGTGGTGTGCAGTCAATATCCCTTAGTCCGACTAATTTGATTTATAGTGTCTGTTAATAAATAAAAATAGGTTGTCTCTCTAAATCGTTTTCGAGTTGTGACTCATTCTAACAGTCAGCGTCTTTACAGACTGATTCCGTGCCTTAGTTTAGCCGCTCCTAGCTTGCTCCCAACCTGTTTCTAAACCAGCCATCATAGCTCGTCTAGGTAGTTGGTGGGTAGATATACGTAATACGTGTCCTAATCACCTCAGTCGATAAAGATTTACCATCTTGACAATTGATTTACCATCCTTAACTAGTGCTCTGCGTTTAACCTCACAAATAGTAACTCGTTGATCCAAAAAATATATACGAGCAGTGATTCGAGGACACTTATGGTCGAATACTAGTGACCTATGTATATCTTCTATGTTTAAAGATCACCTTTCACAGACATAAAGTGGTACGGAACTAACCGATGCACAGTATAGTCGTTTTTTTATTTTGCAAACGGATAAATCACTCACGTCACAAGTGATGTAAGTTGGAAAACACCAACTGGGCTTTCTAAATTCATGCAGAGCTTTCGTCAAACATTAACCTGTGAAGGGTGATGAGAACTCCGAGATAATTAAAGTGATAGACGTACTCAACTTCTTCCTGTTGTCAGTTCAGGTGCTGGTGCAGATCAGTCCTATGCACCATTTTATGTTTAGAAAGACTTAAAATCGAAGAGTACGTCTCGAAAGCGGATGAATTCGATAAACAGGAAGTATGAAATAATATTTAGTCTCGCCACAGTGATCAATCCTGAGGCATATCGCCCAACTCTTTCAATTGCTGTTCGAGGTCATCCCAAAGACCCAACCCAGTTCGTCTCCACTTGCCAATACGACTCAGCCTAATAACTTCATGGATTGGTACTGTGTCTTGGTTTGATCATCCCTAGTCGTCTTCTAAACATGACTACTTCTGCCAAATTTGTAGGATATCCCGATCGTTTTCTTATTTCAGTCATTTGGTTTGTACGGTGTGATTCGTCATCATTCAAGATGTGTTATGTTTGTAGAATATCAAATAGAGTTTTCCCTTCCGTATGATTCTGAAATTCCTGTTGTTTTATTCACGTACCCAGAAGAAATCTTATTTACCTTTATTGTTCAGATTTCTGATTCATTTTGCGAATTAAGTGATGTGGTTATATGTTCGTAGTAATAATCTATACCTAATCGCCGTTTAGTTGAATTTTTGAACCGTTAAGGATTTTTGGTTCTTAAAGTCTCATGTACACTGAGACATACATTCACACAGCCTTTGTACTTACTTTAAGAGCTTTCTACCTTGGATCTAACTACCTGTCTTGAGGTCTTGTGCTGTTTCGAAGGTTTTTGAGTTGATAACACAGTCATATTTGCAACAGACTCTTTACCTCAAGAAAAACAGTGAAAAATGGCTATACTTGTGATGAATATAATGTCACTTAACTTGTCAAAATAACGATTATTACCATTATTAAACCAGTAAGCCTACGTACTGACTTACCTACGCCGGTTACCAATCGTGGAGAAGCATAGGTCGTCACCAGCACCGTCCAACCAACCCTTTCCAGTTGTTCCCTGTTGCTATTTATACTTTTCATATCTGCCTCCATTTCCCGACGTAGTGTGTTCTTCGGCCTTCCTCTTTTCCGCTTCCCTTTAGGATTCCAAGTTAGGACTCGAGTAATTTCTTCAATGCATGTTCTATCCACTTCCAAAGTCTCTCGCTAATTTCCTCTTCAGTTGGAAGCTGGTTTGTTCCCTTTCACAGTAGGTTGTTGCTGATCGTATCCGGCCAATAGCTGTTGAGTATATTGCGTAGACAGCTATTTATAAATACTTGTACCTTCTTAATGATGGTTGTAGTAGTTCTGTAATTTTCAGCTCCGTACAGAAGGACTGTCATGATATTCGTATTGGAAATTCTGACTTTGATATTGGTTGACAGTTGTTTTGAGTTCCATATATTGCTCAGCTGTAGGAATGCTGTCCTTGCCTTACCAATCCTCGCCTTCACATCTGTATCTGGTTCTCCTTGTTGATGGATGTTGCTGTCCAGGTACGTAAAAGTTTCCACCTCTTCCAGAGTTTCTCCATCAAGTGTGATGGGATTGGTGTTCTCTGTGTTGTATTCGACGATCTTGGTCTTCCCCTTGCTTATGTTGAGGCCTACTGAAGCAGAGGCTGCTGCTACACTGGTTGTCTTGACCTGCATTTCTTTATGTGTGCGGGATGGAAGTGATAGATCATCTGCGAAGTCCAAATCTTCCAATTGATTCTAAGATTTCCATTGTATTCTGTGCTTTCCCTCAGATGTCGGGGTCTTCATAACCCAGTCGATAACCAGAAGAAAGAGAATTGGGGAGAGTAAGCAGCCTTGTCTGACTCCGGTCCTTACTTGGAATGCATCTGTCAGCTGTCCTCTATTCACGACTTTGCAATGTAGTCCGTAGTATGAATCCCTGATGATATTGACGATTTTCTCAAATACACCATAGTGTTGAAAAAGTTTCCATGAAGTCCTCTTATCCATACTGTAGAATGCTTTCTCATAGTCAACTGATTGCTCAACGATGATCCGTAGTGTCACAATTTGGTCTGTGCACGACCGATCCTTACGGAATTTGACCTATTGACCTTGGAATAGGGCGTCTAGTAAGTCTTTCGTCCCATCAGAATGGTGAGGTCCTTTCTTAGGCACTTCGCTATGATTGATTGCAGCCTCTCGTAAAACTGATCTTTATTGTCGTCGTTGCTATCATTGGTGGGTGCACAACATTGGATGACATTCATTGTGATGTCCGTCTTCTTTTCTTTGAAGGATGGTTTGGTGATTCTGGATCCGTGAGATTCCCATTTAGTAAGTGCGTTTCGTGCTTCTTTGAACAGCATCAGAGCATTTTCCTCTTCGTGACCGCAGTACAGTAGCATCACTCCCATATCTAGCCTTTGCTATCCAGCTTGGGCCCAATGGGTTTCGTTGATTCCGAATGCTGTCAATTTGTATCTCCTTATTTCCGTTATCATATGACTGGTCCTCCCGGTCTCCCACCTTTTCCGGACGTTCCATGTGCCTACAAAAATTGTTGCTCTGGTTTTCAGAAAAGGCATCGGCCTCGTGACTTCCGTCAAAACGTAGAACCTGTACATACGTGCATTGGTTCAAGTTGCCATACCCCATTTATTAAATGTTACCCATTGATTGTGGTTTCAAAACCAGGCTCTCTTAATTCGGACACTTGAATTAGAGTGAACTGTCATCTAGATCTGATTAATATTACACCTTCAGTAAGGCATAAAATTTCCTATTTTTAGGCCTTAGTTTTCCGGTCAACTTCAGTTTAAAGAAACAGAAATAGTATCTCATTGGAGTTTTAAACGGCTGATTCTGTTGCAAACTGACACAAAATTCTCCATAGATTTAAATTTTTGCTTATGAATAGATTTGCATTGCACTTAAGTTATGCTGGAAATATTTGATCACGTAAAGTTTAAGATTCATTGTGCAATCGTCAGAGTTTCATAACCACCTCTCATTGACTTCAAGATGTAAGAATAACACTGAAATTACAAGAAGGCTGTAACTGTTATCATAAGTGTTGTTGTTCCTGAGTAAAATGTCGGATATGTTTTCGTAGATTATCGAGCTGTAAGTTTAAAGACAACGTTTCAATACCAATTGATTTTCTACATTTCAGACTGGATTGTTGGTTCGTGCATTCAATTGCTACAAAAAAGCTATTAGAATCCTAGAGGGAAGCATCAGTGTGACTGACTGTAACTATACCGATCGAACGATGCCAGATTATCAGCTGTCGAAACCTAGCCCACGTCAGTTATTAGCTATTTGCCTGTCGAACGCAGCCCACTGCCTGTATAAATTTGGGACAACATGCACTGTCAATCCAAAGAAGTCTCAATTCGATTACCTTTCTGCATGTATCAAATGCTGTGAGCGAGCAGTCAGCCTTGAACCAAACTATATAAAGGCTTGGTTCCGTATAGCCAAAGTTAGTCTGTCGAATATGTGTATGCTTAATGCAGTATTGATTATAAAATGCATGTAAAATCATTATTGCAGGTGTCGCTTGCACATCTTTTATGTGCTATCGTTTGAAGGAATCAACACTTTTGGTTCTGCATATCCGGCTTTTGTTCTTTTTAGATCAATCATATTAGTCATTTGTATATAAGAAAATTCATCTGTCTTTTATGTTGAAAACCAAGTGGTTAGAATCCGGGATAAGGAGTATGATGGTTTGTCTCCTGAGAAATTCCATCACATATGCTACGATCAGTAAGCCGTCATCGGATTTCTAATCACAACGAAATTATAATTAACACAAAGTAGACAAGACATTTCTACGTGTGAAATCATTACTGATATAAATTTCAAATTACATTAGTAATATAATTGTTTCTGACTTAATCCTATTTCTTAATACTTGTTTGCTTTTAGGTTCATGCTTTATTAGGGAACTATGAAGAAGCGCTTACAACTGGACAAAAGTGTCTTACATGTTCTCTCGATAAAAACACATATGAATCTAAATGGATTAGCGTCGATGAACGCACAAAAGTGGATATCAGTAATAAGCTAAAGAAACTGCTATCAGAATGGCGCGCTTCGTTAGACAGTGAAGAAAAAATCGAAAGATCGATTATTCGGGACCGAACAATTAAAAAGTACTCATCTTATGGAGATTGGTGCGTAAGTGTCCCCACTTTATTTTCAGTAATTAAGAAAAGTTAGATTTTTAAGCTATGCAAAAAGTAATGAATTGAATTTTCCATATTCTATATTATTTGCTGTTATGGTGTACAGTAACTTTGGTGTTAAGTCCCACGTTATTTATAATTGGCGCACCAAAATTATATTAACATAGGTTTTAATTATGAATAATGTTTAGATGGTGGTTGGAGGTGTAGTCAACAGGAAACCCGGGTCCAGGGTTTCCTGTTGACTACCTCCAACCACCATCTAAATCTCAATGCCCGCAGTGTCGAGTCACCTAGACTGGTGGCCACATTGCAACATGATCGATAGCATTCGATCTGCACTAATAAGGACTAGACATATTATTATTTGAACACATAAATATTGGTACAAGAGAGCGCCAATATATATGCGCCACACAAAACAATGAAAATTCGAAGAGAGATAGAAAACAAAAAAAAACTAAGGAGCACAAAAGAAAAAGAGAACGATAACGAAGAGATTGGTGTAAGGTAGTGTGGTCGTAACGATGGAACGGAAAGGTACAATCAGAAGAAATCTTTCAAGTAAGGGAGACACAACTACTTTTTATGAAGAAAGTAAAAGAAGGTTACAGCAGGATCGCCACTGGCTTCTATTCTGAGCCATATCTGATAACGTCTCTAGCTACTGTGTAGCACCATCTCCCAGACCCCAACCAGGGAGTCGTGAAGGACCGACAGAAGCCAGTCCTTTGCAGCTTTCTTTCATACCACGACACCATGTCATGCACTGACCACCTCTTCGCTTCTTCCAACCAGTCCCAGAGTCGGCAAATAATGCACGACGTGGAATTCTCTGGGACGACATTCGTAGAACATGTCCAAGCCACCGAAGTCGGTGTTTCAAGATGGTGACATCGATTGCATTATCATCTCTGTGCCCAAACACACGATGCCGAACCTCTGCATTACTGACATGGTGTTGCCACTGAATGTCAGCAATCCTTCGGAGACAGCGATGGTCGAACACAGAAAGTCGTCTAACGTCCTCAACTCGGAGAAGCCAGGTTTCACAAGCATAGAACAAAACTGCTCTCACCGACGCGTTGTAGATCCGACCTTTTACAGCCAGACTAACATTACGAAGGCGCCAAAGATGGCCCAGATTGGCATAAGCTGCTCTTTCTTTCACTATACGTGGATTGATCTCATCACTCACGCCACCATCACCAGCACTTATGAAGCTACCTTGATACACGAACTTGTCAACTACTTCTAGCTGCTCACTATCCAGGGTGAGTACAGGATTAGAATCCTGCCAGTCTTGTAGAAGTACTTTGCACTTCGAAGGTGCAAAGCACATACCATACCTACGGACACTGATTGCCAAATGGTTAAGTGCGGATTGCATGCCTTGGGCATTATCGCACAGTAAGACAATATCGTCCGCATACTCAAGGTCGAGAAGTCTTTCTCCAGGCAACAGATCCACACCACCATTACTTACATCCATCAGAGCTGTTTCCGGAATGTCATCGATGGTAAAGTTGAAGAGGAATGGTGAGATTGGGCAACCCTGCCTAACCCCACTACTCGAATAGAACAATGGAGAGAGGTGGTTGTATGCCCTCACTCTGCCTGAGGTGTTTTTATATAGGGCTTTTAGGATGTTAATAAACTTCTCAGGCACACCCTTCTTCAATAGACAATCCCAGAGAACAGTCCTGTCCAACGAATCGAAGGCAGCCCTGATGTCAAGAAACACTACGATTGTTGGCCTTTGACAAGTATGGCGATGTTCTAACATTTGCGGAGGGTGAAGATATGATCAATACATCCTCGACCAGAACGAAACCCAACCTGCTCCTCGCGAGTCAATCTTTCTCGGGTTTTGAACAACCTACGAAGTATGACGGAAGCCAATAGCTTGGACTCAGTCGGAAGTAGACTTATCCCCCAATAGTCGTTACAGGAACGACGTGAACCCTTTTTATAGATAGGGACAACTATCGACTCATTTCATAACGTTTGTAAACTCTCTAGCTCCCGAACCTTTGTAAACAACGTCGTCATTTCCTTAGCCAGAAAGTCACCACCATCTTTAAAAAGAGCCGGAGGTAAGTCATCTGGGCCAGGTGATTTGTAACGCTTCAAGAGTTGGAGTTCCTTGCGAACTTCCTCCTCGTTTGGTGGATCAGTCGTCACCGGCCATGGAGGGCAGGACAGTCTGACCGATGTTGCCGGAGCAGCAGGCCAGTTGAACTGCCCTTCGAAAAATTCTGCCCATCGTCCAAGACGTCGATGGATGTTAGTGATTGGCATCCCATCATCCTCGCAGATTGTTTCACTCACACCAGTGGCTCGGATGAGCTGGAAGAGCTTCCGGTAGTTACCAGATGCAGCTGCTGCTGCCAGCTCATTAGCACGCTCCGACCACCAGGCTTCTCGGTCCTTACGCAAGCTTTGCCCAATTTCCTTACGTAACATCCTTCGTTTATGGTCAAACTCACGGTTACCCGGAGTAGACTGACGGGCTTCAATAAGTTGTAAGGAACCAGAAGAAACCCAGTGCTTAATAGCGGGACGTTTCGCAAACCCACAACTGACTGTTCCCGCCATTTTCATGGCGTCATGCAATTGCAACCAATGCTCATCTATACCCTTCGGTGGAGTGGTAGCTAGCCTAGAGGCTAGCTCGGTTCGATACTTATTTGCAACAGAAGTTGCAACCAGCTTGCTAATATCAATCCTTTGATGGCGGTCACTTCGTTGTCCACTGAAAAGTAAGGCAAGATTGGCGCAGACCAAGGCATGGTCAGAGTCCAGATAGGTACTCCAAAAGGAGCGGCAGTCTTTTACACAACCACGCCAGCGGAAGCTGATCGCGATGTGATCAATCTGAGTCCAGGCTTGGGATGCAGAGGGAGGACGCCAGGTGGCACATCGGCGATGACTGTGCCGAAAGTTAGTGCTAGCCAGAAACAGGTTGTGATCTGTGCAAAGTTGCAGTAGACGGTCCCCGTTATCTAACCTGCGACCAACGAGTCCCCATCGGCCACCTAAACGACTCTCTTCTGTGCCTAGACGCCCGACCTGAGCATTCAAGTCTCCGGCTAGTACTACAATATATGTCAAACGCACTTTCTGAAGAAGAACAGAAAACTGGTGGTAAAACTCATCCTTGATTGCATCCGGGCTGCAATCTGTCGGGGCATAGGCGGAGATGACGAAAAGACATCGTTTCTCACGCCGATTTCTTCTCACTTTGATGGAACTTTCTAATCTAACAGCACATAACCGACTGTTAATGGGGATCCAATCGACTAGTGCTGCCTCAGCTCTAGCGCTTAGTGCGACACCAACGCCAGCAAGACCAGACGAAGATGCCACAGGGTCCCCGGATAAGCGCACGTAAAACAAGCTTTTCGAAGCGACAGATGGAGATCGAATTTGTAGTACTTCGCCAGAGTCTTGAATACGGGTCTCGGATAGACAACAAACATCAATATTAAGACTTTCCAAAGACATAGCCAGCCCTATCTGTTGTCCGACCTGCACTAGTGAGCGAACGTTGAAGGCAGCCAGTTTGAATAAGGACTAGACAAGCAAGACATTGATCACCACCCAGTGATCAATCAGTTGTAATTATGAATACTGTTGTTTTGTGAGATAATGACATTAATATTCATTGTTTTTTTAAAAAGTATGATGAACTGGATGAAATAGAAAAATTGCCTATTTCAGTATGGTCGAATGATCTAGCAGAGAATATGATGTCTCTTCATGAGGAGCTTGAAGCGTTTGGAGAGAAAATGCCTGAATTTGAGGCTTGCCGAACAAGAGGTAAAGGTCGATTAACAACTATTCACGATGAAGACACCGATGAAGACAGTTTCCAAGAAAATGTGGCTTAAGCATCAAGTCAATTTGACGTACTTTTACTGGGAAAACAAATTTAATACTCACATGAACTATATAATGTACATCCATAAAGTATTAATTTTGTACAGAAATAAGTAAATAAAAATATTATTACACATTAAAAAGTTGTTTTCATAGTTTCTGGCTGAGAACACGTTTAAGTTGAAATGCTGGATAAAGATTTCCCATTTTCATATAAGGTATTAAAACATCTGGGACGATAATATGCTTATCCTAAAAATAAGACAAATGGAATAGTTTATTTCTCTAGTGTAAATGAAATTAGCGAATAAATTAACTCTTAGATTTGTTAATAAAAAAATATTGAGATCAATTTATCCTATTTAGCTAATTAGTTCAGTCCAATGTGAATTTTAATGAAAGATATTAATCCAGATCAGTCCTGAACCATATAATATATGATGGACAAGATTCAAATCCTAAATAAAGTTGATATAACTTATTTACGAAGTAGAGGTTTATGTATTTACCTCGGGTTCAGAATTTTTGTACGTAGGTTAATAATACTACTCAACTGCCAAAAATGAAATAGGTAGAATGAGTTATGCATATTGGGACTCACTGGTTAAAAAAATGATTGCACCAAAGCAAGTTGATCGTTTCTGTTTGATTTGGTCGAAAAAAAGTGTCTTATGAAATTTAACCCAACAATATTTATTGTTGTTGTTACATAAATTAATAATACACAAAAATTGTGCACAATATTACTAATGACTAAAAGTGTCGTTGTGCTTAGTTAACAATTAGTGAATCCACGTACTTGAGTCTGGCGGGTCTCTATTAGGGCTTTCACTATACGTGGGATTGCACAGGCAGTTCCATTTAACTGTAAATATAAAAAAAACAAATAAAAACATTGACAGTTAAAATCAAGGAAGACAAATTTTTGTATCAATGAATTAACCTACCACTGAAACGATGTGTAGACTGATGAAATCGCAAGTTAATTATTTAACTTCAAGCATAATACTTTTGGTGTTTACAGACGATTGTATTAAAAGAATTTAATACATCAAATGAGTTTTTGGCAGGATGCAAGTTTAAGGACTGTATGTTCATAACTTTCATCGTTGAAATATTCACTATGGCTTTCAAACATTGGGTTGCGGTGGCTCAGTGGCTAAGGTGTTTGACTTTCAACCATCAAGCTCCGGGTTCGAGCCCCGCCCTACCTACTTCGGTTTGGGCAACCGAGTTGCATTATTAAACTTTATACTTAGAGTGTGCCTCATATTAAAGTACCTATATCATTAGTTAACTTATATTTAGAAATTGAAATAAGGTCCCAAACAATAGCTTAAAACCGATTAAATAAACTTAAACTTTGTTATTACAACATGGTAAATAAATATGTATTTTGTTTTAATGATGTCTGAGTATTTAATACTACATAGATTTTCGAAATTGAACACAATTAGAACTATCTTTGAATAGTTTCACAAATATTTACTTCAATAAACAACATTAAGACCAACTGATCATTTGTAACTAGGTGCTTGAAATTCGACTCGATAACATCACAAAATTTGTGACAAAATCATAATTATTCTATAATGATTATCGTATTATAGTTTTTTTTTAAAGACTTTAAATTAAATTAATATATAATTCACTAACATACTTAGACAAATTCAAACGTTTATAGATAGAATATTATTAACTTTACATAATTAATTGAACATTATTCGTAATAAGTAAAATAAACTAAGCACATCATATATGTAATACAAATACTTACTGTATAAGCAAATTCATTTTGGTTACTAGATGTTTGCCATTGAATATTTAAACGTTTTGATTGATAATCGAGACAGATTGATGAACTAGAAATCTGTAAAAGATATAACAGATAAAGTCATGTGAATAAACATGCATAAACTGGCTTATAAGTGATAGACTAAAAATATGGTAGAGATGCGACAGTTTTTATTTATTAGACCACTCAGTAGTATGTACGATATACGTATCACGGATTTTACGATAAATACATATATCCTGAAAAAAAATTTACAGAACTCACATCAGCTTACAACGATTGTCAGCTAGATATATATAGCAATTTTAAACGTAAACGACAGGTACATGACAGCTTGTTTAAGGTGTTATAGTTAAAAAAACTGTGCAGGTAGTACTTTTTTCACAGGAATTACAGCGACGCAAAGCATCATTCAGAGGCAATTCACACTTCGCATTCTTGGGACTGATTGTACTTTAAACTATAAATCCAGATTCAATGAGCTTGAATTCGAATAGAGCAAGAACAAACATTGATGCAGAATAGTATGAATTCATATTATTTGGAGGTTTCTCGTCAGCTGCTTACAAACCAAAATTGTGATAGAATTTTTTACATGGAGATAGTGTGAAAACAATTGACATAAATGAGTGTAAATAACTGGATTACAATAATAACTATATATATATATATATATATATATATATATATATATATATATATATATATATATATATATGCTAGAAACAGGTCAGAGGTCAAAAGAGGGGGGTTAATCCAGGGTGGGTGGTGTAATAATTTAGTGAAGTTCATAAATTGTAATAATTGTAGAGATTAATGAAATTAAGTAATGATAAGGTAGATTACGTAATAATAATTAAATAGAATTTGGAAAGTTAAGATAATTTAAGAGGATCAGGTGGTGGAAATGTGTGAATAAAATTTATTTTAAAAATTAGGTAATAGGGGGGAGTATAAAATATCTTAGAATAAGTAAATGAAAAAAATAACCAAAACACAAAACAAACAGAAACAAAAAGATTACCAGGGTAGTGATAAGTTTATTAAAGTCTCTTTTTGAATGCATAAATCCGGTTTCAGTTTCTTAATTGCAATCGCTTCAGCAAAGCGGAGAGTGGTAATACTTTTTTGTCTATTGATAATTTTGAACGCGTGCAGAATATCGACGGTATGCCCGGTGTCAAGTAGATGCCGAGCTATTGCACTGTTAAAAGCTTTGGTCCCTCGCAGCGTCAAGTTCTTAGGGATATGCTCAGAAATGCGAACCTGCACTCTTGAATTCGATTATTCATTAAAGCGTTGACCTAAACTATCTTTTATCTCCAATGATGTAATTCAATATGCAGAAATGCACAGTTGTAGTATTCGTAACTCTATCATTCGTGAGGTGGTCACATTCTAAATCTGCCCTCTATATCAATTGGTTTGCCAATAAATTTCGAGGCTCTGGAACAATAATTTGCTGCAATCTCCCCATGAAATAAAATCACTCTCATTCTTTCTTCACTGCATTGATGCTTACTGCTCCTTTGCAAATGCCCGAAGTGTATTTACACCTTTAAATATATCCTATTCGACCAGTGAATTATAGGAACGTTAAATATTTAATCGTTATTATTACTGAGTCCATTCATTAAACTCTACCTGCAGATAACCTACATTTGCACCATCCCTGGTAAACTTAACTGATTTAGATATCTAACACGAACAGTAAATCGTAAAACAACATGGTACACACATCTCAATAGACCTTTCATATTAATTATTGTTGTTGTGCTTTCTGTTTGCGTTTTATTTTCTCAAGTTGTAGATGACTATAATCAATCTGTCGTGGCACCAGAAATGACTTCAGATGCACTGCTTATACATCAACATGTCCACTTAGAAAGAATCGACGGTTCCCGAATGATACCTCGCGTCGCCGTAATTCCTGTGAAAAAAGTACTACTTAAAGAATATATATATATATATATATATAAAGATAATAAAGCATGTGTAAAGCGAATCTGCAAAACAAAGATTCGAAGAGATTAATCAAATGCAACTAGCTGAATAGTCTTAGAAAACACGTAGGAGATAATGGTCTTCTTCCACAACTAATTATATAATAGAACTGATGTGGCTCCGTCCTAACGCGTTCAGCTGAGGAGTCAATCATATTTTTCAGGTGGGAAGGATGATATATGGGATCAATCAGAAGTCTGTCAGATGATAGATGCACGTGGCCAAGAAACGGGGATAAGATACACCAATGGTGGCTTAATTTTTGAGGGACGAACATGATTAATAAACTTCTTTTCTCTTAGTCTTTCACTTGAGTAGTCCATCGGGTTCGTGTATTGGAAGGTTACACATTCTTATCAATTCTTGGACACATGTCACACCAAGAAGAACATAAGTGATAGAAGAGAAAAAAACAATGTGCCTCTATCATGAACCTACTTTCAGATTCGTTATTTTATTTTGATCCTGAGACTACTGTTGAAATGCTTTATTCACTTTTTAATGATTTCATTGTTTTATATTTCCCATTGTCTCAAATTATTTATTTAATACTATTTTTCAATATGAAATACCTCAATTACTGAATATCGAATCCGATTGTTTGCAATGTATTGAGTAAATAAATCACATTTCAGGTTATTTCCGTTTACTTGATCGCACTATCCATTATCAATCGACTGAATTCACTCAAAACCGAGGATTTCTGTCACCTTTATAATATATGATTTACTGTTCACTGAATATTAGGCGTTTTAACAACATTGAAAAGTAATCTTTTCATGTTCTATAAATTTCATATAATTATTAACTCACCTCTCCGTATATTTGATCTCCTGGCATCCAGGCCTCAATATCAACTTTTCTGTAAGCTGAATCACCGAGCTCTTCCGATGGCATTTCAAGAACTCTGGATTCATAAAGAAATACATCAAAATTAATAAATATTTTAAAGATAAAAAGATAGTTGATGCTTATTTAAAATGTTTTGTGTGTATATGAGAAACTTATAATCCGACAAACCTACACAGAAATATTACCAGAATGATATTTTTTTAACGGAAGTGTTTAGATATGTATACAGAAATACTTTAACATTATTTTCAACAGCGATTTGTTAAGCAGTTGCAATTATTCCCTTGATATTGTTTTTACTTGAATCTTCCCATTGATGTTTTAGGACTGAAATTGATCAGTCTCTTATTGACATATGTGCACACTGTGCGTATGCCTCGATATTGCCTTAATTTACAAGCATTATAAGCAAAGATGGATAGTGGCTAGCAGTGGAATCCAGGACGCGCGTTTCGTCCTGTTTGGAACAATATCAAGTGAATTAAACTTCACCCCATTGCACAAGCAAGTGGCAATCAGGACTCAGCAGCTCAGTGGATAACGCGATGGCGTGTGAAGCGAACGGTACTGAGTTCGAGTGCCAGAGTGAACATCAACGCTGAGATGCAGGTACATCCAGCTGACGAGTCCCAAACAGAAAGAAACTCGTTTTCTGGATTCCACTGCTAGCCACTATCCATCTTTGCTTATAGTTGGAATAATGCTTATTTTATTGTAATTCAATATAACATATGAGAAAAATAAAGGTACTGCATGACCAGTATTTTTAAAACATTTCAGTTAAGATCATAGAGCCACGTGGTTAAAAACATAGTAGAAGTTAAGTATTTGGAAGATATGCCATTCAATGGAGTGATGAGTATGGAGATAAGTTACTTTAATTTTCTAAGTAAAACTATACTATAATGACGACATTGAGTTTGTAAAGCAATCAGAAAACAGTGTTTGGTTCTAAAACAGTTTATAATAATATAATAATAATGAATACACAGTTCTAATATGATTAAGGAATTATGACATGTTAAATTATTTATTATAATAAACGAAAAAAGGTTAAGGTTAAAGAATTAGGAATCAGAGTAAGGTGAGTTAAAATAAGAGAATATGTTTTAGCCACGAAAACATCCTATACTATACCATGACTTACAAGAAAGACGTTCAACGGAAAATTAGCGTTTTAGGTACAATCGGTACCAGCAGTAAGTATTTCTTCTCATTTAGCTCACAAACCGTATCGCATCTGCACAGTAGATATGTTTACAAATCTTAAGTACCTTAAGAACTAAATACAGGTAGTTTTTACTGAGATACAAGGTATACAACAACACGTTTTGAATTTCGAACAAAAATCAAACAGGTGCATTATTAAACCTGATTGGTTAGTCAACGTGCTACAGTTTCACCATTATCTAGCTTAGTACAAAGTCATATTTAATGAGGCAGGGTAGAACTAAGAAAGCTCTACTGAAGTCAAACTGCTTATTATTATTATTATTATTATCCTTTGCGTTACTAGAGAAATCTTAGGTCTGTTGGTTGAGAACTTAATGTTATATCCCGGCGAGAATTATGAATGGTAACTTTTGAGAACTATTAATGGACAAATGAGGATTCAGTAGCTAAGTGGATAACGCGATGGCGTTCGAAGCGGACGGCAATGAGTTCGAGTCCCAGAGTGAACATCAACTCTGGGCTGCAAGCACATCCGGCAGACGAGTCCCAAATACGACGAAACGCGCGTCCTGGATTCCACTGCTAACCACTATCCATCTTTGCCCCCAAATGCCCTGGTACGGCCGAGGGTGGGAAGAGTTCGCTCTCCCTCTCGAAATGCTCTCACATGACCACGCGTATATAGGCTCTGCCAGAGAAATCCTACTCACTGCCTTCTCGTGTCCGGGTTTTTCTTCCACGAAATTGTGAGAGTGAAAAGCGAAACTCCGGCTCTTTAACCGGTTTGGTGGACACGTAGGGTCCACCTAGGGGAGTTGGAAAACACTGATTCCAAACCACTGGTGCACATGGGTTCCAGGATCCTGAGGGAACAAATGGTGTATGAACCAATTGTTGGTCAGCGGCTACCATGGGACTGCATCTCCTGACGTTGCTCCACTGCCTTGTGGATCAGACCTTTAGTTTGAAGGCTCCGGGTGTGACCCTCTAAGAGAACCACCTTCTTCGGTGTGGGCACCCGGGCAGTATCACAGCCCTCACACATATCAAATGAGATTGTGTGGCGCATATGTATTTGGTGCCTTCTTGTACCAATATCTATGTGTTAAAATAAATAGATAAATGGACAAATATTATGCGTAAATTTTTAGTGTATAACTAACTATTCAGTAGCTAGATCATGTATATTTATACTCCTCTTATTGCAAGCTTTACTCTGACCTATAAACTGTTATTATATGATTTACCGTTCTTGAGTTATGCCCAGTCTATTAATTACAGTTTCCCACATTCATCCCCACCTTTGGCTAGATCCTGTACAAATGTTATTTTCTACTTTATGGCACGATGTGGTCTGTTTGGTTTGTATATAAACCCAGTATGTTTGAAGTAAATGATTCATATCGCAGAGGCTGAGATTGGTGTTCTGGACTCAACAGGCTGGGAGACGGACCGACAAAGACTTTGGACTGCCCGTCCGGGTCTTATGTGTCATCGGTTCGATCGATAATTCACAGTATCATTACGTTATATAAGAAGAGGGCACGAGGCCACAAGCTATAAAACTTAAACTAGAGTCTTGTAATGATAGTATCAGAAACGATTAAACCAAGAATATTTACAAGAACAAGTTATAGATTGCAATTAAGAGTAAGTGGTAATTTTCTTCAAAATTTACTGATCATAAGAAATGATTTACCTAAAGTGTAAACCTAAATCAGCGAATAGACATATTTGCAATTTGATAATTTGATTGAACATTGCGTCACTGACAGGTAATGAGGGGGCAGTAATGGCAAACATTTCTACCTATGAATGGGAAGAAATAACAGGAAGAAATGAATCACTTTCAATCGTATTTTCACAATGTTTGTAGGTTCTAAAAGTATTTTTTATTTGTCTTCTAAAGAGTTTGTCTAGTACAATCGATTATCAGTTCAAACAAGTTCTTCTATATAATGCAGTCTGTAAAATATTATTGTTCAATTAGTAATAATATTCATATGCCCGAGGAAATATTACAAAGGTCTACTTTTCAGTTGCTTAGAAATGTCCCCATAATTCAAGTAGGCTAGAATAAAGTTTTCCACTAATCGCCAGTTCAAAAAACCTCAGTGACGAATTGTTAACATAGTGACGGTAGTAATGGTCGTTGATGGGTTTATGTATTGTCGATACGACCAGATAGAAGTTATGATGGTAATTATTAAACGTTCGGCTACTTGAAGTTTCGATAGACTTTAGACATGTTGGGTTTGAAATGTGCAGGAAAATGAAATACTCCATCAAATAGCCCGGTCAGAAGAAAACCTTTAGGTTTTAAGCAGTAAACCATTTTGTTCAACAACAAAAACACGTAATTTCAGTAATGAAATTAATAAGTCCTTGATGATTAAGTATTACTTACTTACACTTGTCATCCCTCGCGGAGGAGCATAGGTCGCTCACCAGCGCTCTTAATCTAACCCTGTCCTGGGAAATCGTTCCCAGTTGCTATTCATACTTTTCATATCTGCTTCCATTTCCCGATTTAGTGTGTTCTTCGGCCTCCCACTTTTTCATTTCCCTTCAGGATTCCAAGTTGGGGTTTGCCTTGTGGTGCAGTCTGGTGATTTCCTCAATGTATGTCCTATTCACTCCCAGCGTCTGTTCCTAATTTCATCCTCAGCTAGAACTTGATTTGCTATCTCCACAGTAGGTTGTTGCTTATGGTTTCCGGCCGACGGACATTGCGTATCTTGTGTAGACAATTGTTTAAAAACACTTGAACCTTTTTGACGATGATTGTAGTGTGGCGTGTCAACAGATAGAAGTAGTGTGTATCAAAAATCGAAAGTGGAATGGTTGGTGGCAGAAGATTGATAAAAACAAACAGAAGAGAACGGGAACAGAGAAAGATTGGCACCGAAACAAATGATGGATATTTTGCAAATAAAGTATTTAATGTATGGTTCTCAGGATTTACTAAGAAATTCTGTATTTCTTTGTTCAAATACATTTGGTTGTCCGCACTGCTGTTCTCGTTCACTGTAGTAGAAGTTCTCCCAGTTTCAACTGCGTACAGTAGGACTGTCATGATATTCGAATAGGAGATTCTGACTTTGATATTGGTTGACAGTTGTTTTGAGTTCCATATATTGCTCAGCTGTAGGAATGCTGACCTTGCCTTACCAATCCTCGCCTTCACATCTGTATCTGGTTCTCCTTGTTCATCGATGATGCTGTCCAGGTACGTGAAAGTTTCCACCTCTTCAAGAGCTTCTCCACCAAGTGAGATTGGGTTGATTTTCTCTGTGTTGTATTTGAGGATCTTGATCTTTTCATTGTGTATGTTGAGGCCTACTGATGCAGAAGCTGCTGCTACACTTTGTCTTGACCTGTATTTGTTCGTGTGTGTGGGATGGAAGTGATAGATCATCTGCGAAGTCCAAATCTTCCAATTGATTCTAAGATGTCCATTGTATTCTGTGCTTTCCCTCAGATGTCGGGGTCTTCATAACCCAGTCGATAACCAGAAGAAAGAGAATTGGGGAGAGTAAGCAGCCTTGTCTGACTCCGGTCCTTACTTGGAATGCATCTGTCAGCTGTCCTCCATTCACGACTTTGCAATGTAGTCCGTAGTATGAATCCCTAATGATATTGACGATTTTCTCAAATACACCATAGTGTTGAAAAAGTTTCCATGAAGTCCTCTTATCCATACTGTAGAATGCTTTCTCATGGTCAATGAAGTTGATGAAAAGTGACGAGTTCCATCCAACTGATTGTTCAACGATGATCCGTAGTGTCGCAATTTAGTCTGTGCCCGACCGATCATTACGGAATCTGGCACATTGACCTCGAAATCGGGCGTCTAGTGAGCCTTTCATCCGGTTCATCAACACCCTGTTGAAAACATTTACTGGTACTGACAGTAGTGTGATGCCTCTGTAGTTTTTACATTTGCTCGGATCTCCTTTCTTTGGAATTTTGATGAGGTGTCCTTCTTTCCAGTCCATCGGCACTTGTTCTTCCTCCCAAATCTTCTTGAGTAGAAGGTGACGCATGCTTGTAGTTACTTCGATGTCTGACTTCAGTGCTTCAGCTGGTATATTGTCAGGTCCCGCTACTTTCAGAAACTCGATTTGTCTGACGGCCATCCTGATTTATTCGATCGTTGATGGAGTGACATCTATAGGAAAGTCTGTGTGTGCTGATTCGATATCTGGTGGATTCAATGGAGCTGGTCTATTCAACAGCTCTGCGATGTTGATTTTAAATGTAAGCGGTTCTTCAATGATGTTAACATTTAAATACTGTATAAATAGTTTAGTTTATAAGAAATGACCCAAGTGACAGCAAACACTTAATTAATTTAAGTTAATCTACATACTTTAGTAAACTGGTGTACTCGATAAAGCGTTGGCTCTTGGTTAGGAGCTTCTTTACGAAAACACCGACTCACAGAACATAATCCAAGAGCGGAAGATTGATTTGATTCATCTGTTTTGTCATCTTTAGAAGTACAGTTAAAAGACCGACCAGCACAAAATCCAGCTAATGCCATTTCAGATGTTCCAGAGAGACAATAACTTAATTTAGACACCGGTGGGGTTATTTTATAAATCTGCAGTAAAGAGAAATGTGAGGTAATAGGCTAGTAGAAGGAAATAAAATGATAAGGAAATTAAAATTCATGAATAAAATAAGTTCATTTATTTAAACACATGAACATTGCTACAATGACGCACCAAATCAATATACGCTACATGAATCATTCGATATATGTGAGAATTGTGATACTGCCCGGGTGCCCACACCGAAGAAGTTTCGCTTTTCACTCTCACAATTTCGTGGAAGAAAAACCCGGACACGAGAAGGCAGTGAGTAGGATTTCTCTGGCAGAGCCTATATACGCGTGGCCATGTGAGAGCATTTCGAGAGGGAGAGCGAACTCTCCCTACTCTCGGTCGTATCAGGGCATTTGAGGGGTTCGGGTCGCTGGATAACTCTACACGGTGTTTACGGCAAGATAGGAATCTTAAGTTCGTCAACATCCAAATAACACTCCTAACTGGTTAATGATAAGGTCATATATAATAATGAACTCTAAATGTTAGTAATACAACTGGAGCATTTCAGAAACGAAATTATTCATCCCATTTCTCTAAAGTCGAGATGCTACTATGTCACCATAATGGTATAGCTTTTGATCATAATAACAAAAAATGAAATTAAGTTACGTTTATAACAATTAATTGAAATGCTGTTTAGAATAGATGGGAATCATTTTAATTTGAGATTTGTCAATAATACTAATAGACATTTAAGTAAATATTTATAACAACAGAAGACTAACAAACAATGCAAGAATTGTTTTACTTGAGAACGAATTCCTTGAGTTTGAAAACCACAAGCTCTGATGACAGGCTCAGGTAGAATATCGGGTACAGATACAAATTCGAAACCAGTTGCTTTCAAACGATCCACAGTATATGCAACAAGTGCAGACTCTAATTGTGCTAATGGTCCACTAAAATAATAAGTCTTATGTCCGGCGCCTAAAGTTGTATCTTTTACACGGAGATGACCTTCAGGATTGATAGTTATGGAAGAGTTGATATTATGATGATTGATTACAGGTTGATGTGAACCTGAAGTTATATTGATTACATCTAAAAGCTTCCACCTCTCTAATTGTAAATCGTACAATGAAACAAAAATAGATTCATAGTTATATCATTAAATTACCAATGTGAAATGAATATTATCTAAAAGATTTAAAAGAACGTGCATTTCTTGTATATATATACATCAGTAGATGAACAATCTCATTAGAACAAATGAACTGACGTTTTCTAATAACAACCAGTGATATAAGAATAACGAGCTTGTCTTAAAACCTGAACGTTGCAATTTTATTCCCGTGAAAGTCTGTGGAAGATATATGTTACTATGTCGAGACAAACTACAAAGAAGGAGTTTCCAAACATTTCCTCGTTTACAAAAGTGTCCCTAAGGATATCAGTTTATCATTGTAGAAGTATCCCTACAATACACTAACCTCCGAACTAAACAAATAAAATTTGGACATACATTAACCCACCTTCACGTTTAGATCCATGAATATATATATGACGTGCTTTGGACGAATCACCAATCGGCTATAATGAAGAAAAAAATAAATGGTGTCGTGAAAGATCAATTAGTGACCGTCATTTATAGTGATATTACACCCTGAGTATTTAATAGCACTTACAGTAAGTGGATGAGTAAAATTTGGTAATTCACATACTAATGACATTAGTTCATCATGTGTTTCCGTATGTTTTGTTTTAGTGTAATTTCTGTAAAGACCCAGCTGAAAGGAAAATGGAGAGAACATTAAAACAAATAAAGTCTAAAAAACACGTTTCCATACAAGACAATTTACTATAAATATATAAGACCTTCAAATAAAGGATATTTTAGAATTTGACTTAGCGTTGTTTGAAGCCAAAGTTTAAGGTTGTTATTAGTGAGCAATTTAGTCTTAATGTGATAATAGTCACACTTGTTTTGTTTATTGAATTCCTAACCGGACTACTGCATTACATCATATTCACAAAGAAAGCAAATTTAGTAAAGGAACCTAAATAACAAAGAAAGGATTTAAGCAAATAACTAGTTTATTAGGTAACACGAACATAAATCTCACTTATTTGATGAGATGCAACAATTCTTTAATCCAAACGATCAGTTTATGAACTTAAATTCACATAAAGAAATGGATTTACTTAGGTTAAAAATTCCATGATACTTTTATGATTGACAGATTCCTTACACTTAAATTAATGTAAATAGATACTGTCTACAGTTAGAGTATACATAACAAAAAAGATCTAAATTTTTCAAGTCTGATAAAACATCTATCGAACAAAAGTTGTTGCCTATAGAGGTCTATGGATGAAAAGACATTCAGTAACTTCACCTAACTAGTTATTTAATAATGTTAAATATCAATAAAAGAACGTCTGTCTAAATTTGATCGAATAGTTTCACAGTGTTATAACTTGTCAATTGAATGCTACTTGTTATATCTTTTTGTCGCTGATTGTTATGTCGGAAACGCTTATCACTTATACTCAAAACGAGGGACTTCTGCAATTCCCACGATGCGAAAGTAAGAACACAAAGACTGGTATAAGTGAAGATTTATCAACCACCGAAAACACGACGACGACAGCTCTAGTAGAAAATACACTCATTTATATATTGATTGTACACCCATCTTGTTTAATAATTAGGATGAAATCACATATATGAAAAAATACTTAAAGTTATAACAAATCACATAATGAGCATAGTTCATGTCAATGGAATACAAGAATATCGTATATTATACAGAATAAAATATCATACGAGAAAAGAAAACAAAGACTACACTGAATGATCATTGCACTGAATCAAAACCGAAGAAGTATTCTTGAACAAAACTCATAATGAGTAAATCATTTTAATTTTGACTTTTCTTCTCGTCATATCACACAGTGGCCAAAAATTTGATCACCAGAGTTCAAAAACTTGTCACTGAACCAAATGATATAGAAATGGAAATGAATTTAATTGTATCCACGCTAATGATGAATAATTATCCGAAGGATTTTATAAAAAGAATAATTAAGAATGAAGAACAAAACGATATTATTAAAAAAAGAGTTAAGCAAAAAGAATGGGTTAACACAGTTGTGATCCCATACCGTAAAGGTATTTCAGAAGAGATCAGAATGACCCTAACTCTTCAAAATATAAGAGTACTCTTTCGAACAAACAATAATCTAAGATCAAATCTAGTAAGAATCAAAGATCCAATACACAAGGAAGAAATCAAATATAGTTACTGTAATGCAACGTATGTAGGTGAAACATCAAGGCAACTGAATGTGAGGGTGAAGGAACACAAACCATGCTTAAAGCACATTCCTAAATCCTCAGATAATGTAAGAAAACTCGAGAACAAATCAACGATAGCATTACACTCTATAGAATCGAGTCATACAATTTATTTTAATGGCATAAGAACCCTTCAAAAGGGCTTTAATTCTTACGAAGACAGACTAACACCCGAAGCCCTACACATATGGGCAAATCCAGTATGAGAGATGAAATACAATTAGCTATCATATGGCAACTAACAATTATTAGTCAGTCAGTCAGTAACAACGTAGAACTTCGTACGTACGTGCATCAGTTCGAGTTGCCACACCATATTAGTACAAAGATACAGTTGTAGACTCAAATTCCATAGTGGTAGAGATAGTGAGAGTATAAGCAGTAATCGGAAACATTAGGGCTTGAAGATGTTATTCAAGGAGTATAATACAGTGAAATAAATTGGGAAAGAGAAAAAAGAAAGGGATATGAAGAATTCAGATTAGAATTTGGCAGAACACAAGGAGTGGATGCACTTGCGCCGTTACAAACGACTTTGAGCCATGTCATTCAGGGTCTCTAACCATCGGTTGCTATCATCTCGCGAACCCAATCAGGTAGTCTACACCTACCAACATGACTCAGTCCACTTGTCAGTGACCTTATGGACTTGTGCCATGTTTTGGTCTGGCCGCCCCTAGCTTTCTTGCAACCTACTCCTATACCACTGAACATCACACGTCGAGGCAGTCGGTGGTTGGGCATACGTAAAGTGTCCAAGCCATCTCAACTGATGAGGTTTCACCACTTCATCAATTGATTTGCCATCCTTACCTAGTACCCGTTTCCTAACAACTGCGTTACTAATAATTAATAAGTAAACATGAACTCCTTATTCCATTTTATCTATCTCTTATTATCTGAATAACAGCAATTATATTTAACGGTTCAATCAGTTGTCCTATCTGAGTGTTAAACAATTAACTGGAACATCAAAATAACACAAACATTCAGTTACAAATACATTCTATCTCCTTGAATTCATTCCTTCATCTTGTTTATTTATCTGCAATTTTCGCATTCTGTAGCATTTCTGATTCATATTATATATAAAAATCATGTTTTCTTAAAATTCACCGACTGGAGAAATTGCTTCTCACACCATTTACGTATACACATTATATTATCTTAGCCCTTTTCGAATCACATCACATGTCTCTTACACAATAATGCAAATCCCTACTTCAAACATTGTTAACGTTGATTGGATGACCTATTCAGTAAACCGGAGAACCATGTACCTATTTATATTCGATTATTTTGATGTTTGATTATACTTCATTGAAAAAGCTTGGACCAGATTGCCAGGCGAAACGTTGGATTTACTTCAAATTCATTAGCTGAAACTTTACAAATACATTCTTCCTCTTAAATGTTAAATATCAATGACTAGTCATGAGCTAGAATAACTAAAATGGCGAAACGACAATTCATTTACTAAACCGACGGCTCAAACAATGGTTAGAAACATAGAACTACCAACTATTTAAATTCATTTTGTGTTGGTTGCTTGAATATTCCGATTGATGTTTAGGACTCCAATTGACCACTCGCTTATTGTCATATATGCATCCTGTGCGGATTGCTTCGATGTTCACTCCAAGACATCAACACTGGAATGCAGGTACGTCCAGCTGATGGGTCCGAAATAGGACGAAACGAACGTCCCGGATTACATTGTTAGCCACCATCCATCTTTGCTTATAATACCAAACATTTAGGTACAAAATATTCAACTCAGATAGTACGATTTACCATTTATAATAAGGATAAGATCAATATATATTCATTTAGAAGCTAAGAGATAGATACTTAAACACTAGTCTTCTTGACCACATCCGCTTTAAGTGATAATCAGTTAAAAGCTATTCAATAATCAATGGTTCCTTCATTGCAGTATTATTTATATATGAATTTCAATATTTAATTTTAATGTATGTGAAATTAGAACCGTATATGATATTAGAACAATTAAATATATTCTGAATTCTGTTATTCTTTTGGCTTAAAAATTGTATATACATGAATATAAGTATATGATTAATGTATGCATAAGACAATATTGTAACGAAAATCTTACCATATGATCAAGATTTAAGTTACTTTTACGAGCTGTTAAATTTGCACGTAGATTTTCAATGAACTTTTCATCATTAAATAAATTCAGATTAAAATGAGGTTGGAAGGATTTAGATTGTTGACAATAATTGTGATGATTCAAATAAACACAAGAAATCTCATTAAATTTGTAATGGTTACGCAATTTATGGAATAGATGGAAAAATCGGTAACTAGACAGTTGCATCTCTTTTTAAATATAGTGACGATCCTCTAAAAATTTAAAGTAAGCAGAAAAAATTCGACTGAAACACAGTCAATTCAGAAAAAAGACTATTTAGCTTTACAAACTAAGATAATTTTAGGGTAACTATTTGAACTTAGATATAAAAGAAACTCGAATTTCTTTATTACTGTAAAAGTTCTAGTTTCATAATTTTAGAAGTATCTTTTAGGACTAATGTGAAACTATTGATATAATAAACACGGAAAAATAAAGGAATCGAAGTTTATTAATGAAATACTTACAGTATAAATTTAACCAGAATTTATAAAAAAACAACTGGGTTAATTACTCAGAGTAAATGAATTCAAAAGACAAAATGTACAAGTATAAATAAAAACGAATACATACAACAATCGTCAGTCGTACATTTATATAGTGGTTCGAATTAGAAAGTGAGGATCAAATCAAGTATCTAGAGTCAAACGTTGAAGCCCTTAAGCTAGTTTTATTCAAAAATGAATATGGTTTACAACATTTGATAATGAATGAAATTGAAATTTGGAATATAAATTTTGTACTATTTGAGACTTGACTAAATTTACTTGATTTTGAAAGGAACTCCTTGAATTCAACAATTGTTGTGATTCATAAAATAGTACTTAATTTAAAAATGTGATAATTACTTTCGATACCCGAAACAGAGAGCGTGATAACTAAAAGAATAGTGAAATGTGTGTGAAGAAAAATGTTCCATAGCATTATTAAAGAAGTTGGGATATCTCAAGGAGCCTTAATTTCGCTTTCCTTGGACAACCTTTCATTTTCTAGAAAAACCATTTTATTAAAAATGCAAACAAACTTAGTCTATGTATGGGAATTTCTTCCTCTTCGAATTCCCTAAAAATCAATGAGCTATCAGCCAATTCTGAAATACGGTCTGTTTTGATGTCTTACATTTAATCTTTCTAAATATCAAGCTGTTAACTTCAGACCAAGTAATGAAAAGGATATACATATCCTACTATAATAACATAGTATTTGTACTACTCGAGATTATATGGTAAAAACTGTAGCATTTCATAGGTTTTATTTCAGATATCTCTTGGCCTTCCTGTGCTTCGTTAACATTGACATAAGTTCTTAACCTAACTTATCACAATAGGCTAGATGGTTTTGGGATTACTCAATACTTTGGCGATTTGCAAATTACTGTGTATTATCAAATAATATATACCGTTCCCCATTATTCTTTGCTAGATTTCTGAGAAAAGATTATGGTGCGATGTAGGCTGATCGTGGAGTACATGGTGAATCTTCTGAGGTTGTTATGAATACAGTTGTCAATAGATATTTTAAACCCTGTAAAGAACTGCATGTAACATCCTATCAGACACGAACCATCCACTCTCCATTCCTATGTTTTCCGTTGTATTATTTTTATTTATTTTAACACATAGATATTGATACAAGGAGGCACCAAATACATATGCGCCACACAAATCTCATTTGATATGTGTGAGGGCTGTGATACTGCCCGGGTACCCAGACCGAAGCAGGTGGTTTTCTTAGGGGGCCACACCCCTTCTCGTAAAACTAGACAATAGTACATTAAAATCTGTACACACAAGGAAGAGTTTAAGAGCTCTACAATATAGAACATAAACTAAACGACGAAAAAGTTGTTAAGATTAATTAGTTCTCACAACAAATGAACTGCATTTTCCTTATTTTAACCATGTATATACATATATTGTGGGAAGTCTATGAATAATAAAGGGAAATAATTGAGATATTGTACGTTAGGAATTCGATATTGTATTAACCATGTAGTACTGAATGATTATCGTGTTGTTATCATCCAGACTAGAATCGAAAAAGAAACATTCGTCCTGAATTTCATCTCAACATCATTCCAGATATAATCAAGATATGATATTGCACAATATAGGAGTACATGCATAGACGTTCTAGGTCAACAAAGGATATTTAATTACGTTTATAAACATTAGTTATCAAGTTTTACAACCAATAGTCTCATGTAGTCTCTAGACAATGAATTTCAAACTTGGTAAATAAGGGAAGGCACTTTAGGTTCAATTTTGGCAAGTCTTTGTGTACGTTGTTACACAATGAATTCAAACACCTTAAGGTTTTAATGACTAGGAAACTGAAGATGTTAAATGATTAGAAGTTGGAAACTTCTAATCATTGCCTTTTTGTCGTTTCTGCCTACGCTCCCACCGACTGCATCTCAAATGAAGTGAAGGATGAATTTTACAGAAAGCTATCTGAACTTCTTCAGAAAGCTAAACGTTCAGACATAGTACTCGTAGCAGATGACTTTAATGCCCAGATAGGCAGTTTAAACCAAACAGAAAGGCATTTAGGTGGGTATTTTAGTATACCGGCACAACGAACAGATAATGGTGATCGCCTGCTGCAACTATGCTCAGACAATCGTTTATTTTTAGCAAACACAAATTTTAAGCATAAGGAGAGACATCGTCTAACATGGCGACCCCCTACACCAAACCAACGATGGACTCAAATAGACCATACTGCCATCAGTCATCGTTGGAGAGGGTCGGTAGAAGATAGTCGCTCATTCTGGAGTACCTGCTTGAACTCTGACCATGCCCTAATACAGGCACGCATCTGCTTGCGCCTCACTGGACGCAAAAAAGCCACATTAAAAAGACCCGTTAGAACTGAGTTGAGTAACGAGAAAACTAAAAGTAGGTTCCAGGAACAACTGAGGTCACACTTAGGTAGTTCTGAAAACGAGGCTGACCCAGATTTTGCTTGGGAAGATATACAAACAGCTGTGGAAACAGCAATGAAATCTATTAGTGACTTAACCCACAGTTACAAAGAACCAGTGGATTTCTTCAAAGTCTATCACACTGATGGATTCTCGCAAACTCGTCCCATCAGGTTCCGAATATGATGAAGAGCGACAACAAATCAGATCTAGGTTAAGAAAAAGTCTAAGAAACGACCGTGAGCAGTGGTGGGCAACGAAAGCAAAAGAGATGGAAAAGGCGGCGGCTATATGGAACACAAGACAGCTTTACAGACTAATAAAAGAAACTGGAATTAATAAGTCAAGTGTAAGTGAGATTATATCGGAAAAAGACGATACTCTCATCTACTCCCAGTCCAGACGTTTAGAACGATGGGCGGAACACTTTAGGAACAGTTCAGCTGGCCTTCAGCGACTATACAACTACCGTCCATTCCCAGACAGTGTGAATGGAACATTGAAGTAGGTCCCCCAACTCTAGCAGAAGTTCAAAAGGCTATAGTTAATCTGAAACGAGGAAGGGCAGGGTATTAGGTAATGATGGTAAATCAGTTGATGAGGTTGTTAATCTTCATCGACTGAGATGGTTGGGCCACGTGTTACGTGTGCCTGAACACCGATTACCACGACGTGCAATGCTAACGGGTGTTAGAGATGGTTGGAAGAGAATTAGGGGCGGCCAAACCAAAACGTGGCATCAGTGCTTGAAGACACTAACCTCCAATCTGAGCCATGTTGGTAGATGCAGATTACTTGGTTGGGGTCCGCGTGACTTTCGTAACCGATGGTTGGAGACTCTTGGTGACAAGGCTCAGAATCGATCACAATGGCGTCGGTGCATACACTCCCTGTCTTCCCTTAAACTAAGAGATTAAAATCGCTTCATATCTTTCTTTCTACAAACTAATTCTATATTCCGGTACTGTATCCTTATATGCAATCTTTCTCCTATATATTACCACCTTTAACCTAAACACTCCCATGAATCCGGTGTTCATCTTGCTGTGCTAACGAGGTATGGCAACCTGGACCGATGCATATATGTGCCTGGTCCTACGTTGTAGATGACTGACTGACTGAGAAGTTGAAAAATGCACAAAATGAACCTTAAGTTGCTGAGAAATGCCCATCATATTAAAACACATATAGGAACGAAGAATATTCTTTTTAATAATTTCTCCTCAGGTTCCACAATTATATATCCAAATTAATAATCCAAGGATTTTCAATAGTTGAAATTATGAGTCAGTTGAAGCTAGACAACCATGGAAAACCTGGAAGCACTGGACGGCCGTTTCGTCCTAGTATGGGACTCCACAGCAGTGCGCATCCACGATCTGCTGACTAGTGACTGACTTCAAGAGGCATTTCCTGGAGTTCTAGTGAGAAGCCGTTACCAGTAGAAATTGCGTAATATGTGGGATAATATGAATTGATTAGAAATTAGTAGGTAGGAGTGGATGCTGGATAAATTTCCCAAAAACGTTGGCAGGTTTTATAATAGTAATGATAATGATCAATAATGTGGTCTGTTTTGAGATGCAAATATTAATTGACGGGTAAAAACTAAGATAATAAATGACCCCTAAGTGAAAACTATATTTTTTCCAGATATAAGGTCTCTATTAATTTTTACTGGTGAATAAAATATCAACGTTTATGACTCGAAAATCATCCTAGTTGAAAATTGTTCATTAAAAATAAAAATATCTCTATCAAGTGAATCTACAATACATATTATTATGAAAAATGAACATTGGACACCATGATAAGCGTATTAAGAACCTATCAGTGGGCATTACTGATGTGGTAGTTTCATGGAATGAAGACGATCATGGTCATATTTTGAAAAGGTGATGTATTATATTAGTAGACATATTTAAATCATAAAGCTAAAAGTAATGACGGTATATATTCAACTTTTTGTACATACCTAGAATAATTTGTGCATTGTAGAATGTTAACTACGTCTACCATAACCGAGACTCAAACAATCTGAAACATAAGCTACATATAATTACTAGACAGGATGAAACGGTTAACAAATTTGCCAATTGTAGATTCTGTAACGACAATACACGATGATACAGACCAGTCTAGTTATAAAATTTTGGTGCTAAAAGCATATCAGAAGTTGCACAAGTTTCCCCATATAAATCAATGAACTATATGCCTCTGTATTGTCTATTTCAACAAAACTACTAATAATTCAGATTAATCAGCTGTATCAAATAATTAACATATTTTAGTTTTCAGTCAAACGTAAAAAGAGAATTGAAGAAGTATAGAAGAAGCCATAGCAATAAATAATCGCTAGCGTTTAACGTTAGTTTCCACATCATATCGTGCTAAGGAAACCGATTTTTGAAGAATAACGCGCTTAAACCACAATATTATACACTAATATGAAGTCTGTCACTCGTCCACTTCGAATAAACAATTGAAGTCAGTGATTAGATTGTGTCGCCCTGCAATACCGAAGTCATTATTCAGACAATCAATACAGTTTATCCACAAAGTAATTTTAATCTGCTGAGAAAAGTTCAATATTAAACAAATTTAGCGGATATATTTGTTAAGTGTATACTGAAAACTATTTTTCATAGAGTCCTTTCCGCATCCTTAATACACTATAATTATCAAACAACAGGTAATACGCAAAGATATACTCATAGTGTCAGCTTACAACTTCAAAAAAGCAAGTGACAATACATCTAATATGGCACATAACATTTAGTGTATCAGCAAGAAAATCTAATGTCATTTTTAAACTATCACGAGGCTAACAGAAACAATATAAATGAAACCACAGGATATTAAGGGAATTTATAATTCTAGACAGATATTGCAAACAACAGAACTACATGTACAAACCCACGCAATTATGAAGTCATATACACATAGAACTTAGTAAATCAAAAGAATCAAAGTTTAATTCAAACTTTTATTCATATTACGATAGTCGATAAAAAAGCATATACAATGTAAGAGTTTAGTTTAATTTTTTTTCAACATCAATTAATAATTCATTTAAATCTTTAAGTGAGGAACGAATCATATCTTGAACATCGATGGAAAGAATAGATTCTTCAGCAATCTAGAAATCATGAAAGCAATAAACTGTAAAGATTCAATTTATAGGGATGAATTTACAAACCACAATTAAAATTGACATTAGCAGAAATAGAAATGTAACGAAATAACCACAAACAAATGTTAGTATTCTAAAAGCTTTACTGTTAATGAGGTCCGGAGGTATTTTTAAAAATTCTAATTGAAGTAACACAGAATGAATGGAATAAAGTATGACTAAGAGCAAAACGCAGATGAACTAGGAGTTCATGAAAGTGAATGCTTTAAAACTCGTGGAATATTATGGAAAGAAGTAAATACTTATTATGTACATATACATATTAAAGCTGTATGAATAAAATTAATTCGCAATTTATAAAACACCGGTAGGCAATAAGTCAATACTATAGACTGCATTATGTAATATAGGCTGGAAAAAAAGCTTACCTTCAATTTAGAAATTACAGATTTTAAGCTTATTCGAAGAGTGGCCAAGGTTGATTGAATGAAGGTATTAAGTTGATCTTCTTCGTTAGATTCATTATCATTTTTCGATTTCGGAGGATTATTTAATAAATCAAGTAAAGCTTTTAAACCATCAATAATAGCTTCACATTTCTTTGTTGATTGTTCCCATGGTCCTTCACTCGGTTGTATACGACAACGATGAGCTGCTTGAAGACAGTGGACAGCCTAGTAATGCATTAAAAAAAGAAAATCTAATTATAATGTAAAAGTTCATTATTATTTTAGTCGTCTTACAACATGAGTGATAAGTTAAACTTAATATCGTATCAGCATATGTTTACTTAAAATACTTCATATTTTGCTTTATTCTAGTATCCTAGAAATAAGAGAAAATACTGATAACTTATAAGAATCAAAAATAAAAATCACTAAAGGTCTAGATAGTCACTGTGATAATTCATCTATGGCAGAAAGATTTCAGTCACTGAGAATTTTTAAAGGTAAATAAAAACAATGATTCTCTATAATTTTAAAATATGTATGATTTTGGGATTTTCTGTCGATGATACTAACGATTGAACTCTATTGGCATATGTGCATTGTGAGTGAATTGTCTTTAAGTACAAGTTACAGTGAAGTTGGACTGTGGACACCAGTGGTATTCAAGATGAGGGTTTCATCCCATACGGACTAGGTAGTTGGGATTTGAAACGCAAAGCGAAAGATTGAAATCTGTGTGGACATTAATAGAGATTCATGTATATTCCAGCTGATAAGTCCCAAATAGGAAGAAAAAGATATCATTAGTTTTATCATTAGCCACAATCCAACTTCACTATAACTAAGCCTTTGTTATGAAGTAGTATTACTACATTCTTTAGTGTGTTGTAACAAAAATCATAAGAATTAATTCCTAATACAGTATCTACCATCCATTTGTGTTGTTCATAATCAACACCTTTAATTTCGCAAAGGCAGATGATTTGACTCAAAAGTAAGCGACGATCTAAAAAAAAAGTGTGTTACATTATTACCAAACGAGTGACAGTTTGTACAATTTAGGTGGAAATTCAAATTTCGATAGAGTTAGCCTAAAAAATGAATATCATCATATTAAACAAGGGTAAATGTTCTAGAAAATCAATCTAACTTACACGTTGATATGTAGTATAAGTCATTTGAGGAAGTTCATCAACCAGAAGATGTGCATATTCATTCCATATAACAGCATCGTTAGGAGTCTAGTGGTTAATAAAACAATTTTTGAATAAAGAAATAACAACAGAATTTGCATGACTATGATGAAAATTGCATAAGTATTTACCATAATTTTTTGTAATGGTGACTATAAATAAGTTTTATCGCGTCATTTGAAATTTCGAACATCGTTAATTGAATAACACCAACTCCAGGCAATTTTAGTCGAGTTTTCCGACAGTCAAAGCATTTGACTTTTGGCCACCAGGTTGAAGATTCGATTCTTCACATACTTAGAGTTTGGACAACTAGGTAGTACCACTAGTTTATAGTTATAACATTTATGGTGAAAATAATATTTCATAACACTGCTTTTACGTAACCATCTCATTTCATTCTATTAGGGATAGTTCCCAGTATTTTCACTGTGAGAAAACTGTAGAAAATGACACAACTTTCAGAAAATCTCAAATCTCTTAATGTATTATCAAATGATTAATTAATTATCACAAGATTGACAGTAACTAGAACATGTATTATATTATCATACGCTCAAATTATACATTGAGCTAACATAACTAAGTGTAAAACTTACAGATGCTGTAACTCGACCAAACAATTCAAGCAGCCTGGCACGTAAATTACTTACAGGGTTTCCTGTAGAATCCATTTCATTTAAAACAACACCTTTAACCATAACACTGAGAACTTGTGGATTCGCATACTTTCCTTGTAAATCTAATAGGCGATGATAGGCATGCATAGTTTCATGAAATGCTTTTACATCAGCACTAATCTTTAATGAATTTAATTGGAAGAAGAAATATAAAATCACTATATAACAAAATCGGTAACGACACGATTATATATTCAACAAATAGGCAAGAGAAAATAAATGAAACAATGTTGAATTCAAGTCTGAAGTAGTAGCCAATTTAACATTCTTGCACAACCAGCACCAAAAACAAACAATATATACTACCCTCGACCATTCCATGCAACGGAAAAAGGTATTAAGAGTAGACTGTCCTAATGGACACATATATGTACAATTAAAAGTCAAATATTTAACACGAAATTAATACGATGAGATTTCTTTATTTTGTTTTCTATATACAATTAGGTAGTTTGTGGAATCAGTAATTCAAAGTCTTTTGGAATCAATCAATATAAACAGGTTGATACTGCATTTCGTAATATATAAGTACACATTTCTTAAATAAATCAAACTAATTAATCGATTACAACACGAACGTCATTGAAATCATTAGATGATCTAAGCTGGACAACCATTGAGAACCTAGAAGCATTGGAAGGCCGTTTCGTCCTAATATATCACTACTCAGAAGTGCGCATCCGTGATCCCACACTCGGGAATCAAATTCAAGATAGCCGAGCTGACGCACGAAGGCCTAACCGCCAGAGCACTGAACTGGCAACCAACCAACTTGGATCGGTTTATGATTTCAATGAGACTCAACAATGTCCAAAACCCCATAATGAAAATTATCATGTGCGCACTAGTAATTAGCTTCGAGGGTAAGTCCCAGTGAGAAGCCGTGAACAATCGAGCTAAATCATTTCGAGTGTGAGGCAGTTAACCACCAAAGACAATGGAAGATGGTCGTGTATTGATTGAAGTTAGACATCAACACCGCCGGATGCTAAGTCGGCGGTCTAAAGACCAAACTTTTGTGCGTGAGAAGGATGATTCTGGGTTCAGTCTTCATGTAATGTCACGGACGCGCAGTGCTGAGGAACCCCGTATTGGGACGAAACGGCCGGCCAGTGCGACCGGATTATCATTGGTGGTTCAAGTTAGATTGGTTCATGATTTAGATGAAATTCAACAATCTCTACAACCCCATACTGAAAACTCAAATAGTTTAATCTATTTAATGAAAGCAATTATTAAATACTAAGATTTATCAGTAAAAAAAGGTTGAAAAGTAGTATAAAACAACAATAAATATAATTAGAACCGAAAATCAATAAACTCACCAACAGAATATTTTCCCAAATGCGCCAGTTTTCGTAACTATATTTACAAGCTTCTTTCATTAGTTTTAATGCTATATTCCTATGAAGAAATGAAAAAAATGTAATCAATATATACGTAGTCTGTGAAATGGGTAGTATTCATTAACAAGCTTCAAAAGCACACGACACATTACAGGACATAAAATTTTACTCATTCTACAAGGAACTATTCAAAAGATAGTTTTTTATTATGTAATAAAAACGATTACTTATACAATCAAACCTTTATACAGGATACATGACTAAAAATGATATTAGAAGTGATGTTACATTTTGTAATGAAATCAGAAACCATAAAACTGAATACTATACCAAATTTACACAGGGCGCTTCAATAGTCGAGGAGTATAATGAACACTATCTAAAACGTAAGACGTACTTTTTTCCTTGAATCAGGACAGCAGTCGCACAATTATTCCAGGCTTCAAAATTCTGAAATCACGAAAAAACACTTGCCAACGACTATTCACAAGTAAAAAGCAAGTTTTTATCAACTATTTTAACAAAAAGACAGCGTGATTATTACCTAAACTACGCCAATTTCTAGTGTTTATTTTCTAAATCAAAATTATCAAACGTAAATTGTGTTGCCCTTTGCGTATAAACACTTTGATACACTACAAAAACACATTCAAAATTTTATTTGATAGTGGCCAGTTTTGAAACTATTATTATTATTATTATTATTATTATTATTATTATTATTTGAAAACAAAGACTGTGGTACAAGGAGGCACCACGTACATATGTGCCACATAAATCTCATATGACATGTGCGAGAGCGGTGATACTGCCCGGGTGCCCCAACCGAAAAAGGTAGTTTTCTTAGAAGACCACACACAGAGCCCTCAAACTAAAGGTCTGATCCACAAGGCAGTGGAGCAACGTCAGGAGATGCAGTCCCATGGTAGCCGCTGACCAACAATTGGTTCATACACCATTTGTTCTCTCAGGATACTGGAGCCCATGTGCATCATTGGTTTAGAATCAGGGTTTTCCAACTTCCCTAGGTGGACCCTACGTGTCCACCAAACCGGTTAAAGAGCCGGAGTTTCGCTTTTCACTCTCACAATTTCGTGGAAGAAAAACCCGGACACGAGAAGGCAGTGAGTAGGATTTCTCTGGCAGAGCCTATATACGCGTGGCCATGTGAGAGCATTTCGAGAGGGAGAGCGAACTCTCCCTACTCTCGGTCGTATCAGGGCATTTGAGGGGTTCGGGTCGCTGGATAACTCTACACGGTGTTTACGGCAAGATAGGAATCTTAAGTTCGTCAACATCCAAATAACACTCCTAACTGGTTAATGATAAGGTCATATATAATAATGAACTCTAAATGTTAATAATACAACTGGAGCATTTCAGAAACGAAATTATTCATCCCATCTCTCTAAAGTCGAAATGCTAATATGTCACCATAATGGTATGGCTTTTGGTCATAATAACAAAAAATGAAATTAATGCAAGTGATAGTTTCTTCATTGCCTTAACACTCTGAAGCATATTCATGTTGATTCATGTTAGTGTTGACGTTCAACTCCACCTGTGGTTTCATTTTGAAAACTATGCAGCCTAATTAAATGACAGAGTTCAAAAGAAATATCTCTCTAGTTAATCATCCTTCATTCGTCTTCAGTGGCTCAATGGGCCACTTCTGTTCTTTGAAATATCATTTGTTGTTAATAACTGACGACCACCTAATTTAACAAGGCTAGTTCATGCTGTTCTACTAAAGTCTTTACTTATGAACTTTTTAAATTGTGAAATTCTTCTTAATTTTCAAAGCTGACTAATCTCATTAAATATGTACTGACTTCGGACATGGCTGGAAACACGAGGTATATACACTTTATCAGATTACCGGAAAACCATGTGATGACAAGTAGTTGACGAACGTGACTCTCATAAATGGTTTGTCGTCTGTTCAATAGTATATAAACAAAAGGTCCGAGACATAAAATAGTGGAACACAAAGTAGCATGAATACACTGTTTTTGTGCTCGACCATTCTATTCCTATCTCTCTTCACCAAATCACTTGAAAGAGAGTGTAAAAAATATTCTTTCCCGCCAGGTAAGTAATCTCAAATCGCCTTACAGCATCTCGACTGCGTGATTCATACTTGTATATTTCTTAGTAATTAAAGAACATGCTTTCACTTAATGGTTGTTTTTAGCTCAACAGAAATGCTCTTGATCACATAATGATGTGATATTTTGGTTGCTTGCTTTCAGATAAATGTAGGACAGTGTGTGAATATTGCGGGAAAGATGACGATTGCGAAGATGAGTACAAATGTGACCGTGGGCAATGTCACGGGCGACACTTTGGTGAACCATGTGGAGAGAAAACTCCGTGTTGTAGGGGCTTGAGATGTAATGGAGGAATATGTAATGAAACTTATTTCGCACCATTATTCTGCGCATAATTTCTCAACCTAATATTTACCCAAACAATCGAATAAATTATTATCTTGGCATTCTCGTCTTTTCTTATTTTCAGTGAAAGAACAAAGTATTTGTGAGAGCGAACTCTCCTCACTCTCGGTCGTACCAGGGCATTTGGGAGTGGTTTTGAAACAATAGCAATAAAGTTAGATAATAGATACGTCAATTAAATATATGTCAATCTTAGTGAGTGGTAACCCCTCTATCGATAATCAAAACAATTACTGTTTAAACAAGAAATGTGCTTTCTGATTAGTGAATCATACCATTCGGGTTGAATATTTTGTGCCTAAATATTTGGTATCATAAGCGAAGATGGATGGTGACTAACAATGTTATCCAGAACGCGCGTTCGATCCTATTGAGGACCCTTCAGCTGGACATACCTGGATCCCAGTGTTGATGCCTTGGGGTGAACATCATCATGTTTATTATATTTACTACAAAAATCATTATATAAATATCCTAAGCAAATTTCTAGACATGAAGCATCGATTTGATGGTTAGAGTACCCGAGTTTCAACCAAGTTCGAAAAGAACTCCATTCAAAGTAATCAAGTAGTTTCGCTAGACTTTACACAATAAATTTGAACCAGACTAACGTATACAGACAAAATTACAAGATAAAATGTAATTTGTAGCAGTGACACACAAAAGCTAACTGATTACAGAGGTATATTCCCATAAAATCTTTTCATGTTAAATTGAAATTTAATTTCAATCATGAAATATTGTTAAAAGTATTTATTAACGGACATACCTTAATCTAATAATCATAACAGTATCTAATTTCCCGCTTTATTTAAGACCGAGTTGATGTATGCGAAATGTCATTATTTTAAAAAGGGTACTGAGAAATTAAATGTATTTAGTAAATACAATAAGCAAAAATGTTTGAGTTATTGTAGAGAAAATAGAACTGCATAAATCGTAAGTGAATAATCTTCACATATATACGATTAATTTCAGTTAATTGAGGTAAGTAACTACTAGGTCAGTTGATGGCCTTAAATAAATTGTATAATACACAATAATATCCGATGAATTAGAAAAATGTAGAACTTACATCTGGATCTAAACGAACACATGAACGAAAAGCATTTTCAGCTTTTACAAAATCCTTGGCTTGAAGACAACAACATCCAAACGTAAACCATACATTAACCTATGAAAATCCGTATGATAAATTAGACTATTAGGTTATATTTAGGTAATTCAATTAGTAATATGATTTTATCAAAAATATCCAGATTAGTAGATAAAATAATATTGATAAAAGAAAACATTTTTCATACTGGCAGTAGTGAACTAGTTCCCTTCCCTAAGTATGTCTATAACATAAAGATATTCAAGCGAAATTGCTGAAAATTTGTTTATTTGAATAATCTTTTTTCTCCAGTTTGTTGAGGACGCTAGATCCTCAGATATCACTTGGTACATGCCTTATTTTTGTAATTTAACTTGAATTCAATTTGAATTTTTCATTTTCGTGCCAAAAGCGACCACTTTTACTTCCCGTTTGTATTTCACACTTGAGAAGACTTTAAACGTCATTGGTTCGTCTCTTTTTTTAGTACACTATTTTACGACGTTTTACAAGGACATTTTTGTACTGTATATATACGCATCAGTCGCGTGCTTGTTTGTTCGTGCATCGAGCTGCTTTTGGAATATGCATTTTCTTCAGCTGAATCTGACCATCGCCCTCTAGTAATTAGGGTTGGGGCGAGGTGAACAGTTTGTGTTGCTGACTTTTGTTCTTTACACCGGTTAGGGTGATATCGTAATCACTCCAAACGTAACACAGTTAAACCTCGATAAACGATTAGGACTGGGTTTAGACCGGGCCTATTGTAGTTACTATCAATAACAGCTGGGATGATTCTGATACCTGATACGTGAACTCAAACAAACAATTGGTACACAAATGTTTTCAACAGCGAAGAAAAAAACTTGATATTTAAGGATTACATAACGAAATTAAGTAACCTCGTATATGTGGTAACAAAAGCATGACCTTGAGACAGAGAATATAGGCAAACTAAAAGTGACGAAGCCATACCAGGAAAGAGCAAAGGTCATGTGAAAATTTGAATTCAGAATAAAGTCTTTGCGGATATCGTGATAAATAGGAACTCAACATTCACTAACAGAAACTGGATAGTCGTGTGGCGTCTCTAGGATGGGGATCATAGTGGAAACTACAAAGGGGTAAAATGCAAAACCGATTGTTCAGTAATTTATTACTTAGTATAAGTAATTTGATCTACTCATAAACTGTTAGTAGTCTAGTACATATTTAAGTAATTTGTTGTTCAATAAAGACTGACAAATTGGCTAGTACGATAAGCATATGCAGTAGAATGATCTTCCTTGTGAACTGTTTTTTTTAGTTGATTCCGCCTTGACTGTCAAAAAAAACATACGTTCCAATCAAAATTACTATGTTTGCAATAACAGTCATTAATTACCAAAGATTCAAAATCCTGCGTCATGTCATATATACAAAATTGCAGTCTGGAAGATCGATATGGAAAACTTAAAATACAGAAACTTGATAAAAACCAACTTTGTAAAAACAAAGCAAATTCTTTAGAGGAAAAGGATATTAAATGAGAATTCAGTGTCTATCAAATTTCGAGAAAACATATTAATGTAAAATAAGTATGAACTCGTAGAGATACATTGACAGATTATCGTAAGAGTTAAGCAACTAGATATTAAAGGTAAAGTTAACATTAAAATTTTGATTAAGGACATGAAACGATCTAGGCTGGACAACCATTGAGAACCTAGAAGCATTAGAAGGCCGTTTCGTCCTAATATATCACTACTCAGAAGTGCGTATCCGTGATCCCACACTCGGAAATCGAATTCAAGATAGCTAAGCTCGCGCACAAACGCCTAACCGCCAGATCATTGAACTGGCAACCAATCACCTTAGATTAGTTCATGATTTCAATGAGGTTCAAGAATCCTAATAACCCCTTAGTGATAATTAAAATTTTGAATAGTTTGAACAAGTAGTTGACCATACATCAAGCTAAGTCAATACATATGAATTTTTACCACAAATAACTACGAGCATTTAATTTACGATAATTCATTCTAATAGAATGAGTTAGTAAACAAATAAAAAATGATAGATTTCTAATGAACTCACTTGCATAGTGTTAATTTCTAGTGATTTTTGAAAACATTCAATCGCCTTTTGATAGTCCTACATAAGTTAATGAAATTAATTTGATAGCATGGAAAATTCCAAACAAACTTTATCTGTGTACATATACGTAACAGCTAGGCTGCGCATTGCTCGAGCCGACTTACAACCGGATACTTCCCAAGCCTTTAAATAATGTTGGCGATCATTTGTCACATCACCAAGAGAACAATATAACTCAGCAGATTCATCTCCGGAATTTAGACGAGAACGAATCACTTCTTCTGCCTGATTATGTTAAGAAAATATATAATGAGCAAATAATAAGTAAAATGATTCATGAAATTACAATTAAATAGAACAAAACGTGGATAAACCTTCACTACGACAAAAACTGACGTTTTCACTATAGAAACATTAAACATTTAGTGAACAATTTTTTAAATACTATACATGAATGGATTCATCAAAACGCTATTCGAATACAATGAAATATTTTTACATTCCCAATTCATGAAAGAAATTGTCACATATAATGATACTGTGGCAGTAACTGAAATGTTAACCTCAAAATAATTATTCTGCTCAACCATAAATAACAACAAATTATATCAGTTATATTTATTAAATTAATGACAACAATCAAGTGAATAGTTTGAAGTAAAAACTATCATTGGAATTCCAAAAGATCAATTGTTTTACTATAATTATTACGGGATGAATTTATTTCAACCTTAAATGATTTCTGTATGAAGTATTATAATATCCTTAATGTTCATATATAAATACTGACAAAGTTATACAAAGTGACTAGTTATATTTAGTTCATTCAGTTGCACTAGTTTTAAAACTGAAAACCCTGATAAATTATAGTTCCCAAATGCCCCAGTACGGCTGAGGGTGGTGATTTTGAGTATACAAGTCGAAAATTTAAAAGAATGAAAATGGGAAGATGACAATTGTTAGATGAAATTTTAGAAGCGATCAGGAAACAAAACTTCCCGTAAACACGCAGAATAAAGAAAAATCACAAAAAATGGCGAGTCGTAACCATCAGAACATGGGCGAAAAAGTTCATTACTTCTGAACCCCCGAGGAAAAAGTTTAGAACGCAGCGCGACAAGAACTTACAGACAAATAGAACAAAGCAAGTGATCTGGTAACCTAGCTAAGATTTTTCTCAGTATAATTTGATCATCAAATATAGAGTGCTGAATTTGTTAAAGAGATTGAAAACCAGAAGGGAACAAATGATCTACATTACAATTAGTTTACCCCCGAATGCCCCTGTGCAGTTGAGAGTAGTGAGTCAGCCCTCACCCTAGAAATGTGCTCACATGGCCACGTGAATAACAACAACTGCCAGGAGAGTCCTACCCACCGCCTTTTCGCGGAGGGGGGGGTGATTTTTTCACGAAATCGAGAGAACGAAACGCGAATGTCCGGTGACTTAACCGGGTTGGTGGATAGGGAGGACACACCTAGAGGAGTTGGAAAACTGATTCCAAACCAATGGTGAACATGGGCTCCAGAATCCTAAAGAAACAAGTGGCGTATGAACCAATTGTTTGTCATCGGTTACCATGAGACTGCGACTCCTTACGTTGTTCTATTGCCCTCCAAGAAAACCATCTACTTTGGTACTTGAGTACCTGGGCAGTATTCCATCCCTCGCACATATTGAATGATTTATGTTGCCCATATCTATTTATTGCATCCATGTCCCAATGTTTATGTGTTTAAATAAAATAAGAATATGATAGATCATAAGGGATTATGTATTTATTCATACTCCTGACACTGAGCTACAAGGCTGAAAAGAGTATCTAACAGATCTCTTCAGCATTCATGACCGGAAATAAAAAAGAACAAAGTAATGTTAAATAGTTTAAGTCTTATAGCAACCGTAATTTTTGTTTAGTCTGTTCATTTAGTTTACAACCAACGAATATGAATATGAGAAGGGTTTTTGTGGATATTGTAGTCATTTCAATGGTTGAGATCATGAGTCAATTAAAGCGTTCAACCACTAGACCACTGAGCCGGCGCTCTCGCGCGAGAGACTGATAGGTCCAGGTCCGAATCTCGCGGAGCGGGATCGTGGATGAACGCCGCTGAGGAGTCCCACAATAAGATGAAACGACCGTCCAGTGCTCCCAGGTTTTCTATGGTGGTCTAGCTCCAACTGACTCATGATCTCAACCATTGAATGTATATATATCGAAGATCCTAATATACAGGTGCACTATCTGTTTACCGATACAGAAAATCTAAAATTAATCTACTTCATGAGCAAAACGCATATAGTTTGGGAAGACAATTTTGGAAGGAAAATGTTATTTTGGACTATAAGTACATCTACATAATACATAAACGCAATATTCTACTATGGAGTGATGATATTGTTAAACACTTTTAATTGAGCTTCATTTTTGATGACTGAATGAGCTCAGGTTTTGAAATATTCCACAAAGTAGAAATCACGAAAAGCTGCAGTCAGAATACTTTGAATTCATTTGTGTTTATTTCAGTAATAAATTACCATTCATTTTCCATGTAGTGGGCTGTATACTACTAATGCTAATGTTTCTGAAACAAAACACTCATTAGTAAAATAATGATAGATTTGTGATATCCCAATGTCAGTCAGTCAGTAACAACGTAGAACTTCGTACGTATGTACATCAGTTCGAGTTGCCACACCACATTAGCACAGAGATGCAGTGGTCGATTCAAATCCCGTAGTGATAGATGTAGTAAAATTATAAGCTGTAATCAGAAAAGTTAGGGTTTGAAGATGTTATTCAAGGAGTATAATACAGTGAAATAAATTTGGAAAGAGAAAAAAGAAAGGGACATGAAGAATTCAAAAGATTAGAATTTGGGAGAACATAAAGAGTGGATACACCTGCGCCATTGCGAATGATTTTGAGCCATGCCATTCAGGGTCTCTAACCATCGGTTGCTATCATCACGCGGTCCCCAACCAGGTAGTCTACACCTACCAACATGACTCAGTCCACTTGTCAGTGACTTCATGGACTTGTGCCATGTTTTGGTCTGAGTAGTGACACGAACTGCTACTCATTCGGATATCAAAAAATACCATTCTTTTAACACTAACATTCTACACAGTTAGCAATTTATCTGAAATTATCAAGTCCGACGTTGGTATTGATATTTTAAGACAGAGTCACTACTTGTGTTATGAGATAATTTAAAGTCATTATTTGTGATAACCGACCGAGTTATATCATAGAATATACACAAAGGTAGTGATCTTATCCAATATATAGTATCATCTTAAAAAGTGGATAAATAATACACAGAAACCTTCAGTGAAAAAAATAGAACATACTTTTTCCCTCTTATTTAGGTGGATATAGCATTCGATTATTTCAGACCACTTGTCCCATAACAGAAAAATGTCCAGAGCACTTTTGTAACATCCTATTTTCATAAGTAGTCGACCTTGCTCAACCTAGATGAAAAGAGAAATTTAATTAAGAGATTAAGGAATATCCCACATCCTAATAACTGCTACTAGTTTGTTTGGTCGGATTGAACAATCAGTTGAATGGAACTCGTCACTTTGCATCGACTTCATTGAATATGAGAAAGCATTCTACGGTATGGATAGGAGGACTTCATGGAAACTTTTTCAACACTATGGTGTATTTGAGAAAATCGTCAATATCATCAGGGATTCTTACTACGGACTACATTGCAAAGTCGTGAATGGAGGACAGCTGACAGATGCATTCCAAGAAAGGACCGGAGTCAGACAAGGCTGCTTACTCTCCCCAATTCTCTTTCTTCTGGTTATCGACTGGGTTATGAAGACCCCGACATCTAATGGAAAGCACAGAATACAATGGACATCTTAGAATCAATTGGAAGATTTGAACTTCGCAGATGATCTATCACTTCCATCCCACACACACAAACAAATGCAGGTCAAGACAACCAGTGTAGCAGCAGCCTCTGCATCAGTAGGCCTCAACATAAGCAAAGGGAAGACCAAGATCCTCAAATACAACGCAGAGAACACCAATCCGATCACACTTGATGGAGAAACTCTGGAAGAGGTGGAAACTTTCACGTACCTGGACAGCATCATCGATGAACAAGGAGAACCAGATACAGATGTGAAGGCGAGGATTGGTAAGGCAAGGACAGCATTCTTACAGCTGACGAACATATGGAACTCAAAACAACTGTCAACCAATATCAAAGTCAGAATTCTCAATAAGAACATCAATACAGCTGAAACTTGGGTAACTACTACACTAATCATCAAAAGTGTACAAGTGTTTATAAACGATTGTCTACTCAAGATACACAACTTCTGTTGGTCAGATACTATCACCAACAACCTACTATGTAAGAGAACAAACAAGCTTCCATCTGAAGAGGAAATTAGGGGAAGACGTTGAGAGAGGATAGGACATACGTTGCGGAAATCAAACTGCATCACGAGGTAAGCGCTATTTCGGAATCCTGAAAGGAAACGGAAAAGAAGAAGGACAAAAAAACTGCACTGAGAACTGGGAGCAGATATTAAAAGGACTAGAAGCAACTGGAAAGGATTGCCAGGACAGAGTTGGATGGAGAATGATGATGGGCAGTCTATGCTCCTATACGAGGAGTAACAGGCGTAAGTAAGTAGGTAAGTACTAGTTCACTCAAAATGTAGTACATACATAAACCAATAACAAAATAATATAACTTGTGATAAAGTGATTCGTTAAAAACAAACAAATTGGGCTTTTCTACAATTTTCTAAATTATTTCATGAACGAACAGTTTGAGAAAATCAATATGAAGCCTTAAACTTCCGTTTTGTAAGAATTTCATACCTCAGGAAGTGTTTGAACCTCAAGTCATCATGATAAAGTCACATCATTTTTTATGAATCATAATTTAATGAATTTGGTATATATGAAAAACAATTATAATTCAACTACAACTTCTCTTCCATCTAAAGTCAAAGTAACTCAGCAATTCTAAAAAACGACTACGCAAAGTATTAAACTACCATCAAATAATTTTCGATATCGTGTCTAAGTATTGGTTCCAAGATATTTGAACAACCCAACTTAATTAACCAATACGACAATTTTTGTCGTAAAGGCTTATTACGAAAAAGACAAGCGGCTGGACATAACATTGACGCAAAATGATCAAAGTAGTTATATAACACAAATCTTGAAAATTAAGTCTTTCAACATCTTGAAAAATCATATCTCGCCGTTTTGTAGTACAAAATGCAATCATAAAATAAATAGTGTGTAATAAATGTACCCTAGCATGACTGCAGAGCGGAGACAGTTAATAATATTAAAAGAAATTGTGGATACTTTTAAGCTAAAAAATCGTTTGCAGCCACGTTGATAAAAGCATGTCTAAGACAAACTACGCACTAGCTAAAACATCATATGCTGTATACAAATAAAAACATAAGCGTGATAGTGTTGATATTACTTACCTCAACAATCATTACAGTTCAGCCCAATACATCTTTTCAGTCAAGCATAAAAATTTAGTTAATTATTGTCGTAACTTGTTAAATAAAAACAATTTAAAACTTTTGAGATTGATTCCTATAAATCTATACAAGCTGCCTTTGTATGCGTGAAAAAGATTAAATGGAGTAGATACAGTTAAGTGCTTATAAGTCACTTACTTGGAGAGTCCAAATAGACGGCATTCTGGAAAGAAAGAAGCTACTGGGAGATCTCTCAGAAAACGATGGGCTAGTTCTTTTAAACTGACAGCTTAACTCCTAAAATAAGTCAATCAAAACATTCTAGTCGAATATACAATAGAATTCTTACCTCTAACTGAGATAATGCACGTTCAGTTTTTCTAACAGAATTATGTTCCAGTAAACTTCTTCTAAACAACGCTTCTGTGGCAATAGACCAAGAAGAACTACTTTTGATTTCATTTTCAGAATCCGGGTAAACAGCCCGGATAACTGTATTGATGTAAGCTAAACACTGCTGTTCTGTTAAATCATCTCGTGGATAGTGACGACGATGAAGTTCACTAGCCAGATTTACATACAAGTTATAAAACCACCTTACCACAATAATAAAATGAAAGACTGTTCAGTATTAGAGAGAATACTTTGTTCCTCTATTGTACTAAATATTACACTGTTGAGAAGTACATCGTCACTAAGAGGAATTATCTTAAGAAAATATATAATAATGTAAAATACAATTACCTGCGGCAATGGAAAGTTACCTGAAGTTTTGTTGTCTTTACTTTCAACTACTCTGTTAACTTTAACTGTGAGATTTGCTACCTCCTTTTCCTGGAATCTGGTACATTTACCTAAGACACCTGTTGATTTTGTGAAATATATCAGTGATAGGTTTACCACAAAATTTTACGTCAATATTTAAATACTGAGCACATCTTGAAGCGAATGTTTTCGAAGCCTCATATTCATAATAAAAAGCACTCAGATATGATGATAACATCAAGTATTGAATTACGTCCTCAGTAGTGTGGGTAGAATCAAGGCATTCCTCACCTAGTAAGTGACTTCATTAGATATCCAAATTACTTACACACGTTGATAATATCTTGGAATTCACTTTTTAGTTTGGGTGACCTTTCATCACCAATCAGGTATTGATGTAAATAAATGCATTTTAAATAATTCAAATGATACAGGAATGACTGAAACAAAAACATGGTTGGAGGAGACACCTAACATACAAGAGTTTGAGAAACCGTGCACATTGTCCTGCATAACCGCTTACACAACCAAAGCAAAGTAAGTGACTTAGTAAGTTTGAAAGGATATTCGCCTTCACAGCACAGATCTTCCAATGCCAACTGGCAACATCCATCAAGCTCATAAGACTCGTCAACCGATCCGCCGATAAAATTTACAGCAACAAAATGGGACATGGCATGGTCGATCACTTGTAAGACGGAAACAGATCTGGACGCAAAGTTCAAATAATATGGGAACATACCGTTCCAACAAATTATTGACTAGTGCATCGTCATCCAACTCTGACAAGTGGACATCTGAAAATATTTTCTTGATTTCAGAAACACAATCATTGTGAAGATATGTTTCGTTGTTCTCAGCCATAGATTTGGTTATCTAAGTCGAAAATTTAAAAGAATGAAAATGGGAAAATGACAATTGTTAGATGAAATTTTAGAAGCGATCAGGAAACAAAACTTCCCGTAAACACGCAGAATAAAGAAAAATCACAAAAAATGGCGAGTCGTAACCATCAGAACATGGGCGAAAAAGTTCATTACTTCTGAACCCCCGAGGAAAAAGTTTAGAACGCAGCGCGACAAGAACTTACAGACAAATAGAACAAAGCAAGTGATCTGGTAACCTAGCTAAGATTTTTCTCAGTATAATTTGATCATCAAATATAGAGTGCTGAATTTGTTAAAGAGATTGAAAACCAGAAGGGAACAAATGATCTACATTACAATTAGTTTACCCCCGAATGCCCCTGTACAGCTGAGAGTAGTGAGTCAGCCCTCACTCTAGAAATGCGCTCACATGGCCACGTGAATAACAACAACTGCCAGGAGAGTCCTACCCACCGCCTTTTCGCGGAGGGGGGGTGATTTTTTCACGAAATCGAGAGAACGAAAAGCGAATGGGACGCATTTCGAAATTTATACTTAAAAGTTACCGCACCCCAAATCCCTTGGACTATACCAAGGGGGCCGAGAAATTCTTCACCACTGTTCAGTATGGAGGTTCGCATCCTTCTCCGTAAGAGAAGAAAAATGTGTGATAGATTTAGGTTAGTGGGGACTGATGAGACAAAATCTCAGTTTCGAAAAGCTCGGAATACCTGTGCCTCGACCCTCCGTAAGTCTAGAAGGTTGTACAAAGAAAAAAGTTGTTAAAAAATCCATGGAATGTCCTAAACACTTGTATTCCTATATAAACCAAAGGACAAAAAGAAGAGGAAATATTCCTGCACTATGGAGAGACAGTACTACCGCATCATTAGTGGAGGATGACTTTGGTAAGGCTCAAGTGTTCTCAAACTACTTTAGCAATGTAAATACCATAGAAGCACCCTTCTCGTCAGCGCATACAAATCCCCCCACATATACACTAGATGGCGTGACAATCAAAGAACTCGATGTCTTTGGTCTACTAAAGAAGCTTGACATAGGTAAATCCACGGGGCCCGATGAATTGCATCCTAGGCTACTAAAGGAATTACCTAACTTCGTCGCGAACCCTTTAAGTATATGCTTTAATCTATCCATAACCCAGGATCTTTTACCAAAAGACTGGAAGAACGCCATAGTAAGTCTTGTCTTCAAAACAGATACGAAAAATAAACCTGAGAATTACTGATCCGTTAGCACAACTAGTGTGGTTGTTAAAATATTAGAAAAGATTATTCCGAAAAAAGCTGTTTAATTACCTCAATGAAAACCGGATGCTTTCAGAGAAGCATCACGGTTTCAGAATACGTTATTCTTGTCTCACTAACTTATTAGTCGCTCGTGAAAGCTGGTGCGCACTTAAGGACCAAAAGTTACCTGTAGACGTAGCCTACATTGATTTCAGCAAAGCTTTTGACAGAGTTCTACATAACCGGTTGTTATATGAGCTAAGAAATGTCGGAATTGGAGGCAATCTATTGATGTGTATAAAACACTTGCTAGTTGGGCGCCAACAAAGAGCACAGGTAAACTCAGTTATCTAGCTTGGAAATTGTGCTTAGTAGAGTGCCCCAGGGTACAATTTTGGGGTCAGTGCTATTCCTCTTGTATGTAAATGACCTTCCTCGTCTCCTATCATCATCGGTCTTGCTATATGCTGACGATGTCAAAATATAGAGAACAGAACGATGTAAGGGTGATAGCTTAGAACTCCAAAATGACCTGAAGAAATTATCTGAATGGTCTCAAACCTGGCAGTCGCCGATAAATACTTCCAAGTGTGTTGTGATGCATATCGGTCATCAAGGTACAGGTACATACACGATGAATAACACTGAGCTACCTCTTGTCCGGACACATAATGACTTTAGAGTCATCGTTAGTCAAGACTTAAAGACTACTACACACTACCGTACAATAGCCGCCAAAGGTTTTAGAACCTAATGGTCAATAAGTAGAGCTTTTAGTCATGTCGACGCTAAAACGTTTTTGACTTTGTATACAGTGTTTGTACGTCCTAAACTTGAGTACTGTATACAAGCGGCTAGCCCCTGCTTAAAAAAAGGGGGCTTTTGGAAAAGGTTCAGAGAACAGTAACTGAGCTGATTCTCAGAATAGCGAAGCTACCGTATGATGCTCGACTGACCAAGCTAAACCTATTCCCGTTGTCATATCGTAGAACTAGAGGCGACTTGATTACAGTTTTCAAATTGCTTAGTGATAAATTTCCACCTGATATGCCCTCATTTTTCTTGTCTTCCAAAACAAAATTCACAAGGACACTCCAAAATGTTCACAAGCCCAGAACAAATTACTTGTCAGCTGGCTATCAAATCATCAACGAGTGGAATTCATTACTTCAGCACGTGGTTGAGGCTCCATCCGTCCACACTTTTAAAAGAAAGTTGGATCAACTGAAAGATCACTATTGCCAGGACTAACACACCATCAAATCGCTTGTCCTTTCAAAACTAAAACTCCAGGGATTTAACCGGTTTAGTGGATATGGAGGACACACCTAGGGGAGTTGGATAACTGATTCCAAACCAATGGTGAACATGGGCTCCAGGATCCTAAAGAAACAAATGGCGTATGAACCAATTGTTGGTCACCAGTTACCATGAGACTGCGACTCCTTATGTTGTTCTACTGCCTTGTGGATTAAACCTGTAGGTCAAAGGCTCGGGGCGTGGCCCGTCTGACAAAACCATCTACTTTGGTACCCTGGCAGTATCCCATCCCTCGCACAAATCGGATGATTTATGTGGCGCATATCTATTTATTGCATGCCTGCACTAATGTGTTTGAATAAGTAAATACAAGTAGTTTATAAGTAAATTTCCAAATGAATATTTGTTTCATCCAGTGAAAATATTCCTCAAGAATCTATGCAAGACATATCAATACTATGAAGCTGATAGTTCATTCCTATGAATCAGCAAACTGCATAAATGCTTGTCCAATAATGAGCACGAGTACTTGGTGAACATTAAACCGAGGAGTCATCATTTCTTTACAGATAGAAGAATAAGGGACTGTCAAACAAAAACGATGGTGAACATATCGACAATGAAATAGTGAGTACGCATAAACAATGGAAGTCAAACAGAAATACACATTACAGAACCGTTGTATGAATCTTGATACTCTCAGCCTGGTATGGATTAGATTATCACGCAGTGGAAGCCAATATGTTTGCTTTTTAAAAGCTGGCCAAATATTTGGAAGAGCTGAGAAAACAAACACTACTTAGAACAATATACTAAACTTAGAAGCAACCATTACAAATACATGGTCAGTCAGTAAGCCCGAATACGTGGAACCAACAGCTCCAGAGCCGAAATCTCAATAATATCGACAGCAAAAACTTAGCTATTTCTAATAGATATCAGACTACATTTGATTTTTCATTGCCACCGTGAAGAATGGAATCAATAGCGAAGTTCTTCGAAGTGTCATTTAAGTGATGAAACATCCTTGAATAACCTGAAGAAACAGTCAGTAATCCACTAGCAATATAAAGCGCTCTATTTTGATACAGAATATGGCTACTAGAAGACGAAGAGCACGTTACCTTATGTTTCGGACATAATTGAATTTGACCCTCAGTTCAATAGCTACTACCTCAAGGACGAGGATTATCACGTGGACTTCTGTCAAGGTAAGGGATTACATAGAGGTAGGGTGTCCATTATTTTCTTTATACACTTGAAGGAAGCACAAAATGATAAGATCATTTACTGACTCATTTCATATCTGGAAAATCGACATTTTCTGTCTTCAGTAATAAGGATAGTAAGTTGGTGAACCTGTGTTAATCCTGACACATTGCCTTCCAATGAAGATCCAGCTTCTCTTTGAAAATATTCACTGATGGGGCTGATACCACTTGTTCGGGTAAGGAGTTCCAATCATTGACTACCCGATGAGAAAAACGGGATCCCACTTTATGTTTATTAGATCGTGGTTTATGAACCTTCTTGCTATAACCTCGGAGATTATTATTGCTAGAGGGGGCAAAAATATAAGATATATGAACACTCGAATCATAATTAAAGATACGAAATGTCAGTATAAGGTCACCTCGTATCCTACGATACGACAAGGGGAAAAGGTTTAGGCGTTTTAAACGCTCACCGTAAGGGAGTTTTGAAAGACCCTTCACTAATTTTGTTCCTACACGCTGGACACCCTCAAGGAAGTTAGTATCCTTTACCAGACACGGGCTAGCTGCTTGGATACAGTACTCTAAATGTGGTCTTACATATATGGGATATAAGTTTCGAAACGCTTCCTCATCAAAGGATTTGAACGCTAAGCGAAGTGACTATAACGCACGAAAACTTTTGACATCGTCTGCTTCGCAATGCGTAGTTGTTTTTAAATCATGATTTATTACTACTCCCAAGTTTTTATGTTCTTGAGCACATGGAAGAGGTTTACCCTCAATAGTATAACGGTAACTATCCCCGTGACCGATGTACATTAGCAAACTCTTCCTAGTATTGATTTCTAAGCCCCACTCTCCAGCCCATCTAACTAAATCATCTAAGTCAGCTTGAAGATCCAGATGATCAGCCGCACTTTTTATTGTTCTCCAGATTTTTACATCATCCGCAAACAATAATGTCGACGACCCAAGTAACAGCGGTAAATCATTAACGTTGAGAAGGAAGAGCAAAGGGCCTAAGATGGTGCCTTTGAGTACACCACTTTTGACCGGCTTCCAATCGGATAGCGTTCCATTGACCCTCACTCTCTGTTTGAGGTCACATAAGAAATGTACTATCCACTCGTGTACAGTACCTATTATTCCGAAGCTCGTGAGCTTCTGCATAAGACCTAAGTGTGAAATCTTATCAAATGCTTTGCTAAAATCTATGAAGATCACATCGACAGACTGACCGTTATCTAGGGCTGTTGTCCAATCCTCCCTCGCAATAAACAAGTTAGTCAAGCATGAACGCTTGTTACGAAATCCGTGTTGCTCATGAGCTAACAGATTTTGTGAATCTAGGTGGCTTAGCAAACTAACCCGAATTATCTTTTCGAGTAACTTAACGACTATGCTAGTTAGACTGACAGGCCAGTAGTTAGATACTATCTGTCTCTGACCATCCTTAAATATAGAACTGGCTATAGCGTCCTTCCAGTCTCTAGAGTGTTGAGTGAGTGAAAGGGACATGTTGAAGAGTGTCGCGAGTGGTTTTGAAATAATGTCCGCAAGAGATGACAGTAATCGTGGATGCAACCCGTCAGGGCCCGGTATCTTACCAGGCTTGAGGTTAGTTATCAACGGAAGGACAGTCTCCTCAGTCACCTGTACAGATTCGATGGCTGGTATCTCGGTGTGATTGGGACAAGGAGTTGTTACAATAAACGTGGAGTAGACTTCGCTAAAATAGTTTGACAAAGTCAGCTTTTGTCCGATCTGATTCAGCCAGTAAATCTGAATTTTCGTGTAGCAGTAACAGAGGAATACCACCACTACGTTTCATTCGTCGTTTAACATACGAAAACAATCGTTTCGGACAAGTACGGCGATCATATTTTAACTGTCGTTCGTAAGTAGTACGGGATTTGGCTATGGTTTTCTTACAGATATTCCGGAATTTTCGGTATTCACGCTTAAATGATGCATGACGTGTCAACAAGAATAAGTCCCAGAAATGTTTCCTACGCTTTAACAGCTTCCAAGTTTCCATAATCGGTGGATGGCAATGTGATAGCTTACATGCTGATCATGGGATAAACGGCGACGTTACGGACTCGAATGTAGCTTTAAACTTATTCCATTCATCTTCGATCAATCCAACCGCGTCGACCGACCAACCAGTCAAACCTGGAAGCAGTTGATGGCCGTCTCGTCCTATTGTGAGACTCCACAGCAGTTCTCATTCACGATCCCTCTCGTATTCGAACACAGGGCCTTCAGTCTCGCATGCGAACGCTTAACCTACTGAACCACTGAGCCAGGTCAGAGTTAACTTCACATTATCTCAGGCTACGCAATGTCCTAGTGGGGTCCCCTAGGACTCAGTACTAGGAATTCTTCCCTTATTGATTTATATAAATGATCTTCCACAACACGTATCGTCTGACTTATTACTTTTTGCTGATGACGAGAAACTTTGGAGAGAGATACGCAACCAAGAGGATACACAGACAATTCAGGAGGATCTGACTCGACTTCAAAGTTGGGCTGACGATAACAGACTTACCTTTAACACTTCAAAGTGTAAAGTAGTCCATCCTCGACACTCCTCTTTAGTAGTGTCCCAAGTCGAAAAAGATTTAAGAGTCCTGGTGCCCTACGATTTAAAGTCTTACGCTAACTGTGACAAAAATGCCTTTCGAACAAACCTTTCACTGGTATCATTGAAGCGGATTTTTGGTAAGTTTGACGGAAGAACTTTCCACGTAATCTTCAGTTTTATTCGTCCCCATTTAGTGTACGGAAACAATATTTTCTCCCTCACTCAAAAAGGATAAGTACACCCTGGAGCGTATCCAACGGCGAGCCACGAAATCTGTTCAGGGACTGAAATTCAAACCTTATGAAGAGCGCCTTTAATCACTTAACCTATACCCACTAAAGTATAGACGTCTTAGAGGTGACTTAATGGCTTACAGTATCCTTACCACTTCTAGACATCCCTTTTAACATATACTTAAGCTTAATCCAAATACAAACCTAAGGGGTAACACCCAGAAATTGGAGATACAGCATAGCAGAATGGACTGTAGACACAACTTATACTGCTTAAAAGTTGTCAGTTGCTGGAATTCGCTGCCGACTGAACTAGTCCAAGCGACTTCCTAGGAGTCCTTCAAGAAGAAACTTGATCTATTCTTAAGGGCTAAAGATAATATCTTATAATGATTTTCCCCCTTTTTTGTTTCCTGTATTATCGTTAATAAACCTAGGTTCCTGCCTGTAGGTATTGGTGATCCACTGCTACTAGACACGGAAGCCCGTTAAGCGAAAGCTTCTCCCATTCTGTCCACAACCATTTGAACCACTTGATAATTTTACAAAGATCCAACAATCATGTGATCTTTAGTTTTGTGATTACCAGGTTATATAAAAAGATTCGTCAGGATATATCGACTTTATCATTTGTCAACAAATTCTTCTAATTCTCCATTTCCTATTGATTCACAATTTTATCTTAATTCCTTTACATTGGTAGTGTACATTTTCTCATTCTTAATGATTTGAAAATGTTTGAAGTAAGCCTCCTTCAGATGTTCCTGGATTCCAGAGTAAAATATGGATATACTTGTGCATTTTTACATGTCAATTGGGATGTAAATTTTGATCAGCAGAGTTCAATTTCATCTATCTATCATCAAGCATACTTTGTGGTAAACCCCTGGATATGCGAAATTCAGTATTGCAAAATCTTTCGAATTCACATGCACTTGTTTGAGTTAGAAGCCAAGCAATTGGATATGTTATATTTTCACAGTGCATTGTATGTGGCGAACGAGGCTGTGAGATGAATAAACATCTTAATGGATCTCCCTTAATTAGACCATCAATTGTCAAAACTCGGTTGGCTACGGGTGATCAAAATCGACTGTTACAGATTTTGTTTGTAATTGCTCACTTTAGTTCCAAACCTGACCTGCTTAATTAATGGATCAATTTGTAGTGTCGGTTATTATGTTAAGCCTACATACCTTATTCTAGGTTTCGGACAGCCCATTCTATTCATTTTATTTGGGTCACATTCTGTCCTTTATATTTATTCGCTTATCAGTCATGACTCTTTTTATACGAGAGTGTAGGTGTGCATACATTTCTTATCCCATTGCTCAACACATGTCTGTAACTTACTTTTATGTAACTATAAGTATTGACTAACGCTTGGTTAAATGGAAGTTGGCTTATCACCCTTCTCCATTCTGCGTCGTTTCTCTTCTCTCTATTCCATTCGCTTTATATACAGAAATATATGTATTCACAACTCCATTATCGTTATTCAGCTTATCTAAAACTGTTATTGACTAACGCTATTCAAGTTGATGATTACATACGAGGATAGGCGATAACAAACATTCATATGATCTACTTGGAGTCAGATCTTGGGACACTAACTTTGAGAGCCCGTCAACAAAAATCGTCCGATCTAAATGACGACAAAGTAAAGGGCCTTACAAATTGCTTCATGGATAGTATGAGTCATTCCATATATCATTGATAACAAACCCTGCTTAAATGACTTTCTATTCAAATATACTATGTGAAGTTGGTTATACGCTTTAACCAAGTCGATTTTCGAAAAGACAGTTCTACTTTTCAAGTTAGCTGTCAAATCATGAATGTGAGGCAATGGGTAACGATCGGGAATGGTTTGCGCATCAAATCGCCGATAATCACCAGTTGGACACCAATCGGTGATGTCCGTTTTGGGGGCCATGTGCAACAGAGATGTCCATGGGCCGCTTGACGGCTGTGTGATTCCTAAGTCTATCATGTGGTTGAACTCGTTTTCCGCCAACCTTTGCTTTTCTGGGGCTAGTCGTCGTGCTTTGGAGAATAAGGGTGGTCCTGTAGTCGTCATGTGATGTGTAACGTTGCTGGTTGCACACGGTGATTTCGGTTGCGTTTGGTGTATCCCAGGATACTTGTCGAGTAATGGTTGACAAAATGGGTCTATCGTATGCTGAAATGTAACTGGGGATAATCTGCAACCAGAAAAAGAAGTTACGCAAACGGATAATTTAGTGTTTCCGTCTACTAGCCTCCGTTTGCGCGTATCAATGATCAGATTATGGTGTTGTAGAAGGTTCATACCAATGATTGGCATAGAAACATCTGCAACAACGAAAATCCAGTGAATGGGTTTGCGTAAACCCACGTTCAGGTAAACGTACCTTTTTCCATACGTAGAGATAGGTCTTCCGTTTGCCGCCTGTAAATTTAAAGCCGACTCGTGAAGCCGGTCGTTGAGATTCGCTGGGAGAACGCTAACTTCTGCGCCAGTGTCGACGAGGTAGCGAACTCTCGTTGTCACATCTGTGACGTACAACAGACGGCTATGTTCGCCGGCTACGGTCGCCGTTAACGCGTACCGGCTTGGAAGTTTACCGAGTTGTTTTTAGAGTCAGTCGTTTTTGAGTTGGGAAAATTGCAGGGTTTTCTGCAATTTTTGGGAGACTTTCCATACTGGTTATGATACCAGCACCAGTCGGGATTATCTTTCTATCGTGATCTAGAGACAGTTCGCTTCGGTGAAATGCTTCTACGTGGGGTGTGTGATCGCTTACGGTCGTTACGAAAATTAAGATACCGCGTAAGTGTATGACATAACTCGGTTATGTCATACTGGGTCGTTTGAGGCTTTTCTTTGACTGAAAAAATCTCGGTAGTAGAAGATTTCGTAATTTCTAGGATACGATCGGCAGTTGCAGCCAGCTCTTCTAAGGCGTTGTTCTGAAACGAGACCAGAACCATTTGCACCTGTTGGGGAAGTTTAGACAAAAAGAGTTGTTTGAATAAGCCTTCGTCGAAAGTTCTTAGGGCTATAACTTCTCTCATCTTTGGCAACATGTCCGTCGTAGAACCGTGTCGAAGGTCTATGTTACTAGAGAGTTGGTCTAACTTTTGTCGATCGGTTAGGTCTCCTCGTTTAAGGATAGTACGCTATAACGTTTCGTAAAGTTCAGAAACATCACTAGTAAACATACTAGGTGTTACGTACCTGTTGAATTCCCGCGGTAGTGCCATGACTACTGCGAGGAATTGTGCACATGTGTCGTTCACGCCGTGCTCGTGGAAGTTGGCTTCTGCGTAGCAGAACCAGGCTTCGATATTGTTGGGCCACAAGGGCATGAGTTGGAACGAGGGTGGGGACATAGTCTTAATCTTAAATACCTTGGGAGTCTGTTCAGTCATAGGGGAAATTAAGTACGAGAATACACGAGTGAAAAATATATAGATATCCAAAAACGCGGGAAAAAATATCACAATCTATAAAAAGTAAAACAGAGCAATGGTATATAGAATCCCAAAATGGAACAGACTCACAGTTTACGATTTGGTGTACCAGATCACGTCGGGCTCACCAATGAAGATGGCACAGGTATTCAGTGTTTGACAACGCTTTTACCAGTAACACGTTCTAAAATAACTCGTACCCACCAAGAGAAATCAAAAGACAGAATCGAAGAGATCAGAAGTTGTATTGGACGATTTTCAATATATCAGAATTGTCTGATCTAGTCTGGCTAGCGATTGCAGTAGATGTTGAGCACGGCGTTCCCACACGTGATCTGGTGCGGATGCATGACCAAGCGCCTTCAGCTAGTTGAGTCCATTAAAACATGTGGTCAGCATCCAATGTCGCAAACTTACAGAGCTATTTATTTTGGGGATTTATTTACCGCTACAGGCCCTACAACCAGTTATTGACATTTCTTTAATTACGAAAATGATATTTTACTTCAAGAAAGAATCTAAGCTGTGCTAATTTCCCTAGGCTGAAGATTTTATATGTAAGGTATTCATTGTCCAGAATTACAGGTTTGGAGAACAAGTTAAGTAAAAAGACAAAATCTATTAACGATAAGTATAGATTTACTAAAAGTAACTAATTAGGTTCTAAAATGAAACAGCAAGTTACCAGTTACCAAGTGATAAGTTAGAAAAGTTCATTTCTTTCTGAAGTTTACAATGATGACTTTCTTAAGGAAGGCATCATACACCTAAGAATTCAACAATCTACCACAGAAAGCTTAAGCCATGAAAAAGATAAACTTTAATTGGATAACATCAAAATTTATTTCTCAAGTGTCCTTGTTTTCATTTTTGATCATTGTTGTTTATATATTCGGGAATAATAAAAGTGCTCACCCTCTTTGTATGAAGTTATTATTGATTCCTTTCTCAGTCAGTAATTTTAAATGCACTATTAATGATATACATTAAAACAAATGGAATTTAGCGTGTAAACATCTACTTATCAAATAATTTATTATTAACAAATGTAGTTCAGAAAGTTCGTCCTCCTCTAGGTTGAAATGATCACAGATGAATTATTGCTAAATTTGATAAGAATATAATTTTTCTCACAATATAATATTTTGCACACTTAATATTTTCAAATACGGGTTGAGAAAAAAACTAATGTACGCCAAATATAGAAGGTTCAATTGATGCAACATAAAATAAACATCCATTCAATTGGTTTTTTCAGAAATATAGTTTGATCATATTTCTAAGTTGTAATCAATTTATGCTAAAAGAATAATTCACAATTTCCTGCTTACCATGACAATATATATATATATATATATATATATATATATATATATATATATATATATATATATGTTTTAATCACAAAAATAGCTGGAATTTCAGTTCGTTGGATAAATACTAATAATTCACAGTATATTTTCTTCTGATAAAAACTTTTTGCATAAAAATCTAGTTTATTTCGCTTTGAAACTGTCTCGTCTCTTTACCTGAAATAGTTGTCTTATGTTAAGCTTTTAAAATGATCTTTAAGAAGTACTTCTCAGGTGTTGATAACAAACTACGTTTTAAATTATTACTCCATTGTTTGCGAACAATCCATTACACGTCAAAAAAGCTATATTTGTTTGGTAAACATAGAGAAACTTATCAGTTTGTTTATGAGGTTCGTGAATACATCCTACATGCAGTTAAACCGTAGAAAATATGATAAAATATCACTTACATAGCAAGTTATCTCGTTTTTAGTTTTAGTAAAATATAGATTACAAGTTTTTATACATTCGATAGAATAAGGAGCTCAAATGACAATTGAAGGAATTAGGTCCAACAGTCATATCTTAATCCATTTGAAAATGAATGACATACAAGATAGATTTTCTCTAATCGCCCATGACATCTTATCATGTCTATTTTTCGATTACTAGTTTGTGTATAAACCCGGTCTCTTACTAGAGAAAAAACCTCTTCTTTTGACAAGTGGTCTAATGTTTGAAGTTATTTCATTAAGAAGCTTGAGCCATCAATCCGAAAAATTGTATGATTGCATCTCATTTACTATCTCAAAAAGTTCTTCACTAAAAATCATCAAACTTCTTTATAAGGTAGATTGTTATTAACTGATGATGGTGAATCCTTACACCACATTAGGAAAACAAAAGCTTATTATACATACACATTGTAAGACTACTGGTTTAAAAACTGAAAATGATGACCGATTGAGTTGGATAAATTTAAAGGAAAAATAGTATATTTATCTATACCATATATTAATATAGAGGGAATTACCATTTTCCAGGAAAAAGTTTGAATAGTATGGTGAGTCTCTTTCTTCTTCACGGTTATGTGGTTCTCATATAATAAGTTTTCAAGATTCGATTGAAGGACTTAAAATATCGGCTCTGCTAAATAATAAATAAACTTCAATAAATATCTAGGGATGATTTACCAAGATGAGACCTGTCTAAGTATAGTTTTCGGATTTTTTTAAATTATTATAGGTGGAGTTAAAGTTTGTGATGTATGTACACTAAACATAAAGGAATTGCTCAGACATGAACTCGTAGAACATTTAATTTAACAAATATGTTTTTGCAAATCTCTTAGAAATTACTTAGTTCATGTGAACTTTAGATCACATAGTCGGCGTGTTACTGTTAAACTATTCAGTTGAGATCCAATGTTCGGAACGGACAAAGAAGTTATTATGTAATCACCACGTTATCGTCACAGAAACTACAGTTATGGATTTAGACGATTGGAACAGCCGTATTTGTTGTCAAATTTAAAAGTCATGGATTTGATCATGTGTCAAGTTGTGAATGAGGTTTTCGAAATCAGGATAAAACCATAACCAAGTACTCCTTGGTTTTTCGATCCCCCATTTGAACCTGATTCTAAATGAGAACTATCACTGAATCAGATTTACGCGAGAAAACGAAACAGTAAAAGTGAAAATATGGGTTGAGAGAGCATCTTTCCTCTATAAGAATATATATCTGGATTTTTAAAATATTTCCTTTTCAAAACCGATTGGTGTTAAGTTTTGAATGAAAATTGTGTTCACATGAATCTGAGTAGTAAAACTAGTGACCTTGAGCTCTCAAAATTCTGAACATTAAGCACGAGGTGAATATAGCAAGCACATTCAAAGAATTTTGTAAACAGTAGATTCTGTTTTATTAAAATCCGCTGGGGTCACAACAGCTGGATGAATTATCCTTGACCTTATTTGACAGGAGTCAACTTGTTTCATCATAATAATCATTGAGAACTTTTTCATTTTAATTACGACTGTAATTTACTCGGTATAGTAAAATTAGACTTTCATATTTTCTTGTCTCCAAATAATGTCTTCGCCGTAATATGTAATGAGGTTATGTATTACATTACTTTTAGATGGTTATTGCAGGTAACTATTTCAACCTTTATAAAAACCACAGTACACATTGGTGTTCCAAACAGTTTACTGCCTTTTAGTGGATAATCCACTTTTGTAAATGTCCAAATATATTAATATTTGTTACAGTTTTAAGTTAACTGAGTTCCATAACTTGTGATACAGTGAGAAAAATGCCAAGAAATCTAATGAATTTAATGTATTCTCGTACTATTAATCAACTATCTGACAAGTGTCAACATTGAAAATCACTTTTTAAGATTGTAAATCATTGCATTGTACTTTTTATTGCTTTACCTACATAGGTTAAAAGTCCATCGCAAATCCTATATCCACCTTTATAATGTATAATGCCATTTAAAGTTCTTTTTCGGAAAAGTTATGAATTTATTAACAATCAACCTAAGTTATTCGTTGTTTTCTTTCATGATAGCTATAGTTATCTCATATAGAGGGAAATCATTTGATACAGTTTAATAAATTTCCCTTTTGTCATCATAAAATGTCATTATTTTATTTCTAGTTGGACAATATAGAGGACTGATAGGCTGTTATGACCATCAAAATTGTGTTGAACACTCAAACATAGATAAATTAGTAGTAATTGTTTCGTTGTTCTGTTAAAAGTTCTGAGTTAACGTAGTTAATAGTAGACGTTTGGAATCTGTTTAGTATCGACTTATATTGATTCCATATTTGACCGGATTCAAACAAGTTCTAAGTAGGCCATCAAACTTTGGCTGATGGGTTGAGATAAAGAATAAAACCGAAAAGAGTGATCAACATTTATCATCACATGTCATTTTCTGTTCCCATTTGTATATGAACATACAGGAGTCACATATACATAGTGAATTTTTCACTACACTCCGTATTCCGCATTATTATTCATTGTATGACCAACAAATACACCTCTTGTCAGCTGATATCGAAGATTAGATTTTTAGAGCGACCCAATCTTCAATGACGTGAATTGCACTTCATCTTTTTAAAATTAGTTGGAGTAGCATGTTAGAATCTAAGTTGAAATATATATATTTGATACACAGTGCATTGCTACCTAGTACTAAAATATATATATGGAATATGTGATAATGTTTGAACCTTTTGTTCAGGAAAACCGAGAATAAATGACAATAAAAAATGAACCTTCGTCTCCTGCACTCACTAATAGTGCATTGTTAACATCGGAGAGAGTACTGATTATTTAAAAATTCAAACTTGTATCATTCAAAGCTTTCAATAAATTCCTCATGTCTCAATTAACTACTTGTCAGTATGAGTTAAGCAGAAGTAGTATAATCACCAGAAATAATAGTAATGCTATGTTTATCTGAACGGTGAGTAACATAGGTGTGGATTTCCCAGACTCTGGTCTCTCTCAATGTAGCATACAAATGATGATGGCGTCTCACCAAGGAAGAAATTGTAGTATATGGATTTTTATCCGCTATCTTAAACTACATAACATTAAATATTATACTGTCTAGCAATTAATTACTTAGCCAACCAACAAAAGACAATTGATATTCATAAAATCTATTAACAGACTACAGTGAAAAACTTAACACTGTTTATTATTTATTCACACTAGTTTGAATTTGTGAGAATAATCATGATCACTGGCTTCTTTTCATGCAACATTTGCAGTCGTAAAACCTGAAAAATTTAACAATGAAAATATTTGTAAATAGATATGTTCATAAGCTTTATTTACGACTTGTTCTATTCTAAAATACAGTAGCTTTATAGATCAGTTATTTTCTTCTACATATGTAACTACCCACATGAATGATAGCATGGTATATTTTCCGCTCTTAAAACAAATACAATAATCGTGGTCAGAATTGAGTAGTGCTTGATTTATTTACTTCAGTATCGTTCGAGATTTGTGAACCAGTTGTAAACAACCAAACAAATATGCAACAAAAGTATCTTTGAAAAAACTTTCAGCAATTTTGCTAATTTGTACTACATTTTTCTCTCAAAATCAGAAAAGTAAGTAAGTATAAAAAGAGATCACCTTAGTACTAAAAAAGAAATGAAAAGTTCAACATAGTTCTACAGGTCGTAACTTACCTGGATGACTCTGTAGGCATATTTTATATAAGGTGACTTATTTTAAACAAAATTAGACACTAAATCCAATATGAAACGTAATAACCCCTAGAAATTTAAGTAGGTAATGTTTACACTCTTTCAAATATTAATAAAATAAATGACATTCTGTTCAAAAAGTTTATAGTTTATGTTGACATTTACTTGACTATCTATTATAAACATCCCGTTTCAATAATATTCTTGGTGAAAAAAACACTGTCAGTTAAAACATTTTGTGAATTGTATCAAATGCTGTGAATTATCATAAGTAAACTATATTTTTGATGGAAGTAGTTAATTGATATGAGACTGATAGGGACTTTAATAAGTACTTAGTTAGCTTTTAGGGAGATTCGATTTGACTCCTAATAATCGACACTATCTACTTTATTGTAATAGATTATCATTCACTTCATTAGGAAGCTAATATCGATCACCTATTTGACTATGATAGAATTCAAAATAAAAAGTTTATTTATGTGATTTATTAAATAGGATATGTCGACATAAATTGAAAAGTGTGTCAATTTAATGACTACATCACCAGAAATTCGTCGATTACATGTTGTACATATACAAGTACGTATATTGTATGCGTAATTAGGCATTTGGTGAACACTACAGTCCTAGGTATCTCAAAGTAACAAATAGAAACTGATAACAGGAGATGATGATAATAATAATAATTAGTTGAATAATAAAATTAGACTGATATTCCCTATAACATGAAGTCACTGATTCCCTTTTATTTGTTTAATAATTAAAACAACATTCGTAGTTCATATTGATGTGGTGCAAGAAGTATAAAGTTTAAAACAATCACTAGGCTTTACACACGAAATTTAAAAATACATTTGAAATTTATTCACGGAAATGTTGAAAAATGTATCACTTATACGTGATATATTGATATTTTATATTTAACAGATAGACTATTATGCAAATTACATGTGTGATACAAAAAACGTTCCTGTGAAACAGATGTATGTCAGCAATTTTAAGATAACTACCATCTTTAAACGGTAATCAATGAAACTGCCAAGATTCTTATACTACTTAAACAATATTAAATTACGTCTCGTTTAAACTTTGAGCTAATCACCTTTATTCAAAGTTAAACTAAAAAAAAATCAGTTCTCTTGGTAAATATGAAATGGTCAATCCATAACTTCAAATTATCATCATGAAAATAATGTTATTGAAAAGTACACATCCTTATTTTCAGTAGGGTTGACTATATATACTGTAGTGTTTTTAGGTATGCTAAATATCAATTAGGAGGATGTCGATAGTTCAATGCACTGCAAATTCCTTTACCATGGTGCTCATCTCCTATAGATAGTGTCCTATTTTCAATTTATACTAAAAACTTTTTTAACAGAAAACAACGAAACAAGCTTTTAACTTTCTAAATTTACTAATCAAAGCAACTTATGCAGACTAATTTTCTACTTTCGTCAAGGATACACTGATTTCAGTAATTAGTAAAACGTCTAAAGTATTTCTTTCACAAGTAGTAATCCAGAATAAACGACCGTTTAAACTCTGTTAGCTATAGAAATGATTGTGTTTAAACAGAAGCCGCAATATGGAATCTTAACGCGAATTTCAAAATGAAGGTAAATAAAAAAATACAAGAGATAGAAACAATACATAGTTTTGTAAATCGAAAGAATTTTAAAACTCTAAGATCACTATAATTGGCAACAAAATTCGTTTATCATTGTCCATTGTCCAGTAATCTCCTAATTAAACGATTTAAAAGTTACTGATCGGGAATCACTGTAAACAGAATTTTTTGGAGTTAATCTACCGCAAGAAATTATAACGTGTTGTTACAACTAAATAAAAAGTATTTTTTGTCAGCAAACATTCTGTTAACACTGCGTCTGTCAGTTCGGCTAAACACTATCTCAAAGAGATATTGTTTTTATGCGTATATATATATTCCCCTACGTTGAATCCCTGAATTAAACAAATATGTGCCTGCCGTTCACGTTACAAGTGATTCATCAGTGAAAGTGTTCGTGTAACCCAAATTGTTTGCCTTCCTGATCATCCGTATAAGAAGTGTAGCTACTTTTTGTTTGAACTTTTTAGCTGAGAAAAAAATAACATCAGGTTCTTACAATATTGTCTTGAAAAAATATAAGGTAATGAAGTAAATGAGAAAAATACTTCGTGATAACTAAAAAAAGAGAAATTATGGTGAATCAGCTTTACATGAGTACCACTGCAAAGATTTTTAGTAACTTGGCTTCGAGGTAATTCCATAAGCTTCGTTTATCAATCATCCTGAAAATAGCTACTAAATAAATCCCAACGGTGTAAGAATTCAGAAGGTAATACGAAGCAGCGACTACAGTTTATTATTGAATAGCACAGAAAGCAAAGTTACAAGCACATCGAGGCACAGAGAGGCTAATATGTGCGAGCGAGCTAATACAGAGGCGGATTTACAATCAGATCGAATCAAGGCGAAGAGAAGCCAATTAACAAGATTCAGCTGTAAATGTTTACACAGACATGATGGTGATCATAATAATACAAAGAAGTAGACAAATTGTTACTGTTTGAATAACACGGTTTGTTAAATAAGTTAATTGAAGGGATTGAAAAAGTTAACCACAAACAAAATTGATTGTAGTTGAGTTGCTATAGATTATTTACTTAGTATTGTCTACTTTACAGATAAACTATAATTCGATCAGCATTAAAGAACTAGATAAACATGACATTGATCACTGCTCAACAATCAGTGACTTATAAACACCACTTGTAAACAATTCTATAAGAGTTCGGTCGCTGACCGAATGGCTTGTTCTTAACGCCACAGATTGTATAATTAGGTGACTCAAGTTCAAATGCTACAGGCAGCATCAATCAAGTCAGCTTCCTCCAAGCGCCTACCATTTCAATGTACTAGATTCTGTAATGAATCACCTATGCAGTTGGCCATATTACAACTTAGTTGATAAAATCCAGTCAGCTCTAAGGATTAAACAAATATGACATTGATCATTACTCAATGGTCATTAAATCATAGATAAATCAACATCAACCTATGAATTGAACAGGTTATTTATATGAATAAACTTATAGTTCACTTATTTCATTTCACAACTTATTAACAATAATAATTAGAAATAAATATTTGGCTATAATTCACATGAAGGAGAATAGTAAGATAAAAACGATTGGCCAATTTGGTAATTAGACCAATTAAAATGACCCTGTTTGATGTAGTGTATTCTATTGATATTCATGACACAAGATTTTTGTTTCGGTTGATTTGAATCGCATAAAGGAACTGGAGCCAACCTAACCTACTTATCAGATACATGTTTCCGTCACGCATCTATAAATTATTAATCAACCAACGAGTATTAATAGTTTTAATCATCAGTGTATTGCTGACAAAAATTCGATGCGAATACAAGTTATTGATTTTTTTACTAAGCACTAACCATCAAGTTTCGACTATGACATTTAGATGAACTTTGTTACTAATATTTATCAACAGATAGAATTAAAATTGGTCACTTATAAGTGAACATATTAATTGCAATTATGGTCCAGACATGGTTTCATTTCCATTGTAAGCTAACCAGGTAAACTGACAAAAGAAGTGATTAGGTGATATAACACATCTAATAAGCATTTGAGTTTAAGACCTTAAAGTTGATACTTTGTCATTTGTAGTCTGTACATTGTGAAATAAGTCTGAAGTTTCCGTGAATCGATTTACGAAAAATTACTAGAGCACGTAAATCTATGGAGAAGAACTTCTCGATGCTTCGAACTAATTAAAATGGAAAAGTAGCGTCGAATAACGTAACAATGAATATGTATTTTTAATTTATACAACAGGTAGCTACAACATTAGATGGAGTTAAGACTATATTATCAAATTGCTAATCACATTCATTTGTTAGAATGAAACGTATAAAGCCAGTTATTTATGATTTTGAGTCCTTCTACGAATGCGGTTGCTTTTCGTATCGTATCGGTTAATATTATTTTACACCTGTTAACAAGGGTTTACCAGACTACAAATCATGATGGTTGTTAATACAACTTTGAGAATGTATTATGAAATACGCAGTTGTGTTAAGTTGCTCAAACTTTTAATTTCTTTCTATTATATTGAAAAGTTCCTTATATCTCATGAAAACTGAATCAGACTATGAAATCTAAAACTATCATACTTTTAGATATATGTAAATGTGATATTATCAGTGCAATATATATCATGGTTCTAATGAATATTGTCCTAGCGTTACATAGTCTGGATAAATATATTATTGTATCACATCATGAACTAACGTTAGCTGGTCTACTTGAAGTCAGTCATTGATGTGAACTACTGCCATATATTATTCTGAATGAAAGTAGTTTGTTACTGATAGTATTTGACTAGAAGGTAGAAGACTAAGAAGATCGAGTTGAAGAGAACAGAAGGAAAAATAGAAAGGAATTGTGAACTGGAAGAATCATACAAAATGTGAGGGACAAATGATGGAAATTTGAAAATGAAGTATTCAGTGTATGGTCCTTATATTTTACCAAGATAATCTGTAATTTATATTAGAAATATATTGATTGTCCCCACTTGTGTTCACGTTCATTAAAGTTCGATGAAAACAGATGAACAAAAGTAATAAATTGTAAAGGAAGTATATCTTCCGTTGAAAAGTAAGTGTAATGGAAACAACATAGTTTCATGAACAAATCTAAATCTAAATAAATGTACCATCTCTAGTTAAACAAAAGCACATAAAAATTCTTACTATTTACTAGATCTTAAAGTACTACCTAAATAATTATGTGTTTTTATTTCAAGTTTAAAGAAAATGGAGTATGTGATTGAATTCTGTAATAGCTACCCTGATTTTGATGAAACACTTCTTCATATATAGAATGGTGTTGATTCAAGATGGCAATTATTCATAGTTTACCAAAACAAAACTCATCTGATGAATATTAGTAGTGGTTATGAATAATGAACCATTAAAATCAATTTTATCCTCTAAGTGTGAAAAGATTCTCTGTTTGTTGCAGTGAATAGATTGAGAACATTAATTTACATCTCATGAGAGTTAAATGATTATTTTATACGAGTCCGAATAATCTCTTGTTTCTAGATTAAGAATTGTGCGTTAAATTTTTTTTATTAACTGTTTATTAAATATATCAGAAAGTCACTATTATGAACACATTAGTCATTAAAAAGTATAAATAGATTAATAAAATATATGAGTTACTCTCTAGTTTTCACATTTATCGTTTACACAGGCCACGATATTTTGTCAGAAATTCAGGAAATGAATTATAAATCTACTCATCGGTAGACACACGATTATTAGTAGGTAAAATGAATTTTTGTATGTACTGAATATAGGTTACCCCAAAAACCGATATCAATTAAAGAACATTTAGAAACCTTGAAACTAAGTAATTTGTTGCTAGTTAAATTTTCAGGCTCCCCAACAATGTGTGTGCTAAGTCCTTCATAGTGCAAGTCGAATGCTATCGACCAAGTTGCAATGTGGTAACTAGTCTCAACATAGTGCACGCAATTTCGAGTCACCTAGACTATATACGATAAATGAACAATGAAACCTAAATTACTTGGTAAAGACAACTTACAAAAAAATAATTTAAAGTGAGACACAAATCTTAATGCAGTTTTCATCAAAACATTAGTTTAAATTAATTGTTATTTAGCACTCTAGAAACAAATAATTAACACCATGAACATAGAAAATTTAGTGGTAAATTTTCAAAATATATAAAGAAAAGACTGAAATAATCAAGAATTCGTGTACGTATCACTATCAATACAAAAAAGCTTTAAATAAAGCCAGAACAAATATTGATGCAAAATAATATGAATTTATTATATGTCGTGATTTGGTTGTAAGCAGTTGACGAGAAACCACGACATATAATAAATTCATATTATTCTGCATCGATATTTATTTTGGATTTATCTAAATTCATAAAGGGAACTAATTGAATGAAAATAGCTTTCATTTTCTTTAAAAATATTCAAGTTAGTTAGAATATTTTTTTTCACCAATAACAAAAATGAATAAAACTTCGCCAAATTAACAAGAATAATCTCCATGACATATTGTCTAATCAGAAGGGGTTTGCTGAGATTTTAGAAATTTTCACAGATTGAAATCATGAGTCAGTTGAAGCTAGACCACCATTGAAAACCTGGGAGCACTGGATGGCCGTTTCGTCCTAGTGTGGGACTCCTCAGCAGTGCGCATCCACGATCCCGCACCACGCGGGGCTCGAACCCAGAACCTACTGGCATCGCGCGCGAGCACTCAACCATGCCGGCTCAGTGGTATAATGGTTGAGTGCTCGCGCGCAGAACCAGTAGGTCCTGGGTTCGAGCCCCGCGTGATGCGGGATCGTGGATGCGCATTGCTGAGGAGTCCCATGCTAGGACGAAACGGCCGTCTAATGCTTCCAGGTTTTCCATGGTGGTCTAGCTTCAACTGACTCATGATTTCAATCTGTGGATATTGTTTAATCATTTGGAACTTAGAAAATAAGATCAATAATAAATAATTTTTTTGACAAAAATGTATAAACCTTAATATAATGGAAAGAAAAGTCAATTTTCGATTGATTTACTCATTATGAGTTTTATTCAATATTACATCCGTTTTGATTCAACGTGAGGATCATTCAGTGTAGTTTTTGATTTGTTTTCCCAGTATGATATTTTATTCTGTATAATATACGATATTCTTGTATTCCATTGACATGAACTATGCTCAGTATGTGATTTGTTATAACTTTAAGTATTTTTTTCATATATGTGATTTCATCCTAATTATTAAACAAGATGGGTGTACAATCAATATATAAATGAGTATATTTTCTACTAGAGTTGTTGTCGTCGTCGTGTTTCGGGGTTAATAAATCATCACTTATACCAGTCTTTGTGTTATGACTTTCGCGTCGTGGGAATTCCAGAAGTCTCTCGTTCTGAGTATAAGTGACCAGCGTTTTACCGACACAACAATCAGCGACAACCAGATATAACAATTGAGACGACTAAATATAACAAACCTCCACCTAGATTTGTTAGAATTGAGTAAAAAGTCAATTGATGGATTTTTAGTACTATCAAGATATGATTGGATGTGATTCAGTTATTCTGTACATAAATAGTTATAAATAGTATTTGAATAAGTAAATCTAGAACGTACATGATTTATTCCCAAAAAAATAAATCATTAAAATTAAAAGGCAATAAGGAGTAAAAACGCGATAGAAAACTTTGAGTAAATTAAATATCCTCTATTAAGGTTATACTGAACATTATCATACCATATCACTTCATTAAAAGTGTTATAACTTGTGCCCTGTGTCCTATTAATGTATAATGTAATGATACTGTCAATTAGAGAACAGTGAGTCATCGACCGGATCAATGACGCATAAGCCTGTACGAGCAGTCTAGAGTCTTTATCGGTCTTGCTTCCCGCCTAGCCCCATCTGTTAACTCCAGAACACCATTCTCAGCCTCTGCGATATGAATCATGTATTTATATACAAACCAAGCAGACCATGTCGTATCATAAAATAGAAAATAACATCTGTACAAGATTTAGCCAATAGTGGCTGTGAATGTGGGGGACAGTAATTAATAGACTGTTAAATCGTATATTAATAGTCTATTGGTCAAAATAAGGTTTATAATCAGAGGAACATGAATATGAATAGTTTAGTTACTTAACAACTATACGATGTTTAAAATGTTAGTAACAGCTATTAATAAGTTGTACCATAAATTTGTGCATTAGAAGATATTAGCATTTATTCCTGACATTTGAACATATCAGTAAAACAGTTAAAAAAGAAACTGGGAAATAATGGATAACTTTATTGGTTCAATTTTAATATCTGTAAAATAAACCATTAAAATAGATTCAAAAAGATTTCTAAATTGAGACTTAATACTCTTTCAGACGGATTCCGTTCCAAGGGATGAGATCCAATAAGTAGTTAGAGTACCATTATTATTCGTGTCAGTAGTATTGAATACAAAGAATTCGATTGAAAAAATTGTACACACTCACGAATTTTGATGACAAACCACTGATTAGGGATTGTACCACTCACAGTGGTTTTCTGACAACCTTGTTAACATAATGCAGATTACTTTCTTTATTGTAACGGTTAAGGTTAAAACTAAAATAATTCTAGCTTAGCTTCGTACTTAAAATTAGTTAGGTAGGATCGAATTTCATCTATGCCCACGCTTCAAATTTCTTGTTAGTTATTATAAATGATAAGTAATAAAGTGACAGCTTTCATTACAAAGTGTAGTGAAGTGTAGAAGGAAAAAGCGAAGAAATATTTCTTTATCAATGGCTTTTCATTGTAGTTTTGTTATAATATCAGACTAAAGTAAATACCAGTAAAAAACTCAAATGTTCATGAAAATTGTGGAGTGATACTGGATGAGAATGAGTAAGTAAGTTCTAAATACTAAAAGGAGTTATTTAATTAAAAGATGGAATCACATAAACAGTCTATTTCATAATATGTAATAAGAGAATTCGCAAAACTTCCGATAAGTTGAATGTTATTATTAGTAGCATAAGAATAAAAAGTAAAATTTTGAAGTAACGTAAAAGTAGTGAAAACAAAGATAGCATGAAAGCTGGTAAGAAAAGTGAAGAATTAATAATAATCAGATTCACAAACAATGTAGTATTAACCAACAGTGTTAATATCAGAAATAAGATGGAAATCTTAGATGGCGAAATCGCAAGTTAATCAGAGTTAAAGACATCTAACATAAAATTATAACACAAGGTTTAATCAAACCATACTGAACAAGAAACATAAATATATTAGGTTACGGTTCAGTATAAGATCGTGGGTTCATTTTACCATGGAGATCAAGATTAATGTAAAATGACTTTCTGATGCTTCTTGATTTCCAACTCTGCTTCATATAAAGTAACCTAATAATGTGAAATTACTTCAGTTTAATAACTTTTAGTAACTGATTACATGGTTTTTCTTCTAGACTTTACCAATTTTTTTCATGTGCTTTAATTAACCCGTGGTGACTATGCAAATCTGACGTAACTGTATCTTATTAACTGTGTAATTAATACTAAGCAACTATTAGTTTCCACAAATTAGCATCGAATAACAAGGATTATTGAAAATCGATTGAAAAAGTAAATGATACTAGAATTTTGTCGGTAGTAGTATTTATTTGTTTTAATAAAACATACTTTATCACATAGTATGATCAAACAAAAATATGAAGGCTATTTCGAAGTTACAAATTAATAACAGTCAGAAAACTGATACAGTTTAGCGGCTTTCAAATGATTACTAATAATAATCAATAGTATAACCGATTTAACCGGTAAGACGTGATTATATTAGATAATTTGTGATAGATCACATGATAAGTGATTTATCGTTTGTTTTCTTTCTCTGAACTAGTTATTAATGTCTGATTTTGGTTGTTCTAGACAGCAGAACGGTTCATATCAGTATAATCAAACAGGTTAACTCAATCTAACCAGTGTAGACATAATAAAATACTTTGATTAATCCCAATATGAACGTAGATAGACAAAGAAAAAGGTGAAATGCAATTGATTGTATTAGTTAGGAGACAAATTCTACTTAGTACTAAAACTGTTTCGAAAAATTCCTACCTTTTATATGTTATAAAAATGTTAAATATAAAAGTGTGCTTCATTTCTAATCGAATGATATTTTGACTATGAAGTTATTTACAAGGTTTCTAGAATAAAGCACTTGAATTTTCAAGAGAAAGATGGTGTTTGGTGGTGATAGATAGTCAACAGCAGGCCATATATTTAAGTTTCGTGCTATTTGAAACCTATCAGTATGATATATTACAAGTCCCAAGAAAAACGATTTATTACATAGGATCTAAATCTGTTACTTAGCCTCAGTGTTAAAGAGGTTTCAGAAATTCCTTGTATACCCATAAGTAGTCTGTGCAAGCGTGATAATTAAGTGGGTAATAGTTAACCATATCTATCAAACTATACTTATTTTCATAGAATTAATTATCCACTCGTACATATTGTATTTTTTATAAATGTTTGTGAGGTGGTTAGCATGTTTTTATTCATATTACTTTTATTCACATTGATCAGGTCATTCGAAAATTAAAGTCCTAATAATCGGGTTACGTCCAAGACGTCCGTTGTATTCCGTGCTTCCCCTCAGATATGGAGGTCTTCATAATCTAGTCAACCACCAGAAGAAAGAGAAAATAAGAAAATGAGTAGACTTGTCTGACACCTATCTACACTTGGAATGCATCTATCAGCTGTACGACTTTACATTATAGTCCGTTGTATGAATTCCATATGACGTTGACGATTTTCTCACCTACTCACTCCATAGTGTCGAAAATGTTTCCATAAGGTTCTCCTATCCCTATTGTCAAATGCTTTCTGATAATCAAAGAAGTTGATGAATAGTGACGAATTCCACTGAGTTGATTGTTCAACAATGATCCGCAGTGTTGCGATTTGATCTGTGTACGACCAATTCACACGGAATCCGATCTGTTGAACATCTGCTGAACATCTATGGAATCTTTCATCCAGGTTATCAACACTCTGTTGAAAACACTTCCTGGTACTCACAGTAGTGAGATGCCCCCTTGGTTCTTACATTTGCTCAGATCTCCCTCCTTTGGTATTTTGATGAGGTATCCTACTCCCCGGTCTGTCAGCGTCACTTGTCCTTCCTCTCAAATCTTCACAAATATAATGTGGAGCATCTTGGCAGTTACTTCCGTCAAACTCCAGTGCTTCAATTATTATGTCGTCTAGTCATTCTACTTTCCCAATCTTGACTTGCCTGATGTCCATACTGATTTCTTCAATCATTGGTGGAGTGACATAGATAGGAAAGTTTGTGTGTGCTGCCTCGATGTCAGTGGGGTCGGTCTTTCCAACTGTTCTACCCAAGTGTTCTACCCATCTGTTCCTCTGTTCTTGAATCTCGGTGATTGTCTTACCTTCTTCGACCTTAACTGGTCAGATTGGCTTACTATTTTACCACTGATAGTTTATTCGTCATGTCATATAGCTACTTCATATCTCCTTGTCTTGCAGCTTTTACCGTTGTCATTGCTAGGTTTTCCACGTATTTCCACTTGTCGGTTCTAATGCTCTTCTTCACTTGCTTGTTTATTTCAGTGTGTTCAAATTGTGCCTTGACTATCTCTGTTTACGTTCGGCTATTATTAATTGCTGCCTTCCTGTTCCTGCTTCCTTGAATCTTGTACAAATTTCCATAGAGTTTCATTCTTTATGATACAACCTCCTAAGAGTTTGGAGTTAGTGCTTCTTTGATCCCCTTCCAATTGCCGTTCATTATAATTTCCTTTTCTTCAACTAGATCTTGTAAGGCTTGGAACCTGTTGTTGAGAGTTATTTTGAATCGGTCGAGTTTGTCAGTATCTCAAAGGAGGACAAAACTGAAACTTTTTAATACTGTTTCTCCAGTTGTCTAGTGTTTCTTTAGTTTCAGTCTCGTCTTGGCCACAACCTGGTAATGATCTGAAGCTCCTCTTCTAGTTCTCGCTTTTTCTATTGTTCTTCTGAATTTTTTACTGATACAAATATGAGCAATTTGGTTCTGTGTAGCATGGTCCGGTGAGACCCATGTAGTTTTGTTTTCTTCTTCGCGATCAGAGTACAGCAGCATCTCTCCTGAATTTATCCTTTTCTGTCCAACCTGCAAACAATAGGTTTCACTGTTTCAGAGCACGAACAAAATGTATCTGCTCATTTCTGTAACTATTTTATTGGTCCTTCCGGTCCACTATATTGTCCGGACATTCTCTGTATCCATGTTAATTGTTATTCTGGTTGATAGAAAGGGAATCGTTCTCATGACGTTCGAAGAATCTCGGCTTTCATCATGAGGCGTCATAATTCATCTAAATGAAAATCCTTCAACATGGAGGTGAGAGTTCAAATTGTTTGAATTTTTTATTCTGTTTAGCGTTATTTTAGCAATGTTGTTTTTCACAGGTCAGGGTTGCTGTCATTATACCCAACCCACCTCCTTTACCCTGACTTGGGACCGTCAGCAATCCCAGAAAAGCTTGTTATATTATATTTATGCCTTTTGGAGAGGAAGTTAATGCTTATATGCAAAAATCCAGTCCTCAGTATTTTTTAATAAATATGCTGGGATAAATAAGACTAAAAGGTTTCGGTCACGTAAAAGAAACATCAACCAAGCATAATTCTCATAATATCCCAAACGTATCAAACAACTAGGGTGAAACACTTTTAGATTTATCGATTCATCGGTAGATGTTATTTTATGGCGATAATATTAAAAAAAAATACCAAAAATCTTCCCAATAATAACCCAGTAAAATGTGCTGTTAAGGTTATAGTTTAACTATATTCGTTTATTTCAAAGTAGGGATTTTTTTTCTTAGAATTAAAATAACCCATAGTGTCATTGAATAAGAAAAAGAGAATTCCGCGAAAAAAATTTTCTTTTCCACGAAATCATTTAATTTTTTTTTCTTACTTGATAAACAATTGAACTATAGAATCATTTTTTGTACAATTTCAAATGGTATCAATTATGAGTGAACATGTTTATATCACATTGATACGGTCAAATTCAACTAGTGAATTCCAAAATAATGACTCATTTAAAGTGAAATATATTTTTTTTATTTTTACTTTTTTTTTAACTTTTCAATATGATGTTCACTGAAAAATGAAAAAAAAATATTTTTTTCTTCAAAAATGATCAAATCGATTTTCGATTTCTATCAACAACAACAACAAAAAGATGAGAGTTATTTACCTTTTTTTTATTAAAATCGATTAACAAATTGATTAAAATAATTTTGTATTTTGAATTTATTTTTGGAAAATTTATTTTAAACATGACATTATTATCTGTTTATCTTTATTCTTTATATTTAAACAAAGGTCATCTAGGCCATGTACATGATTTCAACTATTGAAATTACTAAAATTCCCACAAAACCCCTTCTGATGATAATCATCTGTTCGCTAGTAACTGATTTCAAGAGATACTCCTAGAGTTATAGTGAGAAGCCGTTACCAGTGGAGTTCAACCAGGTCTGTTGTGAGATATTAGCTTACTGAAGACAATGGTATATGGTGGCGCAACTTCGTGGATTGATTGAAGTTAGACATTAACACCATTGGATGCCGGCTCAGTGGTCTAATGGTTAAGCGCTCGCGCGCGAAGCCAGTAGGTCCTGGGTTCGAGCCCCGCGTGGTGCGGGGTCGTGGATATACAAAATAGTCAGTTTAGTTAGAAATGTAATAGTTTTTCCTACTGGTCAAAATCATTAATCATTGTATCTTATCATATGCTAGTTGAAATTGAAAAGATGAGTCATCGGGATTCTGCTAAAATGACTGTACTTGGAAATAATGACTACATGTACTAGGTTAGATCGGAATGTTGCTGCGAATGCATATTAGTATAAATTTCTGACTTGTTGCGAAATCGCTTTCCATTACTTCTCAGATGTTATGTAATCCACAGCTGATATTACTTCTTGATAAATGTTACTTTTATGCCACAATCTGTACCAAGAAGTTTACAGTGTTGTAATAATAACTGGCATCAAGCACGGTCGGTAATATCCCATATCATAGTTAAATCTAAGCATTTTAACTGACGTTATAGTAACTCTTTCTATGCACAACAAACGATGGTTGAGAGGATATGATATAGTTTATTTCCGAATCATTTTGATCATACCAAACATTTTCCAACTGTACTGATCTTGTCAAATTCTCTTTTTCTTGTTGTTCTCAGAGGATCCTACAAATTTCACAATGGTGAGTGTTAACTACCAAAAAATCTAGAGAAAGTTAGTACACATCACCCTGTTGATTGTTTCCAGTATTATTGTTTTCGAAACTCATTCACAAACTCATGTTCATTCTGCACGCCATAAATTTAATTCTCTGCTTAAAAATCAGTGAAATTATGTCACAAATAGAGAAATACTATTGTTTATTAACATTCATTCATATCAGCGATTTTGTTTATAATGGGATAAAAACCAACAAATGCATTTTATTTAGCAATCTTTTAAACTCTAATCGAGACTCATCATCCTCATTTGATAAGTTTTTGGGCCACAATATCCATGCACATATTTGTGCATAAACACATACAAACAAGAATTTTCTATTCATGTCCTTTCGTGACTTCATTTCTGTTCATGCCCTTATTTTAAATATTGATCCAATTTTTTTTTCAGAACCTTTTATTTTTACTAAGTTAATGTTCATAAACTATGTTAATGCAGAAAAGTTTTTTTTTTCATAAAATAAATAAACTAAAAAGGAGAGAATGAGTGTGGGTGTGAAAAAAGGAAACAATTATAGGTGAGTTGCATACATGCATTAGAGACAATATTTTGACTGAACACAATTTTTAATCGTTTTATGATAAGAATTAAAATTGTACTAGAATTTACCCAATCCATTAATTGATTTTGGAAAGCTTATCGGTTTGTCGATTACATATATGTTAGTATTAGAGATAATAATAAAAAAAGTAAGATACTGAATTCAAGTACTATGTCTCTAGTTTCATATAGAAAATATACTTATTTCAATAGTTATAATGATTATCTGTATTTGTATTTAATAAGTAATAATATTGTTTACACTCATTTTCTTGTTTTGTTATTATTAGTTGAAATATCTGATCAATTATGAAATATAACAAAGCTGAAAGAAATATAAGAAACTGTATTTAATGCAAGGTGAATTTATGGTTCGACAGTTTCGACAGTTTCGCGTATATAGCCTCTGCCAGGGAAGTCCTACTCACTGCCTTCTCGCGGCGGGGGTGTTGTTGACGAAAATGAGAGGACGAAGAGCGAATATCCGGGGTTTCACCGGATTCCAAACTAATGGTGCACATGGGTTCCAGTACCCTGAGGGAAAAAATGGCGTATGAACCAATTGTTGGTCACCGGCTACCATGGGACTGCATCTCCTTACGATGCCCCACTGACTTGTGGACCAGACCTTCAGGTCGAAGACTCTGGGTGTGGCCCCCTAAGAAAACCACCTGTTTCGGTCTGGACACCCTGGCAGTATCACAGCCCTCACACATATCGAATGAGACTTGTGTGGCGCATAAGTATTTGGTGCCTCTTTGTACCAATATCTATGTGTTAAAATAAATAAAGTCTCGATAGTTACATCTGAAATACATGTGGTTTATCATTATAATATATTGAATAGTTACGATGTTTTAACAACGTGTAATAACATTATCTATATTTTTGCTCAAAGAATACTTAATAATGAAGAGAATTCAATCAGGAAACTTTTATTTTTAACGAAGTCATTGACCTGAGCTGTACATTCGTATTTACAGTTGATTGTTAAACAAACACGTCTATAGAAAGATCGAAAAGACTGCATTATAAAGTGATTCGATATTTAGTTGAAAATAAAGTTTTCTTCTCTGAATTCACTTAATTTTCATTCAGTAACACAATAAAATACTTCAATACCCAATAACTGAGGCGAGAAAACGTCTGGTTAGTATCTAATACAAAGACTGATACTGAGCTGACCGTTGTTGCCACCCTGACATAGTGGTCGGGCTTGCTTATCGTGATAAAGCGAACGAGCTATACTGGCTCGAACAACCGTTTTTCAAGGTCCTACCACACCAGACAGGTCGGTTGAAGATCGGTAAGACTAGAAGCAACAAACCCAAGGTCCAAAGGCGAAGTCGTACTGCTGAGTGTACACAGGTGTGATGACCTTTGGACGTTTTCTTCAAACAACCAACATAACAGCGATGTTGCCTTCCCACAAGGAAGAGTGGGGTTAGAAAAGGTCGACCCTAAAAATGCACACCTCGCCTTATCCCACGGATATCCGTCTCCGGCGGTAAGGTCTCAACAAGTACAGAACACGAAAATTACTCATAAAAAGGTCGTGTATGGCCGACCTCAAGCAGTTATTTCCTGGGCAATGTGGTAACGCTCTCAGGTCACTAAGACAACCTCTAATCCAATTTCCTTTTCAGGTACCTCAAGAAGAACCCTTCCACAATGCGAGCAACCTGGAAGTGATAACCGCTCTCATACCTCTAACAACACTCAAGACCACTGTTAGCTGACTGACAAAGATTGATACAATCAATAACATGTTCATTCACTTTTCAAAGAGTTTACTTTTTATTATTATTGATTTCTTTAAGTTTCAGTATGAACATGATCTTTATGTACTTAAAATATTAACCATTTTTAAAATGAACTAATAGAAAAATATAGTTTATCATCTGTATTTTATGTAACATTTCAATTACTTTTATGAATATTTAAAATATTTCATTTAATAAAACAATTAAATATAAACAAAGTCCAAAATTTTATCCACACTAGTTTAAAAACGATTTATTATTTGATTTAACATAACTTACATTTAAACAAATAATTATGATAATTAGATTTACAGTTATATGACAATTGAAATATTTAGAAAAAAAAACACATTTCATAACATAAATGAATGTTTTATTTATTTTTTGTTGTTGTTGTTGTATGTTTTATTTGTTAGTCTGTTACTGATCAGTTAACTATCATGTGAACACGGTAAACAAAACAAAACAAACAACAATGGATGGTTTTTTTTGTTGTTATGACTTACCAATAAGTTTATACTAAAATCATATGAAAATTATTTAAATTAATTTATTTGTCCAAATTCACAGTTTGTGTGATTTGATTTTTTTTTATAACTCACCTAATAGAGATCAAGTGAAATATTGAAAAAGGGATTGACTGTCAGGATTAGATAATATGCTAATCAACAATATGATTTGAGCATGAAATAGGACTAGGTGACTTGATCAAGTAAAATAACTGTGTTATTCTCTTCTTATCTTCTTGCTACACAGACTTTCAGTACCAGCTTTCATAAAGGAATCGACGATTATATCTGAGACTCTTTAAAAATAATCTAATAATTTTTTAGACATCCAAGATATTGTAGTAATATTGCAAAAACCTGATAATTTAACCAGGTAACCCAAAATAATCTATGCATTTACGAAACAAAAATCTTGTATTCAGCTCACAATGGATAAAGTGGTTTGATCGCAGCTCAGAGGTGGACTTAGAACAAGCGATTACATTTGTATTTGATGTCTCTGGTTATTTTGTGGTGGTTCGAAGTGATTGACATCAAAACATGGACCTAGGTTTCATGCTATTGGGCACTAGTCAGGTTGTAATCTTGCGGGAACTGGCACTCCTTCGTAGATTCTATTTCGTATCAGTTCGATTCACGCTCAAAGACGTTTTCACTGAGCTCTTTAGGCCACAAGTGGTCTCATGTGACTATTCGACACCCTTCACTTAGTAAACTGTATTGTCAAATATGCTATTGACTACGGTTCCTTTTGTTTTAATATAACCTTATTTAAAATCTAAAACACCCTTCAAACCCGTTTAAAATATTTTACATAATTGATGTATTTAGAACTAGTTATTAGAGAATCTTAAAACTAAATTCTGTTTGATTCAACATTCGTCATCAAGCTTAACCTGTAGCTTTGAAGAAACAGACATTTTAAGCCGTATACGAACTTGATAGTCAGTTTCACGATCAAAGATATTACCACTTAGTCATTTGAGTTACCAAGCTGCCCTCCATTTGATCTAATCTAAATTTATTCCACGATGATACTGAATAAATTAGACTAATGACAACATATCAACAATGATTCACAAAATTCTACTTTGGTATCACTGTACCTAGTTCTTCTTGGGATTTTTCGAAAAGAAATAAGTCAAAGGAGTGGTTACATGACTTAATATTTCTTATTATAACATCACCAGATTCTTCTTAAAGCTAACAATAGAACAGATATTTTCATAAAAGTTCTACTGTCTAACAATTCAATGACATAAAGTAATAACCGGTGGAGTAAATGTGCGGTTTCAGATCCAACTTAGGAATAACAGTTACATGCTGTTGATGCCTTTGCTATAAATCAATTTGATGATTTCATTAATCTCTTCATCATTTTTATCACATGATGGGAAAAATATTCATATTCAGACACCGTTATTATTATATTTGCCTGAAAGTAGTGAAATATCCGAATAAGTAGTTTGTAGGATAATAATAAAAATAACCGAAGAGTATTGATTTCGATGTGATCGATATTCTATCTTCAATGGACTAATAATTTGTTTCAATTGTATGATATACTCCAGTCTATTTATCAAAATAAATAATTGGTTCATTTATTTAATACACAAACATAAAAGATTCCTGCGTACTTGCATAAAAGATTTCTAACTGATTTTATTACGCCAAAAGCATATAATGGTTGAGAACCTGAATTCTGGTAGATGTTAAAACTTGAAATTGTGCTCAGTTTACAGTCTCAGATGTTGTACGCTTGAAAGGTAATTAAGAGTAAAAAGCTATTGCAGCCAAGTTATATATATATATATGGTTACTGCACAGTTAAGTAAAGTGGAACTAATTTAAAAAACCGCGTCTTGAAAAATAAAAAGTAAAACACATGGTTAGGAAAACTCATCTCATTCCGTCAATTTAATTCTTCAAGCTATTCAGTTACAACATCGTTTTATACAACCACTAATCATAGATACCATATTTGAATTCTTTTAATAAATATTTATATGCTCATATAAAATTTCTACAGAACGGCTAGCCCATCGTCACATTTTTAACTTGGATGTTTCTGAAGCGAATGTGACTGTGATTCAGCTATATGGCTCCCGTATTTTTGAAGCTTACTGTTCATCTCAGTACAAAAATGTTTATCAGGAATGAAAACAAGAATAACTCGATTCTTGTTTGCTAATAAGAATATAGTAGTTGGTTTACCCTGACCACAAAGTGATTTATTGGTAAAAGTAAACAGATATTGTTGTTTAATTTACTTTGGGGAGGTTAGGTCGGACCGTAAGACTAGAGACGGCTTCTACTGATCTAGTTCGAGTACCGATTGACTCGCATAGACTATATGCCTAGTACCAATTAACTTCAGTTAACCAACCACACGTCCAGTGTGAGGTAACAGTCGAGAACAATACTAAATGACTATCGATCCAGAACCCAGTTCCTCATGTTCACTTGCCCAATAGCCAGAATAGAGAACAACTCAGCATGCAGATAATGTTTACTTATAAAGTTTAGATATATGAATTGCTCATAACAGCATAGAGTGATATCCTAATCACATATCATTAGAATCAATTAATGTGATTATGAACACAGCCACATCACAATTGGAAGAGTACTGAGTGATAAGTTTGTAATAAATTAACAATAATTTAGGGAAGGTAACACATAACAATAATTTCTGCGTTAAACAAAATCTTATAAGTAGGGAAATACAAAAATATAACATTAACTTCAGACAGATCCATTCTGAAAATTTACTTTAGTATTTATCCCGACACAGCATAAACACCATAAGGTTTTGAATGTCGTGTTCTTTGGGAAATCAACAACAAAACAAAGTTCCCTAATAGAACGCAACAATTCCAAACTATATCATATATTTCATGAATACTTTACTTAACTATTGAATGAACATTGTGGTACAAACATTGTTCTGTCAATCTGAAATAATACCTTGACTTTAGTGTATTTGCAACAATTTCATCAAGTGTCAATATGAAATTTCAGTCACATCTGTTCTGCGTGTTTCTGATTCACATCACATGTTTTCTAGGTTTTTTTAAGAAAAAAATTCTCCAGTAAATTCTGACAAACTTCGGAATTCTTTTGAAAAAGTTTCAATTTCACAGTCTGAATCGCACCCTACTGTTAACTGTTTTTTAGATCTAGATAATTAAAATTTCTGGAATCCGAGCATAAAACGGATTTTCGGAAAAATTGAAAGTTTAAACTGATATTCTTGACTCATGCTTTATCATTTAGGCTGAATACTGATTATAAGGCTGCTTCTTAAAATCACTTAGTTTCGGTATTATTAAAATAAAACATACGTGTAACAAGAATTGTTTCAGATATTTTGAGTTAATAAGTAATCTTGAGTTGTTCAGTATTTAATTTCAAACTTAGAATACGTATAACTCTTATAGCGTTACCAATACATTAAAAATGTTTACTCTATAGAGCACAAAAACATTCAAGTTACAGTTAGATACCATATGAGATCTAATTATTCAGCGGCATTAGCACATACTATTTAATCACAATGTGTACAATAGTTTACATTTATAAGCAAGAATTTGTATGCACTGAAATTCTACAGTAAAATGCTTAATGTAGGTATCAGTACCAAGGTTGAACTTGATAGTTTCAAATAAATGGAGCATTGGGTAGTAAGTTAATAACATATATATTTTTGTTATAGTTGTTATAGTTGTATTTCCTATGTTTAGTAACTCAATATAAACCACTTCTTCAGAGTAAATAAATAACCGGACTAAATTAACACAAGTTTAAATAGTACAAAGGAAAAATTGCAGGATATTTTTAGTACGATCAAAATCATAGGAGGTCTGAATATGTCAATGTCAAGTTATTCTTGGTCAATCCAAGAATTCCTGTTAGGATTGTTATTTACACGACAGTTTCGCTTCGCTGTGTTTTAATAATATTTTTAGGAAAATTAATAAATCGTAGGGTGTTTATTATATCCTCTTATTATTTTAGCATGTCTTCGGTAGTAATGATCTTAGGTGCTCTTCTGATAAGATTCAGGGCTAGAGACTTTTTCGCACTGAATGGATGTGTATAGTTAAAATCGATATGCCGATATGAATGTGTCGGTTATCGGTATATGGCTAGATTGGTACTATTATGAGAATTCCTTTCAACTAAACAGTCTAAGATTGGAACTGTGATCTTAACTTACCGCCAAGGTACTACAGAAGAATTACTACAGATAGTGACAAAATTATGTGTGAAAATTATGTTCAAAACGATCTCAGCGATTGAAATCTAACTGAATTCAATATTTTAGGGCAAACTCTGAAGTCTAGACGGGTTCGCTGGACGAAACGTTGGAATTATATGAATTTTAACGCTGAGACCATTTCAAACATAATTTCCACTTATAATGTCTTCTTTACACTCGACGCCCAATTTTTGTGAAACTATTCGGCTATCGATAACATACAGAACTGAAGATTTTTATAAGACAACCAACGCTCTAGGAAACGCTTTACTTAGAACAAAATATACAATCACATTCACTTCTACTCAAAATTGTGTCTACAGATTAGGTTGTGTCGTTTGTGATTGGCGAGTCTTCCCGTGAGATCTTAACTCAAGTCAAGGAACACTTAGGTTACACTAAAAGACCTAATAATCTTGTAGAATTTGAAAATTTAGTTTTTAATCAACAATACCACTAAATGCTATTTTCAGTAATCATTGAAATAGATAGTGAGTATATCAAAATAAATTGAAGGGGATCATTCAGCTATAAAGAGGTGAGCATTCACAACGTTTCACAAAATGCCAAATCCCTTTGCCCTTGATAGGAAAGGTGGCCTGAATATTCATCCAACCCGGACTTTCTATTCAAATAACCGCATTTAACATTATTTATTTCCCACACAATATAAATATACACAGGCACAATTCCAACTCTACTACTTTATTTTACAAATACATACATTTTTCATGCCCACACCGACAGGTCTTAAAAATTCACGTTGACCAAGAATAACTTGACATTGACATATTCAGACCTCCTATGATTTTGATCGTACTAAAAATATCCTGCAAATTTTCCTTTGTACTATTTAAACTTGTGTTAATTTAGTCCGGTTATTTATTTACTCTGAAGAAGTGGTTTATATTGAGTTACTAAACATAGGAAATACAACTATTCTACTCATTGGGATATAACAAAAATATATTTATGATTAAAATGGTTACTGTTTTCGATTTGCTTTAGAATAACCAACTAATGCACTATGAGATTACGCTGAGATTTACTAAAGATTCTTACCCGTATTTAAGTTCCTCCCTTTTTCACCTACTCCCAACATTTACTGCCAATGAAAAATTAGCTAAGTGAAAGTATTTTATATATTAAATTGATAGTAAAACTAGATCAGCCTAAAAATGTATTACATAGAAGAGAATTCATCTACCATGACCCCCTGAATTAACCCACTCTAAATATGACCATTGATATAATCGTAAAAGCTCATATTTTAACCTTATGTGATTTGTAATTTACTACAAGTTGATTTCTTAAAATGTTTTTTCTTGGTAGTAGCGCAAGTCTGATTAATCTTAAACATTGTGATTTCCAGTCAATTCTTTCCAAACATTTTCTCACAACCCAAACTAACAAGTATGGAATTATAGTTTCATGTGACTCTTCAAAACAATAATAAACCGTATTGTAGTTTGTAAAAATATTTAATATTTTATTGGATTTAACTTTTATGTTCTGGTAAATTCTCGGTGTTTTTTTACATGAAAATATTTAGCTACTAAGCGAAATGTTTACAGTATCATGGTTATACAAATTTAGACTGAGATAGAATCAATTTATTGAACATCAATGTCAATTGTAAACGTTTTCCCTGAAAGTTGATCACAACTAGTAGCTTTTAACAAAAGAATAAGTTACACTTAAAATTAACGTCATTCATTTGACTTCAGCTTGAGTTAGTGAGAAATTGCTAATTTTTATTTAGAAAAAAGCGAATGGAAAGAAAGACATGATTTTCTGATTAGTAGACACATAAGTTGAGTGTTTCTCATATGGTGAAGACTGTTTCTCATGTAGATGAAAACATTAAATATAATCAAATGACTAGACTAAAATGTTTTTTTTTTCGGTTCAAATAGAGATGATAAGTATACATCATAATCACTTACCAAGTAGTAACTAATGCCATTAGTCCTGATCTTAATTTATTAACAATCACATTTTAGGGAAGTTAAACACTCCTCGAATCCCGCGAGGCAAAGTAGTGGATGCACACTGCTGAGTCCCACAACAGGACGAAACGGCCGTCCAGAGCTTCCAGGTTTTCCATGGTGGTCTAGCTTCAATTGACTCATGATCTCACCCGTTCAAATTACTACAATCTCTACAAAACCCCTTCTAATACTAAAAATATACTTCATACGTTAGGCTTGTCATAATTAAATATACTTTATATTATATTCATTTTGGCTTTTATTGAGATATGTACATTGTTATTAGCAGTCGTTTAAGTGATGAATACTTTTATAAAGTTATAAATATATGATATTTTAGTGGGTGGTCGATTTCACTTTTTCATTATTTTACACAATTTTCAAATTGGAACGAAAGTGAAATTGTTTTTTTTGTGTGTGAGTGAGTGACTGTAACAATTACAGTACAGTTATTTTATTAGGATTTTATTTTTATTGATAAACTGAAGAAAAAAACAACAAATTATTTATTTAATAATTGTTTATATAGTTGAAAGGCTTAAAAACTTGCGATGATTTAACGGTCATGAAATATACCTTTGACTAATATGTCTATGATGGATACAGGGGGTTTGGGAAAACTTTTCATCTTTTTTGTCTAATTTGCATAACAATTTTGACTGTTTTATTCAAAACACAGTGCTTTTATAGTTTTCAAATCCATACAGAAGATTTTCAACTGTTTCAAATGTTTTTTTCTGAATACACAGTTCACTGGAAGTTAATTGTTATCTATGAAACAAATATTGTCAAGTTGTAGAAATAGTAACTATTATCTTTTGATAATCTAGTCTATTATTACGACTGCTTAAGCTTGGTTTAATCATTCAACTCTAGTCATTTATGGCAAATCACTGATAATACTAGGTTCAGTATATCCAGTAAGAATAGTTAAAATTTAAAATGTCTGATAACCTCAGTTAGACGTTCTTTCTTAGCTGTACCTATTTCGTGAACGTAATTCCTATAAAAAATTTTCTGAGTAATTTATATGAATTCTGCAACTAGATACGTTTTTTGTTATGATAGTCCCAAGTTCAGTTTAAATATTTAGGATTATATCAAAAGATTAAAGGAATTTTAAAATAAGAAAAACTACACAATCCTAAAATAAAGGTTTCCCTGTGAAAAGTGTCAAATCAGAATACCAACGTTCAAAGTATATTTCTAAAGCTATCAAGGATAATGTTCATTTGAAAAAATATACGCTACCACTATATGAATGCAATAAAAAAAATCATTAGCTATTTGTTTCATTTTTAGTCAGAACATATACGAAATGTCCGCGATGTAAAGAATGAAATTTGAAATCGTCCAGTTTGTTTTCACTAGGTTTTTTTTAGGATGAATAAAAATCGTGCTACCTATTATTATTTATTCGTGCCACTAAGTGGAGCAACTTTAAATCGTGTCAAAAACATTATAATTCAATTCATGATGAGTGGATTATTCGAAGACATCTGATTGTGTGTTTTTTTCATGCGCTTCATAGGCGAAACGTTCTTGTAACTTTCAGAGTTTCTGTCACAAAATTATATGGAATAAGGTGAGTTGAAAATAACTCCACATTATCTAACTCACCAAGTTAATAACTTTTTTAGTAAACGAACGTTTACCTTAACATACTGATATCTTCATCAGAACCAGTGAAAACCAAAAGGGATATGGCAATTTTTTTATGATTGTATGACATTTTATTAGTAAACAGCCATTGTTCTACATAGTATCCATCTTAAGACCTGAAGCTTTCAAGAAAAGTTGGATAAATTTAGACAACAGAATATCAATAGTGTCGTCGAATAATCATCATGCTTTGCTATGAATCAAAATTTATGGATTCCTGCTCAATAGTCGAGAGATCGCGTGCTCATCATAAAACATAAACTTTGTCGGTTCGATCTGGCGATGCGTCATTGATTTGCTTTGATGAAGAGTGATAAACCATGACAAACCAGTAGTCCAACTTTAAAATTAACTAATTTGGACAAAAGCCCTACTAAACATTGAGAGAGAGAGAGTCTATAATTTATATGCCAACAGATAAGTTCTTCGAATTTTATTGAATAATTAATATATTTGAAGTTATTTGATTAATACTTTCTTTATATGAAAAATATCAAAAGTGGAAAATTGCCTATCGAATGTAACTAAAACATTTTAATTTATAACTCGGAAAATATCTCCATATGGTAAACTTTGTTATTAATGTATTAGCTGACTGATACATTTACACTTTTTCGATTGAATTCAATACAAATATATACAAATAGGTTTTATTTAATATTAAATTGTATAAACTGAGTTCATATTGTGATGTCACTGTATGCAGTTTCATCAAATAAACCATATTTCTAACCGAATTATCACATTTAAAAAGTTAATAGAATGAATATTGATAACAAATTTACTTGTGCATATATGTGAATCCAAATAGTTATCACACGTTTATCAAATAGCATTGATAATAAATAGATCAACTAAAATAAGAATCTTAGTAATTTTTAAAATCAAATTACTAGTTTCAATTAGCTAACTTACACATAGTTGAAGGCACTTATTAACAAATTTTTATTTATTCATAAAGTGTACAGTTTTAAATGGTTTCAAACTAGTAGAATAGTCACTGTTCCACGGTATAATTTATCAAATCAATGTTATGACATTCATTTATTATTCATCGTCTTTTTAAAGTTACTTGGTTTAATACTGAACAGGAGGTTAGTCACGGCTCGGATTTCTCAGTGCTAACGTCTCTGACTGTGAAGCTGGGTGACACGAGATCAAATCCGCCAGAGATCACCAGTTCCTTCAAGATTACAGGTACACCTTGCTGACGAGTACCAACTAGCACGAAACCCGGGTCCAGGGTTTCCTGGTGACTATTTCCAACCACCAAAATAAAGGTCTTTCAGGGTTCAAAAGTCTTTGATGTGACTTCACTTCCCTTCCAATAAAAATGTTGTAGAGTAAATCTTTAAGTTGAATAGAAAGAACTTGTGGCTTTTGCTAAATACGTTTTAGATTTTCATCTGTCTAATAATTTGATAACTAGGAACTTACTAAACAGGTTATCTTTTCTGTAATATTTCAAGTTTTGACTGGAAATGTCTATTCATTTCGGAAAATCTGTGTAACACAGTATTGCAATTGACAGTTATTCACGTAGGCTTCATAAACAGTTATAAAAAGTACTACGTGGCTAGCTCTATGAGGTTCACTTGTTCATGATTACAAATTCTGAAGTTGCACTTATTTAGTATAAATGTTTCAGTATATCTCTGTCCATATTCTCTCAACAAGAGAAAGTCGATTAAAATGTAACTAACCTGAGAAAATATGGATTTGTATTAAAACAATCATACGACAATTCATCCAAAAACAAATTGTCATACATATCAAAAACATATGAGTCACTAAGTATTATTAAATTATCGGAAATGTAGTTGATATTTGATTTATAGTTTCAGTAATGTCCTTATATCCTTATTTCTTCTAGTTTCAAGAAACTTAACATTATCTAGAATTTCACAAATTCACTCAAAATTTAACTATATTAAATCAAATTCTTGAATACCAGTTAATGGAAATTATGTGTTTAAGAAATATGTAAAAAAAATTAAACGACTGACATGGTTACTTTGTGTATGTGTTTGGTGCAATTTATTTTGTCCAATCTTTCATTCTATTTTTATTCAACTCTATAATTTATTTGCAATTGTAATTTCCGACAAAACAATACTTAATTAAAACAAAACAACGCACGAAATATTACAATACATTTAATCAAATATCCGACTGATTTGAATGTAATGCTGGAATTCTTAAATTAAAGCAAGAGATTGACCAATATGAATAATTGATAAATTTATACTTTTAGCCTAAACATCACATAGTTTTATTTATGAACGTAAACAGGTATATGTTTACTATATCTTAAAAGCTAACTGAATTATTCCATGAGACAATGATTCATTTCATTGGATTAGAGAGAATAGTTAAATAAGTTTATTTAATAAAGAAGTGAATTGAATGAATAAATAGGTAACATTTTTATATTTATTTTTAATGTTATAACAATGCTGAATAAACATGAATGTTAGAAATGAGTCATCCACCTACTGTTTCATTCTTATTCGTTTAATGAATAACGCGAATATTGAAATGAAGTTGTGTGTAGTCACTTGGGTTTTTTGTTTTTAAATATTGGAAAGTAGTTTCGAAGTTATTTCACACAACTTGATCTTATACACTTTTCATGAACTGATTTCTCCTGTTCACTTACATCTACGCATTCATATGGGTAGTAATGTTTACCATAAACTGATGTGAGCTGGAGAACTATATTAGGTCAGGAAATATTTCATAGCTATTTGAATCATGTTTAATACTATTCAGCAGTAAATACTGCTACACTATATAAGACCTAACTTATTACATCTAGATCTTTAAGTTCACATGTTTTTATTTGAATGGTTTGTGATATATATATATATATATATATATATATATATATATATATATATATATATATATATATATATATATATATATATATATATATATATATATATGTACATCAGTATCTAATTAGTTGATTCTATGCCTACTATAAAAGAATTGGGAAACCAGAAAAGCAATTTCCTTTCGACCCAAAACGGTACGTACATAATTTTTTCAATATTGAACTACATGAAATACAGCTAGAAGCTTTATCTCTGCGGCCTAAATTCTGTGATAGTTGTGATAGACTTAATTAATTAGATACTGATGTACAGTTTGAGAATTTATTTTCACACACAACTGACTTGATTCCTACCTCATTGGAGGATCTAGATACGTTTAAGACCACTTTAGTTGGTAGCTGCCAACAATAAAAGAATAGTAAGGGTAAAACTAATCACCTACTAAGCAAGCAGCATCAAGATTCATTAACGAAACTAAGAAAAGATGAAACCTTGATCATAAGCAAACCAGATAAAGAAAGAGCTATAGTTCTGATGAAGGATTACATTGGAAAAATGGAACCAATGAATATATATATATATGTATATACTCTAAATAACTATTTTTATAGTTAAATGAATGACGTGAGAGACAAAAATGTTGGTCTACCAACGAATATACAAAAATACATTTTTAACTATCAAATTTATGACTGAAATTTTAGAATATGCGGGTGTAATTATGACCATGAATTAGAGTTCACTTCATAAACTACAAATAATCAATCTATTAAAAAATAAATGGATATATTTTATTTCACTTTTGACTTTATTCATGAAATATACGTAATTTTATTAAAGTTTAAATGCTTTTTGAAGGCTTAATTTATTTTCTAAATTCTTTAAATGAATGTCAATACAAAACATTTATCTGACAATTCATGTTGGATAAATGAAAAACGGGATCCAATAGAAGTGTAGGTGTATATCATCAATTAAAAGGATTAAATAATTTGAAAATAATCTATTCATTTTAAAAATAATAAATTAAACTACATGTAATTGTAATGAAATTTATCTCTATAATAACAAATAGTCTCAATTTGTCCAGCTACAGTATGTTTGTAATTCTTGAGTGTAATTAAAGCATTCAGTAATGTTCATTGACATGAAACAGTGTTACTACTACGATAAACAAGAAAAAGAAAACAGATATTAGAAACTTTCAAAATAATTTGTAAATAAGAAATAGCAGTTTGTAATGTCTACTCAGTTTAATTTATAACAAAATGTGGCTTATATATGTGAATAGTTTAGTTTGTGAATGATCTATGAAACTAAATGTAAAGCGAGAAATACATAAGAAAATATTTTTTTGTTAAAGATAAAAAATCAATATTTATAACCAGTGTAATTTATTAGTCAATCTACCATTACTATTGATTAGTAACCAAGTTATTTATTGAATTTTATTTGTATTCTTCTAAATAAATAGAAATATTGTCATAAGTTGAAATTTAAATTAGAAGAAAGGTCTTCTATATAATGTCGGCCGATATATCGAGCTTAAATGAACAGAATAATGATCTTGAAATCTGTATTTTTCAATTCAATTAACCAATTGTTACAAGTCTTTATTTTCAAACTGAAAATCAATGATTCTAAGAAATATTAAAATTTTAGGAACCAATAAAAGTTCATAATCAACTTCAAGCTTATTAACTTTAATTATGATCTTAAAATTTGGCTTCTATGAATAATTCATGGTTTAAACTAACGAACATGATTCAGCATATCGAGAAGTGATTTATAATTGATCAAAAGTATGTGTTTCATGCATTCGATTTCAGAAATCTTCAGTGATGAAAAAAGTTGTTAAGAATTAATTCTTCGTTAATTTTCTCAAAATACATTCTTTCTAAAAAAAATCCTGTTACAAATCAGGATTAGTGATCATAACTCCCGGCATAATCATCAAATATATCATATGTTCTTTTGAGTACATGGTACTATCTGTGATAACGATAAAGCAACTCAGATTTTCCATGTTCCGCAAAACTTGACTACCTAAACTTAAAGAAACGTATTGCTTAATATGTAATAAATAAGTGATTTAGAAATTTATAAACAAATAGTGTTAAGATTAACTTATGTTGTACATTGATATCAATGTTATGCGAACATTGTCCTATACGATCGTAAGCTTGTGTTTACTTTGAGGTCAAGTTAAGAAGTTTGTTTACAAAAAATTGTGAAATTTGACATTATGTAACTAGGAATGATTGTATCATTATACTTTAGTGCGTCTAGCACTGAAACTCAGGATGTACCTACATGTGAGTCAATATTTACTCTGGGACTCGAACTCAATACAGGTAGCTACAAACTCCATCGCGTTATCCACTTAGCTACTGAGTCCTGACAGCCACTGGCTAGTGCAATGAGGTAAAGTTTAAATTCATTTTGTGTTATTTGTTTGAATGTTCTCATTGATGTTCAGGATTGTGATTGATCAGTTTCTTATTGGTCTATGTGCATCTTGTACAGATCGCCTACATATCGCCTTAAGTCACAAGCATTAAAAGCAAAGATGGAGTACCAAACAGGACGAAACGCCCTTTCTAGATTTCACTGCTAGCCACCATACATCCTTGTCCATAATACTTGTGGCTTAAGGAAATATCGAGGCAATCCCTACAGAATGAACATATGCTAATAAGAGGCTGATCAATTGCAGTCGTGAACATCAATGGGAACATTCAAACAAACAATACAAAATGAAAGTGAAAAATATATTATTTATTTACTAAATCCGAAAATATCTTTTACTTTTACATACTGGTGAAACTTCTTTAACTAAGTTAATGTCAGAGAGTACGACAAAGAAAACGAAGTATTTTCATTTGTGGTCAATTCTGTAGTCTTCTATAGATTCAACAATCCTGAAGTGAATCAAATCAATACAATTGTAAGATGTGAATTGTACATTGTACCACAAATCCTTTGCATTATATGAATGTTCATTTAACCTAGAGTTGCGAAATCTTCATTGCAACATGCTTAGTTGACATGACTGATCATATCACGGTTTTCTTCATACACTACTTATGAATAGTTTTTCACTAAACATAAAAAGTATTTTAAAGAACTTTCATATTGAGATTAATATAACATGAGTATGAAAATCGTTCTTATCGACACTACACGTTCATTCAGTGTTTAGTGCATCCGTTTCTCATATTTCTCTACTTCTAATTCCGCATTTATGCCCTCAATCACTAAATTAACTACGTATAAAACATGACACTTTTCGGATATTTTACTATTGACGATTTTTATTGTGATTAGTTTTCAAATACACAGTTTGAGTGTATCAGTTACTTTGTTGGATTTAACTGTTACAAACTCTAGAATACTCAGTGTTGAATTTGTGTCTGATTTTCACTTGAAATATAAAAAGTTTGAATGCAGTTTCGACGCTCCATTGAATTATTAGGGCAACTTACAAGATTAGTCTATAAATGATTGAAGTATTGTGCATAAATTTGTATTTGGTGAAATTTTCAACCAAAATCATAGGTAAGTTCCTATTGACTAAAATTTGAATTATTTAAATAATAACAATCTATCTATTCAAATAGATTCATTTAAGAGTAATTGTTATATAAATTATGAAAAGTGATCCGTAGACAGTGAGAAAAAAGCAGTTAGACTAGAGATTGAAAGAACTGCTGATTGACAACATTTAAAAATTCCGTAGTTATATGATGAAATGCCTAACTACCACCTACCTCAACGAGTGATTTCAGCTGTAATTTATCGTTAAGTTAGAAGAAAGCCAGATGTAGTTAAATCAAAATATAATATCTGTTTATGAATTCATCAACTGTTAGTATGAGCCATATTAATAGATGCAGCCCAATTACCTCAATTACCGGTTGAAGATGCTTTCCAAATATTCACATATTAAACAATGAACTTACTGAGCATTTCCCCTACATCTTTAATTCATACATAATAGTATGATATCCAAATGCAACATGTATTTTAATCACCATTTAAATGTTCTTCATCCATTTCTCAATCTCAATAGTTTTCAGCAACAAAGATTTCAAAAAGACAAGATTCAACTAATGAAATTTCTTCGAATATTCATTTGAAAATCAACTGAATTTAAAACATTTACTCTTTGTTCTTATGTGTTGATTGATCAACTTCAGGGTTATATTCGTGGATGTAAAGATTTTCCACTAATCATAGAATCATTGTAGAACTTCATTTTTTATCAATGTATTTGTATATTTAAATGCAACCAACTAATTTTGTACAGATCATTTATTGAAAACATCTGAAATTTGTAAAAAGCAACCACTTTTAAATATCTTATAAACATTTATAAGTTTATATTAAACTTCTCTTCTTTATATTTTATTACAGCATTGAATACGTCATAACTGTTGTGAATATGAATGATGAACTAAAGGATGAGTTTAAATTAATTAATAAAACCCTAGATAAAAATTTTATTAAAGTATTTAGATTGAACATTGAAATATTTTAAAGTCATTTTTTAATTTGCTGTTTTATACCAATGTTATTGATATTGACATCGGTAAGAAGTTAACAATGACAATAGCTTACAATGTATTTAATATTCATAATATACAATATGGAAGATTAGTTTTTGAGAAAATGACTTCGTATATTTCGTAACAGAATATAACGTTTGAAGTTGTATTTCGAGGCCATAAATTTGACCTTGTACTGACCTAATTACATTAACTAACTCCTAATCAAATCTTATATCAAAAAATCGATTGTTCTAGGGCATTAATTGAATTTTATTACATGCATAGTGATGATATTTTGAAAGTTTACTGAATAATTTTCATGAACAATCTCAGATTAGTTTCATGAAATACTGAATAACTATTGTTCAAAATGTTTGTTACATTAAGTTGTCAATATTTCAAATTTGATATGGTTTAGCATTTCATAGAAATATTGAGTTAACGCATTATTTTATTGTCTCCTTATTGGCTTTCTACAAGGTTGAGTTATACTGAACTCTTGAAATTGTAGTAAAGTAATTAGTTTGCAAATAGTTTCGTTTCATGAATTCATATAATTTTATGGATGTTTGATATAAATAGTAAAGTGGACATCTATACGAGGAAGTGGATTGTGACTAAAAATTTCGTCCGATAAAACTGAACTAAGATATTCAATCTTAGATCAATTATACATAATATTTTGATCGCTTTTAGCCTATACTATTTATAATTGCTTAATAAATGCTTCTCAAAATTCGGAATCTATACCAGACAGTTAACTATAATCTTTAATAGATTGTTAGTTCAAATTTATTTGTGATACATTTACTTATGTTATTCAATGTCAGATGACAATATTTACATAATATAAATTAAAAATGAATTTGATACTGTCTGCTGGTCCATGTGATTGAAAAGCAACACGCACTAAGTTTATTGTTCTAACGAGTTTCATATTAATAACAGATGATAACCATAGATGCTTGATTACTCATTTCTTTTAATTATATTTTGTTAAAAGTATTACTGTTTGAGATTTTCATAACGATTTAAACATTTAATTAGAATCCTTAAAATAATGAGTGACAACTGCAAATTACAATAATTATATAAGTGTGATTGTGCATAGAAGGTAGTTTAACTGTCAAATAAGTTGTAGATCATATCACAAAGCTGAATTAATACGTGTTATAGACTGAATTTATTTCATCTTTCGTAAGAAATGAAGCTTATTCACAAAACAATTTACTGGACTCAGTAACTCAGAGCATAACATGTTATCTTTTCAAGTGATGAATACTGGATTCAAGTCGCAGTGAGAACAGCGATACTGGGGTGAAGGTAAATTCAGATTACGAGTTTCAAACAATATAAATCATGTCACCCTGACCAAACGCTAGCTACAATTCTAAAAATATAAGAAATATACAATCATGGACAATATTGAGGTATCTTCTTAAAGAGCATATGTACAAACAGAAATTAATCAAAATTATTATTACATATCAAATACCAGAAAGCGTAAACTCTTATGAACAAAATTGATAGCATAAAACTAAATCTTATGCAATCTGTGTATAGTTTTGTAAAAAAACTGATCGTGGTAATACATAATAGATTTCAACATTTATTAAGCTAACAAATTAATTTTCCAAGTCATTCAGTTGTTTATTTCGAGATTTTGAAGTAACATCTGATAGATTATGTATTGACTCAAAGATCCCATCATGAATATAACTGCTATGAAATAATAACCCATTTTCTTTCATATGATCACTTGTAAAAGCACTATCATTTTAATTATTTGCATAATAAGTATGGAAGAAACTACATTTGAGCGCACTGCTCATAAGGAACTAGGGACGAAATTTATACACGCTATTAAGACTTTCAGAAAACAAACTTTGCTCTACAGACTTTCTATTTTGTAGTGGTTCGGCTTCGAGGTAACTCCTTAAGATTCATTTATCAACCACTCTTATAATATTTATTAAATAAATCCCAAAAGTGTAGGAATTCAACAGGCAATACGAAGCGGCGACTACAGTTTATTAATGGATAACACAGATAACAAAGTTACAAGCACATCGAGCGAATTTGAGCATAAAGGTTAATGAGCGCGAGCAAACGAACACTGAGGCACATTCGGAGTCAAATGGAATCAAAGTGAAGTGAAGCAAGGAAAAGAAATTAGTATGATTCAAACACATATATGTGGGAAAGAGAATGATTCATCAAGTGATACTTAAGATATTAACATTTAAACTGAGAGAGATGTGTGAGTAGTCAGTATCATGTGATCAAGCCTACATGTTTATACAGACATATCAGTGATCATAATAATGCAAAGAAATAGACAAATTGTTACTGTTTGAATAACACTGTCTGTTGAATAAGTTAATGAAAGAGCTTGACAAAATTAACCGTAATTAAAGTTAATTATAGAAGTGTTGCTATAACTTCTTTTACGCTAAATTGTCTTTAAATGATTCAATTTAGCTACTGCTTACGAAACGATGCAATCATATTATTTGTATTATTCATAGAATGATATTTGCATGTTTAGTCAATATTATTGATGTAATCTTTAGAGAAATGAAGTGAATGTGAAGCTAGAGTTTACTACAGCTATTTAAAGATAAAGGATTAGTGATGGTATATATAACGTACTCCTGTGTGTCGTATATTTCAATAATTATTTCACTTTATCAATATTAAAGTTATAACTCACTCATGGTGTTTAACCATGTAAGGAATGATGCAACTATCAAGGATTACATTGAATAATAATGGTTTTATGTTATAAATTGACAAAAGTCTGATATATGAATATAAATAATAGGGTTTATTCAATAATATTTTAGTTCATTCAGAACGGAACGTAAAGCCCATGGAATGTGAGAAATATCTAATGTACTACTTTCAGAGAATGTTTCCATTGTTCTTCTAAATAAGTTTATTTACATTTTATCTAGTAGTATGCATTTGCAACTAATAGTGGTCACGCAATATAGCCAATTAATTAGGGGTAGAAAGGCGAAGCAATATAGGATGTAGAATGCAAATAATGTTTTCATCAGAAAACAATAAGTTTCTACGTCAAATTCCTATCAAGAATATAGGTTCTTGCTCCTGAAGGCTCTTGAGAGAGATTAATATTCAGAAAGCTATTATGCAGTCGTCACTATCAGTAATTCCGAATAGAAAGGGGAATTTACTTCACTCTTTATCTTCCAGGACCAATTGAATATGCTTTGACAATGGAGTAAAAAACGAGCCTCGTCGATTTCGAAAAATGCTTATCATAAGTGGCTTTCCACCTCGATTATTCGGCAGAAACGTGACACTAGAACCATAATCTGAATGATCGCTGATAAATCACGAAAACATGTTTTCTAAAAACTAAATTTGATGGAATCCTGTATAACCTTGATATTATCTTCTCCAGACGTCATTCATAGATGTACTAAAAATTAACTTCTGCATCTACAAATTTCCTTTCGTGTGAACATTGCACCGGTCGAACAAAGAGAACGTTTTCTAAGCCTATCTCAAAACATTATGTGGCGTGGCTATTGGAAAGAGAATGCAAAACCATAAATAGATCAGCTCTGGGCAGGTTGCCCTACAAGAACCATTCTTCGAAATAATCTTTATGGCCAAGCTAGTTAGATCCAAGATAAGTTCAATAAAAAAATCGAACTGTACTGAGGCTTAGCAATCTAGCAGATCAAGCCTGAACTCTGTATGCAAAAGTCTCACACAACATCTCTCCTCATTCTGTGACACTAAAACTCCCTTGAGTACGTTTTTCTGTTTTTAACATTTAATTTTAGTTTTCGATCAGTTATTATTATTCGCTTATATTTTTTCGTGATTATTATACAATATTTATTGTTACCCCTCTAGTTTCTTTTTCATATCTGCCAAGCGCATTGTTATCTTTGATACTTCTGACTCGTAAATTAGTTTCTTCTTCCTATTCTTTTCTAGCTTCTGGATCATTATGAAAACTTCATTCGATATTTGAATTCTTTGGATATTTCACGATAAAATTTCTTTCTATTCTTCTATAGAGTCGTATGTTTATTAGATGACCACAATTATGGTTGTGCAGATTTTGTAAATGATAACACTGAAAAAATAATTTATTTCGCTGAATTACCTTTATTCTATATTTATTTATTTTATTTTGTATTGTTTGTTTGAATGTTCCCATTGATGTTCAGGATTGCAATCGATCAGTCTCTTATTAGCATATGTTTATTCTGTACGGATTGCCTCGATATTGCTTTAAATCATAAGCATTATAAGCAAAGATGGATAGTGACTAGAGGTGGAATCCAGGATGCGAGTTTCATCCTATTTGGGACTCGTCAACTAAATGTGACAGAGTGAACATCAACCCTGAGATGCAGGTACATCTATCTGATAAATCCCTAATAGAAAAAAACGATTGTTCTAAATTCTACCGCTAGCCACCATCCATATTTGCCTACATTTATTTATGTACTCACAACTCCATCGTGATATAAGGTTCCTGTTGAATGCTAAACTATATAAGTACTCAAAATGTATTTCAGAAAATATTCATACCTAATTATTTCCTGTATGCAAAATATTTGCATTAAAATTATCAAATAATATCACTTAGTGACTTTATGTTTGATAATTTCATTGTTTATTGATTTGTCAGTATTAATAGTAACTTATGTCAATCAGGAATATTGTCAATTAACTATTTATGTCATGAAGTACTGAGAGTAAAACAAATGATAAAAAAGATTGTCAGTTTATGCTCCAGAAAAAAAGAAGTTTTACATTGAAATGAATCATAAAAAATTCACCATTAATTAAGTCATTTACAACTTCTATTATTTCTTTGGTATTTAAAAAAGATATAAGAATAGCTTAAGTTTTCTTTTCATTAGACTGAAAAAATGATTTTGAACTTGACTTCAATAAATACTATTTATTTGATGTTCACGTAAGTACAGTGATTAAGAAACTGAAACCGGATTTACGCATTCAAAAAGAGACTTTAATAAACTTATCACTACCCTGGTAATCTTTTTGTTTCTGTTTGTTTTGTGTTATGGTTATTTTTTCATTTACTTATTCTAAGATATTTTATACTCTTCCCTATTACCTTATTTTTAAAATAAGTTTTATTCACACATTTCCACCACCTGATCCTCTTGAATTATCTTAACTTTACAAATTCAATTTGATTATTATTACGTAATCTACCTTATCATTATTTAATTTCATTAATCTCTACAATTATCACAATTTATGAACTTCACTAAATTATTACACCACCCACCCTGGATTAACCCCCCTCTTTTGACCTCTGACCTGTTTCTAGCATATATATATATATATATATATATATATATATATATATATATATATATATATATATATATATAGTTATTATTGTAATCCAGTTATTTACACTCATTTATGTCAATTGTTTTCACACTATCTCCATGGAAAAAAATTCTATCACAATTGAGTTTTGTAAGCAGCTGACGAGAAACCTCGAAATAATATGAATTCATACTATTCTGCATCAATGTTTGTTCTTGCTCTATTCACAGTGATTTGTATTATCTATGTATTCTTTCTGATCTTCAGTGAAACATTTTCATCTCTTACATCACATACAACTGATATGTTTTGTTCAACGTTATAGACTTTTATTTTGTTCTATCTTTTTCATAAACATATGGTGATGAAGAAATTTCTTTCCCTATTAATTAAAAGGTAAAATAATCTAATTCAAACAATTTACTGAAATTCATCTTTTTGAAAACACAAATATTTTTTTTCGACAAGAATTAAGTAACCTCTTCAATTTCATACATAGATTATAATTATAAAATAATTTTCGGAAATTTGATTGTTCTTTTGTCTTTTGCTTCTGTTAATCAACTATCATAGCCTTGAATGTTGATATCTTCCTGTTATATCACTGACAAGTGAAGAGAAAAAAATTTATAGTAATTTTATCAAAGTGAAGCAGTCAAAATATTCATTACAAGTAACTATTTGTCATTTCTAGTTTCATATATGATACTTATAAATGTTATAGATTTCTTCACATGTTTTTCGAGAGATCGATTTGAGACAAAGTTTAGTTGGTAGCTGATTAATGATCGTTAAAATTGTATATGATCAATAGGGTACTATGAAGTGGCTTATGCGATTCATTCAGACTTGATTTAATCCGTAGGCATTTGTGTTGACCGAAGTTTATGGGTATCTCTTTATTAGGTTAGTTATTGATATGTAAATCATTTTTATTAAAATTTCTCTCTTTGAAATCTTTTCTTTGAATACATATTTGTCATAGATTGTACTGTTGTGGTAGTTTTACGTACTAATATCTTTACCAAATTGATTATCGCTCAAATATATTGTATTTGATTATGATTCCTCTTTTTTCTCACTGGATCTCTCATTACTAAACCGATTTAGCTAACATTTGTTAGAATATTAAAGAGCTGCTCATGAGAAGTTTTGTTAACGACATGACTGTTTGTTATTCTGGATCACTTCAAGTAACAATAACAAGAAGTTTCGAAACTGTTATTTATCGTAATTATTGTCATTTTACTATTATTTATTGATAATTGATGTCTATGATAACTCTTATTGTTTTTTTACAGTTTTTCTATAGAGCACTATAGTTACAATTTAATACAAATAAATTGTTTTAATGGAATTAAATATGTTAATTCATACAATTCAATTTAAAATTGGCTAAATAGTTGAACTTTTGTAGAGTATATGACCTGACAAACAATATTTGAATACGTAAAACGTTTCTTTCAATATCTCCATCTAACCTAAATTAGAGTGGTAAAATGTGGATTAAACTACTACATTATAAATTAAACAATATAATATAACCTCATTTTAATAAGTGAATATATATAGTGAACTGGATCATAATTGTTTATAATTACAAGCGAAATAGTGTTTTACAATAGTTTTTGAAGAATAGTTTCCAAGGCATGAACAATACATTGATTGTTGTTAATACTATTCATTCATAATAATGAGAACAAAATATAACCTAGAGATTTGAAGGAGAAAAAAAATACTAGTTCATAATTTATTCAATTCATTATAATGTACATAAACACTAGCTTGAAATGAATTAAATGATCAAATCGAGACTGATCAGTTAAGGTTTATGAAGAAAAGTAATTATTGTTTACGTTCTTACATTAAATTAATATGTATATTTTAATATTCTTTCCACTTTTCTTCTAGGTGTCTGCAATATACTCTACGTATGCCTACCCACTATCTACATCCATGAGTAATGCTCACTAGCATAGAAGTTGAAAAAACTAGGGGTGGCCAAATCAATACATAAAATCAACCCATGAAGCTAATAGTTGTTGGTAGATCCAAACTACCTGTTTGAGGTCCATGTGGTAACAGGAGATGAAGATCCAGAACTGTTTAAAATGGAACAGATGCATTTACTTTTTATCTTCCCCTTGATCTTTAATTCAAGTTTTTCCTCACACAGAACTTTCTACTCAGTCTCTGAATTTCTTATTCCCAATGTTTGACATTTCCAATTATCATTACTATCACATAATTTTGATTATTTTTTTACGCCATTTTGTCGTTTTATCCCGTTCTGCTAATATGATACGACAACTTTGATCAACTCATATAGAGGCCAGACATAGTTGTGTCTGATGATGTTTGTCTGTCAACTTTTCATTGATGTGCTATAATCATTTATCAAATAATATAAGTAATAAAGTAGATTAATAAAATTGAAAGGGATCGAGTAAGCGCATACAGATATAAAAGTTACCGATAACTCAATCCCGTATCCTCATCAGCATAAGATTCCGAAAATATTAGTCAATAAATTTAAACGATTTTCTTAGTTCACATGAGTTCTTTAGGATAGAATACATTTTTTGTCATAATTATCTCAGCAAAATGTCTTATCTACTGAGTACTGAAACATACATTTACTATTGTATTCGCCGTTGATTAGTGAATCAGTTATTAAGATAGTTTTTAGTGGTGTTGTTTTTACTGTGTTAGGTGAGTTGATTACGAAGTTTCTATATTGTTCTATACAACATAATCCGTTTCTGCTTCATGTAGAAGTAGCCTTTCAGTTGTTTTGTAATTGTCAAGTCAGTACGCTTTGATCCTCATGTTTGTCACTGGTTGCCTCAATTTATTTATTAATTCATACTGACTATCGTTTTTGATTGGCTTATGACCACATGACTAAATAACCCTTCCCATATCGGTTGTATAGAACACCATCAAAAGTATCAGCCTGAACTCCAAATCTTCGCAGTTATTAGTAAAGTTATTTTTTTGACTGAAACTTTAATTGTTATTTGTAGTGGGCAACACTGAATTGGAGCTTAAACAATATCTATGACACTTTTTACCCTATCTCTTGTTAAGATCATACCATACTTTCTAATCTCGCCATAGATGATTTGTTCACGTCAAAAGTTACATCATTTTATTGGATTTTACCTAAAATTTATTAAAAAGAAACGAAAATCGAACTTTAAACTATTTTTCACTGAGGTAGGTAGCAAAGATTCAGTCAGTTTTCAACAAATCCGTATCATAGGTTAATATTAAATGGATAAACTTTCCATACACAATAATAACTAAATAAAGTTCTCACACACTTTAGGATTGTCAAATGACACTCAATATTGTAACAACAGAGTAACTAATAAATGTTCAAAGTTAAATTTGCGTTATAAAACCCAAACATTTTTGTAGCTAGTGTCTTATTTGATAATATAGTCCTCCCTAGAGAACTAATCTATATTTACTTTATCTGATGAATTGAAGCTTAATCCAACCTTCAAGTATGGCGCTTATTCTATCCATACTTTATTGTTAGTCACCTAAACGTGTAATTATAAACTTTTTATTTATAAAATGCCCAACTAGTTCTTTTTGATCTTCTTTCAATTTGTTGACGCTGACAGTATACAATAGTTATTATTGTATTTTGAAAAACTTTCTCTCGCCAATATACATACAAAAGTCTGTGAGTACACATACATGTACACACATACTTTATACGTATTTATTAAAGAAATTCATAGATATCACATATTTTGTTCGTTTATTTCACATCAACATCTAACGTTAACTAAAAAAAGAAACTGTAACATAAAATGTTGATATAAATTTGATAAAAAAGTATTACTTTAGGGAATAAATAAATTTACTGAATTTAACTGATATATTAACTAATGAATATAATCATTGAGGCTATGGAGTTGGCTAACTGAAATAATTAAATGAAAAACAAATAGACAATTGACTGATAAGTTTGTAGAACCCATCATAGTTATAATTTATAAATATAAAAAAGTTCCACGGTATAAAATCTCTACTGAACAACTTAATACTTAAAAGTCTATATTTCAATTACTGAAAAGATGATTCTACCTTAATCGAGATTCAAATAAGTATAACGTGATTGTATGATGACTTAACAGATAATTAACATCTCTCCTGGGTTGTTTCAAGATGAAAATAATTCAGTGTATATCATTACATTTAATGTTAAGATGCTTTCATAACTTATTATAGCTTTAATGATTAGTCTGTCTTTAAATTTATATGGTATTGAGTATCGTGATTAACTATGTAATCATAGTAAAACATATTGTACGATGGGAATTTTAAAACACCGTAAGCCATAAAGTTTTGGACTGCTATTCGTTAATTTCCTCATTGGTGTATAATTTTCTTGTATAATAAATTAAATAATAATACAATGGGCGACTGTGAAAAATTACTTTCAATATATATATACATATTACAAATGGATGACGAAAACTCTAACCCTCGTTATGATTTAACACAACTTTATAAAAACTTTTGCTTGTCGTGCTAACATGTTGGTTTGTTAGTTATTGTAAGATCCATTACTCTTTTATCTTGTAATCTTTTGAGAACAGAATGTCTGGTTTAGTTTTTATAATTTAAACTATATTTTTCAGTTAAACTTGAAAAGTATATGATCTACTATTTACGAAAAATTTATTTATAATTGATAAACTTAATGAGAGACACTTCATTTGTGGGATTTAGAAGATAATGGGCTGATTCACACGAGTTTGAAATTACTGTATTTAAAAATCAGTTAACATAATACAACTTATCACAATGGCTTGTGGAGACTGTTGAGTTACGATTGAGATCATAAATGGATCAATGTTAGACCACCATTGAAAACCTGTAGTCACTGGACGTCTGTTCTGTCCTACTATGGGACTCCTAGGGCAGTGCACACCCACGATACGGTAGGCAGGACTCGAACCAAGGACCTTCGGTCTCACGCGAGAACGGTTACCCTCTAGACAACTAAGCCGGCATCGAACGGTGTTAATGTCTAACTTCAGCCAATCCACAATATTGCGCGATCGTCTTTCTATTATCCATTTCTAATAGTTCAGTTCTTACTAACATTAAACAAACAGAAGGCTGACTTAAAAAATAATATGAACTAAATTATTTTGAACTCTGTAAACCACTGCATAAATCAAAAAATTATTTGCTCAGAATAATAAAGTCAAGTATTAAAAGTTAGAGGAACAGAAACATTTTGCATGATAAAAAAGCAGGAATTTAATCTGACTGTAATAAATATAACACTAAAGTAACACAATTATCTGTAGTAACCTACAAGAAACGAAGAGGAACAGATGCAATAAATAAAACGTTAAACGTAATAAAAGTCTACAATAATAATTCACTAATCATAACTTACATCATTTGTCAGTATAATTCAATTCAGTTGTAATTTACCATCTAGTCGACCAGAACTTGAAGTCTAAGCCAACAATGAACCTCAGTTTATTTTAATCACAAATCAGCTGAACTGAAAATATGCACTAATGTTATTCGCTTATATACTTGATCATAGTTTGAAGCCATTTAATAATATGGATCAGAATCATATTCAACACTGGTCAAATCTAGTTATAATTCATTTATTTACATACATAATTATTAAAAATATTTCCCATCTGTTGTTTGTTATTCCCTAATAAATTTACCTAATAAATTTCAAATAATCATGATGGCTGATTTAGGATTTTTTAAAAACGTTTTCCTATTATCATTATTTTCAATTCATCCATATGACTTGGCAAGCAGAGATTAGGATACTATAACCTAAGTCTATGATCTATTTCATGATTAAATAAAGAGATACAATACCCTGTCTCTGAGATATTCAAGACAAAAACATACAATCTCATTATGAGTGACTAAGTTAAAAGTATATCTGAGCATATTTATATGTATTTCTTATTCTTATGACAGATCAGGACAAAGTCTATATTTTAAATAAATATCATAAACCTATAAAAAGTCAATCAGCTTATAGTTGTTTGTTTTTGTTAAACTATAAAAATCAATAAATTGATCATTTACGGTACATTGCTGATTTATCACTGATGAATTCTGCTTCATAAACTTTACTCACAATCTACTTCGTAATCAATCTACATAAATCTATTTTTTTTTAGAAAATCAAAATATTGATCGTGTATTTTGGTCTACTTATAGTATTAAACAAAATCAATATATCTAATCTATTTTCTTTCTTATATTATGTTTTTATTTGTTCGTATATCATTTCCTAATCAAACAAACGAAAACCAATTAAATAAGTATAGTTTTTTAAATTAATCCCAATACCTGTTTTTACAAATTATTAACATTTATCAACTTTTATACTAATATTATTTAATCATTTCAATATAATAATTTCAAGTATCCAAGGTAAGTCAATTAACAAATAGACTATGTACTTTGTATTATAATTTCTAACAAAATATTTATTAATTTTTAGTTGATAACTAATCTTACTTGCAAATTTTTTTTTTCTCTTTCATCAAAATACTTTTATCTGTATTCATTTGCATAATTCAAAAAAAATAAATAAATAATAATAAATTACATTACCATTTTCTAAATTAATAATATAGATGTAAATACAGATGAAGACAATAAATATAATACAATTGATTGAATCTAAAAGTCTACAAAATTCAAGTGTATTATTGAACAGCTAATGCATAGAAACAAACAAAAAACAAACAATAGATCAGTAATAAGAAAAAAAACACATTTTATTTGAATTATTTATTTGTGATTTCAATGAAGGCTTAATGAAACATTTTTGGCAAAGATATGAAATTCTTTAAAAAATGAATGCATATTTAGTTAACTAATAATAAATAATAATAGTAATAATCTACGTTCATATTGTTTGTTTTAATGTAGACAAAATTGATCATTAATACTGTTTCCATAAATCTTGATCATTGAATTAATGAATTCACTGTAAGATGTGTTAAATATGAATTTGTTTAGTAAAATTTTTTTTACTCTATTAAAACGTTTCTCTGTTGTTTATTGACTGTAAAGATATGCTGTAATCCTTGTGTGTAAAATCATTAGTTAAACGAAGTTTTTTTCGCCATTCTCTTGACAATATCTTCTAGTGGTGCTTAAATGAAGAGATCTATGCAAGAGGCACTAAAATGTGTTGGATTAAACCAATAATTCTAATAAAGTTAAATATCTAAAAGAAAGTATAATGAACGTTTATGAACGATATTGCTTATACAAATAAGAATATCAATTTAAAAGTTGACCCGAAATATATATGCAAATACCTAACAGTCAATTTGGCGAAAAATCTCCCATTGGCTCTTGACCTAATCACCTAACTAATTATGAAAACAATAAAAAAAGATTAAATATACTCTTCACCCATAACCGATGATGATGCAAATATATCCTTGTAAATTCGTCACTTAAGGTAGATAATTTGTGGTACCTGACTCAATGGTAGCCGACTATTTGAAAAGCTCGAAATGGTAATGATTTAATGATTTGCTCTTTTTTGTCATGTCTTAGTATTTTCTTCTTAACAGAGAAAACTTCAATCTTAATAAATTTAAACAAGTTTCCGATTCATATTTTTCTAAAACTAATAATATAAATGTATATATAATCTCATGTCTTAAGTTCTTGATTTAACTAACTACTTATAAAGAGCGTCAAATAGAAAAACAACAACATATTTTTATGTTCATCTGTTTATTTATTAAAACTTGTACCAATATTTTGTCTTTTTTCTCCCAACAACTGATACATTTGCTAATGTTGTTAGAAAAATGGAAAATAATCGTCCATATCTCAGGTCTATATAATAATTATTATTATTATTACTGGTTAAAAGAAAATGCTTTATGAGAAGAAAATGTATGATAGATCGGAATAAATACAATCAATAAATGAGAACTTATTGCGATTCTTTATTAAAATTGACTAGTTTAAATCAAGACAGTTAAACATGTGAACGACTAAATTCTTACAAAATTGATTTGTATATTTATATGGTTGATTTAAGACTTAGGTTCAGAGAAAAAATGATGTTCTCAAGCTGCTGTTGAGTAACAGTGAAAACTACTTTCTACATTCATATTTTTGAAGTATTTAGATTATAGTAATGCTAGGTACAGTAATAATTTAACCACTCGTTTATCCGTTCTATACAAGTCTGATTATTGTTACTATTTATAGCTAACCTGAATTAATGTTTGAAATACACTTCAAGAATACCGGAAAAATATATTTGTGTTTTCTCAAACATTTCTACTATTTTGTTTGACAGATTATCAACGAAACATAATTTTTTCAATGGTAAAAGACTATATTGATGTTTAGATCTGAAGTGGCTCATACGTTTTATTACAATATTGTATTAAAATCATATGACGATCAATTCCAAGGACGTTTAGTTATCACTGGTAAAACACTTCAAAATAAAAAATAAAACTTAGAAAATCACTCTGAAACTACTTAACCCCATTTGTCAAAACTAAATTATATACATGATAGAGAAATAGTAGCTATCATACCAGTTAACATATTTTACATGGAACGCAATTACGTGACTTTAAATAGGTCCTTTTTATGAAATGTTTCGGCATTATCCTGGATCCAAACTAGTTTAAATTATAAATTTCAGTAGACATCAAAAAGCAACTTCCTCTAAACTGAAAAAAATTCAGAAAGTAATATAAGAAATATAATTTAAAAACAAATGTTTAAGAGAACAGATGTATACACATGATTCACTGGTAAATTATTGTACACCGATTAGTTTCTCTGGTTTCTGCATATGAGACTAGTCGAGATATGGTGCTTTTCTTGAAGTGTTTCGGAAATTTTAAGGTCTTTATTTTACTCTTTTAAGTTTTCTTATATGTTCATTTATTTATTTTCCTTGCCTTCTAGGATGTGAGAAAGTTAAACCGTTTAATCTCTATAAGTACCTAGATAGAGAACAAGCGACATTATCAGTTGAGTTAATACTGAGAATAATTCATCTCACTATGACCTACTTTTCTTACATAAAACAGAATTAGTTTTTAAGTGCTCTTGAAAACGATTTTATAATAACATTCGATTAGGATATTCAGAATTCATTTGAAATTAAGTAGTCACTGAATGACTAGTTTATAAAGTACAATGTGCTCAGTTCACATTTATTTATTCACTGGCAAGCAATTGTAATTTATGTTTTATCAGTCTTTAAGGTTTTGGAAGATTGATTCAGAATCAATGAACTGCCAATATTATAAATAAAATTTTCATAAGTTCTATCTTTAAGAGTATTATTATAAAGCTTTCACCCTTTTTGATATTTTTACAATATTTACCAAGTAATAAGATTGAGAAAATGATTGTTTATCACTAAAATGCATGTTTGCCTGTTGATTATTTACTTCATTTATGTGTGAACTAACTCATAAACTTCTTAGGTAATATTATATTGTGCAGGTTAAGTTTTATAATCGCAAGAGTTTTAGAGAGAGAAATTTAAAAGGATAAATCCCTAATTATCAAGTGATGTTTAACGAATGATGAAATTTATTGACGAATAACAGAATTTGACAAATGATTAAATTTAACTTAGCTATCTATACCAGCTATCAAGTTTACGGACAATGAGTCAAGGTTAAACGGAAAGGTTCTTAGTGATCAAAAATAATTGATTTATTGGTTTTACAAGAAGGTCACAAACCGTTATTTTTTGCCAAACATGCAAAATACAAATTAGTGGTGAAAGAAGTGAATATGTTTTATCTTGCATGTCACTCTTCTTTTACGATTGCGAAATAGCCATTGAATTAATTTAGTAAAAGATATATCATTTACAGAAGCACTCAATGACTAAGCCCAAAGTCTGACCGAAAACTGATATTCTTCCAATACACATACTACTTCGTCGAGACGACTGCCTAAGCTATATGTACACAGATAATAGCTAGAGATAGATGGTTTATTGATGGGTCAAATGAATCATCGAAATATTTGATATATTTGTAAAATAGTTTCAGGGCAACATCTAAGAAGACATCAGAGTATACGATCTGTTGTTCCTGTATGACCAAGTTAGTCTAGTCGATTATGCACCGTAATATGAAACATAAATAAACTGATTTCAGTGGTCTTCTTGTTCTCTTCATAATCTATACTAGGCATCCTTTTTATTTTTCGCTTTAGGGTTTTCGACTGTGTGCGCTTTTGCCTAAGTAATTATTGTCAATTCCTTGACAATAATCTAAACTCTTTTCATGAAGAATTTATTGTCGGTACAAACTAACTTCATTTCTTTAAAATTATTATCGATTATTCAAATATAAAAAAGTAAAATAAATAAGTAAACAAAAACAGAAACGTTTTTTTAATAACAAAAAGAACTAGTTTTACGTAATGAGCGCGTTTACAATGAATTGAGTTACATTTTCTCATTTATAAATCATAATTAAACTGTATGAATTCCAAATTTCTAGACAAAGACATAGTAAGAGAGAGAGAGAGATAGGATAGTTGAAGACTTCAAAGCAGTTAGTTATATAATGAGTGCCAAATCGTATTAAAAAGATAAACTTTTTCTTAATGCATTGAAATTGCTGATCTTATTCAATGTAAGAAATTCTAGTTAACTCAGAAAAAAAAATTCAAAAAAAAAAATCATAACATCATTTTATGAATTAAAACAATTTATTGTCTATTGATCGATTGAGCTGATATTTGATCTCCATTGTACATAAAAAGTGAAATATCGTTTATAAAATATTTGAGAAAATATATTGATCAATATTTAAATATTTTTTTTTACTATTTTATACTGGACTAATCTCAGAAATCCATAATCATGAAAATTCAAAACAATTTACTAAAAATTCCGACACGGTAAAAAAACAAAAGTAATTCCTATGCATTTGTAATGTGTTATTATGTACATTGTGGAATCAATATTTATCAGTTTTAAGCCAAAAATTTACTTTTCTGTTCCTTTGCGTATATTTTGAATTGTGTCAACTTATAATTTAGAGCAAATAATTATGATCTAATTATGGGATTTATGCTTTATTTCTGATATTGTTAAATCACTTTCAATCTTGTCAATTAAATACATGGTACAGTTATAATCGTACTGTTAAACAGATTCATGCTGACATGGTTGGGTGTGCTTTCACTTCCAAGTTTTTATAATTTCATTCATATTGAAATAAAACATTATGTAAAATAAATCAACCAACTTATACGGGAAATATGTAGTTTAGAAAAGCTATTATGAATAATAATTTACTTAACAAAAGCAGACACGTAATAAACACTCATGTTTATTAAGCACGGCGAAAGTTCGAGAATTTTAAATGGTTTTAGTTGCAACTGATCATACTGTTGATGTTAAAACCTTTTTAATTTTCCACATGTCATTCGTTCTTCTCAAACTGGAAAATGTCCGAAGAACTTCAACTAATCTGATTCTCGGAATCGCAGACCTACCACATAAAGAAAGACTGGAATAACTAAGTCGATTTTCTTTGTCATCCAGAAAGACTAGGGTTGCACTGATCACATTTTTTTCGATGACTTTATCATAAATTTTATTTTAGCATGCCTTTATTTCCTTCATATTTTAAAGCAAAGAATTTACGAGGACACTTTATAAAAGTCCACAAGCCCATAATAAATTACTTGTCAGCCTTTTATCAACTTTCAGTCGGTGGAACTCGTTACCTCAACACGTTAATAAATGTCTACTTATCGACACAAGGAAAATAAAGTTTGAAATAGACTACCACTGAAAATATCGAGATTTGAAACTGATGCCCTACATCAATTTCATGTTCAACTGAGATCATGCTAGTAATCAAATGTTGAATAACAGATATAGTCGATAACTACTGTTAATAGAAAGATTTATTAGAGAGAAATGCACTAATGGAGAACAACTAAATTTAACATTTAATGTACATACATTTATTTATTCTCACACTTTAATATAATTGTACGAACTGTTACCCTACCTAATAATTTACTTTGTATGGAACGCATGTATCTACGTACAAGCAGCAATACCGGTCTACTTTTCCGTATTGCTGCAACTACGATGACATTTAGAGCAAATAATGTTTACACGGAATGGTTTACTTGCATATCATAATAAGTAAATAAGAACAATAAAAACAAATAAACTTATTACTGTAATGCAATATAACGTGATATGAAATAGAATTAACTGTAAACTGAAAAAATTATTAAGGACAATTATCAGTACTTAGTATGTGATTGTGTACAAGCACATAAGATGAGGAAGGAATAATCTGTTGTTCATGTGTCAATGAAATATATTTTTTACCTAGTTATTTAGAACTCATTAATAACAACTGGCAAATTTTCGTTCAACAACCAGTACAAGAGTATCACCAAATCTGTTGACAATCCAGATAGCATCGACTCTCCTTTCCATCCGTGTTCATGCCACTGAAACTAGGCGACCGTTGCCGAAGTTATCAGTAACAAAAAACTGATACATAGTAAAAGTTATCAAGAAGTACCTTCATTTCATGCTGTTGGTATTGCTAGTAGAATCCATACTTACAACTTCTCGATATTGTCTATCTGAAGCAATCCGATGGTAGCTACCAAAGCAAATTCTGGTTATGAGTCCGTCTTCGAAGAAAATCTTCTCAGTTCACCTCTTTGTCATAGTAGGCATACGACTTCGACCGAGAACCACAGCCTGAAAATATGTGTACACATTTATATGTAGACATTTGTCCTTTCATTATCTTCAAATCAGTTACAATGACTTCGTGGCCGCTTTGTTATGTAACACATTTGACCACCCGATCTAAGTATGATTGGATCGGTACTGGCTTGAGATTTTCCTTATCTTTTGAAGCCAGTTGTCTCGTTCATAGACCGCGAATCATCCACGAACTTTCACAAGAATGATGATGTATCATTCGGTATAACTTTAGCACGTACTCATTTTGTTGTAAAATTACGCAGAGTACTGACTGACCATTCACATGCTCAGATCTGAAATATCACTTCAGATTTACAGTCCTCGTGGATTATTAATTATTCTTAATCCTTGTGGTTTACGTTTTCAGTCGAACGTACACTTGAAAACAACAAACGTATACTTAAAACATATAAGAATATATTTCGTCCACCTGATGGGAATCATCCAACGCTGTTCCGAATTTTGCCCGACTCATAAACCGTCTTCTCAGTGTGATACGCCTAACCGTATCAGTCACGTCGACCGATGTATTTCTGTAGCAAAAAGCATGACGAATGGAAGAGTTAGTAAAACGCAAGGCAAGCAATTTGTTATTGGGGGGAATTTTATTAACTGCATTGTTGAACGTATTATTACATTAATGGAAAACAACAATTCCCAAAACACTGATTGTCAAATATCTCTTTAAGTTTAAATAGTACATGTTACAAAGATTATCATTATATATGATCGTGTTTGGTTATTTCCAATCATATTTACTTACCCAGTTATAACAGTCTATCTAACAGAATTATTTAACCAATGTTTTTTAGAAAATATTACACAATAGCAACTAACCTGAGACTTACACTGAAAAAGACAAAGAACATAGTTTATGCTAACAATAACTTCGGTCGTTTTCAGACGCCAACAGACTACGTAAATATATGAACACCTGAAAACCATGCAAGCAATCATGCACGCAATCGACCTCAAGGACTTCAAATACAGAAAAAGCTCTGTCGTTCGGGTAGTTAAAGGTCACAGAGAAGAAATCGCGATCGAATTTGAAAAAGAATTGCTTTCCTTCCGTGTCGAAATTCTGCATACAAATGAGTTCACATATATTATTCACCAAAGATGTAATATTGTGATATTGTGCAAAGAACGAACATTTTCAATGAAACAATGATTTTTTTACGAAGCCGTATACTATTTCCATTGATTTTTGCTTGTCAATTACCAAATTAATAATTAAGGATGACAATTAAGTTGATAAATGAATCAATGATTACTCACTCTTCCTATATAAAATGATACTCGTTATCAGAATATAAACATCACATCAAAAAGTTTATGCTTCCGTTTTAATAACCATTATTTTGCATTACAGAAACACACTTTGTTGAAAAATGAGAAAATTCTCTTATGTTTTACAAAACATAAAATATGGGTTGTTATTTTGTACAGATAACTGATCACAGAATTAATTATTTATGACCAGACATTGCATTTTTCTACATACGAAAGTTTAAATAAGACCGACTAAGCAGACACAATCATTATGAACTTTGCTTGATATTCCAAAAGTCACTTACACTAATATATTTTACCAGTTTAATCATTACACTGATATTTACCTCTTCTTGTACTTCATCAACATTACTAACAAAACAGTTGTAATGATAATAATGATAAATTCCTCTTTCTCGAGTATTCTCTATAGTATAATGTCAAGATATTCGTTAATTATTTCCAACTGCCTCTTTATAACTTCCATCAATGTTTTGGAAATTGTCTTTAGTACACCTTTCTGTTTACAGTATGTATACCATCGTTTTTATTAAAAGTATATCTGTATCTTACATCTTGGATTTTTCTTCTAGATGAATATAATGAAGAATTAGAAAGCAAAACAGATTGGTAATCAGCCTGCTTAAAAAATTAGGAGTCATATCACTTGATCTTAAGTAGAACCTTAGTTAATCACTGAAAATTCATTATGTCGTTAAAAATAAAATAAATTAGTTTATTTACAATGTTCTGATGGTACATCTAGACACAGTGAAACTAACTAAAGTCACGATTCTATACTTTATTTAAAATTAATAATAAAGATTTGAACAATGAACATATTTCATATACAAATTAAATAATTTTATTTGTATACGGGAAAAGACATTAACAACTGATCGTTGCTAGTTCGTTTACGTCATACGTCTATTAAAAATTAATGTAAACGTTTTTTTTTGAAAAAATTAACTCCAAAAAGACATTTTTTTGAAGTATAAAAGACACATAAATCCTGTAGACTTGGTATTTTTTTCTAATAAACGTTTACTGTCTAATTAGAATGTTTGTCTGAATTTATGTAAAGGTTAATTCTTAGTACGGACTTTTAGTCTGAATGCCTTTATTTTGCTTAACTTTGAGATTTTTTTTTGTCACCGACATTATTTGAAACTTTTTATTGTCTATTTATGATTAAAACAAAAAAAGAATCCTTAAGTTCAATGTTTGTTAAAAGATTTGATGTCGGCGTTATATTTGTATTTTTGTTATAGTGTGATAAAGGGAAATGTAATAATGTAAACTTCATAAATTCTATCGAGTATTATGAATAGCTGGACTTGCTTTCACAATTTTAATATATAAAAGCCAAAATAAGGATTCAGCTAAGGTTAATATGTTAACTATGTTGACAGAATCTAATAATATATTAAACACTAGTTGTTTTGTCGGACTTCAACTCAAAATGTCCAAATTAATTCTACTCAACTCAGTCTAGTTTATATATATTTTTATTGATCAGATATAAAAGACTAATTCACTTAAATTAAATTAATAGTTTACTAGCCTATGTAGATTCACATAAGATACCTACATATATTTTGTTAAAGTTTGTGACTCAATAAAAAACACTGATAATACTATTTTGATTTGAACAAAAGAGCCTTTAAGTTTTGTTACTGAAAAAATTACTTGAAACCATTGATTCCACAACACTTGTTGTTCGCATTATCAGATTGTCATTTTGTGACAAAACAACTATTTCATTTAAAACACTAGTTATAAATGTCACGAATTTGAAACGGTTAAACCCAATCATTCACAGTTTTCTACTAAAACATTAATAATTCTACTTAGAATTAGTCACTAGTGAGTATATGGCCTTTTTAAGTTCTATAATAATTCCGTTTGCCTTACGAACTGAAATTAACTAGAGAAATAACTGAAAACCCCAAAATACTGAATAGCTACTTCGTTCTACTTTCAGACATCTCAACAGTGCCCTATATAAACTGTACTATATCAGATAAATGATCTATTTTCCTAATCAAGAAAAATCACCTAAAGATACCCAAATGAAACATCTAGTTACCTATATATATATCGATCATATATTCATTCATTTTAAACTTGTTAACTAAGAGACAATTTAAATTTGTCTCGGTTACAATGTTTCATTATCTGTTAGCATTGATCAATAGGTTTAATTTATAAAGTTTATTCATACATCATGAAAAGTAAATCTTTTTTTTTCGTTTCATTGGTAACAAATGTTTATCATAATACCAATAAGTTTTCAGTTTGAATCAATGAATCAATTCAATAAATAAATAAAAATATGTTAATCATTAAAATTTAACTTTATTAGATAACATACTTTCTCTTAATGGTTTTCGAAACAAATTTTTCTTTAAACGAAAAAAAAAAAGAGAAGATAAATCAATGAAAAGTAACTTTTAACATGGAATTTTACATCCATATTATGTCCAGAGTTTAATTTTTAATTAAGTTTCCAGCTACCTGTTAAAATTAGTTTTTTTTTTGAAAAAACAAACATTTTTTTCATGATTGGAAAAAAGAAAATCACCAACAAACACTTAACTCAATAGCTATTTTTAGACTTAATAAATATATAAAAATTGTCTAATTTGCACATGGTAATATAATAAGGGATACAAATGAATGAATAAAAAGAAAAGAACAAAAGTTAACAACTTTCTTTAAGTATAAAATAATGATATTGGTAGGTTTATTTATTCGTATATATTTCAATGTATAAAAAGTGATATACAGAATACATATATGTACAATGCTGTTTTTTTCCAGCCTTAAAGATAATTCCAATCTTTGTTAGTTATTGTTGATTGTACAATAAGCATTATCTATATAGATTATAAATGATTTAGAGAAAATATATCTTCAATCGTATTACATCATTTTAAAGTAGTAATTTTAAGTAGTGAGTTATTTTTTCTGGTTAGTGTCTTTGAGCGAGTCAGTTTTCTATGGGAAACTTCTTCGACACTACGGGGTTCCTGAAAAGATTGTCAACATTATCCGGAACTCATGTAACGGACTACAGTGCAAGGTCGTGCATGGAGGACAGCTGACAGATGAACTCCAAGTAAGCACCGGAGTCAGAAAAGGCTGTCTACTCTCTCCTTTCCTCTTTTTTCTGGTGATCGACTGGATTATGAAGACCTTGACATTTGAGGAAAAACACGGCATACAATGGACAGCTCAGAATCAATTAGACGATTTGGGCTTCGCAGATGGCCTAGTCCTCCTATCGCGTACACATGAACAAATGCAGATAAAGACAGCCAGTGTAGCAGCAGTCTGTCTCTGCATCAGTAGGCCTCAACACACACAAGGGGAAAACCAAGGTCCTCAAATTCAAAACGAAGAACAACAACCCAATCACTCTTGATGACGAAACTCTGGAAGATGTAGAATCCTTCACATACCTGGGAAGCATCATCGATGAACAAGGAGGTTGAGATGCAGACGTAAAGGCGAGGATTGACAAAGCAAAAGCCGCACTGCTACAATTGAAAAACATATGGAACTCAAAACAACTTACAACCAATATCAAAGTGACAATCTTCAATACGAATGTCAAGGTAGTTCTACTGTACGGAGCTGAAACTTGGAGAACTACAACAACCACCATCAAGAAGGTACAAGTATTTATAAATAGCTGACTTCGCAAGATACTCAACATCCATTAGTCGGATAACATCAGCAAAAGCCATCTGTGGGAGAGAACAAACCACATTCCAGCTGAAGAAGAAATTAGGAAAAGACGATGGAAATGGATAGGACATACATTACGCAAATCGTCAAACTGCATCACGAGACAAGCCCTAATTTGGAATCCTGAAGGGAAACGGAAAAGAGAAAGGCCTAAGAACACATTACGTCGGATACTAGAAGCAGATATGAAAAGGATGAATAGGAACTGGAAAGAGCTGGAAAGGATTGCCCAGGACAGCGATGGATGGAGAATGCTGGTGAGCGGCCTATGCTCCTTCGCGAAGAGTAACAGGCGTAAGGAAGGAAGGAATTTTAAGTAGTCACTAATAATTATGAAAAGAAAATATTCAATCATATTTGTTTAAGTAAGTATTACACTTTTTGAAAAGAAAACTAAAATGTGAATTTCTTTTAGTTAATTCGAAAAGATTATTAACTTAATTTGTAACAGTTAGTCATTAATATTAGTTATTTGGCTTTCTAGTTCTTACCAGTTTCATAATACATATGTCAGTTAATGATCATTAATGCATTAATCAATCCATTAATCTAATGGTTTATTGGAATAATACAAGTGAAGTTGATATATTTTCTAATCACTTGCTTCTAAATATAATCAACAAAGATAAATACATCATTATTTTAAATTATTATGTGCAATTATTAGTTTTCTCACAGATTTAAAAATGTTTATTAAGTCTACAAGTATTCCCTTTTCTTTTAATTAAATTTTAACATTATTAATACTTACGATGTATATTGCCAATCATTGACTTCATTCGAAATATTTTGCTTTTGATTACTGTCAACAACAACAACAACAAAAACTAATTTATATACATTTTATTCAATAAATTATATTGGTATTATGTATTCTGAAGATTAGTCCAATAATTCAATTAATTAATAACTATTAATCATAATGTAGACAATGGATGAAGTTCATATTATAAATAAATAAATACATGAAAGAATTAAAACAAAATGAATATCAGTTTAAAGCTTAGAATAAAAATAAATATTTCTGTCGATTATAAGATATTAATCAATGTTATCTTGTCTAGACTGTATTATTATTTATTTAATTATAATATAGTCACTAAGCTAATCACCAATATTTTTTATTATGTACCTAGTTTAATTCTTTATTCCTGGTACCCTCTATTTATCTTTACTTATGAATGTAGAAATAAGAGAAATATTGAATTATTAACTAAATGTAGAGGAAAACTTTTTCAACACATTCTGTAATACAAAATATTTTTCACTTGGACTAGATTTTTTATTTTAATATAGAACTATTTACATTATAGAAATTATTTCCTTATGGTTGAGTGTAGACATTTTTCTATGATACTTACATACTCACGTGACCCTTTAAAGCAGAGCACAGGCCACTCACCAACATTCTCCATCCAACTCTGTCTTAAGAAACTTTTGCCAATTGTTGTTCATCCTTTTGATATCTGCTTCCAATTCCCAACACAATGTGTTCCATAGTCTTCCTCTTTTCCATTGCCCGTTAGGATCTCAAGTTATGGTTTGTTTCCCGATGCAGTTTGATGATTTCCGTAGTATATGTTCCATCCACTTCCAGAGTCTTTTTTTAATATTCTCTTCACTTGAAAGCTGGTTTGTTATCTCTTACAGTAGACTGATGCTGATGGTATCTTTTCTAAGATAAATCAGTATTAACTTTTTAATATAATCAATCTGGTTCTTTGCAAATAATATGCTGAAAGAACTTTTTAGATATGATAGAATCTAGTATATTTAATCAGTTTCTATATATAAGTTGTTAAAGATTAATATATTGGAATGGTTTATTTTGAAAGTATGAATTTGATCACCAATAACTCGTATGATTTTTTTTAATACCCGGCTAAGAAATACTGAAAATAGAAAGCTTAAAATATAAATGTTTTTGCAAATCAATTCATTGAACAAACAGAATATACTTCATAAGACAATCAGTAAATGGAACGATTTAAACTAAAATTTAATTTAATTAACTTATTCAGAAAAAAACAGTACCTCAAATTCAATAATCTATGCATACTTTGAATTTGAAGTCAATCAGTTTGATTTGCAAAAGACAATCTTTCGATTTTCAGGCAATTTACACCTAAAACGCAAATAAATCCATTATTCTGCAAAAATTAATAAGCTAATTGTGTACATTAACATATTACACGCACCTAAAGTATAAACATTGTAACCGTAAAAAAGAAACCCTTTTCTATTTCCTGAAGTGAATGAAATATCAAAAAAAAAGAAAAATTTATGCTGATGACACTTTTATTGATCGTAGAAGAACTTTCCATTCAACAAAGAGTTGATATTTGATTATGAAACATTTTATTGTACTTTTTTAGGTTCCTTCAACAAAATGAAGAAATGTTTATCTATTAAGTATTTTAAAAAATCTCAATTTTAATTTTATTTACCAAAAAAAGAAAAAAAAGTAAAAGAAAATATGCACTTCATTATGAGATGAGAAAGAGGAAAATGAAATAAATAAATAATTAGAAAAATAAATTTTTAAGTACATGATGTAATAAAAACTGATATACATTGATCTATACATAAGTATATCTAATCATTATAAACAACACGTTGAATAAATCAGAATAATAGTTAAATCATTTAAAAAAAACTTTTAATCACTAGGCCATAGAAATGATTTGGTCTTGGAAACAAAATATAAAAATAATTCAAACATTGTATATGTATAATACGAAAAAAAATACAACTTTATCAACTGTCTGAACAATATAGCCAAATAAAAAATATATTTTGTAAGATTGTAAACATTTTCAACTGTTTATCGATTAGGTGAAATTAGGCGATAAACAAAATATTTAATATATATATATATATATATATATATATATATATATATATATATATATATATATATATATATATATTCAGGAGATTGCAACAACAACATGTAGATGTTATAAAAAGCCAACGTTGTAGATTTTTAAATTCACTTGATGTTGTACCTGGACCGCAGAGTTGATGTTCACTCTGGGACTCGAACCCAGTACAGTTTGCTATATCCACTTAGCTACTGAGTCCTGATAGCCATATGCTTGTGCACTAGGGTGAAGTTTAAATTCACTTGGTGTCGTTTTACTTGTATCTTCCCATAGTTGTTTAGGACTGCAATTGATCCGTCTCATAAATATCAACTCTGGGATGTTGGTACATTCAACTGACGAGTCCCAAATGGGATAAAGTGTGCGTCCTGGATTCCACTGATAGGCACTATCCATCTTTGCTTAAAAAGCTTGTGAGTTATAGATTTTTCTTACGTTAAACACTTTCTACAAGGATAAATTAAGGTAGATTATTATTTATTGATTAAATAAAACCAAGAAAATTTATTGACAATTAAACAAAAGTTAAGATTTGATTACATTTTCACAGATTTCCAGTCTTAAGTTTTTCTAATAAAAGAAAACCATTGGTCAAGCCAGTTTAGGAAAAATACATTCCAAAATATGTAATCAATATAACACCGATTAATATGCGATCTATAAAAATAAGCAAAGTAATTCTTAAAAATATTAAACATTTACAGTTGATTATTTCATATTGCATAACTTTTTTGAATGGATTCTTTTTTATCACAATCAAAGGCATGATAGACAATGTTACAATAAATACGAGAAATGAATCAGATACAGATGTTCCACAAAACAAAACAAAAAAACTATGATAGGAACAACAGTAGTAGTAGTAGTATTAGTAAAAACAGGATATAAATGTATCATTAAATAGGCAGATTAACAAGTAGGTATTTAATAAAAACATTTAATATTTTAGTAGATAAATCAATTAATGGGAAGATTAGAAGTTAATTGACTTCACTTGTAAATAAGTAAAATATGTATAAATAATTAGTTGGATCATCAAGCAAGTAAATGGTTAGATAGTCATTGAAGTGAACACTAGACCGCACACTTAAGGAAGCACAAACTTAACCAAGAAACTAAGTATATAAGTGAAACATGAAATCAACTGAGTAGGATGGATCAATCATTTTACATTCTTCAGATCGTATCGTTTGGTAGTGACAAGTTGTCCTCGAAATTGAACAAGTTCTATCCATAATGCCTATTTAAAAAACAACTACATGCGCATAAGTAATTGTTTTTAAGATGAAATTCTCCAAGATATGGTGCCAAGTTGTAACTGGTAAATTTTAATCTCGTCATAATCGCTATTAAACCATGGTTACATAATGTCTCCTTTGGACCACTCAATTTCTACCCCCAAGATAATGTTATTGTACTCGCTCCCAGCTATAAAGGACGTGGTTATGACTTCATATCACTTTAAGAATGTGCATTGTTGAAAAGTATTAAACTAGAACAAATCAGCTACTGTCTTTAATTTTTATTACTCAATAGTATTGTTTCGTTAGGCTATCACAGTGCAATATACAAAGCCTTGCAATCATTTTATAACGCTATGAGACTTACAATTTGTAAGCATTTGATGATGTTTGCTCTTTGAAAACCAACAAGGAAAAATAAATTTTGGCTTGATCGATTGTTAGCTAGCAATTACCAAAAAAATGACTTGCTTAGTTAGCCTGAAAACAGCTTATCCTGTAGCTCTTCTAGGGCTACTGTCGGTCCCGATTTCAGGTAAAGGAGGGGTGTTGGGGATGCGGTCAGCTACCCCATTCAGTTGAAAATAAGTTTTCTAAAAATCGATGACCAGAATAAACAAATTAAACCACTTAAACGCTGCCGTCCTAGTTGAAGATAAAATTATGACACCTCATAATGAAGCCGAGATTCTTCGGAATTCACAAAGCTGATGCCTCTCCTAACAATCAGAATAACAATTAATGTAGGTACATAGAATGTCCGGGTAATTTGGGAGACCAGAAGGATCAATCAACTAGCTACGAAAATGACGAGATGTAAATTGTCTGTGCTCGAAAACAGTGAAACCCATTTGACCCAAGCTGGATAGAAAAGGATAGACATAGAAAAGATGGTGCTGTACTGTGGTCACAGAGAAGAAAATGCTCCTCATACTGAGGGAAACGCTGTGACGCTGTCCGAAGAAGCACGAAATGCACTTACAGGGTGAGAATCTTACGGGTCCAGGACCATCAAAGCACCCTTCAAAACAAAGAATGAAGGAATCACAATGAATATTATACAATGTTATGCACCCACCGACAATATCAACGATGACAATAAAGATCAGTTTTATGAGATGCTGCAATCAGTCATAACTTGGTGCCCAGGAAAAGAACTGACCATTATGATGGGAGACCCAAACACCAAAGTTGGAATGGACAACACCTGATATGAAGATATCATGAGACGACATGCACTGACTGGCAGGAAAGAACGAGAATAATGAGAGATTTGAAAATTGATGTGCATTCAGCAAATCGGCTATAGGTGGCGAAAATTCCCATACAAATGCATACACAAAGCTACATGGATCTCACGGGATCACACCACAGTGAACCAGAAAGGTCATATTTGCATAAGTAAAACTTCACAAGGACAATGGAAGATGTGAGAACCAGGAAAGGAGCTGACATGACTTAAGATAACCAACTGGTGGTGGCCAAGATGAGACTGAAACTATAGAAGCACTGGATAACTGGTGGAACAGCATTACAAATGTTCTCTGAAGCCTTCCTTCGAGATACTGACAAACTCGACCGATTCAAAATAACTCTCGAAAACAGGTTCCAAGCCTTACAAGATCTAGTGGAAGAAGAGGAAATTATTATGGAAGACGATTGGAAGAAAATCACTAACTTCAACGTGTCGGGAGGTACTTGGCCTCAAGAATCATCATTAGGAATGAATCTTTATTGAAATCTTGGACAGTATTCAAGAACGGAAGAATGTGAAGGCAGCAATTAAAAATAGCCGAAAGTAAACAGAGATAGTCAAGGCACAAATTGAACACACTGAAATAAACAAGCAAGTGAAGAAGAGCATTAGAACTGACAAGTGGAAATACGTGGAAAACCTAGCAATGACAACGGTAAAAGCTGCAAGACAAGGAGATATGAAGTAGCTATATGACATGACGAATAAACTATCAGTGGTAAAATAGTAAGCCAATCTGACCAGTTAAGGTCGAAGAAGGTAAGACAATCACCGAGATTCAAGAACAGAAGAACAGATGGGTAGAACAGTTGGAAAGACCGACCCCACTGACATCGGGCAGCACACACAAACTTTCTATCATGTCACCCACCAATGATTGAATCAGTATGGCCAGGCAAGTCAAGATTGGGAAAGTGAATGACTAGACGACAAATATTGAAGCACTGGAGTTTGACGGAAGTAACTGCCAAGATGCTCCACATATATTGTGATTGAGAGGAAGCAAGTGACATGACAGACCGGGAGTAGGATACCTCATAGGGAGATCTGAGAAAATGTAAGAACCAAGGGGCATCTCCTACTGTGAGTACCAGGAATGTTTCAACAGAGTGTTGATACCTGGATGAAAGATTCCATAGATTCAGCAGATCAACAGATCGATTCCGTGTGAATTGGTCGTACACAGATCAAATCGCGACACTGAGGAACATGTATTGGTTGAAATATTATAGAAATGTTTAATCAAGAATTAACATTATATGAAATGTGAATCGCTTCATAAATATTTGGTCAATAAATGAGACAATTTTGAGATTTCATTGACTTTTAGACTGATTCAGCAACAACAAAAAAGAAACAACCTCAAACTTAACCAATGAAAACCTTAATTTGAGTAAAACGAACAAGAGTTTTAAACAAAATGATTAAGTATCATATTATTTATTTCCTTAAATATAATATACAGCACGCAAAACCCATATATTTTTGTCGTGTACATTTCCAAAGCATTTTTCTTCCTTTAATCCAACTTTCATCTTGTATTTTTTTACTGGGTAAATGGTAACTTGTGCATATCAAAACTTCTTACTATTACTGTTTAATCCAATGAAATAATCATTTGTTAAATGCTCATTATACATATTATTGCTGTATAGTTATAACTTTTGGATGTATAAAGTAATTTGACTGTAAAATAGTTGAGTAATTCAGTAATATGAAAACTTTAACGAACCATTACTCTGGTTGGTTAACAAAAAACGGCTTAGATCTGCTAACATTTCAATGTTGAAAAATAATTTTGACTCTAGTCAAGGTTATTCACCAAAATTTTTTAAAAAATTTATTTGCACCGTCAAAATAATTGACTCAAAAGAAACAGGAATTTAAAATTGTTCCAGCTTTAAAACATCGACAATTCGTCAATTCAAGCCTGAACTCCATGTACTAATATACCATATCTAAAATCTTGTTCTTTCACTATAATAAAGTTCTTAATTATTACATATATATCCTTATCATTTGAAATTCCCAAACAATCCATAACCTAATCCAATCGTGTCTCAAAAGACAATTATATAAGCTAAATAATTGTAAATAGGATTGTACAACCTTAATATATGACATCGTTGAAAATAAAATATTCTTCTATCTCATTAAATTTCCCTACAGCAAACGAACAAAAATGAAGAGAATGAGATTCATGACATACTGTAGATCATTTTATACAGCTTTTTAAAAATGAATATATGATCATACTAATAAAAGTGTATATCTCTTATAATTCATACATAAATTTAACTTAGTCACTTAATAAGACAGTCCAAACTATAAATTCCTATCTGTCTATTTGTAATCTAAATATTATTATTATTAGAAGCTTTATTCAACATTATATTATAACTTGATGAAATATCTAGATCGGAGGAACAGGTAGCCCAGATATTCAAGCAGGCCGCCAAAGATAGCTTAGTGGTAGTAGTAAATATGATAATTATTCATGAAAAACTTTTTCCATTGTATCAAAAGAAATTAAATAGTTCCATTGTTTGTTTATTGTTATTTTGATCATTAACAAAATATGTTTTATAAAAATGTTCCATGAAAGTAAATTTCTGCTAATATTACTAATAATAGTTCATAAGAATTATAAATGTCTGTTGAACAACAAGGATAGTTCCCAGGGGAGAGAAATCAATATTATTTTATCGACAAATATAAATCAAGAAATGTCAAACAGATATTTTTCTTACTTTATTTTTTGGATAACAGTTACAAGTACCATTGTGAACAAAGAAATCAAGTGAGGAAGACCAATTTAGAATCTTTACTTTGATCACAGAGTGGTTTGGTAAAATATGAAAACCATACATTAAATACATCATTTGCACATCATCCATTAGTTTCCGTTTATATATTCATGATTCTTTCAATTCCATTGTTATTGAGATTACTTTTACCTACTCTTTCTGTTTTCTTTAACTAAATCTACGCAATCTTCTGTATGCCTGCATTCCACTTCCTATTGATGCTACATACTACTTATATCTATCAACATAAGTAGCATACACTCCAGTACAGTTTCATATAAGATACTCGTAAAAAATGATGTTTGATATATCTTCAGTGGTTATGCGATCAATAATGATTAGTAGGAAGATCATTTTGATAATGAAAGATGTTTAGAAGGAATTTGAATAAATTAAATGGATTATTCACAAATTAACAATTCAGTAAATATTAAGCAAGTAATAATCAACCACCAGTCAGAAAACATTAATTACACTAAACTAAATTTCAAACAGTAAAATATGACAAAACATATAACTACTTAACAAACTGTTAAGTCAAGTAGATATTCAAAGCTTTGTAAATAAGAAACAAATATATAATTAATTGACTGAAATTCTCTATATATACACTGATTAAACATTTAGTAGCTTGTGTAGACCTAAATATTGGTGGAATTTTGTTTGTTGTTTTTGTGTTTGAAACTAAACAAAGTGTACTCCTTTTAATGTCAAGTGATTGAAGACAACTAATCAAGAGACCCTAGTTTATATCTTGTTCGATTCGGCATTCATCAATAAACCAGATCTGGAATCATTTTGAAAGTTATGAATCAAAATGACTGCCTTAATATTGTAAAAGCGTTTTCCTGATAAAATACAACTAATGAGAAGTTATGTTCTAAAGCTTCATCCAAATTACCTCTGATCAATTAGTGTCAAATATACGCTGTTAACATTATTACATAAGATACCTGCTATTACTTCAAGGCTAGCAATGGAACCCAGTGCAACAGTATGATAATGTTTATAAAGGTGTTTTCCAATAGATTAACAGTTCGAGCAGGAATGATCGAAATATCAGATACCTGTTTTCAAACAATCTATAATTTTAATGATAATCAAGTGTTATCAAATGATACTATTACATATCACTGTACTATATAAGTATGTCCTGACATATATCGACCAAGGTAGAAAATAGCAAATGCTAGAAATAATGTTAGTTATCTATTTGTCACAAGTTTAATTTGATTACAGCTCAAAATGAGTCAGGCTGTGAATAGTTAGAGACACAATGTCCACTCTTATTTCCCTTTTCTTCTCTATTTTAGTCATTTATTATATATGTGATAAATTTCGATGTAGACAGAAAAATCAAAGAATATGTGTCCTGGTTTATTCTAGTTCTCACTTTCATACGATATAATCGGTAATACACGCATACATGTACAAAATCGACCATATTGTTGTTCATATTAGCTTGCTTAGTATATAAATTTTTAATAATAACAGAATGCAGTCAGAATCAAGGAAACAGAAATATTTCAACAGATTTTATTGTTGTATTACATTTGTTGTTATAAATGTTTGATTATTGAATATTTGCAGGTCAATCCAGCACAAAGGAATCTTCTAGTTGAACTAATAAAATGAAAACAAAAGGGAAAAACCGGCTTAATTAGAAACATATATAATGCAAGATTAACAATTGTTGTACAAAAAATTTATATATCTGCTGTTTATCTCATCAGTAGTTGTAAGAATACGTAATTATAGGTGGAAATAATTGGCAGCCAGTTGATTCCTTCATTCCCTCCTCATCACTTCCTGTACACAATCATAAATCAAGTGAAATCTTTTTTTCCTATACATATTAAACATCGTGGTCCAGATAACCAGTTGAGCTAGAATAAACTCTGACCTGAAGATCTCTTTGTTTCATGAAGATAAGGTTTAGATTTTTATTTGTGTTGGGATACCCAGAATATTCCTCGGAAAATATTCAAAGGGGCCATGAAAACTCTGGGAAATATTTTATACAGTCAGCACCGAATAGAAGTATTTCAGAAACATCTAGAAAATGAAGAGTCGCGTGTCACATTTCCGATTGGATGATTATCCATCCTGATATCATGTTTGGTAGGGTTCGAGAACATTCCAGAAGTTCAGAGTCATCTAAAATGCTATGAATACCCTCGATTTCTCGTACATCAACTAACGTTTGAATAAAGCGTTCTTCCGACAAGTTGAGCTTTTTCTCTCGTGTTCAAGCTGTCGTGTAGAGCTTGAGAAAGAAACCTGTATGAGGTATTTGTATCTATAATCTGATAATCTTTAGAGCAGAGAAATAAGATTAGTGACCTAATTTAGAACAAGTTTATCAAACAACTAGTGAATGATCTACAGTCAAAGCGCTTTAGATAGCATTTATTGAAAATGTCTACAGGTATGAGAGGCTAGGTTAACCACTAAACTATATCATCATCATCAAATATTGAAGTGAATAAATAAAAGTGCAGGGGTACTTATTACTTCATAATACAACGACATAAAAATTTTTTGAGACAAACAAGTACAACCCTAAATTTCATTGAGCTCAGAATGATGCCATCATGTGATTGGTAATCTGAACACTATACCAGTTCTTAAGCCCACTCTTCAGCATGAGGAGTAGTGTTAGTTCTTTATTCCTATCTAGAAGTTGACGTATTTACATTACTTCCAGAAATAATGTGTCAGATACTTAAAGTACTAATAACATAATTATTCCTATAATGTCTTTCAGAAATCCGTGATCGTTATATCAACACTCTTCATTCTGCGTAACTGAACTTGACCGTAAAAGTAAATCTGTCGTATTTTCACCTTTCATTTTTATCTGAATTATAATAGTAAGTCTGTATATTGGTTAGGATTTCAGCGCCTCAACCTTTCAATGGAACACACTTAAAACTTCTAACAACGTTATGTAATTTGTTTCCCCTTTGTTTATCCTGATATCTTACATTCAATATAACTTATTCAGGATGTATTACAAAAGGAAGATACAAAGTACTTCTTTATTCTAAGTATTTTAAATTGAATGATTCAAAACATTTATTAAAGACAAAAAACCTAACCATTTTAAATAGTCATATCAATTTGTACATTTTCACGAAAATGAATTATGCTTAAACACATAGATATATACGTATATACACTCCCCTGACTAATGATGTCTGAAATTTAGTCTGTATGGTAGGTGTTTTCATTTTGACAGTCTGTATTATTTGTCACATGGTATTCGCTGTATGTATTAGGGGGATATATAAAAAAGGGAACAGTGATTTAAATTTTGTTAACACATTGTTTAGCTTACCTAAGGATGACATTATTTTGTTCTCATTGGACTGGAAAAAAGACAGTTGCATAAATTTATTTCAATAATAAAGTATTTTTGTCTGAAGAAAAAATGGCTCAAAGGAATTGTTCTAAAATAGTATTCTACAAAAAACACGATTATAAATATTCACTTATACATAGTGCAGATTAATATATATTATGTCTGTACATAGACTAATCTCCAATCATTGTATCTATGATTCATACAAACGTGTTTCCAATAAAGAACTTTACTATAATGTTTGCTTTTCAATATTTGAATTATTGATCAAAATAAACATGAAGGTTAGAAAAAAAAATTATTTTATATCATATTGTTTGACAGATTATATCAAACAAGAAATGAGACTCGTTAATAAGTGGTGTTAATGTTAATTCTCGAGACTCATCTCTGAAAATATCAGAATATAAATAACTCGACTAGTGATTGATTGATAAATAAATGTATTTGTTTGTTTTTGATATTAGAATTTAAAGTTTTCATATCGCTGATTTAATTCAACTTCATTGTAACTGTTGGTATATCTTCAATGGAAGAATTATTTAAACAACACATATCAGGAAGTTTATTCAGTAATATAAACAATAAACTGAACATTAGACTTCATTAATGTCTCCAACGAATTTCTATGAAACAGTGCATTAAATAGTATTACATATTCCGAAATATTATGTATTGCTTTTTAGTGAATTTACTAACTAAAATATTATAAAACAACGAATAACTAATTTATTTGATCATTCAACCTAACATAAAACAACATGCTATAAAGCTATGCATAGTGACCTGATCACTATGGTATTTGTATACCTATATATATATAATTGATTGCAGATTTTAGAGATATATGTAGCACAATTTATCTATTGAACTACAAAACAAAAATGGTATGAATTTCAAATAAGAAAAAATAAGGATCCTATGGCAAATTGGTTTACAATTTTATGATACTGAAGGAAATATGATAAATTCTTAACAGAACTATAAAAATAGTTTAATCAGTTTCTTGATATTATAAACATTGCAATAAAAATGGTTTCGTATTTCAGTATTTTTTTACTTTTTTAAGTATTCAAATACTATAAAAATATAACTATATAAATTCGATTAAAATTGCAACGGAGTAAAGAAATCAATCGTTTATCTGATACGGAATTTGTTGAACTACGAAGACATAAAATTATTCATTGGAGATTTTCATCGATCAAAGAACTACTAACAGAACTAAGTGTTGAATGATTTAGTTAGTTCATAAATAAATCCAGAATACCGAAAACACTTTATAACGCTATTAATACTAGCTAACTTCAATGGAACCCAGTTATCGGTATTTCCTATTCAGTTCAACTAACTAGTTAACAGATAAAACATTGGTTAGATTCTATTAGGTAGTTTCTATTTCTATCCCTATTTGACTCCCCCTAAATCACTCATTTCACTGGAACATAGAAAGGTTAATCCAAAGTAAAATATTATATCCTTGCTACTGATCAAGTAAAAATGTTGGACCATAGTAGAGTTGCAGCTGCGTTTTCTACCATCCAGTTTTGGTCTTTCTTCAGTATTTGAATTTTACAAGGGCTATCTATTAATTTGCTGAAAATAACTCAAATGCATAGGAATCTGAAAACAATGTGCTTCTCACTAAAAGGAAAATAACTGACTTCGAGTCAGTGGCATTAATAATAATAAGTATGATATAGAAAAAAGACTGGTCAATTTCATTTCGGTAACAAATGAATGCTTATAATGTCTGGAAAACTAAATTCATTCTCACCTCCCTTCCTAACAAATGAAATTTCCACAAGAATAGAATAAAAAGGCAACAGGAAAAAAAAGTTTCCTAGGCCTATTTATACTATTAAAAAGTTCACATTTACATGAAGCTATATTTATTAAATGCAACCAAGCAGTATGAAGTTCTATGTTTATTCTAAAACAAAGAATAAAGATTTTGATTATGTCTAGTAAATTTATAATTTTATCTGTCATTTAATCTTTGCTTATAAAGTCATAAATTAAGATATGTGGAAGTGGGATTAAGTTAAATGACTTATTTTCCCCTGGATTGAAAAATGTATCAAGTATTACTTAATAATCATTCTAATTTGTATTTATCGGTTTATAACAATAGTTCACTTAAAACTTTGATGAAATTTTACTAAATTCCTTAAAAGAATGTATTCCAATCTGACGTTGGCTGGTTGTTGCCAGTAATCTGCAACATTATGAACGTTTATGTTGATGGATAGATATGAAGTTCGAATCTGAAAACTAATAAAAAAAACTCATTCAGATCACCATTAACAAAATGGTGAACCTAATTACGGAAAAACACTGATCATAGGTTTATAACTGACACAAACCTGTCTATCTCATTATTATTGACTAAATTATGTTTGTTATTGTCTTTAATTTGACCTTTAAATGCATTGTTTTTAATTAAGCACAGTAGTTGTCTCTATAGTCATTGGATAAACATTATAATTGGCCAAATTCCAAATTTTCTGTATAAAATTTATTTACTTTCAAGAAACATTGGTCAATATCTAATGAACATCAGTCTTGTTTACATTAAAGAAGTAATGACGAATGTTTTAAACGGTTTGTCGTATCATCACTTGGTTGAACCGTTCGAATAAATATATAAATTCACTATTTGAATTATAATACAATATACAAAAACCTGATAAAAGCCGAAGTAGCCTAAATTTAAAGTTATGGTGTGATAAATTCCCCAAGTAAATTCAATATGCGCTCATAAGAATCAGTCAAACGTTCTATTATCTTTAAACTACAAACATTTATAAGTTTTATTTATGAAAATGACAAAAACTATTTCAATTTAATATGATATAAATAAATGAATAGATAATTTAATATCAGAAGGGGTTTTGCGCATATTATAGTTACTTTGATTGTTGAGATCATGAGTCGATTGAAGGTAGACCACTATGGAAAACCTGAAAGTGGCCGTCCAGTGCTTCAAAGTTTTTCATGATGATCTAGCTTCAATTGACTCATGATCTCAACTATTAGAATAGATAACTATTGTATGTTGATGAAAAATATAGAACTGCTTCATGAATTATGATTTATTAATTAATACAGAAAATTTCAATTTCGTTCAATAAACTAATGAATTGGTCAAAGTCATAGTTAATCTTGTATTCATTACTGAAATAATTATGATTTTCTATATCATTTTACTGCATATTATATAATCTAAAATTGATTTTATGAATGTTCAGTGTAATTTAAGCAAACAACAACACAAGAATAAGTAATGAAATCCCAGAAGAGTCAGTAAATTTTCCATAGCTGTCTAAATAATCTGAAAAGGATAATAATATATTATACTAGATAATAATCCTGGTAAATATTCCACAGAATAAGTTATTCTATTTCAAAATTAGTTCCTGTATTATATTCACGAGTAAATCACATTAGACTGAAAAATCTTTCCATTCGCTTACACATATTGTGTGCATAATTATATATTCATTAGGCAGAACATATTTAACTTAAGAGAAAGAATGAAATATTCTCAATTTATTGAAATACATAAGACTCTAAATATTATATTTCAAGTCGGTACTGATGTGTTTTGGTTAACTAGCAACAACTGTTAACCTTTAATCAAATATTGAAAGGGAACATTCATATACGTGATATGTAGCTGCTTTAATCTATTAAAATGTGAACTAATTTTCATGGAATATTGACTTCTTTGATAACACCGCTTAATATGAATCAATAGTAAATACGTTAATAAGATAGATTTTTCTCTAGAATCTTCGAAAACACTTGTTTTATAATTGAACTAATCGTAAGAACTTTATTAACAAAGTCTACATCTAGCTCAGTGGTTCATGATAAGTTAAACATACGACAGTGTTATCATTGTTTTATTATTAAGAATTCATTACGACTAAACAATACGGGTCAGTAAACAAGAACACTTTACTTTCTGAAACACTAAAAGGACACATAATATAAACTTTCTCGAAAAGAAAATACCTTTCTCTTTCTGAAACTTAGAATGTTCACTCTGAATTATCGATACAACACTTCCTATAAAATCAATATCACTTAGACTCTTATAACATTCATTACTATTAACGTTATTTTAACAACTTCTTAATAGAATGAACTTTTAATGGATGATTTATCTTCAAACTTGACTGTCAATCAAAGTTTTTTTTATTTCGTAAGATGATGGAAAGTATTCCTTTTCAGTTTATGTTTCGTAACGAAATACCAATACGAGGTAGACCGTAATCGCTACTATCCATTGTGGGTCTTATAGTTACAGAAAAACGATTTAAAATTAAGATATTATGCGGTACAGCTCTCTGGTAGAGAATTATTGTTAATTGAAATGTGAATAAACAAAAGAAAATACAAGTCAAATATGAAAGTTTTGACTAACAAACCATAACTACTATATCTACACTTGAAGATAAAAACTCAAAGCACTAATTACCATCATGTAATTTTTTTTAGTAAATATAACTTTCCGAGAATTGACCATCGTACAAATTTTATGTTTGTATATAAATATCATCTACTTTGCCATTTTAAACTCTTTTAGCTTCGATCGTTTAGTCGTTTTCGAGTTTCCTTCTAGCATACTGTTTAAAAAGTGAGCAACCCCAAGTTTGAATCCCGTGAGATTTTGATGGACCGCCCAAAAAGAGTGATCATTCGACTGATTTAAAACAACTTAAAATCCACAAAACAAATTAAATATAATATTATCATGAAAATAAATTCATTTGTGAAGTTGAATTAGTGATTCAATTACCGTACTCTGTATGTATGAAGGCTGGCGATAAGTTAGGCCAAACAAACATACTGTTCAGTCTTAAGTGATAAGAGATACCGACAGCTCCACGTAGTTAATCAAGGTTTGTCTTGACTTTCTGAAGCCATAGATACACGTTATTGATAAAAAAACCTTGCTTAGTTTTTTGCAACAAATTTATATTTGAGTTTATCTACACACTTTGATCTGAGATAGTCGAAAAAAGCTTCCTACTTATTCTGGTTGTATCAATATCGGAAATTGGATGATCTACCAACATAACAGCCTAGTAAAAATACCGCCATGCTGCAGAAAAAAATAGTTTTAGTGGTACTCATTCTTTCGTATTAATATCAGTCGACTCCACATACCTGTAAGATTTTAATATCTGTTATATAACTTCAGTTATAGTTGTCATCTAAAATTTCACAGAAATACAGTAGGAAATTATAAACTAAAATGAACTACTATTCTATAAATGAACCTTCAGAAACTAGTCATAAGATAGTCAAAATTCACTATCACACTCCACTCCTCACTATTCACAGAATTTCATACATCGAGGTGCAAAGTTACAATTCCGTTAAATAATTCTAGATTAGGATGAATCGTAGATGAGTTTTACGAGGTATTGAAACATGGATTAACTGGTTAATAACAATAAGAGTCATGATATCGTAATCAGTTTTTACTTGAATATTTAACTGCTTGGTAAATAAAGCTTAATCTCAAACTTTAATTCTTCCAGCGTATATTTTAATCTTCTTTTGATAACAAACTACTTGAGATGGAACAAAAATAAGCATATTAATAATGACCTAGTATGTGTCAATGCTATTGATAATTACTTTTTTATGTACACAATAAACATAACTAAGTTTGTAACTGAACTGAGAAATATTTTCACGAGAAAAACAAGCAAACAAACGGAAAATAGTTTATGAAACATTAGAAAGTGTAGTGAAAAGTTGCAACTGAACGATTTGTTTGATCAGTCATATAGTTTCACGAATTAAATATGATTGGCAAAATGATAACTTAATCACCAAATATTAATGTCCTTCTTCAAAAACATTTTACGGTCAATCACGGAGTGAAAGTCGAAAATAAACGTTGCTAAAAAGATTTGAATTAAAAAGGTCCACAGTTTCCACTCAATTGCCTCCAACCATCCAAAATTACAACATAATATACGCGATGTCTAGTAACTTCATCGAAAGAGTTTGATAACCACTAACGTACTAAGTAGACATAACAATGGCCAGTATTCACTTCTGCAGGAGGTCGGTCGTGTCCCGAATAGTTTAGCAGTAATGCCGGAGGTGGTGAGAGTCAGCCCACCTTCTCGAAATGCTCTCACGTGGCCACGTGTATACAGCCACTGCCAGGGAACTCCTACTCACTACCTTCTCATGGGGGGGTTCCCACGAAATCGAGAGGATTAAAAGCGAATGCCTGTTTTAACCGGACTGGTGAACATGGAGGATCCACCTAGGGAAGTTGGATAACTCTGATTCCAAACCAATTGTGCACATGGGATCCAGTGGGAACAAATGGCGTATGAGCCGATTATTGGCCACCGGCTACTATGGGACTGCATCTCTTGACGTTGCTCCGCTGCCTTGTGGATCGCACTCTTGGGCCGAAGGCTCCAGGCGCGGACCCGTATGAAAACCACTTTTTTCGGCCTGGGCACCGGACAGCATCTCAGCTAATACAAAAATCAAGTGACTTGTGTGGCGCATATGTAATCGGTGCCCTTTTGTACCAATATTTCTGTGTTCAAGCAAATAAATAAAGTAAAGAATTCAGAACGTGAAACCGAGCGATGTGGGTTCGAATCCTCCAGGGAATTTTATTTTCTTAGAGTTTAAAGGTATACTTTGCTAACGAATACCAAATAGTAAGAAGCTTAGATCCAAGGTTTCCTATCAACGACATCTAACCACCTAACCTCTCATAAAGAAAAATATTACCAGTGTCCAACTGCTCTCAATCTTCAAAAGGAGGTAAAATCTTCCCAAATATAAATTCAATGTATCAATAAGAGGAGAGAAACTATTCCAAAAAAAGCAACCGAAACAGCAATCATTTAGAACAAAGTTAGTACTTTATCAAGACTGACTCTAGGTCATATATTTATCGCATTCCCAAATATATATATTCATAGATAGATGCGAAAAATTAGCTAAATAAATTTAGAATGGGATTGTCAAATAAATTAAGAACAGAGAAAATAAATATAAGCGTATGACCAACAAGTAAGCGTAATAAATAAAGTGTAATGAATCATAAGCACAGAAAATAATCGAATAACCGTGTGGCTTAATTATATAAACCGTAATTGATTATTAATCACAACACCACAAGGAGATTATAATAGTTAGTCGACGACCGAATAGAATTGTGCCAATTAAAGAGATTTCAATCCAATCACTACTGAAATATGTACAGTACATAAAATTGCTTATTCTAATCTATTTGTTGAACTGTTGGATAGATTATAACTGATATGCACAATTCTGACCAATAATACGAACATACTTGCAGCGAAAATGATTCAATAACCTCGTAACCAAGGGTCGAAACGATAATTTAATTAGAAATGAAACTTCGAACACAGCAGGAACTGAATAGTGAACGTGTACATTACCGTTTGCATATACCACAGAATAGGCCATCGAACAGGTTACAAGTTTGCTTACAATTATATTCATTTTCCTTTCGTGTACATAACCAGTTTACTACGAATATAATCTTATATATATATTCAGAAATTTAATGAGGTTATTTATTCATTTGAACAAACCTATATCTATTCGCATCGCATATTATACGTGACATCCCAAACATTTACTGAGAAATTAGTAAATTTAATTACTAATTTGGAAAAAAACTTTCATTGACTTATCCAATAAGTATTAATTCTTAGATTAGGCATACTTGATAAGTAGAAATTTTTCAATTAAATTGAAAAATATTCAATGCAATGAAACAACCATAAACATAGTTTATACTGGTAAGCTAAAAACGTATTTCGGAGTATAATTGCGATTATATAACTAATAAAAACCCGTATTTCAATATCCTTCATTGATCCCTATAATTGAACCCGTAGACAAAATTTATATTTTATGTTCTTGAAGCAGTATTTATATAAATTATTTACAGGGTAGAAAAAGTAAAGTAACCAGTGTGTCATACATAACACAATTTTTTGAGATCTCATAAGATAACAAACGGGCTAACAGGTTATTCGTAAACGAAAAATAACTGCAACAATATACAACAGTACACAAGTATTCACATAGTTAAGAGACTGACAGATCAACTACTGATATAATCGCAGGGAAACTACACTAATTGACCACCTAGATCTAAAAAATTATCTGGTTGGTTCATCCTGCTTACTAATCCTTAATTAGTGATTTATGGTTATTTTAAATTTTCCTCTATGTTCTCCCAATATTGTTGTAACTGACGCATCGTTGGTCTTAGTAGTTTACTGATTTATCTGTAGTTACCGCACATTATATATAGATTACATGATAGTCGTTTCCACCCCACCACTTATTTCTTATTTCATCAGCTAAGCGATTAACATGTATATTAAATCCTTCAGTCACATAATTTTCTATAATCTAATTGTTACTTCAGTACTGTATAATATATCTTCCTTATTCTGCTAATGTGACATCATTAAGAAATAATTACTAACTCTAATCTCAAAGCAAGATGTTAATGATAACCCAATCCCCTTTTTAAGGTATATATTAATTATGACAGTTTTTATTGGCTTAATCCAAAGAATCAATTATGAGTAGCAATTAAATTTATTATGATTAAATACCTCCAGTAGTTTTTTTTTCAAATATATTTCACTACCAATGAATTCAGGAATGTTGACTAATATTAATACCTGGAAAATGCCAATAAAGTTAACAAATGAAGTCTACTAATCTACATTAAGTACATAAATGTCAAAGTTGAATATTTTAAAACTTTGACTAGTTGGATGGGAACACTGACAGAATAAAAGATTAACAGTAAAGGCCAAAAGGGGTGGTCTTACGTTTACAAGTTTGTGCGCATTTACAATAGAATCACAGACAATGCAAAAATTATTTACAATGAATTATAGTGATAAACACAAAAAGGACTAGTCCATGATATTAAGTACAATTACCTTTCTACAGAATCTGGCCTAAAAATTTGTAGAATCCACGAATTTTGATCGACACGAAAACCAAAATAACGAAACATGAAGCCATGCAATAAAAGAATCGAATGCTCCCATTACGGTAAAATGAAATTCAAACGCTTCAAAAAATTTCGAACCAATGACAGGCACAAATGCATAGCTGTTTAGGCACAAAACATTTGAATTTTTTTTAAAAGCATGTCAAGTGAGTTTGGTCACTTCAGGAATGTATAATCTCATTGAAGCCATTGATGGTAGAAACTGTTTATACATAGTTCGCAAACAAAGGTCAGAGTTAGAAGTGAAAATATGTGGCTAGTTATGTTTCGACAAGCAACATCACCAGGAACGAAAATGTACTAAACGAAGCCGATAAGACAAAAAGAGCGAATAAAAGACGTAAATACAATGCAACAATAAGCAAATTGAAGGGAACGACGAACAATGTGTACATACTGACAAAAGTGAATCAGAAATCCAAATTATGAACACATATTGACTACGTTACTTTAGCATAAATATTTACCAGTGATCACGAAATTAGAATATTAAGGTGAAAAGAGAAAAGAATCAGAAATCGAAAGTATCATTAAGATACAAAAAGACAATCTATAAAACTGTACATGTTTCGCTTTAATACAAACATGGAAACATCACAAGTAGTCTTCGAAAATCACAGTTCAGGCCTACATACTCGAGAAAGCATGGCAGGGTGTTCACGTAAAAGTGTACAATTACTGTTGTCAAAACAGCCTGAACCCAAACAGTAACACCAAGTGATAGTTACGGGGATGAAAGAGCCTGGTAAAAAGAGGCTAACATAAAAAGAGAAGTAGGACAGAATCGAAGGCGTAAGTTATCGTTAGTTGTTTTGGCAGATAAATACTTGTTTGCAGACTTCGAAGAACAAAACGATTATCTCAAGCTAACGTGAATAACATTAAAAAACCAGAAACGAAAATATAATCGGTAGAAACATGAAAAATCTTGTAAAGGAAGCAAATCAACTCGATAAAACAATTTCCGTATGTCTTTTTAGCAGTGAGATCAGGATTTTGGCGGCCAAAATCGCCGTGGGGATAATTATTGCACTGACAATTCATGGGAAATTATAGAAAAACGCTCTTCGTTTGATAGCGGTGAAGATTTGTTGTTTACCGGGAAACCTGGGGGTTGAAAGGTGATTGGTACTCTGAATCAAAAGATGATACAGGTAATCCTTGTTGAACACAAATATTTTCCCATAAGCCAGGTGGGACAAATGGTCGAATAGCAAAGAAGGCATGTTGATAACTTCGGATAAGCGTTAACTCTGAGTTTAATCGAGTTATTTCTGAACGTAAATTGACATTCTCAGCCAGAACAGTTGCCAATTCATCTCGAAAACTATTGACTAATGTCGAACGAATGGCCTCCTATAAAAAGAAAAACAAAACTATTGCTTAACATACCAAGACAATTTTTATGAACACAACAGGGATCTTTGTTTCAGAAGGCACATGTCACAAAAGTCAAATTAATCATCAACAAATTTACTTGACCATATCATCATAAGTAACACAGGACCTGGCACAAAGGTGCATCAGCCTAGGTTGCTGAGATATATGAGTATAGTTAGACGAAATAAATAAAAGTAATTTTATAGTAATACCATTCATGAATGGAGACAAATTAGGGATGGAGAATAAGGTTTGAATAAAAATAAAATTATAGGATAAAAAGTATGGGATAACACCGGAAATCAAGATGTAGATTAAGAATGGACGTATCTGCCTATGGTTGATGTCGTACTAAGAACTTTCTCTTTCGCCCTAAAGACAAATTAAATGTTTGTTTATCATCTCATTATTGCAGCTATTTGAAGCGAACTTGGACATGGATAACTGAATCTTGCGCTTATATTTCCTATCTTTTACGAAGGAAAGTAACCAAAACGACAAGAGTAATGTACCAATATTTTTTTGCTGCATCCTTATCTACTCAAGTTTTGACGAGTATATTACATGAAAGTTAGCTGTTTATTTTCCATGTATGTGAATTGTGCTTTAAAATTCCATTCCAATTCTGTGGTATTTCACTTAATCATTAGTGATATAAACCCTCACCAGATTTCAAATGATTCCTGCAACTCTATTTAACGCTGTAAGAGATGGATGGCATTTGTATCCGAAGAGGAAAGTAGTAAACACTGTATCTGAAGCTGTTTTGATGGATACTGTATCGTGAATGGTATGAAATCCATGGTGTTTTTACTGTGTATATTGCAACGTGGACTTTTTGAAGTGTTTCTTTTAATCCCAAGCTATTCCTACACCAGCTAGGATCATACATTGAGGTGGAAGGGGGCTCAGTAGAAACAATATGTCTCAGCCACCTCAATTGATGCAGATTCATAATCTCACCAAACGCTTTGCCATATTTACCTATACTCGACATTTAACCTTATCACTATTCACAAATGGCGGACCACGCATACACAAATAATGCTCTAAAGATACGTGACCTACAAATGTCCTCAACTTTCAGTCATTTTTCATTGTCATGAAAATATAGCGAATCATTGAGCAGTATACAACCCATTTCGTTAGCAGAGTGGTATAATTTTCTAAAAGCCAACCGAGCTTTCTGAATATGTCTCAATATTTCATCAGATAACAATCAACCACGGTTAATGAGGTTTCCAACTTACCATACTAGCACGGATTCGAGCCTCGAGACGATCTGATAATAGCGAAGATTCTCTGGAATTTTGGTAGTATTCAACTTCCTCGGCAAAATCGCTAGGGAACTTTATACCTTTTGGTGATCCAGAACTGGTCACATTATTAACAGTTAAAGGAGCGCATGTCCTAATGTAAAAAATATATGTAATAATAGCAATCGTTAAGGTAACAGTAATAGTCTAGGTAAATTTATACATAAAAGAAGTATAATCAAACTCTAAAAACTAATACACAATGGATACCAAAACGCTAGCAATAATAAACAAGGAAACTGTGAACTATAATCGATCATCTGATGAACATTGTTCTTAAAGCAACTGGAAGGAAGTAGTACACTACACTATATTAAATCGGAATAACACTGGATAAAAAAAAATTGTTTATCGATGAAAACTTAAACATACTTCGTTAGGATACATGAAAGAGTATTATTCATCATGTCAAGATTCCATGTTATCCTCATCTAGTTAGTCAACTACAGCAGATAACCTAGAACTTATGTGCATTGGTCAAAGTTGCCACTGTACATTAGCACAATGAAATGAACTTATCAAACCATGTCCTGGAGTGATAGAAATAGCAACAGTATCAGTTGCAGTGGAAAAGATTAGACATAGAGAATATGATTCGATGAAGCATGGGTTCGTGGAATAAAAGTGAGATAATCTAGAAAATAAGGATGTGAAGACAGAGAGTGAGTGCATCTGTTATTTTGGACAATTCTGAACCATATCACCCAAAAACTGTCTTCCCTTAAACTGAGATTAAAATCGCTTCATATCTTTCTTTCTACGAACTAATTCTTTCTTCATATACTATATCCTTATTGCGATCTTTCTTTTATATATTACCACCTCTGAATTAACTACTTTTATGAATCCGGTGTCCATCTTGTTGTGCTAATGAGGTATGGCAACTTGGATCGATGCATATATGTGCCTGGTCCTACGTTGTAGCTGACTGACTGGCGTAGGAGTAGTCAGTCAGTTACAACGTAGGACCAGGGACATATATGCATCGATCCAAGTTGCCCTACATCTCATTAACACAACAAGATGAACACCGAATTCATAGTAGTCACTTCAATGGTATTAATATATAAACGAAAGATTGTGTATAAGGATATAGTACATGAAGAAAGAATTAACTGGTATAAAGAAACATATAAGGCGATTTTAATCTCACGGTTTAAGGGAAGACAACGAGTGTGCACACCTAGGCCATTGTGATCGATTCTGAGTCATGTCGGAGATTTGTAGCTTAGGTGGATGATTTTGGTGGAGTTTTGTTCTCTGAGCTGGATGGTTTGGTTGTGGAGCTTTCATCGTTCTTCTGAACGACATCATCAGCACAAACCTCAGGTAGAAGTGAAGTGTTCAAATTTCTACATATGTGTTTCACAGCTTGTTCTGTGCACCTTGATGTTGATTGGTTTGTTGTTGTTTACTTCTTTGTTTCGGTTGTGTCTCCCATTGTTTTGGTTTTTGTTCTTATATTTGTGCATGATTTTCCTGATTGGTTGATAAATTGGATTGATTTCAATATGCTTGTTGATTGCTGGCTGACCTGAGTGCCAGGCTTCTAAAAATTCTCTGGTGTTTTTGGAGTTTCCTCTGTCTAAGATTTCCACATTTTTCCAATCGAGTGTCCGCAGTTATCCACATGTATTGATATAAGTGAGGAGATATCATGTCGTTTGACTGCTAACTGATGTTCATGTAGGCGAAGGTGAAGGGGGCGTCCGCTTTGTCCGATGTAGTGTTTTTCGCAGTTGGTACAATTTATTTTGTAGATGATGTTTGATTTGTTTTATTTTGTTGTTTCATCTTTTGGTTTGCATAGGATTGATTTTAGTAATTTTGTTGATTTGAGTGCCACACCTATTCCGAAGGTTTTCAGCAGTCACGTTGCGGTTTCTGATATTCCTTGTATATATGGTAGGGTGATCCTTTTGTTGATTTTCGTGCTTGACTTGAGTTCTGAAGCTGCGTGCGGTTGGTATTTTTTGATGAAGTTGATTGGGTAGCCGTTCTTTTGAAATACATCCTTCAAGTATTTCTCTTCGTTTCTTCGTGCTGCCCATGTGCTGCAGTGTGTCGTCGCCCTCTTGAAAAAATTGTGTACGCAGTCGATTTTGTGAGCTCTTGGGTTTTTGCTATTGTAGTTGAGAATTTGATCTGTATGGGTCGGTTTCCTATATACTTGAGTTTCCAGTTTTCCTGTGTCGGCTCTAGTGACCAATATATCCAAGAATGCTAGTTTGTTGTTTGACTCCTGTTCCATTGTGAACTTGATGTTATCGAAAACGTTGTTGATCAATTTGTAAGTGTTTTCTAGCTCATTTTTTCTGACTGACATCAAAACAAATCCTAAAGTAGTATAGGTAGTAACAGCGTCAGTAAAGGTAGAAAAGACCATTAGGAAGTTTGAGAAGTAACGGAGAGATTTGATAGTGGACAAGAGGATTTCGAGTGCGATTAGATGATGAGAACATTCGTAAGTTTTCCTTGGGGACATCAAAAGGAAACTGAGTTGGTAGTGGCTGTATACACTTCAGCGTGAAACCGCAGGGCTCAAAGAACAGCCCCTTGAGGCTGGCCACGCATGGTTTTCCTATGAAAACTTTTGATGTATCTTGATGCAACTGGAGACTGAAATCTGTGAGGTAAAGTGGCGTGTGACATGTTTAAAGTTAGCCTTTTCTAAACCTTTCCTTCCGTTTTGAGAAGGCAGAAGGGAAATACTTTATTGTCGCCACAATCTAGTACAGTCAGTTGTATGGCTCTGCCTTTGGACCTTGATTAGCGGCTTTTAGTTTCAGTCAGTCAGTCAGCTGCAACGTAGGACCAGGCACATATGTGCATCGGCCAGGTTGCCATACCGCATCAACACAACAAGATGAACAGCAGATTCATAACAGTGGTTAGGTAAAAGGTGGTAATATATAAGAGAAAGATTGCATATAGAGATATAGTACAAGCAGAAAGAATTGGTTCGTAGAAAGAAAGATATGAAGCGATTTTAATCTCAGAGTTTAAGGGAAGACAGGAAGTGTATACACCGACGCCATTGTGATCGATTCTGAGCCATGTCACCCAGAGTCACAAACCATTGGTTACGATAGTCACGCGGACCCCAACCAAGTAGTCTGCATCTACCAACATGGCCAAGACTAGAAGTTAGTGACTTCAAGGACTGGCTTGGCTTGGCCGCCCCTAACTTTCTCCTACACCAGACATCCCCCGCGGAGGCAAGTGGCGGCTGGGCATACGCAACACATGTTCCAGCCATCCCAGTTAAAGATTTACTACATAATCAATCAATTTGCTATCCTGACATGGTAACCAATACCTAACCCAAGGATTGCTAACACTATAGTCCCAAAATAAGCGAGCAATACTTCGAAGTTACCTGTGATCGAATACCAGTAATCCACGAACAACCTCTATTCTTAATGGCCGTGTTTCACACCCACAAAGTAGAACGGATAAAACTTATGTGTAGTAAACTCGTTTCTTGGTTGGCGGACAGATATCTCTCCTAGGCCGCAACTCAAACAAGTTGGCAAAAGTCAATCGAGCCTTCTGAATTCGTGCTGAAATCTCATCAAGTACGGGACAATCAGTACTGATGAGACTCCTTGGTCGGTGAGTCCAACTACTTCCTTCCGTATCATCAATTCAAGCGCTGACTCAGGTTTATCCAGAACTAACATTTAGCATGTGGACGGAGAAAACCCCACCGCAAACATCCTTGCACTGCTGCCTAGGGTGGTCAAAAGATTGAATCACGTCAGTTTTTTCACCAAATAAAACTATACCATGTGTATATTCTAAGTCAACAAGTGAATCTCCTGGTAGATCAATCCCTGAAACGTCAGACGATCAAAGTGTTATCTCTAGAAGCATGTCTATGACAAAGTTTAATAAAAGTGGGGAAAGCGGACAACCTTGAGGAAAACCATTCAAAGTGACCACTTTCGATGACCATTCGCTATAAGCTCTAACTCGCCCAGTAGTGTAGAAAACCTGTACACTGCTAATGACTTCATTGATACACCTTTCAATGACAGATTGCCGCAGAACTTCAGCCAAGGAAGTTAGGTGCTGTTTGTCAAGAAATACAACTATGGTTAGGAGTCGGTAGAAATGTCTGTGTTTCAAAACCTGGTAGAGGGGCGGGACATTTGGTTGAAATATACAGGTTCAAGAGTGAAAATGGTCCAGTGTTCATGGTTTGCTCTTAAAGAGCTGATTTTAGACACAATATTAGACTGATTCCTTCGTAGTGATCGCATAAAGATTTTTGTCTTAAAATAGAACGACAGGTGATCGAGTCTACTTAGGCGGGATTAAATCCAGTTCCCGTATCCTAGTCGATATCTTAGTAAATCTAACTTTCAGAACTGGAATGTTTCCATCTTGGTGTTCCTCATTTTTGCCCTCGAGTAAGTATGGATTTTTCAATTCCATAAAGAGTTGGAAGGCCAATGTTGATATCCCATCCAGACCGTTTGGTAACAGTAGGCAACTTGAGAGTCGTGGGAGATGAGGTAGACTCGTCTCAAAAGTGTTTCACCCATAGTTCCAATGTCCTGCGCTGAAATTGGATTATTTCCACTCTTACTAACACCCAAATTTTCAATACCGAGCTTTAGATAAATATGAAAATTTGTCTATTGTTCCTCACAGCCGTTACCTTTTCCATTTCATCTGGGTTCGCTACCCACCGTAACTAACGACCATCGCGTAGACCTTTCATCAGTCTATGTTTAGGTTGCCTTTGCTCCTCAACCTATTCCAAGCCTTATGGAATAGATTACAGAGCATCCCTCCCCTCAGTAGTCGTAACCGAAATACATTTATTTTCCCTGTTTTGGTTTAAGTAACTGGTAAATATCAATGCAATTTCACAGCTGTTTGGATAACTAGTCAACATACATGATGCTGCATTTCACTTTCATGACTGACTAATTTTTTTCTGGTTGTTCCAGACTTCCTCATCAATAAGCTGAGCCCCAAAGTCTTATTGATGTGACCTCTCTATCTCTATTAAGACAGACAGATGAATGCTTTCACTCGAGCACAATCAGTCTGAATATGTGCTCCATAATGAGCGCGTCTTTTGAGTCTCTGTAGCGATAGCTGATGTTGATATAATCCATTTACACATATTTTCGGGTAGATTTTTGGGATTACCATGTTAGATAGTGTCTTTCCTTGTGCTTAAATTTGATCCTTTTAAGAATAACCAGTTGTCCACGAAAAGTCGCACTAGACGGTTTTATTTATTTATTTGAACACATAGATAATGGTACAAGGAGGCACCAGATATATATGCGCCACACAAATCTCATTTGATTTGTGTGAGGGCTGTGATACTGTCCATGTTCCCAAACCGAAGGTGGTTTTCATACGAGGCCACACCTAGAGCCTTCGACCTGAAGGTCTGATCCACGAGGCAGTGGATCAACGTAACGAGATGCAGTCCAATGGTAGTCGGTGACCAATAATTCGTTCATACGCCATTTTCTCCCTCAGGATATCGAAGCCTATGTGCACCATTGGTTTGGAATCGAGGTTTTCCAACTCCCCTAGAAGAACTCTCGGTACCCACCAACCCGGTTAAAGCGTCGGACACTCGCTTTTCGTCCTCTCAATTTCGTAATCAACACCCCCGCCACGAGAAGGTAGCGAGTAGGACTTCCCTGACAGAGGCTATATACACGTGGCCATGTAAGAGCATTTCGAGAGGGAGAGCGGGCTCTACCCACTCTCGGTTGTACCGGGGCATTTGAGGGACTAGACGGTACCGGCGTCTGTTCACTGAGCTGAGATAACGTAAGACGCACCTATGTATCTTATTTAAACTGCCTACTTGAGTCTGCTACAGTTATGACGTTAGAGTTTGACGTTTTGTAGGAGAGAGGAAAGCTTTCCAGAGAACATCCTTTATGTAACCCGAGCGACAGTCAGTGGGAGCGTAGGCAGAGACGAAGAAAAGACAATAGTATTTGTTCATATCTTCCGGCGTTTTCATCCCCCCTGTCAAGTCAGATGATGCACAAGAGAACCTGTCCTGCTGCATCCAAGCTCAATGTTATATCAACACCGGAGAGGTCACGAAAAGTAGCAGCCAAAACCCTAGATATATGGGAGGTATATCGTGGCGGTTTTCGATATCGACTAAGTGGGGTCAAATGAATGATCACGCTTGGATCCTATATGCTTGTTTTGTAGGCAGAGCATACACCGAAACCTAAGGATTCGGGTCCCAGTTAGAGGAACCTGTTGTCTGACTCTAATGTTTGAAAATTGAAAATTTCAACATGTAGTTTAGGACGCAGTTTCAAGAAACCGGAAATAAAATTTTGTGAACTCGAATTTTTAGCATTGGTGGTACTTGGTGACAGTCGTATTGAAAGGGCCGACAGTGGAAATAAAAATATTCAATGTCATACACAAAGTAGAACTTAGCACACAAATGAAACGGTTCAAGTTGCTATGGCACACTACCACAACGGTGTAACGTCATAAAGTCATCATCATCAAGGTTGTTAATCTTCATCGACTGAGATGGTTGGGCCACGTGTTACGTATGCCTGAACACCTATTACCACGTCGTGCAATGCTAACCGGTGTTTGAGATGGTTGGAAGAGAATTAGGGGCGGCCAAACCAAAACGTGGCATCAGTGCTTGAAGACACTAACTTCTAGTCTGAGCCATGTTGGTAGATGCAGACTACTTGGTTGGGGTCCGCGTGACTTTCGTAACCGATGGTTGGAGACTCTTAGTGACATGACTCAGAATCGATCACAATGGCGTCGGTGCATACACTCCCTGTCTTCCCTTAAACTCTGAGATTAAAATCGCTTCATATCTTTCTTTCTACGAACTAATTCTATATTCCAGTACTGTATCCTTATATGCAATCTTTCTCCTACATATTACCACCTTTAACCTAACCACTCCTATGAATCCGGTGTTCATTTTGCTGTGCTAATGAGGTATGGCAGCCTGGACCGATGCATATATGTGCCTGGTCCTACGTTGTAGCTGACTGACTGACTGACATCAAAACAAATCCTAAAGTAGTATAGGTAGTAACAGCGTCAGTAAAGGTAGAAAAGACCATTAGGAAGTTTGAGAAGTAACGGAGAGATTTGATAGTGGACAAGAGGATTTCGAGTGCGATTAGATGATGAGAACATTCGTAAGTTTTCCTTGGGGACATCAAAAGGAAACTGAGTTGGTAGTGGCTGTATACACTTCAGCGTGAAACCGCAGGGCTCAAAGAACAGCCCCTTGAGGCTGGCCACGCATGGTTTTCCTATGAAAACTTTTGATGTATCTTGATGCAACTGGAGACTGAAATCTGTGAGGTAAAGTGGCGTGTGACATGTTTAAAGTTAGCCTTTTCTAAACCTTTCCTTCCGTTTTGAGAAGGCAGAAGGGAAATACTTTATTGTCGCCACAATCTAGTACAGTCAGTTGTATGGCTCTGCCTTTGGACCTTGATTAGCGGCTTTTAGTTTCAGTCAGTCAGTCAGCTGCAACGTAGGACCAGGCACATATGTGCATCGGCCAGGTTGCCATACCGCATCAACACAACAAGATGAACAGCAGATTCATAACAGTGGTTAGGTAAAAGGTGGTAATATATAAGAGAAAGATTGCATATAGAGATATAGTACAAGCAGAAAGAATTGGTTCGTAGAAAGAAAGATATGAAGCGATTTTAATCTCAGAGTTTAAGGGAAGACAGGAAGTGTATACACCGACGCCATTGTGATCGATTCTGAGCCATGTCACCAAGAGTCTCCAACCATTGGTTACGATAGTCACGCGGACCCCAACCAAGTAGTCTGCATCTACCAACATGGCCAAGACTAGAAGTTAGTGACTTCAAGGACTGGCTTGGCTTGGCCGCCCCTAACTTTCTCCTACACCAGACATCCCCCGCGGAGGCAAGTGGCGGCTGGGCATACGCAACACATGTTCCAGCCATCCCAGTTAAAGATTTACTACATAATCAATCAATTTGCTATCCTGACATGGTAACCAATACCTAACCCAAGGATTGCTAACACTATAGTCCCAAAATAAGCGAGCAATACTTCGAAGTTACCTGTGATCGAATACCAGTAATCCACGAACAACCTCTATTCTTAATGGCCGTGTTTCACACCCACAAAGTAGAACGGATAAAACTTATGTGTAGTAAACTCGTTTCTTGGTTGGCGGACAGATATCTCTCCTAGGCCGCAACTCAAACAAGTTGGCAAAAGTCAATCGAGCCTTCTGAATTCGTGCTGAAATCTCATCAAGTACGGGACAATCAGTACTGATGAGACTCCTTGGTCGGTGAGTCCAACTACTTCCTTCCGTATCATCAATTCAAGCGCTGACTCAGGTTTATCCAGAACTAACATTTAGCATGTGGACGGAGAAAACCCCACCGCAAACATCCTTGCACTGCTGCCTAGGGTGGTCAAAAGATTGAATCACGTCAGTTTTTTCACCAAATAAAACTATACCATGTGTATATTCTAAGTCAACAAGTGAATCTCCTGGTAGATCAATCCCTGAAACGTCAGACGATCAAAGTGTTATCTCTAGAAGCATGTCTATGACAAAGTTTAATAAAAGTGGGGAAAGCGGACAACCTTGAGGAAAACCATTCAAAGTGACCACTTTCGATGACCATTCGCTATAAGCTCTAACTCGCCCAGTAGTGTAGAAAACCTGTACACTGCTAATGACTTCATTGATACACCTTTCAATGACAGATTGCCGCAGAACTTCAGCCAAGGAAGTTAGGTGCTGTTTGTCAAGAAATACAACTATGGTTAGGAGTCGGTAGAAATGTCTGTGTTTCAAAACCTGGTAGAGGGGCGGGACATTTGGTTGAAATATACAGGTTCAAGAGTGAAAATGGTCCAGTGTTCATGGTTTGCTCTTAAAGAGCTGATTTTAGACACAATATTAGACTGATTCCTTCGTAGTGATCGCATAAAGATTTTTGTCTTAAAATAGAACGACAGGTGATCGAGTCTACTTAGGCGGGATTAAATCCAGTTCCCGTATCCTAGTCGATATCTTAGTAAATCTAACTTTCAGAACTGGAATGTTTCCATCTTGGTGTTCCTCATTTTTGCCCTCGAGTAAGTATGGATTTTTCAATTCCATAAAGAGTTGGAAGGCCAATGTTGATATCCCATCCAGACCGTTTGGTAACAGTAGGCAACTTGAGAGTCGTGGGAGATGAGGTAGACTCGTCTCAAAAGTGTTTCACCCATAGTTCCAATGTCCTGCGCTGAAATTGGATTATTTCCACTCTTACTAACACCCAAATTTTCAATACCGAGCTTTAGATAAATATGAAAATTTGTCTATTGTTCCTCACAGCCGTTACCTTTTCCATTTCATCTGGGTTCGCTACCCACCGTAACTAACGACCATCGCGTAGACCTTTCATCAGTCTATGTTTAGGTTGCCTTTGCTCCTCATCCTATTCCAAGCCTTATGGAATAGATTACAGAGCATCCCTCCCCTCAGTAGTCGTAACCGAAATACATTTATTTTCCCTGTTTTGGTTTAAGTAACTGGTAAATATCAATGCAATTTCACAGCTGTTTGGATAACTAGTCAACATACATGATGCTGCATTTCACTTTCATGACTGACTAATTTTTTTCTGGTTGTTCCAGACTTCCTCATCAATAAGCTGAGCCCCAAAGTCTTATTGATGTGACCTCTCTATCTCTATTAAGACAGACAGATGAATGCTTTCACTCGAGCACAATCAGTCTGAATATGTGCTCCATAATGAGCGCGTCTTTTGAGTCTCTGTAGCGATAGCTGATGTTGATATAATCCATTTACACATATTTTCGGGTAGATTTTTGGGATTACCATGTTAGATAGTGTCTTTCCTTGTGCTTAAATTTGATCCTTTTAAGAATAACCAGTTGTCCACGAAAAGTCGCACTAGACGGTTTTATTTATTTATTTGAACACATAGATAATGGTACAAGGAGGCACCAGATATATATGCGCCACACAAATCTCATTTGATTTGTGTGAGGGCTGTGATACTGTCCATGTTCCCAAACCGAAGGTGGTTTTCATACGAGGCCACACCTAGAGCCTTTGACCTAGAGGTCTGATCCACCAGGCAGTGGAGCATCGTAAGGAGATGCAGTCCCATGGTAGTCGGTGACCAATAATTAGTTCATACGCCATTTGTTCCCTCAGGATACTGGAGCCCATGTGCACCATTGGTTTCAAATCAGGATTTTCCAACTCCCCTAGAAGAACTCTCGGTACCCACCAACCCGGTTAAAGCGTCGGACACTCGCTTTTCGTCCTCTCAATTTCGTAATCAACACCCCCGCCACGAGAAGGTAGCGAGTAGGACTTCCCTGACAGAGGCTATATACACGTGGCCATGTAAGAGCATTTCGAGAGGGAGAGCGGGCTCTACCCACTCTCGGTTGTACCGGGGCATTTGAGGGACTAGACGGTACCGGCGTCTGTTCACTGAGCTGAGATAACGTAAGACGCACCTATGTATCTTATTTAAACTGCCTACTTGAGTCTGCTACAGTTATGACGTTAGAGTTTGACGTTTTGTAGGAGAGAGGAAAGCTTTCCAGAGAACATCCTTTATGTAACCCGAGCGACAGTCAGTGGGAGCGTAGGCAGAGACGAAGAAAAGACAATAGTATTTGTTCATATCTTCCGGCGTTTTCATCCCCCCTGTCAAGTCAGATGATGCACAAGAGAACCTGTCCTGCTGCATCCAAGCTCAATGTTATATCAACACCGGAGAGGTCACGAAAAGTAGCAGCCAAAACCCTAGATATATGGGAGGTATATCGTGGCGGTTTTCGATATCGACTAAGTGGGGTCAAATGAATGATCACGCTTGGATCCTATATGCTTGTTTTGTAGGCAGAGCATACACCGAAACCTAAGGATTCGGGTCCCAGTTAGAGGAACCTGTTGTCTGACTCTAATGTTTGAAAATTGAAAATTTCAACATGTAGTTTAGGACGCAGTTTCAAGAAACCGGAAATAAAATTTTGTGAACTCGAATTTTTAGCATTGGTGGTACTTGGTGACAGTCGTATTGAAAGGGCCGACAGTGGAAATAAAAATATTCAATGTCATACACAAAGTAGAACTTAGCACACAAATGAAACGGTTCAAGTTGCTATGGCACACTACCACAACGGTGTAACGTCATAAAGTCATCATCATCAAGGTTGTTAATCTTCATCGACTGAGATGGTTGGGCCACGTGTTACGTATGCCTGAACACCGATTACCACGTCGTGCAATGCTAACGGGTGTTAGAGATGGTTGGAAGATAATTAGGGGCGGCCAAACCAAAACGTGGCATCAGTGCTTGAAGACACTAACCTCTAGTCTGAGCCATGTTGGTAGATGCAGACTACTTGGTTGGGGTCCGCGTGACTTTCGTAACCGATGGTTGGAGACTCTTAGTGACATGACTCAGAATCGATCACAATGGCGTCGGTGCATACACTCCCTGTCTTCCCTTAAACTCTGAGATTAAAATCGCTTCATATCTTTCTTTCTACGAACTAATTCTATATTCCAGTACTGTATCCTTATATGCAATCTTTCTCCTACATATTACCACCTTTAACCTAACCACTCCTATGAATCCGGTGTTCATTTTGCTGTGCTAATGAGGTATGGCAGCCTGGACCGATGCATATATGTGCCTGGTCCTACGTTGTAGCTGACTGACTGACTGACATCAAAACAAATCCTAAAGTAGTATAGGTAGTAACAGCGTCAGTAAAGGTAGAAAAGACCATTAGGAAGTTTGAGAAGTAACGGAGAGATTTGATAGTGGACAAGAGGATTTCGAGTGCGATTAGATGATGAGAACATTCGTAAGTTTTCCTTGGGGACATCAAAAGGAAACTGAGTTGGTAGTGGCTGTATACACTTCAGCGTGAAACCGCAGGGCTCAAAGAACAGCCCCTTGAGGCTGGCCACGCATGGTTTTCCTATGAAAACTTTTGATGTATCTTGATGCAACTGGAGACTGAAATCTGTGAGGTAAAGTGGCGTGTGACATGTTTAAAGTTAGCCTTTTCTAAACCTTTCCTTCCGTTTTGAGAAGGCAGAAGGGAAATACTTTATTGTCGCCACAATCTAGTACAGTCAGTTGTATGGCTCTGCCTTTGGACCTTGATTAGCGGCTTTTAGTTTCAGTCAGTCAGTCAGCTGCAACGTAGGACCAGGCACATATGTGCATCGGCCAGGTTGCCATACCGCATCAACACAACAAGATGAACAGCAGATTCATAACAGTGGTTAGGTAAAAGGTGGTAATATATAAGAGAAAGATTGCATATAGAGATATAGTACAAGCAGAAAGAATTGGTTCGTAGAAAGAAAGATATGAAGCGATTTTAATCTCAGAGTTTAAGGGAAGACAGGAAGTGTATACACCGACGCCATTGTGATCGATTCTGAGCCATGTCACCAAGAGTCTCCAACCATTGGTTACGATAGTCACGCGGACCCCAACCAAGTAGTCTGCATCTACCAACATGGCTCAGACTAGAAGTTAGTGACTTCAAGCACTGATGACACCTTTTGGTTTGGCCGCCCCTAACTTTCTTCCAACCATTTCCAATACCGGATAGCATTGCACGTCGTGGTAATCGGTGTTCAGGCATACGTAACACGTGGCCCAACCATCTCAGTCGATGAAGATTAATAACCTCATCAACTGATTTACCATCCTTTCCTAATACCCTGCGTCTAACCTCACTATTACTTACCCGGTTATCCCAGCAGACGCCAGCAATATTTCTTAGGCATCTGTGGTCAAATACTAATAGCTTACGAGTGTCTTCTACTCTTAATGGCCATGTTTCGCTGCCGTAAATTAAAACAGAACGGACTGCCTCGCAGTATACTCGTCCTTTAATTGATAGACGGATATCTCGCCTTCGCCACAGGTGACGTAAGTTGGCAAAAGCCAAACGAGCTTTTCGAATCCGTGCTGAGATTTCGTCCGATACCAACCCATTAGGGTTGATCAGACTTCCAAGATAAGTGAAGTTGTCAACGCGTTCGACTACTTCACTCCCTATCCTTAGTTCAGGTGTTAACGCAGACCAGTCCTGAAGCAACAACTTGCGTTTAGAGGGAGAGAAGCGCATTCCAAACATCCTGGCATTGTTGCTCAGTGCTACCAGAAGACTCTGCATTATGTCAGCGTCTTCACCAAACAGGACTATGTCATCTGCGTATTCTAAGTCGATAAGTGGACCTCCTGGAAGGAGATCAATACCCGAGAACTCAGTCGACGAGAAAGTTATTTCCATCAGTAGATCTATGATGAAGTTAAACAAAAATGGGGAAAGTGGACATCCTTGACGGACACCACTTGAGGTTGCAAAACTAGATGACAGTTCGCCATAAGCTCTCACTCGACTAGTAGTGTTCGAGTAAAGAGCCTTTACAAGGTTTATGTACTTCTGGGGTACGCCTTTCAATGACAGACACTGCCACAGAATCTCGCGGTCTACCGAGTCAAATGCTGCTTTTAAGTCAAGAAAGACCACCATCGTTTAGTTTTAACAGTATCCAATTGACCTGGTTGGTATGGCAGGACCTGAAACGATGTCTTCCATTCACTATAACTCTACTGAGATATTACGATAGACAATCCCGACCACCAAACCAAGGTAAACTAAAGATACTAAACTAGTTTTCTTTGAAGTATGACTCATAACATTCAGTTAGTTTTTGGGACAGAAAACGAGGGAAAACTTCAGCAAATATAAAGATTACCATGTATATAAAATGAAAAGGCACTAACCTTTTAACGATGTCAGAATTGTACAACCTATTATTTTTAATTCTATTCAAACGACTGATACACGAGCTGTCATCAAAGCTTTTTGAACGGCGACAAGATTGCGAGTAAGATCCACTATTTTTTAATGATTTCATAGAAAAACCACCCGAATTATTAGATTTTGAAAAACTATATTCAGATTCGCATTTGTTAATCAGTTTTGCACCTTCTGTATTTATCAGACGTTGTACATTTGGATCTATAGATAATATGTTAGTACATTCGCGCCCCAGGTTGTTATCATCATCGGGCAGTAAGTCCAACAATCGGAGTCTAGATTTCGAAATTTCCGCTGAAATTTGTAATTCAAGTGGAATTTGATGAGGCCTGTTGGGAACGAAACTAGAATTTGGACTAACTGGAGGAGCATTATTTGAAATAGCTTCCGAAGTTTTACAGCAACAAATTTCATGTATATGAGAATTGCCACATTCAGAAGTACGGTTGGAAACCTCTTTTGAATCCGTATAGGTGGAATCTGATTTGGTGAGAGTAGCCATATTTGAAGTTTTTAGAGGTGCGGTTGCTGAGTCATCATAGTGTTGTTCCAACTCTGTAACAATTGACAGTTTATTTACGTAATTTGATATCCCCATGTTTTGTCGACGCAAATACGCAGTAGCAGGGTCTGATGCATATAGAGGAATTGAAGAACTATCTGGAAATTCGATTTTGTCACCCTGAATTCTATTTTCTCTTTGCGATAAAGAGTCAACAGAGTCGGAATGTTCGTAATGGCCATTAACTGCACAGGCTGACTGATCCTTACATTCCAATTCAATGACATCTTGCGAAGTGTTATCGCGATTCCCACAAGAATCGTAAACTGGTTCAGAACTGCGTATGTGAGTAGCTGCGAAAGGAACTTGACTATGAACACGAAGACCATTATTCCAAAAAGAGAAAAGATTAGTTCCTGCAAACCCATTACTCAGAACCATTGAGTGAGCCTCTAATTCATTCTCCAGGGCATCTACTTCCTTATGAGAGTGTCTGGAATGTGTGTCGACAGAAGCACCGACATGTGCAGAGTCATGTGTGGCTCGTGGGAACACAGATGATTCTTTATCTTCTGTAAACAAAAATAAAAATGTCAACTGACTATTAGTGTAAAAGAAATTCAACCCGCTTCAGAAAGTGTCCTTGTGTCAGGAATAATTACATATGCAACTCAGTAATCTTTACATTGCTAGCTAATCCAGTTAGACATATTGATGTAAATCGTATATATGCATTTATTTACTGACTAATTTATATCACCTTTTGTCTAGTTCAATATATTCTAATTTGACTAATGGCCAGATATGAAATATAGTGTAATTAGGATAGTTTTGAATCGATGGTGAAAAGTTGTTGGATTAGTTGTGGACTTGAGGTGGGTGCATAAACAAATTAACTAAAATCTCACTCTCTTCCTTGTGTCAGGCAACAGTAATCTTTGATCCACTATACAATAGCAAGTAAATAGTCAGATCCACACTTATAGTAATTAACAGTTTTCAGAAGTTATAAAACGTAGATGTACCAGTATTTTATCAAGACAATATGTCCCGAAATTTACTACGAGAAAGTGACTAGTAACAAATAAGTAGAATTTGAAGAGCTATTTATTCTCTTATCTGAAAATACTACTCTTTTAAAGAAAACAGAATCCCACCTTAAAACTGTTAAGGCTACCGAAAACTTTAAATGTAGTAGAATAGGAATAATCGTTTCCGTTAATACCACAGTACAATAGAATTCTCAGCATACCACCAATCTAAACTCCTACAACGGTCCGTAAATAGTAAATTATGACACAATGATTTAAGGAAACCGAATAATAAAAAAGTAGGCTTCAATACGTGAATCGAACGGTTGGAAAGCAGTGTCATGAACAACTACTACAATCTTTACTATCAACCATATAAAGTAACCAACATATTTATCAGTTTATTTCCTGCTTAACGGCAACTCATTACACAGTAAACCTGAAGTAACATAGTATACCATGCATATCGATGAACTTATTGTTGAAACATTGGTTAATAACAGCGCGAAAATCAAAGGTAGCATTAGGCAAAGAAAGCAAGCTACGAGAGACCCAGTGATGACAGATAATATAGGACAGTTGTTTGAAACTATGATTGAAAGCAGTCAACTCCTCATTCAGTAACTGTGAGATCGATACCAAGCCTGCCCCATCTCTTAGTAATGTTGAGCACTAAAACTAACTTGAACTGAGGGTGTAACCGACTTCTACAAGTCAGTTTTAACCCTCACATTTAGTGTAACACATAACCAGTTAGCTGGTAAATGAGTTAATGAAGTGGTAACCTGTGAACTGTGCTATATTCTACTCTACGTATGAATGATCACTGCCAGTGATCATCGTGAACTCGGAAAGGTGTTTCAACTAAAAAATAAAAAGCCCAAACGAACACCACCTGACGCAAATTTTTCACAAAACAACTCACTTCAGACTTTGACGAGACCACGTGTCTAACCACAACATTACATAATAAGACTTTCTAAGTTGTTGATACGAAAAGTGAAATGTGGTCATGTTAAAAACTATAACTATAGTCGAAAGCTGATATGTTTAATTTCCAGGAATTAATGCAAATTTATGTATCACAAAGATATACTTAGAACCCTAAGCTAATTAGTGATAAACTTCTGTAACACTGATTAAATAACCACATGTTCCTTGCCAAAAACATCTCAATATATGGAGAGATATCAGTATACGTCTATACTAATGCGAAAATAAATATATTTGTCACATTGCTAAATAAGGTTTGATTCTCAAACTACCACAGAGAAGTCAATGCAAAATTTCTGGAATAATTTTTGCATGGAATTACATTTGTGAAAATCGCAGAGATTGAGCTGAGTTATTTCAAACACAGCCAGAGAATCACATTCAAACCTCTTCAAATAAATAATTTTCAGAAAACACCTCTTAAAGCACTGTCCAGAACGAATTTTTCACTTAGTTTTAACTTCAACAGGAATATATAGTCAGAGAAATGCGAATAAAGTAATGCTGGTGAGTTCTAAAATACAATCCCTTCCTGATAGGTTTATCACTTTAAATGATAGCTGGCACATAATTTAACACGGAAATAAGGCGCATCCTAATCCTAAAATCCCAACAAATTAGTAAGTAAAAAGTTTGTTTATAAGTTCACAGAAACCATTCATATAACAATGTAAGAAATAATTTTAACAAAACTTACCAGTACCTTTTGATATGAAACATGACAAACACTTGATTCTTTTGTTTGCTAAAGTCGTAACAGCTTTCTCGCGTACAAACGACCTTTTTTGAAGCTCACTAACCCAGTCAGGGATAGCTTTCAAATGACAATCGTGTACAGAAAACCGACCATAGGACCACTGCTCCACGGTTTCATGTATCCGAGCCTTACGAAATCTTGAAGCCGGTTGCAGTGGTGGGAGTGACGCTGCAGCCATAGCAACGACGTCCGATGTCAAATGGTTGTTTACAGACACAGTTGACGCTGTGTTGCCCGATGATGTTGATGGGTGTAGGTGATGCAGACAAGTTATTGGTTGATTGTAGCTACCGTGTCTGGAATGAGGAGATAGACCAATATGATATGTAGGATGCAGTACATTTGTTAAATTTACCCAGTTTGAAGTATTTGGAGGATCCGAATAATTATTATTGACCATATTGCATATTGACTTGGAGTACGACACGTCCGAATTTATTCGAAACCCGTGAGGGTCAGGTATTGTTCCTTGATCACGTAGATGATACGCGATGTTTAGGTTTTGCTTCGAAGATGGATAGTAATCAACATGAGGCGGAGATTCTGATGATGACACTATATTCGACATGATAGGGTTTATTGAAACTAGGTCACATGGGTCACGAGAATATGCAGGGTAAATAGATTCACTCTGGAAAGGTTGGAGGCATTCTGAATTTCTAGGATGTCCAAAATTCGGAATTGTTATGGGAGATAAACAATGGTTTTGTTGATAGCCATCTTGATACATAGATGTGAACTTTTTACCATAAACTTTGTCAGCAGAATCATAAGGCCTGAAACGACCATTCAATGGCTTTACAAATGACTGAGAGTTTGTAGATGGATGGAACTAGAAAGAAAAACAATATTGTCTAAGCTTTTTGACGACAGTTATTGTCCTTAAGATTAATAGCTTGTTTGTAGCCGATCTAATGAGTCATGACCTAACTTCATTTGTCTTAAAAAAAGTATATATATATATATATATATATATATATATATATATATATATATATATATATATATATATATATATATAGTGAAGCTTGACTGCAAAAGAATCGGCCGCATGTTAGAATAGAAGTATTTTTTGAGGTTCCACTATCAGGTAAATTGAACGAGAAGCATGCAATTTCATTGTTTTATTAATTTACATTACCATATTCGTGTTTAACTACTGGTTGACATACGGAAGAATGTCCTAAATATCATATACTTTAAATTGAGGTTATTTCAGCTCGAACTGAAAAAATGGCGATTTGAAATAGTGTGTTCAATGCATGCATAGAATTTGGAATCTTGGCTTGAACTTATCCCGAGTGCTAAGAGGCCTTCAGGGTATAACATCTGTAAGATATCTCTAACTTGAAATAACTTACCTGGCTTATACCACACTAAACTGATTTAACCTGATACATACCAAAAGCACATGTAAGCAGTAAAACACTAACTACTACAAACCAGAACTTTATTGTTTACATTTTTCCACACGTGACAGGTTTGGCTTTCAGATCAATTGACAAGAATTAATTTACTCGTTGTTTATCCCGTAGCAAGTTATTCAGTGACAATAATATAGTAGATTCGCTTTAAAAGACATAAAGTAAGATATCCACGTTTTTTCAAGATCGAAAATATTCTTTCCATAAATCTCTCAGAAACATTATTAAAAACACATCACACATGAACTAAAGGCATCTCTGATCAATATGGCTATTTGATAGTTAAACTGTTGAATACAAATATTGTTAGCAAGTGATTTACTTAAATAGACTTACCTGACAGATGTCTCCACCATTTGATGGTTTAACTGGGGTTGGAATTACTGAACAAGAGCGAACGTCAAAACAGTTTTGGGATAGTGTCCTTGAATCTCTCATTATATTTCCATCATCGTTAATTTCAATATCATCTTCTGGGTCATCAAAGTCTTCAAACTCCTCAGCTTCGATAGATCCGGATCCATAAACATCATGAATAGCTTCATCACACATAGTGTTCTGAGGCATTAAAACACCATCCACTTGACTGAAGTTCGAGAAAGGCAAAGTTTCGCAAATTTCTGTGCCATTTCTTTCAGATACATTGCTATCTATACTTGTTGCACGTTGTTTAGTCCTTTTGACTTTTGATAAGTGTTTTACGCTAAGCAGCATAAAACCTGAACCAGTTTCTTTTGATGAACAGTTATCTGTTGAGATCAATATGATTCCTCGAAAACAAAACTTACGTGATTGACTATGGGCACTCCGGGTACCATTGTGAATATCTGGATTTAGAGGGTCCTTTGAGTGACACTTATTGACGTTACCTTCCAAATCGCTCATGGATTAGGACTTTCAAATAAGTATAACTGGATCAGTGAAACAGACCTCAGCTAATAAGTGCTTCGGTCAGTTTTGACTGATTTTTTAAAGAATATGCTTTTTAGTGAGTGATTTTTAGACAAAGAATGGGTATGAAACATTTTTCCCTCGTGATAGCTGAAAAAACTAGAAACAGTGGACATGGAGCCGTCAAACCACCCGCCGCTTCAATTTTGATTGTTGTACTCGAGTTTTATTATCTAACGTATATTCAAACAAACTTCGAATTTTAAAAAAAGTGTCAAGTAGGTGATTCTTGACGACTGCATAATTTTCAAATTTTAATTATGCTTTCTTACTGACGGTATATATTTATACGATGGCTTGCGACACGGTAGTGTAGAGTGACAGTTGCTTATTGATGGACAACCTAATATAAACCATATTTTATTTATTTACTTATTTACTTAATGGCTTTATTCAGTATTATAATTCGGCACAACATAGAATTCTCAGCACAGGGTATTTCAACAAGTTTTTCCTACACACAAAAAAAGAAACAAAGAAAAAAATGAAAAAAGGTTTAAAAAACCCGAAAAAGTGTACAACTTTTCAAATTAGAGACATGTTAAGAATGCAGGTTATTGACTAATTTAACTCTAACAATCTGTTCATCACAGACTATATTTGTTAGGTAAGGTATTATAGAACGTTTATACATTTGCTTGCGTGCATGGATTTTTATGTAATTACGTCTCGTTCTGCCAGAAGATATACAAAGAGAAAGATAAAAGTGAAGATGGTTACTATCTGATAAAATAACACCTGACAGGAGTTTGCATGATTTTAAATGTCTATCCACAACCATATTAATTATGACCTCGAAAGATTCACTACACATCTTACTAACTGCCTTCAGCACTCTCCGCAATACAGCAAATTCATTTCTCAAAAGCCCGGGAAAGAATAATGGAGAACAGTAAAGAATAATAGGTAATATACAAGAATTGACAAATTGTAAGAGTAAGTGTCGACTAATCCCAAGAGCATGCAATCTCTTTATGTAGTATATCAGACGGAAAACCTTCTTCGATAACAATAAAATGTGGAGAGACCAAGAGAGATCGGAGGAAAAGGTAACACCAAGATCTTCGACACTGTGTTTATCAAAGAGTCTCCGATGGTACAAGCATTATGAGATCTCAAAATGGTGTATGGATGCCGTTCATTTCTCATGCTAAAGTTAACAGCTTGACATTTAGATGGATTAAGCATAAGACCATTACCAACAGACGAAAAATCAATACGAGACAAAATCTCATTCATTTCTATGGGATGTAATGAGGAAGAAATAGTGAGGTCATCCGCATATTACACAAAAATGTTTTCGATGGAAGATTGCAGATCATGCAGAAAAAAGAAAAAAGAAGAGGTGAAAGAACAGCTCCTTGTGGTACACCTTCGTTAGACAGTAGAGACTCTGAACACCTTCCTCCAAATATAGTGTACTGTTCCCTTCCAGAGTGGTAAGAACATAGACAGTTGGTTATCCAGCTGTCAGTGTTGACGCTGATTAACATGTTAAGTAAACGTTGTCTTGGTATAGTATCAAAAGATGAAGTATAGTCCAGAAAAGCGCATCGAACATAATTCTTACTGTTTTCTAAGTTGAACACTATATTGTGATGCAGAACAGCAATAGCATCAAGGTGTTTCTTTTGCATCTGTAATCAAGCTGATACGGATCAACATGCTCTTTTATAGCAGGCTAAAGTGGAAGTATTAATAATTTTTGCATTGTTTTGAGGAAGGGTGAAGTTATTTCAGTAGGTCTAAATTTCACATTCTTATCACAGATAATTTATTGGGTATAGGGATTATCTTCATCTTTCTCCACATTTTCGGTATGAGATTAGATGAGAAGGACCTGTTAAAGATAGTTGTGAATGGATAACATAGGACGTTGGCACGTTTTTTAAAAAGGATTTTTGGGATACCATCAGGTTCCAAACATCGGGATGAACTAAGTGACTGGAGACATCTTCGGACATCAGTTTCAATGAAACTAGTAACACATCTATTCTTTAAACCTGTGGATGAAAGGAGCATTACATCATATGACTGACGCACAAAAGACTTATTTAAGTCACAAACATTCAGTTGGTTATCGCTCCTACTCTCTCTGTCACCTGTAAGTTCTTCTAAAGGGTTTTCACATACTTGGAGATTTTTGCAACACAAGAGTTTTTGAGTAAACATTGAGTTCAGACGTCTAATCTCTAGATTTATCAGACCATTTAGCTTGCGAAATTCATTACAGTTTTTCTCCTTGAATATTCTTTCTTTCACCCTCCGTAGTCGTTTCAGTTGTGAAGATGTAAGTCGGTGAAAACTTACAAAAATGGTTTAAATGGGGCAACAAATATCAAAACAGAACTTAAGGTAACGGGTGATAACATCAGAAGTGAGTCATTTTTAAATAATTCTCAGTCAGTCGTATGAAACATGTTTTCAGATTGCAGATATTTTTTTCTGAATAATTCCTATTTTTGACTTTCTTGATTTAATGTAAGAGTTTACTCTTCCCGTGCTTTCCATATACTTTAGGTAGAACACGAATTATACAGTGATCCGAGGTAGACAATGGAGCACGTTTACGAGTCACATATATGCCCACATCATTAATGAAGACGAAATCTAAATGAGCATTCAAACGTGTAGGGAAATCTACTACATTTTGTTGACCTAATGACGTAAGGAAGCTACTGTCACATGAATTGAAATCACCACATAAAACCGAAAGTGAGTCACTGAAGGCAGTAACAGCAAACTAGGTAAATTCACCAGCGAAAACAGATGGCGCATATGATGTGCAGTCTGAGGTCACGTAGATATTGGTAACATAAACATATTTGTATTTGTTCAGATGTTTTGGACATCTTAGAGTTAGACAGTCGATAAAGTCATATGAAAACTTAAAGCACACAAACGAAGATTGACACCAGTTTGTGGTTACAAACGTAGCTACACCACCGCCACACCTCTTTTTATTGTTTGATCGATCCTGACAATAAATTTTGAAGTCACGTAGTGATAATAGGCAGTCGTCCAGTAAATCATTTAACCAAGATTCTTGAATTGAGATGACACCACAATTACGATACATAGGCTTTTCATAAAAGCGCCTGTATTGGTTAGGCGATTAATGGACATAATGAGAAGTTAAAACAAAATGAAAAAACAGACAACTTGTTGAAATAATTAGATGGCTGAAACAGGTAGCCCAGATATTTAAGCACGCCGTACTTAAAATTTCTCCCCCGATTTTTTGTTGCTGGGTGGTAGTTTCACTTTTCCTGCACCCAGTAAAGTTCGTCTAGCCAATTTTCTGAAGTACTTAGAACGATGGACAATTTAATGATAGGTTGTCTTTGTTTCCTCATTTCATGAGTGAAGACAAGAGGGAAAGAAATAGCCTCCGATAACGCATTGGAGCAAACCAATGACTTACGTTTTACTTTATTCTTTGGTTTCATCTGTTTTTGCAGTGCTTGTGAGAAGCACATATATGGTAATGTGGTTAAAATAAAAGTTGAAAATATCTACCTAGGAGAGTGGTTAGGTTGGCTGGAATAGCTTTCTAGTAAAAGCAGGCGAGTAAAGCGAGGAAAATTTTAGTATTTCTTCTACTGACTGTTGATCATTAGAAAATACCCTATTACGTCACCGTGATTGTTCTCTGGTAAATCTAGCTTTCTAGAATGTGAGTAAAATTATTATTTTTTAGCCTATCATAGGATTATCCGCTCTATTCTTCTACCTTAACGTGTCTACTCCAACCCACTGAGCTGATTTTACGCCTCGTCATGACGAGCTGAATTCCACAAATAAATAGGAATTTATCAGTTATTATTGCAAATCAGTCAGAACATTGTCATTTACCATGATACTCGAAAACATTAACCACGAACCATCCACAACAAGATTTACTAGAGGCTGAGATCGTTGCGAAAACTGCCGAGCATTGCTGAAACCATAAGATTCAATTTAAAATTAGAAACAAATTGACTTTAAAACGTTTGTAGAAGAAATATTTAGCAACTCATTTAAGAAGGGGTCAGACTTACAGTTCTCTTTTCAAACACGTTAAATATTTCAAGCATTCTGCACATGAAAGTTTTTGAATTCTTTCCAGCACTAGTGCACAAAAAGAACCATCATCATAGCTAGACAAGCACCAACATTAAAACAGTTCCGGAAAATTAAACGTCATGGCCTGAATTACCAGACCTAAGGCCGTACGTAAATTCGTGACCACTAGGGTCTGCTGCCTTGAAACGACAGTTTCTTAGTGTTTCATTGTAATATACTGATTTTCACCCTCAGCTCTATCTACCTTACTAGAACACGTTTTTTATTTTTATCTCTCTGCACTAGATCTGAAAGCCAATTACTTCTGAGAAACGAGTGTCGTCACCAAATCACTTCTCATGCTCATTTCCAATTTAGTTCATTTAGATATGTGTTGTTTTAAAATGAACATTCTTTAGTGCAGAGCTTATAGAGTACTTCTGACAAATAACATACTTATTCCTACTTCGTAGAACACTTGGTAGCGTCCCACTGGTATTTATTGAGTTTGATTTCGCAAACAACAACTTGGTAAATGTTATGACGTCGATATCCTCCGGTTGTCTGTAATCGAAAAAGGGTTAGTTGTCAAAAATACATCTACCTTCTGTCATGAAGATTGTGAGGCACTTGTTTGTTAAAGTGTTGATATACAAGGGTTCTAAATACCTCATGAATAGAACGAATATCTAGACGTTAGAGAAATAATTTCGGGTTTCTCCCTAAAAATTAGTCTGTGAGCTCTCCCTGTCTAATCTTCAAGGTATTTCTGCAACCCGCGTTCAAATCATACAAATTCTGATTCGTTATAATAATTTACCTCATCTGTGTACCTTATTCTGGCGAGAAATCTCATCATGCGAGGGGAAATAAGCTAGTTGTAAAAATGTATAATAACTTGAATAAATGGCTTATGAATTGATCGATATTGGAACCTTTCACCACCAAATATCGAATAGCTTACGGTGGGTACGGAATATTGTACCTCCACATTGTTTATTTAGGAAACGTGAGGAGTAAAAGTACACTAAAATTATGTACGTTAGATGCAGAAAAAACACTTTATTTCTTGGAAGTCAATTAATAAACGGGCTTCTATTAGTTTCATCGGTTATATCGATCATATTATATGATTGATAAATCGTTAAAAGGCTATCTGACGATGTAGAACAACGAACACAAATATCTATTTATGGTACTGATAGATAAAGAAAATAGATAGTTTTTCGTTTTAGTTCTAGCAGATTAAACATCGTTAACGTTTAATACAGAGGAAATGTCTGAGAGAAAAAAAATTCACGTTACGGTGACGAATTTTAATTAACTGATTACATTATGACTCAGAAATATTCATCCACCTAGTGCTAAGATTATTAACTTGTTGTTCAGCTTCATTTTAGGAAAATAATAATTTATTCAGAAAATAATAAGTTAAAAGAGCCATGCCAGTTTGCTGACTATATCAAAATGCTACAAACGTTACAGCATTTACTGTGATGAGTTACTCATTCAGCATGATATGTTACTAGACACACTGGCCATAAGAACAGGGTATTAAATTTGGGCATACAAAAATGTGAATAGTAATAATGAAACCCGAATGTTCACTATAAATTTTGGTACATATCGTGGGGTTTGTGATGTCCGAACAACTGGTGGTCGAGAATAAACGTGAGTAATGTTTATAGCTGTCTGTGTCAAGACGCGATATTGTAAATACATAAACGGTCAGTTTCAAACGTCAAATCTAACATGTTACTCTCTGCTTCTTGATGGAGTCCTCAGATAACGAAGTTCACAGGCTCCTAGTAAGCACAACTATTATTCTTTTTCAATCATCAGGGGTATTACTGAAAGAGTAAGACGAAGTCATATGTTCCATACATGTGTTTTGGTGGTGTATCTTCAAATAAAAGCTGGTGAGTGAGCCAAGCCTAAGATGGTTAGCAAAACAAAATAAGGAACTTGTGAAATCCAAGAAACTATAACTGTAGATGAAATGAATAATGGCTTTCATCCAGAACCTGCTTTAGACTCATTTTATCATACATCCACATGATTTGATTCCACACTCGAACAAATAAATTATTCCCATCTTCCCACTTATTCCATCATCCGTACACTCCAAATCCTTAGTTCTTCACATACGACTTTGTGTATGCCTTAGCATGTGCATGTTAGTACGTACATATATATTTAATTGTTTCGCTTTTGTTTCCAAAAAGCAGAGTAATTTACAACTCAAACATGAAAAACAAATTCGAATTCTGATACAAAACGTTTACTCGTAAATCGTGAGCGATCAGTCAAAATAGTGTCCGTCCCCATAAAACTCGTCAAAAAAACGTTCAATGACCAGGTCTTTAAAGCAAACTTTCTGAAATATCATACCTGGACGAAATTAAATTATGGATGAATAAGAACAAAGTTTGATTGAAATAAATATACACGAAATCCAGTCAAAATAATGATATTCATAATGGTAGTTTATCATCAGTTCAATATTGTAAGTTCCTCTTGTAGGGGTTGTTGAGCACGGCGTTCCCACTCGTGATTTGGTATGGATGCATGACCGAGCGCCTTCAGTTAAGTGAGTCCATTAAAACTGAAATGGTCAGCACACGATGTCAAAGACTTACAGAACCATTTATTTTGAAAATTTATTTACTGCTAGAAATGTATCGTAAATTTCATTTTTGAGAAAGTTTATCAACAAATCACAAGAACAGATGAAAAGCTTTTCACAAAAGAAACATAAATGGTACCGGAAATAATACCTTGTGAAAACCAGATGACTAATCAGAACAGATAGAAAGGACTTAAAGTCTTCCCTCGTTTAACTTACATATTACCAGTAACCGAACATTCGCATTGTATTTTCAAGAATTATTATGCAGCTGCCAACCCTGCAGAGCTGCTGAAATCTCAAATATTTTAATTTTTACGGGATATGTAGGGTTTCAAACTATGAAACCGCAACAAAATTTCAAAATGGAAGCTCATGCAAACTACGATTACTGGGAACGTGCATTAAGTCCATAATTTTGCATAAAATGAGTATTTTATCAAATAAGTGTACTGAAGAGCACCCATTGGTGAACGCGATTCTATAAGATAGTATATTCGTCAGAAGATGTGATCGCTCCGCACTTGGTTTAAAACCGTTACCGTCAACTAGGTGTCCAATAGATTCAAAATCAAATACATAAAATGGACACTTATCCGGACCCGCCGTAATATTCTTCTCAATTAAACAACGCACTAAAGCCATAAGTCTCTGGTCATGAACTACCTTATCAGAACCATGAACAATGAGATCATCTTGATAAATTTCAACACCTTCAAGTTCACTGACTACCTTACTCATCAACTACTGATTTTGGGGATTTATTTACCTATGCGCACCAAAACTGGTACAAGTGAAGATTGTTTGTACCCAAAACACGACAAACACAAACGATGTATACAATGGCTTATCCATTTTGAATATTAGGTAGAATGAAATCACATATTTAAGAAAATTCCCAGAGTTATGACAAGCCACATACTGCATATCATGCTGAGCATAGTTCATAGTATATCGTGTCTTGAATTAATATCACACTCAAATAAATTAATGTTATGCTAAATAAAATATCACACTGACAAACAAACAAATATCCTCTGAATGAACATCATATGAAATTAAAATACGGGAACGATGTTGAACGAACATCACACTAAGTAAGAAAGATGCGATTTCGCATCATTCATTTATATCACTTAGAAAGACTGGAGCATCCTGTACTTAGTTTTATAGGCTAAATTCTAATCTATCCACTGTTTTTATTGCACATAGCTATCAAACCTTTAAGTAAAGCACCAAAATCTTCTGAAGAAGCTAATGAAGGCAACGTAACTTAAGCCTTTTCAAATTCTTTGATCCCAGTACTGACATTGTTTCACTAAACAGACCTACAAATCATGTATGAGGAATTACAATCAATAACAAACTATTTGAATGAATAGATTCTGTGCTCCCTGTGTCGGCACAAAGGTCATGAAACAAACGAAGAGAGATATATGACCACCTATAGATGTGGGAAATGCCCTTCGAAATTTCAGATCGTTAGAAACACTTAACTTTATAAAATCCTAATTACAGGGTTCGTTATCTGTGATAATTAGGAATATTTGAATTATAGTACAAACTGGGAATCCTAGAAAAAACACAACTTAAGTACGAAGGAATCATCAGTCAGCAAAAACACCACAACCGGGAAACAGATAGGTTTCACTGTCATTCCGAAGTTTCATTATCGTTTTCCGTTGAACCAGGAACCTGGAGGAGCATTTTAAGTTTGCTCTCCATCGGATGGTTCGAAAAACTAGTCCCACGAAACTCTATGTAGTATTGACACTAGGCTTCGCTAGCGTCACCTAGCGCACTAGTGTAGCGAGTACAAAGTAACTGGATCCTTAAAAACAATTGTTCATTTTCCTAGGTCAAATGATCTAAACAATGTGAAAAGAAACTGACTTTGTCAGTAACGTCCTTTAGCGAACTCCATTTATTAGCATTCTGGTGACAGCTACAATGCCATAAGTGATTTGTTTTGACTTTCAGTGGATGACCTCATTGAAAAGAATTCGTGAAATATAGTGATGCTACTTGGAGCCCTAAGTTCTCAGGATGAACGTCCATGTAATGATGATTACCGACTGGATGGCCAGTGAAGAAACAAAATCCAAACAGTAAGGAAAACTTTTAGAGAATTTGTTATAAAATATCTTCATATATACATCAATATATGCATTAGATTACCCAAGTGTTCTCAAGGCTTTTACCTTTCGTAGGACATCAATCATGTTGCTGATAGTGGTGTGGCATTTGTTAAATGTAACCTGTGCATGGTCAGAGAGTTTACTTTCCACAACTGATCGATACAAACAAAACAGACTGTCAATAAATGTCAAGTCAAGCTGCGTTTGAGGCTAACTACAAAATCAATCTCTCCAGGTCTTGACTGGATCACATCCTCACCCCTTATTAAATTCTGTAACACAGGGATACTCATAAAACACAAGTTGAGTTTCTTGATATCAAGAAAAGACCGTATTCTGAGAGTTTGTTGAGGACAGCTAGAGCCAAGCTTACCATTGAAAACGAGAGGAGCCATACACAAACCTCCCTTCAACTGTTCCAGTTCACCTGTTCAGTCGAAAAAGGAGACAAATTTTATTACTCTTTCGACTCCTCCAACGAGGTCGATCTGCAAACAGGCCTGAGGTAGTTGTATGAATGGTACTAGTAGAACGAATCTGAGTAAGTATTTATCGGAAACTAGTACTCGTATAGAAAGCAAGCAATTTCCTGCTTCCAAAAGTTTAGTACTGCTTGAACAATAGGAGGATTCTCCGAAAATACTCCTTATGGGAAACAGTTGGAAGTAACTGAAATATCTGTACTCTTGCCAGATTTGGTGATGGGGTACAACATCAATCAACTCACAGGAGGGATAATGAATTATGTCAACCCGAGCAGTTGCTAGTGCCTTCGTGATGTTAGTCTGGTTGTGAAAATTTATATATATAACACAAAATATGACAGTTACAAACAAAAAGCAATGTATCTTGTATTTTTTTAAGATTTATTATTATTTAAACACATAAATATTGGTACAAGAGAGTGCCAATATATATGCGCCACACAAAACAATGAAAATTCAAAGAGAGATAGAAAAAAAAACTAAGAAGCGCAAAAGAAGAAGAGAACGATAACGAAGAGGTTGGTGTAAGGTAGTGTGGTAGTAACGAGGAAACGGAATGCAAGACGTGGAATTCTCTGCTGCTTCTAGCTCATTAGCACGCTTCGACCACCAGGCTTCTCGGTCCTTACGCAAGCTTTACCCAATTTCCTTACGTAACATCCTTCGTTTATGGTCAAACTCACGGTCACTCGGAGTAGACCGACGGGCTTCAATAAGTTGTAAGGAACCAGAAGAAACCCAGTGCTCATAAGCGGGACGTTTCGTGAACCCACAACTGACTGTTCCCGCCATTTTCACGGCATCATGCAATTGCAACCAATGCTCATCTATACCCTTCGGTGGAGTGGTAGCTAGCCTAGAGGCTAGCTCGGTTCGATACTTATTTGCAACAGAAGTTGCAACCAGCTTGCTAATATCAATCGTTTGATGACGGTCACTTCGTTGTCCACTGAAAAGTAAGGCAAGATTGGCGCAGACCAAGTCATGGTCAGAGTCCAGATAGGTACTCCAAAAGGAGCGGCAGTCTTTTACACAACCACGCCAGCGGCAGCTGATCGCGATGTGATAAATCTTAGTCCAGGCTTGGGATGCAGAGGGAGGACGCCAGGTGGCACATCGGCGATGACTGTGCCGAAAGTTAGTGCTAGCCAGAAACAGGTTGTGGTCTGTGCAAAGTTGCAGTAGACGGTCCCCGTTATCTGTCCTGCAACCAACGAGTCCCCATCGGCCACCTAAACGACTCTCTTTCGTGCCTAGACGCCCGACCTGAGCATTCAAGTCTCCGGCTAGTACTAAAATATCTGTCGAAAGCACTTTCTGGAGAAGAAAAGATAACTGGTGGTAAAACTCATCCTTGATTGCATCCGGGCTGCAATCTGTCGGGGCATAGGCGGAGATGACGAAAAGACATCGTTTCTCACGCCGAATTCTTCTCACTTTGATGGAACTTTCTAATCTAACAGCACATAACCGACTGTTAATGGGGATCCAATCGACTAGTGCTGCCTCAGCTCTAGCGCTTAGTGCGACACCAACAACAGCAAGACCAGACGAAGATGCCACAGGGTCCCCGGATAAGCGCACGTAAAACAAGCTTTTCGAAGCGACAGATGGAGATCGAATTTGTAGTACTTCGCCAGAGTCTTGAATACGGGTCTCGAATAGACAACAAACATCAATATTAAGACTTTCCAAAGACACAGCCAACCCTATCTGTTGTCCGACCTGCACTAGTGTGCGAACGTTGAAGGCAGCCAGTTTGAATGGTGCACGTGGTTTCAGAAAAACTGCTTCAGTTCTCGTATTCGGTGGTAACATACAATTTTTAACCGGACAGTGACTCGAGAACGTTAAGATACAGTCGAATTTCCACCAAAGACAAGCGGCTGTATAAGTATAAAAGAGGATGAATAATGTGGAAAATAACAATAATAATGACAATAATGGTAATAATAATATGATTATTATTAATGAAAATAATTGTAATGATAATAATTTGAACGAATTTGTTTTTCGAAGCGAGAAAAGTAATTTCCATAGACATGAATAGTTCATCATTCGTGTGTGGGCTGTGATAAACACTTCTCGTGCTCACCCACTGATCGTATGACCCCTACGGCTTTCATCACTGCAGTAAGATTTCTAAGTTTGCATGACACATACCTGGTCCACGTTTTACAATAGTAAACGCACTCTAAATAAAAATAACATACCTTAAAAGCGAGTCACTAAATTAAGAAATTAAAAATATCATGTGATCGATTAACAACACGGTTGGACATCTGTTTCATAAAGACTAGGTTATTAGCCGATCTGTATGATTGCATCGTCTGTGTATTAACACCAATAAGTAGTACGAATCCTGCTCAAATGGCAATACAGATGTTCAAACGATTACATATAGTCAATGAATAACATACACCACGTAAAAACACACTGAAATTATATGCATCGGCCGGAATGAACTCTTAATATGAGGATGAATCTTACTGAAACCAATTAGATAAACTCATAAAATCCTATGATAACACGTGAGGTACCAAAGGAAAACGCAGTAATAAGTAAGAAAAATCACTATTAGCAGAGGAATCACGTGAAGAAAATATTGTGGTTCAGACTGCGAAATAGTAAAACTAGTCAATAACATTCTGTTTACATTCCTGAGAAACGTAAAATTGGCCTGAGGATCATTTAGACCACCTGACTACCTTCCTTTCGTAAACGAATTGATTAATTGGTTCCTTTGATCCAATAGGTAAAGTGGCCAAGTAAAAAGGTGTATCAGAACCTAAAGTAATAAACACAACGAAAACTTAATATTAGTCAAGTGCAAATCACTGATAAATGAAATTCCTCAAATCACACAAACAAGATAATGACCAAAAGAATCTTAAGAGGTATACTGTTATCCTTCATCATACTTGGAAATATTCTGAAAAATATTTCCCGATAGAAGATATGGGAAGATGCATGAGTTACAATTTCGGAACTTGCGCAACTGACAGCTAATTTCAATATGAAGTGTCTTAGCTAGATTATATTGTGAAAGAAAGAGGTCGGTAAAAGAAAGTATACGAATCCATAGAATGTTGAGTAGTTCTGTGATCCACAGTACAGAAAACTAAATATTTTATGAATATGAATACACAAATGTTTGTATGTGTGCATCGACAGTTTTCTAACTGACCTTTTTAATGATTGATTTATTAACGAAATCATTGATACATATAGGAAATGTGTTAACCACTTACCGAGACAGGTGGCTGGAGAGAGATTTACACGTCGATCCTATTGCTAGAGAAACGATATTAATTTTATATCTCTTATGTAATTCAAACTGACTACACGCAGATATTAGTAACCTTTAATTTAATTACTTGAACGAGTTTAATTATTGTGAAAAAAGGTTAGCTAATTAATCTTCGTGTCTCCGACCACTATTCACCTAAACCCTCCTCCCATCAATCAAGGCGTCGTTTTATCCTGTCAATTAAATGCTCATTATAATACTCATAAAAAGGGAGGATACGGTTGAGAAATTGCTGGGTAGACCCAGAAAATACCCAGACAGTGAAAGCTATGCCTAGACCGACGGATGTCTTCGCACTACGATTCTTTATTGGATCTATTATGGTGCATTTATTCCTAACCTTCATCACTTACGTGCCACGTTAAATAAAACCCTGTCGAAGAATATAAAATTGAATTGGCCGAAAAGTTTTCAAGGTTCTTTTGAGAAAAATTAAGAAACTACTAGTCTCGGGTCTGTTGCTCGTCCAATACGATACATCCTCACCAATTGCGGTAGCATCAAACGCTTCGGACTACGACAATGGGGCAATTATTTTTCACATCATGCCCGATAGACCTGAGAAAGTAATATCACATGCAGCTATGTCGTCAAATACAACTACAACAGAACGTAACTGCAGCTAGATAGAGAAGGAAGTATTGTCAATTATCTTCGCCATAAAGTTTCACAAGATGACATTTGGACGTCAGTTCATGCTCTTAACTGATCATAAGCCATTACTGACCACATTTGGATCGAAAAAAAGGGATTCCGGTATATGAAGCAAACAGACTGCAACGATAAGAAACCACACTCTTGAGTTATGACTTCAAGTACCAGCCCACTACTGATTTTGGACAGGCTGACGCTTTGTCTAGACTGATTGGTTCACTAGTAAAACACGAAGATACTTTTGTGGCAGCAACTGAGATGGAAACAGAAGTACACTGAGTATTGTAAGACGCAGTCGATGGTTTACCAGTTACTTCCAAAGCTATCAAAGAAGCCACGGATGATGACAAGACATTAAGAGAAGTTAGGGGTTATCTCCTCACCAAGTAGCCAAACAGTCGTTTTCAAGGAGAACTGCTACGGTATTTTCGCCGGCGGGACACATTCATGATTTTTGACTCGTTTATTATGTCTGCTGACGAAATGGTCGTCCAAAAAACGTCGATTCCACAATGTACATTCCGGCATCAACAAGATGAAACTATTGGCTCGAAGATTTGCTTACTGATCTACAGTGGCTCAAGATATCGAATACCACGATTGTTCATTTCACCTGCAAGCAACCAAAAGTCCAAATAAATGTGAACTACAGCAAAAAAAGTGCAGTAGTCCCTGAGAGAGGCTACATGCAGATCTTGTCAGCCCAGTAGGAGGAAAATTGTTTTTAGTCATAGCAGATGTACATACGAAATAACCACAAATCTATACTATGGTAAATTACACAGCCAATAAAACGATCAGCAAATTATCTGAATCGCTTAACTGTCTTGGAGTTCCGAAAACTTTGGTAACTGACAACGACTCACAATTCACCTCAGAATCATTCAAGTACTTCTGCAGCATTAGCGGAATTACACATATACACTCTCCAGCTTATCACCTTCAATCAAATGGACAGGCAGAAAGCTTTGTCGATACATTCAAAAGAGCATTACTGATAGAGAGACGAGGGGACAATTCAGGTAATTGCAAATTTTTTAACAGCTTACAGAACTAGGCCCAACCCTATTGTCCCAGATGGAAAGTCTCCTGATGAAGCTGTGTTCGAAAGAAGTATTCGAATCCTATTCGACGCCATTTCGCCACCTAATCAGTTGACGGATGCAAGTTACATAAGAACATCCGAAGTTTTAATGTGGGTACCAATATTTATGTGTTCAAATAATAATAATAAATAAATGTGGGTGATACAATGGTCATCAAGTCATACCTTGTAAAAAAATAGATGGGAACTTGTAGTCATTGGAAAAAGAATGGGTAATGTTTTGTACAAAGTGCGTTGGGACAATTGGAAGGTGGATGAGATACATCAACCAAATCCACAGAGAAAAAAGGACGCTGAACACTGTAGACAGACGAGTGAGTCATCCAATGGAGATACTTGCAGATAACCTAATGACAGGAACGCCCAGGGACATTCGTAGTTAGAGGACACCAAGGAAACCGGAACGCCGCTGGAAACCAGTTATCAAGCTGCAATTAGACCCTAATACGTTTAATTTTTGAAAGGAGGAAGGTGTTGGGGAGATTCAGGATATTCCTCGAAAAATATCTAAAGGAGCCCTGGAAACGCTAGCAAGCACTTTATTCAATCAGCACCGAATAGAAGCATTTCAGAAACATCTAGAAAGTGAAGAGTCACATATCACATTTCTGATTGGATGATTAACTATCCTGCTACTACGTTTGGTAGGGTTCGATAATCTCCAGAAGCACAGGGCTATCTGAAATGCTATCAATATTTTCAATTTTCTGTACATAAACTAAATTTGAAGTAAAGCGTTCTTTACATGGCTTGCGCTTTTTCTCTTGTGTTCAAGTGGTCGTGTACATTTAGCTTAGGGGTTACTAGAAGAGTTTGGAAAACCGATCCAAGCATTCAATCAAAAGATTCATCAGGAATATCAGTTTTACTCAGCGTAGTTGCCACCCTCTGCGACCAACAACTGGAGACATAAATTTCCATCTCAAAGTTAAGTTTTATCCGTTCGTCTAGAGATCCTGTTGGTAATGTTCGTGAATCCTAAATATTTTTTGGCTGATAGAAGGCTTCTATGCAGTATCCAGATGGTCAATGAGTCATTATCACGAATGGCTGCATAGCACTTATGAGAAAGGCCACCAATTTTATCGCTTGACAGCCAAACAGAAGAATATGAACCATTCTTTATTGATCTTCGAACATGCAGCTTTTGTTGTCATCGATTTTGTATGTGAAAGTCACGTAAATAAAATAATCGCCGATGTCTTTGATATGCGACAGTTTATTTGAACGATCGAAAATTCCAGGTCAGTGTAACCCTGATTATCTCTACTCCGTACGTAATTTTGAGGCACATCGTGAAGTGAACGGTTTTCTGGAACAATACATTTTTCCAAAATTATATCAAAGCAATGTAGCTCGTCGATTTTCCGATTTCATAGATTTTGATGTTACCTACAAGGGTAAGTCTCTATACGAGATAGTAGCACTAGATGCTTTCATGAAGACAAAGCCAGTAGCATTTAGGTTTACGGATAGAGAAACTTCCGAGCTGACTAGTAGGTTCTTAGTCTTTTTTAAGACAGTTTCGTCAGGGATACCTGTGGGATTTTTCATCAATGACAACAGTCCCGCCATAAACAATGCACTATCTGCCAACTTTTCGCAAGCGCATTATGTGCTATGTGGAATCCCGACCGTTGCTAATACCCTGACTTGGTGGTCAGGCTTGCCTATCGTGATGAAACAATCGAGCTATACTGGCTGGAACAATCGTTCCTCAAGGTCCTACCATGTCAGACAAGTCGGTTGAAGAACGGTAAGACTAAAAGCAACAAACCCAAGGTCCGAAGGCGAAGTCGTACTGCTGAATGTACACAGGTGTGACGGCAGTAAGATGTTTCCTTCAGACAACCGTCATGACAGCGATGCTGCCTTCCCACAAGGAGGGGTGTGGTTAGAAAAAGTCGACCCTAAAAATGCACACCTCGCCTTATCCCACGGATATCTGTCTCCGGCGGTAAGGTCCCAACAAGTACAGAACACGAAAATTACTCACAAAAAGGTTGTGTGTGACCGACCTCAAGCAGTTGCCCTTCGGCATTGCGGTCACGCTCTCAGGTCACTAAGACCACCTCTAATCCAATTTCCTTTTCAGGTACCTTCAGAAGAACCCTTCCACGGTATGGGCAACTGGAAAGTAAAAACCGCCCTCATATCTCTAACAGCACTCAAGATCACAGACTAACTGAATTATGTAGAATACATGTAATACGTAATCTCTTTCGGGGAAGGAATAGGTACGTTTACTGTGTATAACTAACAAGTCACTCATAGAATATCTCATCTAAACATTTCGACAATTTCTTTGTCTAATGTATACGAAAAACACTGGACGGTAAGTGTAAGCTTACATTAATGCATAAATTTGTGTAGATTCAACTCTAACAAAAACGATATTGAAGACGACAATTTAACATTTTGCCACAATCCAAAAAATAACCTTCACATTAAGAGTTTGAACCATGAGAAATGCTCTGAATGCAAAATAACACGAAATTCATGGTACAACGCACAGGATGATAATGTTCAGCCTCAACTCTAAATGTCCTGTGTTGCGTTGTGTTTCATTTATTTTTAAGGAGTGGCTACTGGCTGCATGCTAGAGCGAATGAAATGAGGAAGGAAATGTTTTAAAAAAGTGTTGTTCCATAAAGGTCCGAATGAATGGAGATCCATTTCTTACTCTATGGAAACGTATTATGTATCGTTAGGGTTGTTATTACTATATACATAAGGTTATGCGACTTCTACAGGATGTGCAAGCAAAAAGGCGTGGAAAATTAATAAACTTTTTATGTATTTACATAGAATGATGACATTCAATTTATTTATTGTTATAACTGCATTTTATTAATAATTGAATAATTTACTCCAGATTCAATTGTATTCACGGAACATTTGTTTTATCATAAAAACTAAGATTTCAGAGGTTTCTCGTTTTCCTTTTGATATTGTCTGCTACTGTAATCTCGACACAGCTAACAGCTGTCATTTGCTTATTCCATGTTGTTACAAGTAACCTTCAGTCGATTTTAGTAAGCAGCCTTCTATGATTATGCCAACACGGTAAATACCGTAGCCCTTCGCAAATTGAAGTTTGTAATCCATTCGATGCATTTTCATTATAACAATATAGTATTTTCAGAAAAACTTGAGTTTTTGATCACTAGACTCTACAGGTCACATAATCGTGTGATCAAAAGGTTCGATTATCGCGAAAACACTAACGAAGTTAGCAATATTATATTCAGGAATTTTGTTAGAGTGGGTAGATTTGCTTATTTACTTTTTAAGCTAACAGTTGTGTACGAGGTACTTCGGACGGTCCTTTCAACATTATGGAGATCATATATAAGAAAGAACATGTCTTTTTATCACAATTAAACCTCTTACACACAATAAGTAAAATAAGTAAATAAGCTTACTAACTGATCGTATATGTTATGCGTGGTCATTAAAAAATGATAGATAGAAAAGGAAAATAATACCTGTATTTATACAATGATTCTTTGGAAATTATTTATCGGTTTATATCACGACTGTCAGTCATATCTATTTTCTATTGAGTTCAGAAGTGTAACTCAATTCCTCAGGCATTAACCATATCAGAAAAATAAAAATCATAACAGATATGCGAACGTTTAGAGGTTCTGACTAAAGAAACAGTTGGACACTCACCCTCATCAGCTGTTTTGGTTCCCTTGTGACTAGTCATATCAGTATCGCAATAACCAGGACAACACTGTCAAATTAATAATAAAAAAACTCAAAATTATTTCTTTTGATATGTTTATATCAGGTGTGATGACAACCTAGTAATTTTAATCTGGAAACAAACTTTTAAATAACCCAATTTAAATTTTGAGATTAACAAATTGTTTTATTACTGTATGTGATCATTACGTAGAAAGACATTCATGAACGATAAATTTAACTGAAAACAATCTTAAGAATTAAATTTAAGTACATAGGATAAGAATATTATTTCCCTTAAATGGTGTACATGTTGAAACTGCAAACAACTCGCATTTTAAAGATCACTTTGTCCGAACTAATTAACTAAGAAATTAGGATAAATAGATGCTCTCAAAACTAACTATAAACATATAGAGTTCAAAAAATATCAAACTCAAAGAAAATGATGGAAGTAGGTTAAATAAAAATTGTCAGCTTCTAGAGGAAAAGGATAACTATATTATTATTTTAACTAACAACGATAACTTTATATAATAATATACATGAATAAATCCAACGAATAACTTGATTGAATTATTTCTCGTTCTATGCTACTCTGATTGTAATTTAAGAATGGATATCATTCGCTACCAATCTAGAACTTATACATGATAAGTCAGGTTAATTCATCCAACTTTTATATAGATATTTCTAAACTTAACTAATGAGAATGTATTCAAGTTCGAAAATGTGACAACATTATTATAAAACTCTAGCAAACTACTTTTGCTTTAAACGGAGCAATTTTCCTGTTAAGTTAATGTTTTTAATATCTGTAAAACTTATGTCTGAAATAACCTCAACCAACTGATATTTAGAAAATTGCGACGAAAATTTAGTGCAACTTAATTACACAAATACAATTATTATGATGCTTAAGTAATTTATTTTAGAATCTCAAAAACTAAGTGATGTGTAGGCGAGTAAATTAATGATTGGTCGTTTGCTTAGTCAGACTAGTAGATAGTTTGACAGATATTAGATGAGTTATATAATTCCTTACCCTTATTATTACTGTCATTGTTGTCGGTTTTTGGTGTGGAAATATATTTATGTTCTAGTTAGGCTAATCACGCGTTCTTGATTTGAGTTGTGCTGAAGTACTATAGAATAAACACTGGAAAGGTCACTAGTGTAGATATTCATCCAGGGTAAAGTAACGTCTTATTCGTGCAGACGGGAAAACCGATATCAACAAACTAATAACATCACGATACCCAAGACATACAGCTCAAAAAGAGTTACAAGCACGTATTGTGGCTTCCCACATTTTGGATTGACGAAAAAGTATGCAATACATAATAACAAGATAATCAGTTACTCCGTTATGGATAAATATAGCTAATTTGAACTATTAATGGGTTTGTATATAATCACTGGATTACCTGGTATTTTATTTTACAAAACGAATACTATTCTAATTTTAAGATAAGAACAATTTGCATAAATATAGACACAAACCATCACAATATCAACAAAACAAACTAACCGAATTTATCACAATCCCTCTTGGATCATCTTTCAGCATTTCACCGAAAATAAATGAAGCCTTTGTAAGGCCTATTTTAGACACACCATAAGCATTTTGTGGCCAACCTTTTTCAGAATAAGTACCATCCTCAGCGGACCTAATTACAGATTTGAAAAACCAATTACCCAGTAAATAAATCTAGAATGATTAAATACTACTTCAATATTTAGGTGGATATAGTCACCTCGCAAAATAATAGTACTGAAAAATTAACAGGAAATAAATTTAGGAAACAATATACTAGGGATGATAATCGCTCCTATATATGGATCAAAAGAAACCAATCTACACTGGTAGTCTAAGATGAAGGTTTTCATTTTCCAGTCTATCGAAATACCCATGTTACTTTGATTATTCAGTGAAAGCTTTAGTAGGTTCCAACACCCTACATACTGCTTGAACAGCGATCAGTAAATTTACTGACCCAAAACTCATACAATAATGTACTTGAAAAATGTCTCAGTCAGTCAGTTAAAACGTAAGACCAGGCATATATATGCATCGGTCCAAGTTTCCACACCTCATTATCACAGCAAGATGAACACCAAAATCATAGAAGCAATTAACTCAATGGTGTAATATATAAAGTAAAGACTGCATATAAGGATATAGTATAGGAAGAAAGTTAGTTCGTAGAAAGAAAGATATGAAATAATTTCAGTCTCTTAGTTTAAGGGAAGACAAAGAGTGTATACACCGACGAATTTGTGATCGATTCTGAGTCATGTCACAAAGAGTCTCAAACCATTGGTTACGATAGTCACGCGGACACCAACCAAGTAGTCTGCATCTGGCAACATGGCTCAGACTAGAAGTTAGTGACTTCAAGCACTGATGACACCTTTTGGTTTGGCCGCCCCTAACTTTCTTCCAACCATTTCCAATACCGGATAGCATTGCACGTCGTGGTAATCGGTGTTCAGGCATACGTAACACGTGGCCCAACCATCTCAGTCGATGAAGATTCATAACCTCATCAACTGATTTACCATCCTTTCCTAATATCCTGCGTCTAACCTCACTATTACTTACCCGGTTATCCCAGCAGACGCCAGCAATATTTCTAAGGAATCTGTGGTCATATACTAATAGCTTACGAGTGTCGTCTACCCTTAATAGCCAGGTTTCGCAGCCGTAAAGTAAAACAGAACGAACTGCCGCGCAGTATACTCGTCCCTTAATTGATAGACGGATATCTCGCATTCGCCATAGGTGATGTAAGTTGGCAATAGCAAAACTAGAATTTCGAATCCGTGCAGAGATGTCGTCAAACACCAATCCATTAAAGCCGATCAGAATTCCCAGATAAATGACGTTGTCGATGCGTCCGACTACTTCACTCCCTATCCTTAGTTCAGGTTTCGACGCAGACCAGTCCTGAAGCAACAACTTGCATTTAGAGGGAGAGAAGCGCATTTCAAACATCCTGGCATTGTTGCTTAGTGTTACCAGAAGACTCTGAATTTTATCAGATTCTTCGCCAAGCAGGATTATGTCATCTGCGTATTCTAAGCCGATAAGTGGACCTCCTGGAAGGAGATCAATGCCCGGAAGGTTATGTCCATCAGTGTGTCTATGACGAAGTTGAACAAAAATGGAGATAGTGGACACCCTTGACGGACACCACTTGAGGTTGCAAAAGCAGATGACAGTTCGCCATAATCTCTGACTCGACTGGTAGTGTTCGAGTAAACAGCCCTCACAAGGATTATGTACTTCTGAGGTACGCCTTTCAATGACAGACACTGCCACAAAATCTCGCGGTCTACCGAGTCAAATGCTGCTTTTAAGTCAAGAAAGATCACCATTATCGGACACCGATAAGTATATCTGTGTTCTAGAACCTGACGAATGGTGAATATATGGTCGGTACAGCCACAACTAGGTTTGAAGCCAGCTTGATTTTCTCGTGTTTGCAGTTAGTTCACGAGTCTTTGTTAGACGACTTATAATTATCGAAACTAGTGTAGTGAACAAGAACACAGGTGGGGACAATCGAATGTATTTAGCACGGAAATTACAGACTATCTCAACAAAATCTGAATACCATAAAGTCAATCGTCAATTTGCAAATTATCAATGCATCATTATCAAACTGTACTGTTCAAGTTGCAAACACTAATCCATTGTCTCTCATTTCATTGTTCATGCGATTTCTTACAAATTCCATTGCGTTCTTGCTCTTCTTTTCTTGATCTTCTCCATTTTCTACTGCCAGGTCTTACATCCTTTTAACGCACGTCATATACTACTTATGTCAATATAAGTAGCTCACACCACACTCGTGCCCCCCCTTTAAAGCAGTCGTTCTTGTGGTGGTTCGTGCTCGCCGTGCAACATTCTCCGTCTCTGCAGCCTGTGCCACGCTCTCCGTCAAAATGTCGAGTCTGCGGCGCGCTGACTTCCGTAGCTCCGTCGACCTGCCGGGAAAACAACAACCGACATCCACCCGTAACCTGGGACGCTTGAGACCCGTACTCCACCGGCCTGCTGAGCCATCTACATTCGATGTCCGCCCAGCAGCCGCGCGTCCCACCGCTCCTCTCCGCCGACAGCATCCACTACAGCCAACGCCGCCCCGCCAGAACACTCCACCAGACGACGCCCCTCCGCACCAGGCTGCCCCAACTGGCACCTCAGCCCCAGGCCCGCAACGGCGTCCGCAGAACAGCACCCTCCTCCTCTCCCGGTTGGCAGCGACACCAAATGTAGTGAACAAGAACACAAGTGGGGACAATCGAATGTATTTAGCACGGAAAATACAGACTATCTCAACAAAATCTGAATACCATAAAGTCAATCGTCAATTTGCAAATTATCAATGCATCATTATCAAACTGTACTGTTCAAGTTGCAACACTAATCCATTGTCTCTCATTTCATTGTTCATGCGATTTCTTACAAATTCCATTGCGTTCTTGCTCTTCTTTTCTTGATCTTCTCCATTTTCTACTGCCAGGTCTTACATCCTTTTAACGCACGTCATATACTACTTATGTCAATATAAGTAGCTCACACCACACTAGTATTTTAGATGCTATATTAATCAGACTAATCCCTCTATGGCTATCACAGGATGATTTTGACCCCTTCTTATATTTTGGGATAATCAGTGATTGTGACCAGTTAGATTAGATTACGTCCAACTCCCAGATTTTAGCTAAATATTAGTCAACCTAACAACTTAAAAGTCATTTTCAAATTCATCCAAGCTGAAGTCGGTGAGAGCGTTGGCAGAAACGACGAAAAGGCAACGACGTGTGTCCCTCTCCCTTCGAGTTCCTACGGAGCCGTTTAGCCGTACAGCAAATACACGACTGTTAACGGGGATTCACTCTAATACTGCTTGTTCAACCCTCGTACTTAGTGTTATGCCTACCAGTCCACTAAAACTAGCCATTGGGTCACCAGGTACACGGAAGGTGTATCTCACCGGTTCTCCGTTTTGCCGAGGTGAGGTCAAGTGAATGACCACATCAGGATCCTGTATGTGTGTTTCGAAGACACAGCATACATCGATCGTACGAGATTCTAGATTCTCAGCCAAGGACACCTGCTGGCCGATTCAACATAGGGTGCGTACGTTGTGTAGTTTGGAGCGAGGTTTCAGTAGACCTTAGACAGTGTTTTGCGCACTAGAATCGTTGGCCATGGTGATACTTGAGGAGGAAGCCAAAAGAGGAAGTTTAATGTTGAAAGTCGATGTAGGAGGAATAATAGGGACTAAGGAAAGAGGTTGATTATGAATACAGTGGTCTTGAGTGCTGTTAGAGATATGAGGGCGGTTTTTACTTTCCAGTTGCCCATACCGTGGAAGGGTTCTTCTGAAGGTACCTGAAAAGGAAATTGGATTAGAGGTGGTCTTAGTGACCTGAGAGCGTGACCGCAATGCCGAAGGGCAACTGCTTGAGGTCAGTCACACACAACCTTTTTGTGAGTAATTTTCGTGTTCTGTACTTGTTGGGACCTTACCGCCGGAGACGGATATCCGTGGGATAAGGCGAGGTGTGCATTTTTAGGGTCGACCTTTTCTAACCACATCCCTCCTTGTGGGAAGGCAGCATCGCTGTCATGACGGTTGTCTGAAGGAAACATCTTGCTGCCGTCACACCTGTGTACATTCAGCAGTAAGACTTCGCCTTCGGACCTTGGGTTTGTTGCTTTTAGTCTTACCGTTCTTCAACCGACTTGTCTGACATGGTAGGACCTTGAGGAACGATTGTTCCAGCCAGTATAGCTCGATTGTTTCATCACGATAGGCAAGCCTGACCACCACGTCAAGGTAGCAACGACGGTCGGGACCTCTACCACTACGGGATTTACTTGACAACTGCATCTCTGTGCTAATGTGGTATGGCAACTTGAAATGATGTACGTACGAAGTTCTACGTTGTTACTGACTGACTGAAGGATATGATACGGGAAGAAAGAGTTAGTTAGCCCTTCTAGGGTTGCTGCCGGTCCCAAGCCCAGATATAGGAGGGTTAGGCATAGCGTCAGCATACCTATCCCGTACAAAACAACCCTGATGAAAAAAACGCTAATCGTGAAAAAACTATTTAAACGATTTAGATTCTCCCCTGGGAGTTAAGGAATTTTGGAAGCCTAAGCGCAACAGGAAAAGAAGACCAACGAACACATAGCGCAGGAAATTGGAGGCAGACATAAAAAATGAATCGCAATTGGAAACAAGTGAGAAGGAGAGCCCAGACCAAAGTCGGTTGAAGAAACCTGGTGGGCAGTCTATGCTCCACGAGGGGTAACAGGAGTACACAAGTTGTAAGAATATAAAGGAGAGGAATATAACTACCAATTAAGAACGTCGCAGACCAATCTAAGGAAGTGAAGATTTAAACAATGAACTACGAAGTCACGTTAACTCGGAACAAAAATAATTGTTGTCAACGTAAGGAACATAACAAAACCTTTTAAAAAACAGATTATTAGATGACAAAAACGAGGCACTTTTTGCTAACTCCATCAAAATTAAAACAAAACAACCGAAGGGGAATTTAAATCACTAAAATAACGAACAATGATAAAAGTTTCATATTGGTCATAATTTGATGACAAGTTATGACCCATTATGGATGGGTGCGAAACATGAAGGTTAGTAATTCTCAACTCTAGGAAGTCAAAGGATGGAACATCCCTTTGGTTTTGCCAACAATCAGGAAATCCTGGGACAAATGCACCGTAAGTTACAGGGATTTGTTGTGAATAGTGATATAACGTACGGTTTCAAATATTTTTTTACTCTTACGTATTCTACAATTGCGTGTCAATACGATAAAGAGGCTATTCATGTTATACGAGATTCAGGATTCACAACTCAGAATAGAGAACCAGATTATACTAGATAATACTTTATTCAATACAACTACAAGTAGTCACGCTCAGTGAGTCTGGAATAGAAATCAATGACAGGAAAGAATGTCACATATTTAATAGTCCGTAGGCTAAGTGGCTGTTTGTCCACGCTAAACGACCAATCATATTTTACTTTTACTACTACACATCAAATCGATTACGTAAAGCTACTATAAGAGTTTGATGACTGTATGCATTCCTCAATTACAAAAAGACATAAAGGTATCTCATCAGAATGCTATTCCAGCAACTTACTGTGAATTAGATACAAAAAAGTTACACCCAAGAGATATGAAAAATTATTTGATGTAACTATGGTAATCTTGGTTGAACTATTTGCTCTATTGATCTATTATCCCCTAAATTAGAATAAAATGACTTACTTTACAAACTCGGAGATGAGTGTTCGAAGTTCCAAAAGATTTATTGGGCTAACGAACTTTTCGTAAAGATCATCACTAAGTTTCTTGAGACTGGTTAGAGAAACAGAACTAGATACATTGACAACCCTGTAAAAATATAAATAAATATGAATTAGTACCTAGCATGTTTAGCCAGCAAAGGAATGAACTCTTCCGTGAAATCAATGGTTGATGTGAAGTTGGTGTTCACCGTAACTCGTGCTTGCTCGCCAAAGGGAGCCGTGGAGTTAACCTTTGAATAATATAAAATAAAAAACAAAAACTTTGTAGGCAAATCCAGCATTATTCACTGCAATGTTGATTCCATTAGGATAGTTTCTCTCTACAAATGTTAGGAACGCTTTTCGACTATCTCGATCAGTTATATCTAGTTGATGAAATTTAACATCCAGGCCCTTTTTACTGAGCTTCTCCACAGCTTCCTGACCAAGCTCAACATTTCGAGCTGTTAAATTATCAACCAACAACTTCTTACCTGTTAGATAAATATCCCACTCTCCTGATGACCCATAAAATTCTGCAAGCTTTTCAACAATGCTATATCCAATCCCTTTGTTTGACCCAGTTACCTAAAGAGGAGTAATATATTGTTTGTAAGATAAGTGAACTCATCACACGAATGCCAGTTTCATCACACTTTTTCAGAATATCACAAGGTCTGAAATTTTAGAAAACAGAAGACATGAAAAATACAGTACGATTCTATTCAGTAGGTTAAAACTTGGAAAGATACTAGGTTGACATTATTCAGAATCATAGTTAACTAACGTTTCAATACTAGCAACAAGTAAACTCTCTTGCGGCAGACTAAAGAATGAATTGGTTAAGAAAGAGATCCTCGTTGTAGCGACCAAGCGGCTTATTAATCAAAAATGCATTATTTCATTATTTTAAATCATATATATTAGTGTAAAGCCATGATAAAAAACTAATTAAAATTTTTTTTCGCTCGATCTGTTCTTTTGTTAAGAAGTGCATTTGCCCGCATGTCGAGTTAATGAACAAGGTGGATACGGACGACAGTTGGCTGACTATTAATAGTTCAGTTCTGGACTATTTTACTTTCCTAAAAATCACTAATCATTTTCCTGTAGATGAATTCAGTTCTGCGTCTGATTTGGTCCAGCCGTTGGATACAATAACTAGCATGATGTAAACACACTACCCCAGCACACGGATAAATCCAAGCGGCAAGTGCGTTATTTCTATTCGTTGTTCGCAGAAACACAGTGAAGAGAAAATCTGACTATTTGTATGATCCCTTCAACTTGAATGTCGCAGAAATGTAGGCTGGGTACGGTCAAGCTGAATACTTTAAGCTTAGGTTGTCAGCAACTCCAGACTCTCCATTTGGAAAGTAAGCCTGTTATTTCTAAAGCTTTGTATAAGTTCAAGCAAAGCAGTTATTGCCATCACAAGGTACTTCGATGTTAAGTAACAGAGCAATTTGGGGTGAAAAAGCTTGGTTTAAAGCAATTTTTAGTCTAATGGTTTACTAAAAAATGAATGTAAATATAAAAAGACTTCGAACCACCGTTGCTGAAATGCTAGTGAATATGAGACAGGTGATATTGCTATTAAAAACAACTATATGTGATGATCAAAGGAAATTGGCAGGGGATTATCTAGTTTACGGTTCTCTGAAGAAGAATTGGAAGCGTTAGATATTTTCAACAATGAGATACTCGAGATAAATCTAATTGTCAACTGATTTAGTTTGTAATTGCTTCACTTTTTGAATGTCAATAATAACTAGGCTGATGAGTAACCAACTAATAATCAGTTATGACTAATTTATATGATATAGTGAAACCAGATTTAGAGACCAAGTTTAAGTTGATGGAAGTTGCCAAAAAAGGTAAGTTTCAATTCTACGACAGTGTTATTTATTCATTTATTTATTTGAACACATAAATATTGGTACAAGAGAGTGCCAATATATATGCGCCACACAAAACAATGAGAATTCGAAGGGAATGAAAAAAAAAGAGAACAATAACGAAGAGGTTGGTGTAAGATAGTGTAGTAATAATAATAGTAATAATGAGGGAACGGAAAGGCACAATCAGAAGAAATCTTTCAGTTAAGGGAGACACAACCACTTTTTATGAAGAAAGTAAAAGGTTACAGCAGGATCGCCACTGGCTTCTATTCTGAGCCATATCTGATAACGTCTCTAGCCAGTGTAGCACTGTAGTGAACAAGAACACGGGTGGGGACAATCGAATGTATTTAGCACGAAAATTACAGACTATCTCAACAAAATCTGAATACCATAAAGTCAATCGTCAATTTGCAAATTATCAATGCATCATTATCAAACTGTACTGTTCAAGTTGCAACACTAATCCATTGTCTCTCATTTCATTGTTCATGCGATTTCTTACAAATTCCATTATGTTCTTGCTCCACCTTTCTTGGTCTTCGCCATCTTTTGCTGCCAGACATTACATCCTTTTAACGCACGTCATATACTACTTATGTCAATATAAGTAGCTCACACCACAGCACCATCTCTCGGATCCCAACCAGGGAGTCGTGAAAAACCAACAGAAGCCAGTTCTTTGCAGCTTTCTTCCATACCACGACACCATGTCATACACTGACCACCTCTCCGCTTCTTCCAACCAGTCCCAGAGGCGGCAAATAATGCACGACGTGGAATTCTCTGGGACGACATTCGTAGAACATGTCCAAGCCACCGAAGTCGGTGTTTCAAGATGGTGACATCGATTGCATTATCATCTCTGTGACCGAACACACGATGCCGAACCTCTACATTACTGACATGGTGTTGCCACTGGATGTCAGCAATCCTTCGGAGACAGCGATGATCGAACACAGAGAGTCTTCTAACGCCCTCAATTCGGAGAGGCCAGGTTTCACAAGCATAAAGCAAAACTGCTTTCACCGACGCGTTGTACCTTTTACAGCCAGACTAACATCACGAAGGCGCCAAAGGTGACCCAGATTGGCATAAGCCGCTCTGGCATCACTATACGTGCATTGATCTCATCACTCACACCCCCACCAGCACTTATGCAGCTATCTAGATACACGAACTTCTCGACTACTTCTATCTGCTCACCATCCAGGATGAGTACAGGATTAGAATCCTGCCAGTCTTGTAGAAATACTTTGCACTTCGAAGGTGCAAAGCATATACCGTACCTACGGACACTGAGTGCAAACTGATTAAGTGCGGATTGCATGGCTTGGGCATTATCGCACAGGAAGACAATATCATCCGCATACTCAAGGTCGAGAAGTTTTTCTCCAGGCAACAGATCAACACCACCACTACTTACATTCATCAGAGCTGTTTCCAGAATGTCATCGATGGCAAAGTTGAAGAGGAATGGTGAGATTGGGCAACCCTGCCTAACCCCACTGCTCGAATGGAACAATCGAAAGAGGTGGTTGTATGCCCTCACTCTACATGGTGTTTGTGTATAGGGTCTTTAAGATGTTAATAAACTTCTCAGGCACACCCTTCTTCAATAGACAATCCCAGAGAACAGTCCTATCCAACGAATCGAAGGCAGCCCTAATGTCAAGAAACACTACGATTGTTGACCTTTGGTAAGTATGACGATGTTCTAACATTTGGCGGAGGGTGAAGATATGATCAATACATCCTCGACCAGAACGAAACCCAGCATGCTCCTCGCGAGTCAATCTTTCTCGGATTTTGAACAACCTACGAAGTATGACGGAAGCCAATAGCTTGGACGCAATCGGAAGTAGACTTATCCCCCGATAGTTGTTACAGGAACGATGTGAACCCTTTTTAAAGATAGGGACAACTATCGACTCATTCCATGACGTTGGTAAACTCTCTAGTTCCCAAACCTTTGTAAACAACGTCGTCAATTCCTTAGTCAGAAAGTCACCACCATCTTTAAAAAGAGCCGGAGGTAAGTCATCTGGGCCAGGTGATTTGTAACGCTTCAAGAGTTGGAGTTCCTTGCGGACTTTCGCCTCATTTGGTGGATCAGTCTTCACCGCCATGGAGGGCAGGACAGTCTGACCGATGTTGCCGGAGCAGCAGGCCAGTTGAACTGCCCTTCGAAAAATTCTGCCCATTGTACAGGACGTCGATGGATGTTAGTGATTGGCATCCCATCATCCCCGCAGATTGTTTCGCTCACACCAGACTTCTTGCTGCCAGTGGCTCGAAAGAGTTGGAAGAGCTTCCGGTAACTACCAGATGCAGCTGCTGCCTCCAGCTCATTAGCACGCTCCGACCACCAGGCTTCTCGGTTCTTATGCAAACTTTGCCCAATTTCCTTACGTAACATCCTTCGTTTGTGGTCAAACTCACGGTCACCCGGAGTAGACCGACGGGCTTCAATGAGTTGTAAGGAACCTGAAGAAACCCAGTGCTTATAAGCGGGACGTTTAGCGAACCCACAACTGACTGTGTGTAGAAAGTAAGAATTCTTTTTGTGACCTATTCACGTGGTCCTTTAGCATGGAAACTCTCAACGTCCAATGTTAGTGAGAAATATCTTCCCAAAGTTTAGGGTTCTACCTCGACAGGTCACTTTTACTACATGAGAGATTAAGACTTACTTACTTACGCCTGTTACTCCTCGTGAAGGAGCATAGGCCGCTCACCAGCATTCTCCATCCAACCCTGTCCTGGGCAATCCTTTCTAGCTCCGTCCAGTTGTAATTCATCATTTTCATATCTGCTTCTATTATCCGACGCAATGTGTTCTTTGGCCTTCCGCTTTTTTGCTTCCCTTCAGGATTCCAAGTTAGGGCTTGCCTCATGATGCAGTTTGACTATTTGCGTAATGTATGTCCTATCCATTTCCATCGTCTTTTTCTAATTTCTTCTTCAGCTGGAAGTTGGTTTGTTCTCTCCCACAGAAGGCTATTGCTGATGGTATTCGGCCAATGGATGTTGAGTATCTTGCGTAGACAGCTATTTATAAATACTTGTACTTTTTTGATGGTGGTTGTTGTAGTTCTCCAAGTTTCAGCTCCATACAGTAGAACCACCTTGACGTTGGTATTGAAGATTCTCACTTTGATATTGGTTGAAAGTTGTTTTGAGTTCCATATGTTCTTTAACTGTAGGAATGCTGTCCTTGCTTTGCCAATCCTTGCCTTTACGTCTGCATCTGAATCTCCTTGTTCATCGATGATGCTTCCTAGGTATGTGAAGGACTCTACATTTTCCAGAGTTTCGCCATCAAGTGAGAGGTTAAGAGTTTAAGAGAATAAGCGTTATTGTAGATAGAAACGTAACATTTTTGCTTTCCGTTTTTCAGGCACAGGCATTAACCCTGCATAATAGCACTGTAATCCTTACCTTAACTTGTAACGAACATTTTATAAAAACCCCTCAACGTGTTGACTGTTGTCCCATTTTACAGTTCAAGTGACAAACAGTGCCCCATATCGACAACCGATGGATCGTTGAATTCTACGTTTATATTGTTGCCATTTTTTATAGGTAGACGTTTTTTAAATACAGGCCGACATTTCTATTAGATCTAGTGCACTGAATGAAATCAGATTTAACAAGTCTGCATAAGAGTCATTGCTAGTAAATATATGTATTCAGTAAAACCTGTACAACCCATACTATTTCTCCCTTTAAATTACAGAAGACAACCATTAATGATGGAAAACCTGTATCACTTGAAATGTTTTTCGATTGTAATCTGAATATTAAGTCTTCGAGACTATAAATCTAATTCGTGTGAATAAACGGCTTTTCTCAAATATGTTATTTTTTTAAATAATGTCAACTACACAGGACACCTATGGTATATAGGCGGTCGCAGATTAACCAATGTTAATGTCGGCGAAAAATATACAGATTGCGAAAATTAAACTATTTGGAAAGTATTCAAGATATTTGATAGGAGCTTAAGCAAAGGTTAAGGCGTCAATTTTAAGATATTTTTCTTGAATCGTAATGTCCATATGAAAGCCTGCACTATTTTAGCCCTGGAAAAAGGAGTAAGTCTAATGCATCTTCTCCCAAATTCACACCAACTTTTCTTGAGAAATCTCCCAAGTATTCAACAAACTTCATTATTTGCCTGATTTCGTCTGCTTTTACTACCCAACGATGTATTTATCAGAGAGACTAACTGAAATCGCATCAGGAATAAGTGATTAAATATCAATGAAGACATAAACACTAATATGAACGTACTATGTTGTTGAAACGACGACCACTCGATAACAGTGACCCTGACCTTAAAATTTTAAGACATTCAAACTCCAAGGTTATCCAAATGGTTGAAATGGTTGTGAAAAGAATAAAAGAAGCTTTCGCTTCACGAGATTCTGTGTCTAGTAGCAGTGAATCATCAATATCTCCAGGCAGGAACCTAAGTATATTAATGGTAAAAGAGGAAAAAGAAATTGCAAAGTCACAGTAAGTCCTTAAGAATATGTCAAGTTTTCTCACAACGGACTCCTGGAAAGTCGCTCGGGCTAGCTGATTCAGCAGCAAATTCCAGCATCTGACTACTCTTAGGCAATAGAAGTTGCTGAGTTGTGTCTCCACTTACTGGGTATTCCCGTTAGGTTTGTGTTGGATCTAAACTTAATTAAGTGTTTAAGAGGATGTTCAGAAGGGTTGAGAACTCCATAAGAAGGTCACTTTTAATACGCCTGTACTCTAATGGGTAAAATTTTAGTGATTGGAGGCGCTCTTCATAAGGCTTGAATTTGAGTACCTGAAATGATTTCGTGACTCGCCGTTGGATATGTTACAGAGTGTCCTTATCCTTTTGAAATGAGAGAAGAAATACTATGTTTTCCTACTTTAAATGGGGACGAATTGAACTGTTGAAAATTGTGTGAAAATTTCTTTCGTCAAACTGACCGAAAACGCGCTTCAATGTTACCAGTGCAAAATTTCCTCGAAAGGCATTTTTGTCACAGTTAGTGTAAGACTTCAAATCGTAGGGTACCAACACTCCCAGATCTTTATCGACTCGGGATACTTCTGGAGAGGAGTTGCTTAAGTACTAACTGTAGTCTGCAACATGTCTCAAATGGACTACTGTACACTTTGAAGTTTCACCGATGAGTCCGTTATCGTCTGTTCAACTAGGAAGTCGAGTCAGATCCTCCTGAAGTGCCTGTATATCCTCTTGGTTGCGTATTTCTCTCCAAAGTTTCAGGTCATCAGCGAAAGGTAGCAGGTCAGACGATAAGTATTGTGGAAGATCGTTTAAATAAATCAAGAAAAGAAGTCCTAGTACTGAACCCTGGGGGAATCCAGCAGGACATTCTATAGTTTGAGAGAAATTGAAGTTAACTCTAACCTTAAAATGTAGACTTTTTAGATATGAAGTGAGCCAATCAATTAAAAGTGATTTGACACCCGATCGTTTGAGCTTGTTGATAAGACATATATGGTTGACCTTACCAAAAGCTTTTGAGAAGTCAAGATAAATGACGTCAGCCTTCCCCTTGCGATCAAGGACGGTTGTCCATCTGTCCATCGCAGTCAGCAGGCTGGTTATACAAGAGCGAGCTTTTCTGAAACCGTGCAGTTTGCGTGAAAAGAAGTTTAAGGTCAATAAATAGTCGTGTATACCGTCGCATATCAGGGACTCCATTATTTTTGAAGGTATAGAAAGAAGGTGACTTCAACCAGATACCTTGAGGTGTTAGGCAATCCAACTGAGCACCATACAGATTCATCAAGGTTGAAAAACTCCTGGGCGTGCACTGGATGTACCACCAGGCAGGATCGTAAATATAAAGCTACTCCGTCCCCGATTCCTGTTTTTCTGTCATTGAGAAACAAAGACATCCGGTGTATTGCTAGCCACTAGTCCGTAAACTGAGAAGATATCCAAGTTTCAGATATTCCTATCAGATTAGCATTATTAGCATTGCTGAGTTCATGAAGCTCATTCCTTTTATTCAGTAAACTTTCAGCGTTCATGTATAATCAGTTTATGCCTTCAATTTAGAACGCGTTAACTTCTTCATGTTTGTCGGTATGAGATTTACAAGATTGGACACTTAGCCTACCTATAAAAGGCTTTCCAAGTAGGTAGTCCTTGTCCTTTCCATGTGTTTCATTATCTAAACAGTTCACAAGTGGAATGATCAGCTCCGATTTGACTTTATACCTGATCATGGATTCATGTGGCCCATCCGGATGCTTATAGATACCCATTGGCGACCGACGTCTGTTGGCACGAAATGTTTTCAGAATTGCAGCCGCCGTATGGGAGGATGGGAAGCTTTTCTTCATCAGTCGGGGTCTAGAATCTCCGTCCTTCTCGGTTAGTCTCCCCCACTTGTTGAGTCACTGTGTGGTTGATGAATTTCCGTTTCCGCATATCACAGTTAATGTGGTCAGGGTTCGTGTTTTCCAGTACACCTTCACAATGATATTTCTTTCGCGGAAAAACTTCTTTCGAGATTCTTTAGGGATGGTCCGGAAGAGATCGTTCCCAAAATACGGTATATGAGGTAGTATTCTTACGTTCTCACCTGATTTCAACAAGTGACTAGCCAGTAGGATATTCTCTACGTCGGTAGCGTTAGTGAGTTTTACACGGAGTAGTCTTGTGTGATTTCGTTGCTTATAGTCCTTTCCCGAATGAACCCTGTGACCGTCATAAGCTCTATTTTGGGAAGTTCAAGGTTGTTGTTTAACACTTCCAAGAGCATCGTACCATGCTTTTTCTGAAAACTGAGAGGAAGGTCAGGCCTGTATTTAATGTCCAAGATTATGAAAGAATCATTGCGAACCGTTATCGTTTTTTAAGGTCTTCGGGTACGTTCATGCTGAGGACCTTGTTGCTTGAGAGTTGTAGCGCGTTTCCGGTTAGACATTCTTGAAGGCAAACTGTGAGGACAAATCACCAGCTGATTTCACCACAATATTCAGCTTCTTAGACAGTGACGCCCGGCCCTCTTTAACTTTGTTAACGAGGTTCCAATCACTCACAGAGTTTTTAGGAACCACCGTTGCATTCACGGATCGTGTGCAGGGAGACATAAGTCTACTGAGGGAGTCTAATACCGTCGATATTGTGATGGTGCTGAGTTTCAGTACGTCTTCACCAGTGCTATCAAAATGCTCCATCGATATTAGTGATTTTTAAATCCCTTTTCTTGTTTACATTGCGCGCCATTGAGTGTATAACTATTTTTGGGACGATCTTTTTTCAAGTTTGCTGGCAACTTAGTCCGTAGACTTGTCAAGAGAATGATGTTGTTCAGCGAAACCCCAGCATTCGTGTTGCACGTGACACCCCCCACTTGTGATCCGACTTACTGAGTCTGTTGTGAGCAGTTAATGTAAGGTCTGTATACGCTTCATGAAACTATTCTTTGCGATTGTCAGACTGCATGCCAGGTGTAACAGAGAAACGGCAACCGGGTCGCTTGCTTGAATTCTTCACGACTTTAATGACGTAAATGGTCATATGGATCCTAGCAAAAGTTTACAACCGTAAAACAAAAAATCAGTACACTAAACGCGAATAAAAACGGATGGTACAAAAAATTGGGTTAAACTGAAACTAGCGTTGACGTGAAAAACTGAGAAACAGTATAATAAACTGAGGCAAAAACACAGTTAAGCATCAAGTTGGGTAAAATCCAAAAAGAAAAGTAATCTACCGAAGGTAATGTTCAGGACAGATTGTTTAGATCAAAAATGGCAAGTGACGATAGGACTCAACTTCCGGTTCGTAAAGTTATTTACTCGTCAAGATCTGTGTCTGGGTAGGAGGATAGATTTTTTGATCGTAAAAATTTGTGGTTCTTGTTACATTCATTTTGAAACTGTGTGGTCTCAAGTATTTTGAATGTTTTAACATTGAAGTTTATCAACTAATGGCAATGTTTATCACATGTTCATGGTTATGTTTGGCTGCATACTGTAACTCTTGTGAAAGACCAAATAATATCTTTAAAAGTCATAAGTAACACCGCACTAAATCATAAGGAAGGTATTCTTCTGAATCTCAATGAACATTTACGATTTGTAGTGCTTTCTGTAAAACACGAAAAATATACAGGTAGGCCGTCAATTTTTCACTCTTACTTTAAGCAAAAAATGGTCAACTCATTTATCTTATCAGTAAAAACATTCTCCGACGTAATAAACATTTGAAAACAGACCTTGACTCATTCACCTCCTGAATCACTTTGGTTTTTTTAAAGTGCATTTACAAGCGGAAAATTTTCAATAGCTACCACCCTAATACCGGATTAATAGTACGAATCTATCTCACCAAATTAATATTTCAAGATCAAGATCCCTCAAGCCATTTACTTCACAACAACGAGCATCCCAGTGTGGTCTAATCAATCAATACTTGCTTCGTTTTCGTGATACAGAATATTAAGGCGAGTAAGACACATCTATCACAGTTAATTTGAATGGTCAACTAATTCACTTTGGTGGCTTAAATCATTTGAAAATGTAACCAGTAAAGATTGAGCGATTTAAAGACACCTACATTAGTAAACACTAGAGGTTATTTACTTCCTGTTTTACTATTAGATCACTTGACACAAAAATGTGCCTTTTCATTTATATTCGACTTTTCACGAGACGACAGCTTCTTTGTCCAAGTTCCACAGTTTAAACATCTGGGAACATCAAAGGGTGCAGAATTAAACTGAATAAGCTATATAATATCTGTAAGAACAACCAAAGTTGATGTTTTATGATGATGTGATTTGGTAACAGGGAATTAAACTGTTTAAGAAATATAACCTCATACCCCATAACATAGGTCTTAAGACGATATAACCATAAACTTTGGATTTACAAAATATTTCATTCGAAATTCAATGCTTGAAGTTAATTTTTTTAGTTTCCATTGTAGCGTTCAACAGAGATAGATGTCATAGATCTTATTATTCCAGTCCTGCATAAATGAATGTGAAATCTTGGTTCGAACTAGATGAATATACAAAAAATGGTGATTAGTTATTTGCTGCTAGTATTATCTGACTCCATGTAATATATAGTAACCTGATTCCTGATTATTTCTTAAACTTGATCATGAAATACCAAAACCAATTGAGGACATAGCTAAATAAACCCAAACTTGTGAGGTATTCGTGAATTATGCTTCAAGTTGACAGAATGAATAACCAAACTTAAATCAGATGTGAGAAAACCTAAAAAATTTTAAAAATATACTGTATATGCTCTCTGTCATTCTTGTTACGGACAAAAAAACTGAAATGTACGATTGTTAAAAATTCAGAGATACATTCAGTAAAATATACAAAACAGCTTCTATAGACCCAGCTGTTCAGAGGTGATATTGATTTGTACTTTTATCACCCGATTTCAATCATTCACGATTTAGTTATTAGTGACTGTTGTGTGAGAATATGACCTCATAATTGATTGGTTAATTGATATATAGGAAATAATTGACCTGAATTATAGATTTCTCGTGACTATCAAATTAACACACAACACAATGTAAATCGGTGTTCACTGTTCATGTACACTCGAACTAATTTCATGTAACGTTTAATGATAATTGATATCAGAAATAATTTGTTGAACAATTCATTATAGTCAACTGTTCGTATTATGTATGTATGTATGTATTATTTAAAATGTTAACCAGCTTCTGACATCAGTTATTAATAACATAACAATGGATTGCTGTATAGGGAGCGATGTATCACTTTATCCTTAAAGTTTACCATCAAGAGATTTATTGCTGATTATAAAGATAAAAGTCCGGCAATACTAAATCAACACGAATGATTCTGATTCAAAGTCACCAATTTTTCACTTCACACAAAATCGTATCTTTCACATCTTTTCTGGAATAATTTCATAATAAATAGTAATTGGAGGAGTCAACCCATTAACCTATCACCCATTTGTTTTAATGAGATTGTTCACACTTTTATTGTGTCAGTTGATCATACCGAATTTCTTATGTGAATAATTGCTTCACGTACAAACGTTCAGTACTTCTTTTTCTCTCGGACCAAATCAAATGTGAGAATTCGTTAAAACTTTTCAGCATTAAATCTCTCATTATTAGTTATCATGACATTTCAACTGCACAGACTAAGTACAATATGGAGAAGTTCAAGAAAAATGTATTAATAATAATGATAATTTATTCTCAAATAACAGTTTGTTACATGAGACATGCCAGTTTACAGGCAAGATCAAATTGATACGAATGATACAATATACACTGTAGTAAATTACATAGCTGGGTTGATAATTTATAAGATATGAATGTAGATGGTTTTAATCAGTCCACAGTTGGCGCGCTTCATGAAAGTTGCGAATGTGCGACTGATGGTCAAGGATTGGTCCGTTGAAGGCATGAGCTTTTAGAAATCGCAACCTTATGTCCCTTTGGGATATCCAAGGCTTTAAGGATAGTGCAGGATGAGGTAACCAGTTCCATATCTCAAGGGGGCTGAAAGAGGGAGCAAGTAAAAGAAAACACGAGAGGCAGAGTAGCCAATATTCATGAAGGAATGTTAAAGGTATGATTACTCAGTCTAATTTTTTTTATTAAGGTATTTATTAAGAAAGAGCATTTTAATAGGTTAAAGAAAATAAGTGTTGACAAGGTGTGAGTGGACATACAACTGACAAATGGGGGCGATTCGGAAAAGAGCTGAGATTATAAGATTATGTGTGATTATAAAATAAAATATAGTGCTGGAAACAGTATTGTGATATACATTTGGCTGTCTTCCCTTTATTATCGAAGCTATTAGAGCCCCTTTCGTTTTTTTAAATATTTTTCGCCCAGTTATTATAGGGTTTTGAGTAGGCTTCGTATATTAGCGAATCGTCTAGTTTGCTTGTAATAGGATTTCTGGGTAGGAAGTGAAACCAATTCAACGTTCGTAACACGACTTAAAGAGGTATTTTGCGTGATAAATCAGCTTCAATACCATAAGTTCGTGGCATCCCACTAAACCATAAGGAGCCGTAATTAAACGAAATGTTCTGCCCTACAGACATTGGTGGATTGAAGTTATCTCCTCATCTTCATGTTTGCTGATCAGTAACGCCACCCTCCCTCCTTTTGTGATGTTAGGCTCTCTTACGGTTGTGGTAAGTATGAATACTGCTTTAATCAATGCCCATAGATGGAATACACTGTCTCTACTAGGTCCATGTTACAAGCAAATCAGATAGTTGAAAAGTCTATTTTATGGGTTAGATGTCCACATAGTATATCACACTGCTATGAAAATAACTAATGGTTTAAAGAAGAGAGGACTAATAGCAAGTCAAAAGGTATGAGAGGGTATAAAATTGTCGAAAAAAAAAGATTTCAGGGTAAGACAAATAAAACATTGAGAAACTCACAAGACGTTGTGGCCAAATTTTGAACTTTGAATAGTCGGCCTTAGTAGATCAGCATTCATAAGATTGAGCTATCTGTCTAATTGCAGTAGAAAAAAAGCATGACTTTTAGGAAGAATAATGAACATTTAATCTGTAGAGATTTGGGAACTGAAAGCTAGGGTTAGGAGCATGAAGTCATGATTAATAAACAATGAATAATAGGAAAGGATAAGTCATATATTCTGTGATTTGGTTATATTCATATTAATAACAGTCGAACTTGTTATAATTTTGTTCTTTCTAGATACTAGGCGGTCCGTAATAAAGTGCCTCATTTGTGGGCGGGAGTTCAAGGAAATGTTGAAGCTCTTTGGAGTCTAGAAATAGGGTTATTAGCCTTTTGAATCTGATAAACGTATCACAATTACGGATAGGCATTGGCAGCCTGTTCCACAATAAACTGTACCGTACTGTAAAGAACTTACAACGCATTTGTTTTTGGTGTTTTACGGTAAGTAGTGTACATGCGCTGTTTCTAAGTCTACAGGCTGGGTCGTGGGTAATAGTCGGACAAAAGGTTAGAAAGGAGGGCCCATATATCGCTTGTAGAGAAATATTAAATTGTTTTTTAGCCTACGGTGCCATAAAGGTTCTAAAGATAGATGCTTACATCTGTCTGTGTAATCGAGATCCGAGTTACATCCTAGTAGTTGACGTGTGAAACGTCTTTGAACATCTACTCTTATCTTGTCTGTGATATTCATATTAGAGAAGACAAAAGAGCAGTATTCAAGGGAGAGTCGTACACATATTTTGTAGAGAGTAAGTTTACCCTCTGTTGTGAAAAAGTTTTTCATTATAAAGCAAATTAGCCGTCTAGATTTAGAAATAATAGAGGAGGCATGTTCTTCAAAGTTCAGGCTTCCTGTGTAATTAATTCCTAAATCGTGTATTGATTCGAGTGTTTGGACTCTACTTTCATTTAAGTGAAGTTGCGGTTTATAGAGATGCTTTCCAAAGTGCATGATCCCGCACTTGTTGAGGTTAAATGGTAATTGCCATTTTTCACTCCATATAGTTAAGTTATTGAGGTCCTTTTGGATCTGTGATACACTTTCGCTTAGTGTCTCAGGCTTATAGCTGTATACATTTTGAGATCATCAGCATATAAGTATGGTCTCCCAAATTCTATGGTGTTACATATATCGTTTATATATATAAGAAACAAAAGTGGACCTAATACGCTTCCCTGGATGACTCCACTGGTGATTGGTCTGGGGGACGAGAGACAGTCATTGTATTTTACCATCTGTTTACGTTCTGTTAAGAACGAAGCAAACCATGAGTACAGTGGGTTGTGTATTCCGAAAGACTTTAGTTTGACGAGTAGCCTTTTGTGTGGGACCTTATCAAAGGCTTTCTTAAAGTCTAGGAATAGAACTGATACAAGGAGTCCGCTGTCTCGTTTCATAGTTATATCATTCAGGTAGTCTACTAGGCATGTATCGCATGATCTGGACCTAAGAAATCCATGCTGGGAGGTCGAGATGAGATTATTAGTTATTAGATGTTGGACTACAGCCGCCTTAACTACTTTTTCCCTCACTCTGGATACATGATGTTACTAAGACACTCGATTACGTTAAAATTAGCGATCAGCAGCAACGAATATTCAAGACACTATTTTGTCACATAGTATATAACTTGAGTATATAGTGTATAGAAATGCCTACTTTAATATTTATTTACTTTAGAAACCTAGGAATCTCAGTCCTACGAACAGTAATTGAACTTACATCTTATAAACATTTTTATTACAACTGCATGTGCAATTTTAGGATACAAATGCGAAAATTATGTAGCCATTTAAAAGTCCATTTGGATATAACAAAATTAATTTTTACTTTAAATCACACTTTTTTTAAATTCGAAGGAAACTATATAGGAACCATGAGTGACTAGTTCGAATTCCATTCAACACTGTCAAGGATTGAAACTTTGCTCTCAACATAATTACGTTGTCATAATCCAATAACAGATATTTAACAGAGACCACTCATTTTCATATGGATCATCATGATCTCAAAGCTACTGTTCCTTGCTTTTTAATGAGGTCTCTTTGTCAAAATCATTTTAGTTGAGTTGGTTTCGAAGCTGTAACGTATACACAGGACATGATGTTTATATTCACATTCACTACATTTAGATAGGAAGATATCATTGGTAAGCCAGATTAGCTGCTTTACTTGATAAAAGTTGAAAATCAGCATCCGAGTTCTATATGGTCAGTGATTTCAGTTGAGCAAACTACAAATGGGGAGCAGAAATTTTCAAACTAGTCAGTTTAGAAGTGAGTGAATTAAATTGATGACATACGTTCAAACAATTGTTGTTAAAACGATGTTATTGAACAACCAGTTACAAAGAAGTTAAAATGTCAAATTAAGTTCGTTGCGTAAAATTACAGCAGCAAACTCTGTGCTATAAATATAACTTTAATTATATTTAATGGTTTTAATTAACTAAGGCAAGGTTCAAGCTTCTATCTCATTATACAAAATGCATATTATACAAATATCTAAAAATTTTATAAATCGCATGATATAACAGCAATGGCTTACGAGTCACCTCGGTAAGTAAAGACTAGAAATGATAATCACGTTTCTCAAACCGAGGTAGATTGTGACGAGTATTAGAGAGTAGAGATGTGTGCATGTGATTCATCACTCCACACTATATCAGGTCAAAACAAGTGAAAATGTGAAGTAGGAGGAAAATAATTTATAGTGATCAACAGGAAATTCATTTATTGATGTGAATTAGAAAAAAAATGTCTTTACCATATAATCACAGTTAGAGTTTATATAATTGCTAAGTATTCATGAAACCGGTGAATTTTTTATACGAAGCCTAGCTACATTCGATGCATCGTTCTTCAGCTATCCTGATCCGTTACATCTTGCTTACTTACTTACGCCTGTAACTCCTCGTGGAGGAGAGTAGGCCTCTCCTCACCATCCTCCATACAACTTTATCCTGGGAAATCCTTTCCAGCTGCTATTCATCCTTTTCATGTCTGATTCTAATTCTCGGTGCAGTGTGTTCTTTGGTGTTCCTCTTTCCCAGTTTTATTCAGCATTTCAAGTTAGCTCTTGCTTCCTGGTGCAGTTTGATGATTTCCCCAATGTGTGTCCTATCCACTTCCAACGTCGTTTCCTAATTTCCTCTCCGGGTAGAAGCTAGTTTATTCTCTCCCACAGAAGGCTGTTGCTGATGATACCCGACCAATGGACATTCGGTGTCATACGTTGAAAATTGTTTATAAACACGTGTACTTTTTGATTATGTTTGTGGAGGTTCTTCACGTTTCAGCTCCGTAATGTTCTCTTATACACGCAGTCAAATGCCATCTTATGTTCGAAAACGTTGATGAATAGTGATGAGTCCCACTCAAGTGATCGTTCAACAATGATCCATAGTGTCCCAATTTGGTCTGTGCATGACCGGTCCTCACGGAATTCAGCCTAATGATCTGGAAGTTGAGAGTCTTCTGAGTCTTTCATCCTGTCCAGCAACACTTTGTGGAAAACGTTTCCTGGTACTGATTTAGTGTGATGCCTCTGTAGTTTTCACATTTGTTCAGATCTTCTTTCTTTCAGCACCTTTTCTTCCTCCCAAACCTTCCGGAGTAGAACATGAAGCATCTTTGCGGTTACGTTCATCGGATCTCAGTGCTTCAGCTATTACGTCATTCAGTCTCTCTAATTTCTTCATCTTGACTTGCCTGATGGCCATTCTGATTTCTTCCATCGTATGTGCTGTTTTGATGTCCGGTTGATTCAGTGCATCTAGCCCATTTAAGAGTTTCTCAAAGTGTCTTATCTATCTGTCCATCCGTTCCTGAATCACAGTGATTGGCTTAACTTGTTTGTCCTTGACCATTATCTCTGGTTTTCTAGATTGCCGTAACAGTTTCCCTGTTGTGTCATATGTTTGTCTGATATTTCCTTCTGCTGCAGTTTTCCTGACGTCGTTTCTAGGTCTTCTACTCTCGAAGTGGATAGAATATACATTACGAAAATCATCAAAGTGTATCACAAATCAAGAGCTAGCTTAGAATACTGAAGGGAAACGGAAAAAAGAAAGTCCTTAGAACATACTGCACTAAAACTTGAAGGCAGATATCAAAAGAATGGATAATCAATGGGAAAAACTATCAGAGATTCTCCAGAACAGATTTGCATGGAAGACACTGGTGAGCGGCCTATGCTCCTCCTCGAGTTGTAACAGGTGAAAGCAAGTACATTAGCTTCTATTTAAGCATCGAGCCTAGCCGTCAACTCTCTTAGTTTATCAGACTACTTAAATTTTGAACTTGAAATGATATTTCTTTTCTTTGTACATTCTTTCATTCTCCTACTTTAGGTGCTTTAATTTTGCGATGTTAGTCGATCAAAACTCACAAAATTTTTTTAATTGAACAACAACTATCTAAACAAGATTTAAGATCACAAGTGACAATATCAACAGTGTCTTTGCATTAGTCATTTGTGGATTATTCCCAGTTTTTCGTACGAAACACATTTTTCGGATCTTGAATATTTTCATGTTTGAAACTTCTTTGTTTGACGTGAGGTTGTACGTTCCAAGTTTTTCATATACTTAAAGTAGAACATAAGTAGCACGATAACCAAAACTAAATAAAGGAACATGCTTACAGGTCACGTACATTCCCACATCATTTGTGAAAACATAGTCTAAATGCACTTCTTTAAGAGTGGGAAAATAGGCTACAATTCGTTGACCTAGTGATGACAAAAACCTACAACCACATAAATTAAAATCACCACATATAATTGGAAGCAGACCAATGAAGGCAATGACAACAAATCCAGTGAATTCATCAACAAAAACAGATATTGCAGATGATGTGTAGTACAGAGTTACATAAATGTTGGTAACACAGACGTAACTACACTTGTTCACATATTTTGAACTGCATCTAAAGTTTAAAAGTCTATGCAGTCGTTTGAAACCTCCAAACATGCAAAAGTAGATCAACATCACTTCATAAATACAAATGTATCTACACTGCCGCCACATTTTTCTTATTGCGTGACCGATCCTGACCGTAAATCGTGAAACCTTTTAATGATAATAAACATTCACTGCCTGAATCGTTTGACCAAATTTATTGAATTGTGATTACACAACAATGACGATACATGTATAAACTTGATAGGAATTGAATATGGTCCACTTCGCCTATTGGTGAAAGTAAGCAGTTCAGGAATTGGTATACGACTAATGTTTTTTCAGTGTATATTGCCAGACACGATAATGTCTTTGACTGTTCTTCTTTGTACTTAGTAAAGAGATATGTCTTAAGCATTTCATATACGGGTCTGAATAGTTTGTCAGATGATCAAAGGAGCAAAAACAGATAGCTTGTCGAAATATCTATGTGGTAGAATATGGTAGCCCATATATTCAAGTAGGACGCTAGTTATGCGCCCATTGGTTTCACTGCTACTCATAAACCAACCCAGTTACTTCATTCCGGTCCACATGAACTAAAAGATAAAAACAAAAATCACCTACAAATTAATCTTGCTGAGATAAAAGTTATATTAAACAAGATGAACGACTTCTTCGTTTGCTCTGATAAAAATATTATTGGTGAAATGACACGATATGCTATCAATGATACAAGTGTGTGTAAACAACTGTGGACACAAAGTTGACCATAGAGACGTATCACTTAGTCTTGTGTCACCATCATGACAGCTCATATGATTAAGGTGCTTTCATGTACAGGATCATCTCACCTTATTTGAGATTTGGTCTATCAGTCCTACAAAATAATAAATCAGGCAAGTGAATTTCCCTATTATACGTATGTGAGGTTTATCGTATTCCTAATATAATATTGACGTCAGGATTTGCCACGTCCGCCGCCTTTTTGAGCTCTGCTATTTCATTTGATAGGGTGAGAGTATTTTGTATTATACTTCTAATTCTGTGAAGTACTTTCATTTATCAAGCAGAGCGGTTTTAAGGTCGTTTTCAACCGAACGTTTACAAGGTGGAGACCCTTATGTATGAGATATATTCATCGTTCCGTCAACGCTGATTTATTTCTTCTTCTGCCAATTGTTTTTTGACACAATCAACAAGGCTGAGGTCTTCATGGGCTTATTCTTCCGATCCAGTAAGTCTGTATGAATTTCCTAATATTAGTTATCTTCTCCCAATGGGAGCAAATTTGACTTTTAGGAGACGAATTACCTACATACATTAGAGATCCATTCCCAGCTCTATTCTGCAAAGCTTTTGAATACAAATTTTCACAACGGCTTGTTTAGCAAGAACATAATATGATTTGGGTCGTGTTAAGGCTTTACTTTTTTCGCAACACTTTCTTAACTTGTGAAAAAATGACTCTGTGAGACCTGAATTCACAAGCATCTATATTTTATCCCCTTAACATTTCTCATCCTTGCTATCCGATTTAGCAAAAGATGTGCACGTCTCGCTTTTTTCCTTAGTTTTTTAGGTGCCGTTGTGAACTGATCATTGACTTTGTTCTATTTCTTAATCAAGTGTTCTGCAAAGTTTAAGCTTTGCTCCTGTGTAGGCTATTTTGTGTTGATATGGGTATCTTTATTGAATACTTTAGGGCTCTCTGAAATTTGCTTCTTCTTCACGTACTAGCGATCATGCCTGTATCTATGTATCCGTCATCAACTACGTCATGGGGGTTCACTTTAATGGGTTCATTCACATCTAAAGTGGCACTCATTATGACACCCATTGCAAAGTATCGGCCTTCCAAAGTTAGCGTGACGCTAGATTGCAGCATCAATTATATTTAGTTCGTCGGAGTCTAGTACTCACGTTCTGATACCACTCGTTGCGTTTGCCATATTGCGTTTAATCCTTGACTGGAAAGAAGAGTGCGCGTCTACCAAAAAGGCGTTTCGTGCACACAACTAAAACTTTTAAGTGGGCCCACAAAGAGGACAACCCGACAAACCTGTTTAAACGCTAGATAAATCACCGATTTCCAGAAGGAGTGTTTTGTAAGCCCTATAAGTTACAAACTTTGAAAAAGGCTAAGAATTCCATCTAAATATAACTGCAAAATCAACATAAGTAGGTGTAAAAAAGCCATTACACCCCAGAAAACAATCAAAACTAAATTTTTATTGGAGGTGAAGAAACGTCACTTTAATCTAAAAAAGAATTAAGCACGGCTTTAGGGCCGCAACCTGTAAGCTGCGAAATTACAAACGTTATTTTGGATTTGAATATTTACGGATTATGACAAAGCCAGCAGGCACCAGTCGGTTATTTACTTAAAAGTTTAGATGTTGGATGGCTTGTCGTCAAATGCAGCATGTTTTAGGTAAGTTCAATTGAGCATGTGGGAAACTCCAATAAAGCGACTTGAGGGAGATTTAAAATGGGTTATTGTATAACTTGACCGGATTTTTACTGGTAACATATTCCAGATAAGGTAAAATATTTGTTCTATTTGTGATTGTGCTGGATAAATCTCTATTTGGTCATAGGATTTGTTTGGCTCAAAACTGTTTTGTTTGAGGTCGGATATAATAATAATATAGTTCTGCAAGGGTAGGTACAAGTATTCTTGTTTCAATTACCCTAGAGTTAACAATTTTGGATATGAAAATTGCTACATACTCTTTTTTCAAACCCGAGGTATTTTTACGATTTAATATCATCCCACCTATTCAAAGTATGTTGGATGAATTTACTGGATGTATATACCATGCAGATGATTTCTTGATGATTGAATCACTTGGTGCTTGTTTGTAGTGAGGCACAATGAATGAAATGAATTTGAAGTAACTATCATATAGTCGACCTTCCCAACAATAAATAAATGGAAAATACGATTTTGACTTTATTTGTGAAATTAAATGAGATACGAAATACGGTAAATTAGTCTTCCGATCGCAATTTTAGGGTGAACTTATCCGCAACGCAATCATGTAAACTTAATGTATCGCCCAGTGTCATAACGGTTATCTGTGCGTTCAAGTAACCACAGGTCCTGTCATTTCATAATGTATTTTTAATTAAATAACTAGATTATGTAGCTACTTTCGCTCTTTATTAATTTTTATTCGCCACGTCCGACTGCGTTGCACTGCACGCTAGGATGATTTTTCAATTCATAGTGAGTTTATTCACATAGTTGATTGTTTTCAGATAGACACTCAGTGCATGATTTTACTGAAGAAAGGTTTTTTGTACTGTAAACTATGTTTTTATGAACAACTGGCTGTTGTCTTCAGTCGGAAAGCAATATATATATATATATATATATATATATATATATATATATATATATATATATATATATATATATCTGTTAAGTAAGTTCGACTGGCCTATATTTCGTGTTTTGGTTTTATCGTCTTAATTATGTCCATTTAACTACTTTAAGCAACATGTCTGTGCAAATGAAACAATAACTATGACACTTGCTTAGTTTATTATTCTTGATTATCGTATAATCCAGTTTAGTTTAAAGAATTATGGTATACTTAAGTATAGTGCTTGAAGCCTGTAACGAAACAGATCAGTCTGGTAAGTAGAGTTGCTTGTTTCTGATGAGTATACTGATTCTAATCAGTCTGATTAAAAATAGGAAAAAACGTGCCTATGATGCTGTTGCTGTCATACATTATAAGATAGCTTTAGGTACGTTTGGTGTTTATTTGTAGACAGTACGTATAACACTGTTCATGTTTCAAGACCACTGTCATTAAACAGTTTCCCCAGCAATAACATCAGTAGCAGGATAGCTAAGTGTGTGAGCTTTTATTTGCCTTCAGAAGAGAAGTATACAGTCTTAGAAGATGAGTGTTCTGTGTCTCAATTAAATGCAGCTGGCTGTGAACAAATGTTAAGAATCTTTTTGACAACTGGGACTTTTAGTTCATCAGACACTAACTCTGCTTGTATGTGTCTTTGTTAAACTAGACACAGATGCGGTAATACTTAAATGAGAGCAAAATAATAAAAGTATTGAGATACGGTACTAAGTCCATGTTATGCTTTGCACAAGTAATAGCTGACCTGATCGAATATTCATGAACTAAAGGTAAATCACAACTGCATAAATTCTTTGCTAAAAAACATGTAATTTGGTTATTTATCTATTCCACATTTCTGACTAAATTCATTACTATTTTCTCATTTAGAATGCAACAGGATTGAACCTTCACAGATCATAAGAACTGTTTCTCCCTTAGAACCATGGCCCTATGAAATTGTTTACGGGAGACCCAACGAACAGCAGATTATAAAAACGATGCTGGATGTCTATTTTAGTCTCACAACCACTTCCAGTACTTTTTGAGTTACTTCTTTTACCCTTTCGTTTGGAAAAAACAACAAAAGCTTGAGCTTAACATTATCAGTGCGACTTTTGAACGGGAACATGGTTTAAACCTTTGTTTGATATTCGATTCTTAATGAAAATTCTAGAATAAATTTTTGACTGTAATGCTGCTTTGTTTTATTTACTTAATCGTTGCAAAAATCTTGTGATACACGAGCCTCTCAGCACCTAATTCATGTGTTCAGGCTTCCGTGTCTAGAAGCAGGGGATCATCAAAACCTCCAGGCAGGAACCTAGGTATGTTAACAATAAAAGAGGGAAAGGAAGTTGGTTAACCATAGTATGATACTACTCCTCAAAGGACTACTGCGAATTCGCTTGGACTAGCTCGGTGGGCATCGAATTCCAGCATTTGACAACTCCTAAGGAGTAGAAGTTGTGTCTACAGTAAGTTCTCCTATGTTGTGTCTCCAGTTTCTGGGTGTTACCCCTTAGGTTAGTGTTGGAACTAAGCTTAAATAGGTGTTTGAGAGGATGTCCAGAAGTGTTAAGGATACTGTAGGTCACTAGGACACCTCTAAGACGTCTATACTCTGATAGGTAGAGGTTAAATGACCGTAGGCGCTCTTCATAAGGTGATTTGATGCATATCTTCGTCATTTTCTTGGGAAACCTACAGACTCGGGTCCTTTCACAACTTATTCTAGCCACCATGAGTTGCCACGGCAGCTGATGGGTGGACACGCGTCACACATCTTAACCGTCCCTGTGTCTAATCTCATAGCTTCTTATTCAAATGTCATATGATAAGCAAGTAATACCTCTACCGACACTAATGGAACACGAGTAACTCAAAGGCACTCTGTATGGTACCTTACATTGGTCTACGCACTCGCTTAGCTCTTTAGTGAGAATATTACTACAGTCGTGCTGAAAATCCTATAAACCTTCCTACCTCCATCAAAACGAATAAGTCTGTATTTGCTGCCTATAGCGATTTTATTTTTCGGAAGTAAGATATAAGTTAGAATTGGAGTAAAATGGCAGTACACAGCAGATGCGCGTGGTACATGTCTTCATCGATTAACTGAAATAAAGAATACGGATATTAGCTTAACAGGCTTATTTAGAAAGACTAGTGTCTACCTTGAACTTACTGTATGAGAACGTTATACTGGGACTATGAATAATGTAGGAATCTAGCCAACCAGGGTGTACGAAGCACTCAAACTGGAAGACAATTGTCCAAAAATAATTCAAATATGAAGGTGAGAATTTGCTGGTACTTTTCATCGTAAGGGTGAACATATTAGGTACCGGTTGACGTCATACCGTAAAAAAAAGATTTGCGAATGGTGAAATATGATCTATAAGAAAGTGAGCTTAACAACAGTTAATTACCTTTTTACTCCCTGATCATGACCCTACAGCTTCCTTTTATGGCCAAAACAGCAAACATACACTACACACTGATAGCAGACTTCCGGCTTTTCAATGTTAAGCTTGCTTTAATGCACTGGGTAACGGGTACAACCCTTCTATTACTACTACATGACATATTTTTCATAACAAACCCTTCACAATAGATTGGTAGTATCTGTGACTTCGTCTATGGTTGTTGGAAGTCTGGGTCCTTTCGAAAACAATATTGATATCCCCTACTGCTGGGCAATCAGTATTAGTTTGACTCGTTGGCGGGATAGTGTTGTCCATAATACTGAAGAAAATTACAAAAAGATTATTTAATTTCATACTGCCGATAACATCATAAAGGACGGTTAGGAACGAACATGCGGACAGTTAGTCACAGACGGTAGCAACAATTAGTTTAGTAATAAAAAAAACGAACTTCGGCTTTGGATATCTAGAAAACAAGTCAATAAAAAACCGATTACCATTTTAAAACATAAGACTATCCAGGTTGGCTGAAGAAATACATTGACTTGAGTGGAAGCAGCAAAAACTCAAAAAACAATGCTGATTCGAAGTAAATTTCACGCCGACATATTGAACATCACACTAACTGAGGCATTTTAACACACTGAAACATTAAATTACATAACTACACGAAAGAAATAGCTGAAAAAAGCACAGTACGAAGAAAGCCAACCGTCATTGCTTACAAAGATGGCGTATATAATAATTCCCGCCTCATTCTGATTGGTTGCTAAACTGAAAGGCACATTTACGAAATTGAGTTGCGTTTAATTGCAGCCCAATTTTGCATGTATTTGATGTCGGATATTAAAAAGAATTCATAAAAATCACTTTCATTACTCTGTTTTTGAAACCTTCTTTTTATTAAGCGATCTCCACAATATTTATTTATTTATGGAAGATGATATTGTAGACGAACTGCGTTTTAAGCGACAGCAAACATCTATGAAGTTGATAATCGTGTTTTTATAAGGAGGAAGAATGTAAAATTGTTATATTTGGGTTGGGATTAAGTTGATTTATTTTCGCTAGTAGGCTAGTAAATCTTATCCCAAATTTGTGGAGTTGCCGTGATTTGACAATTAAATCTATGTAATCTTACACAGAAGTCACATCCTTGTCTGTACTAATTTCATCTGAAAACCCAACTATCTGGTGTATAGGACTATTGAATAGCACAAGTGAAATGAGAATACATCTACATATTTAATGTGAAAAGGAAGTCGTTACAATGGATCACTCCGCCTGCATAGTTGAACCATAAAATACCGATTAAATTTTCCCACGTTCACCATTTCTGAATTTTCTCCATGTTAAATGTTGTGTGTATATTGCTCGCCTACTTCTTCGAATCTGATAAAAACCCGGTTGTTTAAAAATAAAATAAAATTTTGTGGGTTAGGTTCCAATAACACCAATAATTAGATGAACCTAGTATCTAATTAAAAACATAAGATCACGTTTATCTGGATATGGGAACATATAGTGCAGGTTTCTACTTTTTGGAATTAACTTAGCCTCTGAATTTACTTGCTTTACATACAGACTGTTATTTTAGCCTCTAGTAATTCATTCATATCTCTGTATGTATTTACGTACTCGTGGGTGTGTGTATTTGATCGAATGCGTGTCAGTCCACGTCCTTATGTTTCTGATACATCCTGACACTGACTGCCTGAAACACTGGTCGTCTCATAATTACGTATTTGACTGTCAAACAAAACTTATTATTTCCCTTGCTGCTCCATATACCGTTCATGTCGTCTGCAAATAAACTGCTACTGAAAAACTTCGTATCAATTTCCAAAAACCCTCTACAGTAGGAAGATTTACAGTGATTTAGGATGATGTTGAACCTCCGGCGAAAATTCATCAAATCTCACCATTACTACATTAAAGTGGAACAGTGAAGGTCAAATATTTGGTTAGACATGTTGGAGGACAGAAAGTTGATACAGGAACCGTTTCAAAATTGCATAACTTGTCCATGCAGGTGTGACCGCTGTAACTCTTTCATCATACAATCAAGCATGTTATTACAGCGGTCAGTTCTGACTTGATTGTGAAAGGTTCCTGCGGAACGATTCCCTTGGATAACACAGTGAGCCTAATCAGTATAAGCAATGGTATCATGGAGATTAGGCAGTTAAACCACGGAAAGTCAACCAAAGTGTTTTAGTTCATTAATCTAGTAGAATAAATAGGTGCACTAATGGAGGTAATAGCCTCCAATTTAAGGAAACGGATATATTAACCGTTTTTTAGTGTACATAAAGTCAATTCAGTTAAGTCCGTCAAGTCATTGAGAACCAATAATTCAGTTTATAGCAAACTCTGACAGTTTGAGATCTCCTCCATTGGTAGTCACAGAAATATCTCACCAATTCCCTCTAGTTTACGTAGAGTTCCGAATGGCCTGCATGTGAAGAATGATTGTATTTCAGCAATAGGGTTTAGCCAATCAAAGGATTTTTACTAATTGGGCGACCCGGGAGAAGACTCTGTTGTGAGCCAGAAACCAAAGGGTCACTGGATAGACAGTAAGAAAGGAATGAATTTAAAACTTTCTCCATGACTGCTGCTTCGGGAATCAGAAAACCTAATAGTTACAGGAAACTTCCATCTATTTTCGTCTTTTGAGTACTAAAATAGTTGAACCCATTTTCCGGGTACCCCAATGATGACTAAATGACACTTAAAGAGAGTAGCATGAGTGGATTAAAAATTTTTACTTTTTGTGAAGGAAATAAGGAAATGTCGCTTCATGAAATTTATTTAAAGAATGATTTTCGCTTATTTATAAACACATAAATGTTTGAAAGAACTTAAAAGTGCGTGGATGACAGAGTTGCTGAGTCTACTTTTTACTACAACGCAATCCATACCTTGGTCAGTTCAACGAGTATTCGCAGAACTATCACACATGGTCTATTCTTTAGCCTGCTTCTTCGTGATATATCTCAGTTCCTCATTTTTTAATTTAATGACTGATATCCCTCCAATAAAATTAATCATTTGAAAACCCTCTTACTCCTTGTAACTCTGAGCACTGTACTTATTAAGGAAACGTACACACTTTTATAGCCCCTTTGTGATATGCCATCAAAAACAGATATAGAACGGGCGAATTCGTCCTGAACCATCATTAAAGCCCCAGATATTCCAGAAGGATATAAGGTTTCGGTTTCTAGGATCCCCCAACTTCACATTGATCTATTATCGACCATCAGTCGCACGTCGCGACGCAACTTCATAAAGTGCGCCAACTGTGATATTGACAATAAGATTCTTACTAAAACCATCTACATTCATATCTTATAAAATATCAACCTGGCTGAGTAATTTACTACAGTGAAAATTGTATCTTTTGTGATAATTCGATCTTGCCTATAAGCTGGAATGCTTCATGTAACAAACTATTATTTGATAATAAATTATTATTATTATTCTATGTCCCTTTCAACATCCAACAGCACGGAGTTTGTGCTTTGATATAATTTAATACGAGCGTCTCAAAAATGCTTTGTAAGCTATACAGAAGAACGTAGTCTTGCCTATTCTAATGAGTTTAGGTTCGTCAGTCCTGCCTTCAAACAGGATACTGGCAGTTCGGTCATTGCAAATATATTGATGATATAGATGACTCCACTTGGATTACCGTAGATTGTGGACCGCAAAAATATCTACTGGTTGGATGTTTGTGCAGGCCACTTTATACTGATACTAACTTGGTAACAAACATATTTCTCACCAACCACATAAGTTTAAGATCATCGGAGGTGTTCTGAATCCGCTGAACATTACATCAATATCGACTTGGCCACCAGGTTGATATAACAAGCCCGTTGTAGCCACAGAACTTTGTCGATGGATCCAACAAGTCCGAAAGCCGACTCGGAGGGACAATATACTTAGCTTAATATTTGCAATCAACATCGATTCTATCTAATGGCACGTCATTTGTGAATTTTCTATGGCTGATCATGGAGTTCTATTGAATATTATTTATTCTTCAAACACCACACCATTGAACTATAAACCTCGAACAATGTACCAGAGCAGGCAGTTTGACCAACAAACACAGAAGCGCAATGAAACCTTTCTTCTATGCTGATCATGGGAATCTTACTTCACAACAAATGACATCGGCACTGAGTCTTCCTACTTCTACAGCAATCTGACGTATTGCCTTGGTTGCACTGCTCCATTCATCGAACAAGTGGTTTTTAAGTTAATAGGGGCCGGAATACTTTTAAGACCTGTAAGAAAAAGCTGAGAAAATTGAAGCACCGCTATCACAAGCATAACGGAGTATGTGCTCTACAGAGCATACCTAACTTGGTTGATAGAAATGATTCATCTCAACGCTAGCATCTCACGATTATAGAGAATAAAGTTTTAGGTAGTAAAAACACAGACTTTTCAATACTCTGGATTTCCAAATCACGCGTGAAATCGGATTATCTTGACACAACCAGATTCTTCATAGTTAACGACAGCATTTTATACGGCCTTGTTACTATTTGTAAGCGATTCATCCGCGAGACTACAACACAAAAACCAAAACGCCTGTCAGTAGGCTTCCAAATTGACATCTCAACATCTATCTACAATCGATTTCACAGCCGTCAATACCAAGCAGGCCATAAATACCCTGGAAATGTCTAATAACAGCGGCCATGATGGGATTCATACATCTTTGGTGAAATACAACAGTTAATTTTCACTATTCTGTTTAAAACTGTTCAACTTATCTATGAAATATAGAGCCTATCCATCTGCGCGATAAACATATCTTACCACCTCCAGGTTTAAAATGGGGTCACGTAGTGACATTACTAACTACAGGCCCATTGCCGTGACGTCTGTGCTATCAAGAACCATGTAAAAAATCATCCACAAACAGTTATTATCATTTTTACTTTCGGCTAGCCTGATTAGCCCATCCCAACATGGCTTTATGAAAAAACGCTAATGCTCCACATAGCAATTGAAATTTCTTGATCAAATCACCTAGAGAAAAGTTGTTGGTCAACCAGTGATAAATCTGTACTTTGATCTTAATAAGACCTTTGACGGTTTCTCATACAACCTTCTTCCTTTAGAACTTTCTTCATTTGGCATACGGAACCCACTATTATCCTAGCTCAAATACGAAGATGTCAACAGCTCCGGTGAGGACCTTTCTGGATCAAGCGTATTAAGCTAAATCTTGTCTTTATCTACCGGCTTATAAATAGCATGCACCCCTTTGTACTTTATAATATCAGCCTACGACATGTGTAATAAAAAAAGTATTCTACCAACTCTGAGAACCTGAACAAACTTAAATTAAACTTTCTTTGTTATTCGCTATTAAACCGTGTGAAACAGATTCGCAGAAAACTTTCGTTGCACTGAGACAATAACCCGATCCAAAAGTTTACTTGATGACTATCTTTTCGAAGTGATTTGTCACCTAATAAATATTAGTGTGAATAACAATGATTGATCCAAACAAGGTCCAATATCTATGTAATTGGTTGGAAAAAGAGTGGGACCTTTGAAATATTGCTCGTTTATTTTATATTGTTTTCCATCCTTTCGCCTAAATATTCGTAGTCCGCACATATTCATATTTTTCATTACAATTATTATTATTATTGTTATTATCATAACTGTTTCTCCAGAAACATTCGCTATTCTTTTCCCCTTTTCTCCTTCTCCTTTTTATCGCTTTCCCCGTTTCTACACAATATCTTGTGTTACGCTTAAATAAAGTAACCTTTTATATTCATTTTACGTTCATCACGCAGGTATGAGCCATAAAAGTGTATATCTAACGATTATTCTTTGCTATTATTCTAAATCATTACTGTACAAACTTATCCTACCGTTAAGTCTTGCTGTTTATTTCTTTATTTTTATTCATTCGGTAATACATACATTACCGCTTATTCTTCTTACGTTTTCACTAACACGATAAATTACATACAGTTTCATGTTTCTATCCTCAATTTTTCTCTCGTCTTTCTTCAAAGTCAACTTAATATTTGTCTAGACTCATTTAAATACGGCAGATATTATGCAAACATTATTGGAACTTGAATAGAACTGCAGTACTGAGAAAAGTCACAATGGCTTCTTCACAACACCAATTTACCAAAAAACTGTTTGTGAACAATTATAATTGTTAGGTATGCAGAGGAATATGTCAATAATTATCGTGTCAAGTCGAATGGTGTCCTTGGACGTTAAATGTACATTTCCTATTGGTCGATATTTGCTTCAGTTGTTTAATATTGTGTAAATGTTGTTTCCTATTTTTATGGTATGATGTGGTCTGCTTGGTTAGTATATAAAGAGAGTGTGCTTGCAATATAATGATTCATATCTCAGAGGCTGTGACTTTCGTTCTGGACTCAACTGGCTGGGATAGACAGGGGAGCAGGGCCAATCAGGACACTAGGTCGTTCGTACGTATTTACGTGTCACTGTAACCGATCGGTCGATATAAACGCTGCTTATCAATAACCTGCAGTCACACACCCGTTACAACAATTGGCGACGGGGTAGAGAAAACTTTGAACCCTCTAATTGGACGAGATTCAGCTTAATTATTTTGACCAACCAGCGTCCAGATTTATTATCGGTGTTCTTGGAAGTCATTTGTTGTTAATTGGTCACAGTATTTCTTATTACCCTGCTGTCTCAGAAAATGACTATACTTCCTGATCAATTGCAGCTACTACTTGACCGCCAGCAGCAGCGTTTCAGACAGTGCCATTTGAATGTTTTGGACAATTTACGCACGCGACTGCTAAATCTCCCGTGTTTTGGAGATGTGAAAGAAATTGATGAATTAATTTCTCAGCTGCATACTGAACTCGAAAATGACTGCAGGACGTATGAATATGAAAACAAAAGCCTCTATGAATCCATAACGAGCAGTAATGCAAACGAGGCAGTCGCTCATGATCCGTCCTGCGATTCAGAAGCATGCCCTGTCGTGGGTTCAAATCCCACGGTGCCCGAAACATGTGAGGTATACAGCTCACAAGAAGAACTCCTCGTGCCAGAAAATGTGTATCATGCATCAAATAATGGTCAGGAATCTAATACAAATTTCAAGGATGCTGTTTATTCCAGTGACCTATTATCCACTGATGGAATCTTGAGGAGTTCTGGTGAATATGTTTCACAAGAATCAAACCTTAATGACCTCATGTCTGGTGTCGCTAATCCTCATCATCTAGTCAGTTTTAGTGAACCCTCTACTCAATGCGAGAAATATGCTTTAAATAGAATCAGACTAACTGTTACTTGGGTACATGAGGACCCAACATTATTCCGCGGGGGAGGACGGACGCAGGAAATTTTAAAATCGAGATATCAACTCCGGATCCTCAAAAAAGAGGGGGAGGTGTTAGGTATGCAGAGGAATATGCCAATAATTATCGTGTCAAGTCGAATAGTGTCCTTGGACGTTAAATGTACATTTCCTATTGGTCGATATTTGCTTCAGTTGTTTAATATTGTGTAAATGTTGTTTCCTATTTTTATGGTATGATGTGGTCTGCTTGGTTAGTATATAAAGAGAGTGTGCTTGCAATATAATGATTCATATCTCAGAGGCTGTGACTTTCGTTCTGGACTCAACTGGCTGGGATAGACAGGGGAGCAGGGCCAATCAGGACACTAGGTCGTTCGTACGTATTTACGTGTCACTGTAACCGATCGGTCGATATAAACGCTGCTTATCAATAACCTGCAGTCACACACCCGTTACAACAATAATATTTGGACTGGAGTGACCAGACCGGGAATCTGTTGCTAATACTCTAGCACCTTTGATATAATAAATGTGTATTTTTTAAGGATCCTCAATCAGATTATTTATTGGGTTATCTTTGCTCTTCAGGCTAAATAAAGTCTTATTATTTCTTTACGCATGATTTCTCGCTACTTACTGTTAACGATATACACATACTTTTCAGTGTCGTTTTCGAAATCTGACGTTTTTTAAAATTAATGTGCTTTTTTCTACATGGGGGCCGGTACGTTGTCAAACCCACATGAGATATTCTAGTTTGTAAACAGGTAAACCTACTCATTATCCTCAGGCCACATTTTTACCTTATCACTTATTGGCTGATCATGTCTGTATACTTTTTAAATGGCCGTATATGTGTTAATTGCCTTCTCTACTCAACACTTGTCTGTAATTTATCTTTATTCTGACCATAAACATTAAGCCATTGTTGTATTTAAAGACAGCTGAATTATTATACGGACAGGAATCCTTGAAATTGCAATCTCAGCCATATAGAACTAGGTAGGCACGAACAAACTAATTGTATTTAGAATTAGAAATCAAGCGGACAATTAAGTACAAAAAAATAAAGAGCTCACACAAACACTATAGTCACGCTTGATTAAATTGATTTGGCTCACCCACCTCCACTGCTCATCACTTTGTTTCTCCCCATCACTTCCTTCACTTCGTTTCCCTGATTGTCTGTTCAAACTAATGAGTGTACGAAATGTACGTATTCAAACTTCATTCTCGTATTTGAATTATTTTATTCCATTATTCTCTAACTCGATTTGGGTCGATTGTAGATTATTAACGTAGATGATCTATGTCGAATGATCGAGAGCTTACTTGAGTTAGACGGGAATCGTGAGACCAGCAGCTAACTTCGAGGTCACACTTCGCAGTCAGCACTTAATGTGGTTTACTCCTTCGTCGTATCAAGGTACTATTGCTGCTTTGAAGACCGGATAGCACAAAGGGTGTTATTATAGAAATATATTAGAATAGGTACAAGCTGAAGTGTGACCATCACCTCATGGACCAGTTCATGGCGTACGATTAACTGATGAGCGTTGGTCGTCCTCGGGCCTTGATAAGGATTGACGATCTGTCCGGTTCTCTGTGACCCAAATGCCGAATGATTTGGCTAGGGCTCAGTGACATTTCACTGGCCCTACATGATAATTATATAAGAGAGTAGCTGAGATTTATATTTCAGTAACAATCACCATACGATCGAACTGGAATCAGATACTCGCAGGCCAATAAAATTGTTAGCCCGACGTACAGACGTGACTCAATTTTCGACGGTCCAATTAGATGGAGGGCCACTAAAATTTAAATGGTTCAGAACTTACGATCTGAATTTTGTACTTAAGACAAATCATCGAAAAAATGCATCTTGATTTCCTGAAAACAGCTCACAATGCAAAGTTTTATGCGTAAAGAGCAAATTTTTACTAGAATGACTTGACAATAACAGTCATTAGAGGTTACCAGTTGTAAACCTAACCTTAAATGTGTCCTCATTGCTAGTTTACTTACTGACAACTTTAAATTCTGGGTATATAAGGCACCTTTAGGTCACATCAAATCTTGAATTCGTTTAAACTAATATGCGTCTGAATGAAGCCAAAAATTACTCACATTAGACTCGTCTTCGACTATCAAGAATTTACTTTGTGGCATAAACGATTCTGGTAGTAATGTAGGTTTGCTGTGGCTGTGGATAGCGGAAGCACAATTATATTCATTTGAGACTCCATGTCGTCCATCAATTTTGTCACTATTATGAGTAACAGGTCGACGGTAAACTCGTGTTTCATATCGTATATCGATGACAAATTAGGTTACCTGTTAAAAGACTTCAAAAATAAGAACGTTTCGCATGAACACAAGATCCTAGTTGTTATCCATCAAGAAATCATCGCAATGATAATACGGTCGACAGTATCAAATGATCATTCCACCATTACGTACTGAAAAGTGGATGCAAGTAATTTCCCATTGTCAAGGTTTTCAAAGGCGTTTAGTTTGTGAAAAATCAACTCCTGGTAAGTAACTCTTCAAAACTGTCTATTTCTAACGATTTTAAGAAATACCACGATAACACCTAAATGCCGCGGAAACACTAAGAGTTAGTTGTAACGCATACCCGCCCAGTTCCTTGTCCTTTCCAAACTAACTGAAGGCCATTTGAGCAGTCGTTGGTTAGTTGGCCGTATCTTATCGACATGAAACTGGCATTTGTTTGATGAGTTTTACAATATTAAGGAGGTTATACTTAATAAATTTAGGTAACTGGATCAAATAAAGGTATCGGGTTTAGTATCATTGAAAAACTTTTGAAATTATACCGCCCTACAGGAGAATGGGATGTGTTTCTAACAGGTGACCGTATATCAACTAATAACTTAGCAGCTCGTAATATTGGACTTGGTCAGGAAGCTGTGAAAAGGCTCAATAACAAGGGCATGGATGTTAAATTCCATCAATTAGATATAACTGATCGAAATAGTCGAAAAGCGTTCCTAACATTTGTAGAGAGAAACTATCCCAATGGAATCAACATTGCAGTGAATAATGCTGGAATTGCCCACAAAGTCGTTCTATTAATTTAATATATTTCTGTAGGCTAACTGTTTGGTTCCATTTGGCGATCAAGCACGTAGTTTGGTGAACACCAACTTTACTTCAACCGTCGATTTCACGGAAGAGTTCATTCCTTTACTAGCTGAAAATGCCAGGTACTCTATTAGAACCAATTCATACTCATAAGAGTCGTTAATATCTCTGCTACTCTCTCTCTCTTCATGTTGAAGAAACTCAGTAGTGATCTTTACGAAAAATTTGTCAGCCCTATGAATCTTTCGGAGTTGAAAAATCTTATGGTGGAGTTCGTAAGGTATATCTTTACTGAAATACATCTCAAATTAAACATTCTAGTTCAGTAATGCAGCTGGGTTTTTTGCTATACTGCATGTAACTTATGATTTCAAAAATATGTTTTGGTTAATTCAACACTGCCCAACCTCCCAAGTTTGGGGAAATTTTGGGGAATTCTCCAGGGTTTATGAGAAATATTGGGGATTTTCCCCAGATCTGGGAAACGTTTTGGGTTTAAGTGCCATTTGCCCAACATTTTCTATAACCGCTTCCCCAAAATAGATCAAATTTTCCCCAAAATTGGGAGATTGGGTGAGTAGTGACTGGTCTTAAATATGTTAAATCCTTTGTGCTGATCGAGTTTTATTGGGCATGTCACAATTTACTTACTAGTCTAAACGAATCTACATTGCTTGAACGATATTGAGTTGTAAGGTGGTATTTGGAGGTGGTCGACAGGAGAAACCCTGAATCTAGGTTTCTTGCTATGTGGGAATTATCAACATGGCGTGCCTGTAATTGAAGGGGAGACTGATGCTCCTTGGCGGATTCATTCGCCTGCTTCCTAGCTTCACAATCAGTGATGTTAACACAGGTCTATCCAGACTGCATCCAGTGTTTCCAGTCGGCTCGAGTTTCTTGGACTTATGGTCAAGCTGGTCATTTATCAACATAGTTTGCCTAAATAATCGAATTATGTTGCTTTAGATAATTCATTCTCAAGTCGTTACCACACCACAGATATACTTTTAGCAATGCTTAACGCATCAGTTTCTAGAATTAAATTATGCTGTTAAATATAATGTCTACCTGCTGTAAGGTGCTCCTCTTGGATGACTAATATCGCCAGGCTAGAGGTCTTGTCCTAGAATATATACACAGATAGTAGAATCAACAAAATATGTGAATAGACTGTAGGGTTATTCTAACTGCTTGCTGCTTAAATGTTCAGGCAGAATGTAGGTTACTCTAGGCGACTAGTGTTTCCGCGTAGTACTCTACTCGGCTCATTCGAAAAATTGGCCTGTAAGGTGGATATATTTTTTTTTACATACTACGAAATACCACAGAATTTCAATCGATGAACTTTGAGGATATAAGATTCATTATATTCCAGTGTCGAGTTATCTAAGCCTCATTTCATGTATATTTTCGAAAGAACTCAATCGTTTGGATAAAGCCAGTTTTACTTAATATATGTGGATTGATGGAAAACTTGTATTTTGTATTTTAGCTCTGTAAGAACCTGGTGCATGATTTTCCTAAAAAGTTGCAAATTGTAGGTAAGTGCAGCTGTCCACCAGTCTCATAGGCTTACTTTGTAAATGGAAGATCTTTACATGTTTGCTTTTTTCTATTGGATATAGATATATGTGCTTTACTTTAAACTACACGTTTTTGTGATATTACTCGGTTAAATAGTCTGAAATGACCAAAGCTTGATTTGGATCCGTAATACAGAGTTCAAAAACCGAGCATTTCCTAACTATATCACCGCTTCACAGACAAAAAGTGTAAACTTCTGTTTACAGCAGCCTGTGTATGTAGCTTGAAAATGATTGGCACCACTATTCCGAAACATCACTGTATAGACGAGACTATTAAAATAGTATTTGCTTTCTACTTTATTTATTGAGCAACTATTTTCTTTTAAAATATATCATTAGATCTGCTGAGGATGGCACTTATTCTGAGAAAGGTTGGCCTTCAAATGCCTATGGAGTATCTAAAATGGGTCTTACAAAGGCTTCGTTTATTTTCGGTGATATGCTGAAAGATGATCCAAGAGGGATTGTGATAAATTCGGTTAGTTTGTTTTGTCAATATTGTGATGATTCGTGTTTATTTCTGTTCACATCGTACTAGTCCTTATATATTTATACAAAGGAAATAATATGAGTAGTGTTTGCAATAGTTGGTGTTGAGTAGATCATCCATGGTTCTTGTAATCATTTTCCAAATTTAAACGTGATTCTGATCACTACTACAGACAAGGGTTGTTGAAATAGTGTTCTATGCTATATGAGGCCATGTCAAGAATGTCACTCATTACAGTCAGTCAATCAGCTAGAACGTGGGACCATGCACATATGTGCATCGGTCCAAGTTGCCATACCGCATTAGCACAGTAAGATGAACACCGGATTAATAGAAGTAGTTAATTCAATGGTGGTACCTCTAACAGCACTCAAGACCACTGTCACTCATCACACTGCTTTGTTGTCTAACAACCTACTGTAACTCGGAAGTATTTAAGCTAGACTTCGACTGGACTATGCGACGTTGTTCAGGATGCCATGAACTTATTTGTTCGGAAGAATACTCTTATATTTTGAAGATTTAGAATCCTTCTGATCTCTTCTGAAATACTTTTACGATATGGGATCACAAATGGGAATACAAATGATCTTTTCTGGACTGTTTAGTTGAAAGGAAATATAATGATTGTTTAAAAGTTAGTATTTTCCGAAAGCCGACATATTCAGGAAAATTTCTAGATTTTAAGTCAGCGCATCCACACTCTACTAAAGTAACAGTAGATAAAAATTTGATCACCAGAGTTAAAGATCTTGTCACTGAACCTAATGATATGAAAGTGGAAATGAATTTAATTATATCCACTCTAATGATAAATGATTATCTGAAGGATTTTATTAAAAGAATAATTAAGAGTGAAGAACAAAACGATATTTAAAAAAGTGTTAAGCAGAAAGAATGGATTAACACTGTTGTGATCCCATATCGTAAAGGTATTTCAGAAGAGATCAGAATGACTCTAACTCTTCAAAATATCAGAGTATTCTTTCGAACAAACAATAATCTAAGATCAAAACTAGTAAGAATCAAAGACCCAATACACAAGGAAGAACAACAGAATTGTGTTTATGAAATCAAATATAGTTACTGTAATGCAACGTATGTATGTGAAACATCAAGGCAACTAAATGTGAGGGTGAAGGAACACAAACTATGCTTAAAACACATTCCTAAATCTTCAGTTAAGGTAAGGAAACTCGAGAACAAATCAGCGATAGCATTACACTCTATAGAATCGAGTCATACAATTGATTTCAATGGCACAAGTATCCTTTGAAAAGGCTGTAATTCTTGCAAAGAGAGACTAACCGCCGAAGCCCTACACATATGGGCTAATCCAAACGGTATTAATAAGAGAGATGGAATACAACTAGCTGTCCCATGGCAACTAATAATTAAAAAGTAAACCTTATTCCACTCTATCTATATCGTATTAACTAATTATTAAATATTACATTTAACGGTTCAAATCAGTTATCTTATCTGAATATGTTAAACAATTGACTGGAACATTAAAATAACACAAACTTTCAATTAAGAATACATTCTTCCTCTTTGAATTCACTATTTTATCTTGTTTATTTATCTTCATTTAATGCATGCTGTGACATTTTCGATTCATATCATATATAAAAATTATATGTTTTTTTTAACATTCATCGACCGAAGACAATTTATAGTGAATGAAATTTCTTCTTCTCACTTACGTATACACACAATCTGTTATCTTAACACTTCGTTTCACACCACATGTCTCTTACACACTAATGTAAATACCTACTTTAAACATTGTTAGTGTTGATTGGACGACTTATTCGGTATACAGTAAACCGGAGAACCATGTACCTATTTATATTCGATAATTTTGATGTTTGATTATATTTCATTAAAAAAGCTTGGTCCAGATTACCAGGCGAACCGTTGGATTTACTTGGAATTCTTTCACTGAGATTTTACAAATACATTCTTCCTCTTTAATGTCTCACATTAACTAAATACTGTGAAACTATTCCATCAAACTTAGACGAAAGTTCTTATTTGGTTTGTATTTGTTATAATAGTTAAGTCGGTGCCTAAGAAATGTCCCGACCGTAGATGCTATCTTGACGCGGTGGTCGGGCTTGCCCATCGCGATGACCCAACCAAGCTGTATTGGCTGGAACATATGTTCTTGTAGGTTCTACCATGCCAGGCAAGTCGGTTGGAGAACGGTAAGGCTAAAATCAGCAACTCAAGGTCTGAGGGCGAAGTCGTACTACTGACTGTAGAGGGGTGTGACAACAGTAAGGTGTTTCCCTCAGACAACCAGCATCTGCGGAGATGCTGCCTTCTCACAAGGAAGGAAGTGGTTAGAAAAGGTCGACCCTAAAAATGTCACACCTCACGGATTTCCGTCTCCGGTGGTAAGTCCCTTTGAAGAATGGAGCTAACACATTAAGAACCTCCCACGAAAAGGCCGTGCGCGACCGGCCTCAAACAGTTGTCCCTTGGGTTCTGCGGTCACACTACCAGGTCGTTAAGGCCAACATAATTTCAACTTCCTTTTCAGGTTCCTCAAGAAATACCCTTCCACGGTGTGGGCAGCCGGTAAGTGGCATCAGCCCTCATACCCGTAACAGCACACGAGACCAAGTTGGTCACATTCAAATCCCTCCTACACCTAATACCTCTCTTGTCTCCACGACTAACCCTTCATAAGTCTCTTTATCATCTCGCACCACTAGGGCAAACGATTCGAGTACGCGGAACGCTATTCCTGGTCTCCTGAAACCACGCTCTAAACTACACGTAGGAGCTTTCAACGTCCGAACACTGTGCCAAATAGGACAACAGGCTTCCTTAGCTAGGACTTTAGAATCTCGCGCCATCGATGTGTGCTGCGTCTCCGAAATGCGCATACAGGATCCAAGTAGTATCATTCATTCGACCTCACCATGTCAAAATAAAGAACCAACTCGATTCACACTTTGTGTATCTGGAAGCCCTGATTCTGCTTCTCGCGGCCTCTCTGGCGTAGGTATAGCATTGAGTCCTAGGGCAGAACTAGCTTTCTTAGACTGGATCACAGTAGAAAACCACTTGTGCGCTGTCCGACTAAACGGAACAGTAAGGACTCGGAAAGATAGGGACACTGGTCCTTGCCTCTTCGTCGTGTCTGCCTATTATTCCACTGACTGCAGCTCACATGATGTAAAAGATGAGTTTTACAGAAAGCTTTCCGACCTTCTCCGAAAGGTTAGACGCTCGGATGTAGTAATAGTGGCCGGTGACTTTAATGCTCAAGTAGGTATACTAAGCGATAGGGAAAGACACCTGGGTGGATCTTATGGTGTCGTGGCTCAAAGAACAGATAATGGCGACCGTCTGTTGCAGCCATGCTTCTTTCTTGCAAATTCTAACTTTAAGCATAAGGAAAAACAACTTTTAACATGGCGACCCCCTAATTCGTCCCAACGTCGGACCCAAATAGATCACATCGCTATCAGCTACCGATGGAGGGTCTCGATAGAAGACTGTCGCTCATTCTGGAGCACATGCTTAGATTCAGATCATGCTCTAGTGCAAGCGCATATTTGCCTGCGTTTTCCTGGACATAAGAAAAACGCTGCAAGGGAACCTCTTAGGGTCCTACTTAGTGATAGTCAAGCTAAGAGTATATTTCAGGAACAACTAGGAAAACAATTAGGCAGCCATGTATGTGATGCCCACCCGGAGGTAGCATAGAATGATGTCCGAAAAGCTGTGGAAACAGCAGTGATATCTGCTGGTACGGTAAACCACAAGGTTAGGGAGAAACACTGGATCTCAGCAGTACCTACCGCACTCATTCCATCTGGCTCTGAACATAACGAAGAGCGGAGTCGGCTTAAGCGCAAACTAACAAGAAGCCTACGCAATGATCGTGAACAGTGGTGGGTAGCGAAAGCAAGAGAGATGGAAAAGGCAGCAGCAATGGGTAATAGCAGACAATTGTTTAGACTTGTTAAGGAAACCGACTGTTAGCGTAACACTCTTTGAGAAAGATGGACATATTATACATTCTCAATCCAGGAGATTGGATCGATGGGCAGAACACTTTAGGGACCAGTTCAACTGGTCTTCAGTCACACTTCGGTTTCCCACGATCTCCAGTCATCCTGAATGGCAAGTTAATGTAGGTCCTCCGTCTCTTTACGAAGTTGAAAAAGCTATCGGAAATCTGAAGCGAGGCAGAGCATCAGGCCCTGACAGGTTTACTCCTGAGATTTTTAAGGATGGTAGTGCAGTATTAGCAGTGAGATTAACTGAGGTCTTATAATTTGGGAACTGGATGTAATCCCATCTGACTGGTTCCAATCACTGATTGTGCCAGTCTATAAGAAAGGACAAAAGTGCTCTTGTGACAATCACAGAGGAATCATTTTGACTAATATAATGTCTAAAATAATAGCTTCAATACTACTTCGATGCTGAACTAAAGCTCATAAAGAACAGACTAGAGAAAATCAGGCTGGTTTTCGACCTGGACGTGGTTGTATAGACCAGATATTCACACTACGTCAGGTTCTAGAACAAAAATTCGGATGCCTCACAATAGTAGTATTTCTCGACCTTAAGGCGGCATTCGACTCTGTTGATCGTAAGGTTCTATGGCAGTGTTTGTCACTGAAAGGAGTACAAAAGAAGTATATTAACCTTGTAAAGACTCTCTATTCGAACACAACTGGTAGAGTGAGAACTTATGGTGAACTGTCATCGGAATTGATTACGTCAAGTGGTGTTCGTCAGGGTTGTCCACTCTCTCCATTCTTGTTCAACTTTGTCGTCGACGTACTTATAGAGATAACACTTTCCTCGTCTAGATTTCCAGGGGTTGAACTTCTACCAGGAGGTTCACTTGTTGACTTAGAATATGCTGATAACATAGTTTTATTTGGCGAAGACGCTGACAAAATGCAGAGTCGTCTGACCACTCTAAGCAACAATGCAAGCATGTTCGGGATGCGATTCTCTCCCTCGGAATGCAAAATGTTGCTTCAGAATTGGGTTGCATCAAAACCCGAACTAATGATAGGGAGTGAAGTAGTTGAGCGTGTCGATCGCTTCATTTATCTTGGGAGTCTCATCAGCCCTTGTGGTCTGGTGTGTGACAAAATCTCAGCACGGATACAGAAGGCTCGACTAGCTTTTGCCAACTTGCGTTATTTATGGCGTAGGCGAGATATCCGTCTATCAACCAAGGGACATGTTTACTGCGCAGCAGTTCGTTCCGTCCCACTTTATGGCAGTGAAACATGGCCGGTAAGAGTAGAGGATATTCGTAGGTTACTAGTATTCGATCATAGGTGTCTTCGAAACATTGCTCGTATATCCTGGGACCATCGAGTAAGTAACGCAGTTGTTAGGAAACGGGTACTAGTTAAGGATGGCAAATCAATTGATGACGTAGTGAAACTTCATCAGTTGAGATGGCTGGGACATGTGTTATGTATGCCCAACCACCAACTGCCTCGATGTGCGATGTTTTGTTGTATAGGAGTAGATTGGAAGAAAGCTAGGAGCGGCCAGACCAAAACATGGCACAAGTCCATGAAGTCACTGACAAGTAGACTGGGTCATATTGGTAGGTGTAGACTACCTGGTTGGGGACCACGAGATGATAGCAACCGATGGTTAGAGATCTTGAATGACATGGCTCAATATCGTTTGCTCAGGTGCATCCACTCTTTGTGTTCTCTCATGTTCTAATCTTCTGAATTCTTCATATCCCTTTATTTATTCTCTTTCCAAATTTATTTCACTGTATTATACTCCTTGAATAACATCTTCAAACCCAAATTTTTCCGATTACTGCTTGTACTCTTACTACCTCTACAACTACACGATTTGAATCGACAATTCTATTTGTGTGCTAATGTGGTATGGCAACTCGAACTAATGTACGTACGTACGTACGAAGTTCTACGTTGTTACTGACTGACTGCCTGGGAAATGTAATTGTCTCATTTGTCGAAGGCTAAGAGTAATTAATTTGGTGAATGGAATTGTTAAGGTGATGATTTGAATATTTATGATTGCTTGGAATTGAATGGTTTTAATTTTAATATAACATTTGATAGTTTTGTTCAGTTAGATTCTACTACTTTATCTTCGCATTTTCATCATTTCGACAGTGTTGTCCTGGTTTTGTTGACACTGATATGACTGACCATAAAGGTGTGAAGACAACGGATGCAGGTGAGTATATGACCATATATATATACCCGGTCGTTGTTCTTGATAAACAAGGGACAAGGCAGGATTTATCTCAATGCTGCGGAATAAATCTGTTTTACTCCTTTAGGTGCTGACACGCCGTTCTATTTGGCCACACTACCTTTAGGATCAAACAAACCTATCAATCAGTTCGTATATGAAAGGAGAGTGGTTAAATGGTCCAAATGATCTCTACATAAATTTTATTCTACCCAGATATATGAACAGAATGTTATTGCTGAATTTTCTTATCAACCTACGTGATGTTACCCACTTGTTTTATTAGATTTCAGATGTGAATCATACTGTTTCTTAGTCTAATCTGTTTACGAATAGAAGCGATTTCTACCTTATTATTATTATTATTATTATTATTATTATTATTATTATTATTATTATTATTATTATTATTATTATCGTTGTTGCTATTCTGTGATGTTCGGCTGTACCATGTGTTGTTATTCAGAACATAGCTTCTTCGGTTTCATTTAATTTACTGGAATGTTTGTTTTGTGCATGTATTTCATTTTGGTCTGTTCATATGATTCTAACGTGTTTTCAAGTAATGAATGTTGAAAATGTTTACTGTGTGCAAACTGTTTAGTGAGACAACTGGTGTTTTACTTTGAATTGAAGCTGGGAGTGGATGGTTTATGTCTGAGTCTGCCTCCAGTGAAATATATATGACGATGGCGAATTGTTATGAACAGGTGACTTGTAATAGTTTATTCTGAATTGAAATAGATTTCTGCACAAGTTTTATTTTATTTGATGAAATGTTCACTCACCGTTCTTCATTATATTCTGTCATTAGGTAATTTCGAGCAGCATTCATCAAACGAACTTTCGTTATTCTACAATGGAGAGTAGTATGAATGTTTCGGTTTTTGTGGAAGATTGGTTTTAAGAATATTTGTTGAAAGGGATGAGATTAGTGGGGTCCCTACGTAGCTCGTTGTCTTGGTTTTACTTCTTTCAAGTTTGATTTGGTTATGCAGTAACTTATGTATCATATATACATGAATGTACATTGTCTGTTACTCATGCTCAGTAGTATACTTAGTTATTATGGCTCACAACATCCAAGTAAAATTGGAAACTGATCTACAGTTGCTTTGTGATGTTGTTTGTAACCATATTGATGTTTGGAGTTGTAGTGTAAATCGGGTTTCTTAATTGATCGTGTCTGTAAAACATTATCTGAGTACCTATTAATTTACCAATTATCCAAAGTTTTCCAACATATTCCAATGAACCCTCATCCAAGTAATTTAGAGAGTTTTTTAGTTGTCAGGCGTTAGGTCAGTTGTCGAGTTTCCACTTTTGTTAATATCTTATGAAGTGTCTCATATGATATCCATTAGTCCCTCGCCAATCAAAAGTTTTTAACATAACTCGGAAAGATTTGAAGATTGATATCTGTTGTCTTCAATCCTCAACAATGTTAAGATTTTTCTATCAACTTAAAGAAAAGTATGATGTTTAATTGTAAGCATGGTTCACAAAATAATCTCTACTAACTGTTTATGTGTTTGTGATGATACGCTGTTGTTATTACTTATATATGAGTATGGCTATGCATAACTACCCACTATTTGTGTATAGTTCGACTAGATGCTAACTGGGAAAATGATTGTCGTGTTATCCACTTGTAGAAGGTAGTGTTCCCCTCTATATAAGCAATAACTTCAGATAAAACAGTTTCAAAAGTTTAACTTTGCTTGACATTCGCTCCGTTTTGGCAATTGTATATCCAAGAACGATCACACAAAAATCAAACTGCTTTATCCGGAGAAAGTTCTATGCTTATATAAGTATGTAGTGGATTGTCTTAGAGATAACTCCTAAGGCTTCGTGTATCAATCGTCTTGATTTTCATTATTAAATAAATCCTGACAGTGTATCAATTTTGGATGACAATGCGAGGTGTCGACTACAGTTTGTTACTGAACAGCGCAGATCACTGAGCCACAAGCTCACAGCGAATTTTAGCAGAAATACTAATGCGAGAGAGCAAATACAGAGGCGAATTAGGAGTTGAATAAATTGGTAAGATCCAAGCAAATATACATAGAAAAGCAAATGATTAATCGAGTGATTTAAGCTAGTAAGAGGGATGTTTGTGTAGGCTGTAACACGTGACCAAACATACATGTTCATATAGACACGATGATCATAATACAAAGATGTACACATTGTCACTGTTTGAATGACTGTTTAACAAGTTGATTGAAAGGCTTGACAAGTTAGATGAAAACACATATTACGTTGGAACGAAGAATAAATAAATTGTAACTGCTTTAAATATTCCTCTTAACATAAGCTTTCATTTGACCTATTGGCTACAGTTATGCGACTTAACATTATTAATTTATTCACAATCTATTAGTTACAACCTCCTATACTCATAACCACTTTTGGCTTGATCCCGCGTAGTAATTATTTTTCATTTTATGGTGTTACACCGTCTGGTCTGTTTGTGTCTAAACCACGTATATCTGAAATATACGATTCATATGGCGGAGACTTGTTTGTGTTTGGACTGAACGGGCTGAGGTAGGCGAGAAGCGACTGTGAAGAGGAACAATAGAGTTCCATAGTTTATTTAAGGCTCCTCGTGCTGGCTGACGTGTTATTGGTTTGGCACAGAGACAAAGTTGTAGAAGTCGGCATTCTTATTGGTGGTTTTGTGACGTATTGTTTAACGGGTCATATGGCATAACAACTTGAGTGTAGGTGAAGTGCTGTAGGTAGACGAAAACTAGTTAATTTGAGTCTTGAAGTTAAAATGATGGGTAAAAATATGCCATGCCGATGACCTTAAGTGATTTGTCACTCATTTAGAAAACAGTGCCTAGTTGTAAAGCAACGGAGTTAAAGTGCAATAGTGATTTTAATATGATAAGTAATCTGCCGCGTGTTGAATTATTTTTTAACACAAACGAAAAGTTTTAAGTTTAAGTACCAGAAGTTGGGCCAGCGTTGTGAGTTAGGGTTGTTTATGTCGCCAATCAATATCAACTATGATGAACACAGTTAGGGTTAGATATCAGGAGTTAAAGAAACGTTTTGTCAAAATTACGAATTAAGTGTGAAATAATCACGAAATGACATCAGTTTTATTGCAGTGATACCCTACCGCTTGTTTACAAGCTGGAATATCTTGGGGTTGAGATTTAGAGTGGGAGAATACGTCTAGTAATACTGTCTAAGCCCTTGAATATGCATTGAATCACATCAAGAACTTTGACACAAAACCTGCATCAGCGACAGATATTCCTTGTGATCTGGCTCATGCATCATACCATCAAGTGCTTCAAAGTCAGCCAGTTCAATTCTAGACCTAGCGGTCGGTGGTTCAGATATGGATTTACACAGCGTGGAAGATTTATACTAGAACGAGGCAGTTGTATATTACTCTAGGTTTTGTGCATCCTGGAATAAATGTCACTAGCTGATGAAAACTACCTCGCACTTCGTTATCGTATTGCTCGTTTCTTTAGTCGTAACGGCAATGGCTAGACTTTCAGTTCCGAAACAATTCAAATGAAGTAAAATATCAGTATCGAATTTTGATAATCAGAGGTAGTCGGATTGATGAGCTAACTAAAGATTCCCAGAATAGTCCGATTTCAAAACGAAGGCAACACGATGAGCACAAATAAACGTGTTTTGTTTGGGATTCGTAATACGCGCGGTACGAGATACAAAAGAACCATCAACCAGTATAAATAGCACACGACCTCAATGATGTGCCGGACTCATGTCACTACAATTAGAAACAGAGATACAAGTTATGTGGATAAATAATGAGTGATGAGAATGGGACATTATAAACAAAAACGAAAAGCACTGAAATATATGAACCCAGAGCACGGCATATTTTTAGCTTCTCTTTTTGCACACAACACTAATCGGCTAGTGTAATGATGTTAAACAAACATGATTAAAACTCGATATCTGTATAGAATCGTCACGTGAACACAGCAACATGCGTTTTATAAACATTGGTATTTATACTATCCTTACGGGAAATATTTTGTTAAGTGAAGGAATGATTGCTTTCCGAAATAGACAGCAACGGAAAAGTAATAATCAACACAATCTGGATTAGTTAATATCACCAAGCAGAAAAACTAAAATCTTTATTGCTCCAGTAAAAGTAGACTTGATATTTCAAATAAATGAGAATCATACAAAGTACTAATTAGTTCAGTTCATATTAATATGTACTTTAGTTTATCTATTTAAGTTAAAGAATCAACATATGCAAAATGTCATGTTTATCTAGTTCGTGATGATTATTGATTAACTTTTAAGGTCAGGTTTAAACGATTTATTCTGAAGACTATTTAATAAAGTGGTAAGAAGTTACACGAAATTAATTCGGGTTTACATGAATAGTGAATACTGGTTTACATTATGTTGCGTGTTAATCCGATAATCATGAGAAATCTATAATTCAGGTCTCCTATACATATCTCCTATATATCAATTAACTAATCAATTATGAGGTCATATTCTCACACAACAGTCACTAATAACTAAATCGTGAATGATTGAAATCGAGTGATAAAAGTACAAATCAATATTATCTCTGAACAAGCGAGTTATATATTTCTATCCTAACAGTTAGAATTGTTAATTCACAGTAGTACGTTCTTCATTGATTTGCATGACCTTCTCTGTTAGATCCGCATGAAAAACATTGATCGGAAGACATCAGAAAAAATAACAAAATTCTGGAATTTTCTCAGAATCGAAGTATGAAATAAGCACACTGGTGTAATGGGAAGTTTGCTGACAATGCTAAAACTTCTGTAATTGTTTCGCAGTTTATTATCATTTGTGTTTTGTTTGTTTAGTTAGTAGGTAGTTTTATCACTGTATTTTCATATTCTCCCCTTTGTGAATCTCAAGTTAACCCACTAGCGATTGTTATCTTTTTTCTATCACTTAATTATTAATAATCTATTATATACTGCTTGCTTCGTTGTTTGTCACTTATGGTATGGTTCCGAATTTCACGTGCTCCCGAGGTAATGATAGTTCGTGTATATAAGCTAATGAGTGTTTGAGATATGTACTGTAATGGGCTAGGTGAATGAAATGTGATAATCATAGAGGCTTATATACAGACTTTCCTTGGGACGTGAATCTAGGAATCGACAAAGGCTTGTAGCGGTAAATAAATCCTCAAAATAAACAGCTCTGTAAGTTTTCGACATTGGATGCTGACCATATGTTTTAGTGGACTCATCTAGCTGAAGGCGCTCGGTCATGCATCCGCACCAGATCACGTGTGGTAACGCTGTGCTCAACATCTTTCGCAATCGCTAGTCAGATTAGATCAGAGAATCCCGATATATTGGCAATCGCCAAATACACTCTTCCGATCTCTTCGACTCTGTCTTTTGATTTCTCTCGGTGGGTACAAGTTATATTAGAAGATGTTGCTGGTAAAAGCGTTGTCAAACACTGAATACCTGTGCCATCTTCATTGGTGAGAACGACGTGACCTAGTGCACCTAATTGCAACTGTGAGTCTGTTCCTTTTTGGGATTTTATATATTATTGCCTTATTTTTTATACATTGTGATATTTTTTGTCCTCGTGTTCCAGGATGTCTATATATTTTTCCCTCATATTCTCATACTTAATATTCCCCTATGACCGAACAGGCTCCTAAGATATTTAAGATTAAGACCATGTCCCCACCCTCGTTCCAACTCATGCTCTTCTGGCCCGACAATATCGAAGCCTGGTTCTGTTACGCAGAGCACTGTGTGAACGACACACGTGCACAATTCCTCGCAGTAGTCAAGGCACTACCGCGGGAATTCAACAGGTACGTAACACTTAGGATGTTTACTAGTGATGTTTCTGAACCTTACGAAACCTTAAAACGTTCGATTCTTAAACAAGGAGACCTAACCGATCGACAAATGTTAGATCAGCTCTTTAATAACATAGACCTGCATCACGGTTCTGCGACGGACATGTTGCAATGGATGAGAGAGGTTATAGGCCTAAGAACTTTCGACGAAGGCCTATTCAAAAAACTTTTCAGTCAAAGAAATGCCTCAAACGACTCGGCTTCAATTACTGTAACGGTTTATTACTTTGTGATCAATACTCAAAGTGATATAACTTTTCTCTTGTATGTTTCCCTTTCAGCTGGCTTCGCAGGCTTTATCAGACGTAACTGTAAGTTCTTTGTTCGCTTTATTAAAAACATTGTCATACTGTTGGTACATCATCGATTTTTCACATATCTTAACACGTTGTTATACACTAAAAATGACTTTTATTTCTCAGAATATTGTCAATGACAGTTCTACAACTGAATGAAAAGCTTTGTATACATAGATTATTTGTAAATTTATTAACTGTAGTAAACATTTATATACGTCATAAATCAGTCTTTAAAAAATAGCGACAAATCAGTTAACATTAAGTTTATTTGGCAATGCGCGATTAACGAAAAGTAGTAAAACATCCCAGTAAGAAATATACGTAAGCATTCTTCCTAGGTCTTCCGTGATGTCTATATGTTTTCGTAAAGCTTTTGCGTTAAAACAGTTTTCCAGGAAAATCCAAAGGTTTGGGAAAGCTTCCCCAAAGTGATATCACTTTTATCTTGTCCGTTTCCCTTTCACCTGGCTTCGCAGGCTTCATCAGACATAACCGTGAATTATTTGTTCTTTTGTATATTGTTTTATACTACTTACTAAAATTCAGTAGTCAGTTGTATTCTCGATAACTTCAGTTCACTTTGGGGATTTCCCCAAAATGGACCAAATTTTCCCCAAAGCTGGCAGCTTGGGAGAATGACATAACCGATTTATGTCATACACTTACGCGGTATCTTAATTTTCGTAACGACCGTGAGCGATCACGCACCCCACGTAGAAGCATTTCACCGAAGCGAACTGTCTCTAGACCACGAGAGACGGATAACCCCGACTGGTGTTGGTATCATAACCAGTATGGAAAGTCTTCCAGAAATTGCAGAAAACCCTGCAATTTTCCCAACACGAAACCGACCGACTCGAAAAACAACTCGGGAAACGTTCAAGCCGGTACGCGTTAACGGCAACCGTAGCCGGTGAACATAGCCGTCTGTTATACGTCACAGATGTGACAACGAGAGTTCGCTACCTCGTCGACACTGGCGCAGAAGTTAGCGTTCTTCCAGAAAATCCTAACGACCGACTTCATGGATCGGCTTTAAATTTACAGGCGGCAAACGGAAAACCTATCGCTACGTATGGCAAAAGGTACGTTTACCTGAACGTGGGTTTACGCAAACCCATTCACTGGATTTTCGTTGTTGCAGATGTTTCTATGCCAATCATTGGTATGGACCTTCTACAACACCATAATCTAATCATTGATACGCGCAAACGGAGGCTAGTAGACGGAAACACTAAATTATCCGTTTGCGTAACTTCTTTTTCTGGTTGCAGATTATCCCCAGTTACAATTAAGCATACGATAGACCCATTTTATCAACCACTGCTCGACAAGTATCCTGGGATTCATCAAACGCAACCGAAATTACCGTGTGTAACCAGCAACGTTACACATCACATCACGACTACAGGACTACCTGTATTCTCCAAAGCACGACGACTAGCCCCAGAAAAGCTAAGGTTAGCGGAAAACGAGTTCGATCACATGATAGACTTAGGAATCATACAACCGTCAAATAGCCCATATGCATCTCCGTTGCACATGGTCCCTAAAAAGGACAGCAACGATTGGTGTCCAACTGGCGACTATCGGCGATTGAATTCAAAAACCATTCCCGATCGTTACCCGTTGCCTCACATTCACGATTTGACAGTTACCTTGAAAGGTACAACTGTTTTTTCGAAAATCGACTTGGTTAAAGCATATAACCAAATCCCTATGGCTACTGAAGACATTCTGAAAACCGCCATCATTACTCCCGTCGGACTCCATGAATTTTTGCGAATGCCTTTCGGTCTAAGAAACGCTGCTCAAACATTCCAAAGATTCATAGACGACATTTTTCGAGGTCTCAACTTCGTACATGCGTATGTTGACGATCGCAAGTCCGGACAGAAAATCACATCTCAACCATCTGGATCTTGTTTTCGAACGACTACAAAAATATGGCATTACTGTAAACGTTCAAAAATACCAATTCGGAACTGACTCATTAAACTTCCTAGGACATACTATAGATGCTCAAGGCATTCGACCTCTTAGGACCAAAGTGGCGGCCATTCTGGATTACTTAGAGCCGACCAACGTCAAGCAATTACGCACGTTTAACGGCCTGGTAAGTTTCTATAGACGCTTCATACCGAAATGCGCATTACTTATGAAACCTCTTACCGACCAACTTCGTGAAAATGCGAAATCTATTGATTTGGACGACACCGCACGAAAAGCATTTTCCACAATTAAGGAACTCATCGCTAAAACAACAATGCTCGCACATCAGGACATTGAAGCACCCATTAGTATCGCAGTAGACGCATCCGACTCGGCAATCGGAGGAGTCTTACAACAATGGGTTAAAAACTCCTGGCAACCCTTGGCATTTTTCTCTAGACGGTTGCTAGACACCGAATCGAGATACAGCACATTCGGTAGGGAACTCCTAGCTATGTATTGTGCTGTACGAACTTTTCAACACTACATCGAGGGTCGTGAATTCACTCTTTTCACTGACAATAAACCACTCACCTTCTCTCTAAGCTCTACTTCAGACAAGTACTCTCCCCGTGAGTCTCGACAACTGGGATACATTTCGCAGTTTACTTCAGACATTCAACACATCTCTGGAGCAAACAATGTAGTTTCAGACGCCTTATCTCGCATAATTTCCTTGAAAAGTTTCCAAGGAATCGACCTTCTTGAACTCGCCCAGCTTCAAAAAGAAGACACTGATCTTCAGCACGAGTTATCGTCTACAACCCTTAAACTACGCATCAAACAGATGAGAACAGGTAAGGAAACCTTACTTTGTGACACATCTACAGGTAGGGATCGCCCAATCATGCCGAAATATTATCGACGCAATGTCTTCAACACATTGCATAAACTATCTCATCCAGGTGTTAGTGCAACCATCAAGCTCATAGCAGAACGTTTTTCTGGCCTGGGATGAATAAAGACGTGAGGGAGTGGGCACGCTCCTGTGTAAGCTGCCAAAAATCTAAGGTCATCAGACACAATAAATGTCCCTTAGGCTCATTTAAAACTCCCGATGCTCGTTTCGACCATGTTCATCTGGATTTGGTAGGACCTTTACCAGATTCAAATGGATACTCTTATCTTTTAACCTGCGTAGACCGTTTCATTCGATGGCCAGGAGCAGTACCTATCAAAGACATTACTGCTGAAACAGTGACCCGCGCCTTCATCGAACGATGGGTAGCAAACTTCGGCTGCCCTTCAACCATCACTACAGACCGCAGACTTCAGTTTGGATCTGAACTTTTCCGTCGTCTGACCACACTTTTAGGAATCACTCGCTTCCTAACGACCGCCTACCACACACAAGCAAACGGGTTGGTAGAACGCTTTCACCGACAACTAAAAGCTTCACTATCAGCTGCAAACGTTTCACAGTAGACCGACGCTCTTCCACTCGTCTTACTAGGTATTCGCAATGCAGTGAAAGCTGACATCGGATACACTGCGGCTCGACTCGTTTATGGAACGACACTTCGACTTCCAGGAGAATTCGTGGATCCTTCATCCTCTTCAATGAAAATGGATCTAATCTCCTACACGAACAAGCTTACAAACGCAATGCGTTCAGTTAAACCTGCTTCCACTCGACCACAATCCACCGATATTTTCGCTCAACCTGACTTACGATATAGTACACACGTTTTCGTTCGTCGAGACTCATATCGACGACCATTCGAATCAGCATATGATGGACCTTTCAAAGTTTTTCAACGTGAATCTAAGTACTATATAGTCGATAAGAACGGAACAAACGATAGCATCAGCATCGATCGCTTAAAAGCAGCGTATTTAGAAGGAAATCCCATTCACGTCGATTTCCCTTCAGTACAATCTCACAACACGACTCCTACACTCATAATTCCTCATCCAACAACCAACACTAGCGATGATACTCCGAATGTGTCTAAAAGTATACATAAAACGACACGTTCTGGAAGAAGAGTAAGATTTCCAGAACATTTAAACGACTATTGCACGTAAGGCACTACTCGACATTTCATATTATCTCGATCTTCCTTTTTACGATATATAATATTTTAAAAAACAATTTTAATATTCTTATTTATTTTTATTTTAAAAAAACGAAAAAAACGAACAAATTTTTTTGACGCTATTACGTGTGCTGGAGTTTATTTTCTTATTTTTCGCCGACATTGCGTTTTTACGCACATACGAGTGTATTTCGATATGCATTTACATTTTCTTATTTCTTTTCCAGGTCGGCTGGAAAAGAATGATGCAGTTTACGAGGAGCCGAAATTTTCAATGTACTTTTTGTTTTTTTACTATGTTTTATCTCGGTCCCATATAGTAAGGAAAGACGACCAGACGCTGCTAAACCCAGTAAGCTATCAGAAGAGTGTTTACCAACGACAGACTCGTTGGGTTTAAACTTCTGGCTGGCCACGTCTTAGGGTCATCACTACCTCACTAGGTAGTGAGTGATCTGTAGCGGTAAATAAATCCTCAAAATAAACAGCTCTGTAAGTTTTCGACATTGGATGCTGACCATATGTTTTAGTGGACTCATCTAGCTGAAGGCGCTCGGTCATGCATCCGCACCAGATCACGTGTGGTAACGCTGTGCTCAACATCTTTCGCAATCGCTAGTCAGATTAGATCAGAGAATCCCGTTATATTGGCAATCGCCAAATACACTCTTCCGATCTCTTCGACTCTGTCTTTTGATTTCTCTCGGTGGGTACAAGTTATATTAGAAGATGTTGCTGGTAAAAGCGTTGTCAAACACTGAATACCTGTGCCATCTTCAGGCTTTAGGGTAGGCCTTATAATGCGCCCATAATGGCCTTGGAATAATTATATGTCAAAACCTCTCTAGCCGAAAATTTACGATTTTAAGGTTCTTCTCGCCAGCTTCTAACTTTGGTTTTAGTTCTTTTTCAACTTCTCGATTCTTCGTACTCTCCGCTAGCGGTAACTCTTTTCGGAATTAAACTACCTACTCCTTTATTTTATGTCCATTCTGTGGTATCAAATCCCTTTGACTGTGAAAGTTAAATGCTAATTTTAGCAGCCCGGTTTGATTCTGTTTCAAGTTCATTTGGATACCTGGTCTATAAACCTTTGGCAAGGTGACTCCAGAAATATCCAAAGGCATTAGCTGGTTTAATAGCTTTTTCATCAACCCAATGTCATGCTCAAAACAAGTTCTGGGTTCTGAACTCGCAGTCTCCTTGACACTATGAAAGACAACTGACTTGTCACGATGATCATTTTTCAATATATCAGCTGCTGTTCAAGGGACTGACATTTCTTTAACAACATTAGGTCGCTTCTTATTCTTGATCTGTCCACATTCATCAACTTTGATTTGAGTATCAATCATAGTCGTTTTACACATACTGTAGGGACTTGGATGATTATTGATGACCGTAGGCCCATGTAAATCGATCGACATAGCTTATTTCAAGTTACTTCACATCAGTTTGTGTATCGACCAAGCGAGAGACATTTAATATGTCTCGATCACGCTTGATTTTACTCCCTTTAGCAGAATTCTTCATTGCAATGACCTGGGATAGCAAGCTGTTTGGATCCGAGTAGCTTTGCTGACACAACCACACGCAAGTATTTTTACTAAACTATTAGAAAGCCTCAGACGTTAGATTCATGCAAACATCATGGTACCAAAACATTGTATGCCGCTTTCCACAGGACATTGACAACCTGGGTGTTGGCAATCGTTTTTTGCATTGTCCAGTAGTCTAAGGAACGATCGTGATCAGTGATGGGCAACAAAAGCAAAAGAGATGGGAAAGGCGGCGGCTGTTTTAACAGAAGTCAGCTTTTCAGACTAAAAAGAGGAACTGGAAATAAGAAGGTAAGTATATGTGAAACGATCTCGGAAGAAGACACTTTTATCTTCTCTCAGTCCAAACGTTTAAATTGATGGGTGTAAAAATTTAAGGAGCAGTTCAGGTGGCCTCCAGCTACCCTACAACTACCCACCATTCCCAGACAGTATGAATAGAACATTGAAGTAGATCCCCCGAATCTAGCTGAAGTTCAAAAGGCTGTAGAGGTGAATAAACCTCCAAAATAAATAGCTCTTTATGTCTTCGACATTGGAAGCCAACCACATTAGTTTCAATGAACTCACCTAGCTGAAGGCGCTCGGTCATGTGTCCACACTAGATCACTAGTGGGAACGCCGAGCTCAACATCCCATGCAATCGCTAACCAGTCTTGAATAGTCAATCCTCGATATATTGATAGCCTGTCAGATATACCTTCGAACCTCCTCGCTTCTGTCTTTTGATTTCACTTGATGGATACGATTCATATTAGAAGGTGTTACTGGTTAAAGCGTTGTCAAACTCCAAATACCTGTGCCATTTTCAATGCTATAGCTAATCTGAAACGAGTAAGAGCAGCTGGTTCAGAATGGATTGGCTCTAGATGCCTTTAAGGATGGTGGTTTAGATTTAGCGACTAGCTTAACTAATATCTTAGCTAAATTCCGGAAGTTGGACGTAGTCCCATCTAACTGGTCACAATCACAATATATAAGTGAAAGGTCAAAATCATCCTGCGATAACCATAGAGGGATTAGTTTAACTAATATAGTATCTAAAATGCTAGCCTCAATAGTTATCAGGCGCCCAACTAAGACTCTTGAACTACAAACACGAGAGAGTCAAGGTGGCTTCAGACCTGGTCGTGGCTGGATTGATCATACTTTCATAATAAACGATACTCTTGATTGCTTTCACTGAAATAAATTCAGTCTTAATTTGTGACAAATGATCAAAGTAATAGAATTAGCTTAACAAGGTAAAATACCAGTCATTTTAAAGAGCGCTCTTAAGCATATAAACTAAAGGCAATTTTATGTTTTTAACACAATGATATAAAAAACTTAGAATACAGTCAAATAGTTGTAGGACGCGATAGAATAGAATTATTTGTAATTAGTTATTAATATTATTTGCATTTTTTCATTAATTCTAATAATTTGTACAATTGCCATTACTGACTACAAAACTGTTGTCTAAAACATGCCCTTTGATATTTGTTTTCCGGTGAACACACATAGCATGACCCGTTGATTGCCACATATAAATATACTGCCGCACACATGGGCTATTCAATTTTCTGAACAGAACAATCTGTTAGTCCTTATCATGCCACATTCGGGTCTTGTCGCTTATTAACGCTGACTGCTTTTGTGTGATCGTATGTGATTTAATTGCTTCTTGGTGGACCAAACAATGTATGAACTCAAAAATGATAAAACAGTCATTAAGTATATATAGTAATGTTAATACATATCAGTTAAATGTTATAAACACAACAAAAATTAGAGACGTTACTTAATTCAGCAGGTTTGTACGTGTTCTGATTGAGTCTGGTACCAAAATCCACAATTATAGATGACTGAAGATTCCAGTAAGGTTGATGTCCTCCCAGGAGTATAACCAAATGTAGAATATGATATATTCCGATTATAGTCTATAAATGTAGACAGTATTTGATTTAGAGTTCAGTTAACACAATCACGAGCGAATGGAGAACAAGAGGTGTGTGTATAGCAGTATATTTGTCATCAGTTATCAGAGTGTGTCATGCTATGAATGTAACACGACGGAAGAAAGTGTGTCCAAGGTCATACACTTAAACAACACGTACAATCATTTAATGATAAATGTACTTGCAGTAAAAAATTGACAGAATAAATACAAATAACATCAAAAACTATTTACAAAATAAGCTTATCAGGCCTATCTCCACAACTTGCACTATTCATTATGTGTCTGTAATTTATTTTTGGTATGATTATAAATATTGAGTAACGCTTGAATAAATTGTGTTGGCTCACTCACCTCCACTGCTCATCATTTTGTTTCACTTCGCTCTCTCCCCTTCACTTCCTCCACTTCGTTTCCCTGATTGTCTGTTCAGATCAATGAGTGTACGAAATGTACGTATTCAAACTTCATTTCCGTATTTGAATTATTTATATCAGTCATTCACCAATACATTTTAAGTTGATAATTATTTACGAGAGTAGCTGTGATGTATATATCAATAACGAGCATCGTACGATTGAACTGGAGTCAGATACACGCGGGCCACTAAAGACTATTAACAATCGAACAGAAACCAAAAGTAGAAGAATATGAAAGCTGTCGTGTTAAAACCAAGATTCGAAAAATGCACATAAACTGAGGGAAACTTCAACAATACTGAATAAAATGAATGTTACTAGTTTATGAAAACAGTGAGGGAATATTACAAGTAACCAAGTATGCGTTACACTGTGGGCTCAACGGTTATTAAAAATGTAACTGGCTACTGAGTACTGGTTAGTAGTATAAAGTAATGAAGAAAAATCGTCTGACGAGAGGCGAATATAGGCCAATTTGACAGATATTGGATTCGTCACCAGCTGATGCATGTCAGTATCTTAACTAAAAACATACAAGAATTCCATTTATATAGACTCTATGAAGTTGTATTTACATCCATGAGGCTCTTCCGTGAAAATGTTTGATCTTATCTGATCTCAAGTATTTTGAATGTTTTAACATTGAAGTACATCAACTAATGGCAATGTTTATCACATGTTCATGGTTATGTGTGGCTGCATACTGTAACTCTTGTGAAAGACCAAATAATATCTTTAAAAGTCATAAGTAACACCGCACTAAATCACAAGGAAGGTATTCTTCTGAATCTCAATGAACATTTACGATTTGTAGTGCTTTCTGTAAAACACGAAAAATATACAGGTAGGCCGTCAATTTTTCACTCTTACTTTAAGCAAAAAATGGTCAACTCATTTATCTTATCAGTAAAAACATTCTCCGACGTAATAAACATTTGAAAACAGACCTTGACTCATTCACCTCCTGAATCACTTTGGTTTTTTTAAAGTGCATTTACAAGCGGAAAATTTTCAATAGCTACCACCCTAATACCGGATTAATAGTACGAATCTATCTCACCAAATTAATATTTCAAGATCAAGATCCCTCAAGCCATTTACTTCACAACAACGAGCATCCCAGTGTGGTCTAATCAATCAATACTTGCTTCGTTTTCGTGATACAGAATATTAAGGCGAGTAAGACACATCTATCACAGTTAATTTGAATGGTCAACTAATTCACTTTGGTGGCTTAAATCATTTGAAAATGTAACCAGTAAAGATTGAGCGATTTAAAGACACCTACATTAGTAAACACTAGAGGTTATTTACTTCCTGTTTTACTATTAGATCACTTGACACAAAAATGTGCCTTTTCATTTATATTCGACTTTTCACGAGACGACAGCTTCTTTGTCCAAGTTCCACAGTTTAAACATCTGGGAACATCAAAGGGTGCAGAATTAAACTGAATAAGCTATATAATATCTGTAAGAACAACCAAAGTTGATGTTTTATGATGATGTGATTTGGTAATAGGGAATTAAACTGTTTAAGAAATATAACCTCATACCCCATAACATAGGTCTTAAGACGATATAACCATAAACTTTGGATTTACAAAATATTTCATTCGAAATTCAATGCTTGAAGTTAATTTTTTTAGTTTCCATTGTAGCGTTCAACAGAGATAGATGTCATAGATCTTATTATTCCAGTCCTGCATAAATGAAGGTGAAATCTTGGTTCGAACTAGGTGAATATACAAAAAATGGTGATTAGTTATTTGCTGCTAGTATTATCTGACTCCATGTAATATATAGTAACCTGATTCCTGATTATTTCTTAAACTTGATCATGAAATACCAAAACCAATTGAGGACATAGCTAAATAAACCCAAACTTGTGAGGTATTCGTGAATTATGCTTCAAGTTGACAGAATGAATAACCAAAATTAAATCAGATGTGAGAAAACCTAAAAAATTTTAAAAATATACTGTATATGCTCTCTGTCATTCTTGTTACGGACAAAAAAACTGAAATGTACGATTGTTAAAAATTCAGAGATACATTCAGTAAAATATACAAAACAGCTTCTATAGACCCAGCTGTTCAGAGGTGATATTGATTTGTACTTTTATCACCCGATTTCAATCATTCACGATTTAGTTATTAGTGACTGTTGTGTGAGAATATGACCTCATAATTGATTGGTTAATTGATATATAGGAAATAATTGACCTGAATTATAGATTTCTCGTGACTATCAAATTAACACACAACACAATGTAAACCGGTGTTCACTGTTCATGTACACTCGAACCAATTTCATGTAACGTCTAACGATAATTGATATCAGAAATAATTTGTTGAACAATTCATTATAGTCAACTGTTCGTATTATGTATGTATGTATGTATTACTTAAAATGTTAACCAGCTTCTGACATCAGTTATTAATAACATAACAATGGATTGCTGTATAGGGAGCGATGTATCACTTTATCCTTAAAGTTTACCATCAAGAGATTTATTGCTGATTATAAAGATAAAAGTCCGGCAATACTAAATCAACACGAATGATTCTGATTCAAAGTCACCAATTTTTCACTTCACACAAAATCGTATCTTTCACATCTTTTCTGGAATAATTTCATAATAAATAGTAATTGGAGGAGTCAACCCATTAACCTATCACCCATTTGTTTTAATGAGATTGTTCACACTTTTATTGTGTCAGTTGATCATACCGAATTTCTTATGTGAATAATTGCTTCACGTACAAACGTTCAGTACTTCTTTTTCTCTCGGACCAAATCAAATGTGAGAATTCGTTAAAACTTTTCAGCATTAAATCTCTCATTATTAGTTATCATGACATTTCAACTGCACAGACTAAGTACAATATGGAGAAGTTCAAGAAAAATGTAGATAACTGACATTCTCTTAGGCATTTCTAAAACACTTTATTCGTCCATTGTAAGTTTTATAAGTTATTTCCGGTGTCTTATAATTTAGTACGTTCGAGAATTACCGTGATATTACTTCTCAAATTCGAATTCTGAATCAATGGTGCATCGATAATGCACATTGTCTTTAAAAAACATTTATGATGTTACTAAGACACTCGATTACGTTAAAATTAGCGATCAGCAGCAACGAATATTTAAGACACTATTTTGTCACATAGTATATAACTTGAGTATATAGTGTATAGAAATGCCTACTTTAATATTTATTTACTTTAGAAACCTAGGAATCTCAGTCCTACGAACAGTAATTGAACTTACATCTTATAAACATTTTTATTACAACCGCATGTTCACTTTTAGGATACAAATGCGAAAATTATGTAGCCATTTAAAAGTCCATTTGGATATAACAAAATTTATTTTTACTTTAAATCACACTTTTTTTAAATTCGAAGGAAACTATATAGGAACCATGAGTGACTAGTTCGAATTCCATTCAACACTGTCAAGGATTGAAACTTTGCTCTCAACATAATTACGTTGTTATAATCCAATAACAGATATTTAACAGAGACCACTCATTTTCAAATGGATCATCATGATCTCAAAGCTTCTGTTCCTCGCTTTTTAATGAGGTCTCTTTGTCAAAATCATTTTAGTTGAGTTGGTTTCGAAGCTGTAACGTATACACAGGACATGATGTTTATATTCACATTCACTACATTTAGATAGGAAGATATCATTGGTAAGCCAGATTAGCTGCTTTACTTGATAAAAGTTGAAAATCAGCATCCGAGTTCTATATGGTCAGTGATTTCAGTTGAGCAAACTACAAATGGGGAGCAGAAATTTTCAAACTAGTCAGTTTAGAAGTGAGTGAATTAAATTGATGACATACGTTCAAACAATTGTTGTTAAAACGATGTTATTGAACAGCCAGTTACAAAGAAGTTAAAATGTCAAATTAAGTTCGTTGCGTAAAATTACAGCAACAAACTCTGTGCTATAAATATAACTTTAATTATATTTAATGGTTTTAATTAACTAAGGCAAGGTTCAAGCTTCTATCTCATTATACAAAATGCATATTATACAAATATCTAAAAATTTTATAAATCGCATGATATAACAGCAATGGCTTACGAGTCACCTCGGTAAGTAAAGACTAGAAATGATAATCACGTTTCTCAAACCGAGGTAGATTGTGACGAGTATTAGAGAGTAGAGATGTGTGCATGTGATTCATCACTCCACACTATATCAGGTCAAAACAAGTGAAAATGTGAAGTAGGAGGAAAATAATTTATAGTGATCAACAGGAAATTCATTTATTGATGTGAATTAGAAAAAAAATGTCTTTACCATATAATCACAGTTAGAGTTTATATAATTGCTAAGTATTCATGAAACCGGTGAATTTTTTATACGAAGCCTAGCTACATTCGATGCATCGTTTTTCAGCTATCCTGATCCGTTACATCTTGCTTACTTACTTACGCCTGTAACTCCTCGTGGAGGAGAGTAGGCCTCTCCTCACCATCCTCCATACAACTTTATCCTGGGAAATCCTTTCCAGCTGCTATTCATCCTTTTCATGTCTGATTCTAATTCTCGGTGCAGTGTGTTCTTTGGTGTTCCTCTTTCCCAGTTTTATTCAGCATTCCAAGTTAGCTCTTGCTTCCTGGTGCAGTTTGATGATTTCCCCAATGTGTGTCCTATCCACTTCCAACGTCGTTTCCTAATTTCCTCTCCGGGTAGAAGCTAGTTTATTCTCTCCTACAGAAGGCTGTTGCTGATGATACCCGACCAATGGACATTCGGTGTCATACGTTGAAAATTGTTTATAAACACGTGTACTTTTTGATTATGTTTGTGGAGGTTCTCCAAGTTTTAGCTCCGTAAGGTTCTCTTATTCACGCAGTCAAATGCCATCTTATGTTCAAAACATTTGACGAATAGTGATGAGTCCCACTCAAGTGATCGTTCAACAATGATCCATAATGTCCCAATTTGGTCTGTGCATGACCGATCCTCACGGAATTCAGCCTATTGATCTGGAAGTTGAGAGTGTGCTGAGTCTTTCATGACCAGAGTACAGCAGCACCGCTCCTCAATTTATCCATTTCTGTCCAGCTTAGTTCCAACGGGTTTCACTGATTCTGAGCACGGACAAATTGAATCTAATAATTTCTGTAGCTATTCGACTGGTCATTGCAGTCTCACACATTGTCCGGACATTCTGTATAGCTACATTAATTGTTGTTCTGTTTGTTAGAAGAGGCATCGGCCTCATAACTTCCGAACAATTACAGCTTTTATCATGAGGTGTCATAAATTTTTTATTTAACTAGGTGAGCAGAGTTTAAGTGCTTTTAATTGTTTATTCTGGTCTGCGTTGTTTTTAGCAAGGTTTATTTCAATGGGATGGGATCGTTGTCCGTATGCTCAATCCTCCTACTTCACCCAGGTTTGGGATTGGCATTAACCCTAGAAGGGTTGTGTCTAGTTGATGAAATTTAACAAACAAACCTTTGTTGCCGAGCTTCTCCAACTCTTTCAGACCAATCTCAACATTTCCAGCTGTTAAATTATCAACCAACAACTTCTTGCCTGTTAGATAAATATCCCACTCTCCCAATGTCCCATAAAATTCTGCAAGCTTTTCAACAATGGTATATCCAATGCCTCCATTTGATCCAATTATTTAAACATAAGTAATCTCGGCTTCTCTATAAAAGTCACTAAAAGAGGATAATGTCTGGGGCAAAGACATAGAAATGCGTTTCTGTGTTTTAAAACCACAGAGCTCAGAAGGATCCAAACACGAGCGCATTTGAACCAATAATTACACTATTAAGCACTTATTTTATTTTATCTGAGTGATCATTGGCGTCAACTCATTCAATAAGGACACGACTTATCGTTAATAAATTATTGGTTAACGAATAACGAGATTATTGGTTGCATCGCGTTGTTCATGCCAGCTTTTTAGGTAATGATTCTGTATTTTCCAATCAGAAAGATGTTCTATCGCATGTACTAGAAAACTACTGATTGCAAGCATCATTATGATTGGTAGTTGAGATTCAATTAGTGTAGGCGTTTAAAGTGTTCAGATATTGCCCTGATAAATTGTCAACATATTGCTTAACAGATTTAGTTCTCATTCAGTACGTTTGCTAGTTGACGGATTCAGTACACGACGGTATTTTATCAGTATTTTGGCGCTATCATGAAACTGGCATTCGTATGATGGGTTTACTAATCTTACAAACAATTTATTACTCCTCTTTAGGTAACTGGGTCAAACAAAGGCATTGGATATAGCATTGTTGAAAAGCTTGCAGAATTTTATGGGTCATCAGGAGAGTGGGATATTTATCTAACAGGTAAGAAGTTGTTGGTTGATAATTTAACAGCTCGAAATGTTGAGCTTGGTCAGGAAGCTGTGGAGAAGCTCAGTAAAAAGGGCCTGGATGTTAAATTTCATCAACTAGATATAACTGATCGAGATAGTCGAAAAGCGTTCCTAACATTTGTAGAGAGAAACTATCCTAATGGAATCAACATTGCAGTGAATAATGCTGCGATTGCCTTTAAAGTTGTTTTGTTCTTAAAATCTCATATGTCATTATAGGCTGACACTCCAGAGTCACATGGCGAGCAAGCCCGAGTCACTGTTAACGTTAACTTCACTTCGACTGTCGATTTCACGGAAGAGTTCATTCCTTTACTGGCTGAAAATGCCAGGTGAGCTAGAAGAATTAGTTCCTACTGTTTAGAGTCGTCAATGTATCTTCTACTCTTTCTTTGTCCAATCTGATGGAACTTAGTGACGATCTGTACGAAAAATTTGTCGGCCAAATGAATCTTTTTGAACTAAAAGAACTTATGGCGGAGTTTGTAAGGTAAGTTGATTTTTTCATTGAGGTTGGTGTTGAGTACTATAACCAATTTGATTTGATTCCATAATTTTATAATTCGAATTTATTGCTGTTGTGAAATATATTTTCTACAAATTTTCCGACATTGTTAAATTTTTTGGAACGTAAGTAGTTAATTTGCGAGGTGTCTTTTCTACACAAAATGTGTTTAGTCATATCTTTGAAATTTGGAAGGCAACAATTCGTGTCGCGTTTATATACTATTTTTGTGAATTTCTTTGGTAGTATGGTTAGTTTCAGATTCGTGAAACTACAGGAGTTTAAGGTTTCATGTAACATATAGTTCTTTCCGTTTGTCGCAAATATAATTGCTTTTACTTTGAATTTATTATTAGGTCTGCTGAGGATGGTACTTATTCTGAGAAAGGTTGGGTGTCAAGTGCGTATGCGGTATCTAAAATAGGCCTTACAAAGGCTTCATTTATTTTTGGTGAAATGCTGAAAGATGATCCAAGAGGGATTGTGATAAATTCGGTTAGTTTGTTTTGTCGATATTGTGACGATTTGTGCTTCCTGTTGTAAAAATCGTTTTAATTATAGGATTAGACTTATAACAAAACTAAGAGTAGTATTTGTTGTAACAGTTGGATTATGCGGTGTGTGCACGGAGTTGTAGTTCGATTTACTTATATTTTGTACATAATGAATATACGGCGTTTTTATTGTTTCATGTTATAAAGTTAGACACATGCTCTTTGTTGCACAGCAAGTATTGAAGGTCATGTTTCCCATTAACCACTCCTTTTATACCGCGTTCACTCAGCCAGATTACGTTGTTGCACTGAATATCAGAAAGAATTAGACATAAACTGTGTTTAGGCCCTATCATAATTAACAAATTCTTGAAGGGTGGACAAAATGTTTGTCTTATGCAGGATCACACACTGTATTTGTAAAATATGAAAATACACTATTTGTCCACCTTCCTTAAGTTGTCCTATACAAAATTCATCGTTCCTTCATGACTTGGCATTTCGATTGTTTTCTGCTTTCCTTTTCTCTTCTCTCCATTTTCCTCTACTGTCGGTAAAAATTCTACTTTCAAGTTCTGATGTATGCTAAAAGTACTACACAACACACTATTCATATGCGATTGTTATTAACTTGAAATTTTCTAAGCCGTAGGATCCTTGATGTGGTATATGCTTTCGGTCCTGATGGAATGAAAGTCACTCTGTTTTCAAGAATAGTTATTTTGATTAAAATTATGGTCGGTTGATTGCGATGATTGGGAAGCACAGTTATTTTAATTCACTTCCTTTGAAATTATGCTGAAATGACCTAAGTATTATTGTGTTGTTACTTTCATAGTATCTGAAAATTATATTTGAAATAATCTCAGTGATTGAAATTTAAACAATTCCAACGTTTTGTCCAGCAAACTTGTCTGGAGTTATTTAAATTTCAGCCGCTTAGATGATCTCAAATATAATTTTCGCATACAATGTCTTCTCTATACTCGGCGCCAAATTTCTGTCAAACTATTCGTTCTAATATTGACGAATATTCGTACAAATTTATCAATATACTTCAAGTAACTCACTCTGAAAATTAAACTGAAATGTCAGGTATTCGCTCATGTAATGAATGAAATCTTCACTCGAGTGCTACACATTGTTTATTGGATAGTAATAATTATCGTTTCTCCACACTAAAACTATCTTTAATTTGTTTACAGTACTGCCCTTTTGGAAGCAAGCTTCATCAGAAATGTCCTCGGCATCTCAATATCTCTGTATTAGGTACAGCATTACTGGATGAGTGCGACTAATTTTCCACTGCTCCATGGTTTAAAAACTTACTTTAACTTAGAAATATTTAAGCTAGACTTCAACTGGAATAATCGAGGTTGTTTAGGATGCCATGAACTTGGTTTGTATTCGCTATAATAGTTGAGTCGGTGCCTAGGGAAGGTAATTGTCTGATTTGTTGAAGGCTAAGAGTAATTAATTTGGTGAATGGTATTGTTAAAGTGATGATTTGAGTGTTTATGATTGCTTGGAAGTGAATGGTTTTAATCTTAACATAACATTTGATAGTTTTGTTCAATTGGATTCTACTACTTTATCTTTGCGTTTTCATCATTTCGACAGTGTTGTCCTGGTTATGTTGACACTGATATGACTGACCATAAAGGTGTGAAGACAACGGATGAAGGTGAGTATATATCCTTGTATATATGTATTATCTGGAAAGTCAGTTGTTTTGACAGAATCATTTGACCACTATTTTGTTGAATTCGGGAACAGCTGAGCATCAGGAGAGCGTACTATTGTCTAACATTTGGGTTTCAACTGTCGAATTTGATGATTGACTGTAATGTGAAGGGAAAACGCTCACTAAAACAAGCGCAGTCGAATATAATAAGAAGAAATTATGTTCGGTCTTTAATAACATCCCATAAATGTTCCTTGATCTTTAGTCTAAATTCATAAAGAATTTATTTACTTTGTGTTGCGAAATTGTTTTCAAGATTTTTCATGAAACCCGAATATTTCCTTGAACTTTAGGTATGAAGTACGTGATCATTGTGATCGAATACCTGTAGATTTTCAAATAAACCCCCATTTGATACTGGTTTGTTTTTCGTGAAACCACATAATGGGAGTCACGATATACTAAACTCGTTTCATCTCTACATTTCATTGATAAAACCACTTGAACAGAGATTACAATTTTGTGAGCTAGGGTCAGGTATGAGATCAGATTTCACAAGGGATGTGAAAAATGTACTCAGATAGGAGTGATATGAACTTATATTAAAGCATATGTAAGTAATTACAATGTTATTTCTGATTATTCGAGGAATCGATTTTCGTCAAAAATGTGTACTATTCCTTTACCAGCCGACGTATGTCAGTAAGAACTTCATATCGAATTGGGTTCACCGCAGTCAATAGGGTGGTTAGGAAAATTACATCACTCATGAGTCTTTATAGCTGATCACTTAAGCAAAATGTTGTGCTTCTCTTGATGTCTTTAGGTGCTGATACACCGTTCTATTTGGCCACATTACCGATTGATTCAAAAGAGCCAATTAATCAATTCGTCTACGAAAGGAAGGTGGTCAAATGGTCCAAGTGATCTCCAGATAAATTTTATTCTACCCAGATATATGAACAGAATGTTATTGCTGAACTTTCTTATCAACCTACGTGATGTTACCCACTTGTTTTATTAGATTTCAGATGTGAATCATACTGTTTCTTAGTCTAATCTGTTTACGAATAGAAGCGATTTCTACCTTATTATTATTATTACCATTATTATTATTATTATTATTATTATTATTATTATTATTATTATTATTATTATTATTATTATTATTATTATTATTTTTATCGTTGTTGCTATTCTGTGATGTTCGGCTGTACCATGTGTTGTTATTCAGAGCATAGCTTCTTCGGTTTCATTTAATTTACTGGAATGTTTGTTTTGTGCATGTATTTCATTTTGGTCTATTCATATGATTCTAACGTGTTTTCAAGTAATGAATGTTGAAAATGTTTACTGTGTGCAAACTGTTTAGTGAGACAACTGGTGTTTTACTTTGAATTGAAGCTGGGAGTGGATGGTTTATGTCTGAATCTGCCTCCAATGAAATATATATGACGATGGCGAATTGTTATGAACAGGTGACTTGTAATAGTTTATTCTGAATTGAAATAGATTTCTGCACAAGTTTTATTTTATTTGATGAAATGTTCGCTCACCGTTCTTCATTATATTATGTAACTAGGTCATTTCGAGCAGCATTTATCAAACGAACTTTCGTTATTCTACAATGGAGAGTAGTATGAATGTTTCGGTTTTTGTGGAAGATTGATTTTAAGAATATTTGTTGAACGGAATGAGATTAGTTGGGTTTATATATGATTCATGATCTACATGGATGTTACGGTCGATTACATCTGGTATTACATCCTAGAGTATTGTATTTTATTTATGGTTGGCAATGTTTGACTTGATAACCTAATGTGAGCTGAGAATGCGTTCATCTGTTTAGAAACGTTTCTTAAGAAAGTCTTTTCAATTATGACAATTCGATCACCCACATATTTGTGCTAAATGCGTGTTCTAATCTCATTAGTAGATATATGCGATTTTACATGAGACATGAATAAGATATCAACAATCAGTGACACAGGGAATCCTACTGCTATACGGTTTGTTTATTTAGATGAAAACTATTTGAAAGTTAAGAAGATTGAATTTTGGGACAGTATGAGGGATTTCATGATCGAACTGGTGCTTATAGAACATCTACTAGATGGGGTATTATCATGACCAGCAAACTGTCAATAAAAACGTCATATCTTAGTTCATCTACCAAATTCATCAGATCCTTGAGAAAGCATGATATCTTAGTGAGACACATTGTGGAATTCCCAAACTACTGTAGTGGATCCCATCAAAAAGCTTATTCAAGACAAAACAATACGCAAGTTTACCAATATTATACCACAAAAGAGTTGACACTACAACCCCAGGTGTCTGTCTTTTAGTAAAGCAAAAGGCAACAAATGACAGTTACAATATAAGTGGTATATTAAACAAAAATCGACAGCACTTGTTATGAAATGAATGTTGCTTGTAAGCTGCTCTCTGTGACAACAACCACAAATGAGTTCACTTGATTAACGAAGATTCCTCTGCATGTGGTGGCAACAACATCGTCATGAGAAAGATTGAATCCAATAGTATCATTTTTAATAATGATCCGGGTCAAAAATCTAACGTGGTGTGGGGAGGCCTATAATGTTGTTGTAACACTATAATAATCTTCAATCAAAGGCCGTGGCCAATAAAGCAGAAGAACAGACGGCGGAAAGTGTGTTTATATTTCAACCAACGTGGTAGTATATCAGTATATGTATATAACCAAACAATAATATGCGTTTTTTAACATTGATGCAGAGAAACAATAGATATTGAATGTAAATGTGGTTACATATAAAGTGTGATACATCAGAGAAAAAATGTGGTTTTTATTTTGTCGTTACAAAAGTCACTGAATATACGTGTCACCATACACCTTGACATGTACTGAGTGTATTTATTGGAAGAGTATACTGAAGCCATTTCAAAATGGCTTACACAATAAGATTTATTATTCACATAATTTCAAGTCAAATGATTCGATTATGTCAATACTCAATCTAACAGTTGCTCAAAAGGTGTCAGTTTGATTATGAAATCCCTTAGGTTATGTGATTTCATTAAGGTACATATTCAGGTACCTTGATTTGTAAAAAATACCACTCTTCCTTATGCATATGGTCACATACATATAAAATTATTAAACACAGTGGGATGTAATGCAACCGTTTGCATGCCGTTTAGGTTTTCGTTGAAGCATAGACCTTGTTTTTCTAACAATAATGACTTTTGATGTATAGTAAGTTTTACTGATAATTGATTTGAAAGTGGTTCAACGCAAAGCTATTTATCTCGTCTCTGAATGGGTATGGTGATGTAAACAGGCTTTTTCAGTGACAATAATGTCGTAGGTCTCACTGTACAGTGAGTTTTCTATAGATCTATGAATATTTTAGGATGACCATTCTCCATGAATGCTTTGTTCACTGACCACATCTCGTCAACACGTATCTTTTGAAAGATTCTTTTCTGTTAGTGGATTATTCAAAGTGAAATAAATATTAATCGATAAATGTGTGTTCTTTTGACATGAATTCCTTAATTAGAAATGTACATCTAAAAAAGACTATTGATATTTTAGATGAAGACTTTACATTAACTGTTCCGATAGAGTGGGTAACAGTCAGTATCTGTGTCTAAAGTCAATAGTGACGATCAAAAGATTATGGAAGCTGACGTGTTAAAACCAAGATTCGAAACATGCACATAAACTGAGGGAAACTTTTACAAGTGTTAAGAGAATGCAATCACAATAATGAACAAAGTGAATGTTACCAGTTTATGAAAACAGTGAGGGAATATTACACGATATCAACTATGCGTTATACTGTGTGTTCAACGGTTATTAGAAATGTAACTGGCTACTGCATAGTAGCAACAAGTAGTATAAATAATACTGAATAAATAAGTGGAGTGAGAAGAGAACAGCAAAGAATGCATGAGCACAATTGAGTGGTAATGAGAACGTAGTGATCATTTACATTGATTCAGAAACACTAGAAATACATACTCTTTTCATTCAGTCAATAACAGACACTCTAGATTAGGCCGCATTGTCCCTCACGGTTGATCTTTTCAAAGAGTAGTAAAATAAATAAACTAGAATGTGTTTTCATAAATATATCTCTTCCATAGATAAAATAATATCAAGCTTATAATACGCATTTTAATGTACGAAGGAGGATTTCCTACTACGTATACACAGAACGAAAAGAAACAGCACACATATGTCTAACCGGTTGAGTGTATGTTCGCTTCGTTCAAGCCTATTCGCATTTATTTTTGACGGATCAGACCATATTATTCAGAAGTCATGGGACAAATCATTAATTGTCATCCTGCTAATCATCTTTCTACTTATTCTTGCAATTAGTTGTAACTTTCTATCCATGTACGTAAATATGTGTGCAGTAGACGCCCAACATCGAGATCAACAAGCTGGATTCCGTAAGGATCGGTCGTGCACGGACCAAATTGAGACACCACGGATCATCGTTGAACAATCAATCCTAAATATATCTCCTATATATCAATTAACTAAGCAATTATGAGGTCATATTCTCACACAACAGTCATTAATAACTAAATCGTGAGTGATTTAAATCGAGTGATAAAAGTACAAATCAATATTATCTCTGAACAAGCGAGTTATATATTTCTATCCTAACAGTTAGAATTGTTAATTCACAGTAGTACGTTCTTCATTGATTTGCATGACCTTCTCTGTTAGATCCGCATGAGAAACATTGATCGGAAGACATCAGAAAAAATAACAAAATTCTGGAAGTTTCTCAGAATCGAAGTATGAAATAAACACACTGGTGTAATGGGAAGTTTGCTGACAATTCTAAAACTTCTGTAATTATTTCGCAGTTTATTATCATTTGTGTTTTGTTTGTTTAGTTAGTAGGTAGTTTTATCACTGTATTTTTATATTCTCCCCATTGTAAGTCTCTAGTTTACCTACTATCTATAAAGAACATACTACTGCGAATTAACAATTCTAACTAGGAGGATAGAAATAAATAACTCGCTTCTTCACAGGTAATATTGATTTGTACTTTTATCACCCGATTTCAATCATTCACGATTTAGTTATTAGTGACTGTTGTGTGAGAATATGACCTCATAATTGATTGGTTAATTGATATATAGGAAATAATTGACCTGAATTATAGATTTCTCGTGACTATCAAATTAACACACAACACAATGTAAACCGGTGTTCACTGTTCATGTACACTCGAACCAATTTCATGTAACGTCTAACGATAATTGATATCAGAAATAATTTGTTGAACAATTCATTATAGTCAACTGTTCGTATTATGTATGTATGTATGTATTACTTAAAATGTTAACCAGCTTCTGACATCAGTTATTAATAACATAACAATGGATTGCTGTATAGGGAGCGATGTATCACTTTATCCTTAAAGTTTACCATCAAGAGATTTATTGCTGATTATAAAGATAAAAGTCCGGCAATACTAAATCAACACGAATGATTCTGATTCAAAGTCACCAATTTTTCACTTCACACAAAATCGTATCTTTCACATCTTTTCTGGAATAATTTCATAATAAATAGTAATTGGAGGAGTCAACCCATTAACCTATCACCCATTTGTTTTAATGAGATTGTTCACACTTTTATTGTGTCAGTTGATCATACCGAATTTCTTATGTGAATAATTGCTTCACGTACAAACGTTCAGTACTTCTTTTTCTCTCGGACCAAATCAAATGTGAGAATTCGTTAAAACTTTTCAGCATTAAATCTCTCATTATTAGTTATCATGACATTTCAACTGCACAGACTAAGTACAATATGGAGAAGTTCAAGAAAAATGTAGATAACTGACATTCTCTTAGGCATTTCTAAAACACTTTATTCGTCCATTGTAAGTTTTATAAGTTATTTCCGGTGTCTTATAATTTAGTACGTTCGAGAATTACCGTGATATTACTTCTCAAATTCGAATTCTGAATCAATGGTGCATCGATAATGCACATTGTCTTTAAAAAACATTTATGATGTTACTAAGACACTCGATTACGTTAAAATTAGCGATCAGCAGCAACGAATATTTAAGACACTATTTTGTCACATAGTATATAACTTGAGTATATAGTGTATAGAAATGCCTACTTTAATATTTATTTACTTTAGAAACCTAGGAATCTCAGTCCTACGAACAGTAATTGAACTTACATCTTATAAACATTTTTATTACAACCGCATGTTCACTTTTAGGATACAAATGCGAAAATTATGTAGCCATTTAAAAGTCCATTTGGATATAACAAAATTTATTTTTACTTTAAATCACACTTTTTTTAAATTCGAAGGAAACTATATAGGAACCATGAGTGACTAGTTCGAATTCCATTCAACACTGTCAAGGATTGAAACTTTGCTCTCAACATAATTACGTTGTTATAATCCAATAACAGATATTTAACAGAGACCACTCATTTTCAAATGGATCATCATGATCTCAAAGCTTCTGTTCCTCGCTTTTTAATGAGGTCTCTTTGTCAAAATCATTTTAGTTGAGTTGGTTTCGAAGCTGTAACGTATACACAGGACATGATGTTTATATTCACATTCACTACATTTAGATAGGAAGATATCATTGGTAAGCCAGATTAGCTGCTTTACTTGATAAAAGTTGAAAATCAGCATCCGAGTTCTATATGGTCAGTGATTTCAGTTGAGCAAACTACAAATGGGGAGCAGAAATTTTCAAACTAGTCAGTTTAGAAGTGAGTGAATTAAATTGATGACATACGTTCAAACAATTGTTGTTAAAACGATGTTATTGAACAGCCAGTTACAAAGAAGTTAAAATGTCAAATTAAGTTCGTTGCGTAAAATTACAGCAACAAACTCTGTGCTATAAATATAACTTTAATTATATTTAATGGTTTTAATTAACTAAGGCAAGGTTCAAGCTTCTATCTCATTATACAAAATGCATATTATACAAATATCTAAAAATTTTATAAATCGCATGATATAACAGCAATGGCTTACGAGTCACCTCGGTAAGTAAAGACTAGAAATGATAATCACGTTTCTCAAACCGAGGTAGATTGTGACGAGTATTAGAGAGTAGAGATGTGTGCATGTGATTCATCACTCCACACTATATCAGGTCAAAACAAGTGAAAATGTGAAGTAGGAGGAAAATAATTTATAGTGATCAACAGGAAATTCATTTATTGATGTGAATTAGAAAAAAAATGTCTTTACCATATAATCACAGTTAGAGTTTATATAATTGCTAAGTATTCATGAAACCGGTGAATTTTTTATACGAAGCCTAGCTACATTCGATGCATCGTTCTTCAGCTATCCTGATCCGTTACATCTTGCTTACTTACTTACGCCTGTAACTCCTCGTGGAGGAGAGTAGGCCTCTCCTCACCATCCTCCATACAACTTTATCCTGGGAAATCCTTTCCAGCTGCTATTCATCCTTTTCATGTCTGATTCTAATTCTCGGTGCAGTGTGTTCTTTGGTGTTCCTCTTTCCCAGTTTTATTCAGCATTCCAAGTTAGCTCTTGCTTCCTGGTGCAGTTTGATGATTTCCCCAATGTGTGTCCTATCCACTTCCAACGTCGTTTCCTAATTTCCTCTCCGGGTAGAAGCTAGTTTATTCTCTCCTACAGAAGGCTGTTGCTGATGATACCCGACCAATGGACATTCGGTGTCATACGTTGAAAATTGTTTATAAACACGTGTACTTTTTGATTATGTTTGTGGAGGTTCTCCAAGTTTTAGCTCCGTAAGGTTCTCTTATTCACGCAGTCAAATGCCATCTTATGTTCAAAACATTTGACGAATAGTGATGAGTCCCACTCAAGTGATCGTTCAACAATGATCCATAATGTCCCAATTTGGTCTGTGCATGACCGATCCTCACGGAATTCAGCCTATTGATCTGGAAGTTGAGAGTGTGCTGAGTCTTTCATGACCAGAGTACAGCAGCACCGCTCCTCAATTTATCCATTTCTGTCCAGCTTAGTTCCAACGGGTTTCACTGATTCTGAGCACGGACAAATTGAATCTAATAATTTCTGTAGCTATTCGACTGGTCATTGCAGTCTCACACATTGTCCGGACATTCTGTATAGCTACATTAATTGTTGTTCTGTTTGTTAGAAGAGGCATCGGCCTCATAACTTCCGAACAATTACAGCTTTTATCATGAGGTGTCATAAATTTTTTATTTAACTAGGTGAGCAGAGTTTAAGTGCTTTTAATTGTTTATTCTGGTCTGCGTTGTTTTTAGCAAGGTTTATTTCAATGGGATGGGATCGTTGTCCGTATGCTCAATCCTCCTACTTCACCCAGGTTTGGGATTGGCATTAACCCTAGAAGGGTTGTGTCTAGTTGATGAAATTTAACAAACAAACCTTTGTTGCCGAGCTTCTCCAACTCTTTCAGACCAATCTCAACATTTCCAGCTGTTAAATTATCAACCAACAACTTCTTGCCTGTTAGATAAATATCCCACTCTCCCAATGTCCCATAAAATTCTGCAAGCTTTTCAACAATGGTATATCCAATGCCTCCATTTGATCCAATTATTTAAACATAAGTAATCTCGGCTTCTCTATAAAAGTCACTAAAAGAGGATAATGTCTGGGGCAAAGACATAGAAATGCGTTTCTGTGTTTTAAAACCACAGAGCTCAGAAGGATCCAAACACGAGCGCATTTGAACCAATAATTACACTATTAAGCACTTATTTTATTTTATCTGAGTGATCATTGGCGTCAACTCATTCAATAAGGACACGACTTATCGTTAATAAATTATTGGTTAACGAATAACGAGATTATTGGTTGCATCGCGTTGTTCATGCCAGCTTTTTAGGTAATGATTCTGTATTTTCCAATCAGAAAGATGTTCTATCGCATGTACTAGAAAACTACTGATTGCAAGCATCATTATGATTGGTAGTTGAGATTCAATTAGTGTAGGCGTTTAAAGTGTTCAGATATTGCCCTGATAAATTGTCAACATATTGCTTAACAGATTTAGTTCTCATTCAGTACGTTTGCTAGTTGACGGATTCAGTACACGACGGTATTTTATCAGTATTTTGGCGCTATCATGAAACTGGCATTCGTATGATGGGTTTACTAATCTTACAAACAATTTATTACTCCTCTTTAGGTAACTGGGTCAAACAAAGGCATTGGATATAGCATTGTTGAAAAGCTTGCAGAATTTTATGGGTCATCAGGAGAGTGGGATATTTATCTAACAGGTAAGAAGTTGTTGGTTGATAATTTAACAGCTCGAAATGTTGAGCTTGGTCAGGAAGCTGTGGAGAAGCTCAGTAAAAAGGGCCTGGATGTTAAATTTCATCAACTAGATATAACTGATCGAGATAGTCGAAAAGCGTTCCTAACATTTGTAGAGAGAAACTATCCTAATGGAATCAACATTGCAGTGAATAATGCTGCGATTGCCTTTAAAGTTGTTTTGTTCTTAAAATCTCATATGTCATTATAGGCTGACACTCCAGAGTCACATGGCGAGCAAGCCCGAGTCACTGTTAACGTTAACTTCACTTCGACTGTCGATTTCACGGAAGAGTTCATTCCTTTACTGGCTGAAAATGCCAGGTGAGCTAGAAGAATTAGTTCCTACTGTTTAGAGTCGTCAATGTATCTTCTACTCTTTCTTTGTCCAATCTGATGGAACTTAGTGACGATCTGTACGAAAAATTTGTCGGCCAAATGAATCTTTTTGAACTAAAAGAACTTATGGCGGAGTTTGTAAGGTAAGTTGATTTTTTCATTGAGGTTGGTGTTGAGTACTATAACCAATTTGATTTGATTCCATAATTTTATAATTCGAATTTATTGCTGTTGTGAAATATATTTTCTACAAATTTTCCGACATTGTTAAATTTTTTGGAACGTAAGTAGTTAATTTGCGAGGTGTCTTTTCTACACAAAATGTGTTTAGTCATATCTTTGAAATTTGGAAGGCAACAATTCGTGTCGCGTTTATATACTATTTTTGTGAATTTCTTTGGTAGTATGGTTAGTTTCAGATTCGTGAAACTACAGGAGTTTAAGGTTTCATGTAACATATAGTTCTTTCCGTTTGTCGCAAATATAATTGCTTTTACTTTGAATTTATTATTAGGTCTGCTGAGGATGGTACTTATTCTGAGAAAGGTTGGGTGTCAAGTGCGTATGCGGTATCTAAAATAGGCCTTACAAAGGCTTCATTTATTTTTGGTGAAATGCTGAAAGATGATCCAAGAGGGATTGTGATAAATTCGGTTAGTTTGTTTTGTCGATATTGTGACGATTTGTGCTTCCTGTTGTAAAAATCGTTTTAATTATAGGATTAGACTTATAACAAAACTAAGAGTAGTATTTGTTGTAACAGTTGGATTATGCGGTGTGTGCACGGAGTTGTAGTTCGATTTACTTATATTTTGTACATAATGAATATACGGCGTTTTTATTGTTTCATGTTATAAAGTTAGACACATGCTCTTTGTTGCACAGCAAGTATTGAAGGTCATGTTTCCCATTAACCACTCCTTTTATACCGCGTTCACTCAGCCAGATTACGTTGTTGCACTGAATATCAGAAAGAATTAGACATAAACTGTGTTTAGGCCCTATCATAATTAACAAATTCTTGAAGGGTGGACAAAATGTTTGTCTTATGCAGGATCACACACTGTATTTGTAAAATATGAAAATACACTATTTGTCCACCTTCCTTAAGTTGTCCTATACAAAATTCATCGTTCCTTCATGACTTGGCATTTCGATTGTTTTCTGCTTTCCTTTTCTCTTCTCTCCATTTTCCTCTACTGTCGGTAAAAATTCTACTTTCAAGTTCTGATGTATGCTAAAAGTACTACACAACACACTATTCATATGCGATTGTTATTAACTTGAAATTTTCTAAGCCGTAGGATCCTTGATGTGGTATATGCTTTCGGTCCTGATGGAATGAAAGTCACTCTGTTTTCAAGAATAGTTATTTTGATTAAAATTATGGTCGGTTGATTGCGATGATTGGGAAGCACAGTTATTTTAATTCACTTCCTTTGAAATTATGCTGAAATGACCTAAGTATTATTGTGTTGTTACTTTCATAGTATCTGAAAATTATATTTGAAATAATCTCAGTGATTGAAATTTAAACAATTCCAACGTTTTGTCCAGCAAACTTGTCTGGAGTTATTTAAATTTCAGCCGCTTAGATGATCTCAAATATAATTTTCGCATACAATGTCTTCTCTATACTCGGCGCCAAATTTCTGTCAAACTATTCGTTCTAATATTGACGAATATTCGTACAAATTTATCAATATACTTCAAGTAACTCACTCTGAAAATTAAACTGAAATGTCAGGTATTCGCTCATGTAATGAATGAAATCTTCACTCGAGTGCTACACATTGTTTATTGGATAGTAATAATTATCGTTTCTCCACACTAAAACTATCTTTAATTTGTTTACAGTACTGCCCTTTTGGAAGCAAGCTTCATCAGAAATGTCCTCGGCATCTCAATATCTCTGTATTAGGTACAGCATTACTGGATGAGTGCGACTAATTTTCCACTGCTCCATGGTTTAAAAACTTACTTTAACTTAGAAATATTTAAGCTAGACTTCAACTGGAATAATCGAGGTTGTTTAGGATGCCATGAACTTGGTTTGTATTCGCTATAATAGTTGAGTCGGTGCCTAGGGAAGGTAATTGTCTGATTTGTTGAAGGCTAAGAGTAATTAATTTGGTGAATGGTATTGTTAAAGTGATGATTTGAGTGTTTATGATTGCTTGGAAGTGAATGGTTTTAATCTTAACATAACATTTGATAGTTTTGTTCAATTGGATTCTACTACTTTATCTTTGCGTTTTCATCATTTCGACAGTGTTGTCCTGGTTATGTTGACACTGATATGACTGACCATAAAGGTGTGAAGACAACGGATGAAGGTGAGTATATATCCTTGTATATATGTATTATCTGGAAAGTCAGTTGTTTTGACAGAATCATTTGACCACTATTTTGTTGAATTCGGGAACAGCTGAGCATCAGGAGAGCGTACTATTGTCTAACATTTGGGTTTCAACTGTCGAATTTGATGATTGACTGTAATGTGAAGGGAAAACGCTCACTAAAACAAGCGCAGTCGAATATAATAAGAAGAAATTATGTTCGGTCTTTAATAACATCCCATAAATGTTCCTTGATCTTTAGTCTAAATTCATAAAGAATTTATTTACTTTGTGTTGCGAAATTGTTTTCAAGATTTTTCATGAAACCCGAATATTTCCTTGAACTTTAGGTATGAAGTACGTGATCATTGTGATCGAATATCTGTAGATTTTCAAATAAACCCCCATTTGATACTGGTTTGTTTTTCGTGAAACCACATAATGGGAGTCACGATATACTAAACTCGTTTCATCTCTACATTTCATTGATAAAACCACTTGAACAGAGATTACAATTTTGTGAGCTAGGGTCAGGTATGAGATCAGATTTCACAAGGGATGTGAAAAATGTACTCAGGTAGGAGTGATGTGAACTTATATTAAAGCATATGTAAGTAATTACAATGTTATTTCTGATTATTCGAGGAATCGATTTTCGTCAAAAATGTGTACTATTCCTTTACCAGCCGACGTATGTCAGTAAGAACTTCATATCGAATTGGGTTCACCGCAGTCAATAGGGTGGTTAGGAAAATTACATCACTCATGAGTCTTTGTAGCTGATCACTTAAGCAAAATGTTGTGCTTCTCTTGATGTTTTTAGGTGCTGATACACCGTTCTATTTGGCCACATTACCGATTGACTCAAAAGAGCCAATTAATCAATTCGTCCACGAAAGGAAGGTGGTCAAATGGTCCAAGTGATCTCCAGATAAATTTTATTCTACCCAGATATATGAACAGAATGTTATTGCTGAACTTTCTTATCAACCTACGTGATGTTACCCACTTGTTTTATTAGATTTCAGATGTGAATCATACTGTTTCTTAGTCTAATCTGTTTACGAATAGAAGCGATTTCTACCTTATTATTATTATTACCATTATTATTATTATTATTATTATTATTATTATTATTATTATTATTATTATTATTATTATTTTTATCGTTGTTGCTATTCTGTGATGTTCGGCTGTACCATGTGTTGTTATTCAGAGCATAGCTTCTTCGGTTTCATTTAATTTACTGGAATGTTTGTTTTGTGCATGTATTTCATTTTGGTCTATTCATATGATTCTAACGTGTTTTCAAGTAATGAATGTTGAAAATGTTTACTGTGTGCAAACTGTTTAGTGAGACAACTGGTGTTTTACTTTGAATTGAAGCTGGGAGTGGATGGTTTATGTCTGAATCTGCCTCCAATGAAATATATATGACGATGGCGAATTGTTATGAACAGGTGACTTGTAATAGTTTATTCTGAATTGAAATAGATTTCTGCACAAGTTTTATTTTATTTGATGAAATGTTCGCTCACCGTTCTTCATTATATTATGTCACTAGTTATTATCATGATCAGCAAACGGTCAATAAAAACGTCATATCTTAGTTCATCTACCAAATTCATCAGATCCTTGAGAAAGCATGATATCATGCTGAGACTCATTGTGGAATTCCCAAACACCTGTAGTTGATTCCAGCAAAAGCGCTTATTCAAGACAAAACAATACGCAAGTTTACCAATATTATACCAATAAAGTAGAATAGAAAATGGTTCAATCAGACGATCGATCTTTTAAAAAGCAAGGTCAGCATTTAGGTGTCATAGCATTTCCTAGTTTAATGCAAATGGGATATAATATAAGGCCGAATAAATGAAATTGGTCGTAGTGGTACAAACAAAACATTGATGGAGAATGGTCATCCTAAAATATTCATAAATCTGTAGAAAGCTCACTGTACAGTGAGACCTACGACATTATTGTCACTGAAAAAGCCTGTTTACATCACCATACCCATTCAGAGACGAGATAAATAGCTTTGCGTTGAACCAGGTTTAAATCAGTTGTCAGTGAAACCTAATTCAAAATGGTATTAAAATTCTGTTGATCAAGCTGCAATACTGCTCCTAGTTTAAATGAATCGACATTGCGTGAACTACTTTGAGATGTAAGGTGATTATTGGAAGCAGTAGATAGGAAACTCTGGACCTACGTTTTGTGCTATTAGGGACTCATCAGGAATGTGTGATTGTAATATTCAGTGAACTGATGCGCGTATGATAATTCAACTAGCTCTAATAATCACACAGACACAAACGTTTACCATTCTTAACATACAACATCGTCAAATCAATTAGTGCATGGCTTATTTTATGGCATTTGTAAAATATTACAATAATTATAGATTTATAACTGTAGAGCCTGATGATAAAATTAATGAAAACAAGTGTTCCCTCAAATCTTCTTCATTTTCAAATATTCCTACGGGAATCATTATACTGCTGACAAAATATATGTGAATTACGCACAAGCATCGAAACTTAGGTTATCTGTGGCGGTTAAGGAAGGGAAAGAAAGAGGAAGTGCTCCGATAGAGTGGGTAACAGTCAGTATCTGTGTCTAAAGTCAATAGTGACGATCAAAAGATTATGGAAGCTGACGTGTTAAAACCAAGATTCGAAACATGCACATAAACTGAGGGAAACTTTTACAAGTGTTAAGAGAATGCAATCACAATAATGAACAAAGTGAATGTTACCAGTTTATGAAAACAGTGAGGGAATATTACACGATATCAACTATGCGTTATACTGTGTGTTCAACGGTTATTAGAAATGTAACTGGCTACTGCATAGTAGCAACAAGTAGTATAAATAATACTGAATAAATAAGTGGAGTGAGAAGAGAACAGCAAAGAATGCATGAGCACAATTGAGTGGTAATGAGAACGTAGTGATCATTTACATTGATTCAGAAACACTAGAAATACATACTCTTTTCATTCAGTCAATAACAAACACTCTGGATTAGGCTGTATTGCTTTGTGAATAAAACAGTAATAATCAACAGAATCTGGATTAGTTAATATCACCAAGCGGGAAAACTGAAATCTTTATTGCTCCAGTAAATGTCGATTATTGTGAACTGAATGAAATGTTTTTAGTATAATAATTAAAGATCATATTATTATTATTACTGCATTCTCCCTTTCACTTATGTCGTATATTCTCATTGTTTTATTCGTGAAAACTCATCATATCACCATATTTTACACCTATATGACCTTTAATTATTATAACAAAAAGTAAATTAGATATTTCAAATAAATGAGAATCATACAAAGTACTAATTATTTCAGTTCATGTACTTTATTTTATCTATTTAAATTAACCAATCAATTATGAGGTCATATTCTCACACAACAGTCACTAATAACTAAATCGTTAATCAATGAAAACGACTGATAAAAGTACAAATCAATATTACCTCTGAAAAAGAGTTATTTATTTCTATCCTCCTAGTTAGAATTGTTAATTCGCAGTAGTATGTTCTTTATAGATAGTAGGTAAACTTGAGACTTACAATAGGGAGAATATAAAAATACAGTGATAAAACTACCTACTAACTAAACAAACAAAACACAAATGATAATAAACTGCGAAATAATTACAGAAGTTTTAGCATTGTCAGCAAACTTCCCATTACACCAGTGTGCTTATTTCATACTTCGATTCTGAGAAACTTCCAGAATTTTGTTATTTTTTCTGATGTCTTCCGATCAATGTTTCTCATGCGGATCTAACAGCGAAGGTCTTGCAAATCAATGAAGAACATACTACTGTGAATTAACATGTTATTGATCGTATTAAGGACGTTAATACTTCCGAAAAACACATGTTCTCGGTTGACGTTAATTCTTTGTTCACTAGTGTACCTTTAACCGAAACAATATGTTATTTATGTGAGTATATTGATTCTAACTATATAGATTTAGGTTTGCCAACTGAACACTTGAAAGATCTATTGTTACGCTGTACTTTTAATGTCCAGTTCAGTTTCAGTAATGAAATATATAGACAAAGGGATGGGATCGCAATGGGGTCTCCATTGGGTTCAATTTTAGGAGACTGTTTCATGGCAAAAGTAGAAGACGACCAACTCCGTTCAATGATCAATCGATTCCACCTATACGTGAGATACATGGACGACACGTTTGTTGTTTATGACAATAATATTGATTTAGATGATATTCTACACACTTTTAACTCGTGCCACCCTTCTATAGACTTCACGTTAGAAAGGGAACGAGACCAATCAATTCCTTTTCTCGATGTACGTCTGATGAGAAAGAGTGATGGTTCTTTAAAAAGATCCATCTTCAGAAAACAAACATGGGATGGCCAGCTAACCAAATTCTATAGCTGGGTTCCGTTAAGTAGGAAGAGAAACCGCATCCATTCTTTATGCTATCGCATACATCAGATATGCAGTACGGAATACATTAACGAAGAACTCGCATTCCTCAAGAAAACCTTGACGAAAAATGGTTAGCTAGAACGTTGCATAGAAAAGAATATGAATAGAAGTAGTTACGACAATAAATCTACTTGTTCCGTTCCAAAGAAAAACCTTTATATAAGTCTGGTATTTAAAGGTGATCGAACATCAGACGTAATCAAAAATCGTCTAACAATAACTATTAGAAGAACATTTAACGCGCCAAAACTGCGAATATCCTTCACTAGTAGAAACTTATTTTCTGTATCCATAAAAGATAAGCTTTCTCGTCTGGTCGCCTTTATGTGCATCTACCAGTTCACCTGCTCTTGTGGAGCAAGGTAGATTGGCCGTAGCCAGCGCTCGCTTCCAACTCGGATACGGGAACATATCCCAGCTTGGTTTTGTAAGGGTGAACGGAAAGCAGTTAGGAGTTCTATAATTGAACACCTAATCGACTGTAACCACTCTACATATCCACAAATTGATTTTAAGGTTGTTTATATGATTCGTTCAAATCTACCCAGATTTCTTCGTATCCAACTTTTAAAAATAGCCGAAGCTCTTACCATCCAGGAGCTTAAACCAGAACTATGTGTACAAAAGAAGTACGTCTTATCGTTATCGTTACCTTGGCCTTAATTAGTTTGATTATCCTATTATTATTATTATTATTATTATTATTATTATTATTATTATTATTATTATTATTATTATTATTATTATTATTATTATTATTATTATTACTGCATTCCCCCTTTACTTATGTTTTAGATTCGCATTGTTTTATTCATGAACGCTCATCATATCACTTTAATTTTGTACACCTCTATGACCTTTAATTATTACATCAAAAACATTTTAATCATCTTATTATATTCACTAAATCTATTGTTATTATTCATATTACGTAATCTAGTATTATAACCATTTTATTAACTATGTTCACATTTCCTCACGGAATTACTTTTACAAGAACAAAATATTCATATATATACGATTGTACAGCTTGATAATAAATTCGTTGAAAAGAGATCCCTTCGCTGAAATTCGTGCGGATCTAACAGAGAAGGTCTTGCAAATCAATGAAGAACGTACTACTGTGAATTAACAATTCTAACTAGGAGGATAGAAATAAATAACTCGCTTGTTCACAGGTAATATTGATTTGTACTTTTATCACTCGATTTCAATCATTCACGATTTAGTTATTAGTGACTGTTGTGTGAGAATATGACCTCATAATTGATTAGTTAATTGATATATAGGAGATATGTATAGGAGACCTGAATTATAGATTTCTCATGATTATCGGATTAACACGCAACATAATGTAAACCAGTATTCACTATTCATGTAAACCCGAATTAATTTCGTGTAACTTCTTACCACTTTATTAAATAGTCTTCAGAATAAATCGTTTAAACCTGACCTTAAAAGTTAATCAATAATCATCACGAACTAGATAAACATGACATTTTGCATATGTTGATTCTTTAACTTAAATAGATAAACTAAAGTACATATTAATATGAACTGAACTAATTAGTACTTTGTATGATTCTCACTTATTTGAAATATCTAGTCTACTTTTACTGGAACAATAAAGATTTCAGTTTTTCTGCTTGGTGATATTAATTAATCCAGATTGTGTTGATTATTACTTTTCTGTTACTGTCTATTTCGGAAAGCAATCATTCCTTCACTTAACAAACTATTTCCCGTAAGGATAGTATAAATACCAATGTTTATAAAACGCATGTTGCTGTGTTCACGTGACGATTCTATACAGATATCGAGTTTTAATCATGTTTGTTTAACGTCATTACACTGGTCGATTAGTGTTGTGTGCAAAAAGAGAAGCTAAAAAAGTGCCGTGCTCTGGGTTCATATAGTTCAGGGCTTTTCGTTTTTGTTTATAATGTCCCATTCTCATCACTCATTACTTATCCACATAACTTGTATCTCTGTTTCTAATTGTAGTGACATGAGTCCGGCACATCATTGAGGTCGTGTGCTATTTATACTGGTTGATGGTTCTTTTGTATCTCGTACCGCGCGTATTACGAATCCCAAACAAAACACGTTTATTTGTGCTCATCGTGTTGCCTTCGTTTTGAAATCGGACTGTTCTGGGAATCTTTAGTTAGCTCATCAATCCGACTACCTCTGATTATCAAACTTCGATACTGATATTTTACTTCATTTGAATTGTTTCGGAACTGAAAGTCTAGCCATTGCCGTTACGACTAAAGAAACGAGCAATACGATAACGAAGTGCGAGGTAGTTTTCATCAGCTAGTGACATTTATTCCAGGATGCACAAAACCTAGAGTAATAAACAACTGCCTCGTTCTAGTATAAATCTTCCACGCTGTGTAAATCCATAACTGAATCAAGGACTGAACCACCGACCGCTAGGTCTAGATTTGAGCCGGATAGCTTAAATACATTTAATCAAATTCCACTTACATGTGTTAGTTCACTTTTAATTTCGACGCACATGTGATAGAAATGGCAGTTTCTGTCTCACGTATGACATGATTGAAAGCCACCATTCATGGCTCTTCATCAGAATTTGGATACTTCATCTTACAGTTAGTCGCTAGTGATTACTTGGTTCTGTACAAACATACTTCATTGCATGTAAGACCCAGATTAAGACAAAATGACTGTCCAGTGCACTCTAGTTTTTATAGTTTTTTCCAACTGGTATCAATATGTGACGAAAAATACAAAAAACCGATCTATTCGAATGAACCACGCAATCAAAAAAATATTAATAGCTAACTTCTAACGACTTAGGATTCTGTTTCGGAAAACTCCTTAATTTCCTTAAGAGCACACCGCCACAATTTCACCATTAAGTTCACAAACTATGAATAATTGAAGTTCGAACCTGGGTTGGTGGTTTGTAGTAGAATACGGCAAACCCTCAACCTATGTTTCGCCTTACTTCGGAATGGTCAGTGAGTGGTGATCAATGTCATGCATGTTGAATCCTTAGTCCTGATCGAATTCTATCGATCAAGTTTCAATGAAACCACTAGTCGAAATGACTCGACATTACGCGGATTTTGTTGAAATTTCAGGTGGTGACTGGTATGTTGGGTGAAACGATATTGGATCCTCCACGGTGCATCAGTTTCCTCAAGTCTAGAGGCACACCTTGCTGATGAGTGTCAAATTGTACGAAACGTATTTCCAGTGTTTCCTTTCGACTGCTTCCAATCACCACTTTACATCTCAAGGTAGTTCACACAATGTTGATTCACTTAAACTAGAAGCAATTTTGCAGCTTGATCAACGGAATTCCATCAGCACTATGGAGGAATTAAGGAACATGAGTTTGACTACTACTCAACGAACAATCACTTGAAAGATTTGGATATTTTTATTAGGGATCTCGTCTGCTGTGTTATGTCAGCTATTAGCCCGATAATCAAATTTTTCTGCTCAGAGAATTGATGTATAACCAGTTATTTAGAAGCATTTAGTGCTTTCCTTAGGTTAACAGGAAATTGAATCAATTTTTAGACAAAAGCAGGAAACTGATACCAAGGAGTGTGATGATAACCAGTTGAATTCATTATAATTTTTATTCGTGAGTAATACCTATAATAATTGTATTCAATTATTTGATTTAATACGCATACATTATTTTTCAGTATTTCCAACAAGCAACTTGTAAACAGGTGAACAAGACACAGAACGGTATATTCTTATTCTGTGAGCGAAAATTAATAGTTAGTAATTTTCACACTAATAATAGTACATCTGACTCCAATTAAATATAGATTTCTGATATTTTTTATTATTTTATGTTTAGATTATTCCCATTTGGGAAACACGATGTTAAAAGTCTGGTAGAAAATATTTTGAGGAAACATTTTTCAGACATCCATATCAGCAAAGAAGCCATGTGAACTAAGAAAGCTGATGATGCGTATAGCCATGTCGGCTAAATTACGGTACTATTCTTCATAAGAACTCATGTATATTTCAAGCAGATCATGAGTCTGGAAAGTGGTAAGCAGTCATAACCACAGATAACTTACTTACGCCTGTTACTCCTAGTGAATGAGCATAGGCCGCTCACCAGCATTCTCCATCCAACCCTGTCCTGGGCAATCCTTTCTAGCTCCGTCCAGTTGTAATTCATCCTTTTCATATCTGCTTCTATTATCCGACGCAATGTGTTCTTTGGCCTTCCTCTTTTTCGCTTCCCTTCAGGATTCCAAGTTAGGGCTTGCCTCGTGATGCATTTTGACGATTTGCGTAATGTATGTCCTATCCATTTCTATCGTCTTTTCCCAATTTCTTCTTCAGCTGGAAGTTGGTTTGTTCTCTTCCACAGAAGGCTATTGCTGATGGTATCCGGCCAATGGATGTTGATTATCTTACGAAAAACCATGTATAAATACTTGTACCTTCTTGATGGTGGTTTTAGTAGTTCTTCAAGTTTCAGCTCCATACAGTAGAACTACCTTGACGTTGGTATTGAAGATTCTCACTTTGATATTGGTTGTAAGTTGTTTTGAGTTCCATATGTTCTTCAATTGTAAGAATGCGGCCCTTGCTTTACCAGTTGTCGCCTTTACATTTGTATCGGAACCTCCTTGTACATCGATGATGCTTCCCAGGTATGTGAAGGATTCTACATCTTCCAGAGCTTTGCCATCAAGAGTGGTTGGATTGCTTTTCTCCGTGTTGTATTTGAGGACCTTGGTTTTTCCCTTGTGTGTGTTGAGGCCTACTGATGCAGAGACAGACTACTGCTACATTGGCTGTCTTTATCTTCGTTTGTTCATGTGTATGCGATAGGAGGGATAGGTCATCTGAGAGGTCCAAATCGTCTAATTGGTTCTGAGCTGTCCATTGTATTCAGTGTTTTCCCTCAGAAATTGAGGTCTTCATAATCCAGTCGATCACCAGAAGATAGAGGAAGGGAGAGAGTATACAGCCTTGTCTGACTCCGGTCCTTACTTGGAATGTATCTGTCAGTCTTCCTCCATGCACAACCTTGCACTGTAGTCCGTCGTATGAGTTCCGGATAATATTGACAACCTTCTCAGAAACTGTGTTGTATTTGCAGTGTAGTCCGTAGTATGAATCCCTGATGATATTGACGATTTTCTCAAATACGCCATAGTGTCGTAGAAGTTTCCATAACGTTCTCTTATCCAAACTGCCAAATGCCTTTTCATAATCGATGAAGTTGATGTACAGTTTTGAGTTCCACTCAATTGATTGTTCAACGATGATCCGTAGTGTCGCAATTCGATCTGTGCACGACCGATCCTTACGGAATCCAGCTTGTTGATCTCGATTTTGGGCGTCTACTGAACACATATTTACGTACATGGATAGAAAGTTACAACTAATTGCAAGAATAAGTAGAAAGATGATTAGCAGGATGACAATTATTGATTTATCCCATGACTTCTGAATAATATGGTCTGATCCGTCAAAAATAAATGCGAATAGGCTTGAACGAAGCGAACATACACTCAACCGGTTAGACATATGTGTGCTGTTTCTTTTCGTTCTGTGTATACGTAGTAGGAAATCCTCCTTCGTACATTAAAATGCGTATTATAAGCTTGATATTATTTTATCTATGGAAGAGATATATTTATGAAAACACATTCTAGTTTATTTATTTTACTACTCTTTGAAAAGATCAACCGTGAGGGACAATGCGGCCTAATCTAGAGTGTCTGTTATTGACTGAATGAAAAGAGTATGTATTTCTAGTGTTTCTGAATCAATGTAAATGATCACTACGTTCTCATTACCACTCAATTGTGCTCATGCATTCTTTGCTGTTCTCTTCTCACTCCACTTATTTATTCAGTATTATTTATACTACTTGTTGCTACTATGCAGTAGCCAGTTACATTTCTAATAACCGTTGAACACACAGTATAACGCATAGTTGATATCGTGTAATATTCCCTCACTGTTTTCATAAACTGGTAACATTCACTTTGTTCATTATTGTGATTGCATTCTCTTAACACTTGTAAAAGTTTCCCTCAGTTTATGTGCATGTTTCGAATCTTGGTTTTAACACGACAGCTTCCATAATCTTTTGATCGTCACTATTGACTTTAGACACAGATACTGACTGTTACCCACTCTATCGGAGCACTTCCTCTTTCTTTCCCTTCCTTAACCGCCACAGATAACCTAAGTTTCGATGCTTGTGCGTAATTCACATATATTTTGTCAGCAGTATAATGATTCCCGTAGGAATATTTGAAAATGAAGAAGATTTGAGGGAACACTTGTTTTCATTAATTTTATCATCAGGCTCTACAGTTATAAATCTATAATTATTGTAATATTTTACAAATGCCATAAAATAAGCCATGCACTAATTGATTTGACGATGTTGTATGTTAAGAATGGTAAACGTTTGTGTCTGTGTGATTATTAGAACTAGTTGAGTTACTATACGAACTAGGAATCTTTGAAGCAGTGCAGTCTTAACGAAATAGAAATATGTATACACAAACAACCATATTGTATTTAGAATTCAAAATTAAAAGGGTAATTAAGTATAAGGGGATTATTAGTTCATGCAAACATCACAATCCGTTACGACAGATGTTCCTGAATATTATATTATTTGTAACTTAGAATTGTCATTTAACAAAGTTCTGAATGATTTCAAGCAAAATTTTAATAATTACGATAGAAATATAGTAAATAGTCGTGCGAATAAGATGCGTAATAGCTAAATTTTGTTTTGTTAATCGAGGTGATGCTAATAATAATAGTAATGGTAAAAATAGTGGTAACAACTTCGAGTGGATATATTATGTAGTAAGAGAGCTGTCGTTATGGTAACTACAATAAAGAAGAATTTATGTGAATTTGGAAAAATGAATGCATAGGTTAAAGAAGTTATCAACAAAGAAGGAATTGGAAGTGGGGATAAGAGGTTTATAATATCAGTTCTAGACTTCTAGTGATCCAGTCGTGGACTAAGGTACAGGCTGGATAAACCTCGTCTGGATACATAAGTTTGGTTTTCTGTAGTTGATCCAGATGGCTTCAGTTATGTGGAGGAGCCGTAACTTTGCATTTTTAGTTAGATTGTTTGGAACTTGTTATAAGACAGAGAACAATTAATCTATTTCAATCTAATGTTCACTGTCTAACAAGCAAGAAAGAATACTGCTATTAACAGGTTTATTGAATTATTTTCCCAACTATGCCGCACATATTCATTTTGTAATAATAGAGCGATCCTGTAGAGAAATCTTTTCTTAGAAATTGAATTTCATGTGTACCATAATCGTTTGGCTGAACGCCGCGATAGAACTGAAAATGATTTCCAATCAGTTTGTTAGCTGATAGATACTAGTGTCGTAATCGACTCAGCCTCAGTAGTTCATAGGTAACGATAATTTGGGAGGGCCTTTCAATTTCGTTCGAAAATTCTACTCTTTTGTAAAGTATAATTTTAGACCCTTAGAGACAGCGATAAATATGTTTATTGCTTCACAAATATTCTTTTAGTACCAGTTTATATTGAACGAAGTTTATACAATGTTTTCAGATTCTTAAGCTTGCCTTGAAATGATATTAAACATGTTTCGAAAACTACGGAGATCCCCATAAAATTTCTTTATTTGGCTAACATAAAAGTTTTGCTATTTAAATTCATTTCTTTTGCATACTGTTTCCAGTTGCTAGAAGCATTGCGTTGGTGAATAATCCTGAGCTTTTCACAGTAACACTTGCCTGAGATTGGTTTATATATCATGGTTGTCGACCAATGACCTTGCTAACAAATTTATTACTTCGACATTAATAAATAGTCTCATCGTTACCTTTTAAAACCGGTTATATATTCTTGCTTACGTAACAGCCAACCACATTGGGGACCTAGTAATTAGCCACTGTTTCGAAAACATTCAAAATAATGATGTACCATATGTTTGTTGGAAAGTTGGACACAGATCACCTGGAAGAATATGATTCATAACGTCAGGGGTTGTACCTCTCACTTCAGATTTCTGTTACTGTCAGGAAATACTGTCAAAGCTGGTTATGAATATGAATATTTTTTTATTTTGTTTGATCAACCGCCTAACAAGCTGATAAAGGAGCAATTTTTGAGTGGAAGTGCAAATTGAGTTACGACTTTCATTATCCGTTTTGACTAAGACACACTAAATATGCAGAATTATTTTGGAATTTCTGTTACTGTTAATCTGAATCGTTTTGCATTTCTGACAGACTATGTGCGTCATACAATTCCGCTGACTCCAAACACAGACTACATCACTTTCAATGGCTTTAAGATAGGCTCAAAATGTTTCCATCCGTACTATGCTGTGTTGAGACATGTATTGAAAACTCTTGAAGTAAACTACTAACTGACGTTACGAAGTTCATGTAAAGCGTGATCGTTAAACGAACCCGCCAACAGTAGTATTAATTGCTTATCACCACCTTGGCTGTTTTTCACATTTTATGATCATATATTGTTTATTCATTGATCACAATCTTTCATGTTTGCCATGAACGACATAAAGTTTTGTTAACTCACTTTTCTTATCCTGTAGTTACTGTTCAGTATGTTATTTATGTCGCTTTTTTCCTCATGTAATAGAGTTCTTTTAACTGTTTTTAATTTCTAGTGGTGTTAACTTACGTTTACGAAACAGATAAAATTTATCAAGCCCAATAGCCTGCTTGTTCTGACGTTGGCTTAGCTAAAACTCTGTGTTCGACAGACTTGGGACTAGTATATTATTGCGTTTGTAGGAAATTGCTTTCTGCAGTCCAACTCTAGTTTTTAAACCGCATAAACATGTTGACAGTTGTTGCATCCCAACTGGTTCCGGTAAACTGCAGAGCAGCAACGCTAACAGATATATAATTTACTGAAGTTTAGAACTTTAAGACTTTCCTAGGAAGAGTTAGTGAGCTATTTGTTTCTTGGGATTTTTGTGGTTTAAGATTTAGCTCAAATTCGATCGCATGATGATGTGAACCAAATATACATGCCTCCTACCACCCTGTATAATTATTACCTTAATTCGCATTAGAGAATAATGTATTAAAATAACACAAATCCGAGGAGGAATTCGAGATACGTATATTTCATACATTCTTTACACAAGATAGACAAGAGAAACGAATCGGTGAAGTAGACTAGCATAGATAAAAATGCCAATTCCCTGAATTATTCATTGGTAGAATCAATGTAGTTCAAAATAAATAATAAATTGTGAGGCAAAGAGACCGTCATTGGATAATATAATTATTGACAGACATACACACAGATACACACAAGTTCGATATGCGTAGGAATACAAGGACATGAAAATAAGACATGTATGTATGCTGAAGGTCACGATTTTTTATGGAAACAAGAGTTATTTTTTAGCCAAAAGAGATTCACTAGTCATATGCTGTCTGAGTCATTATGACCTATTCAGAATCTCGGATGAATTAGTACAAGACACTACTAGTAGGAAAAGTGTCCTGATCGAAAGGCGTAGTTTTTATATTTTCTTTCTAAAGACTGAAGGACGGGAAGAAATTAACTGATGGTAGTAGTACCTAAAGTAATCACTTTCAGTACATGATGAACTGAGGTTGGCACTCTGGACAGTTTGGATTCGTTTAAATACAATGAAGATTAAATAAACCTAACACAATGCTGGATTTATTTCACTATAATACAGTTCTTGATGATTCTAAGCGCTAATGCCGATATAAATCCAAATAAATTGTAGGAAGTTCTAAACCTGGCGTTAATTAAATACTAATATCGTTCCATGCAACTTGTGTCCATCCATTCCAACTATAATTTGATTATTTATTACTACTGTATATGTTATGGAACTCAGTGGGTTTAATATATATTTAACTACATTCGCATTCTGACTTAATTAATTCACTCAACCTCGGTCATTGATCTTAAAGACGAAAACAATACTAGGATTTTCTAACCAAATATGTTCTGGATTCTCATTTTCAGTCGCTTGCAAGTGTTATTCATTCAGTTAATGTTTGCCCTGACCCCAGGCACCATGTAATTCTGTTTACCTCTCTCCCATTTGCGTTCAGAATTCCAAGTTAGGTCTTTTATGTGATACAGTTTGATGATTCCCTTAATGTGTGTTAAGTCAGCTTCCAGCGCCTTTCCTTAATTACCTCTTCAACTGGGAGCTAGTTTGTTCTCTTCCAAAACGGGTTGTTGCTGAGTAAGTCTAGCCAACAAATCTGAAGCATCCTGCATAGAAAACTGTTTGTATATGCCTTCACCATTTTGATGAAAGTCGCAGTGGTTTTCCGAACTCCAGCTCCATACAATTGAACTGTCTTGACATTTATGGTTAAAATATTGACGTCAGGGTTGGCCGGGAGTTCGTTTGAGTTTCAGAAATTCTCAAGTTGCAGGAATGTTATCCTCACTTTTACAATCCATCCCTTCATTTACGAGTCGTATTCCCTTTGTTTATCAATGTTGCTCAGGTTCCCATCTCTTCCAGTGTTTTTTCATCAAGTGCCGTCTGTGTCCTATTTTAGGACCTTCGCTTTTCTCTTGTGTATGTTTATGCCTACTGCTGTAGGGACTAACCCCATACTAGTTGTCTTTACCTGCATTTGTTGCTGTGTATGTGATAGAGGAGATAGGTCATCAAGGAACTTCATATCGTCTAGCTGCGTCCAAGTTGTCAACTGCATTCCTTATTTGTTCTGAGATGTGGAGGTCTTCATAAACAGCCAACCATCAGGAAGAAGACAAGAGGCTAGAGTGAATAGGCTTGGCAGTCAAGTACTTCCAATGTAACAATGTCAGACATAACACGCTTCACTGGACATTTATAGGGAGTCAGAAATGATGGATTGATATTTGATGGCTTGTGATCTTCTGTTTGAGTTATCTGAAATCAAACTAATTAAACATCCACTTACTCCCAAGAAGTCACGTTTCTGACATAGAATACTGCAACCCGGTAAACCGAATGATTAAGGAGCTCCAAAGTCCACTAGGCATCGAGCTTACATTCTGGATGATAAGACAATAAGAACAGCCAAAAATGATGGATCTCAAATGGCTGTCTATGTAGAATATATTCCAAGCAGCAAGAGCTTAACCAGTTTGTCAACAATTAATTTTAAAAGTGATCCAAAAAGTGGATGACTCTTGATTACTTAAAAGCAATATGGTCATAAAACATGAATGCCACAGATATAGCCACACTCTTTTTCAAAACAAAGAGCGGTATGTTGCTAGTGGAAGAGTACTTAAAGGAGACAATAAGGGTAAATGAAATCATTTCAGAGAGTAACTTTAGGCCTCTTAGTTGAATTCTATCCAAGTGAAGCACGACCCCATTACCCACAGCATCAAATATATTGACACCAAGCATCTGGGAGTTTAAAAGGTGAGGTTTGCCATCTTTAATATCTTTGCTAAGCAAAGATTTACAGAAAGGTATTAAACTTGTGTGTTCGTTGTACATCAGCCCTCTAATTTCAGGAATTTTGGATTGCAACTGCCTTTTATTAATGTACAAGTACTGAATGAGAGAGAAGAAGTCTTTAATTAATACAGGTACGTGATGAGTCATAGTAGAAGGAATATCGCAGAGTAGCTTCTTAGGGTAGTGAAGTTTGGATAAGCTATTTGAGTTGTAGCATGTTGCTAGAAAAGCGTAAAGTTTTTAATTTGTTGTAAACTGTTATTGTGAAAATCGCCCTCTTTTTCTAGTTTTTAGCATAATTGTTTACTCGAGCTTGTTCTTGATCCATTGCGACGCTAACCTTGAAAGTTTGGTTTCTATCATGCCTCTGCTTTTTGTTTTACCTTTTGACTCTGGAAACACAAATGTTGAAGTTTCGTTATGAAGTTTCTCACCACAATTATTATCTTGAATACAATTTCGGTACTCCGCAAATGTACTTTGCATCGTCGTCCAACTCGATAAATTCTTCATTCTAATGAAGCTGATCTGTAAGCGATCTCATAAGCTACACTAACTTTACAATGAAGAGAAGACGTATTAGTGCTAATTGTGATCATGAGTCGACCAATCATAGATCACCATCAAAAACCTAGAGGCACTGGACTGTCGGTTCGTCGTAGTATGGAACTACTCAGTAGTGAGTATCCATTGTCCCACACATATGATTTAAATCCGGGACCTTTGATCTTCCACGACCGCTTAACATCTACGCAACTCAGTTGGCATCCAATGGTCCACTGAATGCGCACAGTTGGTTGAGCGTGGTCGTTCCGGTATGATCCATAAAGACCTCCGCTTCATCTTACGGAGAGTGAGTATCTTGAACGTCACTGCTATGCCCGAGAAAGTTTAGGGACTCAGCCCCGATTTGATAATTCCGAATGTTTGCAGTAGTGCCATGATTATGTGGTTTCTTGTAAGAAGAGTTCAGATGATGGAGGTGGAATTCTGTGTCTGAACTTCCTACTAATCAGTCATCAACAAAAGCGCGGACGAAGTCGAGAGCTCTGAATTCATCATTTTTGATTTCTTAGAAAGTTTGTCCCGCACAAATGTTCGTGGAGTTCAAAGTTAGTAATCCTATTCATTTCAGTGATATCGTCTGCAGCCATACTTATATGGTCACATGTTTTAACCAATTCGATCTTTGAAAAGATAGTCCTACATTAAGAAAAGGGCCCTCAGGTTGCAAATGCTAAGTAACGAGTAATAATCGGGAGTGTTTTTCGTACACGGCTATCGATAAACTCCAATTAGTCGCTGATTACTGCCATTCTTTTAAGGGATCATATATAACGATGACACATGCAGGCTTTTCGATGGGCTGATGATTCCTATATCAACAATACATTCAAAAATGTTTTTGCAGTCTTGAATGGGGAAATAAGAATCTCAGACAACTACGAAAGCTATTTTCTTGGGACGTTATTTCATTTCATTCAAACCCTGTAAAACACATTTATTTTTGTCCCTATCTTATTCTACATAACATGAGCTTTCGTTCTATGTATCATTCACTGCTATACCCTTTTTTGTCCTGAGAATATTGTAATTTATACATAATATTTTGCACCTTATTTTCTGCCCTAATTCATAGTTGTATTTTTCCAAATTACCGTACGTCGTGGTCAAGATATTCACTTATTTATTCATGTACATTTTTGTACTAATCCGAATTCAGAGAATCCAGAGTTCAGTGTTCCAGCTGTCTTGTCGTCTCTCACTTGCGTTCTAGGATAGTTATCTCTCTACCCCATCACGAACTCATGCGTACTAGACTCAAGGTTAAGCCGCCCACCCTATCGCGTCAAGGTCATAATTTAGACTAGACAAACCAAGGTCAAGTCATAACGAGTATCAACGGGGTAAGAGCGATTCAAGGTCATAACACTTTCGAAAATGGAGGTGTTACTGTCGTTATGGTGTGGTGTGTTATAACCTTTAGTGTGCTTGCGTAGTATGATGTGCTCATCGAGTAGTGATTGGAAGCAAGAATCAGTTATATGTATGATTCTGACAGGGCACAACCTGCAATCGGAAAATAAGGCTCCACAAACAGATGATACTGTATTGCCGTCTACTAACCTCCAATTGCTTGTGGTGTTATAGAAGGTCTGTATCAATGATTGACATAGAGAAGTATACAACAACTAAAATCCAGAGAGTGGTTGTGTGTGAATCAACTGTGGAGCAAGCGTACCTCTTATTGGGTATTTCGGTCGGTCTTCCGTTTGTCGCCTCTAAATTGAAACGATCAAAGCTATTCGCACGTACAATACTAACTTTTACACGGAAGCCGGTGAGATGGCGAACTTTTATCATCACATCAGCGATGTATAACAGACGGCTACTTTCATCGGCCATAGCCGCCTTTAACGGATGCAGACGATTAAGACTTCCGAAGGCTTTTGTGTGAAGGAGTTGTAAAGGTTGGTAAAGCTGAATGATTTCATGCAATTTCCAGAAGATTTACCAACGGTATTGCAGTAATGCCGTCAGTTTAGGTAATCTCTTTCTCGAGGTCTAGAAACACAGCTCATTCTATGTGATGAGGTTTTTTGAGTTCTGGATTGTCTGCGATAATGCTGAAGACTAGAAAGACGAGTGAGAGTGTTACAGAGATATGTAAATTCATTCTCGTTCGACATTCCAGCTTCCTGGCTTGGTTGCGAATCGATTTTGTAGAAGGGCTGATCTTACCTATGTCGTTCGGTTAGGCGTCCATGTTTAAAGATAGCGTTTCTTGAAGTGTCGCAAGGTTCAGAAACATAGCTAGAAAAAGCACTGTGTCGTGCCTTTTGAACTCGCCCGACAATGTTTAACTACTAAGGAGAAGTGTGCATGTTAGTTGATCACGCCGTGCTTGTGAAGATCTGCTTCTGTACAGGATAACCATGCTCCTCTATTGTTTTCCAAAAAACATGAGTTGTAAGATATGTGACGTAAGTGCCTTAATTCTAAACAGTTTAAGTGTGTGCTCTGACAAGTGAAAAAGTCATAAATTCGTGAAAAAATCTAGGAATATAGAAATGACGACACCATATGTTAATATATATATATATATTTAATATTAAGACATGGGACAGACTCACAGTTTGTCATTTGCTTTACCAGATCATATCGAGGCTCACCACTGAAGATGTCAGATTTCGACTACGCTATTGTATGTCGAAACTTTACAAGAAAGGATTCTAAAGACAGTCAATCCAGAAGTCAGGAACGAGGGAGTTAGATATATTTGGAATGAAATGAAATCGAGACCGTATGATGCAAGCGAGTATGCACTTGGAACTTTCCTTGTCTGCTGCTAATAATGCAAACGACTATCACATTACAATTACTCAGGTGCTTGGGTGACTTTAAGATGACGTTAAGTGAAGATGGCTTAGTTTTGATTAATAGGTTATTAATAAACGATTCAAGATAGGATCGATTTTCACATATCCTATGAGAAATATGAATACTTTGCTGATAAAATTTCATGAAATAAACACCACTGTAAAACAAAAACGTTGAATATGAATAAATAGTTTGAAATTAATGTGCTATTGTGGATTGTTCGTTTCTGATTGGTCGGCATGCATGACCTTGGCCTTCAAACAGGAACCGCAGGCGCTGTTTAAGGATTTTAGTTTTATGAGTCATCACGACTATTCTGCTCCCAAACAAAAAGAGAACGAAGATATTTCTGTTGACGATAATGATGAAGATCCAGTTGTTTCAATGATTGCTCGTACTGGATGCTTAAATGAACATTATGCGATCCTTGATTGTATGAATGAGAAGAAAGATTGGAGACATTGCCAGGAATTTGTAAAGAATTTCAAAGACTGTATGAAAAAACACGGAAATTTGTGAAGTTATCTATGGATCCGGATAAGGCCCATGCTTTGCGAGTTTGTGGCCCAATGATAATCCAATCTCTTGATCCAGACGCTATCTTGGATTATCTCTTCTCGAAAAATTGGATATCTCATAATGAAATAGAGCTCATTGGATTAGAGAAGACAGCACAAAACAAATCTAGAAAAATCCTCGAATTAATACGCTTACGTCCATCTGGTGCATTCGATGACTTTTTAATGGCTCTGGATTCTGAAGGTTCATTTTTAGCAGCCGAGATCCGTAAGCATATTGCACCTTCTCCATCTAGGTAAGTTGTACACTCAATGCATGTGTGATCAGGTATGCACAGCCTTGCTACCAGATCCTGGTGATGATCTTTATTCCATTTATTGATGAATTTCGCTTAGTAAATAGGGTGATTCTTTTCTCCCGACGTCATAGTCGTTCATTTTCGTAAAGCTGGAAATCACAGATAGTTGTTTGGTAGCTTCATTTGTTTGTTTTTGTCTGATCAAAGTGTATGATTACTTTGCCGAACAGTTGTTGTTATTTGGCGTCAGAAGCTGGTTCTTTTTCGGTGTTGATCTGTATTACGTATTCACACTGCCTTCAAAAATACCACTCCAAATATATCTGCTGGTTTTCTGTATCTATATAGCAGTAATCCTGCATACAAAGAATACTCTAGAATAGTTTGGTGTTGTAACACCCCAGTTTATCCGAAATAGTTTCACTGAGGATGAAAAGATAAGTTTGGTATAAGTCAGGAGTCTTGCACAATTGTTTGCGTAGATGGTGATTTAAATCAGTTTGGTTTATGTTAATGATAGTATATACTTTGAATAATCTCAACAAGAACCTATAAAAACGATTGTGTTAACCTTAGGTCATAATAAAAGGCACATTTACAACTTTTATATACTGAGTTTTAAGCCTCATTCTTTGTGAGGGCTGGTGATACTACTTGTCTACCCGAACGGGAGTGGACTCGGGTTTAAATCTGCCATCCGCTGACTTAAAGCCTCTCTGACACTCTAGTTGCTAGTCATCCAACCTTAACCGTTTCGCAGTGATTTAGACACTCGACTTTCAGCCGTCAAGTCCTATGTTGAGACCCCGCCCCACCTACTTTATTTAGGCGGTCTGGTATTATCATTACCCCTTTCACCTAGTGTGGTTCATACATAAGTACCTAATGTATGAGCTAATTTAACTTAGTTTTTTATTTCTACTCTCAACCTGATACAAAAGTTAACACTTGTCTTCCAAACCTGTTTTTAGTGAAAATAAGATAAGATCTTAAGTTGGACAATCGTCGTTATGTTGTAAGCTTTAGTTGGTTGCTCTTCATTTTTCAAAAGGGCTTTGTTTTGTCTGAGTGACAACTTTACTATTTAGCAGTATCTCCTTTGAGTTCTTGTCTATGTGTCTAACGTCAAAAACGTTTTCATCCTTTGGTTATGTAAAAGCTGATAGGAAGTATAAGCCAGATGTATCTGTTTCTCCTGATATTTTAACCAGTTGTCATAGATGTCACTCTGATGAGGTTGTTATCTAGTTTCGTAGGATGAACCCGTCCAGTAATAATTTCTTCTTTTCGAGGGTACATGCACTGTAGTCTTATTAGGCAAAAATATTACTACTTGATTTAAACATTGTGTCATAAATTCTGAGGATTTTCCAATTGTTGTTTACAAGGGAAAGTATTTATCAATGTATCATCAGTCAAGTTAAGGACTGTGGCAACTGTTTTCGGTTATTGCTACACAGTCTTTTTTTTTAACTGTTCCAACAGCAATCTTTCAAACGTACAGAAAGTATATAGGAACCTTTTTTGAAATTAAATAGGAATGGAATGAGCTCATAATCGAAATAAGTTATTTTAGTTCAATAACTTTGGTTATTCAAATAAAACAATTCTACTGAGGTGTCACGTAGTGATATCCTCCAGAAATTTAACATAATCTATGTAGCTTGATAAACTGACTATAGCTACAAGGGTGATTATAAACATGGGGATTTTGTTTTGGCGGTTATTTGTAATATGAATTAGTAACTTTTTATCGTTCTGTGTATTGCTAGTCTAATTTTTTCCTTTTGTAGCGTAAAATACAAACTCTATCATAGATATTGTCTTTTGTCTTTCTATCAGTAACGTGTAATTGGGTCCGGTCTTCTATTTATAGGAAAAAAGAGCATAGCTTGTCAGATTTAAGAGAATTACTCCTTGAAGGGGCAGTTCCAGATAAGCCTTCTCGCTACATTAATCGTCCGGATCTGGTGAGTGCTCTTTCCAACAAATTACGAGCGTTAGCTGACCACTTCAGAGTTGATAAAATACCTGCAGATAAGTTAGCTGAAATAGATATTGCACCGCGATTTCAAGACTGCTCAAAAGTTATGGGTAATCTCAATCCTCCTCCTACTAATGCTTGGCTATTGATTCATGGGTCTCCTGGGTCAGGCAAGTCAGTTTTAGCAGCCAGTGTTCTGCGTCAAGAACCAACTCTTCTTGCTGACTGTTTTCCAGGAGGTATGTTCACATTTCACTAAATTGTGTTCTAAATTTTTTAGTTCTAATAAAAAGTTCTATATAGACCCCTGATCATTAATTCTATAGAGCTATAGGTTTCTTGATAGTTTTACAAGTAATGAATGCGTTTTATTCGTATGTTATGTTTACTTATTTAGCCACAAATCGTGGTACAATAGGCCATCAAGAAATTCGCCATATAAATGAAGCGGTAATATTTCGAAGCAATAGAGGAGGTAAAAACAAAATAATTAATAAGTGAATAGATTTGGTATCAAATAAAAGATGCAGTTCAATCAGAGATACGGCCATGAAGTACTTTCATTCAGTAGGGTTCGTCTCACGTTTATGAGGAATGTAGTAAAATACTATGATAACATTGCCACTCTCTCCCTTTCTGAATCATATTAAATTATTTATTTATTTGAACACAAATATATTGGTACAAAAGGGCACCGAATACATATGCACCACTCAAGTCACTTGATTTGTGTGTGGGCTGTGATACTACCCGGGCACCCAGACTGGAACAATAGTGTTTCAAGTCTCTTAGTGGTACGATCTCTGTGATCCCGGCCAGGGAATCATGATACCAGTCCTGCACAGCTATTTCAGGCCACGGTGCTATGTCACAAACTGATTGCTTTTCTGTTTTTTTTCACCCAACTTCCATAAGTAGGAAATTGTGTAGAAGTCTCTAGATTGACATTTATAGAGCATAATCAAGCTAATGCAGTCGGTTTTCCAAATGGTGGCGCCATTTGGACTGTTGTCACTGCTGTCAAACACAAATTATCGAGCCTTATTAGGACTAACGTGGTTTTGCTACCAGATGTAATAAATCTTTCAGGGAAATAATGGTCGACCATAGATAGTCACCAAGTACCATCAGCTCAGAAGCCCTAGGTATCAAAAGCATGAAACAGAATTGCTGTCGCTGACATGTCGTAAACTATACCCTTTACTGACAGACTAACATCACGACGGCTTCAATAATAGCCCAGTTTGTCATAATCTGATCTGGCTTTCACTTTAGGTAGACTGGTCACATCAGTCACTCCATCAGCAACACTCATACAACTACCTAACTATATCTAACGCTTCATTGCAAGCGTGAGAGCAGATAGGCTCCAACCACCCTTTCAGTAGTGCTTTGCATTTAGACGGTGCAAATACATGCCATGATTACAGAAACTGATTGCTAACTGGTCAATTGCGATTTTCCTAGCTTATAGTGTAATCTCAATCAGATGATGTTATCTGCATACTCAAGTTTGGAAAGTTTTTTCTCTAGGTAACAAACCTCCCATCACTACCTACTTACATTAGAGCTGTTTCTAGAATTCTGTCTATGGTGAGATTAAGCGACCCTGCATAGTACCACTTCAACCAATCATAATCAACATTGAGCTTGAGAAGAATGTACGTTGACCCGCGTTACCTTACCACGTTAGCACAAGATGCAATTAGTGTGATGATTTCAAATGTTTCGAAGTAATTATGATAGCAATGGGTGCCCAGACCGAAGCAGATGGTTTTCTTAGGGGGCCACACCCTCAGCCTTTTGACCTGTAGGTCTGACCCACAAGGCAGTGGAGCATCGTGAGGAGATGCAGTCCCATGGTAGCCGGTGACCAACGATTGGTTCATACGCCATTTGTCCCCTTAGGATACTGGAGCCCATGTGCACCATTGGTTTGGGATACGGTTGAAGTGCCGAACATTCGCTTTTCGTCCTCTCATTTTCGTAAACAACACCCCCGCCACGAGAAGGCAGTGAGTAGGACTTCCCTAGCACAGGCTGTATACGCGTGGCCGTGTGAGAGCATTTCGAGAGAGAGGGAGGGTCCACCCCACTCTCGGCCATACCAGGGCATTTGTATGACATGGTGTCGTGGTATGAAAGAAATCTGTAAAGGGCTGGCCTGTGTTGGTCCTTCACAACTTCATGGCTGGGGTCCGAGAGATGGTGCAACACAGTGGCTAGAGACGTTATCAGATATGGCTCAGAAAAGAAGTCAGTGGCGATCCTGTTGTAACCTTCTTTTAATTTTTTCATAAAAAGTGGTTGCATCTTCCGTAACTGAAAGGTTTCTTCTGATTGTACCTTTCCGTTTCCCCTATTATTATTATTATTATTATTATTATTATTATTATTACTATTATTATTATTATTATTATTATTATTATTATTATTATTATTATTATTATTATTAATCAATCAGTCAGTAACAACGTAGAACTTGATACGTACGTACATTAGTTCGAGTTGCCATACCACATTAGCACAGAGATGCAGTGGTCGATTCAAATCCCGTAGTGGTAGAGGTAGTAAGAGTATAAGCAGTAATCGGAAAAATTTGGGTTTGAAGATGTTATTCAAGGAGTATAATACAGTGAAATAAATTTGGAAAGAGAAAAAAGAAAGGGATATGAAGAATTCAGAAGATTAGAATTTGAGAGAACACAAAAAGTGGATGCACCTGCGCCATTGCAAACGATTTTAAGCAATGTCATTCAGGGTCTCTAACCATCGGTTGCTATCATCTCGTGGTCCCCAACCAGGTAGTCTACACCTACCAATATGACCCAGTCTACTTGTCAGTGACTTCATGGACTTGTGCCATGTTTTGGTCTGGCCGCTCCTAGCTTTCTTCCAATCTACTCCTATACAACAAAACATCGCACATCGAGGCAGTTGGTGGTTGGGCATACATAACACATGTCCCAGCCATCTCAACTGATGAAGTTTCACTACGTCATCAATTGATTTGCCATCCTTAACTAGTACCCGTTTCCTAACAACTGCGTTACTTACTCGATGGTCCCAGGATATACGAGCAATGTTTCGAAGACACCTATGATCAAATACTAGTAACCTACGAATATTCTCTACTCTTACCGGCCACGTTTCACTGCCATAAAGTGGGACGGAACGAACTGCTGCGCAGTAAACACGTCCTTTGGTTGATAGACGGATATCTCGCCCACGCCATGAATGACGCAAGTTGGCATAAGCTAGTCGAGCCTTCTGTATCCGTGCTGAGATTTTGTCACACACCAGACCACAAGGGCTGACGAGACTTCCAAGATAAGTGAAGCGGTCGACACGCTCAACTACTTCACTCCTTATCATTAGTTCGGGTATCAATGCAACCCAATCCTGAAGCAACATTTTGCATTTCGAGGGGGATAATCGCATCCCGAACATGCTTTCATTGTTGCTCAGAGTGGTCAGAAGACTCTGTATTTTGTCAGCGTCTTCACCAAATAAAACTATGTCATCAGGATATTCTAAGTCAACAAGTGAACCTCCCGGTAGAAGTTCAACCCCTGGAAATCTAGACGAGGAAAGTGTTATCTCTATAAGTACGTCGACGACAAAGTTGAACGAGAATGGAGAGAGTGGACAACCCTGACGAACACCACTTGACGTAATCAATTCTGATGACAGTTCACCATAAGTTCTCACTCTACCAGTTGTGTTCGAATAGAGAGTCTTTACAAGGTTAATATACTTCTTTTGTACTCCTTTCAGTGACAAACACTGCCATAGAACCTTACGATCAACAGAGTCGAATGCCGCCTTAAAGTCGAAAAATACTACTATTGTGAGGCATCCGAATTTATGTTCTAGAACCTGACGTAGTGTGAATATCTGGTCTATACAACCACGTCCAGGTCGAAAACCAACCTGATTTTCTCTAATCTGTTCTTTATGAGCTTTAGTTAAGCATCGAAGTAGTATTGAAGCTAATATTTTAGACATTATATTAGTCAAAATGATTCCTCTGTGATTGTCACAAGAGCACTTTTGTCCTTTCTTATAGACTGGTACAATCAGTGATTGAGACCAGTCAGATGGGATTATTTCCAGTTCCTAGATTCTACCTAAGACCTCAGTTAATCTCACTGCTAATACTGCACTACCATCCTTAAAAATCTCAGGAGTAAACCTGTCAGGGCCTGATGCTCTCCCTCGCTTCAGATTTCCGATAGCTTGTTCAACTTCATAAAGAGTTGGAGGACCTACATTAACTTGCCATTCAGGTTGACTGGAGATCGTGGGAAACCGAAGTGTGACTGAAGACCAGTTGAACTGGTCCCTAAAGTGTTCTGCCCATCGATCCAATCTCCTGGATTGAGAATGTATAATATGTCCATCTTTCTCAAAGAGTGTTACGCTAACAGTCGGTTTCCTTAACAAGTCTAAACAATTGTCTGCTATTACCCATTGCTGCTGGCTTTTCCATCTCTCTTGCTTTCGCTACCCACCACTGTTCACGATCATTGCGTAGGCTTCTTGTTAGTTTGCGCTTAAGCCGACTCCGCTCTTCGTTATGTTCAGAGCCAGATGGAATGAGTGCGGTAGGTACTGCTGAGATCCAGTGTTTCTCCCTAACCTTGTGGTTTACCGTACTAGCAGATATCACTGCTGTTTCCACAGCTTTTCGGACATCATTCTATGCTACCTCCGGGTGGGCATCACATACATGGCTGCCTAATTGTTTTCCTAGTTGTTCCTGAAATATACTCTTAGCTTGACTATCACTAAGTAGGACCCTAAGAGGTTTCCTTGCAGCGTCTTTCTTATGTCCAGGAAGACGCAGGTAAATATGCGTTTGCACTAGAGCATGATCTGAATCTAAGCATGTGCTCCAGAATGAGCGACAGTCTTCTATCGAGACCCTCCATCGGTAGCTGATAGCGATGTGATCTATTTGGGTCCGACGTTGGGACGAATTAGGGGGTCGCCATGTTAAAAGATGTTTTTCCTTATGCTTAAAGTTAGAATTTGCAAGAAAGAGGCGGTTATCAGAGCATAGCTGCAACAGACGGTCGCCATTATCTGTTCTTTGAGCCACGACACCATAAGATCCACCCAGGTGTCTTTCCCTATCGCTTAGTATACCTACTTGAGCATTAAAGTCACCGGCCACTATTACTACATCCGAGCGCCTAACCTTTCGGAGAAGGTCGGAAAGCTTTCTGTAAAACTCATCTTTTACATCATGTGAGCTGCAGTCAGTGGAATAATAGGCAGACACGACGAAGAGGCAAGGACCAGTGTCCCTATCTTTCCGAGTCCTCACTGTTCCGTTTAGTCGGACAGCGCACAAGCGACTGTCTACTAGAATCCAATCTAAGAGAGCTAGTTCTGCCCTAGGACTCAATGCTATACCTACGCCAGAGAGGCCGCGAGAAGCAGAATCAGGGCTTCCAGATACACAAAGTGTGAATCGAGTTGGTTCTTTATTTTGACATGGTGAGGTCGAATGAATGATACTACTTGGATCCTGTATGCGCATTTCGGAGACGCAGCACACATCGATGGCGCGAGATTCTAAAGTCCTAGCTAAGGAAGCCTGTTGTCCTATTTGGCACAGTGTTCGGACGTTGAAAGCTCCTACGTGTAGTTTAGAGCGTGGTTTCAGGAGACCAGGAATAGCGTTCCGCATACTCGAATCGTTTGCCCAAGCGGTGCGAGATGATAAAGAGACTTTTGAAGGGTTAGTCATGGAGATAAGAGAGGTATTAGGAGGTGTAGGAAGGATTTTAATGTGTCTAACTTGGTCTCGTGTGTTGTTATGGTTATGAGGGCTGATGTCACTTACCGGCTGCCCACACCGTGGAAGGGTATTTCTTGAGGAACCTGAAAAGGAAGTTGAAATTATGTTGGCCTTAACGACCTGGTAGTGTGACCGCAGAACCCAAGGGACAACTGTTTGAGGCCGGTCGCGCACGGCCTTTTCGTGGGAGGTTCTTAATGTGTTAGCTCCATTCTTCAAAGGGACTTACCACCGGAGACGGAAATCCGTGAGGTGTGACATTTTTAGGGTCGACCTTTTCTAAGCACTTCCTTCCTTGTGAGAAGGCAGAATCTCCGCATATGCTGGTTGTCTTAGGGAAACACCTTACTGTTGTCACACACCTCTACAGTCAGTAGTACGAATTTGCCCTCAGAACTTGAGTTGCTGCTTTTAGTTTTACCGTTCTCCAACCGACTTGCTTGGCATGGTAGAACCTACAAGAACATATGTTCCAGTCAATACAGTTCGGTTGGGTCATCATGATAGGCAAGCCCGACCACCGCGTCAAGATAACAGCTTCGGTCGGGTTTTATTTCTTCTGTCGTTGATATTTGATTATCTATATTTTTGGCAAAATATGTTGGGAAATCTTTTACTGCTAATGAGCTAATCGTTCAATCAAACAACCTTTTCTTTTAGGTGTGATCTGGATGCATGTTGGGCCACTTTTTGTCAATACTTTAAATTCTGATACCGTCTCATATCCTAAACAGAACATCATACAATTAGTTGATCGATTAGCATATAGAGTAAGTCAACTGGGGGATCATGTTCACGATGCAAATGCGAACCATAATCTGTCAGAGTCCCTTCACTTTCCAACTAGTCATTCACTAACATTAGATGATAGTCTTGAAAGACTTAGAAGATCTTTAATTCGTAAGCAGCAACGCACATCTTGGGGCCCGGATGAAAATGGTAATCTAATTACTTCCTTGCTGCTGATTATTCTCGATGATGTATGGGATATTGAAGTTGGACGAGTACTTTCCAATTTGCCTGGTGCCTTTTTGGTTACTTCACGGGATTTAGATATTTTGGAGCGAGTAGAAACTCCTGTAGATAAAGTAAGATTTTTAAACCTAGCTGTACTTCTGCTTTAAATATCCAGCTATTCACCATAAAAATTGAGTTCATTCATGCTTTCATGTTTTCTGATGAATGATAAACTAAACAGTTGGCGTTTATCATTTCTTGAAATGCCTCTCTAAAGTTACTTACTACCCCTTTTTGTTCATATAGTTATATCTTATATACTGATGATTTTGGTTTAAAAGTTCATTGGTAAGATTAAGCTGATTGCCAGAAATAAACTTGTGGTTGAGCGAAAATTCTCATATGAAATGAGGCAACAATAATATCTTTGATAGAGACTTCCGTAGCAGGATGTACAAAATATCTTAACGAAGTTAGGTTTTGATTAGGCTGTTTCATATTGATGGTAGTGGTATAAAGTCACTTGGATATTTCAGCATCACTCTAATGAACACTAATCGGTCGTTCTGGCTGTTTACTAGAGAATACCTTGTAAAGACTCGGGAAGTAATTAAGTGACAGTAAAAATCGATATATTTGTGTACTACATATATTTCGTGTCTAATTTGTAATTATGTTTAGTTCCTAGACAGGGTGGTGGTTAATGTTGTGACTTACAAGAAAGGCTATTAGCTGAATTCCTGAGTTACTAAACTAACTAGCAAATATGTTTTCATCCTCTGTGACTATATTATTGAAAACAGGCCTTATATGCCTGGACCATTTTTCATCAATATTAGAATGCACTATTTTCGGATATAATTATTCAAGCGACACAAGTAACAATAAAAATATAGATGACTGTAAAGTTGTATGTGCATTATTAGCAACAACATCCACTATTTATGTTTGTGATTATAACGAAAGAAAAACTTGGAAATGTAGTCAGATATATTCAGACAGCTGTGCATTGGTCGAAGTTGCCATATCACATTAGCACGATGAGCTGAAATTAACAAGGTATGTAGCCAAATAGATCGGGATAATGTAGCAATTACAATAAAAGCGATCAAATGTTAAGTGTATTTTAAAAAGAGAGTGGAAGGGTATTTATGAAGGGATACTGCAATTTAAGAACGAAAGGAAGATAAACAATAAATGCATCTGCACGATTGTGGACGATTCTGATCTATGTCACCTAAAGTCTTGAGCCACTGGTCATAGTTATCTTGCGAACCCCAACCAGGTAGTCTGTATCTGCCAGCATGACTCAGACCAACAGTTAATGTTCCCATAGACTAGTCTATGTCTTGGTTTAATCGCCCCTAGTTTTTTTCCAACTTATTCTCAAATCAGGTGGAATACCGATGGCTAGTATAAGTGGCGATCTCATATTGTGGATCGGTTCAGCGGCTCTGCGGTAGCATAATGGCTATTACATCTTACACTTCTAAAGGTTACTTTTATGACAGGCTTCGAACTTAAACAAAACAAATTACTTTTTTGTGTTGTTTTATCTAGTTGTTATACATCTATGGTGGGAATTATCGTTAAATTAGTCGATGCACCGCGACTTATGTAAATGAATAATATTTGTTTTGTCTTTGTAAAACTTTGTTACTTTTTGTGATATGCTAATTGAAATTTCTGTCCTACCATCTAGCTACATTTGCACAATGACTTATCGGAAGATGAAGTTGCTAGTCTTTTGTCTATGTGGACTGGATATTCAATAGAACAATTTATCTCGTCTAGCAAATCATCTCAAAATGTAAAAGATTCTGACATTTCCTTACCTGCTATCAGTCAAATGACATATGGATTACCTTTTGCTGTTAGTTTGCTAGGAAGCCTCTTATACAATCAAGTTCATCGTCTTTCTGATTATATTATCAGTGTAAATAGAACCGGATCTAAATTTATTGATTGGGTGGCTATTAAACGTCCTAGTGCCTATGGTTATGATTCTGTGTTTCAGGTAAAGTGTTTGTATGTTAGCTTTTTTATTATCTATAAAGTTTTTGGTAATTACCACACATTTGATACTTTTAGGAAAGAGAAAACTTGCACTTACAAGTGGAATTTTATTCCATACATCTTTCAAAATGTCCCATTTTCAAATTCTGTTCGCCTTTAATTATCATGCAAATAGTTGTTAATGAGGCATGTATATCAAGCATTGGTTATTTACCTTCATGTAGTTATATTTTATAGTTTGCTGAATCTTGAGTGCTTTACACTGCCGAACTTCGTGGATTTATTAAAAATTTGAAAATGACTTATAAATATTATCAATATTGTGTTTTTAGCTTGAACTGGATTACAAAATCAACAGCAATAACAGGCTGTGCACTAAGAAGTACTGTTGTCCGAACACATGAAATTGTTTTATTTTATCTGATAGGACTGTGATTACTGAAGATTATCATCATTCTTTACATGGGGTTTGCGTGACAGCACACCACTGGAGTTTCTCAGAAGAACCTCCTTGAATTACACCTCTTATGTAAATAAGGGATGATTATGCTTATTTCCATAATTTGAAATGGGTTAGATATTCCGTCGATACATTGTCCTAAGTGAATACTGTTAGCTTTTGTTTATTAATGTCAACAAAAATACGGAAGTTTGTTGGATGTTAATTCTCATCGAGACCCTGTCACAAAGTTTCAGAAATATTGGATGCCGAAGTAACTAAAAAAATGTCTGTGATTTCTTAGCCAATTTGAAATGAAACAATTTTACAGTTTCACCATGTAGTCCGACAAGTTTCAAGAAAATTATAATTGGAATTCTGAATATCTTAAAGATGCTCAAACCACACCATGTAAGGAGGTTGAAAGTAGTCGACAGGAAATCCTTAACCTAGGTTTCGTGCTATTTAGCACTTGTGAGCAAGGTGTGCCTGTAGTATTAAGGGAACTGATGCTCCCTGGATGATTCAATTCCATGTCACCTAACATGTCAGTCACCATCCTACATCCCAACATAGTGCGCGTAATGTCGAGTCATTTCAACTAGTGGTTACATTGCAACTTGATCGATAGAATTCGATCAGGATTAAGGACTTAACACGCGTTACATTGTTCACTACTCGGTGACTTATCCATTGTAAAAGATAAAACATTTGATTTTTATCCCTTCGAACACGTCAGTATATGTGCGAGTCTAAAGTCACACATCGCATATATGTTTTAAGCGTTCGAATGTCATAACGCAAGTGGACCATTTCTCAACAGAAATCCATTTACGTTTAATTTGTGAAAAGTTGGTCGTTTTGGTCAAATCTTCACATTTCGATATTTCTAATGTAGCTCTTTTTTCATCCTTTCTTTTCCCAAGGCTTTTGATAAAAGCATATCACTTTTGTCACCCGAAAATCAAGCATACTACCGACGTTTGGTAATATTTGACCCAGGCATTGTTTTGACACCAAAAGTAAGTCTTAGTGTATCGTATTAGCATCTTGTCATAGTTATAGTGGAATAAATTTGTGGATTGTGTTACCAAGTGGTAGCTAAATACCGATTGTGTTAAATTAGGGTTACATGCTATTTAAGAGTTTTTTCTTAAAGATATATCTCTCCGTTTTTCTATGACTGAACAGATTGAATAATGTACATCGTTGAAAACCTTAGCGACAAATATCTAAACCCCAAAAAAATAGACTTAGAGGGTGTTTTCAAACTCAACCTAGCTTATTTGTAGGTTAATTTGAATCGACAATTGTTCAAAAATTACAGATTAAGAGACTGATAAGACTGGACAGTAAATGTTAGTCCACATGAGTATTCAAGTGTATGTGACTACTAACTGTTTTTCCGGCTACAAACTTTGTTTCTCTGATTTGGTGCCTATTAATTTGGGTTATTAAATCAGAAGTCTCTCCATCGCCCTCTAGGAAGCAATCTCAGCACAGCATTCGTAAAATAGTGAATTTCGTAGTCCATGAAAGTGGGAGTCATTCACATCTTGTTATATTTTTCATTATTTAGTATCTATTCATCTACTTCTGTCCTGCTGATATATGTACTCGATTTACAGTAGAAAGCTTGCAAATCAAGTTAGACATGATAAGTCTTCTATATAAGTTATCAAATACGGATTTTTAATACCCTATAAATCAGGAGACTTACCAGCGTCCTTGATTATAACTGATAAAGAGAATTAGATTTACTCCTAGACCTACGATTTCCAGCTATTTCTCATACTTTTGTTTCCGATCACTGAGTTTTGGGAATTGATTGTATTTATCCTTGTCTTCGATTTGATTTGCCTAAACGTTCAGTCCGTTGTCTTTGAATTATCTACGTCTCAATCATGTAGTAATTCTTGTTTTTTATAATTGCTTTAAATAACTAAAGATAGGGTAATTAGAAGTTTTTTATGTATTCAACTCAAAGACTACAGCCTACTTATTTACCTACTTACTCTTGTTATACCTCGCGGAGGAGCATAGGCCTCCCACCAGTATTCTTCATCGAACTATGTCCTGGGCAGTCCTTTCAAGTTGTTATCCTAGTTGATACTCATCATTTTGATGTCTGCTTTTAATTCTCGGTGCAGCATATTCTTTGGCCTTCATCTTTTCTGCTTCCCTTCAGAATTACAAGTTAGCACTTGCCTCGTGATGCAGTTTGATGATTCCCTAATGTTTTTCCTATCCACTTTCATCATCTTTTTCGAACTTCCTCTTCACCTGGAAGCTGATTTGTTCTCTGCCATGGTAGTTTGTTTCTAATGGTGTAGTGCACATGGAACATAGGGATGGGGGAAGATCAATTTATTTCTTAATACAAAACTGCAGAGTACTTTTGCAAAATATAAAAATCACACATTAAATACATAATTTGCACATCTTCCATCAGTTGCCTTTTACATGCTTCATAATTCTCTCAATTCTGTTGTTATTACAGTTACTTTCTGTTTCCCTTTCTGTTCTCTTCAATTTAATCTTCCCAATCTCCTGCAGGTATGCATTCCATTTTCTATTGGTTTTACACACTACTTTTATCTGTGAACACAAGTAGCATGCACCACAATAGTATCTGGTCAACGGACATTTAGTATCTTGCGTAGACAATTGTTTATAAATACTTGTTCATGATGGTTGTGGTAGTTCTCTACGTTTGAGCTCCGTAAAACAGAACTCTTTTGACGTACGTATTGAAAATTCTGACTTTGGTATTGGTTGACAGTTGTTTTGAGTTCCATATGTTGTTCAACTGTTGGAATGCTGTCCTTACTTTGTCAGTCTTTGACTTTACATCAGATCCTCCAAGTTCATTGATAATGCTACCCAGATACGTGAAAGTTTCCACTTCTCCCAGAGTTTGTTCATCAGTTGTGACTGGGTTGGTGTTCTCCGTGTTGTGTTTAAGGGTCTTGCTGTTTCTCTTGTGTATGTTGAGACCTACTGATGTAGGGGCTTCTGGTGCATTAGTTGTCTTGATATGCATTTGTTCGTGTTCGTGTGTGATAGAGGAGATGGGCCATCTACAAAGTCCAAAGTTTCTAATTGATTCTCAGTTGTCCATTGTATTCTGTGCTTTCCCTCATATATCGAGGTCTTCATAATCCAGTCGACCGCCAGAAGAAAGAAGTCAGTACTTCTTTGATGCCTTTCCAGTTATCCTCCATCGTAATTTCCTTTTCTTTCACTAGATCATGTAGGGCTTGAGAACTGTTCTAAATTGGTTGAGTTTGTCAGTATCTCGAAGGAAGGCTGTATTGAACCTATGTAATGCTGTTTGTCCAGTTGTCCAATGCTTCTTTTGCTTCAGTTTTACCTTGGCAACCACCAGACGGTGATCCGAAGCTCTGTCAACTCCTCTCCTGGTTCTCTGTATTGTGATCCAGTGAAACCCATGTAGCTTTGTGTATGCGCCTGTGTGGGAATATTGTGTCGCCTATAACCATTTTATCGAATGCAAACCTGTCACCATTCTCGTTCATTTCTCCCAGTCAGTCCATATCGCCCTATAATATTTTCGTATTCCTTGTTGTCCATTGCGACTTTGGAGTTCATGTCATCCATCAGGATGGTCAAGTTCTTTCCTGAGCACTTCGCTATGATCGATTGCAGCCTCTCGTAAAACCGATCTTTATCGTTGTCGTTGCTATAATTAGTGGGTGCATAGCACTGGGTAATATTCATTGTGATTCCACCCTTCCTTGTTTTGAAAGATGCTTTGGTGATTCTGAATCCATGGGATTCTCATCCCATAAGTGCGTTTCTCACTTCCTCGAACAGTATCAGAGCACCTCCCTGTGTGTGCGGCGCATTTTCTTCTTCATGAGCATAGCACAACACAATGTATCCCGACGCTTTTCCTTTCTTTCCAGCTTGGGTTCAATGAGTTTCTTCTATTCCGTGAACCTCCATTATGTATCTTCTCATTGACTGGTCCTCCCGGTGTACCTCACTGTCCGGACATTCCATGTACCTGTGTTAATCGTTGTTCTGGTTGTTGGAAAGAGGCATTGGCCTCACGACTTTCGAAGAATCTTCTCTTTCATCATGAGGCGTCATAGTTCTTCCTTCAACTCTTAGGGTAGAGTATAAATGGCTTAAACCTTTCTTTTCTGGTTAGCGTCTTTTTAGCAATGTCGTTTTTACCACATGTGGTTATTGACCATACTCCCAACTCTCCTCCTTTACCTTGGTTTGGGACCGGCGGTAACTTTAGAAGATTTACAGATAAAGTTAAAGACCAAAGCATCGAGTGTATATTCAATATGGCTTTACTTTAGGTTTTAATAAGGGATAACAGTGACATCTATTTCGATGAAGCCCGAGAAACTATTTATTGTGCTAAAGAAATAACAGCAAAGATAGTTATTAACTTGTGACTCAAGGTTGACCAATATAAAGAAGCTTCGTCTTAACTAGGTGCGCGAAGATTAACTTTAAGAATCTTATTACTTTTTTAATGACTTGAAAAAGAACCTACCAGCTTTTTCGTCTATTTTTTTCATTTATTCGTCATGGCGTTCCTATTATTTGTACTAACCTGATAATATGCTGTGTATTTTACATGTTCCAGGTTTGTGGGGTCCTGTGGGCAATACCTGAGGACAAGGCTGAAAGGATTCTTTCTATCTACACTCGTTATTCTTTAACTGTTAGGCATTGGATATATAAAGTAGGAAATTGTGGCTACACAATACATGGTATACAGCTAGATCTTTTGAAATCATATATTGACCCCGTTGAGCAAGCAGTAAGTTACTATTTTCGTGTATCATTTATTAGTATGAATGCCTGATATTGAATAATGGGAATGTAAGATTTGAAACTGTGTGATAAGATGTAACATCTTTCGTATTCAGGGCATAACATAATCTTTTTTGATTATTTAATGTTTTTTAGCCGGACTAATTTAATTGCTTAAACGGTAGTTTTAAAAATTATGAGAGAAATTTAGACAGATTTTGTCAGCCGACTGACCTTTATGGAATTTACGGCTTGACTGTTTAATCCTAGTTAATTGTATGATTCGGTTTTGTTAGTATATTTCGTTCCTTGTTTTTATATTATTCTTATGTATTCACTAGGTAAGCCTACTGCTAGTAGCAATTGATAGACATGGATACTTATAGATGTTCTGTGTAATTTAATTCAGTTCATTTGAAATCCATTGATTGGAAATGACACTGTATGGTATATGAAATTTACTTTTACGTAGGTTTACGGGCATCAAAAAGTTAATAAGCTTGGTTTTTACTGCATCAGCATTGAAATCCTAGTTTAGTTTAACGTTGTCTTGTATATTCTTAATCTACAATACTTAATTCTCAAATTTGTATATTGCCTTTCACTCACTTTTTTTTCTAGTACGTCATATATATAATGTGGAAAATTTTGATTTGTTATTTCAGCTATATTTTTTATAATATGTTCAAATTAGTTTTTAAAATGCATTTTATTTATATTTATTACCAGACCACTAACCTTAGTTTGTTTTAAAAATACATTTGTAGAACTATCATGCCAAATTTATACAGAACTATTTTACTTTTTGTGGGGGTCGTTGGTTAAAACTTGTATCTTCTTGGGAACATATTTATTTCTGGAATAATGCCACTGAACATTTGTTTAAGGCTGCTCAATTGGATAAGTTAGTTGATTTGTTAATTAACTTAGATTTTCTTCGTGGTCGGCTGAAAATTATTGGTACGACACCCGTAATTGCAGACTTTCAACGTTATCGTGCTGTTTTTGTCACATTGAATCGAATGGCTGAATGGTAATTTTTTATTGAAACCAGCTTTTTGTTGTAATGAAGTTATTCATCCTTTTTATTAGATGTTGTGTGGTATTTATTTTAAGAGTTAATTCAAAATCTGGCTTTAATAACTAAAATTAGTCACTATTGGTTGCCGGATGACTGAGATATTTATTGTCTGATGTTGATGATCCAAAAACGTTTTCCCATGTAAAAGTGAATGATTCATCCACCGCATTACATTGGTCCACAATTATCAGTTTTACTGAAAGATTTTTTTTTGAATAGCAAGAAACTATGAATACATCGATTTTTAGCTAGCAACAAATATCTGTCCGAACCTACTCTTTGTAGGTTCGAACGAGTCTACTGAGAACTCTGAACCTACGTTTCATGCTTATTGGAACTCATCAGGAAGGTATCTACATAGTGCTTTTATAACACAGTTCGGTTAGAATCCATATTTTCCACTTTCAGAGTAGTAGATGTTGTAGTATACTACTTTGAAACTTCTCTTAAGTCGTTTAGTGTTAGTTGATTTAAATGTTCAGCTTCGAAGTATTAACTCGAACGGTTGGAATCCCACTTCCCATATTCAAGTTTTGAAATCGGAAAGTGTCTTTACTCTACAAAATAGCTCCATCTGATGTGCCTGATATCTAAAAGCATTAAATCTTACTATTTATTATTCCCTAGTTGGTTTTAGGATAATCTAAACTCTAAAGTTATTAACTTAGTTATTTAGTTACCAGATACATTATGGGCTTGGTCGATGAAATTCTACCAGCATTGAAAAGTGAAAATCGTAACATTAGTTTTTTTCCTTTTAAACAGTTAGTCTGTTTTACTGACCAAATTATTATATAATTTAAATGTAATTTATTTCGAAAACTTTTAGGTTGGCTTATCTTCGTTTTATTCAGACAAACGCTTACTATATAATTGATCCAACTATTGTTCAGGACTGTGAACGGTCTAGATCTCCATGCCAAGGATCTCGTAGAAGTTCTGTGGCCAACTTGGATCTGTCTCCTCCCAACTTCAGACCTGATTCTAGATGTATAAGTCCTGTTGAATCACGGCGAAATTTGTTTTCAAGAAATATCAGGTCAAATTCAATTAATATACCTGATCGTTCCAGTTACAATACCACATCACCTAAAGGCATAGACTTACTGCAGCTGGGACTTGGCCTTTCCCAAGACAACCCTGTATTTCAGCAAGCTTTCCAATTATTGACTGAGCGTCATCAATCTGTTTTAAAAATGAATCCCTCATCCAAAGAAGAAGTGTCCAAGACTTTATCAATAGTTAGAGCATTTAAGTATTATTGGTTTTGGTGGTAAGTTCTAAATCCATCTTTTTATACTGCAATAAACTTACTTGAAAATTGGAGGTGTTGATCTGTTTTGTGTATAACACATTTAAAACCGGTTAATTAAGATTTGACAAAATGAATTTTTTGGCAAATATCAAGACTACTTATTTTGTAAGTGTATGCGTCTGGAGAGTGCGAATTAATATGAGAAATATTGTGCGTAAACTAGGACTTGTAATAAATAGTCTGCAAGACAACTATAAACAAAAGTAATCTAGTTGAATCTGTTTGATGTTGAAAAACATACTTAAAATTTAGAGTTTTTGAAGAATTTTATGAGCTTAGATTCTGCTTTTTACATAATCTTTGTTCATTGTTTTCATATTAACTTGTTAAACAAATCAATATGATGATGTCTTGAATTTCCTAGAAATTATTTAACATGTGTATTTCATTAATTAGTGAACGTCTTCTTTTAAAAAAAAGCCGTTTGTAATTTTAGTTGCTGGTAAAGAAAACTGTAAATTTAGAACATATATAAGCGAACAATGTTGTTTTCGATTTGATCCTCATCAGGCTTTACTCTAATATGCAGTGTATTAGAGTAAAGCCTAATGAGGATCTAATCGAAAACAATATTATTCGCTTATATATTTTGCTCTAAAGAAAACTGTGTTGAAAAGTTGTCTACAGGTTTTGTCTTTGATCATTATCTAGTCTGTTTCTTACTAGAGTAGAATATATTTTGGAAACTCAGTATTGTGATTGTTTCAATGTTTATAGTTTACAACTTTTAAAAGTTTGCAGTTGTACCACCAATTCACATATAGACACATACATTACAGTATGTTGTGAAAGAGTTTAATGAACGAGTTCTATGTTGTTGAAATGAATGTAAGGAACCCCGATCGATAGATGAACGCAGTAATATGATATGGCGAAGTGACGGGAGGTTTCAAAATCTGATCATTGACTCAAATTACCTCACTATGGTGGGACAAACATGCATTGGTTACAGCTAGTGGAAACCAACAGGAAAATTTAAGCAGTGATAATAATAATAAGTAGGGATCTACCACCTTGTCACTACTGAAAAGTTTGGATCTAGAGAGAGATAGACACTCGATGCTTTTATTTTTTTATAATCGTCTAAGCCATCCTAGTCTGTTACAAAATCTAATGTTCTAGCGGAATTAATTTCCACAGCTTGTTTAAGCGGGAACTAATTAGATCAACTTTTATGCATAAACTTGTTCAGCCCCCTGAATTTTCTTATTTTTTAGTAAATGAGTTCAGCCTATATTTTGTCTTATCTATTGGTTTATGATAAAGTATGGCCTTCATTTTTATTTATCACCTCGTTAACCAGTGAGATTTTATGTCAAAATTCGTTGACCAAAATCGATAACTTATACTAATATGTGAGACTGAAATTCTCTCTAATTAGGAAGGATAATTTTTTTGATTTTAAAATAATTATCAAGCAACGTAGATGACTAGAATCTGACTAACTCTATGCTAATTTTATGGTTATACAAATACGGTTTTTAAGTCAATTAATCCTTTCTAACTAGTATGATGTAAGCATACTCCCTTACTAAGCTGTAAGAGTGTTTAAAGAATTAATGTAGTTGAACACGTATGCTTGGTTAAAACCAGGCACTAGACTATTTCAGTTTGATGTGCTACATTTGCAAACAAATGTTATTCATGAGAATTCTTATGGTATACTCTGTTTAGTAAATTCGATCGACCGCGAAAAAATTAAGTTTTACAAAACTAAATAAAACAAGTCTTATTTCTTAAATCACAAGACCCTGTTCGTTAGATCTATTTTTTATGTTAGAACTATCATTCATTTATGTATAGACCTGAACTTAAATACTGTTATAACATTGGATTTATTGTGGAAATTAAAATATAAGGTAACTTTTTCTTTATTGGAAGGAACAGACTATCTGGTACTTCAAAGTTTACAGTTGAGTATTGCATATGATTGTTTTTATGTGCTTTTGTTCCGATGAAATCTTTATAGTTTATTTTATACGAAATGAAGTCAGGCCTTGCAACACTGTGATATTGTAGGTTACTTGGTATTTACTAATTCACAATTTAATATAACTTATTGATAATTTCAGATTCTTTTATGCATGTTTCATAATTTCTTGGTAAATTTAAAGCGGATTTCTGCTACTTTTTTTCGTTTTCTTATTTTCCATGCTATAGTAACAGTCACATTGCTGCTTCTCAATTATTATGGGCCATTCCGACAGGATTTCAAGCTGTCACATGTTTGGCTATTGAGGTGCCATATACCGTATCTTCAGCTTTTAAAAACGTCCCAACAGATGATTCGACGGATACTGTAAGTACAGACAATCAGGAGGATTTAGCTAATGATTCACTTTATTTATATCATAATCGTTATCGCAAACGATATCTAGCTTCAACTAGTGATGGTCGAGTTCTTCTTTTGGATGCTAATTCAGGCTATGAAGTTGCATTGCATCAAGTAAGTAAACTAGTTTAAGTGTCGATTTAAATAATAATAATAATAAATAAATAAATAAATAAATAACCTGTAGCCCAAGAAGAGCTCACTAACAGTAGGTAGATAATAATAATAATAATCGGATTTTCAACTTACTTTGGTTTCTTGGAGATAGGTGTACTTCTTGGCTCTCTACACTTTGTATGTGCTTTCTTATGATGACTTATTGCATTTCTTCCTCAAGAAGTCTTATGATAATATTTGGATTTATAAAAGGAATCTAAGCGAGTATACTATATTAATAAAATTTCATAATTCCTTACGCATCCCAATTTTTTAAATACTTTTAAAAAGTTTCCAAAGATGTAAATTTAGAATCATTGCTCAGATGGCAGTTGTTTTGTATTTAATAGTGTAATACCACTTCTATATACCTTATAACTAACTATGCAAGGAGATTGATGTAGTCGTAACTTTAATGGATCCACTTAAGTTTTGAATTTGTATGTACGTCTATTGTTTGTCTATATTGTTTACATTGCAAATTAAAATTTAAACTTCATGTAACTTATTTACCAACTACAAGTTTATGTACTGGTCTCTATACCATACTGTTTGTGTAAAAATTATTGATAATATCATGGTGCCCATATCGAATTCGGAGAAGCGGATTTCGAATTCATGACTTAATGTTTGGAAGGGATCGCTCCGTTAAACACTATGCCAAGCAAGTCAATTCGTAGTTTGGGCATGATTTTGTAACATAACTTATTTTTCATCATTTCAGTATAACACCTTAGCATATAAATTTAAACATTGTTTTGTGACTAAACAACGGATTTCTCACATCGTATTTCCTTTAGTTAGGAATAGACTTTTAGAATGATATTTACAAAGTATTACTCTTGATATTTTCGTGTGCTTTTTTAATGTTTCTATTACTTTCCATTTCATATATGCAGTTCCAATTACCTCTTCACCTTTATCTCTGTTGTTTCTCTTCGTATTCTTTCTTTTCTTTGTTTAGGTATATTCACCTGAAATTGAAGTGAAATTTCTGAGCTTCTTATCGAATAATACAGAATGTTTAACCTGTGGATCCAATGGTAGTTTAGTGTAGGTTTGGTGTTTTCCTCTTACACTGTATTAATGAATTTCAACTGTATTAATATTTCAGCATTAATGCAAATTTTTCGCTTGGATTATCTTTCTTTAAAAGACAAATGAACACATCAGATACTCTTCATTTATATAAATGTAATGACTGATCGGAATTATTATTTATCTCCATGAATTTTTCTGCTTCATACTCATTGATAATGATTCCCGTTATTGTTTGTTTGATTACATCATTATCTATCTGTACCAGAAGTAATAAATTCATCATGTTAGGAAATAGTTTCCATTAGGTTATCTTGATCACTATACTATGATTTATGGTGTCTGGTCAATGACTGGATCCAGATCGTATCATATCGTCTAAATTATGTTCGTTTACGAAAAAGACTTCAATTAACTCGCTATATTGCGAGATCATTTCCCAGAGTTTATGGTGGATAACTGTCTCACACCCGACATAGTTATACTCTACTGGTCTCAACTTCTCGCCACCTTTTCAGAAATTGCATCTTAAAGTTCATAACTAGTGAGCGCGTGATAATATTAGTGATATAAGGGTGTTCATATATATTGATGCCAACCCACTTATGGTGGTTTGCTAGGCAACACACATGATAATTACATATTACAAATTCAAAGTATTTTTGGAAATAATTCACTTTCTTCTATCCGTAAATTACTTAAGTATGATTGTCAAGTTTTACTTAACACTAGCATAATTAGCATCATAGTCATAGGTTTATTTCTTAACATTGAGAAAAATTATTTCTCTGCATAAATTTCATAATTTTTAGTTGTTTAGTGCTTTCGTATTTTGAATTTTTTTCCATTTTAGCTTTATCTATTATTATTTATTTATTACTGGTCTTATTCTTATCATTATATAGAATTTCAACACTTCCTATTGCTGAGCAAATTTCAGGTGAAGAATTTTATCCATACGATAAAATTGTTTCAAACCATGAAAATGGTACATTTCATTTCGACTATTATGGAAATCATAGAGATAGTTGTAATTTAGATGCTATTGGCAGTGATGATGATGATGATGTTAGCATCAATAATGGCTTTATTAATTCGAAACACAGCAGTCAACATTCAACAAGAGAAAATATCAACATCTATTTGGAATCAAATGACTCGGAAGTATCTACTGAAGGGACAATTAGACGTCGAAAGCGTTCAACTATTGTTTCACCAGTTTATGATTCTTCACCTATCGATGTCCCAACACCTACTGTATTAGCTGACTTACCTCGATTAACTGAGTTGGCTCGTGTTGATAATGCACAATCTACAACATTACCTATAACTTCTCAGGTTTGTTGTTTTATTTGTTTATCTTGTTATTGTTTTCAGAATGTTCATTGTCATAGTATTTCCCGAAGCTTATGTAAATAAAATTTTCAGTCATTCATGTTAAATTAAAACGTTTAGATATCAAATTTGATTTTATTTACTTATTACTCACTGGTTGATAGGGTTTCCTTGTTTTGCTGAATGATTCCAAACTACGCAGATGAATTATTTTAAAAAATATCCTATTATTACTCTTACTTCACTGTGTGTCCATTAGTAATCGAGTTTTGAGGTGATAATTGACGACATAAAATTTAATTTATGTTGCATTATTTTTTCTCTGGAATTGCAAATCTACAAAAACGAAAGGAAACAGAAAAAGTTCGTTTTTCTTTCTTTTGAATTTTTACAGAAATATTGGCATTTTATGTTGTTAAAATATATATTGATTCAGAATCACAGGACGTTATTTGTCGATTATTTTTGTTGTTATTTTTCCATAGTTTATGTGTTACTATGATACTCAATAGTATTGAAATGAGTGTTTAAGTTAAAGTTCAGGCAAATTTTTTATATTTCAGTTACTTAGCAACATGTTGGTTGTTTAAACCTCTGTAATTATAATTTATTAACTTGACGTAAATAAAATAGCGTGTATAATATTTATCTTGTAAGAATATTAGTTGTATGATTATTCATTATAAACTAGGTTCAGTTTATCATAATTCATCATTCAGTTTAGATTATGATTCTTGTAACTCATCTCTGTTTGTTGACATGATGTACTGTGTTGATTTTTCTAAAACAACCTATAACATTCTAACTCAGTTAATTGTTCTTGTTAAACAAATATTTTTATTCCAGTTAGTAATTAACGATCATAATAAACAATTAAACTAAATTAAGTCATTGAGGTTATTGAAAAATAATAATCATATTCACTTTAATTCTGATAACTTTGCTATTGAACTGTTATTAGTTGAATGCTTTCATGTGATTGTATGGGCAGTTTAATTAAATTGTTGAATAATTAATAATACAAAATTTTACTATTTCACTGTAGGCTAACGTTGCTTACGAGACTCTAAATTAACTGACTACTGAACTGAATGACTAACAAAAACTGGAGCACTTAATTATAACTTTTTGTGAAATGTTGTTTTTGCACTGTTGGCGATTCCCGAATCGGGGAAAAATGGCTGTTTAGTGCTCTCTGGCTATCAGTAATTTTCCTGTTAACTATAGTTCGTGACTGAAAGTGCCTTCAAAACACACGAACATTTTGATGGAAAAAAAATAAGACAAAAAATCGATGAAAAAACAACTATATAGGATTCAGTGGTCTTTGAAACTCATCGATTCTAGGATATAGGACATAGGTTAATATTTTGTTCATTTTGACACGGATTGAACAATTAAAAATATTAACTAAGAAGATGCTTATTTGTCCATGATAACAAGGTGGTAAGCTCTAGGAATTATTTATGGACTATTATTACATATATTCCTATTGGATAGCTATTAAGCAACTATATTTTATGCATATTCATATTTCCTTTCATCATAAGCTTTCTTTTGATCTATAGACTACTTTTATTCGATTTACTATTCCTAATTTACTAACGACATTCTCCCACATTCACAGCCACTTCTGCCTTGATCTTGTGTAATTGTTCTTTTCTATTTTGTTGTATGATGCGGTCTGATTTGCTTGTATGTAAACTGCGTATGTGTGAAATACATGATTCATACAGTGGGAGCTGAGATTTGTGTTCTGGACTCGAACGGACAGGGTTGGGTGAGAAGAACCAATAAAGACTCAGAGTTGACTCCAGGCTGTTCATACTGGTTTATGCTTCATTAGTTTGACACAGTGTCAGGGTCATATAAGTCGTGTTCTGATTAGCGATCGTATCACGTGATAATTAAGCGGAGTAAAGTCATAATAATATTTGAGGCATCATTGAAATGTCTATTTTATGGGAAGATAACTTTCGATCATTGATTGTCAAGTGAACGGAAGTACAATCAATGGATAAAATTAATATGGTCCGATGTAGATACCAAAACATGTTATAACACTATAAGTTCCAGCATGTTGATCTAGAATAATGAAGAAAAAAGGTTTTCTTTCGAATATTCAAATATCATTCTCAAGTATTCCTATCATTAATTGATTTACGCATGCACTTTTACTGCAAAGTTATTAACGATTTCTTTCTTTCGTAATGAAAGTTGAAGTTACCGTATTTTATCTGTTTCTGTGTTCTTCCGTGAACTTTTTTGTGTAATTTAGATTAGAGTAAACCAGTTTAATAATTGAGTTTCTGAATACTTCCTGCAGTTATTCAAATTTTTTATCAGATTAAACTAATAGATATATTTTACCAGTGAATAACCTTAGTGACTGTATGTGCTATTATAAATTGTGTATATGTTTTGTTTGTTTGTTGATTTATTTAGGCCAATCAAATTTCTTCTGAGTCAACATATCAACTTCAGTGTATAGCCGCAAATTCTTCCTTAGACCTTTTGATTATGACCGGTGAAGGTTGTCTTGATTCTGTGTCACATCGTGTAGATGGAATTGAATCAAGTACCTACATAAAAACTACACCAAAACTACCAAATGTCTATCACTTGAAACGTGGAAGTGGTGGTAAATTACGACTTGATTGTTCCAGAGAATTAAAGCTCCCCTGTCTTCCTTCAGACCACTGGTATCCACAGTTATGTACTGATTCTAATTCAAAAGTACATCTCGCTTCGGTTTCAGAAGATGGAAATATTATTGCTGTTTGTTTATCAGATGGATTTATATGGTTTTACAATCTGGAAATAATCTGTTGGATTTCCTGTATTTCGACCAAATTATCTATAGACTTTGTCACAAAATTCTTATCTCAAAGATTTTCAATTGATGTATTTGAAGAATATGATCGGTTGCAGGTAAATAGATTAATGGTCAACTATTTAATTTATTTCTGGTTTTTGCTTTGTAACATGTGGATGTTTACATATTTCAAATCTCTACATTCCGAACACTTACTGAGAGACGGAATGAGATTGTTAATGAGTTTAGTTAATCACATTGATCCATTGATGTATAAAAGTCATATGTTTATTCATTCTTACAATTTACAAATAAGATTTTGGGTATACTGGATTAACTGAAGATTTCAATGTCCCTTGTATACCTTTCAAGACAGGTTGATTTAATGGAGAATATTATTTCTTAAAGATCTCTGTTTCTTCATTTTTAAAAAAACTTAAATGATATTGTGATCAAGGTGCTAATTGATCGAAGCGCAAGTAACCTATGAAATTAAATACTAGAATTTAGTAAGTAGAGGTATATAATGAATAATTTGCTCAATTATAGCCAATTCTGAGTCATCGTCTAACGTGTCCAACCACCGTTAACGGTTATTGTGTGGTCCCTGTTTAGATAGTTTGTATCTACCAACATGAATTAGTTTAACAGTTAATCTCGCGTACTGGTATCTTGTCTTGGTTCATCCATTTTCAGCACTTTAAGCAGAATTAGTGTGTGTTGTCCATTTGACACTTATTTCATTTTTTCCATTCTAATCAAATACTTTCTGCTACTGTCTGGGAAGCAACTAATTACCTACTTCTTTTTCCTTAAAGATCATTTAAATAAATATTTATATTTATCATCTTGTTATCATAGTTGTTTGATGCGAACACAGTAGAAGTTGGAGTTGGACCAGCTGCATCTTGCGTTATATTTTTACCATCTTTTACAAATCATGGTAACCCAAACGATATGAATAATGCACCAATATTTTTTGCTGCATCTTTATCTACTCAAGTTTTGGTGAGTCTAGTATCTGAAAACTTGATGTTTATTTTTCCTGTATGTGAATGGTACTTAATCATTCCTGCTGTGAAGCGTCATCAGATTTCGATTGTTTCCTGCATCTCTTATTGACGTTGTAGCAGATAAACTTTTTATCTAGAGGGGAGAGTGGTTAACATAGTATCTGAAGCTGTTTTGATGGATGTTGTATCACGAATGGTATGAATTAAAACAAAGTGGATATCCTATTGTTAGCATTTCTGTCTACAAAGCGTATTTTAGTTCAGGGTTTCTTGTTTAAATGTCGTAATTTTAAGTTAATAAGCTTGTAAGTGATTTTGCAGACAGATATTTTTTTTATCAGAATAGGGGGGGGGTCGGGAGATTGTAGTAATTTAATAGTTGAATTCATGAGACATCTAAAGATATTATTTTTAAAAAATTTTTAAATAATGTTTCCTTCTGGTGTTGCTGTTACACTGGTTTATTTTACTCTAAAGAAATATTGTGTTAGAAAACATACATAGTGAGACATTTGTGAAACTTTCCACGTTATTCATCTGAATTTGAAGTTCTGTACTTCAGACTTTTAATTACTAGTATTGGCTTCCATTTTATTCTAGATCAGCTGTTGATTATCGTTATCTCTTAAACACTACATATTAGATGTAACTCTCACCTCATGAGTTACTGTGGACTTGATTAAGGAATTTCGAAAACTGTTATGTTAGATTGTTCACTTGATTTTCATACATTTTTGTTACACTCATTAAATGTCTGCTTTTTTTCCCTCAGATTTGGTGCTTGCCTAATACAGAGTTTCAATTTTCTGAATCAAGAATATTGGAAAACGAGACATTGTGTCATAATAGCTTCCCTCGCTTACATTTGTTGTGTTCATGTGCGTCTACAGTATTGTCGATGGATGCACGTATTATTGAAGGCCAATGCATTTTAGCTGGTGGAACCGCTAGTGGACGTGTTCTTGTACGTTTTTTTGTCGTAATTTCATTATAATAACTGATATACTAAATATTTGTATCGTTTTAACCGATTATGTCACTTCATTATTACTCTTGTTTTAGATATGGCGTGTTCGTGACGGTTGTAAATTAGTAGAATTGAGTGTGCATGCTTCCTGGGTCACAGCTATACGTTTACTTCCAGATGATTTCAAACAATTTTCTGATGGAGATTATTTTGATTTTCATGTCAATAAAAGTTGTTTACCTATTGGATTGCTTACAGCATCTGTTGATGGTGTAATAAAACGTTGGGATGTTGGTGCCGCTTGTTTGCCGACTCCTACAACTCCAACTCCAACTGGTCCTGTCTGGCCGTATCCTTTTGGCTCCGGTTTATCATCTCAGAGGCATTCAAATTCTTCAAATATACAAAATCCAATTGCTGTACACGGGCTTTGGACCCAAGTGTTTTCTGTTTGGTTTGGTGAATATGGTTCGTTATTAGTTGTCGGACGTCGTCGACATTCTGCTGATTTGCAGGTGATATTCCCTTTACATTCCTAATCCATAAATTTGTATCACCCAATTTTGTCATATTTAGTCACCATTTCCTTTGTATTTGTATACATTATCATTAATATATATATATATTATATATCAGTCAGTCAGTCAGCTACAACGTAGAACCATGCACATAAGTGCATCGGTCCAGGTTGCCATACCGCATCAGCACAACAAGATGAACACCGGATTCATAACAGTGGTTAGGTAAAAGGTGGTAATATATAAGAGAAAGATTGCATATAGAGATATAGTACAAGAAGAAAGAATTGGTTAGTAGAAAGAAAGATATGAAGCGCTTTTAATCTCTTAGTTTAAGGGAAGACAGGGAGTGTATACACCGACGCCATTGTGATCGATTCTGAGCCATGTCACCAAGAGTCTCCAACCATTGGTTACGATAGTCACGCGGACCCCAACCAAGTAGTCTGCATCTACCAACATGGCTCAGACTAGAAGTTAGTGACTTCAAGCACTGATGCCACGTTTTGGTTTGGCCGCCCCTAACTTTCTTCCAACCATCCCCAACACCGGATAGCATTGCACGTCGTGGTAATCGGTGTTCAGGCATACGTAACACGTGGCCCAACCATCTCAGTCGATGAAGATTCATAACCTCATCAACTGATTTACCATCCTTTCCTAATACCCTGCGTCTAACCTCACTATTACTTACCCGATTATCCCAGCAGACGCCAGCAATATTTCTAAGGCATCTGTGGTCAAATACTAGTAGCTTACGAGTGTCTTCTACTCTTAATGGCCATGTTTCGCTGCCGTAAAGTAAAACAGAACGGACTGCCGCGCAGTATACTCGTCCTTTTATTGATAGACGGATATCTCGCCTTCGCCAAAGGTGACGTAAGTTGGCAAAAGCCAAACGAGCTTTTCGAATCCGTGCTGAGATTTCGTCCGATACCAACCCATTAGGGCTGATCAGACTTCCAAGATAAGTGAAGTTGTCAACGCGTTCGACTACTTCACTCCCTATCCTTAGTTCAGGTGTTAACGCAGACCAGTCCTGAAGCAACAACTTGCATTTCGAGGGAGAGAAGCGCATTCCAAACATCCTGGCATTGTTGCTCAGTGCTACCAGAAGACTCTGCATTTTGTCAGCGTCTTCACCAAACAGGACTATGTCATCTGCGTATTCTAAGTCGATAAGTGGACCTCCTGGAAAGAGATCAATACCCGAGAACTCAGTCGACGAGAAAGTTATTTCCATCAGTAGGTCTATGATGAAGTTAAACAAAAATGGGGAAAGTGGACATCCTTGACGGACACCACTTGAGGTTGCAAAAGTAGATGACAGTTCGCCATAAGCTCTCACTCGACTAGTAGTGTTCGAGTAAAGAGCCTTCACAAGGTTTATGTACTTCTGAGGTACGCCTTTCAATGACAGACACTGCCACAGAACCTCGCGGTCTACCGAGTCAAATGCTGCTTTTAAGTCAAGAAAGACCACCATCGTCGGACGCCGATAAGTATGCCTGTGTTCTAGAACCTGACGAATGGTGAATATGTGGTCGATGCAGCCACGACCAGGTCTGAAGCCAGCTTGGTTTTCTCGTGTTTGCAGTTCACGAGTCTTAGTTAGGCGTCTGATAATTATCGAGGCTAGTATTTTAGATATTATATTAGTTAAACTAATCCCTCTGTGGTTGTCACAGGATGATTTTGACCCTTTCTTATATATTGGGACGATAAGTGATTGTGACCAGTCAGATGGAATAACGTCTAACTCCCAGATCTTAGCTAAAATATTAGTCAACCTAATCGCTAAAATTGGACCACCATCCTTAAAGACTTCTGGAACCAGTCCATCTGGACCAGCTGCCCTTCCTCGTTTCAGATTATCTATAGCCTTTTGAACTTCAGCAAGAGTTGGGGGACCTACTTCAATGTTCCATTCACGCTGTCTGGGAATGGAGGGTAGTTGTAGAGTCGCTGAAGGCCAGCTGAACTGTTCCCTAAAGTGTTCCGCCCATCGTTCTAAACGTCTGGACTGGGAATAGATGAGAGTATCGTCTTTTTCCGATATAATCTCACTTACACTTGACTTATTAATTCCAGTTTCTTTTATTAGTCTGTAAAGTTGTCTTGTGTTCCCTATAGTCGCCGCCTTTTCCATCTCTTTTGCTTTCGTTGCCCACCACTGCTCACGGTCGTTTCTTAAACTTTTTCTTAACCTAGATCTGATTTGTTGTCGCTCTTCATCATGTTCGGAACCTGATGGGACGAATTTGCGAGAATCCATCAGTGTGATAGACTTTGAAGAAATCCACTGGTTCTTTGAAACTCTGTGGTTTAAGTTGCTAATAGATGTCACTGCTGCTTCCACAGCTGCTTGTATGTCTTTCCAAGCAACATCTGGGTCAGCCTCGTGTTCAGAACTACCTAAGTGTGAACTCAGTTGTTCTTGGAACCTATTTTTGGTTTTCTCGTTACTCAATTCAGTTCTAATTGGTCTTTTTAATGTGGCTTTTTTGCGTCCGGTGAGGCGCAAGCAGATGCGTGCCCGTATTAGGGCATGGTCGGAGTCCAAGCAGGTACTCCAGAATGAGCGACAATCTTCTACCGACCCTCTCCAACGATGACTGATGGCAATATGGTCTATTTGAGTCCATCGTTGGTTTGGTGTAGGGGGTCGCCATGTTAGACGATGTCTCTCCTTATGCTTAAAATTTGTGTTTGCTAAAAATAAGCGATTGTCTGAGCACAGTTGCAGCAGACGATCACCATTATCTGTTCGCTGTGCCGGAATGCTAAAATATCCACCTAAATGCCTTTCTGTTTGGTTTAAGCTACCTATCTGCGCATTAAAGTCACCCCCTACGAGTACTATGTCTGAGCGTTTAGCTTTCTGAAGAAGTTCAGAAAGCTTCCTGTAAAATTCATCCTTCACTTCATCGGAGCTGCAGTCAGTGGGAGCGTAGGCAGAAACGACAAAAAGGCAACGACGTGTGTCCCTATCCTTCCGAGTTCTTACGGAGCCGTTTAGCCGAACAGCACATAGACGACTGTTGATGGGGATCCACTCTAGCAGTGCTTGTTCCGCCCTCATGCTTAGTGCTATGCCTACACCTGCCAGTCCACGAGAACTGGCCATCGGGTCACCAGATACACGTAGGGTGTATCTCGTTGGCTCTCCGTTTTGCCGAGGTGAGGTCAAGTGAATGACCACACTGGAATCCTGTATGCGTGTTTCGGAGACACAGCATACATCGATGGAAAGAGACTCTAGGGTTTTAGCCAAGGAAGCCTGCTGACCGATTTGACATAGAGTGCGTACGTTGAAAGCTCCAATGTGTAGTTTGGAGCGAGGTTTCAGTAGACCTGGGACAGAGTTTTGAGCACTAGAATCGTTGGCTATGGTGACACTTGAGGAAGAAGCCGAAGGAGGAAGTTTAGGGTTGAAAGTCGATGTAGGAGGAATAATAGGAATTGAAGAGGAAGGTTGATTATGAATACAGTGGTCTTGGGTGCTGTTAGAGGTATGAGGGCGGTTATCACTTCCCGGTTGCCCACACCGTGGAAGGGTTCTTCTGGAGGTACCTGAAAAGGAAATTGGATTAGAGGCGGTCTCGGCGACCTGAGAGCGTGACCGCAGTGCCCAAGGGACAACTGCTTGAGGCCGGTCGCGCACGGCCTTTCCGTGGAAGGTTTTTGACATGTTAGCTCCGTTCTTCAAAGGGCCTTACCGCCGGAGACGGAAATCCGTGAGGTAAGGTGAGGTGTGCATTTTTAGGGTCGACCTTTTCTAACCCCACCCCTCCTTGTGGGAAGGCAGCATCGCTGTTATGCTGGTTGTCTGAAGGAAACGCCTTACTGCTGTCACACCTATGTACAGTCAGCAGTAGAACTTCGCCTTCGGACCTTCGTTTTGTTGCTCTTAGTCTTACCGCTCTTCAACCGACCTGTCTGACATGGTAGGACCTTGAGGAACGGTTGTTCCAGCCAGTATAGCTCGGTTGCTTCATCACGATAGGCAAGCCCGACCACCACGTCAAGGTAGCAACAACGGTCGGGATATATATATATATATATATATATATATATATATATAATATATATATATGACATGCGGCATACACTTCGGACTTAAAATTTTGAGTGAACATTCTTATTTACTTCGTACCAACTAGATATAATTTGTTTATGTTTCCTTTCTTAGATAATATTTATTATAAATATGACATAAATTATTCGTCTAAACACTCATGTCCTAACAATTTCAGGTGTGACAGATGGCGATGCCATTCGATTTTCTAGCTGTAGTTAAGCTGCAATTTGAAATTTTTTATCTAATGGTTAGCTTTGGTGTGGCGAGTTTTCCTGTACCGTGTGGTACCTGGACTTATATGTTTGAAACGATGAAACTGTTATATGAGGTATATATTTATATATACAGTGGTGTTAGTATTAAAACATCCGGTTGAATTACCTAGATACTGCTAAGCTGATAAGATGCTCAGATCCCACTAGAAACAATGCTTACTAGTGCCTTTTATTTAATTTAATACCCATATGGCCTTTACCTTTTTCTAATTGGTTATATCGTTAGCTTCAGTCCGCTAAACTTTTATATTCTTAAATGTTATGTTTTTGTTAATGTATGCACGGAGATGTACCATTTCTTTTTGTTATACTTGTTCTAACTCTAATATCAAGTTTTCGTACAGTTCCTCTTTCTGTTTTGATGGTTGTGTTAAAGTGTTATGTACTAGTTACAGTTATCGACAAACCAGTCGTATTAGAGTAGCTCATTGGTTCCGAATTCCACAAGTATTGCAGGCCTGTATTGAACTGCACCCGGGCAGTATCACAGCCCTCACACATATCGGATGAGATTTGTGTGGCGCATATTATTGAACCTCATATGTCAAGACATAATAGTTACATTAGTCTATTTTAGTATCTGTTAAAACCGAAAGGTTTTTATAATGAATTAGTTTCATTATTAACTATCGCTATGGTTCCAGTTTATTTTTTTTGCTAAAATTTTATAAATTAGATGATTGTTATAATATTCAACTGAGTCTTCAAATTTATTTGAATCTCATAGTGTGAATCAATATTTTGTTTTCATTCTTAATATTTTTGCAAATTTTATCCGATTTCATACAATTTGTTAATTTCAATTACTCAAAAGTTTTGTGTTGTTGTGTTTATCATGATTATGTCAGTGAATGAAGTTATAATTGAGTTTAGATATTTCTATTTATCAATTTGTAATTGTCTATTACAATTTTACTGAATTTTTGGCATTCTTCAACTTTCATTAATTATCAGTATTGAAATCATGAGCCAGTTGAAGCTAGACCACCATTGAAAACCTGGAAGCACTGGACGGCCGTTTCATCCTAATATGGGACTCCTCAGCAGTGCGCATCTACGATCCCGCACCCCGCAGGATTCGAACTCCTGATAATTATCAGCATTGTTTAAAATTTTAGGCATATATATCTATGTGTACTTGTAGATGCGCATTAAATAGAATGGTTTGATTGATTTATTTAAATGCTTATTTACTCGACTAGTGAGTTATTAATTCATTTGCATATCCAGTTAATATTCATACATGGAGTGTGCTTCTCATCTTCTATAAAATTGTTTCTGATTATGTTGGATTGAATCATATTCGTTATTTTAGCTCTACATTAAGTAGTAAAATTAAACCGATTAGATCAATTGTATCTTTTATTAACTTGTTTGTTCTATTTATCGCCAATCGATGATACATGAAGTAAATCTTTTCTAGTAATATTATGTCGTTATTATTTTTCTTCTTAAAAAATTTTTAGTTTCTATTTCGACCAAAACAATTGAACAATAATGGTAATAATAATAATGAAACTTGTTCATTCCAAGAGATTACTATTCGACCTAGTCAGTCATCCTACTGGAATCCACAAGTTCAGCATACATATATAGAAGTTGATTCCTGTGAATCTATTGATCATCAAAATCATAAGAATTCATTGGAAAACAATCATGAACCTAGTTCATCAATAGAGAGTTCAAAGAAACCACTATCTTTTAAACATTGGATATTGTCTACAGGATTATCAAGTTCAATGTATGGAGTTGCCACTGCTGTATCATTTTGGAATGATGGTAATTGGGTAGCTATTGGCTTTAATACAGGGAATGTTATTGTAAGTAATTATTATTATTATCATTATTACTATGTAGGATAATCTTTAAAATAATCTAACTATGAAATAAAATTTACTCATCTTTTTATTAACATTTATCGTAGTTGCGAGTGTTAAAAATTGTAAAGAAATCGTTATAATTCACATCAATTCTTCAATGTTCTAGATATTGTAGAATTTATAATGTTTTACTTTTCGTAATTATACGAGTTTCAACTTTAAAAAAAATCTATTTGAGATTATTTAAATGGTAACTTACTACTTTGTGGATTTCTCATTGTATTTCGTAGTGATTTTTTTTATTATTCCACTCCATTTTAGAGCTGTTCGTACGAATATTAGTGAGCATATGATTGGACATCATTCAGTCGATATTAACATAGATCTACTTTGCAATTTAATTAGAATAATTCTAAACAATCATAGTGATATTAGACGGCATCGAAATTATCCGTCTAACGAAATAAACGATCATTTGTAGCAATACAAAATAATCGTTTATAATTAAATGTCATTAGATTATTAAAATAATTCATTGTAAAGACTAATACTTGAACGAAGAATATTGTTTTCGATAAATTCTCTTCGGGTTCTACAATTATATAACCAAATTACTAGTCCGAAAAATGACCAGGTCAAGGTCAAAGTACATCGTTTAAAGCATGTGAATTTAGGATTGTCAACTAAAATTGTTAATGTTGATATGACTCACATGGAATGTTAACTAAAATTAACTTAGCTGATCTAAGTGAAAATTTTGAGATCCATTATCAGAATAAATGTGGGTCAGATAGGACGAGAGAATGTTTAATATTTAATAGAAGACTGTATTGTATAACAAATTATTTGTAAGATGTAATATGGAGGGATGAATGCGAAGTGAATGAATCATATATTGGGGAGATTAATAATGATGTTTAACCAATGGTAATGATAATAATAGCACAAAGGTTTGTTAATCAAGATAGCAGAGACAATTACATTTGACTACGAAATTTCGTAATTACAATAGTTAAATTACGTCATTCAGTTGGCTTTGAGGTTGACCAGGGGAGGAGGAGCGGCTTAAGATATTTCTTTTGTACGCATAGCTTCGGTCTCTTCATCCGGATGGATATAGCTTCAGCCGTTTGAATGACTTAAGTTTCAAAAGCTTTGTCAAAAAATTGCTGACCCTATAAATAATTGAAAAGGTTTGGTTTATGCTGGCATTATGACCAGCTTATGCTAAATGGGCCAATATCGAGCTGTTCACTTTCTTCACCAAACCTTTGCTTAGCCACGCTAGGTGTTCGCGAGCACAGAAATGTAAATTCCTAGAACTTCGACCAATATAACTTGCTCCACAGAAGCAGTCGAACTGATGAATACAAAACGAGGTGGTCATTCTAGGTAATTCATCTTTTAGCCTCGGTGTCACCATTGGGCGCGTAGAAAACACTAATCCTAGTTCTCCGGCGTTGAAAAAAAGTAAAAGTTGAATCAATGAATTACTTATTAAATTGTTGAAGATTCACTGATTTATCGAATTAATTGAATATATCTAATCTGCGATTAGATCACAACATTTGTAATTTTAATCTAAATTAATGACAGGAATTTTCTTCCAAAATATAATAAGTAGCTTTTTCTTCCACTTAATCTGTATCAAGTTACTAGAAATCCATTTATATTTATCACAATGACAGTATTCAAGGTGAATAGAACAAGTATAATACTTGCCTTTTTTGTTCATTTTTCTCTGAAAAACATTTTTGAAAATGTTAATAAAAGGTATACTCGCTTCATTTTGATGATTCACAATTATATGGGATAGTAAAACGTTATTACCTATTGGCTTCTGATCACAATTTAAATAAAACAAATAATGAAGAAAAAAAATACTCATCATCTTCTACACTACACGATCGTATTCTACATCTTCATACGTGGATACACGAAGATTGTACCGAGTCAATTGATTTAAAGGATTGTAAACTTTTAATTGTGGTTGGTGTCTATGAAAGTGGATGTGTAAAAGTAATGATAATTTTATCTTTGTTATTGTTTTCATTATTTTCTAAAACTTTTTAATATCCTTTATATTGTAGTGGATTCGCTTCGAGATAATTCCTTAGACTTTGTATATGAATCACACTGATAATCGTTATTAAATAAATTCAAACGGTGTATGAATTGAGAAGGCAACATGAAGTGCCGACAACAGCTTATTATCTAATAGCTCAGATCACTAAGCCGTAAGCAGCAGCACATCAAGTAAATTCGAGCAAAAATGTTAATACACGCGTGCAAGCGATTACAGAGGCGAATCAAGAGCGTATATATGTGGAAGTGATGTGAAGCGGAGATTGTCGTTGTAAAAGTGGAAAACGAAGCGAGGTTAAAAAGGCGAGTTAGCTAACTCAGTCCCATAAAGCGTGACTCAATAATATCACTTTCTTTATATAGTCTCTTATCAAGATATCTTGTAATGGAGATTACATTTTTGATTATTTAACTCTGTGTGAATGTAATTTTCCTAAGATTTGAATATTTCAATCCATACTTGTTGACTAATAATAAATTTATTGTATGAATAAAATGGTTAGTTTATTAAGAACCTTTTTCTACTGTTGACGAGATTATATTTTTGTATTAATATATAGGCTAGCTCGTGTTTATTATCATAGAAAACAATAGAATTTCATTTTATATTAATCTTACTGATAAAAATTAAAAAAAATCATTAATCGAATGTTACGAATTCGATCAGTTTTTTAAACTAACAGTTTACATAATGTAAAATTATGTAATAATCAAAATTATTATTTATTTGTTATTTATTTGAGGACATAAATATTAGTACAAAGGGGCACCGAATGCATATACACCACATAAGTCACTTGATTTGTGTGTGGGCTGTGATACAGCCCGGATGTCCATACCGAAGCAGTTGGTTTTCTTAAAGGGATACACCCGGAGCCGTCGACCTAAAGGTCTGATCCACAAGGCAATGGAGCAACGTCAGGAGATGCAGTCCCATGGTGGCCGGTGACTAATAAATGGTTCATACGCCTTTGTTCCTTCAGGATATACAATACAAAATATTTATGGTTAAACTAAAGATTTATAATTGTGATATTCTTTTTTCCAAATTTAGTGTTTAAATTTTATGTTTATCTTAATCTGAATACTTTAATTTATGTGTTCATTTCGAATATTCATTCAATTGTTATTTTACAGTACTTTATTTTAATTGTATATACCAATTATTCAATCTAAATAAGATATAAATCTGACAATCTGTCATAATATAAAAAATCTAATTGTTTACTTAATCAGTCATATGATAGGTCTTTTATTATTGAGTTATAAATCAATTCTCTTTTTATTTTACACTTCTTCACATAAATCAGGTGAACTGTTTTGTTGTTGACCGTTTTACAAATTTCAACGTTTAGTTTTATTCTAACATATGATTACATAATTGTTTTTGGTATTTAGTTTCTAGATAAACTTTTAAGTAACTATGTCATTTAATTATTGAACTTCAGTTCTTGTTCATTTTCTATTTTTGAACTTTTTCCATAAGGGTTGTCTAGTCTACTTCAATGATTTTCCCAGAAATCCATCTAACATAGTTATTTATTCATCAAGAAATGAATTTTTCGAGGTTTAGCGGAAAGTCATGATTTTCGGAGTTATATAGCATGCTACCATAAACCGACCGAACTTAGGAATGGAAACCACTGATTACTGAGTCATATGCTAAGTGTTATCATTCTTGTAGAGCTATCCAAAGATCCTGAGTTTCATCCCCTATCTGTTGAGGAGTGGGAACTACTGTTAAGTACTCAAACTATGGTGAAATGCGTATTTCCCTTTGGTTTCAAATAGTCAGATTTAGTCTATTTCCAAATAATATGAAGTCTATAAACGACCAAATTTATAAATGATTTGATAAATGCTTTTGTGTCATCCATCGCATCTGCTTGTATATAACGTAGCATGACGTTGTATCAATAAAAGATATCAAGACTCCTTAATCTATTTATTAACACTTATCGGTGTAATACTCTATTAACTTTTAGGAAGACATTATTTCTTCATGAGATTTGAGGCTCATATCGCTCAAAATCTTGTAGTCAAAGATCATATTAGTTATTCCGCTACATTATAGTTCATTGGGATAAAATTTAATCATTTAGATTTTAATAACATGATATTAGTGATCGTTACTATCACTAGACTATCCGAGTTTTACTTTGATTGTAAGTTTTTGTACTTTTCATAAAAAGTCTGTACTATTTAAATAACTATCAGTAATGAAAGCTCACTAAATATCTGGCATTATTTCCCTCTTGTTTGACAAAATTTATCCAAATTCCATAGGGAAGATAGAATAATGTTAAAGTCTGTTTTTAAAAAAAACAAATCATATGGAAGGAAATAGTGTTTCATTACATACAACAGGTTGCTAAACTATCCCGACACCAAAAAGCCTGTATTAGATTTTTTTTAAAACCATTTTAGGGTGCCTTTAAATTACATTTAACTTATTAAATACAAGGAAATTCTTACAGAAAATGGATGAAACTGAAATTTTTAAAATACATACACGTTTTACTTGACAATATGGAGATCGGTTTACTGCTTACAAATTGAATTTTTATTTTTAAAAGCAGTATGCAATTCAAAATAACAGTAATAATTAATGTATAGTTGCATCATGCATTTTGTCGTTAATGTTTTAGGTATGGTACCTCTCTGACGCTTGTCATAAAATATCGAATCCCACTATACCTTGTGTAAATGTTTACCCTACAGAATGTTTTCCAAAACATCACAGTGATATACAGTCTTTAAATGGTTCAGTTCATGATCAAAAAATAAAGTCAGATGTTCAAACAGGTTACATGAATGATGCTTTCCCAAACAACAATAATTCAGTTGTTACTTGGTCTATATGTCGTTTGATTGAACGTTCTCAGCATCCTTTCGTATGTGATTATCGGACACGAAGTCTTAAACGACGGTCGTCACTTGATAAGAAAGAAAATAAAATGCTAGTCTGGTTTACCTCTGGACGTGATGGTCGAGTTTTTGGTCGTGAATTATTTCTTCCAGGTGATAGTAGATCACTTACCGTCAATGAAGAAAACAAATCTGGTGTTGAGAGTGACCGATGGAAATTGGATTTAGATGCTCATACACCAATGACTATAACAAACGCTGATATTAGTCTAAGTGGCCACTGGCTTGTAACTGGATCAGCAGACAAAACTGCAAAAGTTAGTTTTTTTTAATCATTTGAGTTGCATATATTCTCTAAATTATTCTATCAGGTTCATTCAATTCATTTTTTATCATTTCATCCTTTCACTGATATCCTACTGTTTACCGAAAAACGGGGCGACAAAACTAATCTTCAATGGTTTTGATTAATAATACAAGATCACTTATTGTGTGATTGGTTTAAAGCTGACTTCTGTCATTTTAATCTTTGAAGCTGGCTAACGTCATCAGTAGACGATCATACCACTGTCTTGTTCCTGACTTCTTAAATCCTGTCAATCGTTTTTAGTAAACATCGTTCGTAAGCATGTCACAGTAACTTTTGCTTAAAACCGTTTGAGAAAATTTGTTAAAGAAAATGTCTTGTGTTTCATTTCCAAAATTCATTATAATTTTAAATGTTTTGTAATAAGTGAGAGATTTTTTAAAGATCTTGTGTATTCTGCCTACAGATTATTTGTATGATTTCTCTATAAATTTTTTGTTTTATCAAGGTATGGCTTTTACCTTCCGGCACACTGGCTTTTGACACAGGTATGCATCCAATGTGTGTCCGTTCTGTGGCTTTCCAACCAGTGATTGAATTAGATGATGAGCTAATTATGGTAACCGGTGACGATGAAGGTACTTTACGTGTTTGGCGATTGACAGCTCAAATGTAAGTTTTGTGTGGCTAAATTTTTCATCTTTACTATGGGGCTATGAGTTTTGATTTTTTGATTGAGATTTTAGTTATTAAAGTGAATGAATAGCATATATATTGATAAATGAAATACAATGCTATCCCACGGCCAATTAATTACTATTCATGAGATTGGATTATTTTTCTTAACCCACTAATGAACTGGTATCACTAGCCAAAAGAATATATTTTGTATCCAAGAAAATGACACGTTTATATGTGAAAAATTCACATACAGTAAATATATAGTTTTATGTTATAAACGGTTGGACAAAATTATCAATATTTCTTCCTGAACCAACGGAGTTAAAGAATCTAATTGATTGGATTGGCTGTCGTTTTTCGAGTTAGCGTTTTTTTAGCGAGTTAGTTTCCTACGGGATGGGGACGCTAACCCCATGCCCAACCCTCCTTTATCCGGGTTTGGGGCCAGCAGTAGCCCCCGGAGGGACTCCAGGCGGAGTTCGTTTTTCGAGTATATCATATATATCTTTACATCGTTTTAGGATTACACAATTAGAACTCTTAGATACAATCATAAATAAGTGATTATTTTATTTACCAATTATATTAATTTATAGACATTTCCAGTAAGGTCGTTTCTGTTGGTATGAATTCTGAATAACAAACCCTGTTGTTGATTCGCATAAAATTTTTAACAAATATTTTTGTTGCTGCTCAAATTGGCTTTGAACGATAATCTTTCAAATTGAACTTATTTTTACTTTTCACAATCTATAAAATCTAATTCTAAAGAGAAATTTCTTGATAGAAAAGGAATTTAATCTTAAGATAAAGATGACTTTTACCTTTAACATCGGTAATATATCCTAGATGTCTTTAAGGGACATTGTTTTTGTTGTACTTACTTACTTACTTACGCCTGTTACTCCTCGTGAAGGAGCATAGGCCACTCACCAGCATTCTCCATCCAACCCTGTCCTGGGCAATCCTTTCCAGCTCCTTCCACTTCCACTTATCCTTTTCATATCTGCTTCTATTATCCGATGTAATGTGTTCTTAGGCCTTCCTCTTTTTCGCTTCCCTTCAGGATTCCAAGTTAGGGCTTGTCTCGTGATGCAGTTTGGTGATTTGCGTAATGTATGTCCTACCCATTTCCATCGTCTTTTCCTAATTTCTTCTTCAGATGGAAGCTGATTTGTTCTCTCCCACAAAAGGCTGTTGCTGATGGTATCCGGCCAATGGATGTTGAGTATCTTGCGTAGACAGCTATTTATAAATACTTGTACCTTCTTGATGGTGGTTGTTGTAGTTCTCCAAGTACAGGCGGAGTTGTTTTTGTTGTAAGATACCGGTAATCGTTGTTTTAGTAATTGAAGATCCGGTAGTTCAATACCTTTTCTACCTACTCCTTGGTTCTGTTCGACAGCTGATATCTATTATTATTTAGAAAAATTGGTGATAGTTTATCGCATGCATATACTCATATTTATTTAGTTTTTCTGTTTTCTTTCGACCGTTGTTGCTACCTTGACGTGGTGGTCGGGCTTGCCTATCGTGATGAAGCAACCGAGCTATACTGGCTGGAACAACTGTTCCTCAAGGTCCTAATCATGTCAAACAGGTTGGTTGAAGAGCGGTATGACTAAAAGCAACAAACTCATGGTCCGATGGCGAAGTCGTACTGCTGACTGTACAGAGTTTTGATGGCAGTAAGGTGTTTCCTTCCGTGGCATCAATGCTTGAAGTCACTTACTTCTGGTCTGAGCCTTGTTGGTAGATGCAGACTACTTGCTTGGGATCTGCGCGACTATCTTAACCAATGGTTGGAGACTCTTTGTGACATGACTCAGAATCGATCACAATGTTGTTGGTGTATACACTCTTTGTGTTCACTTAAACCATGAGGTTAAAATCACTTTATGTCTTTCTAATAATATGTCTTTATACGCAATCTTTCTTTTATATATTACCACCACTGAATTAACTACTTCTATGAATTCGGTGTTTATATTGATGTGTTAATGAAGTGTGACATCTTAGACAGATGCATATATATGTGCCTGGTCCTACGTTGTAGCTGACTGACTGACTTTCGACTCAGTTAAATTTACTTACACTTTTTCTAGGCCAAATGATAACTAATTTTTCTCTTTTTTATATTTTAGATTATGCAGTCAACTAGCACATATTCCTAAAACTGTTAGTAATGAAAAAATTTCATATTTAGGACGACCCCTAATCCATGATTTACATCTAAGTGGTGTCGATCATAATCAAAAACCTACAATATATATTCCAAGTCCTGATCCGGTGCAACGTTTCTCATCTCGAAGTGGTTATCTTAACGACAATCGTCTATTTAATAAACGACCTGATTACTACTCAACAGCTGCTGGATATGGATCAACATGGTTACATAAATTGACATGGTCACCAGATGGACGATTATTAGCTGGCCTGTCTGATCGTTTATGTGTTTGGCCCTTTGAATTTACCCAACAATTTGATCTACCAAACAATGATTCTAATGATTCGTCAGATAATGCAAACAGTCCTGTTCATTTAATGAGACGTGTTAGTGTTCAAGATAAATTACCCGCTTTAAATCCTCCTAAGTTCGAAATACAGCAATGTCGTGTATTAAGAGTTCTTTCTTCTGGTGCATGCAATTTAACTGGGACATCACCACCTTTAATGGTTAGTTCAAGTCGTTTATTGGAGTTGAATTCTAATGATAAAAATTATGGTCAATTTTCATCAATCGATCTTCCGCCTACTATTGTAACAGTCGATTCTAATACAGGCACATTATACATATTTGATCCAATTGGTTCTTTGTTTTAGTCTATTTTCATAAAACACTGATGATTTATTTTGTTTCATTTTCTCGTATCAATCCATGATGATCATATATAGTCTGTTTACTGTGTGTTCTAAGTATTATTTTGTTTATATGTGTATACAAAATTGTGATCGATATAATTTTGTTTTATCATAATTATTTGTCGGCTTTTCAAATGTCGTAAGTCCTAGTCGTTGTCTCTGTTTACTCGTGTATTCATTTGTTTGAAGATTTTTGTACATGTAGATTTGTTTCACTATGTATATATATATGCATTATTCTTCAACCTTTGTTAAATAAAATAGAGTTTCAATAATAATGTGTTAGAATTTTTTTGATAAAATTATCGTCTTTCTGTATTTTAGACAATTTATTATTAGGATAGGATAGATGGAATTATTTTGACTGGACAAGAAATAACGGTGGCGTAGGATAAAGAAGTGACTGAGGTTTGAAATAGTGAAAATTTGATGACAATTCTGTTGTAGAGGTAATGTATTCACACAAAGACTTATGGGTCTTGTACCTGTTCCTTGATTAAGGTCTATGTGTAGGCACCTCTGCATATCCTTGTGCTTTTTATTTAGTTAGGTGGTTTCGTAGAAATTTGATAGTTTCACCACAAGGCAATAAATACTGAAATCTAAAGAGCACTAGACAGTTGTCCTGTCCCAATTTTATATTGATCACTTGGTTGACCTCAATATTATCAGCTATCGTAGAATAACTTTAGTCATATAAATAATGAATAATAGGAAAAATAGAATTCAGCGGAGAAAATTTTCTTTTTGACGAAACCAGTTACTTAAGCTGTACATTCGTATATATAGTTATATGGAAAACATGCTTATAGAAGGACAGAATAGCTTGCATCATAAATGGATTTGAGACTAAATATCAAAAGTGGTTACGCAATAATCAAGGGGTAAGGAAGGAATATAAGGATGAAAATAATTTATGGGTCAGATAATAGACCAATCGACAGATATGAAGAAAAACAACAAATATAGAGGTCATGATAATAAACTGAATAATAATCAAATTAGGATATCATAATGAGGGCTCAAACATTTTGTAGTTTGTCAACATGATGATTAATGAAAGTTTACCGCGAATAGATGCTCTCTCAATCCAATATCAAGCAAACTTGTATAAGGTGATGATAAAAACTGATTAGAGTTTCAAATTACGAAAACCATAATTTAAAAATTAAATAATTGATGATGCTATCTTATAGACATTTTCCATATATAAATATATACGAATGTATAGCTTAAGTTAGTGATTTCGTCGAAAAGATAATTTTCACTGAATCCTCTCTTATTCAATGACACTGGGTTATTTTAATGAATAATAGTTTCGAGATGACGACAAGTTAGCTTCTTGATATTCATCATTGTTTTTCTCCTAAAACACTGTTATGACTTTCCATCCAAGTTATTTGGGGAATGAGTCATCTCCTGGACTATTTATTCGTGAAAATGTTGTTTATAGTGTGATGCAATATGAACAGTTATTCATTCATCATTCAAATAATAGTTGACTACAGTATTCCACAACTCGAGTGGAATTTACATTTGATTCCTTGGCATGACTGAGGTAAATTTCATCGTTTCAAGCACACTACTTGGAAGTAGTCTGTGTTATCAATATAAAAGTATGTCCCATTCGTTCTATCTTCGGATGCAAAACTCACAAACTGATAAATTTATACTACTGCACATCTAGATTTCCGACTTACTAATAAGATATTGTTCTGGTATGTAGTAGGCTAATGAATTTCTGCAAAGCAGTTAAAACTTGAAATAATATAATATTGATTTAGATGATATTTTACACACCTTTAACTTATGCCACCCTTCCATAGATTTCACGTTAGAAAGGGAGCAAGACCAATCCATTACTTTTCTCGATGTACGTCTGATGAGAAAGAGTGATGGTTCTTTAAAAAGATCTATCTTCAGAAAACAAACATGGAATGGCCAGCTAACCAACTTCTATAGCTGGGTTCCGTTAAGTAGAAAGAGAAACCGCATCCATTCTTTATGTTATCGAATACATCACATATGCAGTACGGAATGCATTAACGAAGAACTCGCATTCCTCAAGAAAACCTTGACGAAAAATGGTTACCCAGAACGTTTCATAGAAAAGAATATGAATAGAAGTAGTTATGACAAGAAATCTACTTGTTCCGTTCCGAAGAAAAACCTTTATATAAGTCTAGAATTTAAAGGTGATCGAACATCAGACGTAATCAAAAATCGTCTAACAACAACGATTAGAAGAACATTTAACGTAGCTAAACTGCGAATAACCTTCACTAGTAGAAACTTATTTTCTGTATCCATAAAAGATAAGCTTTCTCGTCTGGTCGCCTTTATGTGCATCTACCAGTTCACCTGCTCTTGTGGAGCAAGGTAGATTGTCCGTAGCCAGCGCTCGCTTCCAACTCGGATACGAGAACATATCCCAGCTTGGTTCCATAAGGGTGAACGGAAAGCAGTTGGGAGTTCTATAATTGAACACCTAATCGACTGTGACCATTCTACAGATCGACAAATTGATTTTAAGGTTGTTTATATGATTCATTCAAATCTACCCAGATTTCTTCGTATCCAACTCTTAAAAATAGCCGAAGCTCTTACCATCCAGGAGCTTAAATCAGAACTATGCGTACAAAAGAAGTACGTCTTATAGTTATCGTTACCTTGGCCTTAATTAGTTTGATTATCCTATTATTATTATTATTATTATTATTATTATTATTATTATTATTATTATTATTATTATTATTATTACTGCATTCCCCCTTTACTTATATCTTATATTCTCATTGTTTTATTCGTAAATACTCATCATATCACCTTTTTATTACGTCATGGTTAATTGTGTTCACATTTCCTCACGGAATTAGTACTTTTACAAAAACCAGAACAAATTCATATATACACGATTGTACAGCTTGATAATAGATTCGTTGAAAAGAGATTTCTTCGATGAACTTCGTGTCTTAATTTTAATGTTTAAATGGAAATTATCTGTCAAATCTTGAAATAGATGTTATAATCGCTACTTTAGATGAATCATTACTTTCAAAATAAATAAACTATTTCGAGCTTAGTATACTTGGGTATATTCTACATGAACAACAATAATAAAATTTCGACTATAGGAAGTTATAATTTTCTCTCACTAAGTACTAGTGGGAAGTCTTCGTCATCACTAAGGATTTCCCTTTTTATTGTTTGAAGGATTTTGGATTTTAGGTTACCTGAATCATAGCGACAACTTTCGGACTTTATATAATGCATTAAATATAGCAATAAATGATGTTTTTTTTCACTTTTCAAAATTCTAAGCAAATATATCAGTATGAACTATGTGATACAAAGTAGGATATCATAATGAGTTTATCAACATGATGATTGATGAAAGTTCACCGCGAATAAATGCTCTCTCGATCCAATATCATGAAGCACTTTGATTGAAATCTACTCAAAACAATTTCAAGATCTTTTAAAATAAACATTTACTTCTGATGAGAACTTCGATTAACTTTAATGGATCCTCTTCATTCGTTTTCACTGAAGGATTAATAAGAAATCTTCGACGAAGACTCGTATAAAAAGAACACAAATATCGTTATTATTATCCTGTAAAATATGAGGATTTACTACTACTTCACTCAGACAAGTTACTGGGATCGTTCTTATGGATCGAAAAGACTACGTTGATCATTTATCTGCTCTTCCAACGTCGATGTATGAGGATGTAAAAATGATATCGTTAAATGTCACTTTTCTATTCACAAATGTCCCGCTCGAAAATACGATCTGTTTTCTATTCATCTATATTGTTCATAATAAAATATATATCGGAGTCCCAAAACTACCTAGAAAAACTAATCTTATCCTGCTCTTTCAGGTTGTGATTTAGGTTCAGTGATGATTTATATGGACAAATATTCGGGGTTGCAGTGGAATCTCCACCGATTTTCCTTCCATTAGACTTTTATAGTTAGTCTGGAGAACACTTATTGGAGCAATAATCGACAGACTCTATTTCCATGAGAGATATATGTATGATAACTTCATCTTATGTGAAGAAATGTATTACATGAGTGCCAATAGTCTGTCATGTTACCAGTGGAGCCAGAGTTGAACTTGTAATTTGATTTTCTCATTGTGGTTTTGAAATAAAGACCAAAAAGATCTCAACAATGATCGTTTTACAAAAACTCTACATGGAAGGGACAGTATACAAACTCCCAGAGATTAAACGACAAACTGAATGTACTCTCCATTCTCAAGAGCCAGATGAATATACACAGATGACATGGTAGATGATAAATTGAATAAATCGGATGATGACATAGATGAATGATCTCTCACCCAGGTCTACTGGTAGTAACCAAAATCCAAAACGTCGAGTTGAAAGTATCCACAAATTTCCAAAGAAAGTTTTTTTTCTCAAACATTCAATTCAAAGGCAACACAGCATCAAAGAAAGACTTTTTATTCAGCTGATCTTCGAATTGTCCTAAACTCCAAGGGCATCACTCAGGGAATTGTCGAGAATAGATTTCCACTTTGTTCTTGTTCGTATATATAATGATTCCCCTAGTTCAAACATGTTGACAAAGTCGTTCGAAATAAAGACCGGTGTCAGGCAAGGTTGCTTACTCTCACCCTTTCTCTTTCTCCTGGTGATCGACTGGATCATGAAGACGTCAACATCTGAAGGGAAACACGGGATACAATGGACATCTAGGATGCAATTGGACGATCTAGACTTCACAGATGATCTGGCCCTTCTATCCCAAACGCAACAACAAATGCAGGAGAAGACGACCAGTGTAGCAGCAGCCCAGCAGCATTAGGTCTCAATATACACAAAGGGAAGAGCAAGGTTCTCCGATACAACACAGCATGCACCAATCCAATCACAATTGACGGAAAAGATTTGGAAGATGTAAAAACCTTTACATATCTGGGCAGGATCATTGATGAACATGGTGGATCTAATGCAGATGTGAAGGCACGGATCGGCAAAGCAAGAGCAGCATATTTACAACTGAGAAACGTCTGGAACTCAAAGCAACTGTCAGCCAACACCAAGGTCAGAATTTTCAATACAAATGTCAAGACAGTTTTACTGTATGGTGCGGAAACCTGGACAACTACGAAAGCAATCATCCAGAAAATACAGGTGTTTATTAACAGTTGTCTACGCAAAATACTTCAGATCCGTTGGCCGGACACTATCAGCAACAAGGTACTGTGGGAGAGAACAAACCAGATCCCAGCGGAGGAAGAAATCAGGAAGAAGCGCTAGAAGTGGATAGGACACACATTTGGAAAGCACCCAATTGCGTCACAAGACAAGCCCTCACATGGAATCGTGAAGGCCAAAGGAGGAGAGGAAGTTCAAAGAACACATGACGCCGAGAAATGGAAATAGACATGAAAAAGATGAACATGAATTGGATGGAACTAGAAAAGAAGGCCCAGGACAGAGTGGGTTGGAGAATGCTGGTCGGCGGCCTTTGCTTCATTAGGAGTAACAGGAGTAAGTAAGTAAGTAAGTAAGTAAGTAAGTAAGTAAGTAAGTAAGTAAGTAAGTAAGTAAGTAAGTAAGTAAGTAAGTAAGTAAGTAAGTAAGTAAGTAAGTAAGTAAGTAAGTAAGTAAGCAAGTAAGCAAGTAAGTAAGTAAGTAAGTAAGTAAGTTCAAACATGATTTATGTAGATCAAACAGCTGTGTTCAATCGCTTATACTTACATAATCCTTTTACTCCTTGCCATTTTTACTTATCGTAAGTACCAGTTATTGTCTGACAATTCATCTTCTATGTAAGTAGGACTGTTTTCACCTACTTTTCTTTTATAAATTATTATTTCTTATTATCTCTGAGATGATGACATAACTTAAAACTCTAATATATTGTAGTTGTTAAATGATGCATTACTATCGTTTTATTCAATAAATGAAAACTTTTAATTATGTTATTTCCAATAGTTTTATTAAATGAAGTAATATACTTCTACTTATAAACTATTGATACTTAACACTTGAAAATATTTGGTAGTTGTTTTGACGATTTTATGAAATAATATGACAGCTCTTTATTTTTTTATAGACTCTTAAATTCGATACTTCAAAATGTTTGTCTATGTTTATGATAAATTTGTTTTTAATGATGTAATGCCTGTCTATTTATAATAGACTACCCACTTGTAAAATTACATTTTGGAGAAAATGGCATCTACAACAAGAGAATTTTCTTCATTGAAATGCTTTCATTCTTTTTAATGACTTAATGGGATTATTTCCTTGTTTTAAAACAAGAATGTTCTATTGATTTAATCACTTGTTATATTATTTAAAGCTTGACTAATCAGTAGTATTTGTTGGCATATTACTTTGACAGATCAGAATAATTGATCAGTTCTCGAGTTAGCATTGTAATTTAAATCAAGTCTAGCAGTTATAAACTATTTGGAAATCCTTCTAGAACTATTTGTATGCTCACTTAACGATGTAACACATTATTCTATAAAACATACTATATCCCGGAGTGAATATCAACTCTGGGATGCAGGCACATCCAGCTGACGAGTTCCAAATAGGGAAGAAACGCATGTCTTGGCTTCCACTGCTCACCACTTTGCTTAAAAAGCTTATGACTTAAGGTATATAGAGGCTATCCGCACAGGATGCACATATGCCAACATGAGACTGATCAATTACAGTCCTAAATAACAATGGGAAGATACATGTAAAACAACATCAAATGAATATCTAAGATTGGTTTTTATTAATTAGTATGCTGGTTAACATAAATGCATCAAAAGAAAACATGAAATATACAATGCAACCATTATTGTCAGACTTTTAAATAGATTCTATTATTTGGTTCTGTTTTTATTTATATTTAAAAAGTAATGCATAGACAGTAAGTACACATTGTAAAAAATAACAGATTTTACATATCATTCGATTTTAAAGCAAGTAGTCCCTTTTATAAATTTCGATAGAACAATGAAAAGACGGAGTTGGTCTGAAAAATGTGATGTATTCGCGCTATACATTTCGAACAGTTTGGTCATACATATACTTGTCAGGACATTTTATATGAAAATTAAAAAAGGTCAATTAAATGAAAGTTCAAGTGAAAAAATAACAAAGGAGAGAGAAAGAATCAGAAATTGTCGCGTTATCCTAAGCCATAGAATAACATAAGGATTACCGAGGTAAATTCAAGGTTACGACAGATTGTTTTTGTACGCATAAAGGGGGTTTAAATTTACGAATAGCCAAGGCTTCAATAAACTTGAGAATTCGTCCTTGACAATTTCTATACAACGTTCTAAAAACTGTATTAATGTCAATTTTGTGCCTCGTTTCAATTATATGTTTCGCTATCGATGAACCTGATTTTCTACCTCCTACGTTGATCGAATCACTTGACACACATTGATTTTGAAGCCATCTAAGCACATGTTCAATGACTCCTGATTACCATTTTTTTAAAATTTGTTTTCATACATGTACTAATTGTGGCGCATATGTATGTATCTGATGCCCCCTTGTACCAATATTTATGTGTTCAAATGGAGTTCAACCATGTTTGTTGTGAGATAGTAACTCACTGAAGACAATGGTGGATGTGTCGCTCAATTTCGTGGATTAGTTAAAGTTAGACATTAACACCGTGTGATACCGGCTCAGTGGTCTAGTGGTTAAGTGCTCGCGCGCAAAACCAGTAGGTCCTGGGTTGAAATCTCGAGGGAGCGAGATCGTGGATGCGCACTGCTGAGGAGTCCCATTGTAGGACGAGACGGCCGTCTAGTGCTTCCAGGTTTTCCATGATGGTCTAGCTTCAGCTGACTCATGATCTTAACCATTGAAATAAATAAATGTATTCTAGTAACACTGTTTAATAAAATCTGGATATAAAAAAATAATTGATTTGTTATATCTAGTCAGAAAATAATATACCTTCTACAAGTATTTAACGCGTTTAGTCAATTAATTAATTTTATTAAATGACTTTTTGGGGAAAAATAATGAAAACATTTTGAGCATATATGTTTCAGAATTTTGTTTTTATCGTTGCTGCATGTTTCTCTATACAGAAGTGCTTCTAATTGTAATTCATGAAAGACACTTTAGGATCATATGATTGAACGCTAAACGAAGATATATATCACAAATGTTTATCATGTGTTCACTCAAGTTTAGTATACACAAGAGGATCGAAGTAAACATTTTGTCTCTCTGTCAATTTATATATGTACAAGTAATAAAACGATTCCCATTATTATTATTATTATTATTATTATTATTATTATTAGCTTTATTCAGTATTATATTTTTGCTACAATATAGATGACAGGAACGGGTAGCCCAGATATTCAAGTAGGTCGCCTTCGGAAATAAGTGAAAAACTTTCATATATTCAACTAAATGCCTATTTTGCTTCCATTAAGATGATCAATGAACAAGGTTTATTAATGGAATAGGCGGAAGCTACCAACAAAATTTGGCCCTCATGGTGCATAGACCACCTATGATGGTTTTCCAAACAATTTCGTCCTGGGTTCTCATTTTCGGTGGTTCACAAGTGTTACGCATGGTTTTGATGTCTACCTCCGATTTCCGGATACATGTGTTCTTTTGTCTCGTTTGCTTTTACCTTTATGATTCTATATTACGATTTGCTTCGTGATACAGTTTGATAATCTCCGGAAAGTACCTTATCCAGCTCTAGCATCTCTTCCCAATTTACTATTTAGCTGGACATCGGTTTTCCGCCAGATTAAGTTGTTACTGATGGTGTCTAGTTGACGGATCTGGAGTATATTACGTTGATGGCTGTTTATAAATACCTGTACACTTTTGTAAAATTGAATTAGTTTGCCGCTTGTTGATCTGGCTCCGATTTGTATAAACTAATGTGTCAAGAACATAAATCTTCCGTCTAATTCCGTATACTGCACCTAGGCGAACCACGTTTGTGCGACATCAGTAATAAGAAGTCAAATACGGATTTGGCTGAATTAATTGATTCCAGGCATTTGTTTAATCAGACAGATATTAAAAAAGGAGAAGTGGGAGATCGAAGCAAAACAGAACAAACCAACGTGCCCATTTCATTTTAAAAAAGTTCAAGTCTCAGTGTGAACATCAATTCTGGGATGCAGGTACATCCAGCTGACAAGTCCCGAGTAGGACGAAATGTTAGTTATCATCCATCTCTGCTTATAATGCCTGTAACTTAAGGAAATATCGAGACAATCCGTACAGGATGCACATATGCCAATAGGAGACTAATCAATCACAGTCCTAAACATCAATGGGAAAATTCAAACAAACAATACAAAATGAATTTAACCTTACTCACTATTTATAACTAGACAAAAATAAGCTAAATACATACACACACGCGCTCATATAAAAATACTCAAGCTCGTAAACGAATAATTGGCAAGGTCAAAACATGTGTTTGGTTTTTACGACTTGAGAAGAATAATTTAATCAATCTAAACAAAACTTAAGATAATATATATAGGCGTGACATAGTAAAAAACCTTACAAGTTCTCCAGGTTTTAGCTCCATACGATAAAACTGTCATGAGCAAAAGAAACAATTAGTAAACACCATTTACTTTATTACAATCAAGCAGAACAAATGAGATATTGAAATTACTTACGAAATTAGACAAAGCAAACATTGGTATCATTGTAACTACTGTAATAACGACTTAGTGATTATAAAAGTTCATACATAATTTTTGCTTATCATCAATCTAAATTAACCTTTTTTTTAAAATGTACCGTATAACATACGTAATTCAATTTATTTTAAAGAATATTTACATTATGACCAATTTCATTTAAATACATGGGTGCCTGCTCAATGGTCTAGTGGTTAAGCGCTTGCGTGCCAGACCGTTAGGTCCTGAGTTCGAATCTCACGGGGAGCGGGATCATGGATGCGCACTTCTGAGGCGTCCTACACTAAGACGAAACGACCGTCCAGTGTTTCCAGGCTTTCCATAGTGGTCTAACTTCAATTAACTCATGATTTCAACTAGTGAAATTTCTAAAATCTCCACAAAAACCCCTCTTGACATAAAAAAAAGTTAATTATATTTAACCATTTAAGATATTTTAACTTGTGAAATGTTATGTAATAGCCGAAATTATTTTTAATTCTCTTTTTTTATTCTTTATAATACGTAATTTTTTCTTTTTCTTTTCATTATTTTTTTCTTTTATTTTTGTTTACCAAAATTTTTTTTTAAAACAAATTTTATATAGTTAGTCAGTTCTTAAAATAATATTCAAAAACAAACAAACAAGGATTTTGTTAATACTATTGGTTAGTCACTTGTAGATTAATGAGAAAGATAAATGTTTAAATAACGTTTATTGTATGACAAACAAACAAAAAAAGAAAAAAAGAAGAAAAAAGAAGTGGTTTTACAAGAAACTGAAAAAAAGGAAAAAAATTCTAGCACTACATTATTGATTATATACACTGAAATTCTAATTGTAATGAGTTCTATTATTATTATTATTATTATTATTATTATTATTATTATTATTATTATTATTATTATTATTATTATTATTATGAATGATGAATATTTTGACAGAATGATTCATTTTCATATTTCTCAACAAAAAGAAGATCTCAACCAGTGAAGACAATAAGACTTGGTATATATATAGGTAATATTTATTTCTATTTATATTTAGTAGTTTTGATGGTAAATACTTGACAAACAACATTGTTGATATTTAGTTTATTCATCTATTGACATTTATCAAACTGATATATAAGTATTAAGGGAAAAAACAAAAGATTAATTTACCGGTTAAGTTAAATGTTAAATATTTTTTTACATTTCAAACGAATCTACCCTAATATATAATCAAATAAATTGATAAAAAGACGAAAGATATGTCATTCACTTTTATGGATTAGTTAAAGTTAGGTACTAACATCATTGGATGCTGGCTGATTGGTTTAGAGGTTAGGCGTTTGCGTGCCAGACCGACAGATCCTGGGTTCGAATCTCGCGAGGCGGGATCATGGATGAACACTATTGAAGAGTTCCATACTCGGATGAGACGGCCGTCCAGTACTTTCAAGTTTCCTATGATGGTCTATCTTCAATTGACTCATGATCTCAACTATTAAAAAAACGAAAGAGAATACCCGTTTAAGAAATTAAAAAAACCCATGTAGCTTAGTAACAAAGGTATTTTTTGGCTGACAGTTTTTTATATAAGCTAAATGATGAATAAAAACCATAAGACAGTTTGTTGAACGCTTTAATAGGAAATCATTAACCATGAATATTAGGAGTGATATTAGCACACTTTGGTTAATAGGTTTGAGTTTCGGAGCATCAGTTTTAAACTACTTTATTTAGAAAGTTATTATCTGGAGGTTAATTTTTTAATTTGAGGTTTTTTTTAGTAAGGAGTAACTCGATAAAATTATGAAGTTTTTTTCTAGGATATTTCACTAACTAATAGTTTATGTGCATTATTATCAGTTATACTGAAGACCCTATTAGTCTCATGTGAAATTTAAAGCAATATATCAGAAAGATAACAAATTATTATGAAGAACTTGATAAAATGTTTATGAATAATTCAATTCATTTGAAAAACTGGATCTTGGAAATTGTTTGATAACAACTGTTCGGAAAATCTACTGGATCTTTGGCAAATAATAATCATGAAAGGAAATAAAATCTTGTAATATGATGTATGCTATTTATTCATGTCTATTAGGTGTCTATTTATATAATTCATATTTTACCCTACCGTTGAGGCAATTTTGAGTAAAACTATGTGCTTAAACTTTGGAAATTCGTGCTTCGAGAAAACATAAATAGGTAACTCGGTCGAAGACAAGTTTTGTTTTAGATTGGTGCCGCTACAGTAGTAGTTAAAAACGTTTGATCATCGTCCATTGCCATCAGTAAGTAACCGTTTTATTCCTTACTCGTATGTGCTTTTATATTATTATTTATTTTAAATCAAATATGAGTTAGGACAACGCTATGAAGATCATTATATCGCATATTATTGAGTTTAATTCTGTTCAACAATGAAAATCATCTCTTTGGGTTAAAACAGTGAAGTGGGTAGAAAAAATAAGTCCAGTTAATATAGAATAATTCTGAAACGCTGGAGATAGATAGGACATACACTAAGAAAATTATCAAACTGCATCACGATGAAAAAGCTAACTTGGATTCTTGAAGGGAAACGGGAAAGAGAAAGGCTAAAATACACACTGTGTCGAAAATCGAAAGCAGACATAAAAAGGATGAATAGCAACTGGAAACGACCTTAAAGGATTGCCCAGGACATAGTTGGATGGTGAATGCTGTTGGGAGGTCTATGCTCCTCCATGACGGTTAATAGGGGTAAGTAAGTAATAACTAAGTTTAAGATGTTCGTTACTGTTCGAATTAAACTATAACGATATCTTTCAAAAATAAAATGGCGTTGAAATCAAATCATCCAACTGAATGAATGAAACACTGTTAAAAATATGGAATAGAAACACTGACAAATGACTAAAAAATGAATTCTAGAAGAAGTGATTTGAAAAAAAATTATTGTGCATAATAAATACATTATATTCAAATCATGGTTCAAAGTAATAATTAGTGAGTTAGTGCATGATAGATACAATTTAGTCTGGAACTATTTAAGACTTTTTTATTCTGAATGTACACTAGACTAAGTTTCAAAGAATGCAACCATACTGACAGTTGGAATGCCGATGATTGATATTTAAGGGCTGATTCATAATTAATCCGGTTATACTTTGATGTGAAAAACAGTTAATACAGCATATTGGGTTAGACGAATTTATTGCTCCTAACAAAAATTAGATAGGTTTTTTATATATTAGTATTCTAGATAAATAAAATTTAGATACTCTTTTAAGTTTTAAAAATACCCAACAGTTCACACATTTCAAAAGGATTACTAAAATGAATTATTCAATAATATGTAAGAATAAGTCAATCACCTTACATGTATTACTTAAACCCTATGGAAATAGTTTTTGAAAGATATTTTACAACTAGATTAAAATTTACCCATATAGTTTAAGGTTGATAAAAAAAATTCGTAATCGTCTGTTCTCTTTACACGTCACTTATTGAAGTTAAAGTATCTTTCTGCTAATTACTTTGCTTTAGGCTTATTTACCTGATTAGTTAACTTAACTGAGATAGTGCTAAGAACTTTCACTGTAATTATTATTAATATTATTTAACACTGATTTTAATTAAATAGTGATCAATTTTCAATATTTAGGTTTATTTGTTATATTTTTTAATTGTTGAAACTATTAGTTTATTACAAATTTATTAGTGACAGATTTTTATTGGTGTTTCCCTAATATTGTGGTGTGGGTTATTTATATCCACACAAGTAGTATATAACGGTGGTTAGGCATAGAATGTATTTCAGTAGAAGGTCAACGATGAAAGAACGGGAACAGAACGCAATTGGTATGAAAACGCATGAACAATGAAATCTGAGACAATGGAATGATGTTTGCAACAGGAATAGTCAAGTTTGATATGATGGATTGATATTTTACAAATTAATGATTTAATATATGGTTCTCAGATTTTATTGAGATGCTCTGTAATTTTGTGTCCAATACATTCAGTTGTTCCCATTTGTGTTATTGTTCACTACAATATTTTTGTGATGTTACCATAGTGATAAGTTCATTTAATACAGATTAGATATATAAGGCTAAGTGGATAATCTATTAATTTTATGAACACATTTATATGGACTGTATGAAATGTAATATTAAACCTTGAAAATTGACTTAGATTTAAGTGATTACAATAACTAAAATGCTTGTTGACAATAGAGTTTACCTCATGATTCATTTTTGTTGTTGTTAATTAATTTAAATCGGATAAGGAGTAGGTGAATAAATTTTAGTTCATATCCATTTCTTTTGATATGAATTTGAGTAATAGAAATAAATACAATTTATGAATCTATTTATCAAAATAATTTTTCTGTAATTTTAAAATCAACAAAACATTCAAGATTTCATCTATATTTTTGTTTGTTTAGTCTTCTTACCTACTACACAAATGTAATATCAGCAAGAGTTTTATGGATATTATAATAAGTTTAATGATTGAAATCATGAGTCAATCGAGACCTGAAATCTAACGAGGTGAGATCGTAGATACACACTGTTAACGCGTCCTACAATAGATCGAAACAGCTGTCTATTGCTTCCAGATTTTCCATGACATTTTAGCTTCAATTGATCTCAACTATGAAAAATGCAATAATTAAATTAAAAAAACTTATTTCATTGAAATCTATTCAAAAATTTCCATATGACTAATCAAACAAACTTTTCAATTTATAAAGTAACTTATTATTTTTGTTTTATTTTGTTTTAATAAATGTTCAATCGTATAGAACCAAAAATAAAGAGAAAAAAGGAAATGATCAATATCGGTTTTTATTACCAAGGTGTCTAGACAAATATTTATATACTATAGTGTTTAAAATATTAATAATAATTACAAAAATCGATATTGTATTATATTAATGAAAACAATATTATTTTATTATATAATAACAAGTCTATGTCTATTACTTTATTCATTAAATTATATCTTAAAATAGTATTTCATAAGATACTTTAAAATTAATAAAATATAACAATATTTAATAAATAAAAAGAAACTTAAATGTTACATTTATAATTTGACATTTTCATTGATTTAAATAATTTCTTCCTTGGTAACAAACATTTTATTGAGTTATTGATTCTATGTATTATACTGAAGAAAATAGAAAAAAAAATTTAGAGAAAATATTTAATAGTCATTTAAAATAAAATTTATTGAATATAAACTGACAGTTGACCAACTTTATTTTTGATTTTTTTTTAAATTTTGTAGTAATATTATTGATAGACATAATAATAATACTAACAGTAATAATAACAATAATATTCGAAATGAAATAGATGAGATACTGTGGGTTCCTTTACTTTGTCTTCATTTAGATCCGACAATGTTTGTTGACGGGCTCTCCACTTTAGTGGCCTGTGGACCTGTCTCCAAGAATATTGTAATGAATGTTTGTTATTGAAATATATATGTCCCTTATTCTCTTATATAATCATCGACTTAAATTGCGTTAGTCAATAACGGAATGGAATAAGTCAAAAAAACAAGAATGGACTTGTGAATACATATATTTTTGTATATAAAGTGAATGGCATAGAGAAAACAGAAGTGACACAGAGTGGAGATGGCTAGTAAACCAACTCCCATTTAACCAAACGTTAATCAATATTTATAGTTACACAAAAGTAGGTTACAGATATGTGATGAGTAATGGGATAAGAAATGTACACAAACCTACGCGCTCATATAAAAACAGTCAAGATTGATAAGCGAATGAATAACACGGTCAGAATGTGACTCAAGTAGAATGAATAGAATGAGCTGTCCGAAAGCTAAAATAAGGTATATGAGCTTGACATAATGACCGACACTACAATACCATCAACTTGAAAAACTATTATATTGAAAAGACATGAATTTAACATGAAATAATTATGATTTGTGATAATTTGATTTTTCTATATTGAAAATATTAATAGAAGTAGTTTGATGTAAATGTTAAACAAAATAAAAGTGATTATAAGCAAAGATGGATAGTGGGTAGCAGTGAAATCCAGGACGCGCGTTTATTTATTACTAACTAGATAATTATAAAGCTAATTACAAAATTACAATTTAATTTCAATATTTTTGATAAGTCAGAATCTTCAATATGAACGTCAAGGCAGTTCTCTTGTACGGAGCTGAAACTTCGAAAACTTCTACAACCATCATCAAGAAGGTATAAGTATTTATAAATGGTTGTCGAAGCAAGATATCCAACATACATTGGCCGGGTTCAATCAGTAACAGCTTACTGTGGGAGAGAACAAAGCAGCTTCTAGCTGAAGAAGAAATTAGGAAAAGACGATGGAAATGGATAAAACATGCATTACGCAAATCCTCAAACTGCATCAAGAGGCAAGTCTTAACTTGGAATCCTGAAGAAAAAAGGAAACTAGGAGGCCAAAGAACACATTACGTCGGGAAATAGAATCATATATGAAGAGAATGAATAACAACTGGAAACAGCTTGAAAGGATTGCCCAGGACAGGGTTGGATGGAGAATGCTAGTGAGCGGCCTATGCTCCTTCACGATAAGTAACAGGTGTAAGTGATTTCTGATAACATTAAAATAAATATAACTATTAAGAAGTTATCATGTTATAACTGCATTGAAATTAACAGATCAGTAATGATAAGTAAAATACCATTAAAAACAATGAATTTTTGTTTTGAATGTGGTGTATAATGAGAATGTGTTATTATTCGAAACTACTCAGTAAAGAAGATTTTGTCATTCGATTTTTTGATAATTAATTTTATGGTATTTTATTTTTATATTCAAAGTCAGTTCCTTCTAATGCATTTTATACTGAAATATAATTATGGTTTACCATATGGTGTTTATTTACACTGCAGTAATTTTTAACACCTTTTTTTTACTTCTAGTTACGTTTAAGTGTTTTTGGTTCTAACATTGTTCTTAAGTAATAGTCTATCCAATGTTCAATTTATTCGATATTATCAATTCAATCCTTGGTAATGATACCTAATAACATTGTCCTTGTTTAAGTTTTTCTAAATGTTTAAAGCTGAAAACGTTCGTATTATTTATCTTCGGCAAATTCTTACTCTTTATTTTTGTGTATATAGTATTCTGTCACCACATGCAAAAAATAAAGAGGCCATCAGAACATCTAATTGTTCTAAAAATAAAAAAATATCTTATTGGTGTAATAGAAAGTGTTTAGTAATAAGAAATTTTCTTTATTATGTATTCCATGGGATGTTATGTAATAAATTGACAAATATTGCACAAACTGATTCTTTCTCATGTAAGAGTATTCAGATGAAAATAATAATAATAACTATTGTGTATCTGACTTGTGGATATCACTTCTTATTCGGTATTGTAGAATTAGCAGCAAACATATTGAACTGTTAGGCGGTTTATAATTTATTGAATATTTTTTATGTACTGGTTTATAAACACCATTTATATATATATATATATATATATATATATATATATATATATATAAGTATAAATTAAAGCCCCAAAATTGTTTAGTTTTTTTCGGAAGACAATGATGAAAGAGCTTCAAACAACATTATCTTTTTACATATTCATTCCTTGTTATTTAATCATACATGACAGTTTATTAGAAACTACATACAAACTCCATATTGTTATTATTACTGACAATTAGATGATCACATTTTTAAATAGGTTACTCAAATTTATCACTATAAACGAAGATGTTGTTTGTATTAGTTAAAGCAACTATAGTCATAATAGTGATATTCCATTGTTGTAATTTGATTTTTACATACCTAGTTGTTTTTATTGATATTTCAATTTACGTGTTGTTGTCGTTTTATCTTTTTATAAATCGAAACTATTGAACTAACTCTAATCCTTTAATTAATTTCAACATTTTTTTCTCTAATTGTATGATTTGTGAACATTTTTACACCTTGCTGACGAGTGTCAAGTAGCACGAAACCAGGGTCCAGGGTTTCCTGTTGACTACCTCCAACTACCATCTTATCTCAACATCGTGAACGTAATGTTGAGTCACCTAGACTAGTGGTCACATTGCAACTTGATCAATAGCATTCAGTCTGTATTAAGAAGGACTTGACACACGTGACAGTGATCACTACCCAGTGATCAGTCAATTATGATTAGATTTTTACCATATGACTGAAGGGTTAATCTTAATTAATATTCACATCATAGTTACTATGTTTCATTATGAAAACCATCTTTAATACAAAGCCATGATTTTAAATAGTGTCGAATTAACAGTCTTTAGATTATTGAGTAATCACAATGACTATTTGTCAGATGAATCTGAATTCAATTACTTCGTATTTGATATGAGTACATTCTTATAAAATAATGTCATGTAAAGACTACTTCTTCAGTATATTTTCATTTGTATAATTTTGTGATTAATTTATGGTAAATGTGATATAGGCTGATTTTTATTTTATTTTAAAAGATGAACATGATAAGAAATTGATTTTAGTACTTTAATTTGTTATAAGGAATTATTCTATGTCACATATTCTAGTTTGCTCTATTCTATCACTAGCCATAATCAAATATTGCAAATGATAGCAATATAGCAATATCAATTGATACATATTTTAAAAAGCTACTGTCTAATTACAGTTGTTCAAATCTTTATAAATAAAATTTAATATCTTTCTTCTGTATTTTTTAAGAGTCTCTATCAATAAATCTGGTATATTCACAACATATTTGAACTCATTTTACTTGGTTTATCATGTTCTCAAAATAACTCTACTACAGATTTTCTAGAGTGATCTTATCGAGACTCAAGTTGTTTATTTAGGTACACTTAATATTAATTCTATTGTTTACAATATTATCAAAAATGTGAGAACAAATTACTTGAAATAGAAATATTTTGAATGATATATGTGATAGTGAATTTTATTATAGAGTTCAATTGTTTTTTCAATAGTTGAAGCTAGACTACCATGGAAAACCTGGAAGGACTGAACGGCCGTTGGTCTAGAGGTTAAGCGTTCGCGCGTCAGATCGATAGTTCCTGGTTTTGGATCTTAAGAAGCGGGATCGTGGGTGAGAAACGGCTGAGTTGTCCCAAAATAGGAAGAAATCAGCCTTCCAGTGATTCCAGGTTATCTATGGTAGTCTAACTTCCATTGACTCATGATCTCAACCATTGAAATTAATTCTTTTTGTTTAGTAAATAAAAATGTCTCCTAGAAATACTTCAACCACGTATGACTATACGATATGCTTATATGCTAAACTTTTTATGGATCGGTTTCGAACCAACATTTAATATTCAATGTTGTATAATACTTTGTATATTTTAAATGATAAAGTTTATAATACGTAGATAATCATCGGATTTCTCTTATATTTTCATAGAGAATAGTTAGTTACAAATAAACAATGTATAAGTAAAACCGTTTCTCATTTGACAGGAGTGAAATTGGATATGACATCCAGATCGCTAATATATTATCGAATTTCAATCAAATAATAATTATAGAAATATATTAAACAGAAATTGCGCTTAAAGTGATGCGTTAAATTGTTGTTCTAGACAACTATAGTTATAAATGAGAAAATTTCAATTTGTTAACTCTCTTAAACACAACAATTTATTATTTATAAGTAAGTAATTCCACAATTCACTCAATAAACAACATCTTTAAATCAATTATATAAGCTTTTGGGTGAAAATTTGCAGTGAACGAGAACACAAATGGGGACAACCAAATGTATTTCAACACAAAATTACAGAATCTTTTAGTAAAGTCTGTGAACAGTACAGCAAATTCTTCATTTGTAAAATGTCAATCAATAGTCTTAAACTTCATTATTCTTTCGTTTCCACACCAATCATTCTCTGTTCTCTTTTTCTTTCATTCGATCTTCTTAACCTTTTGCCACCAGACATTTCACTTTTGATTAATGATACATACTACTTATATCTGTCAACATCAGTAGTACACATTACAATATAAATAAAATTTACAGTTGCAGTAACATTCATGATTTTTGACAATGAGTAACCTACTTAATGAAGTATCATTTTTAGTTCGGGATTAAACTGAAAACTAGATTTCCAATATATTTTATTTAGTGAATGTTGTGTCTATAAAATCATACAATTAGAAAGGAAGCAGTTGATTAGTACACAATCTAAATTTAAAACACATACGACTTAAAACACTAGTATATAATCATATTAGCATAAGTGATCATTTTTCAGTAGAATTCGACTGAGCTGAAATAAATCAAGATGAGAAACAGGTAAACCTATAGTTTCCTTCTTATCTGAAACATCAAGGGGCAGTATGGTCTCAAACTTCTTATGTTGACTATCATAAGTCATTAATGTTTGGATATAAAATGAATTAAAACTCTAATCAACTTTACGATTTCCACATTATGATCATATCTTATAAAGATTAAAAATAAAAGTAAACTTCACTGTGATTTAGAGGATTATCCAACTGAATATGATGACTGCTTAGGCTCAAATGAGTATCTGGAATCCCCTTCCATAAGATATATTGTTAAGTGAGTTTTAATCTCTTGAAAGTTGTGAATTTGTAACCGAAATATAGAGTTCAAATGTCAATATTTGTGTAAATATATTGCAAATAACTATATATCATTATTATTATAAGCAAAGGTGGAGGCAGTGGGTGATTAAGGCAATATTGAGGTAATAAGCACAGTATGCACTTATGCCAATAAAAGATTGATCATTTGCAATCCTGAACATCAACGGGAAGATACAAGTAAATAGTATGAAGTGAGGAGTCCTACAATAAGACGAAACGGGCGTCTAATGCTTCCAGGTTTTTAACGGTGGTCTAAAATCAATCGATTCATGATCTCAATTAAATACGAAGTGAATTTATAAATGTTATATTTTCACCAGAAATTGATTTTAGTCAAAACATTAGTGAAAATACTAGATCTATAAATAATTTGTTTCTTTTCTCATTTATTCAGATAGCCTTGTATATTAAGTAATCATGATATCATACTTTATCAAATCTTAAATATTTCAGTTTTATTGTATCATTAAAATTAGATTGTAATGAAATATCTTTCCAAACTAATATACCATTCCATATTATGTTATATGTAAATATTTTTTAGACAACATTAAGGATAGACATTTTTCTTTTGTTGTTTACAAATAAAAATGAACTTACACAAAAGTATAACTGATACTTAAAGTGTACAAGTTAAAATTTGAGTAAATTTACTAATCGTATACAGTGAGTTATCATTAATTAATGATTGTTTTTTTGTGAGATAAATTAATCTATAAACAGATTGATGATTGATAATTGACATTTCATTGATTATTATTGATGAATTAAGTAGACCATAGTACACTTCTATAAATAATTTAAGAATAATTAGTACTAGTAATTTTATTGATTAAATTATTACCACAAATCAATAAAAAACAACAACAATAACAACAACAACCAAAACAAAAATAAATTTTTTTTCTTTTTTTTATGACGAATGTTTTACCTTAGTGATAAATTAAAATTAAGAAAATTCTATGATGGAAATAAATGTGCTTTATATACATGATTAAACAATAAAATTAGTTTAAAGATTAATTTGTTTTAATATCATAGATATTAACTATTGTATTAATATTAGAACTTTTGAACTTTCAATATTATGCTAATAATAAATTTATTTATTTATGTTGATATTTTAATGAATTTTAATTAAATCATGCAGAATAATTACTGACATATAACATGGTTTATTGTTAGAAAGTTAAATACTTCCATCAACCGTCTAACTGAATTAGAAATTATAGATGGATTTATAGATAGATAGATAGATCATGAGTCAACTGAAGCTAGACCATCATGAAAAACCTGGAAGCACTCGACGGCCGTTTCGTTCTATTATGGGACTTCTCGGCAGTGCGCATTTACGCTTAATACAGTTTTCACAAAACCCCTTCTGATACTAATCAAGATATGCACACTGGTGACTGGCTTCATGGTGTATATCCTGGAGTTCTAGTGAGAAGCAGTGATCAGTGGAGTTTAAATGGGTTTGTTGTGAAATAGTAACTCACTGATGACAATGGTGAATGTTTATATTTGTTATCTAATCTTATGTATTTATCATATCTATTCATATTCGTGCAAAATTCATAGTATTTTATTATTGGGTTTAGACAAGTTTTTAAAATATATGGAAAATATTACGATGAAAATTACTGTACGGGAAATGTCATAAAGAGTTTTGATGAGTAAAGGAAGTTCTATTTTTTTAAAAGGCGACAATGAAATCAATATTAAGAATTAATTCAACCATTAAATCAATCATAATAATATAACAGTTGATAATATTCATATTCGTTTCATATACATTTTTCTATGATATTTTGTTTCAATTTTATCATAGAATAGAAAAGATGAATTTATGTCTGGGACTTTAACAATAGAAATATTTATGAATTATCTCCTTATTTATTTCGTTTTAGAGTCATTTAGTAGTATGATCTAACTTTGGTAACTATTTTAAAAGGCGACATAAAATATAATCCGTTAGAACATGTATCATTAAGGCTAAATTCAAAGTTTAGCATCTCTTATTTGTAAGTAGATTGTCAACCTCATTATACTGAAGTTGTTAATAGTGAAGTTTTCATGTCCCATTCTAATTTGAATAAACTGCTTAAAAAGTAGTATTCATAAATAATACCCCACTTATTTGAGGTTATTATATTAGTTGCTCTTCTATTTATTCAGTATGTTGATATCTCGTTTGTTGCGTATCAAATTCACTTACCAAAGGATATTTAATACAATGTAGAACACTGTTCATTGAATAGGGATTTAACTAGTTTGTCAGCTTCATCAAAAAACACCTGAAGTGTTTATACCAGAAGAACCATTCCAACTGATCAATAATATAGTAAATTAAACCTTTTGATAATTTTTGTTCAGTTTATTTCTTATTTATTAGTTATCTTATCCCCTTCAAAATCCTCCTATTTTAATTACACACTTTCTTCGTATATACCGTATCATATTTGTGCAAATCCTCTTAAGTATTTTACAGTTAATACATATCATAGGTAGCTAAAATAATTGCTTTAGATAACTATAGTCTCCCATTAGGTTTACTTTATTTATTTTCAAACTCATATTTACATACGATGTATACAACCTCATCGATAGGGTTCGCCATTAAACTAAAGTTATAGTTACCAGTTTTTATTACATGATATTTGTTTATCTTTTAAGTTGAATATAAACTAAAAAGATTTCATAGAATAAAGCGAATCCATGCCAGTTTTATTCATCCTATTTAAACTAGTGAGAAGAGATTGTATGACCTACCAACAAATGTCATACATTTCATACTGAGAATTGTAAATATTTGTTTGTTTGTCATCAAAAAGCTTTCATTGTGCAATTAGTTACGCAAAAAATGTATTTAGATCTTAATGAAACATTCATCACAATTATTTCAGTGACTATATGAACAATTGTTTTAGGAGTGAATATAGTTTTTACAAGACGTTACGAAAAACTGAAAACGCTAAATGTTGCTGCATAATATTCAGTTGTATTTATATTTTTTTCAAAACGTTTTTGGAGATTATACTTTGTACACTCACTGTATTGATCAGGATATGCTAATTTACTGTGAGATGAGTACTTTCAATACAATGTAAATCTCCTGTGTATGAATGAAAGTTCACTAGTATTATTTTGATCATTTAAAAAATAAAAATAAAACTTTATAAGAACCGATCACTATACTGCAAACCAAAGATGACGTCAAATTGAGCCAAATATTACGAGAGTATATTTGAAATAAATATGTTTTTGTGATTTTGAGGAACTGTAATAAACATGTAATGTTCTGAAAAATGTTTGTTACTTTCATCAGCAAGTATGTTAATTAGTTGTAGTAAACTAGGACATTTTGAGATATAGTAAACTTTGATCCCTTGATAAACTGTGATAAAGTGAGAAGAACAAGAATTATAGAACAACATGAATTCATTATATTTCAAGGTTTTTCATTATCTATAAACGGCCATAAGTTACACTAGTATTATTGCTATGAAGGTTTTACGTGCCGTAATCAGTTTTCGAAACAACAATAAAAACAAGTAAAATAAACAATGTAAATATATATATATATATATATATATATATATATATATATATATATATATATATATATATATATATATATTGTAGTGAACGAAAACTTAGTGTCTTTGTAAGTTAGCAAAAGCACTCACTGAAAACATCATTTGCATATCTTTCTTTGAGTTGTACTTTACATACTCGATCATACTTCCGATCTCGTTTTTATCCAGATATGCTTCTGTTCTCCTTTCTCTTCTCTTTACTTCAATCTTTTGTTGGTAAGCATTTCATTTCCAGATCCTGCTACATACAACATATGTCTGTCTACATAAGCAGCTTACACCATAATACCACAATACCAAGGACAGCTCAAAACCACTCGATGACAGTGGCCGGTACAAAATACAGCAAGAGTGATATTCACTGCCAGTTAATAACTTAAATCTTTTTGTGATATTCATGTAGTATTTAACATCGAATAAATGTCCAGTGATCGAGCATATTAATATTTTACTTTTCATACAGAACTTCCAGGAAATATATCCTGAAAATCTTGTATATGTACTTCTTTCAGCACTCCTTATGTGCTTCCACACGTACATGTAAATTCGTAAACATATTTAGAGGTTATCTTTGAAGGGTACTGATTCATTTTCCACTTGTTTAAGTAGAATCTTGTTTACAATTTCATTATTACAGATATGATTTTAGTTCAAAGAATATTTTTCTCTTGTTGCTATTGAATGTTGAGTTTATAAGATCAAAATGACTCTGGGCAAAGCAAATTGGATTATGAACACACTAACTTTCATTTGAATAAGACAAGTACCTTCAAACATCTGGATTTCTCTTACTGAAATAGTTAATACCATTGATGTAAAAGTCGATTTATTTCTCTCTATTTACCTTTCATATAAACACTGTAAATACAAATTCACTTGGTATTGTTTTGCCTGAATCTTACCACTGAGGTTTAAGACTGCAATTGATCAATGTGTTGTTTGCATATATGCATGCTGTGTGCATCGCCTCGATATTACCTTAATTCACAAGTTTTATAAGAAAAGATGAACAGTGGCTAGTAGCAGAATCTAGAACGCATGTTACGTCTTATTTGAGACTAGTCAGCTGGATGTACCTGAACCTACCTCTAACTACATTTTGTCATTGTGAGTTTCAATTCACAAAAATAGAAAGTTAAATTTCTTAAATAATAATATTTTGGAAAAAAGCTTGTCTACTAAAAATATTTTTTGTTCTTCGGAAAATTAAAGAAACAGACTCTGTATTTTGCATCTTCCAAGATGAATTTCTTTCTTTCTTTTTTTTTGAATTTATGATGGAACCTATGTAGGTATCTCGTCCTAGAAATATCTTCATTTCACAAGTTTTATTTTCAACAATGGTTGTTTGTTTGTTCGTTGTTGGTGTTATTGAACAGTTATTACTTTGTTAATGTATTTACCGCATTTTAGTAGTATGAAATTATTAGCTAAAATAACTGAATTGTTGTTAATACTTTACGATAACATTTTAGAAATGAATGGACTTACAGGCGTCTTACTGATATAATGAAGATTTATAATTCAGTTAACTCCAATGAAATTCATTTAAATTTCACTTTTTTTAAACAAAAAAAAACTCATTTCAACGTAATTCTATCGTTTGCTTAGCAATAAAAAGTTTTATTATGACTATTTTTAAATAGAAATCTTAGATGTAAGTTTTAAAATATCTCTCTCTTACTGAAATATCAAAACCGAGAAGTTCAGTGAAGGGATCTCTTTTCAACGAATATATATAAGTATTAATTCTGTTGACAAAGAATGAACATCAGTCATTCAGCTACAATGCAGGACCAGGCACATATATATGCATCTGTCTAAGATACCACACTTCATTAACACATCAATATAAACACCGGATTCAAATAAGTAGTTAATTCAGTGGTGGTAATATATAAAACAAAGATTACGTATAAAGACATAGTATAGAAAGAAAGATATAAAGTGATTTTAACTTCATGGTTTAAGTGAATACAAAGAGTGTATACACCAACAACATTGTGATCGATTCTGAGTCATATCACAAGAAGTCTCCAACCATTGGTTAAGATAGTCAAGCGACCCCAACCAAGTAGTCTGCATCTACCAACATGGCTCAGACCAGAAGTTAGTGACTTCAAGCATTGATGCCACGTTTTGGTTTGGCCGCCTCTAACTTTCTTACAACCATCCCCAACACCAGTTAGCCTTGCGCATCGTGGTAATCGGTGTTCAGGTATGCGTAACATGTGGCTCAACCATTTCGGTCGATCAAGATCCACAACCTCATCAACTGATTCACAATCACTTCCTAATACCCTACGTCTAACCCCACTATTACTTACCCGATGATCCCAGAAGATGCGAGCAATATTTCTAAGGCATCTGTGGTCAAATATTAGTAGCTTACAGGTATTCCCTACCCTTAATGGTCATGTTTCCTAGTTCCTAGGAAACCGATGTCCTTTGAAGTTGAGTTTTGAGTTGCTGTTGTTGTTATTATTATTTAACTAAACGGAAGCTCACTAGACATGGAAAGCAATAGAAAAATCATACACTATGTATTTGACTGTATGACTATTGTATCCTAATACCTATAACTAGAGATTCAATACTGATAATTGTTCTTTCTAATGGATGTTTTAGTTCTACTACATATGTATATCTGATTAATTGGATAGAGTAAATAATTAAAAAAATTCATAATTGAATTTTAAGACACATTTATTTATTCTCATGTGAATGCTATTTTGAGAAAATTTCAATCTGTATTCCTATTTAATTAATTAAAATAAAGCCTATTTGTCATTCAAACCTCAATTTCTATTGAAATCATCACATGGTTTACAAACGGTTAATTGTTAAAACCATCCTTATTTCCAAAAAAATGTCTATTCAGAATTGGTTTATAGAAACGTTTTAACAATTTAGGATTTGTAATAACTTATAATTGTAGCATGTTTTCATTAGTAAACTATCACTGACATTTTAATCCATGTTTAAATTTTAATAACATTTGAACAAGTTGACTCTCTTAATAGTTACTAGTGAATAAACGAATTTTCTAGTAGGTTACTTCAACCAATTTGATGAATAATATATTTTTTTAAATCTCATAATTACTCTATTCATCTTCATTATCAAAGGAGTTTTGTTCTCATTTAGAAGTCTAAAATGATAATAATGATCAAATCCTATTTTTTTTCTCCCACTTAACTAATATTAGTTGTGAAAAAGATGTTTATGTTGATGAAGAATGAATTATTAGAAGATACTTTTTAATGAAAGATTATATGAATTCACTTGATGTTATTTTAATTGTATCTTCCCATTGATATTCAGGACTGAAATTGATTAGTCTCATGTCAGCATATGTGCATATTTTCCGGATTGCCTCGATATAGCCATAAGTCACAAGCGTTTTAAGTAAAGATGGGTAGTTGTTGGCAGTAGAATCCAAAATGCGCATTTCGTCAATATTTGGGACTCGTCAGATGGATATGCCTGCATCTCAGAGTTGATGTTCACTCTGGGACTCGAACCCAGGACGAAACGTGCGTTTTAAATTCCATTGTTAGCCATTATTCATCTTTGCTTAAAAAGACTATATATTTTTAAAACAGACAATTTTCTAAGTATTTAAACAAGAATTTTTTTATTGCATATAATCAGAAATCAATTTTTTTCAACATCAGTAGTTCTATTTCAACAGTATTTTAATAGTTTCTTTCACATAAATCTTTCTTCCTTTTTTGTTCTCTGGCATGCATTTATCTGTTATTTATTTTAAAATTTTAGTTCTATAGGATATTATATAAACATAAAGTCAATTTTTGTTTTGTTTGTTTGTTTATATTTCATAATGCCTTTTGGCTAAGGTTTTTTTTTCTTATAAAGATAATAAACAAACAACAAATGAACTTAGATTTCATTATTGTTTATATAGATTTGTATCATTTTGTTGTTCAAATTCAGGAATTCATTTTGTTGATCTTTGTTGACATGTAGGTTGTTTACCAGATGTATTAATATGGCCTATAGAAACAAAGTGATTATATTCTAAGTAGAATCATTGAATATCAATAACGGGTAAGCCTAAAGGTATAACTAACAATTGAATTTCATTCCCGTAGGACAGGTTATTAGCAATCGTATTTTATCACCGTAGTCATTAATATGATCAGTTTTGTTGTGATGACAAATGTGCTTAGGTTTCAACTTGAAAATTTATCTTAAGATCTAGATCCTTTTATCTGACAAATCTAAAAAGTGCTCATCTTAAATACCACCGGTAACCACTATTTAAAGTGTGAACAAATAAATTAATATAAATATCTCATAAAGTTATTTTTAGTTATCTCATTTACATAAATGGTTAGTCATTTATGCTTTTTTGTAGATTCAGTGATAAGTAGTTGAAAGTAGTACCCAGTGAACTCTGTATCTAGGTTTCGTGGTAGTTGATATTTGTTAGCAAAGTGTAGCGAGACCTCGAGATAGCCGTATGGGATGGTAACCTGCTCCATTCAGCATGACATTCTAAGATGTTACTGCTAAGCTATTTGTAGTGCAACTGACCTCCTATAAGTTTGCGACATATGTATTGATTTATTACTGTGTAGTGATCGATATCATATTTATCTAGCCCTAAGTATTACTAACAAATTCGCAGTATAGCTATTAAACAAAATGATTTGACGTCGTGTATACTATGTACTATGATATTGGGGGGGGGGTTGAAGATAGTCGACAGAAAACCCTGTGGCTATAATTCTCTTTGATTTTTTGTTTCTTAGATTTCTCAATATATGAATGTAGAACAATTTTAGCTTGGAATTGTTATAGGCGAATTAAAATGTTAACTTTACAAATAATAGATGGTCTACCGAAAAAGTGTGCTTATATAATAATCGAGAAACTGCCTAATTGCATTTGAGGTTACTTTAAGAATCCTTTATGTATTTCCCATTAGTTCAAAAAAATAGGGTTATCAACATATTAATTTTTGAAAACACTTCAAAACCAAGTTTTCAAAACTTTTGTCCAAATTCCAATCATTTTTTTAAAAAAAATAAGGGAATCAAAAATTTCCATTATTGGCAGTAACTTTGATATAGTTTTACAAATTGAAGAAATATCTATTCCCTTGAGTGTAATAATGGTAATAAGTTAAATATTTGTCAGTTTCATAGAGAAGTAAATCGCTTATCACTAATATTACAGGCTAATTTTTCAGTTATTTAAAATGTATTGCTTGAACACATGGATTTTCATTCATCTTGATTTAAATTCTATATGTCAATACATATTCTAGATAAAAGTAACGTTTTTTTTTGAGATTAAAAGACATGATAGTAACAACTTATTTTCATAATAAATTTTACATTATTTATCTTTAATTTAATCTACTTTATTGATTTTACAATCAAAATCATTGGGATGAAATTCGTTTATCGATTATCTATGATCAGAAAAAAAATTGATTATTTTTATTGACAGTTATTTATTTAAAACAAAATTCATATAAACAAAGAATATTCTTTTTCAATAATTTCTCATAAGGTTCTACAATTATCTCATATCTCAATTAATAATCCATAAAATTGGCCAGATTTGAAGGCAGAGTACATCATTTGGAAATTGTAATATGTGAATCAAGAATTATTGTTTGTTATATAAAAGCAAAGCAAATCGTTAATGTTGGGGTTTGACTAATATGAAGTGTTAACTTGAATCGGTGTATAATCGAAATGAAATTATGAGATAAATAATGATCAGAATACATGTGGTTAACATGGAGTGAGAGAGAAAATAATGGAATAAAGATCAGAAATTACGTAATATTGAGAAGAGCAAGAACAAACATTCTAGCAGAACAGCAGGAATTCATTTTTATTTCGTTTGTTTCTCATCAGCTTCTTACAAGCTGTGATATTTAAACATCATAATTACATAATGGGTTTAAATGACTTACATGAAAGAGTTTGATTATAAGTTATATTGAAGACATATTCGTATAAATAAAAATGAATTCATGCTATTCTGCTAGAATGTTTGTTCTTGCTCTTTTCAAAATGATAAAGGGAATTATGTGTATGAAATTACGTGATATGTTGAATATTGTGACTTAGGCCAGATATAGTAGATAGGGGTGGATGCTGAATAAATTCCTCAAAAAGGTTATCAATGATTAGGATAACAATAATATTAAATTTGGGACATAAAAATGAACATTAATCAAATTACGTCACCATATTATACAATTGATTATTAACTAAGTTGGCCCCGAATTCGGCCAGGGTAAAAGGAGTGACTGAACATAATTCTTTTGGATACAAACCTCTAGCATTTAGATCCGAATAGCAATTTCTTCAGCCGTCTGCAAGATTCTTGATAGAGTAAAATGTAAAATTACATTTTTTAAAAAGAAAAAAAAAGAAATTGTGTTTTTAGGAAATTTCCCTATTACATTGGTATCACCTGTTTTGTCATATTGACTAACAGATAGATCAGATTTAATAGTTGGATAGTTGATATTGATATAAGGAATAAAATAAACTTTTTTTCTAGTTCACTAAAAGAATAAATGAAAACTTTTTATAATTAATTTAAGCCCATTTCATTTACAATGATAATAGAACAAGTTAATTTCAAAAAGAAAACTATTAAAAGGTTAATTTATTTAATTAATATTGATTGTTTTTTGTTTTTTTGAATAATCACTTTGACAACACAAAGCTCGTTACATAGTTTTTAGAAAATAAACCTTTTGATGTAGTTTACAAATACATGTAATTTCATTCCTTCTGTATATGTAAAGGTTATATTGATATTGTATTACTTACAAAAATGATTTAAGATATATCATAATTAAAAGTGACATAAAATGCTATGTAGCATACTTTTAGTTGAAATCATCAAAACTACTTACATGTATGCCATATGAAGCAAAAAAATCTAGTTATTACTAATGTTTAAAGATATAGCTTAAGTGAGAAAATTCTTTCACTTTCTAAACAATTCAATTGTACATTTTTTGTTTTCTTATAAGCATGGTATAGTTTGGTAAGTAAGAAGTAAATCCGATGAGAATATAATTTATGGACGACATTTGAGCGACTCTAAACTGACCTTGAGAGTACCCATCTAATAACTAGGACCAAATGAAGGTTATAAATCGGTGTAAGGAATTAGAATTATCATTTACAGTTGATGGTTTAGGTCAGGAATTAGATTTGAGGTTTTCATCACGAAAACTGACATCAGCTATAATGCCAAAACGGTATTATGCCAAATGGATATATCGTAATCAAGGTTTAACTAGTTAAAATAAAGCTATTAATTCAGAACAGAACCGAAAAACTACATAAAGATGTTATCAAATGAAATGAAGAGTTTTATATAATTTTTCTGACTTATGATAAAATGCATGTTCTACCGAAGAAGAGATAGGTCTATAGTTATCTCGTAAGTTAAGGAGATTTTAGCTTGGATGTTTGTGTATTATCTTGAAAGATTTCAAGGCATTGACATGAATCATAGAGATTTATTGAATGATTGATGTGTTATGCAAATTTTCTTTCAAAATTAAATGTAAGCAAATAAATTGTTTATATTTCTACAACAAAATCACTTACTAATCTGTTTCAATGTTTTTGAATGTACTATTTTAACCTTTTATTACTAATAACTAATCTGTTTCTTTTAGTAAAACTCCACCTGCAGCTCTTCCAGAGTTACCAGCGGTCCCAAGCCCGGGTAAGGTAGAAAAGTTAAGCATGCGGTTAGCGAACCCATCCCGTAGAAAACTAACTCGCTAATAAAACGCTAACCAGAAGTGCTGGTAAGCGGCCCATGCTCCTCCACGAGGGGTAACACGAGTAAGTAAGTAAGTTCTTTTGGTAAGGCTTGTCCGATCGAGAAATTTTTTATTACCGCTGTTTGTGAAATATTACTGTACAAGAAGTTCTTTACAAATCATTCACTTTCTACGCATATTTATGACATATCTTAATCAAGTTTTTTTACTGAAAGACTAACTTTTCTATATATCATCGAGTATATATATATATATATATATATATATATATATATATATATATATATATATATATATATATATATATATATATATATATATATATATATAAATTTACTAAACTCCTCACTATGGTTATCTAATTACAGATCAGCACGTGAAAAATCTAGTACAAAAAAACATAAAATTTCGTTTGAATCCTGATTAATGTATTGGAATACCGGCTCAGTGGTCTAACGGTTAAGTGTTTACGCGCGAAACTGATAGGTTTTGGGTTTGAATCTCGAGAGGCGTGATCATAGATGCGCACTGCTAAGAAGTTTCATACTAAGATGAAACAGCCATACAATGCTTTCAGGTTTTCCATGGTAGTCTAGCTTCAATCGACGCTTGAATTCAATTATTAACTTACTAGAATCGCCAGAAGAAAACCCTCTCTGAGTACTGTGATATCTTTACAAAGATTGACTTGCTTAATTGTAAAATTGAGAATTTCTATATACTTAAGTGTAACTAGGTTTAACATGAAGTATTTTTTGTTTTTGTTTCTTTAAAAGAGAGATTTTGTGAACAAAGCAGAAAACGAGTAATGTCTGTTTAGTATATCACATGAATTAATGTCTTTCACTATTAAAAAAATATATTACGTAATTATTAAGATTCGGAAAATATTTTAAGGACACGTTGAACAAATGAAATGTTACTTTTAAAAGTGAATGACAGTAAAAGACTAGTGGTAGATAAATGGTAGAAAAAAAAGTGATTCGTTTGTTTTAGAAGATCTTTACTTAAACTAAAGCTAACTTAACTAGGACTACATGGAAAAACATGATAATTTTTAAGGTGTATAAAGAAAACAGAATTTTAAAAAAAGGCTTGCCTACGATTTACAGTTCTTGAGACAGATGAGACAAACACTGACTGAGTTTTAAATAAATAAATATACTTGTAATATCCCAATGAGTAGAAAAATAAGATTTTCTGACATTTCGTGATTTAGTGTAAGCCACTTCTTCAGAGAATAAATAACCAAGTTAAAATGTATCCAAGTTCAAATAGTACTACTGTTGAGGAGTCCCATACTAGGGCGAAGCGGCTTTCCAGCGCTTCCAGGTTTTCCATGGCAGTCTAGCTCCAATTGACTCATGATTTCAACAGGTGTAATCCTACTTCTCTCAATAGAAAAGAAGGCCTTACCATACATCCTACTTGGAATATCTATCCTGGCCACCTAGTCTCATATTGTTTACAATCCACACTGTCATCTTACAAATTAAACTCTATCCTTTCTCACCACACAGGTCACACAATTTTTCATCCTTAAACAGTACACACATACATACACACAAATTTACATACATATCACTTATGAATCACCTTGACCGAAATGACATAACATTAACTTGTTCAGACCTGTTTTTTGATTGATCACATATTGTTCTTATTGTTCCGTTGTACTATTTAAACTTGGATTAATTTTAATTTGGTTATCTATTCTCTGAAGAAGTGGCTTACACTAAGTCACGAAACGTCAAAAATATAATTTTTCTACTCATTGGGATATTACAAATATATTCTTTACTTATTTACAACAATCTACCCAATGCTCAATTTATTCGTAATCATCAAATCAAACCTTGGCAATGATAACTACTGATCGAGTTTCCCTGTTTTTCTCTATAGTTTTTTTTGAAAACTGAAAAAAGATAAAATATTATAGATAGCATCCGATCTGCATTACGATGGACTTGACACGCATGACATTGATTACCACCTAGTGATCATTCAATTGTGAACACATCTCAGTCCTACAGGAGGTCGAGTGCGGCCCGGATAGCCCAGTGGTAACGTATCTGGCTGTGATGCTAGGTGACACGGGATCGAATCCGTCAGAGAGCACAAGTTCCTTCTAGATTACAGGTACACCTTGCTGACGAGTGCCAATTAGCACGAAACCCGAATCCAGGGTCTCTTGTTGACTACCTCCAACCATCATCCTTATAGAAATGTAGATATTGTTCATAGTAAAATTAATCAGATAGCATTATACTTTTATGTTTTACTTATCTAAGTTTAGTTTACTAAAGTGTGAAGTGCATGGTTATATTAGTAATCCAGTGACAACCATATTATGAATTTTATGTATACAGGAATAAATCTTCAAACCCAAGCAAACATAAATTTGAAAATATGAACATCTTTGAAAATTGGATATGAGTTCAACAAGAATCAGAATAGATTTCACATGCAATTTATTATTAAAACTTACGATGATAACTTTCAGTGTTATTTTGTGAAAATGACTAAAGTATCTTTAAAAACAGATTGCTTAAAATTAAATTCACGTTTCTTATTATGTGATCGATTTTGAGAAAAGTTCATTTTGGTTGCATTGTTTGTTATTTTCTATATCACAATAATTATATTTGTATCTATATTAATTCCGAAAGATCAATTCACCCAGGAATCTGAATATTTCAGACTGTAATCCACAAAGTAAGACATTATAACACATTATAAAGGAATAAAGATTGTGTATTGAGAAATAGACTGGATTATGTAGAGTAAATAGAAAATTTTATCTACATAATTGTCTTCAAACTATACTGTCGTGTAATTGTGTTGATGAAAAAGAAAAATAAGTTTGCTTGAACTCACTGTAATTGAATTTATAGTGCTGGATGACGTATTCTTTGGTGGATTTATGAATGGATTAAAATATTAATTATTTTAAAAGTTGAATTCATAAATCATTCTAAGATAGACCACCATCAAAAACTTATAAGCAGTAGACGGCCGTTTCGTCTTAGTATGAGACGAAACAGACGTCCAGTGCTTCCAGGTTTCTAATGGTAATCTGTTTTAGGTCGACTTATGAATTTAAGTATTAAAACTACTACAATCGACGCAAACCCTCATTCTGATTTTAATAGTCGTCTATTTAAATTAATTATGAAGAGAGAAAACAAGTTAGATATAGGCAAGAAATAACTAGGTATAAATGATTTTAATACAATAAAAACGCTTTTTTGAGTAATTTGCTTGTTTAATTATAGTATACTTATTACCTAACTACATAATTAACCATTGTAATATCTTATAAGTAAAGTCATCCATATACACATTAGTTAATCTAACTCATTCAAAGCACACTTTCGCTTGTATATATTCAAGTATATAACGACAACAAACAAAAGATGTATTAGGATGAATGCATTAAAGTTATTTGTTCTTCTAATCGTTGTATTGTTATATTATTATTGTACGTGGGACAAAATTCATATAACAGAAAAACTGAATTAGAAATGATCTTTCTAACTTCTTCATTTTACAACTCATGAAAAAAACTTCTAAATGATTGTCATCTTAACTTGTGATCCACTAAAAAGCCAGGAGAAATCTTACAGCATTAGAAAAATGTTTAGTTTGAGTTGAAAACAATTTTCTTGTATATACCAACAAACTCATATATAATCGATGCTATGATTTTCACGCTTGTTGTTGTAGATTTAACCGTCAACCATCTAAACAACGTAATGGTATGCTTGCTTTCATAATGGTAGACCTAATAAGCATTGTGTTAACACTAAAGCATTATAATTTCATCTCGAACCTTATCAATAGTTATAATTTAAAGCATATATTTAATCTATGATACTGTTAGGAAGATAATTATTTTGATAACGTGTTGTTATAATAAACAAAATTCATAATTATTCTGTTTCATAATTAAAACATTATTAGAACGATAAGATTCGTCATTTGTTTCAGATAAGTTCAATCACTGGTAGATTCTAAGAAAAAACTAAAAGTTATTTGCCATGTACGTAATATTTTATGTCAATTGATGTGCGTTATAATACACAAGGAATTCAAGAAATAGCTTTATGAAGGTCTTACATAATTGTTTTCGTAAATATTTGAACATTTCCATGGTTTATAGAAGAGATATTTATTTGGAGTTTTATATAAAGCTATTCTTATACATCTAGCATCTCGAAAATAAACTTTTCGAAGTTCAGATAAACTTTAATTATTTAAAACTTATCTGACATTATATAATGTTTCGAATTATTTGAATTATAGCACGAACTAAGAGTCCAAGAAATAACGCAATTGAATTAAGAAGACACAATCACAAACGAATGTACTGTATTTGGAATTCGAAATCGTTCAATCAACCAGTACAAAAGTATGATTAGTTCATTCAAACACCACATCCGCCACAGCTTAAATAAAAGTACAAGTGTTTATAATCGGTTGTACATCTTCTTGTTAGGTTCACCTGAGTCTGTCCGACATTGTATTGGATAAAAACTCTGTATTATCTAGAATATGCTCATTAATATTGGAATTAACAAACGAAATCGGAAAAGACTCACCTGGAATTGTATACAATCAACTTGTCGGTTTTGTACTGAAATCATTCATATCTCGAATTGGAACCATAGATTTTACAACACTATCCTACTCCACGAAATAATGTTGGGTCTTCATATCCCCAAGTTATGAATAATGTGGATTCATTTAAAACATATTTCTCACATTGGTTGGAGTAAACATTAGAAGTGACTCCATGATAAGGATAAACAACAGTTGATATGAACTCATCCGAATTGTAATCAAAATCGAGCTCATTTAGTACTCGTGCTTTGCATTGAACAAGTTTTTCACAAGGAGCAAATACATTGTGAGGATATGTAATATATGATATGACGTCAGGATTCGATTCTTCTGAAATATTTTCATGAAATTTATCAAGAATGTCATCACATAGTAATGGATCATTGGAAAAATCAGCATCTATCAAGACTGCATCAGGTTTTTGATCATGACTAGGTCCATTTAACATATTTTCCTCAGATTTGTAAGAGATTTCATCAGAAATATGTGAGTCATTAGGAAAAGCCATATTTAGTACAACAACATGAGAAATCTGATAAATCGATTGGTTAGAAACTGTTGTTTCGCAAGAATTCTGAATTTGATTTAACTCTGAACTGCTTTTTGACTCTACACTGTCTATTGCAATCGTTGATAAAGATAAATCATCATTATAAATACTCGACTCAGTAGAATCAGAATTACAAGTCCTAATATTAGTTACAATAAGATGAACATTAGTATTACAGACTGACTGAATATGTCCAGTATCACCACATTTAAAGCATTTAGAATTACGAAATTTACATGAATTAAAAGCATGGAACATGCCACAGGACAAACATTGACCAAACTTGTGCCAGTCTTCGTGAAACGCACTGCAAATCCTCAATGAATTATCTGCATAACCTTGAGTATGCACTGGATTAGGATAATGTGATGTAGTAGAATGTTTGATGGCCTGATGAATTATTTTAGGAAATTCCCCTTCTTTACTGCAATCAAAATTTGCATACTTGACATGGTCTAGTAGTAATGCCTTGAGAGTTGTATCAGGAAGCGAAATGGGTTTTTTCCGGCATAGCCAGCGTTCTTAACAAGCTGTATGCTTCTTTACCGATGAATGTGAGGAAATATGCCACAATATTAGTATCCTCATCATCTTCCTTGGTCCTGACCCAGATTTCGAACCTTTCGAAATAATCCTCAAAACTTCAGAAGTTGAATGAATGTCTAACTTTTCCATTGCAGGCTCAATCGCGACGCCAGTATAATGTTTCGAATTATTTGAATTATAGCACGAACTAAGAGTCCAAGAAATAACGCAATTGAATTAAGAAGACACAATCACAAACGAATGTACTGTATTTGGAATTCGAAATCGTTCAATCAACCAGTACAAAAGTATGATTAGTTCATTCAAACACCACACATTATCATTTTTAATCAGAAGGGATTACTTACTTCTATTTTATCCATGAAAGTTCTAAATATAACTTCGTAATAAAATAATCTTTCATGGTAATATTCTCTTATCAAAAAGATCTTTGTTAATCAAAGTAATATTACGATATTATTGTAAGATACAAGTTTTCAGTGTTTACTAGTGAAATCTAATATGATAAGTGAATGTTAACATGATTAATCAAACGCTAATTATTTCACACATATTCATCTTGTAGATAGTAATACAAATATTCTGTTTAACTATTTACTAAATTAATAAAGTGAATTGACTTATGAAGGGTTAACCAGTCTATATCACAATGATAAATTGCACTATTTATGTTGATTAGTAAACAGACGATTAGGTACATTTAATCAAATGTCATAATGTAGGATTTTACAACCATGATATTCATCTAAATACAGTATATACAAGTTCAGTAATAAAAATGTTGTTAACAGGATAATAAATTTTTTAGATGAGATTGAATGAATAATTGATTGAAAAGAAATTCAGTTAGATTTAATTTATACTATATAATAAAGTTTTTATATTAGTTTAAATACATTTTCCAAGCACCTCCAGGTTTTATCTTTTCATTTCTGCAGTAACCTAGATGACTCTCCCGATATCCCACATTTTACGAACATTCCATGTGTCTAAATTAATGATTATTCTAGTTGTTAGATGGGGCTTCATCATCATGACTTCTGAAAGAACTCGGATTTTATCATGAGACGTCATAACGCTAGTAAATGAAGACCTTCTAACTCTTCAGGGTAGAGTTTAAATGGTTCGAATTAAATTTTCTGATTAGCGTTTTTTTAGCGAGTTAGTTTTCAGTGTAAAAAAATTACATACCTGGGCAGCATCATTGATGAACACGGTGGATCTGATGAAGATGTGAAGATGTAGAAGGGAAAAGCAAGAGAAGCATATCCACATCTGAATAACATGTGGAATTCAAAACAAATCTCAACCAACACTCAACTCACAAGTCTCAATACAAATGTCAAGACAGTTTTACTGTATGGGGCCGAAACTTGGACAAACATGAAATACATCCTCCAGAAGATACAGGTGTTTATTAACAGTTGTCTACATAAAATACTTCGGATCTGTTGGTCAGACATGACCAGCCACGACCTACTGTGGGAGATAACAAAACAGATTCCAGTGGAGGAAGAAATCAGGAAGAAGCGCTGAAATTAGATAGGACACACATTGAGGAAAGCACTCAACTGCATCACAAGGCAAGCTCTCACATGAAATCCTGAAGGCCAAAGGAGGAGCGGAAGACGAAAGAACACATTACGCCGGAAAATGGAGATAGACATGAGAAAAATGAACAAGAATTGGATGGAACTAGGAAAGAAGGCCTAGAACAGAGTGGGTTGGAGAATGCTGGTTAGCGGCCTAATTAAGGAAAAAGTTAAGTCTTATACTCATTAGTGAAAAATATAATATGTAAATTGTCTTAAACTAATTATAAAATACCATCATTTCATAAATATGTAATTATTCATGATGATATTTATTACATTGTAATTTGAATGACTTTCAAAACAAATATAAAATAGCAGTATTCATGATAACTCTCAGATAAAGGTAACATGTAAATATCTATCTCATTCATAGTTGATAGAAAACTATTTAAGAGTGAAATAATAACCATGAGCCAATGGAATAATATTATAGAAAAAAAATCACATGTAAATAAGTAATCAAAAAAGCCTAATAACTTTTCCCGTAATATTTAAAACTACTTGTAATTTGTGTGAGAAGGCTATAGTCTACTAGAATTCAAGTAAATGAATCTAATAATAGCTATATGATATATATATATATATATATATATATATATATATATATATATATATATTTAATCCATTTCCTTTTTGACTAATTATATTACAATGTTCTGAATTTCAGACGTTTTTTTATAAAGAAAAAAAAGAAGTAAATAAGTCGTATGATACTAGATTGTTAGTTACAGTTATAATTCTAATCATTTTTATTGGTAATTTTCAATATCATTATTTTCGTTAAAACCTTTTTTCATTCCTCTACGACATTATTCTTTATTGATTATGAAGTTCAATGTTGAAGTAGACTTGATAATTTTGACTTTCATATACAGTATTGTTCTAGTATTTAAGTACCTGAAATCCCGATTGTTTTCAGAAATTTTTTATTGATTATTTTCTAAAATTATGAAAACCTTAAGTTTTTCTTAATTGACCTTATCATATAAAACTTAAGTACTCTTTATGGTACTGTGATCTATTTTCTTAATACTCGGTCGATTAATATCCTGTCAACTAACTTTAACCACCACCTCATCTCAAGATAGAGCATGCGATGTCAAGTCACCAAGACTGGTGTTCATATTGCAACTTAATCAGTGGGATTTGATGTGCATTAAGAAGGACTTGATACACGACATTGGTCATGAACCAGTGATCACTGAATTGTAAACTTGGTGCAAAAAATCTCATACTCCTTAACAACTTCTTACTGTACTAACATCTAAATACTTCAAAATAACAATAGGTAACTATGGGAGTTTGTACACAAATATTTCAGAAAATATTCAAAATCAATTATTAATGGGATCATTTTCAAATCAGCACCTAGTTCATTCATCCAGAACACAGTGGACATGTTTCTCCTCAATCCCATATTACTTCTAGTTCTACTACAGAATGACACCTTAAGTAATCGCATTTTCTTGAATTATCTTTTATAGCATTATTTTTGTTGAAACTATATTTCCTGTTATTTTGTTAAAAGAATATATGAGGGAAAAATGTCGAAAAGATCAGTTTCAATCATAAGCGGCTTTTTTGATTGACTACACAAAGAAAATCATTTTGTGCTTTTCTGCCTAACCTTAAGTGTAGTGCAAGAAATAAACATTTTTATAAATGAGTAGCAAGTAAATAACTAAACAAAATGAAAATCAACTATTTCTTGTCCCGATAATGTCAGAACTATCATAAATAAAACTAAACATTTTATGTAGCTTTAATATTCAAGCTATATTTGTTGAACATCAAGATAAGAAGTCGTACTAAACGTCTACCAAAGAGACTGAAATGATTATCTACACATCAATTCCTCCATGTAACATTAAAGTATATTTAAGATAACATGGACTTTATATATATATATATATATATATATATATATATATATATATATATATATGTAGTAGCAATGATCTGATTATGAAACAAAGTACAGTGAGTCATGAACAAAAAGTGACAGTGTAAACAAAAAACAGTTTACACAAAAATGCATGAGACCAGTAGATTAAAATGACGTTTAGCGATCATCCACGACCATAAAGCACCTCAAATAAGCGTTTCATACATAAGCAACCCAGTAAGCTATTACTTAATAGTATTCATGGTACAAAAGGGATAAATATTCATACGTTTTAATTTGTTATTTGCCCCTAACTTGAATTCATAGTGAACTTTAGGCTACAGACAAACGTTTTTTTGAATGACATATTTTTGAAATAATTGTGTTTCTGTTTCAAATTAATCTTGTTCAAACGTTGCATTTAAGTCAAAACTTTTGTTAACAAGTAATGAAAAGTGATAAGATCCAGGCTTTGTAAACCCATTCAAAATCCAGGAAATACATGACAATTTGCAAAGAAAAGGGAACTATACCTTAGAGAATAATTATCAATACTACTTAATTATTTTAATGGTATTCAAAACAGAATTTTAGAAATGATTATTTACAAATAGCTTTAAAAAATTGTGTACATAGATAACATATAAATGATCAGTGAACAAGCCTTTTGAGATGAATGCTTTCTACATCGACGAATAGTTAAACTCCTCTATAGTATCTCGTGATAAAGGTACTTTGTATCGCCAAAAGTTAAATCATATAAAATTTTATGTACAGTGGGAAAATCAGCTTATACCTAACGAATTTAAAAGATGATTACGTGAGATAATTCGAAGTTAAATAAGGTACTTGGAGTTTCAAATAAACTATTTTACTCCACAACTAACATGGTGGTAATATGATCTAAAATTTAATTTCTCATACAGCGCGAATGTACACATGCACTATTTCGAGCTTATGAAAAAATAAACATAGTTATGAATGGCAGATTTCACAGCTCCAGGCAGAATACCAGATAACTCTCTATTTGAAAATGTTGATATAACTGGTAGCTCTACATCTATAATTCTTAATAGTTGTCACGTTCTGTCGTTTATCAGTTAAAGTTTATAAATCAGAATCAATAAACTAAAAGCTTGAGATTATTCACTAGAATTCAAAGTGTCACATTTGATTGTACCTAAGGATAAAAACTGCTCATTAACTCTAGATTCTATTAAACACTCAAATGATGAACCCTTAGACATGTGCTTAAGCTAGTTAAAAATAATTTTCGCAGATCATTTAAGATAATTCGACTGAATGTTTTAAGATTAAATGATATTTAAAACATTCAACACAACAGTAAATCAATGTAACACTAGGACAGATGATTTTTCAAAATTTAGATATCAGAAACCATTTGTTGTTGTTTTTGCTTTTTGTTCTGTAATTAACAGTATGGCAAATGTTTACAGTTGAAGTTGAAGTAAATAGTGAATAAGCCTAGTTTTATTATAACAAACGATTAGAGTATAAATTTTGCCATTACATATACATTAATTCACACTTATAACTTCAAATCAGCTTACTTCTTTGATTTTTCAAAATAATATTATTAACATAAAATCAATTAACGTAATAAATTAGTCCTCAATTTATTGACATTACACACGGTTGGTTGGTATTCGATGAATGATGAACTAAGTTAGGTCTTTGACTATAAACAAATTATTATTATTATAATTCTTAATGAGAACAAAACTAAAATATTTTGTCAAATAAAAAGTATTGGATTCAATAAAGCTATTATGATGAAACAAAATGTATTAAACATTTTACTTACGCTTGTTACCTCCAATGGAGCAGAGTAAGCCGACCAGCATTCTCCAACTCACTCACCCTGTCCTGGGCCATCCTTTCTACTTCTATCCAATTCTTGTTCATTCTTCACATGTCTATCTCCATTTCCCGGCTTAATGTGTTCTTTCGTCTTCCTCTCTTCCTTTGGCTTTGAAAATTCCAAGTAAAGGCTTGTCTTGTGATGCAGTTAAATGCTTTCCTCAATAAGTGTCCTAACAACTTGCAGCGCTTCTTCCTGATTTCTTCCACCGTTGGAGTCTGCTTCGTTATCTTCCACAGTAGGTCGTGGCTGGTCATGTCTGACCAACGGATCTGAAATATTTTTCATCGACAACTGTTAATAAACACCTGTATCTTCTGGATGATGTATTTCATGTTTGTCCGAGTTTCGGCCCCATACAGTAGAACTGTCTTGACATTTGTATTGAGACTTGTGAGTTGAGTGTTGGTTGAGAGTTGTTTTGAGTTCCAGATGTTCTTCAATTGTAAATATGCTTTTCTTGCTTTTCCCTTCTACATCTTCACCTCTGCATCAGATCCACAATGTTCATCAATGTTACTGCACAGATATGTGAAGGTTTGTACAACCTCCGAAACCTCTCCGTCAAGTGTGATTCGATTGCTGCATGCTGTGTTGTATCGGAGAATCTTACTTTTCTCTTTATGTCTGTTGAGACCTACTGCTGTTGAGGCTGCTGCCACACTGGTCGTCTTCTGCAATTGTTGTTGCATGTGCGATAGAAGAGGCAGATCATCTGCGAAGTCTAGATCGTCCAACTGCGTCCTGGCTGTCCATTGTATCCCGTGCCTCCTCACAGATGTCGACATCTTCATGATCCAGTCGATCACCAGGAGAAAGACAAAGTGCCTGACACTGGCCTTTACTTCGAAGGAGTTTGTCAACTGTCTTCCATGCATGAATTTGCAGTTTAATCCTTGGTAGGAATTCCGTATGATATTGACTATCTTCTGAGGCACGCTGTAGTGTTGAAGAAGCTTCCAAAGTGTTGTCCTATTCACGTTATCAAATTCTTTTTCGCAGTCAATAAAGTTGATGTATAGTTATGAATTCCATTCAATTGATTGTTCCACAATGATCCATAGAGTTGATCGGTACACGATCTATCCTTACGGAATCCAGCATGTTGATCTTGAATTTGGGCGTCTACGGAGTCTTTCATTTTGTTTAACAATATCCTGTTGAAGACGTTTGTTGGTATTGAGAGAAGTGTGATACCTCTGTAGTTATCACACTTACTGAGATTGCCTTTCTTTGGTATTTTGATCAGATGTCATTCTTTCCAGTCTTTTGGTACTTGTTCTTCATCCCAAACCTAGCTGAATAGAATGTGGAGTATGCTTGCAGTTACTGCCACATTGCTTTCAGTACCTCAGCTGGAATGTTGTCTGGTCCTGCTGTTTTGCAGCTCTTGATTTGTCTGTTGACCACGCTAATCTCTTCAATTGTTGATTAGCCAACATCGATTGGGAGGTTTGTGGGTGCTACTTAGATGTTGGGTGGGTTCAGTGGAGCTGGTCGATTCAAGAGTTTTCTACCCACCTGTCTTATTGCTCTTCGATGTTGGTGATTACCTTTCCTTACTTTTCACTGATCTTCTGGCTTACAGCGATTTCCAGAAAGTTGTTTTGTTATGTCATACAGTTGTTTCATGTTTCCTTCGCTTGCAGCCTTTCCGCCGTCATTGCTAGGTCTTCCACATATTTACGTTTGTCAGTTCTGATGCTCCTCTTCACTTCCTTGTTTACTTCCGTGTATTCAGCTTGTGCCTTGGCTTTTTCTGCTCTTGTTCGGCTGGTATTGATCGCTGCCTTTTTGTTCCTTCTTTCTTGACTCTTATCCAGTGTATCAACAGTGATCCACTACTTGTGATGATGTTTCTTGTGGCCTAGAATCTCATAAAATGTTGGGGTGATTGCCTCTTTGATCCCTTTCCAGTTGCTCTCCATAGTAATTCCCTTTCCATTAAATAGATCATGAAAGGCCTGTAACCTATTGCTGAGGACTATCTTGAATTTGTTGAGTTTGTCAGCATCCTGAAAAAAAGATGGATTAAAATTTTGTGATGTTGTCCGCCCCATTGTCTAGTGATTCCTACGTTTTCATTTCATCTTGACGACCAGCAAGTGATAATCTGATGCTATATCAGCTCCTCTCTTGGTTCTCACATCTTCCATCGTCCTCCTGAACGTTTTGTTGATGCAGATATGGTCATTTTGGTCTTGTGTAGTGTGATCCGGTGAAGTTCATGTTGTATGCGAATGCGTTTATGTGCGAATATGGTGCCGCCTATGACCAGTCTATTGAAGGCACATAGTTTTGCAAATTTCTCACCATTTTTGTTCCTTTCTCCCAGTCCGTGTCGTCCCATGATGTCTTCATATCCAGTGTTGTCCGTTCCAACCTTGGCATTGAAATCTCTCATCAGAATGGTCAGGTCCTTTGTTGGCCACTTCTCGACGATTGACTGCAGCCTATTGTAGAATTGATCTTTAGTGTCTTCATTTTAGTCGTTGGTAGGTGCATAGCATTGGGTGACGTTTATTGTAATGGCCTCTTTCTTCGTTTTGAAGGAGGCTTTGATTATCCATGGTCCATGTGATTCCCATCCTATAAGTGAATGTTGTACTTGTTTGGATAGCAACAATGAAACTCCTTGTGTATATGAGGCATTTTCTTCTTCATAGCCGGAGTATAGCAGAACCTCCCATGAAGCTATTCGTTGTTGTCCAACTTTCGTTCAATGTGTTTCACTGATCGCAAGCAACTTCAGGTTGTATCTCCTCATTTCTGTAGCAATTTGGAAGGCTCTCCCGGTGTCCCAAAATGTACGAGCATCCCATGTACCTAAATAAATGGTTGCACCGGTTGTCAGAAGGGACATCGACCTCGTGACTTCCGAAGGAACTCTGCTTTCATCATGGGGAGTCATAACTCTTCTTAATGAAGACCTGATTGTCAGGGCAGAGTTTAAAATGTTTGAGTAATTTTTTCTGGTTAGCGTTTTCTTAGCGAGTTAGTTTTCTACGGGATGGGGACGCTAACCACATGTTCAACCTTCCTCGTTTATCCGGGCTTAAGACCGGCAACAGTCCCATAAGGGGTCCAGGTGGAGTTAATGAGTATAAGACACTATGGGTGAAATTCCATATATGCCTATGAGTCTAACTATATCATAAATGATATATGATGGTATAACATTTGATACAAATTTGTATCGGTGATGAGTAAACGTCATTTGCATCTGATGTATTTTATTAAATAATTTTAAAAATTGTCAAGCCTGATGAGTGGTTTTGAGAACAACCGAAAGTTTATATCCAGTTCTAGTAACTCTCCTACAATCAATTTCGATTATGATTTACATTCGTCAAATCATTTTACTAACTTTTTTGATAGACAGTGTTATTCATACAGTAGCAATTCGTCTATTACTCTGTACTATTATGGGCACTGTATAAACATGTGCGGTTGATTACATGTGAAATCCTACGCATATATATCTCTCTCGCTAAAATGTTGATAGCTTGAATATTGCTCGATGAATCATTCTCTTTCCCATGTATATGTGTGCTCGAATCCTATTAATAGCTCTTGCGTTGCTTTGTTGAGCCCTGATTCGACTTGGCTATATATTCTCCCCTGTATTCTCTCGCTCGTATACATTAGTCTCTCTGCTTCAAATTTGCTCGATATACTTGTAACTTTGTTATCTGTTGTCGTCACTTCTTATTGCTTTCTGATTTCAAACACCGTTGGAATTCATATAAGAACGGTTATCAAGGTGATTGATTAACGAAGCTAAGCCATTACAGAGTAATTACTTTGCTACATTTTACACGTTGAGACATGGACTGCAGTAGAAAATGGCAAGCAATTTTATGTCTTGGAATGTTCAACAATTGCAAGTGAAATTAAATATCTATCGAGTGCTCTATAATCCAAAAATAAACTTTCAAATTTTATCGGATTTTTCATGTTCAGATTTTGTTAAGAAAGCTGATTATGTGAATTCCAACTGATCATTTATAATTCGTTATATATGCCTGAGAACTACTGTTGATCAAATTTGTCGAAGTTGTCTCTCAGTTTATGACCATTATTCGAAATATGAAAAACCGTTATCAACCTCAAGATATCTAACTACAGTTGTATCGTTAATGCTGGATCGTGTAAATAAAATATTTTTAAAGCAAATTTTAGTAATCTAACAACAAGTTACTGTTATAACTTGTGAATCTGTGTTCCCTGTATATTGGATAACGCAACGATACCGCCAATCAGAGAGCAGTAAATTATCGATTGAACCAGTGACGCATAAACACGTGCGAGAAGCCTAGAGTCCTGATTGGTCCCGCTTCCTGCTTAGCCTAGCCAGTTGAGTCCAGAACACCAATCTCAGCCTCTGAAATATGAATCGTTTATTTCAAACATACGGGGTTTATATATCAATCAAACAGACCACAACGTACCATAAAATAGAAAATAACATTTGTACAATATTTGGCCAAAAGTGCCTGTGAATGAAGGAGATATTAATTAATAGAAAGGGCATAACTCAAGAATGGTAAATCGTATAGTAATAGTCTGTGGGTCAAATTAAAGCTTTTAATAAGAGCGACCTGATTATGATCAGTTTAGTTATTTAACAATTATACGATAAAAATATTTTCATAGTATTGGTCCATAAACTGATCTCAAAAGTTACCATTCATTATTCTTATCGGGATATAACAGTTACATAAAAAAAACTAGACAAGTTCTTTTCAGATAAAACTGTATAATTGTACAGACTTCAATTTTATCAGACATATTTTTGGTAGAACATTAGAGTATATTATATATATCATTATTAGTATAGTAAACAAAGATAAATTATTTGCAAATGCCTGTATATATGATATAAGTGGATAATATACGATGTTATTGTGTTTATTGAAATGCTTTTATGATAATAGTATTAATGATCATGTCCGATGAATAGGTTATTTTTCCATTTGATTAGGAAATATAATGTTTCATTATCAGGTATATACAATTAGTTTTTGAGTCGCAAATGAAACAATAACAAATGTGTTTTTGGTAATAGATTACAAACATATAATAAAATTGACATGATATATAAAACATTAGGGATGCTTTAAAAAAACGTATCTAACGGGAATGATTGTACATTGAGTATTCTGAAAAGGCAATTAAATTCTTATCAGTTCATGGATATATATATATATATATATATATATATATATATATATATATATATATATATATATATATATATATATATATATATATATATATATATATATATATAGTAAACCCAATCAATTATTGTATTGTTTGTTTGGTCACTGTAATTTAGACACTTAATGTATTGTGTAAAATTATGTGTAAGTCCGATTGAGCGCGTGTCTGAGCATCAATCTTTGATCGATATTCTCCCATTGGTTGTAATACACAGATATTCGAAATAATTTATCCACAACCAATTAACACTCATAAATATAAGATTTTTTTTAACACACTCATTCGTTCCCCTGTGTGCTTACTTCCTCACGCTTGCGGATTTTTATATATATATATATATATATATATATATATATATATATATATGAAGAAAAAATAAAATACAACTACTATTTTGAGTTAGGAGTGAATACGTTATCAAACAGTCACTTACTTACTTACTTACGCCTATTACTCCTAATGGAGCAGAAGCAGCCGACCAGCATTCTCCAACCCACTCTGTTCTAGGCCTTCTTTTCTAGGTCCATCCAATTCTTGTTCATTTTTCTTATGTCTATCTCCATTTTCCGGCGTAATGTGTTCTTTGGTCTTCCTGTCCTCACTTGGCCTTGAGGATTTCATGTGAGAGCTTTCTGTGTGACGCAGTTGAGTGCTTTCCTCAATATGTGTCGTATCCACTTCCTATTAAACAGTTGGCCAATTTGAAATCTTTTTTTGATAGTTCTTACATAATTGTATTTATTAAAGGTACATACTAAATAAGTGTTTTTCTGCCTGTCTTTGTTGAACCGTAAAAGAAATGAACACATGAAAACCAACCAAATTATTAAAACAATCTAAGAGTTATAAAATGTTTTAAATATTAATGACACCCTACATACATAATATATATATAATATCCCAATAAATAAAGAAATGAGATTTTCTAATGTTTCGTAACTCAGTGCAGGCTACTTCTTCAGAGAATAATGTCATCAGTTTAAAACTGTAAATTCATTTAATAAATATGATTAAAAAGCAAAATAATTAAATTTATTTATTCATTTTATTCCATTTTCTTACAAGACTTTATTTTGTAACAGTTTATCTTATTGAAAACGATGTATTTGTAAAATCTCAGCGAATGAATTTGAAGTAGATTCAGTGTTTCACCTGGCAATTGCATCCAACTTTAAAAAAATTTTTAACTTGGAAACAAACAATTTACATTTGAATACTTTAAATTACTTTACAGTTATTATAATTATTATGTAATATATTTGGTCACTTTATTGAATAATTAAAGTACTCCTATAAATAATAAATTGTAATACTTTTAAAATAAAATTAAAAAGAAAAAATAGAATTTTTTGATTTATTGTTATTGTAAATATCAGAAGGGGTTTTGTGGAGATTTTAGAAATTCGATTGATTGAAATCATTAGTCAATTGAAGCTAGACCACCATGGAAAACCTGGAAGCACTGAATGACCGTTTTGTTTTAGTATGGGACGCTTCAGCAATGCGCATTCACGATCCCGCACCCCACGAGATTCGAATCCAGGACTTGTCAGTCTCGCGACAGGCGCTTAACTACTAGACCACTGAGATGGCCGGCATCCAAAGGTGTTAATGTCTAACTTCAACCAATCTAAATATGATAAACCTTTTTTTGTGTGTGTGATCTAAAGTTACTTTTATTAAATTGATGTTTAATTGTGTTTTTTTTCAAATAGTTGCATTGATCAATTACTTTATTTATCTAATTAAAACAAATTTTGGAAAACAATTTGACAAGTTACATAACTTCAATTTGATTTTATTTATTTAAACAAACAAGACAGTAGTATTTTTCCTTCTTATTTTGAATGATCTTTTAATGTAAATGAAATTTTATTATAATCTTTTAAGATTTTTGATTTTATATTCATTTGAAATAATAGTTTGATTACATATTCTGTGTGAATTTGTTATTGTATATGAATGGTTTCAGTTCACTAGAAAATAAAAAAGAAGACAAAAGACTAAACAAACATCAAAATATCTTGTTATAAAGTAGAAACAATTTACTAACAATTTATTTTTTCAATAGTTGAGATCATGAGTTAATTGAAGCTAGATCAATATGGGAAACTTGGAAGCACTAGACGGTCGTTTCGTCCTATTATGGGACTCCCCAGCAGTGTGTATCCATGACCGCGCCTCGCGGGATTCGAAACCAGAACTTGTTGGCCTCGCGTGCGAGCACTTAGGGCTATGGAATGTATAAGACTATATTTGATTAATCAATAAATGTTTCCCGGCATATTGGACTTTGTGTTCAGTATCAGTTAAGTACAAAAAAATATATCGTATTTATTGTTAATTTCATTTGTAAAAATAGTAGTCTGTTGTAAAATAGAATAGTGTTAAATAACAATTATTAAATTTGAAATAGTAACTTATCATGCTGTGTTTACGAAAATTAGATATTGAATGAAAGTTATATAATAATCAGTTAGGGAAAAGTGATATGAAGAAGATAATTATCTAGTTATTAAGAACAGAGTAGCTAAAAGTTGTAATATTGGTTGATTAATAGTTGTGAAAGTAATTGGAAAGGAGTAGAAATAATGATTTAGAAAGATGATAATTGATAAAAAAATAGAACAGAAGATCAAGGGTATGGAGGAATGAGGGACTGACCATTGTGTTTTTGTATGCAAAGTTTACGCTTGAACTGGTGGATAGAAATAGCCTCTACCATATAGAATTTTTTATTTGCATTCCTTTTGAACCAACTCCTTTGACTGTTTATATGATTTCGAAAGAGGCTTGTGGTGAAGAAAATTGGGTAGAATTAACCAAACATCCCAAGATTGAGTTTTTGACTGACTTCTCTAATACTTTAGAAAGCCAGGCAAGGTAATGTGTTTCAAAAGAGTAGACTTTGTGGGGCCAATATAACCTGCTCTACATGAGCAAGTAAACTGATAAATACATAATGATCTCATCTAATGCGGGAGCTTATCCTTAATACAACAACAAGTCATAGACCAACAAGCAAAGACAATACAAAAGTTTGTTTTTCAAAAATTTTGCTGTAATATCTCCTTTAAACTCAACATTCATACCACAGAAGAAATTTTGAAAAAAACAAATATTGTGACCCAGTCATCTGTATTTCGTTTTAATCTTATTCCACTCAATTGTAGCATATTATTTTCGTTTTTCTCATATTCTAATTTGTTTGTTTGGTCTTTTATGTCTCATTATCTAAACATGTTTAGAAATATGTTATGGTAATGCGCGAATTCGGTATTCATCGTACTCATGTTTTAGTCACAACTTTGCATTTTGCGTACATATTTTCTATTTTCTTGGTTAAATAAAATGCAAATCAAAATGTAACGTAATAATATGAATCTGTCTTACTTCAACAGTCCCTGATCAGCTACTTACAGTTTAGAATGTTTATAAACCGAAATTCTGTACTGAAATTAACATTCTGATGTTAGTTAAAAGGATGAACACATATTATAATTGTAAATTGAATGTAGAATAAATAGATTAATTCCTGTTAATCTGTTACAATTGCTGTTCTAACTTTATTCAAGTTAAAAAAAAGAACATGCAAAAATAAACGCTATTAATTAACAGACTTGAAGTCAGAAACAAAAGTTAATGGAGCTAAAATTTTAGTTGCTTATGTAGTTGAAAACAGTCAACTGATATTAAACCATTATATCAAATGCATGTTATTATTCAAAACAACTGCACTGTTCTTTAGTTTTTTTCTCTGGCATATCATTGGCTGAAATCATTTCTTGTTAAACGAATGAAATTTCAAGAATCAAAGCTACATTACGAGAGTAGCCAGGTGCTTTTTAAGATAGTATTCTTCCTCAAGATGACAGTAATACTTCAACTTAAAAGTGTATGCATACTGGTTATTAACAGGCATCTATCGTAACGTGAACTATTTGAAGTCATTTTCAAATATTTAATTGTTTTCACTTCTCTTACAATTTATTTACTTCAGATAGATTTAGAAGTATATTTTGAAACATTTCCAATATCTTATCATCTATTTACTCGTTATATAATAAACTATATCTTCAATATTAGTCATTTCGATGTTTAAGATAAAGTATCAACACATGGTTACAATCATTTGTTCGATCTGGAACAATCAACGATCAAGTAGAAGACATATGTATGGTTTTAGCTTTGTTGAAAAACATTATCTTGACTAAATTACTGAAGATACTTTTTTATTTCAGCTAAAATAAACTTTCATTTTAAAATATTCTATGAATCATGAATTCGAAGTTTTCTGAATTCTTGTAGATAAGTATACCTTCAACTACTAGAAAGGTGAATAATTTGTTCCAGGATTATTTTCAAGTTAGAAACTCATCTCAGAAGTAAAAAAACTAGAATTAGTATATCTAAGCAAAAATTGATTCACATACTTAACATTTGGGAATATGCTAATCAGTAATCACAACCGATAAGTCTTAGACAGACCCAATGAATCCGTTATACAGATCTTCTATTCTAAATAATTTGCAACTATTGTACACAATACAGTTCTTATATGTACCCAATTATTATTTAAACAATATGTTGTAGAGTGATAAACTCCAGGGTAAAATTACCATACAAAATCTAATTTTGGATTTTTCTTTCTGATGTAATTAGATAATAACACATATAAAAGATGTTGATGAAGACATCAATGTTCCTGTTTATTATATGTCATAAATTTACGGAGTTTATTTATTTGTTATTATTCATTATTCAATAAATGAGGATATATAATTAATACATTTCAATAGTAATATATTTAAAACGTGTTTTGTGGATCGTGGATGCGTACTGCTAAGGAGTTTCATACCAAGATGAAACGGTCATCCAGTGCTTCCAGGTTTTCCATGGTGGTCTAGCTGCAACTGACTCATGATTTCAATCTGTGAAGTTTCTAAAATCTCCACAAACCCCTTCTGACAATTAAATATTTGTTTATTTACTATTGTTTATTGGTTGTAACTAGTATGATATTTGAAATTAATGTAAGAATGTATCATTCAGTAAACATTTCCTTATTAATGTATAATAGAAGTGAAGTATAAATGAAAATGTATTCGTCTAGATAAAGTATTCGCTTAGCTCATTACTGTTCTTTTTTTTCAAAATCAAATCAGTGAGTATTAGCAATATTAATTTAACAAAACTTTATTGTGATTCATAATACAATTTATGGAAATAAGGGAACCAAAATATATGTGAATCATGCTGCAAATTATGAGGTGGAGTTATATATTCAATAATTTGATGAAATCTTAAATATGTTGACAAATGTATGGTTATCAGGTCGTAGTAATAACTGTATAACATTGAATTACGGACACTATTCAATACTGTAAATAAAGCGTTTACATGAATGGCTTTAAATTTGTATTGGTATGAAAGTAAATTGAGTTATTGAACCCGTGAGATCAATACTAAGGAACCAGAAATAAAAATGCATCAAACAATGTGATAAACGGTTATTCAATAATACTACGAAATAATCATTTTGTAATGTAAAAAATAGCTTCTTTGGCTTAATCTTCACCTACAAGGTTAACAGATAACATGGTTATTAGCAGATCGTTGGTAAAATTCCACACGTAACAAGTTTGATAACTCATCAAGTTCCTTGAATAAAATAGTGCTAATTATGACTAAATATTGATGTAATGAAGATAAATTATAAACGTTCGTGACAAAAGTGTTTTTCCTATCAGGTTTCTGTTCGCTTCAACAAATGAACAGAAATCTTGAATCTACTGATGCAAAAATACCTTGTTATACCATTCTAAATTACCATTCTTTTGATAAAGTCATATATATGTAGGTACAGTTTTGGGGTTCGAATTTGATTTGTTTAGTTTTGAAGACAACTCTTACTTCGGTAAGATGCGTATTAAACTTCATGGGCTCATTAAATACCTTAAACGCTACACTGTCCCTATGGAACATTAAAATATTATAGATTTTCATTGAGTTGTTAGAACTTTCCCAATAGGAATTTTTATTATTTCAAAATATTTCAAAGATAATGAAGAAACGATGTAACTGAGTTGCACACGAAAGATTATAGTTATCAAGAATATTTTCAACGAATCATTTTATATTTTAACTGCATAAAATGATAAGATCAGTTATAGTAACAAAAAAAGTCTTCATAAATTATGAGAGGTATTCGATGATTTACATAGATGTTTGTTGCTATGAGATTTTTTAGAACAAACAATGTGATTGGTAGATGTACAATTCAATGATTTTATTTAACATGTTATTTTAATGTTAGTCTATCGAGTTAATCTATATTTAATTAAATATCACTATGAAATCATAGTTTGATAGATAATCATACCAGTCTATTACAGTATTTGTTTCTATCATCATTACACTTGGTAATTAGTTTTACTTTACTGTGTATGATATTTTCAATGTTATAATACATTCATTTCAAACCCTGGATTATTCAAATTGTTAACATTTAAACAATATTAAATATTTTATGATTGATCTAGACATTTATGTCAGGAAAACATGAAAAAAAAGTATAAAATTGAAAAATATTTTTCTTTGATAATTATCTGAGTGATAAAACTAAAACATCATTGAATTATTAACTGAAGGGGTTATGTGGAGATTTTAGGAATTTTAATTGTTGAAAACATGATTTCAACAATTGAAATTTCTAAAATCTCCACAAAACTCCTTTTAATAATAATCATCTGCTCACTAGTGACTGAATTCAAGAAGAATTTCCTGGAATTCTAGTGAGAAGTCATGACCAGTGGAATTCAACCAGATCTGTTGTAAGATATCAAATCACTGAAGACAATGGTGTACGGTGGCTCAATTTCGTGGATTTGTTGAAGTTAGACATTAACACCGTCGGATGCCGGTTATCTCAGTGGTCTAGTAGTCAAGCGCTCGCGCGTGAGATTGATAATTCCTGGGTTCGAATCTCGCGGGGACGGGATCGTTGATGCTCACTGCTGAGGAGTCTCATACTAGGATGAAATAGCCGCTCAGTGCTTCCAGATTTTCCATGTTGATCTAGCTTCAATTCACTCATGATTTCAACTAATTATTAACTATTTAAAACTAAATCATTTAAATAAAATTATTTTGCTCTGAAGAAATATACTAAATTGATCATCTTTTTTAATAAGTAGTATCTGCTATGTAAATAGGTACATGGAATTGTAGACATGAGTTGAATTCATAAAAACATTAAAATATTTAAAGCAATTGATCCCTTTGATAAATTTCACTAGTGTAATGAGAAGGCGAAAAGTATCAGAACGATTTGAAACCTCGTCACTCTGGATAATAAGCTAAGATTACCAGAGTAGGTCTAAGGTGAGAACAAACTGTTTTTGAATGCACAGATGGGGTTTGTATTTTCGTATGGCTAAGTCTTCAAAAATCCTTAGTATGCACTCTTTTGCACTTTTGTAAAACACCCCAAAAACCGAGTTAAGATAAATTTTATGACCTGTTTCAATTATGTGTTTGACAATAGAGGACGATGGATGTTTATCTTCTACTCTTATTGGGTCAGTTGATTCTAATTGTTTCTGCAATCATTTAAATACATTCACTTGGTATTGTTTTACTTGAATCTTCCCATTAATGTTTATGACTGCAACTGATCAGTCTCTTATTGGCATATGTGCGTATTGCCTTGATATTGCCTTAATTTACAAGGATTATAACCTAGCAGTGGAATTCACGTACATGTTTACACACCCTAATTTTGAGATCACGATTGCTCCTCCCTATGTATGTGTTACTACACACACATTTAAATTGATAAACGTAATGGGGTGTGATACAATCGTTTTCATATCTTTTAGGTTTTCGATAAAGCATGAACCTTGTTGTTTCCTTGATACTGAACTTCACTGCACAATATATCTTGTTAATGACTGATTTAAGCCTTTGTTTCAATTAAGGGCTATTTCAATCACCACTAAATGGTAAGGTGATGTAGGCAGGCTTTCTCTCTGCCAAAACGATAGTAGGTCTCGCTGTATCATGAACTTTCCATGTTTTTGTAAATTTAAGAGGACAACCATTTTCTATTAATGTTTTATTTAGCAACCTAACATCATCAGTTACATCATTTGTACAAATACAATCAGGCCTGTTGAAAAGGCACCTTATCAAGCCCCGTTTGTAATTCACGGGAAATAACCATAATAACTAAGGTATTGACCTGTCCACCTTGGTTTTCTAAAAATAGATCATTTGGTAATATTAATTTATTATCCAGAGTGATGAGGTTTCAAATGGTTTTCATATTATTTCTTTATTATCCTTGTCTCCTCTTACCCACCATTTCTAGTCTAGTTGACCTTTTATGTTTATATATAAATGTTCATAACAATTATATATGCTATCAGATTGCTCTCATTTATCACACAGTCCTGATACTCTTTGTCTTCTTATTACACTATTGAGATTGTTTTGAATTTCATAGATTTCCCTAGTTGGTGCTTTTTGTTTGTTAATCTAATAATACACATAACTAAAAAAAATCTTAGGGAACTACACGAAATCACTATCTCTATGATCATATGTTTACATATGGTTGTTAGAAATTGGTAAAATCTGTATAATGTCAATTATCTCATTTATGATATATGATATTTAAAGCAACCTCATTATCGCTTAGAACATTTTATAACATCAAGTCGTGATGAAAAACACATTGTCACTTATTTAATTTATTTTTCATTATTTTTCGTCATTTAGTTGATTAGTTGAAATTTGTTGCTGTAGGTGAACAGTGTCAAAATAGATTAAACTAACTAACTCTGTTATCTATTAAAAAACTGACTAAATGGAATTTATAAAATCGATTTTTCTACTTACAAATAATTCTGAATAGTTCAATTAAATTTTGATGAAAATATAATATTAATGTTACCTTAGTAACATGGGATTTAAACCACGTTGAATAGTTAATTTAACAATCAACCTTCTACATAAAAGGACATAAAAGCTATGCTGTAAAGTGGATGAATGTTTAGTCAGTTTAGATAAGCACTGTTTTATTATGAAAATTTTCTTTATCGTGGAAGAGTTTCGTCTATTATCATCAAACTGTTAACTTAATAAAATTAACAATGTATTGTCAAACTGTGACAACTAGATAATGAAATTACGGTTTGCCTTTTAATATCGATGGAAACAACAATAACTTATTCACTGAATTAACTTATGAGCAAAGATAAATGGTGGCTAACAGTGGAATCTAGGCCGCACGTTCTGTCTTATTTTAGACTTGTTAGCTGGATGTACTTGCATCTCAGAGTTGATACAACTGACGAGCCTCGAATAGGACGAAACGAGGATCCTGGATTCTACTACTAACAGCCATCCATCTGTGATTATAGTGCATGCAACCTAATGTAACATCGAGACAATCTGTACAAGATGCACATATGCCAATAAGAGATTGATCAATTGCAATCCCAACTATCAATGGGGACATTCAAACAAGCAATACAAAACGAATTTGAATAAACTTAGCATTATTTTAATATTTATAGTTAAACAATATTCACTTATACGAAATGTTTTTTCTGCCTGAGTTATGTTAATTTCTCACTTTTGCAGCATCAATCTTATTTTGCTTGCATATATTTGAAGCCAGTTTTATAACAAATATTAGTAATTCAAAGGTAGCTATACTTTTCATTTTTAAATGACAGTTGTAAACACTGTAATGCCGACTAAACACAATCTGTTTATATATGTATATGGAACATTATCATTAATTTTAGAATATATATTATTGACAGCATAAAGGTGTCTTTTATTCGAGATGATTTATTTTTAAATGATGTATTCTATGTATACCTTGATTTCTAAAATAATCTAAAAAATAGATTAAGCGGAAATCGGTTATTTTAATGATAAGACAGGAACTCTAACTAAATAATACTACTACTACCAAAGTTGAAGTTTTGATACACAAGAAAAAGACATGAACATTGATAATGTCACTTGAAGAAGGAAAATTCAAATATTCTAAGTAGCTAAAACTTATTATTCAAAAAGATTGATAATTGTTTTTTATTGGTTGTTTAAAACACTTAATCCCTTTGATAAACTTCGATAATACAATGAGAAGACAAAGTTTATCAGAATTATGTGTTATATACGTTTCGAACAATTTGATCACATATATACTTGTTAAGACATTTTTATATGAAACTCAAAGGTCCACTAGACAGATTAAAGGTAAGAAATAATAAGAACAAAATACACAAAAACAATGTGATTACCACTCTGGATAATAAATCAGTGTTACCAGGGTAGGTTAAAGGTAAAGACAAATTGTTTTTGAATGCACAAAGGGGCTTCAGTTTCCGTATAGACAAGGCTTTAATAAACCTTAGTATACGTCCTTGATAGCTTTTGTATAATAATACAAATGCTGATTTGACCTTATGACCAACTACAATCAAATGTTTCGCAATGGAGGATAATTTCTGTCTATCTCGTGATCTTATTTGACAACTGTAATTAATTTGCTTCTGTAGCTATTTTGCCATGTGTTCACCCAGATATCACATAATTCTGATAAAATTCGTCTTCCCATTGCAATAACAAAAATGGTTGTATTGAGGAAAAGTCGTTTTTAACATCTGGTCAATTTTAAAATGAAAAAAATGGAATTTTATTCTAATATAGTATGGTGTGTACATACATGTGAATTAATACTATGGTTAAAACAGTGAGTATCTGAAGCTATTTCAAACAGACTTTTCTTGCGTCTCGTTTATTTATTTATTCAACAAATGATCTACCGAGATATACACAAACAGTTGAAAGATAGACTGCGATTCACATTGAGTATTCATGTCTACATTGATAGATTACACATTGCAATCAAAATTTAATCAATGAAAAATAATAATATACATTAATTGTTAATAGAAATGAATAAATTAGTTTGATTTGAATTTATTCTACTTCTGTTTCTACTTATTTCAGTTGAATGTTAATATGAAAAGTGAGGAAAATGCAAGAAACCCATCCAGTGCTCTAGACTATCATTTAAAGAACTTATTGAGGTCACGTTAATAATTGAATTATGCAATGATATTTAAATAACAATAAATACCAGTATTATTATCATCTGAACAGTAATGAACATGATTTAATCATTCTGAAAATATTCTAATTGTAATGCAATTTTAGCTATGAATTTGCTGTAAAAGACGCATACGTAAACTCTTTCAAGGGATGTACTGTCCTATCGGTCTTTAAAATTACATAAGAGTAGTGTGTCACAGTCATGATATGTTTTCAGGACATAATTAGACTCATTGAAATTAACTAATTACTATAATTACACCACTTTACCTTTATTAAACCTAACTGACACCAAAAGATATAAAAGCAGAGATGATTGGTACATCTAGCAGACGAGTCCAAAATAGGACGAAACGTGCGGCCTGGATTCCACTACTAGCCAACTTACATCTCTGATTATAGTCCTTGTGAACTAAGGTAACATCAAGGCAATACTTACAGTATGCATATATGCCAATAAGAGATTCATCAGATACAGTCTGAAATAACAATGGGAAGATACAAGTAAACAACACCAAGTGAATTTTAAATATGAGTTTATTTTAAAGCCTTTCATTTTAAATTAATCCAGGAATAAGTTTTAATATAACATATAACATAGACATTCCTAGTTAGCATCTGAATAATAAAAAATTGAATAAATCCGACATTGGAAACCTGATTTTGGATGGTAGATCAAATTTTCAAGATAAATATCAAAACTGTTTAACCATTCAGTTAACGATATTTTTTATGTGTTGACAAGTTATGTTAATGATATTGTTGTGGATAAAAAGACAAGTGGGGATAAACATTTTACTACAACTTAATACAAAATTACAGAATATCTTGTTTAAATATGAGGACCACATACTGAATACTTCATTCGCGAATCCCCATCATTTGTCCTTCACAATCTGTATTATTATTGCAGTTCACAATTTCTTTCTATTTTTCTTCCTTCTGTTGCCAGGTTTCCCAACTCCGATTGGCGTTATATGATACTTATGACGACATCATTCGTCATCATTATAGAAAATAATCTTTTAATGCTGGTGCGGTGTTAAATTATTCAATAGTACTCTGTTTTTAGTAGATTTTTAGAAAAAATTGTTTTCAAAAGCGTACACAAATAATTATTTACCATAATAATTAGTTGGTTTTTGAGTATTACTGTTAGGATAGTGTCATAAAACAACTATACTCAAGGTATGTTTCTGAACACTAATAGTATATCAACAAGTACCTAGATTCAAGATAGATATCCTAAATCTCCTGAAAGTATGTATCCAATGTGAACTGAAATATGACGGAGGGTTTTGAATAGATGACTAACGCCATTGGCTAGTAATCACCCTGAAATACAAATTAAGTAAAATGAATAACATACAGTGCATGGCTTGCGGATATATCTCGTTAGTGGTTTGGATATCACATAATTCCTTACGAACAAATAACTAGGCAGTTGTCGACGAGATTAAAATTGCTGTTCAGCGTTCTGTCACCTTCCAAGTGGTTTTACAGCTTTGTCAACTCGTTAAAAAAACACTTTTACACTTCAAATTTCATCAAACATATAAACTACGTGTGTTGATCGTACAATATCTTTTTTTTCTGTCTAATACCGTTTACTTAGAAAAAAAGCCCAGATAACTAAGTCTTTATAAAGAAATAGATATATCGGCATAAGTCATAGAAAAATAGAAATGTAAATTACTTACCACGCGAAGTTATATATTTTATGTTATTTCACATAAAGAAATGAAGTTTAAGATGTTAAGTTTTTATACCTTATTTAAAGTGAGTTATTCCACTCATTGTCGGTTAGTCGGCATTCATCAGCTAATCATAACTGGAGCCTTCCAAAAACCGATTGTTTGGGAACTTTTATTTGAAACTCTGTCATTTACTTTTATATTTAGAAGAAAGATAGCATATCTTGATTTTATATAATGATAAGTCTGAGGTTAATGAATAGTATCATTTCTTAAGATTTATATTCTAATGAAGCTCTAGATAGTAAATTGATAAATTCATATTCTTAAACTATCAAGAATTTCTGAAAAAAAACCCAATTGTCATTAAATATTATTTTAGAAACCTGGACGAATTGAAGAAGTGGTTCAGAATTTCTAAGCAAAGAATTTATATTCTTTAAGGTCTATGTTGATTAACTAGTGTTTATACATGGACTTCATTGAACATTGTTATAGCTTATTATTATTAATAAAGCTGTTTATTTTCTGATAAACTAATGTCTACTAACATCTGATCAGATATTTTTCCTACTTAATATATCTACATTCTCCTCCCTAGAGTTAACTACATTTGTTTTTTTTAACGTTTTCATGTGATTTCTTCTTTAGATTTTTAAGATAGGTAGGTAGGAAACCTCTCTGAAGATGAGTAGAAACATGAAATGTGTGGTTATTAAAAGACATCACACCAGGTCACTTTTTTTGTTTCTTTTTCTTAAATACTTTGTTGTTCTTCCATCAAAGTTATTTATTCTGCTTGCATTACAAAGAGAAAAACATGTTCAGCATTGACTGCAAGCAGTTTCATCTAAAATTAGGATAAGGAAACAACTTTTAACAATCGCCTTTTTTTGATTCAATGCTCATCATATGACTGATATTGGAGAGAAAATACAATCATGTTTAAGGGATATATGTTATGAAAGTTAAATAGTAAAATAAACGTGATGTATATTTGTTTAAATGAAGTTGACCATTGAAAACTTGGAAGCACTGGACGTCCGTCTAGCCATAGTATGGAACTACTTAGTAATGAACATGCACATCTTGGGTTCGATTCTCGCATACATGACCATGAATGTGCACCACCGAAAAGTACCATACTAGAACAAAATGGGCATCCAGTGTTTTCAGGTTTTCAATGGTGGTCTAACGTTAATCGATCTGTGGTTTCATTCAAGAATTCAACCCTATACTGATATATAGTTCACTTGATAAAACACGGTATCAGTCCATATTTTAGTTTGATTCTGTGCATCATAAGTAATTATCTGCAATAAATAAAACAATCTGTTTACAGCAACAAAATGAAATGAAAATGATATAATAGTGACGAATCATGGACATGTATCTATTATCATGTATAAGTGAGCTGTGTCATTGTGAGGTGAACAATGATTTAATAAAAATACGACAGAAACATTCATCTTGATAAATATTCATATATGTATAGTAAAAGTACGTATGTTTCTGGTTTTAAATTAAAATCAATATGTTGTATTCATTATTAACTTTATTGTTTTAAAGACTAAGTTTGGATTGTTTTCAAATAATTGAATCTTGTAAACAGTACTACTTTTAAGTAATTAAATAACATGGAATTGTCTAGATGCGCTATTCTATCCATTTTGTGTTATTCATGAAAACCAATTTTATTCATTGCATTCGATGTTTTATAAAGTGTATTTATTAAGACTGAGTTCGACTGAATCACACAGCTCCGCGAAAACGATTCCATCAAAATTATCCTCGTGATCTACAGTTTGGGAATGTTTATTTTGACTTCATCTCCTACGTGATACGATACAAAGGCAAAAAAAATTAGCCGCATGTTTTTATTCATAAATAGAAGTGAATACTGTAATGCATTAAACCAGGTTTTATTCTGTATACTACATATAAAAAAGAGTACAGACGGTTGTATAATAAGGAAAAACATTATATGATGTCGATAGACTTTCCTTTATCATTATTTAAAAAAATCGGTAAACGGAAAACACCCACTGAGATAAAACACGAAGTGCTTTGTCATTCGTTATTAAATCTATATGACCTCAAACATTTACCTTTTAACACAATTATAATCCATAAAATTATTATTTATAGTATCAATAATTGAACAAACGTAACAGAAGATGAGTAAAATAAACAAAAGCTTAGTAAAAGTTTCATAAATTTCCCAAAAATATATAAAATAATATGAAAGGATATAAAAGTAGAAGTAAGTCAGGTAATAATGTATCATTGGTGAAGGACAGAAGAACATTAGTGGTTAGTACTATAGCAGAAGAAAAGGTTGAATATATTTTTCTGATAGATGTGGTCCAAACTTCTCTCAGTGTTTGGAGAGGTTTGCAACATTTCTAAGGACAAGGAGTATCGATCTTTGGTATGTTTTACCATGTTGTATAAATGATTCTTGACTGTTATTGTATCTTAGTTAAAGTGACGTAAGCTATCCTAAGTTGTCCTGTCATTAAGCTTTATATGAAAGAATCGCCCTATTTTTCAGCTATGATAGGTAGTGTTCCTGATCTCTTTTGAATACATCTTATAAAATAATGTTTACAAGTCTAGTTAGTAGTTCCTTTAAAGTGATTGTTGTTTTCATATAATGAATTTATCGGTAAAAAATGTCGTCATACACAATAGGTAGTAAATTCAAAAACTATAGAAACGGTTATTTGTATAGCACATCTTCGTTTGATGTATAAATTTAGATCAATAATTAAACATTAAAATTACAGATTCAGTCTAGTAACAGTGATAAGAAGAAAATCGTTTTTCAAAATTTCATTTTATTGTCTTAAATTCATTGAAACTTCATATTAAATATACATAATAATTAAGGAATTATAAAATAGGCTGTCAAATGAAGAACAACTAATCATTTGATTTTGATTGAAACGTTGATTATACTGGTCAATTTTCGTTTAGCATCAGTTCTAGTGAGTATGACTTTCAATGGAACAGTTACTAGTGATGTGATTCGTTCATTACTGTTTGGTCAAACTTGAGGACAGTTTGAGTGAAATCTATACTAATTGTTAATTGTTGATTAGACAAATTCATTCATAATTTAAATGATCTTTATTTGATGACCTTTCATGGATTAGTTATTTTGGTTTGGAACCTCGTTCAGTATGATCAATGGTCTTTAAAAGTAAAACGAGTTGAGGAAATTTCTATTGCATTATAACTTTCTAATAATATCTGTAATATTGAAGAGCCTACTATATTGAAAGATAAGATCTCATTTTCTTAAGTAAAATAAGCACAAATAATTTATTATACTATTATAAATAATAAACAAGATACATCCTGTGATCATTTACTGTTTTCTTATTTGTGCACAAGGGATTCAAAACAGGTTTGTTTTTAAAACAATGTAAAATAACTAAGGTCACAAGGGACAGGAAAACGAATTAATTGTCTTTCGAAATAAAAGAAATTTCTATTCGATTTATTCATCATCATTATACTTGAAATAAGATTAGTGATAAACATTTTAGTTAGTAAACAAAGAGTATCCTTATCGATTCAATTACTAAATAAAGCATAAAAAGTTCCTAACATTACTGATTCCCTATTAATTTATTCAGTAAATGAATAGTTTATCATATTACAACGATAATAACCACTAATTGTCTTTGAAGTATATAATATTTAGGTCTTTAGATACAAATGGTTGAATAGTTAGAAATACATAGACGTACATACACATTACCAGTGATCAAACCAAAAATTTGGATTCGCTATGTAGACGACACGTTCGTCATCGTCAAAAAGAATGAGCTAGAAAACACATACAAACTGATCAACAACGTTTTCGATGACATCAAGTTCACAATGGAACAGGAGTCAAACAACCTACTATCATTCTTGAATATATTGATCACTAGAACTGACACAGGAAAACTGGAAACTTAAGTATATAGGAAACCTACCCATACAGATCGAATTCTCAACTACAACAGCAACGACCTAAAAGCTCACAAAATCAACTGCATGCACACATTGTTCAAGAGGGCGAGGACACAATGCAGCACACTGGCAGCACGAAAAAATGAAAAGAAATACCTGAAGGACATATTTCAAAAGAACGGCTACCCAATCAACTTCATCAAAATGCACCAACGGCACACAGCATCAAAACCCAAGTCAAGCACAAAAATCAACAAAAGATCATCCTACCGTACATACAGGGGATATCAGAAACCGCAACGAGACTGCTGAAAACCTTCGGAAAAGGTGTGGCAAACAAATCAACAAAATCACAACAAACAATCCTTTGCAAACCAAAAGATGAAATAACAATGGAAAATAAATCATAAATCATCTACAAAATCAATTGTACCAACTGCTACAAACAATACATCGGACAAAGCAGACCTCTTCACTTATATCAATACACGTGGATAACTACGGACACTCATTCGATTGGAAAAATGTAGAAATCTTAGACAGAGGAAACTCCAAAAACACCAGAGAATTTTTAGAAGCCTGGCACTCAGGTCAATCAGCAATCAACAAACATATTGAAATCAATCCAATTTATCAACCAATCAGGAAAATCATCCATAAATATAGGAACAAAAATCAAACCAATGGGAGACACAACCAAAACAAAGAAGTAAACAATGATAAATTTAAGGTCAACAAGAACCAATCAACATCGAGGTGCACAGAATAAGCTGTAAAATACATAAGGAGAAATTCACTTCTATCTGAAGTTTGTGCTGATGACGTTGTTCAGAAGAACGATGAAAGCTCCACGACTAAACCATCCAGCTCAGAGAACAAAACTCCACCAAAATCATCCACCTGAGCTACGAATCTTCTCCACCATACACAGACGTTTTTTCTATTTCTTTTGTCTTTTGAATATTTACTGTAATTTGTGAATGTTAAAAGAAAAACTATTCTAGAAAATTTCTCATCACATGGTTGTATTGAATACAGTCGTTTACTATAATAACCTTTTGATCTAACTGCAAAAATGAATCAGTAGTCCTATCAGCTTTTAAATAAATATAACAAGGGTTCTGTTAAGTTGACTCATGAAATCCTAATGTTTGTACTCATGATAGAATCTAACAGTTACTGAATACAAGTATGATATGATTTTAAAACTTACATTACATGCTAAATGACTTCTGAAATAGAATAAGCATTACAACTCTTTTAATAAACAATATAAAGTCACAACCTGCAGGTACTTACTTTCTTCATGGAGAGAAATATTAAGATTATAATGTATTTAAATGTATAGAGCAAAACGTCTACTCATGTTCCACATAATTTTTAACTATGTAAACATTTAACAATAAGTAAACTTTGATGACTTACAACTAGGAAGTATAGCAGTAAAAAAGTTGAATAAAATTTGAAATATGCGATAAGTCACGTCACTTTAAACTCCGGTGAAACGTTTTTAAATAATAATTAAGCTTAAGTAAATCATTCAATACTTATATCCACAGATATTTACAAAAGAGAATTCCATTCGTTTAAAGGAGATAGAATACCCTATTTTAATCGATAAATAATAATTGTCACTATATGAGAAATTTTCTGTACTGGACTTATAATGATCATAATGAAAAACTTATATATAACGTCAATATTTTGTAATGTATTGTAAAGTTATAACATTAGAGAAGAAATTTTTAAAAGTTCAGTATTGCCAACAAAGAAGGTGATGTAGTTTTACAAAATCATGTTCTTCTTTTCTGAACAACCATGTTTGTTAGAAAGATGTAGAAGTTGAGTAATATTTTGTTCTCTGAGCTGGATGGTTTGGTCGTGGAGCTTTCATCGTTCTATCTGAACGACATCAGCAGCACGAAATTCAGATAGAATACATGTGCTGATGATGTTGTTCTGAAGAACCATGATAGCTCCATGACCAAACCATCAAGCTCAGAGAAAAAAATCCATCAAAATCATCCACCTGAGCTAAAAATCTCCATCATCTCAAAGTTCAGTAATAATAATATTATAATTAGAGTGCAGACTTTATTCATTCAAAAATTACATTATATATCTATATTATTTGTTGTTTTGTCAGTTTTCATAGGACAAACGACAATGTTTTTTTAAGTTACATTCTACAAATTCATGTTACCACTGATTTCCTACATATTTAACTAACTTTCAGTGTAATAATAAGAAACCATTTCAAATTACCTACATAAGTGATTCATGAACGAATGATGAAAAAATGTATTTCGTTTAGATATTAGATTTAAAATGGTTGAATGAAACAGCATGTGCAAGTAAGCGTGTTTTGCACAAAATATAAGGATTTTAGGAATAAACGTAGACTTATGCATTTTGGAAACTAGAACAATAAAATGTAATCCTAATTTTTTTATCGTTTAAACTAATTACTCTAGATCCCATTGTCGACAGATCTAAGTAGTATGTATTACTAATCGAAAGTGGAATGCATGGTGGTAGAAGATTGAAAAAATCGAAGAGAAGAGAACGAAAACACAGATTGATTGGTAAGGAAGCGAAGAAACAATCAAGTCTAAAACAATTGATAGATATTTTGCAAACGAAGTATTTAATGTATGGTTCTGTAATGAATTTAAATGCATTTGGGTATCTCTACTTGAGTTCTCGTTCAGCATATTATAAATATTTGGTATTAGATAATGAAGTCGTCAAATACGCTGTATATTCCCTACATATTTCACTAGTTCATTACAAAGAGATTTTTGTATTTGTTGTAGTATTTCGCTATGAGCTTTATAACTTCTTAGCACGCTGAATATGCGATTCTAACGAAATTTCAGTGACTTAATCTGTAAACCGTACTGACGCAAATTTTACCTACGTTCATCGTAACTTTTTATATTATCAGAAGTGTTTTGAGAATGTGAGTTTTATATATGCTGCGGAAATCGCGGACTTATGTGTTTAATACAACACATGTAATGCAAATTGTAGGTAGTCTAGGTGATTATTTCCACAAGTGCTGTAGATTAACCGACTCAATCACAGTTACTTCGAAAACTGCCAATGATTTGTCATATTCAAAAACCGAAAACCGTAGCTATGAAGCTGAGGAAACTGAACGAACAGTTTAAACGTCAGCTCGCAAAATAAGAAAACGGGTTTATGAGTAAGTGGGTGTGTATAACTGAATGTGCCACCAAAAATCTAATACATACTCGGAAAGTTTAAGCCATCATTGTATTAGTGTTCAGGTGCAAATTCACTTATCAAAATATATTTCGAAAGTGTACATACATGAAAGTTTGTCTGACTTGTATGCCCACATAGCAGTCAATAACGAGCATATCAACTGTATAAGTTAAGCCTTAACTAGTTTGAACATTAAACAAGCCGATGCTAACATGTGGTATCTTTACTACATTATGTACTCAATTAGCTAACCTACAATTTAGCATAATATTTGTCGCTTCACTATTACAATCGTCTCTATTAATAATACAATGTCATAAAGACTAACATTAATTTGTTATGATGTATTAACATTTTAAGTTCGTGTTGATTGATTTTTAACAGGAAACATCATAGAAACAAATTTTTTAGACATCTGAGATTCCTTATCGATATTTTAATAATCTTTGTTCCAAAATTAAGGACATTTAGCGCAATTCGGATAAGTTAACCGATTTTTGAGGCGGAAAAGCGTATTATGAAATCAACAGATTTAGCGATGATGCTGTGTAAACTAATACTAATAACCAGAATTCCAGTAAGTTAGTATTTACAAAATTGAACAGTTGTTAGTAATTAAGAGAAACAAAATATGTAGTCTACAAGAAACTCAATTGATTTCCAATCACAAGTGTGTTAGGTTTATCAAACTTCATCCTCAATATATGAATACAAATGTTGATATATTTATATACATATGAAGAGGTATTCAACGTTTATTTATAGACCCTAATTTGATCATATCCATAGACTCAAAATAAAACTTATTAGTTTGTTAAAATAATTTTGGATATTATAAAGAATTGAATTCTAGAAACTGTCAACACTACTTCAAAAGCATCGAAATAGATGGCGTAAACGGAAGCAAGTACAATTGAATCAATATAATAAGTATCATTTTGTGAGCCTGTAAATTGAGAAAACATTTATGAAAATAAGTAATAAACTAAATAAGAACTATTAATAAAAGAAAAAAAACATCAGAGCGTTTATTCATATTATACAGATTGGAGAATTGAAGTATTAAAAGGTTTTAATTAACAGTCTCTCTATAGCGTTTAAATCTATGGAAGGAGGAACAGCTTGGGATTTTAGACCTGTTCAAGTTTAGAAGCGATTATAAAGTATTTAGTGTTTTCAATAAGAAAAACTGGCAAACATTTCTAGATTCCACCAAATGTTTAACAATAATCACTGATATAGACGTAAGATTTGAAATTCAAAAATATAAAATCCATTGGATTTTATTTAGGCTTTACGACGACCGTTATGCACCCACCAATGATAGCAACGATGACATTAAAGATCAATTCTATGAGAGGCTGCAATCAACCATAGAGAAGTGCCAAGAAAGGACCTCACCATTCGGATGGGAGATCTAAATGCCAAGGTCGAAATAGACAAAACCGGATATGAAGATATCATGGGACGGCGTGGACTGGGTGAGAGAAACCAAAATGGGGAACGATTTGCAAATCTGTGTGCATTCGAAAAATTGGTCATAAGAGGCAAAATATTTCCACACAAATGTATACATAAAGCCACATGGATCTCAACGGACCACACCACAGAGAACCAGATAGGTCATATTTGCATCAATAAGAAGTTCCGAAGAACAATGGACGATGTGAGAACCAGGAGAGGAGCTGACATAGCTTCAGACCGCCACACCACCTAGTTGTGACCAATTTAAAACTGAAGCTAAAGAAAAACTGGACAACTGGACAAGCAGCCCTACAAAGGTTTAATACAGCCTTCCTTTGAGATACTGACAAACTCAATAAATTCAAGATAGCTCTCAACAACAGATTCCAAGTCTTAGAGGATCTACTGAAGGAAAAATAAACTACTATGGAAGACAACCGGAAAGGTATCAAAGAAGCATTTAACTTCAACGTGTCAAAAGGTTCTGGGCCTAAAGAAGCACCATCATATGGAATGGATCTCTACAGAAACATTGGACAGGGTGAAAGAAAGGCAGAACAAGAAGACAGCAATTAACAAAAACCGAACACGAGCAGAGAAAGTCCAAGCACAAGCTGAGTAAATAGAGGCAAACAAGCAAGTGAAGAAGAGCATTAGAGCCGACAGGAAGAAATACGTGGAAGAACTAGCAACGACGGCGGAAAAAGCTGCTAGAGAAGGAAATATGAAACAGCTTTATGCTATAACGAAGAAACTATAAGGAAAATATAGTGAACCAGAGAGACCGGTCAAGGACAAAGAACGCAAGCCAGTCGCTGAAATTCAACAACAACGGAACAGATGGGTAGAATACTCCGAGGAACTCCTGAATAGGCCGGCTCCAATGAATCCACCGGACATCGAAGCAGCACACACAGATCTTTCTATAGATGTCAATCCACCAACGACGGAAGAAATCAGAATGGCCATCAGACAAATCAAGAACAGGAAAGCAACGGGACCGGACAACATACCAGCTGAAGCACTGAGGTCAGACATCGAAGTAGTCACAAACATGCTTTACCTTCTATTCAAAAAGATTTGGGAGGAGGAACACAACACGATTTGAATCGACAACTGTATTTGTGTGCTAATGTGGTATGGCAACTCGAACTGATGTACGTACGTACGAAGTTCTACGTTGTTATTGACTGACTCACTTAAATTTCTTGATTAATTTTTGACTAGAATCACCTTGTTATATAAACTATTTTGTAGTGATGATGATCAAACGTCATAATTTATCATTTAGCTTTATTATAAAATATATAGCAAACAAGTAATAGTATTAATGGCATTAGTAAGGAAACAGTAGTAAATTATTGATATTTACCTCAATTAAAAATGTATTTCACCAGGTTAAAAATCTACACAATGTATTATTGATATGAGGATTTATTAAATCGTGCAACACATTGACATCTGTTACGTTTATATATACATATGTATAATTGGGCAAGGAAATTAATTTATAAAAAGCTAGCAAACATTAAGTATTTTGTTTATGACTTGTAATGAATGAAGTATATTTTGTCAAATAACAAGTACATTATATGATCTTTACTTAAGTGTTGTTTTATTACTGAAGCATCTTTCAATCAAGAAAAATTCATGTTCCTGTCGTTAAAATCAAACTTGTTTACACTGGGGATTGTGAATAGAAATACTAATTCTAAATAACTGACGGTTAATTTTAAAATGTTTCCATGGAATTGTTTACCACTTTTATTATTCTTTATGTTTGTTTAGTTAATGTTGTTTATAACAACTGAAGTATATTTGACTTATTAATTAATATAAAGAATATGTATGAATTAGATTAAAATGAATTGTTCATATTGACTTGGTGACTGTGGTAACGCTACCAGCTTAATTAGAATCCTAAATTAACTACTCTTCTGAAACATAATGTGATGGAGTTGAAGGTGTTTGGATATATATAGTTGTTAACCGAAGGTTCATAAAATTTCCTATCGTTTATATTGAATAAAATATTTTCAATGTTATCTTTTGTTAAGCTTGTTTCAAAGAGCTGACTTATTCGTATAACCTAGTTGTTATAGTATCATCAGATATGTGTAATGAGTGAAATTTTCATTGTCATAGATTTAGTTCTATACTAACCAATGTTTATTAAAGATTCTTTTAACTTAGTTTAAATTGTTGTTGTTATGTCTCGATAAGCATAATGAATGGTAACTTTGGGATTCATTTATGGACCAATACTATGAGTATATTTTTATCGTATAAATGTTAAATAACTAAACTGTTCATATTCATGTCCCTCTTATTATGAGCCTTATTTTGACCCATGAACTATTATTCTATGATTTACCATTTTTGAATTATGCCCTGTCTATTAATTACTACCTCCCACATCCACAGCCACATTTGGCCGAATCTTGTACAAATGTTGTTCCTTATTTTATTGGTACGATGTGGTCTGTTTGATTGGTGTATAAACCCCTTATGTTTGAAATAAATGATTCGTATCGCAGAGGCTGAGATTGGTGTTCTGGACTTAACTAGCTGAGCTAAGCAGGAAGCAGGACCGATAAGTACTCTAGACTGCTCGCGCGGGTTTTATGCATCATTGGTCCGATCGATAAGTCACTGCTCTCTGATTGGCGGTATCGTTACGTTATATATTAACAGGGCACATAGGCCACAAGTTATAACAGTTGTCCTTTAGTATGATTTTCATCAGAGTATTCCGTTGGCTAATGTACCATCTGGAATGTTGAAGATGATAATATGGTACAACCAAGATTCATATGGGGGAGTTGCGTGCAGTGATACCTATTGCTCATAGATGGATTGAAATAATAATGATTTACTGACAACACATACAATGCTGTACGATTTATTAACTTTTTTCAAATATTGTTTATTTTAAATATCATAATGAAGAGGAGACATAGAAACATATTTTCAGTAGTGTCGATAACGGTTTTATTGATACAACAAAAAGCTCTATATGACATATACATTAAGATTTTCACAAGTGATATGTGTATATACTTTTCACATCAATAATAATGGTGAATCGCTACAAATTATATCATTCACTGGAGTGATATCTGAATTACATTTTGACTAGTATATAAGCTATTACATATCGTAACATTTCCAGTTTTCCTAACTTTTTCTACCCATAGTTATACATTCCATAAAAACAATGATATTTGTTCATTTCACTTATCAATTAATATCAATTAATGGAGAGTATATTTACAATAAACAAAACACACTGAATACTTCATCAATTATTGAGTCAATGCTACTCAAAGATTTCATTGATGAATTAAGCCATCAAATTTATTTTACCTTTCTCTATTGTTTAAAGATAATAGTCAGGACCTTATTTGTTATAATATCATCTTTCCAACATGTAGAGTTCATTCTTCTCAAAACAAACATCTTTTGTTGTTCATTTCTTATTACTTTATTTGTTTCATTAAAATGTATGCTTACAAACATTTGTCATATGAAACATGACATAAAACGTTTGCGGGTAAAGTATTTTGTAGAAATGTCTCTGTTATATGTAACTGATAATTCACTAGCAATCATCTGTATGATGTAGATTAATTGACAAGTAATTTATAGCAGGAAATCTTTGAGAATAAAAAGATAATAAAATTATGTTAATACTTGGTGGTCAATCAATAGGTATAAAATTCAATAAAGATAATCATGAAGGTGTCAGGTGATTAATATAAGAATTCATTATCTTTATACTACTTAAAAATATTTCAATGTTAATATGTAAATGTGGAATAAAATTGATGCTCAAGCATAATTTATCATTATTAAATGTACTATACATATTAAGAATAACCAACATTGATGCACAATATTACAGGAGTATATTTCACTACTCCTGAAATATTATTTATTGGCGGCTTTATTGTTTGTAGCATATAAATGAACTACTTAGTCTCTATGAAAGAAGATCTTGAAGGCTTATATAAGTGGTTAACAAAACAAATATACTTCAATAATAGGAATATATTCATTAAATAGCACCTCAGTATATAAGTTTTTGTGAAACTGGTTTATTCACAGAAGATTTGAAGCAAAACGCTTTTGTGTGTAAATTAAGCTTCTTAAATATCTATTCTATGGAATATGATGTTCTTTTCATTTATCTGCACATATCTAACTGAAAATAGTCACCTATTTTTATATAGGTGATTTAGTGAAAATGCTACTTAGAATGATTTTTGATTGGTTTGAATCACTGCTTGAAAACCTTATAGATAATCTGTTTTCAGTGAAGAAACTTTTATTTTCGACAAAATCATTTACTTAAGCTGTACATTCCTATAGACATATATATATATATATACAAATGTACAGCCGAATTATCTTTTCCTAAATCAATGACACAATCGGTTATTTTAATCATTTGATTACAAGTTGGTCGCGCAATTTTTTGGATTGGTTGATGTTAGACACTAATTTCATTGCATGCCAGCTCAGTGGTCCAGTAGGTTAAGCGTCAGCTCGCAAAACTAAAGGCCCTGGGTTCGAATCCCGCGAGCGAGATCGTGGATGCGCACTGCTGAGGAGTCCTACAATAGGACGGAACGGCTGTCCAGTTACTCGAAGGTTTTTTAATGGTGGTCTAGCTTCAATTGATTCATGATTTCAATCAAAAACTTAATAATGTCCACAACCCTTTACTGAATATTAGCATTTATCTAAATTTATTTAAAATTTAATTTTCTTTCTCATACACTTAGTATTGGAACATTCTTTCTTAACTGCATTACAATAAGCTATTCATAAAACATAAACATAAAGTAAACCTCTAGTCACATGAATTTGTACATCAATTTTTTTTTCTTATGTTGGTCATTAAATTAATTATAATGTACTATTTTAGTAACGGTATGATTACGTTTACAAAAACACATAAGAAAAGAAAAGACAAGAAAAAAAACAGGACATAATGTATTATACATAATAGTCTTAGAAACAATATATATTGTCTATTTAAAACCTATGATGTTTTTATCCAACAGAATGAATACTAATTCATTATATCACTAAGCTAACTTACGCATTAGCTTATCTTTGTATTCATATACATATATCTAAGAATTTTCAACTGACCATTATAACAAAATGAAAATATAATAAGCAATTCAACTAATTCACCATAGTATTTTATAACTCTTTAAAAGGAAATATACATATATATGACCAGTGACCCGCTTTAAGTATACTGTATAATAATTTATATTTGTTCAGTATTGGTTATCAAGATATTCAATATTTTTGTTTAAATAAAAAATAAATTACTTAAGAATATGTAGGTATGGATTAAAATCTATACTTGGAATAATAATTTATCCCTAGTTATTAAAAGATTTAATATATAATGATTTATTGGAAAAAGACTAAAAAAATCTAAATCAAAAAATCATAGTATCTATGCTAATATAAATATAGTTTAAATCACAAATTAATCTTCATCAGACTACTATTTAAAACTTGAAAGTGCTGGTTAGCTGTTTCATCTTATTGTTTAAGACTTATTGATACTCATTTATGATTCCGGTATTCACGGATCAAATTAACAGATATAAACTGCATAATTTAAAAGACTGTTTAACATGAAAATCTAATTGTATATATACTGATTGCTAGTAAAATCATAAATTAAATTAGGTTAATATAAACCTTTGTGGAATAAATCCTAGTTTTAACTCTAAATATTATGATACACTTTTACAAATCAAAATCTATTGTCTCATATTGTATAATGGAAATTATTATTTAAACGGATACAATTTATTAGCAGTCATTCAAATGATTAAACTATATAGAATCATATCTGTTCTGGTAAACAAACAACAACATTCAAAATGCTTTACTTGAATTGTTATACAATCTTCAAATGTTTATTTATTTATTTCATTCTACAAACAGAATTTCCATTTCACCAAATAACACTATTTTGTATATTTTAAATAGGAATTACCTTATTATATTAGATTGTAACAACATTAATTAATGATTAATATTGTTTTAATGGAAACGTATTCATATTAGAAATTTCTATTGAAATATAGTGCAAAAATGAAGAAACATAAGTAAGTCATGATTCTAATTATGTACAAGACTTTTAGTCACTTTCAACAGTTATTTATGATAGTTGAATTCATAAGTCAATTAAAGCTAGACCACAATAGAAAAACCTGAAAGCACTGGATGACCGTTTCGTTCTAGTACTGGACTGCTAAACAGTGCGCATCCACGAACCTACTCTTAGGATTTGAGACCAGGACCTACGGTCTTGCGCGCAAAAGCCTAACCTCTATGATATTCAACATTTGATATCTCTGATAAAATTTCATCAAATTCAGTCTTTTAATTTTTCTTAAAAAATTATCCTCGTATTTCATGTATATTTCTATTATTCTCATGAAAGTTCATATTATCAATGCTGAAATACTAAGGATGACTGATGTTAAACACTTTAATTTAATCACTGATAATACAACCTTGTTAAGAAATCTTTAATATTGGGCATATTGGTGTTGAACGTGAACCCGAATTCATCTATAACAGTATCAGTTTGAATAATTAAACTTAAGGATCGTTGGATCGGTAAATCAAACGTCATACATCATACTTCGCCTAATGTTTATTAACTTTATTACTAGGAATCTGATATCTATTAAGTGGGACGTTTAAAAGTTGATATTTTTTAAATAAGTTTTGAATAAATATTTAAAAAATTCTTGAACCTGTATATCTGTATTTTAGTAATGGCAAGCATACTTAACAGATTAGTTTTTTTCGTCATAATACTTTCATGTTATTTTCCCATATTGTTTATCATTTATCCTTTTTCTAGTATCAAAAATTCATAAAACATCTTATTGACTAGAAGTCATTTTCATTGAATAAATACCTATTCAAACATTAGATCACCTACTTTCCAACTCTAGGTATATTGAAAAGAACCTACTTGTTTCAGATTTATGTGAAGTGAATAATCATGAGTACAGAATGTATGTGCTCGTTCGTTATAATAAGAGATTTACAAAAAAACTTGGCAATCCTAATTCTAGAAACTCAAAGCTGGAAAAATGAACTTTTTAAATAGTCACCTATTTATTTGACTTTTAACAAAACGAGAGATAAATGTATTCACATTCAAGCATCTATATGATTGACGGTAAAAGCATTTGTTGCATTCAGATGGGATTGGTACATACTGATGGCTGGGATTACAAATAAAATATGCTCTGAATAAGTACAGTTCGAAAGAATTTTAAGAATTGTAACAACGTTTATAGTATTGAATAACGCTATTGTTAGTGGTAATACTGAAATAATTGTCAAATAAGCCTTTGGGAACTCATTCAGTTTTCCATGCTATAAAAAATCCTCAGTCTTCAGCATCCTGTTATGGTGACTTCACGAAACATTTCAATGATATATGTATAAATGTAAGGTTAGAAAAAACTTCATACAGGCGTTTACACACTTTGCGTACTCAATAATATTAGTAACCAATGTATGCGTTATGTAACCAAACTTGCCTTTGAGGTTCTGTGTGACAGCGGCTTTATTTTATTGTTTTTGATTCTAACTGATCAGTCAATATAACACTATGAAATGTCGATCAAATGTTTCTTTATATTACGTATACTTATACATTTGAAGTCTAAAGCTTTTATTTATTCAAAGTGAGTATAAAACTAATTCCCTTTATTTCCTACATTTCGTCCTAGTGTAATGGATGAGAATACACAAGTTGGGACAGCCAAATATATCTTAATAAAATATGAGGACCATACACCGAATACTTCATTTGCAAGTTTCCATCATTTTTCATTTACATTCTTCATGATTCTCTCGATTCACAATTCCTTTCTAATTCCGTTTGCGTTTTCTTCAAGTTAACTTTCGTAGTCTTTTGCTGTTATGTTTTCCACTTCCGATTGGCGTTACATACTACTTATATAGACAGACACAAGTAGCATACAACACACTAAAACTAATTAACTGATTCGTTCAATTATTTTCACATTGACAGATAATTCCCATTTAAACATTAAAATTAAAACACGAATTTCAGCGAAGGGATCTCTTTTCAACGAATTTATTATCAAGCTGTACAATCGTATATATATGAAAAATTAGTACATTATACTTAAGAATTAGTACTTTTACAAATCAAAAATTTTTCATATATACGATTGTACAGCTTGATAATAAATTCGTTGAAAAGAGATCCCTTCGCTGAAATTCGTGTTTTCACATTGTCTAACGCTTGAACAATATGTAGCTTATTTCAGACTTTGTTCTTCTGAAGTAAACTTTCAAATAAACGTAATGGAAATGGTCTATTAATTCTTTCAAATATACATCAGTAATAATGGTGTTATACGTAACCATTTTAATAATAACCATATACAAATCTTATCAAAACCAAACTTATTGTTTCAAAACGTTTACTTAATTTAATAAATTATACGGGATTTATTAATTTGATTAGTTTGACGAAACAAGAGATAGTGATTGAGTATAGAAGGTGTCATGAGATATGCAAATTATTTTCAAATATATCTGCACTATAAATAAATGATGTCATTCTTATCATTTCTTTTAAAAAAAAGCGAAATGTTCATAAACTAAAGTGGTTACCCATTATATGTATAAAACCTGTCATACTCTAGTTTTAATAAACCTAAACTAACTTGACAGTACGAGAAAAATAAACTCATAGAACATTAACAGAATGAATTGTATTTACTGTTATGGCGTGATGTGTACTACTGATGTCGACAGATATAAATAGTATGTATCATCAATCAAAAGTGGAATGAATGGTGGTAGAAGATTGAGAAAACTGAAGAGAAGAGAACGAGAACACAGAGTGATTGGTAAGGAAGCGAAGGAACAACTAAGTCTGAGACAATTGGTGGATATTTTGCAAATGAACTATTAAATGTATGGTTTTCAGATTTTATGAAGATGTTCTGTAGAGTTTTAGTCAGATGCATTTACTTGTCTCCACGTGCGTTGTCGTCCGCAATAGTGGTTGTATTCATCATAGATTATAATAATTAACAGATTTAACTTATAACACTGTTTCATGAAAATAGTGATGAAATGACTCAAAGAATGTGTATAGCTGTGTTGTAGAAAATTTTCGGTAATCCGAGATACCTGAATGCTCTGTAACATTGGTAGTGAAGAGTAGAGGATTTATGTCATCTTTTGTTTGGTTTTAAAGTTCACTTTAAATATTTGAAAACATATGTAGTGTCCAGTATAAATTATTATCATTGGCTCAATACGATAAAACACAGTCATCAAAATATACCTGATATAATGGGATGAAAAGACATAATTAAATTTTTACTTGTGAATTTCGGTCAATATTACTTCCGTTTTTTTAGTTCAGTATGATAATTACTCAGTGTAGCATTCGATTTTGTTTTTCCAATGTGATATTTTATTCGTTATAACGTTACTTTATTTCAGTGTCATGTTTATTCAAGATACATTATTCTTGTATTCAAGTAACACGAACTAAGCTCAGCATGCCATGTAGCATGTGGTTTGTTATATTTCTAAGTATTTTTATTCTAATTAATAATCAAAATAGGTGGACAATCAATATATAAATGAAAATATATTCAACTAGGGTCGTCTTCGTGTTTCAGGTTTAATAAATCTTCCCTTGTATCTTGTCTTAGTGTTCTTACTTCGCGTCATGGGAATTTCTGAGGTTCCTCTTTTTTCAAGTATAAGTTATAAGTGGCACTAATATAACAATACCCCAGATTTCGAAAATAATGTTAATCTCTCAGTGCATCAAGATAATAAGCAGCATAAGTTAATGATGAATAATTTAAAAAGTCTTTCCTAAAAGGATACAGTGCCGATTGGTAGTTTGCCTGAAATCGAATGCACTAGCTAATAAGTATTCAAACATTCAATAAATACGGCGAGACTCTAATTTATGGACGACCTTTGAACGAATCTTAAGTGACCTTGAGAAACATTAGCCAATTGGCAAATAGTAAGTATAGAGTAAAAATATGTTATACAAAACCAAGTAAATAAAGTGGATGCACTTCTTATACGTAGTTCAAAAACTTTTCAAGGTTAGAAAGAGTTTCAGTGGTTCAAAGCCCGTAATGGACGCAGTAGAGAAAATCATTCATACGGCTACAGAATAGTCGGTCTCTGGAGTCATGATAGTCTCAAATACTCTTTCAGCCTCGACCACATAGCTTCAATATTGTTTATGTGCACTCCGGTTGTTGAGTGCACAAAATGCTACTTGTGGATAACGACACGATGCACATAACCAAGCCTATGTAGGAGTCTGTACGCTCTCCAAACATCCGTATATATTGTAGTACCTGGCTGCAGCCAATTTTACTGGTGCTTTTATTATCCAGTTCGCAATTATTGTTGTAGTTTGCCTTAGTTAGGAATTATATATAGGGTTTTCATCACAAACTGACATAAGCTATAATGGCAGAAATTTATTTAGCCAAATGGATGAAAGGCTTTCGCGTGAAAATCCGAGATCTATTATCTTATACCTGATTGATTCGTCCACAAATTATAGTCCCGCCGTTTTATTTGTTATAGCCGTTCAATTATCATGTTTTGTACAAAATTCCCTGTGAACCGATCGTATGTTAGCATTAAGCATTGAAGCTGGTGCCGTTACCCTAAAATTCTTTAAACGCCTCTCACTGGCTCGTCCATAAATTAGAGTCTCGCCAGAAATACTTATGTGATATAAACCAAACAAATAGGAAATGGTGTTCTATATCTAAGGGCAGTCAGAATGAGCTGCCTGAATGACATAGAAATGCAGAAACTACGGTTTACATGGTACAAGAACAATAGAGTTTTCAATATAAAATAAATTAATCTTATTTCACGGCATCTCATTGGCTGGATACAGACTAAAATTACAAGTGGTAATATAATTATAAACAATGGTTTCATATATCCTAGTCAGCGAATACTCAAAATAGAGTCAAAATGCATAAGTGAAGGAGAATAAAACCAAGTATAAATTTTACTTGACTTTCCAAAGATAATTACTTCAAATTCTTTCAACCTGATCTATGTGTTTAGAGAGATAGAGGGATAAACATTTCTCTTCCATGGTGACCATAGCCGTACTCGAATACTTCTTTTAAACTTTTTTGTCTCATCTACAGTCTTATTAATGCTCACACAATAATCTGACTTGAGTTCTATTTCGAGTAACTATACAGTCTTTTTCTTTACAATTATTATTATTAACATATAAATACCCAGTAATCTGAACTATCTTTAGTTGTACAGTTTGTATCATCATCTTTCGTGATTATATTAGTACTTGTAGTTCTAGTCTGTTTTCAGCTGATGAAAGGTCATGAAATATGACGACTTCATTTTATACAGTAAACTTTATTGTTCTTATCAAAGGAAATAGTTGTTTGAAATTTAAGAGATAAGATTAAAAATAAAAATAAAGCCTCGTAAAAATAGGAGCAGTCGTTTAATAGTTCGGCTTGGTAAACTATTATTAATTGATTCTAGAACAAGCAAAAGCGTCACTACTGTTTGTTAAATTCATATGTTTCATTGGTTAATCACTGGTTAATGATCAGTATAACTTTCGTCTAGTTCTCTGATGCTAATAAAATTCTGTATCTATTAGTTTTAGTGACTCGGTATTGTATGCAATATGGTGAAAAGTTGAGGGCTTGGAGTACCATGTTAAACTTACAAACGTAAGCAAATTGAATGTAAAATAAACCTAACCTCAATCAGATATTTTTTTCAAGATAATTTTATGTATCAAAATATTACTCTCGTCGTATTATGATTTGGTAATTTCAAAAACTAAAGACACATTCCAACAAAATAGAGAGAAATGTTTCTTGAAGAGAATTGTCAGCTGATTCAGTAGCTCAACAATATTTTTAATTGAATACAAACATCGAGCTAATCGGTAATTCTGCAATTTTACTATGAATATATTTTACTGATACAAAAGTTTTGCATGAAGTAATAGACATTACTTCAAGATTCATCTGAAAATATATTTAACTAGTTATCGAAGAACCAGTAGGAATTCATGATGGATTCATAAGAATTCTTGTATTTCCAAGTTGTATATTCAAAAGAAATACTATTTTCATCAACTATATATATTCACGAATAAAGATAACAAACGAAGATTTTCAGAAATCTCCCTACCTAATACTGAACCATGAAGACCAATGTCAAAAACGTTTTAACGCTCACATTTGATAAATAAATACATTGTATTGAACACAATTTGTACTAATGAGTAGTTTTATCCGATACTCTATGTGATGATTCTCTTGCCTTCGGTCAGGTGTATATTGGCTAAGTATGTACCCTTGTTTAGCATATCTTTTTTGTTCATCATGCATTATGTGTTAGAGAGTAGAAGGTTATGTGTGACACGTTGGTGGAAGTTTCATTCCAAGTAATATGTGCTTACTGGTGATGTTTTTGAGGCTTAATTTCATACTGAATATGTCTCGAAAGATATTTAGGGCTATAAAAAGAAATACAGTAATGTATCGGTCATTTTGTAAATCTGTAATTTTAAGATGCTAATATGTTACGAAACATCACGAACGAGAAATTTTATAAAAAGTGTTGATTATAATTTCCAATAATGTATAATTTCACACGCTTTCAATTGCCGGTATTCAAAGTCCAATATCGCACTACTTAATTTACTTACGCCTGTTACTGCCAATGGAGCAGAGGCCGCCGACCAGCATCCTCCAACCTACTCTGTCCTAGACATTCCTTTCCAGTTCCATCCAATTCTTGTTCGTCTTTCTCATGTCTATCGCCATTTCTCGGTGTAATGTGTTCTTTCGTCTTCCTCTTCTCCTTTGGCCTTCAGGATTTCATGTGAGGGCTTGCCTTGTGACGCACTTGAGTGCTTTCATCAATATGTGTCCTATCAACGTCCAACGCTTCTTCCTGATTTCTTCCACCGTTGGAACCTGTTTTGTTATCTCCCACAGTAGGTTGTTGCTGATAGTGTCTGACCAACGGATCTGAAGTATTTTGTGTAGACAACTGTTAACAAACACTTGTATCTTCTGGAGGATGTATTTCATGTTTGTCCAAGTTTCGGCCCCATACAGTAAAACTGTCTTGACATTTGTATTGAGACTTGTGAGTTGAGCGTTGGTTGAGAGTTGTTTTGAATTCCAGATGTTCTTCAATTGTAAATATGCTGCTTTTGCTTTTCCGATCCGCGCCTTCACATCTGCATCAGATCCACCATGTTCATCAATGTTACTGCACAGATATGTGAAGGTTTGTACAATCTCCACAACCTCTCCGTCAAGTGTGATTCGATTGTTGCATGATGTGTTGTATCGGAGAATCTTACTTTTCCCTTTGTGTATGTTGAGACCTACTGCTGTTGAGGCTGCTGCTACACTGGTCGTCTTCTGCAATTTTTGTTGCATGTGCGGTAGAAGAGGCAGATCATCTGTGAATTCTAGATTGTCCAAGTGCGTATTGGCTGTCCATTGTATCCCGTGCTTCCCCACAGATATTGACGTCTTCATGATCCAGTCGATCACCAGGAGAAAGAGAAAGTGTGAGATTAAGCAACGTTACCTGACACTGGCCTTTACTTCGAAGGAGTTTGTCAACTGTCTTCCATGCATGAATTTGCAGTTTAATCCTTGGTAGAAATTCCGTATGATATTGACTATTATCCGAGGCACGGTGTAGTGTTGAAGAATCTTCCAAAGTGTTGTCCTGTTCACGCTATCAAATCCTTTATCGCAGTCAATGAAGTTGATGTATAGTGATGAATTCTATTCAATCGATTGTTCCACAATGATCCGTAGTGTTGCGATTTGATCGGTACACAATCTATCCTCACGTAATCCAGCCTGTTGATCTTGAATTCGGGCGTCTACGGAGTCTTTCATTTTGTTTAACAATATCCTGTTGAAGACGTTTCCTGGTATTGAGAGAAGAGTTATACCTCTGTAGTTATCACACTTACTGAGATCGCCTTTCTTTGGTATTTTGATCAGATGTCCTTCTTTCCAGTCTGTTGATACTTGCTCTTCATCTCAAATCTAGCTAAAAGTAATGTGAACTATCTTTATAGCTGCTAATATGTCTACTTTCAGTGCCTCTGATGAATGTCAAATTTACCTTTGATAATATTCTTAGTTATTTCACTGTATACTCAAGCATTAATTAATATGGAAGTAACAGAGAAGTAAGTATAAGAGATGAAGATGTATACACGACAGTATGCAACTGATAATATGTAGATTGAAAAAAGATGAAATTGATAATATCTATCTTTTGTCGTTACGTTTACACGGCAACAAAGATATTAATCCTATATTAACACAATGATGAAATTTTGTTACCAAGATCAACAATATCGGAAAACAAAAATTATTTTCACTAGTTTTGTATTATCCTTTATATTACAGTAAGCATTTTCTTTCATTATAAAAGTATGAAATATGAAATGAGATTCCTATTCAATATAAATTTTTAATTAGAATGATTTTGAGTAAGGGAGTTTCAATCGTATGTCGCCAAGTACAAATTTATACCAACTACTTGTGTTATTAGAACATTTCTCATAATATAAATATGCACCTTAGGGATAGGCATTCTAACGTAGTTGTTGATGATTTAATTCGGCTTTAGTTGTACCCTGTTTAGAATTGAGATAAGATTTAATTAATTTTTATAAATGCATAATATCAAATAATAAAAAATGACAAAAAATTAATTAGATAAAACAAATGTACAAAAAGAAAACAAGTTCAATATTAACACAGTTAGAAAGTAATAAGGTGAAAACGATGATTGTCAAGTTAAATCTTCCAATGCATTCATTTCAAAGTGAATAGGAAATAAACAACTATATGTAAAACTCATATAGACTAAATAACTGGAATTCATTCATGTTTTCAATAATTGTTCGTTGATTTTATACTGGAACAGGAGTTACCTCAAAAACTGTTGAAGGTTGGGGAAAAATCATGTATGCTTTGTCTATTCTCTGTGTTAGGAACTATTCATGACCTTAACATTAGACAACTATTTATAGATCTCTGATTTCCAACTACCTTTAAACTGACTTCAATCTCTGATTAAAACTTATTTCTTTATCAACAAGGACCATCACTAAATGAACACATTCACATTAATCTAAATAATTTTACTTAATTTACAGTCATATAGAGAATGATTGGACAGACACACGATGGGTATGGAATTATAAAGATTCCCAGGCCTCTTTCCATATTATAATGTCAAATAAATGTTAATAACAGATTAACACGCAATCATGGTAAAATTTCTTTAACACACAACAGGTGGAAACAAATACAAATTATCCAAAATGAGTTTTATTATAATAAATCTGAAATGTGTTCTTAATTAAGTCGCAATTCACATTCCGACAATCATATATAAGAGGACTAGTTCATATTTTCATTAACTAATTTATTTTCACTGAGGTTAGTACACACAACAAATCAAGAAACAGTAGATTTACTTAGTATACAAACATTTTGCGCATTTAAATTTCCTCCACCTATAGAAACATAATTTTAAAACAAAACTGTCATCTAAGTTGCAACTCATGAATATCAACATATTTCCCAGTCTTCAGTAGTCACATATTTTCTATGTATCAAAATGATTGTACATTTAGAATGAATTAAATCAGTCTTTAATACTAGATTTCTGTCATCTCAATCAAACTTCTTTAATTGAGATATTGTAATTAACTGAATATTTGCTGTGATATGTTGTTAGTGTAAACCTTACACTAAATATTATCAAGGATCATCAATCCAAACACGGAGTTTTTTTCAAAGTAACTATGTCAGTTGTTTGATTGTAATCATTATCATTTAACACTAGTGATGTGTTTTTTTTACCGTTTATGAAGAGACAGGAAAAATGCTTCTATTACATTCAATGTTCAAAATGTCTTATTGTATTTTTTAAAAAAAAATGCTTTTTATTGTGCTAATTATAATGTGTGTCTTTGTTAGAAAATGTGATCATTTAAGTATTGTTATTCGTCAAGTAAAACAAACGAATTCGGTAGTTTATTGTTGATGTATAATCGTGTTTTTTTAAATCAAAATGTCAATTTCTTTCTGATAAAGTGATTGATAAACAAGATATTAGATATATTTGTTGACAGATTGACTACACAATAGTAACTATGATATATATATATATATATATATATATATATATATATATATATATATATATATATAATCTTTCAACAGTATTTTGTTTATAATAGGACTGTCCTATGTAGTATATTTTCTAACATTCAGTAGTTGTAAAGCTCTATATTGATCATTGTCACAATACAGAGCTTAAAGAAACTACTAAACAGAGGAATGTTTTGTAAAAATGAGGTTTTTGCCGTGTAAAAATTAATTAACTACAAGAAGAATCACAACCAATGTGTGAATAACAAAAGAATTTACATTGTAATGTGAAATTACAAAAATAACTATGTACAAGTCATAAGTGTAAACCAATAGAACTATGAAAAGTGTAAACATTGATTTATTTATAATTTCACTGATTAAAATCATGAGTCAATTGAAGCTAGACCACTATGGAAATACTGGAAGCACTATATTTCACTAACAACATTGTGGTATTTCGTAATCACTAGTTTAGTAACAGCAGGCAAACTGGTAATTAGTATAGGTTAATAAATAATTTTCGATAATGTAATAAGAAGACGAAGATATATTAACGCGATACCTTTCGAACAATCTGATCACACATAAACTTGTTAAGAACATTTATATATAAAAATAGGTCAACTTGACTGGAAATGGGGTAAAAGGAGACAATGATAATAATAAGAGTAATAATAATAATGTCAACCTAATCACTCTGGATAAGTCAATATTACCAGGGTAGGTTTAAGGTGAGAACAAACTGTTTTTGAATACACAAAGGAGGTTTGAATTTTCGTATAGCTAAGGCTTCAATAAACCTTAGTATACGCCCATTTACACTTTTATACAACAACACAAAAGCCGGGTTAAGATCAATCTTATGGCGTGTTTCGATTATATGTTTAGCAAAAGAGGATGATGGATGTTTATCCTCTACTCTTATTAAGTCACTTGATTGTATTTGTTTCTGCAAACATTTTGGTATATGTTCACATACCCTAATTTTGAGATCACGATTACTCCTCCCTATGTATGTATGACCACACACACATTTAAATTGGTAAACACAGTGGGATGTGACACAATCGTTTTCATGTCTTTTAGGTTTTGGATGAAGCATGCACCTTGTTGTTTCCCTGATATAGACCTTCACTGCACAATGTCTTGTTAATGACTTATTTAAACCTTTGTTTCAGTAAAAGGCTAGTTGAATCACTTCTAAATGGTAAAGTGATGTAGACAGGCTTTTTTCTACCAAGGCTACAGTAGGTCTCACCGTACCATGGACTTTCCAACTTTTTGTAAATTTAAGAGGATAACCATCTTCTATTAATGTTTTATTTAGCAGCCTAACATCAATTGCGTCATTTGTACAAATACGACCAAGCCCGTTCAAAAGACGCCTTATCAAACCCCGTTCATAATTCACTGGGCAATAACTATAATAACTAAGGTATTGACCTGTCCACGTTGGTTTTCTAAAACTGGAAACGCATTTGTATATAGAAAGTCTATTGTCGAACTTAAGTTACCGATTGAGGGACTTTTAGCAGTGCGCATTAACGATCCTGCTCGCGGGATTCGAACCCTGGGCCTTCAGTCTCGCACGCGAACGGTTTACCTACTGGATCACTGAGACGGCATCCAATGGTGTTAGTGTCTAACATCAACCATATAATGACCTAACATCAATGATGAACTCAATCAAAAACTTAATAATCTCCACCACCCCTATACTGTTCATTTACCAAGTTAACAAAACAGTTTCATGTGTTCTCGACAGCAAGCAACTACATATATTGAATATTGTCACTTACAATGTGAATTCGTATTTTTAATAATGATTTTCACCTAGTTTGATATCAAATACATTCACTGATTTAGTCATTGAGCTATAATAAATACAAAACAAATTTACTAAATTCCTTATTACTCACGTGAAATATTATAACTAATTAAGAATTTGACTGAGTGTTTGTAAACTTTATAATGTTTACTGATGACAAAGATGATATGATAAATGATTGTTAATCAATAAATCTACTTTATCGGATAACCGATTCAAATATTTATCAATCATGATTATTTGTTTCCCCTTTTTTGAAACGTATACAATTCTAGGAAAGTATTGTCCTAGGTGTTTCAATTTTATTTAGGGTCTATTTCAATTATTCTGTAATATACGAAATTAAACAGGAAATTTATCAGGTTATTATTTGTTACCATATTTTTAAATAATCACTACCGATTATAAGTTTCAAATCTAAACATTCCGATTATATTAGTTGTTAATTTTCTACTGATTACTCTAAATATCTTTTGAGAAAACAATCTGTATTTAGTAAATTTTTTCCCCTCCCTCTTTTTTTTCTCTTCTGTTCAAATGAATGTATATATGTAAATGTTTAAGAGTTAGTAGAGTTTTTATAAATTAATTGTTAAAAGCCGAGGGTGATTTGCATGGTAATGTAGTAGTTGTGGATCATGCTAAAAATCCCGCTAAATGTATGAGCTGCTTCCAAATTATTTTGACAGTTCATTAATTAACATATAGATAGTACTCTCTAAATTAATCTTTTTTTAAAAAATAAAATAAAATATGAAGTTTACAGGAAGTTATGTGTTATTTTTATATTCTAACATTTCCTTTCTATTATACATAGTTTAATGTGATGTTTTGCTATTTAAACATTTATCTAATCTGAAGAGTTTGGATAATGCGTAACACCGACAAAAAGCTCTGATGAACTTTTTGTTAGACACTATGACAGATTGAACCGGAGAATCCGTAAATCAAATGAATAGAACTGTCATAACAGAGTAATGAATTCATTCGTGGCCTAGTATCATAAACAATCAATTTTATATTTATTCAAATTAATATTTGCGCTTACATTTTTGATCGTTTTGTAGATAGTGAGTAATAGTAAAATGACAAACATTTTTTTCTAATCTCTGGCTCGTCAGCTGGGTGTAACTCAATCCAGTTAGATTCAGTTATTATTATTATAGAAAATAATCTCTTCTGAATAAGATATATATATCTTACCACTAAAATAATGGAGAATATTCATGATTAATTATCTTGATAGTTAGAAGACTGACCTTCCTTTATGACTTTTAATAAAAATAACAATATTGTGGTTTGAATATACATTATTAACAAATCTCATATATGCGATGAGTTTTGTGGATATTATAGTAATTTCAATGGTTAAGATCATGAGTCAGTTGAAGCTAGACCACCAGGGAAAACCTAAAAACACTGGACGGCCGGACAGTTTACTGATTTAGCGTTTTATTTATGTATTATTTTGTCTCATGCGTCTAAGGGAAAACGTATTAGAATTTTTTCTCAATTCGACTTATTCCTTTTTTGTTCTCACTTCCTTTTTCCTATCACTGTCATGAACGTGAAATTATTTATTTCCAACTTATTTATTTCTATTAAATGAATTCAAATAAAATTTGGTTTAATATGAAATAGATCATATTTACTTCTTTACGTCTCTGACCCGTCGTCAAGGAGCATAGGCCACCCAATAGCACTGTCCATCCAACCCTTTCCTGGGAAATCCTTCTTAGTTGTCTCCAGATGCCATTTATCTTTTTCATACCTGCTTCCATTTCCCAACGTAGTGCGTTCTTCGGTCTTTGTCTTTTCCGTTTCCCTTCAGTATTCCGAGTAAGCGCTTGCCTCGTGATGTGGTTTGACGATTTCCTCCAGGTATGTCCTATCCATTTCAAGCGTCTTTCCATAATTTCCTCACCAGTTGTAAGCTGGTTTGTCTTCTCCCATAGTAGTATGTTGCTGATGGTATCCGGCCAATGGATGTTGAGTATCTTACGTAGACAACCATTTATAAATACTTATACCTTCTTGATGATAGTTTTAGTAGTTCTCCACGTTTTAGCTCCGTACAGTGGGACTGTCTTGATGTTCGCATTGAAGATTCTGACTTTGATATTGGTTGACAGTTATTTTGAGTTCCATACGTTCCTCAATTGTAGGAATGCGGCCCTTGCTTTGTCAATCCTCGCCTTTACGTTCTCATTCGATCCTCCTTGTTCATCGATGATGCTTCACAGCCTAAATCAACTATTAATATAATATTGAGTAGTTTTTATTTATATAAAAATGAAACATATACTGTTCATAAATGAGTACGAAATGGTTAATGATTTTTCTACATACTTATGTGGTTGAGTTGAATAGAAAACGTTTTTTTTTAGTTAAACGAAAAAATAACACTATAATTACTGAAAATCCTTTTGAGAATTTTTTTAGTAGTCGAACGTCACACTACGGAAACAGGATATATTAGGCATAGGGATAATAGTGATCGAAACTAAACGAATAAATTCTTAAAAAAACGTATGGGTTTTGAAAATCATTCAACTCTGCTGATTTATGCAATGCAAAAATCTCCGTGATATGATATAATAATCTTCCTAACATATAACTAGAACAATTAAAATTCGTTCTTTATGTTGTTTGGAAAAATTCAAACTACCATTCAGTTTTAGTAATGAAATCACGAACTGACATAAGCTAGATTATTCATTGAAAATTACAAACCATTGTATAGCTTGTTCTTGTTTTCATAATAAAGTACTCCCTAGTAATGATTATTCATGACCTCAATGAAGATTAAATAAAGAAGTTTCGTGTATCATTGTGAGAGCCTAACCTATAAACTACTGAGATTTGTTGATGATTTATGTACCTAACTTTAGTCAACCTGGAAATAATGGAAAACAATTTTTCTACTGTATTCAGTGGATATCTGCTTCACAACCAACACCACCGGACTTTACTCGGTAGAATCCTGAGCATGTACCCTTGAAGTTAACCATTACTGAACACATAATAGTTGTTAGTATGGAAGAATGAATTGAGTAGATCAAAGTTGAACTCATTGTGTAAAGTTAAACTAGTAAACCATTGAATACTGGCTCATCATACAATCAAATTAATTAAATACAATAACATGCTTTCCTATTTATTCCAATACCATGTTCACATCAATAGAAACAATAATATTTCAAAACCATATACTATAGATTATCATCTAAACGTGTATTTACGTTCCCATTACGTAACAGCTTACCTAATTTAAAATGTTATATACAATGAATATCTGTTTCAACGAATTACATTTATATTGATCATATGCAGAAATTCATGGTGGAAAGAAATCATTGTAAAAAGTTAACAACAACAATAAAAAAATAATAATAATAACTATGTATATTGATTATACAGTAATAATAATTAGACACTAAAATAAATATAAAAATAAATTGCGCCAAACTCTCCGAACTACATTTTGAAATGATTGGTTACGTCTTTTATCCAGTAAAAAATAACTTTGTATTTATCTATTCACTTATTGGTTAATGCATAAATGTGAAATAAATAAGAAAACAAAAAAATACATAATAGGAAATAAATAGTTATACAATAATTACAACTCATTTAATTGTATCCTATTTATTTTGACAAATAATCTATAATATGAGACCAAATGGTTTCAATTGTATTACGACTTTTTGTTACAATGAACTACATATATAATTAATATTGTACTGTGAAAAGTAATGTGACCTATATACATTAAAATGTCTATGTTCAATTAAAATATATTTTATAATGGAATCTAACTATTCTCCAGATATAGGCAAATTGATTATAAAAGTATATGCAAGTTTACTATTATTATTTGGTCTACCTGGTAATATTATTAGCGCTATTATAATGGGAGGTGATCGGTCAAATCGTTTGACAACTCGTTTAATTATTATTATTCTAGCTATAGCCGATAATTTGGTTTTATTAACTGCTGTATTACGTTATTGGTTCATGGAAGTTTGTGGATGGGATTTACGTTCATCTGGTCCATTAACTTGTAAAATTCATGTTTTTGCTGTAGGATTTTCAACAGATTTTGCTGTTGGTGTATTATGTGCTGTTGCAGTCGAGCGGTTACTTGTTGTTACACTACCTTATAAAGCATCTAAATTAGTAACATTAAATTCTGTGATAATTGGTATGATATGTTTTGCTTTAAGTGTAGCTATAAAAAATTCACCACACTTTTGGATGATGGGTGAACATAGATCACAACAATCTCAAATAGATTCAATAAATTTGTACAAAATCAATCAAACCAGAACGAGTGGGACCATGAATACACATAAAATGTTTATAGAAAACTCAACTAAAAAGGAATCATTTAAATGTACATTTGTATCAGAATATGAATTTATTTTTAGAATTTTTATGAAGTTTGATCTTATAAGTTTTGCAGTTCTTCCTTATTTAATATTATTTACAAGTAATGTAATTATTTATATAAAATTGCGTAATCAACGTCGGTTGATGAGATGTCATGCCAATACTACATCTATGGTTAGTAATACAACTAATACAAACATTATATCTAATAGTACACATTCAAGTAAAATACAACGTAAATTAGATCGAAAATCAATTAATCAACCAGAATCAACAAATCAACTACAACATGGAGATACACGATGTAAACGTTCAACTCGTCGACCAGAAAGTGTCATCAAATTATTAACAGCATTAACTATAATTCATGTTATTTGTACATTACCAGGCACAATTTTTACTTTTCTGTCATCTTATTTTAATTATTTTCACAATATGCCAAAACATACTCATGATCAAATTAAATATGGTTTAGTTATGTTAATATTTACAAATAATGCAATTAATTTCTTCGGTTATTGTATTTCTTGTACAACATTTCGTCAAACAATTATTCGTAGTTTAAGTCATTTATGCCATTGGAAAACGAATTGTCATAAAAGAAAACCAAATAATGAAATACGGGATAATAATAATAATAATGGAAAATATAAACCAATGGATCAAAAAATCATAGGTAATGTCAGCTTAATAAAAAAACAAGACCAATATACATGATATTTTAAGTGAAAGATGTTAGTGAATTGATTTCAGACCATGAAAATTATTGATCTCATTACATTGAACAAAGTTGACCAATATATGAACAAACTAGCAATTATCGTTGAACTATGTCATTATTATTACCAGAGTGAGATGCATTTACTATTATAAGTGTATTATTGTAATACAACTGAACATTTACCTGAAACAAATATTGAATAAATAAATATATTTTCAAATGTAAGAAACCCGGTTGTATTCATTGAATAAATTAAAGTAATATAATATAATCATTTATGCAAACACATTATGTTGTTTTGAAGAATATGAGCAGTTCGTTTCATAACTAATTTGCAAGTAAATAACATTTTATTTAACTCATTTTTGTATTGGTTGTTTAAATGTTCTCATTGATGTTTAGAAGTGCAATAGATTAGCCTCTTATTGGTATACGTACATCCTGTACGGATTGCTTTGATATTCCTTTAAGTCTCAAACATTAAAATCAAAAATGGATAGTGGTTAGTAGTGAAATCCGGGACACACGTTTCGTTCTATTTTAGACTTGACAGCTGAATTTACCTGCATCCCAAAGTTAATGTTCAATTACAGTCCTAAACATCAAAGACTTACTAAAATTAGTTATATAACGCATTAAAAAATATGGACATAGAAGGTATATGAATACATAAACGGATATGAAACAGGAATTACTCTAATATCAAGTGATTAATTATTAAGTGATTAATTTTGTGATAGTCGATTTTCAATTCTGTCTTATCGTATGATCATTAGATATACGCAAACACATTTGTTTATTCCTGAAATATTCACTTGAGTAAATAGTAAAACAAAATATATCCATGAATTTTTATGTAAGGAATTCCTTTAATTCGATTTTCCATTAATAAATGTAGGTTTTCTTTATTCAGAGTTTAGATATTCCAGGAGTTAATAGATTTTCATCAGTGGTTAACTATATATATATATATATATATATATATATATATATATATATATATATATATATATATATATATATATATATATATATATATATATATATACGATTTTACTTCAGTACATCAGTTTGATAATTTTTATCGGTGTTCATGAATCTGAATCCATTCTATTTAACACTTACCTTATAATGTAATGGAGTTGTTGATTGTTATGTTTTACAAGTGACACTATTTAGTGACTGATTTGAGTTTCGGTACCACCACAGATCAATGAGCAAAAGACAGTTATTACCTTGTACTATGACGTTAACACCACCTGCAGAATAAAAAAATCTCCACTTACCACTTTATCCGGACTTTAATAATGTTCCTACTAGTGAATTACTTCAGAATGATTTCTCGACATTCTTGGAGGAAATTTGGTCGGTAGGGTTCAGACATGTCTAGAGTGAAATGGTTAAATGACCACGTAGTTGCATTGTTGTTTTTTGTTATTGGTATTATGCACAATTTTACAGTAACCTGGTGGTTTCAGAGGTTAATGATTCCTTAAAAACACCGAAGGTTCTGAGTTTGATATATAAGTTAGTCATAGATGAAACGGCTGTTTAGTTCTTCCTAGTTTCAATGCTACTACAGCTAAGATCAATTTTTGAAGAATACCACCTACAAATGTTTCACTATGAAATTAGATTTTACTAACAGCGGCAATAAACCAATAATTTTCATAAAGCAATTAAGCTGGTACATTGCTAATATATATAACTGACCTTTTTCTCTAAACTTTATATCAAAAGGACAAATAAATTGCCATTTCCTATCAGATATAAGTTTCTAGACAATTATGTATATTTTGGTATTTTCAAGAGCCATAGAAATAATATATGCTTTATTTGATTGCCGCCTTATTTAAGAAGTTATACTCAAAGTTTACTGCGGCAAGATGAAAAATGTTTAGTCGACTGCTACAGATTATGAAAAAAAGAAAATTTTAACTACCTACAATAAAAAATTCTTACTAAAAATGGATTTTGTTAAAAATTTATTCAAATTAAGGAAGTGATATCAACTTGAAAAATGTAGAATCAAGTCAAAGTAAACTGTCTACTGATTGTATGATCAAAGTTTATCTTATCCAAATTGAATATGTATAACTTCATCATGAGCATTTGTTTGCTAATAAAAATACAAAAGGTGGATTTCGCTGATATTGCATTTGTTATATCCGGACGAGGATAAATGAATAGTAACCTCTGATAATTAATGATGAACTAATATTTTGCAAATATTCTTATTGTATGACTATTAAATAACTATATCCTATGGATATTCATATTCCTTCCATCATAACACTTTATTTCATCCGTTGGTTACCGTTATATGATTTACTATCCTCAAGTTATTCTGAATCTATTTGTCACAGTTTCTCACATTCACAGTCACTTTTGGCTTGATCTTATACGAATGTTATTTTCTATTTTATAGTGTAATGTGGTCTGATTTGTTTGTATTTAAATCCAGTATGTTTGAAATATATGGTTCGTATCGCGGAGGCTGAGATTGGCATCCTGGGTTTAACAAACAGAGCTAGGCGGAAAAGGGACCAATCGGGATTCTAGACTCCTCATACTAGTGTATGAATCATTAGTTTGATCTTGTGGTTCAATGTACCTAAATTGGTAAAACGTATTTGGCGATATTCGTATAAGCTAAAGACATAACAATAAGTTAATAATAATTCATTAACATGTAGATGTATAGATTATGAGGAGTAAAATCTAACTTAAGTCTAGATCAAAAATGTCTAACGAAAACATAAATATTCAGCAAAATAGTTAATTATTTTAAACCCATCCATTTTCGAACATTGTCCATTTTTTCAAATGAATGATTGATATAGGTGTGTAAGAATAGCGATTTTTTTGAATGCTTAATAAAAGTGCAATATATAACATTTTCGAAACTTTCCTGTTCATTGACTGTCTCATAAATACATATAAGAGTAAACTTTCTCTTAGCAAGTTTACTTTCAACAGTCATAAAGCTATCTACACATGTCATCTATGAATATGCTACTATAAGGCATCCTTATCTGATTGATGAAACATAGCAAATAAAGCAAAAATTAGATACTGATATAAAATCTTCAGTGAAAATCATGCTCTTATATGCAGAATTTATCTACTAAATGAACACCAAACAATGAGAGGCAAATGCGTTAAAACATTCATGGGCAAATATCCATTTTTACCTAAGCGTTATGTGAAATCCAACCTGAGTCAATCGAAGTTTCATTTTATTTAACCATTGAAATAATTAAGGCATGTATTTTAATTTTAAGCGAATAAACTTGATATCGTTATCAAATAGCATAAACATGTTCTTTTGAAGTTTACATTAGAGTTCAAACACAGTTAAAAGTATTCCTAAAATTATCAAAATGAAAATAAAGACACGGAAATCTTTATTTCTATTAACCTCAATAAAACTAGGTGTGATAATTCACGACATATGCCCATAGTATAAGAGTATATATATATATATATATATATATATATATATATATATATATATATATATATATATATATAACGGGAAATATTTTTCTCAATATATCTTCATTGACTTCAAACAAAAACAATTTATGACAAATTCAGTAATATTAAGGTAAAGAGAAACTACTTCTATACATGTTTATAAATAAAACTATCTTTGACCAATATATTAAGAACGATCATCTACATGCTCTTACATACTAATTAGATTTAATTACTGAAATTTTAGCCGGATAAGTATTACAGTTGAAATAGGTCACCCTATTTTCTAAATTATCATTACGACCGCAATAGGAGGGGAAGCATATTATGAAGTTCGTCTCTCATATTTGATCTAATTAATATTGTTCTCATGGATTTAGGGCATTGACTTACAACTCAATCAATTTTTAAAATTTTAAATTATATCGCTGCATAAATTGTGTAATCATTTATTAAACACTTGAAGTGGTAGTTAATATGATTATTCCTAGTATTTATACTGATTTATATCTTCCCACAGAATTGGGAATAATTTATCGATAACGGACTCTTCCATGTGTGTATACCGGTTCAACTGCTCCAGTGAGATAGTTACATAAGCCTTAACCAGAGGGCTTTATCCTTGCATGTTCGTGAACGTGTACCAGCATGGTTGAGAAAAGGAGTTACTAAATCGATAAACAGTACTGTTCTTTCTCACTTGGTAGATAGTGAACATCATATCAAACTAGAGGAAATTTCCTCTTTTTTACTACAGGTTTCATATGATATATCTCAAGGACCTAGATTACGACTGCGTTACAGTGGTGAAGCCATCTAAATAAACTCCATAAAACTGAACTTATGTATAGAGAAAAGGCATATCCAGCCTTTATGTTTACCGTGGCCTATGACTGGATCACCAGCTACCTAAATCGGATATTAAAAACCTGTTATCCCTCGTCTCAATTTTGTGTGTGTTTATATCTCTTTTATTCTCTACCTTCAACTATCCTAATTCATATGAATCACCTTGATAACACCTCTCTTATTACTTATTATATTCACACAACGATATTATTATTATTACCTCAGTTAACATGATGAAATTCTCCTACTATGCATTTTATTCACACAATTTGTTTTCATTTTCATTTTTGCTATATTACTATCATACTGATTAGAACTTGACACTACTCCAAATCATTCCGACCTTAATTAAAGAATCTCACCAATTTACAAATAACACAATATTGAAGTAGTTACGTCATAACAGATGCAAACATTCATCATTTTTAACATATAACATTGTCAAATTCATCAGTATATGCCTTATTTTATCCTTTATAAAATATCATAATAATTACAGACTCATAACAATAGAGACTGATGATGAAGTTATTGAAAGTAATTGTTCACTCAAATATCCAGTTGTTCTTTTTTGTGAATACTCCATGAGAATTTTTACCCTACAAAAAGTTTAATTTAAAACCAAGTCTAATTATTTTGTTAAATAAACATTATCATAACAGATTAATAATGTAAATTAACTTGATTTCATTTATTGCAATTTAATTGTAGTTCTAATAGTTAGTTTATCATTATCAAAGTAAAACAAAGATTATTCAAACATATTTTGAAGTTAATCAACAAAAGATTTCTAACAAATGAAGTAGATATTTATCAATGAATAAAAGGGTGATAATTCATGGTCACATTATTCACTTCATATCTTGAATTGTTTATTCATAATATATCTGTGTCAAATGTTTGTTAGTAACTTTGTTTATTAATCTAACAACATGCAGCATGTAAACGTAATCTAATTTGCGATGGTGCTGATGATGTCGTTCAGAAGAAGGATGAAAGCCCCACGACCAAACCATCCAGCTCAGAGAAAAAAGCTCCACCAAAATAAAGTAATCTAATTGCCTAAGTAATTGGCATATTTTTAACTTATATCAGAACGGTTTTTGTAGATATTATAGTAATTTCAATGGTTGAGTTCATGAGTCAACTGAAGCTAGACTACCATGGCAAATCTAGAAGCACTGGACGGCCGTGTCGTCCTACTATGAAACTTCGCAGCAGTAGGCATCCACGATCCCGCTCCCCCGAGATTTCAACCCAGGACCTATCAGTCTTGAGCATGAATGCTTAACCACTAGACCACTGAGATGGTCGGCATCCAGCGGTGTTAATTTCAAACTTCAACCATGAAATCGAGCGACACATTCACCATTGTTTTCAGTGAGTTCCTATCTCACAACAGACCTGGTTGAAATCCATTAGTCATTGCTAACTATTTAGTGATAATGTACTTCACTTAATCATTTCTTTTGTTTGTTTTTTTCACACTGAAAAAACAATTCACAGCTTGACATAAAAGTGTTTCTCTTTTTTTTCATTCTTAAACTTAGATCTAGTTCGGGTGTATTCTTAGCAAATTTTTCTCTAGTTATTTGGTTATGAATTCTGATATTAAAAATTTATGATTATTAAGCTCAAATCTATTTTAATTTCTTTTGAAATTTGACCTAATTTTCCTACTGATCATTTAACATTATTAACTTCGTAAAACACAGAATATAATGAATATAATTTTGAACAAAAGGCTTTTTTTAATATTATACATTGGATATATACATGAACATATAGCGTTTTGTTTTCAGCCTAACGAGCAAATAGAAAAACATTCTATTTTATCCATATCTATATCACATATCCCTATCAGTCTTGTGGTACTGGAAATCTTAAGACTTTGGATATGAAGTGTTTATTTCTTATTTTTTTTTATATTGTCTTAGAAACTGAGTTAATCAAGTGTTTATGTTTTAGACATAGATGAAAATTAATATAATAATCGAATAGATTAAATAAGATGATGAACATGAATGTATATTCAAAACATAATCTATGTTTGCATGAATAAATATATAAGCCAGATATTGAATAAAGTAATTTTAAATGTTACGTGATTTAAAACAAAGCAAATAAGGAAACTGAAATATTTCATGTATTGGAATGACGTATAGTGATATATATTGTCTTTTATCTTTCTGTACGTTGTAAGCTTACTTTACATATATATAGGATTAATAATGACATTTTTCAAAACAATTCACTGTGACATAACACACGGAACATTATTGTCATCAGTGACAAAATGAGAAATTATTATTATTATTTCTTTAATTTATTGATTAATAATGTAGTCACAAAGATTGTCATCAATGCATTTGTCAGTTTCATTGACCGAAAGAAATCATTGACAGTAAAGAGAGGAAATAAAGTGTACAAAAAATCCGATTTAATATATTCAATACAAAAAATATATATATAACAGTTTATACTTAAAACGTGAAATTGTTTTAACATCTCAATATGATATAAAACATTAGAATAGGTAGTAGGAATGATAAAGTATATATGCTCAATATGTAATGTCGTGTTAAATTATTGTTACTGTGGTGTGTGCTCCTTATAATAATATAAGTAGTATATGACGCGAGTCAGGAATGTAATATCTGGCGGCAGAATATGGGGAAGATCAATAATGAAAGAGCGGGAATAGAAAGCGATTAGTATGGAAATGCAAGAACAACGAAGTTCGAGACAATTATTGAACATTTTGCAAATGAAGTATTATAGTATGATTTTTCTATCTTACCGAGTAACTCTGTAATTTGGTGCTAGAATTAATTTTACAATAATTCAGTAACTTGGTACATATTTGACGAAAATTGGTAAACACAATGATTGACTAATGAAGAGTTATATGTATAACTGGAAACACATTTTAATCATAAGTTGGTATAAAATAATGTTGAAATCCATGTGTAATAGAATCATAGGAAATCTCAGTATAAATTAAATTTATTATACATCTACTCTGTAATCACTGTTGTATCAATTAAACAAAATAAATAAACTAGTAAATTATATCCATTCAATTAGTTTTATAACATGGATCCTTAATTTATCATCGTAGTTTTTAATATACTTTCTCACTAATTAGATGACGCGCTAGATATTTATCTTTTGTTAATAAAATGTATTCACAAACGTTTTTGGATTCACACACCGGAAGTTTACGAAAAAGGATGTAGTGTAAAAACATTGTAAGATGTATTATCAGCATAGATAATTTTAGACGTTTGGAAATGTAAAAACTTTCAACCATAATTAATAAATTTACTGTTCAATTTTTAATTAAATATTATTTTATAAAAAATGCTTTCAACTAATTCAGTAATGTAAGAAAATGTACAAATAACTTGATTTCTCTCTTACTTACTTACACCTGTTACTCCTAATGGAGAATAGGTCGCCGACCAGAATCCTCCAACCTACACTCTCTAGGGCCTTCCTTTCTAGTTCTATCCAAGTTTTGTTCAGAATTCTCATGTCTGTCTTCATTTCTTTGCGTAATATGTTCTTTGGTCTTTTTCTTTCCCTTTGGCCTTCAGGATATCAAGTGAAGACTTGACTTTTGACGCAATTGTGTATCCTCTCCACTTCCAGCGCTTCTTCCTGATTTCTCCCTCTACTGAAATCTGATTTCTTCTCTCCCACATTAGGTTATTGCTGATAGTGTCTGATCAGCGGATCCGAAGTATTTTGTGTAGACAACTGTTAATAAACACTTGTATCTTCTGGATGATGTCTTTCATGGTTCTCCAAGTTTTCGCTCAATACGGTAGAACGTTCTTGACACATGTATTGAGTATTCTGACATTGCTGTTAGTTGACAGTTGTTTTGAGTTCCAGATGTTCAGATGTGGATATGCTGTTCTTACTTTGCCGATTTTTTTCAAATAACGAATATATTGTTTTTCAACTAATATTCTTATAATGTAATGGTAATTTATTTTTATATATTCTATAGTAAAACATACGACGTGTCACTTTGCACTTATGGAATTTTCATTAGTAATTGGAACATTTGTCTCATTGACATAATAACTGATATAATAATTGATCAAATAATTTTTTTTTCTTGTATCCATTGTGTTTAATAATAAATGTTTCAACGCATTTTGCAATTATTAAGTGATCTCTTTTTATGATCAAAGTTATTTCAGGATCTATAACTGTCAGTTTGACATGATTTTGTTAATGATACTATACAACTGATTCTATCGACTATTAATCACAAGCCATATATTATTTGATAGAATGATATTCAGATAATGTAATAGTTTTGAAATAATTCTAATGGTTATTTGATAGTAAAACTTTATTTGCCTACTATGACTTTCAAATTATCATAGATTAAACGTTGATGACATTAGTATAAAATGTGTATATAATCTAGGAATATTGTTGATTAAAAGCAACCCATATAATTCATAGTCGGCCAAATCATTTGGAATTCCGAGTAAAATCATAGGCGAATCAATGTTTCGATGACATCGTAATGTTGATCATATGAGAAATGTTATATCAAATGCAATTTATACTATTGGTTGAAACACATTGTGAAGTAATGAACAGTCGAACTCAGTCTAAAAATGATTTAGTAGGAAATTTGACTCCACAATGTTGGATGCAAAATTCAGATTGATGTTGAAATATGTTTGTTTTCTAAAAAAAACTGTAGTGGTTTAAAAGGTTTAACGGCCCTTTAATTAGTAAAGTGTTAAATGCACGCTTAAGAAATATTTTTGGCTAAGTTATAAATTTACAACCTAAGTGTCATAGAAACAAATCGTTCGTATTAAAACACTAATGATCATTTGCGGAAAAAAATTACCAGTGATTTTAGGATATATGATTGCTTCAGTTTTCGTAACTGCATAATTCTAAACATAGTATGTATATACGTATATATAATTTATATTTCTAATAATGTATTCCACAACTTGATGTTACTTGACTACTGAGGAATCATTGTTAAATCTTTGAGAAATTTAAGGAAACAATAGTTATATATATAAATGAGGGAAGAAATAATTCAAGAAAAAAATGTGCGAATTTTGTAGGTGAACAAGATATGTGTACTTCATGTATCTACAAACTCAAACGTACATAATTTTCAACTATACAGAGACTAGAAACATTCTCTTGGATAGAAAGCAATAATTAAGCAATAAGATCTGCAATTTATGCACTTAAGTATGGTGAACATTCTTATTTTTATAGTTAGTAAAAAAACGAATAAAAAGAAGAAATTTCGCATGTACAATTAATAACTAGATCAATGAGCTGGCAACAATCACTGTTGATACTCAATGTCAACCAATGCATGATATTGTACGACCATCTTCCATTGTCTTCAATGGGTAACAGCTCCACACACCACAAGGTGAAACTCCGCAGGTAATCGACCGAAACAGCCGTCCAGTGCTTCCAGAACTTCAATCGAGGTTTAACATTAATCAGTTCGTGATTCCTATATGGCATAAATAATTTTCATTGGATGTCGAAATTCTCATTTTTGTGTTCCTATTTTATTTTTAGAAAAAAATTTGCCAGACGGTTTTGTTGTTGCCATATGATACATCTGGTTGTTAAGAGACGTTGAGATGATGATTGGTATCAATTTTCTTACATATCATGTGGAAACGGAACTTAATTTGTTCCGTTGTGCTAATTCAAGTTATGAGTTATCATGAAAATAGAAAATTACCAAAAATGAAGTGCATATAATTTCTATGTAACTGTGAAGAACATATATATCAGGCAAAATAAACGGGAAAAAGTTAGTAACTGTTTCTGAGTTATGATGATAAGTTACTTGTCGACAGACATAGATTTCTAATTACAACAATAACTTTCGTATCTGAAAGCTGATAAATTTACATTTACAAAAGGATAATTTTATTTTCCATTTAACTAATTCAATTAATTAGTTCAACATATCATTTAGGCTGGCGAAAATTGTGTTTAAACCTGTGAATAAGACACTATGGTAATACAATGTAAACGGTAAATTTGATTAAAGCTGAACTTATAATAAGTTTAACATTACTGAATGAATAACAATTTATACTTTCACAAATGACCAGTAATTTAAAAGAACATTTACACAGAACACTTACATAGAGATCGTTTTTTCATATAGTAATAAAGCAGTGGTGTTTTTTCATTAAACCATTGCCATCAACAATAATCGAAATATAGTGTTCTCAAATATAAAAATTTGTAACTAAATAAAGTGTTGTTGAGTAATTTTGCGAATTCAACCTCATTAGAATGATTTTAATGATAAATTGACTATAAAGAAGCCAATATTAAAGGACGTTTATGACTGGGTAATTATCTGTAATCGAAAATAGTTAAAGCGAAATTGATCATAAGATGGTTGACGATCAGGCATTAAATATTATTATAATAGGTAGTGAAAAATAGTTTAAAAAATTTGTAATTATAGTTATTCATTAATACATAATTATGATAATAAAAGTTATCTGGTCGTGTCAATCAGTTATATGTATATGGAAATACCCTATCAGCTGTATAACTATACTATTGCCAAGCGCTTTAAATGATTGACACGACCAGATAACTTTTATTATATATATATTATATATATATCCAACTTTCTGCATTGCAGTAGCATATATATCGTAGGTTCGCGGTAAGATAATATCAGTATTTTAATTTTTCAATGTTGTTTTATAGTGACAACTCTAACATTTTCAATATTTTAAGTGACACGTAGTTTTCTTTTAAAGTAATTAAATAAACTTATTAGTTACATGTAGAAAAACCCAAACGAGAACTAATTAATTTTATGTATTTATACCCGATATTTGAATATTAAAATGTCAACCCCCCAAAAAGGGTTCTTTTATAGAAAAGAAACTTGAAACAGTCAGCTGACCAACTTCTATAGCTGGGTTCCATTGAACATAAAAATGAATCATATTCACTCTTGATATTACCGAATACATCAGATATTTAGTACTGAATTCATTAACGAAGAACTCACATTCCTGGGACAAACTAGCTAATATTGGCTATCCAATCCGCTTCACGGAGAAGAATATAAAAAAGAAGTCGAGACAATGAATCCGTTAATTCCCTTTCAAAGAAACACCTTTATGTGAATCTGGAATTTAAAGGTGACCGAATTTCTGATGTAACTAAAAATCGATTAACAGCAGTGATAAAAAGAACGTTCTATGCATCAAAACAGCAAATAATGTTTACTAGTAGGAACTTATTTTCTGTGTCTGTTAAAGATAAGCTTACTTGTTTGTCAGCCTCCATGTTCATCTACTAGTTCCCCTGCTCTTGTGGAGTAAGATACATAAACTATAGCTTGATTTCAGCTCTATTACATAATCGTCACAGTGTGGTTCTACAAAGGTGAGGGGAAAGCGGTTAGAATTTCCATTCTTCAACATTAAATCGACTCTAGTCACGCTACCGATCCACGGGTTGATTTAAAATTGATTGAACAATTCGTTCAAATTTAAACAGATTTCTTCATATCCAACTACGTAAAGCAACAGAAGATTTGGCCGTCTATGATCTCAAGCCGAAATTGTGCGCAGAAAAAAAGTACATCTTATCATTGCCTTGGCCTTAAACTATTATTATTACTTAATTATAATCATTATCTTTCATCTCTTTATGTTTCATATCCTCATGATTTCATTTATAATTATTTATAATATCACTTCATTTCATTTTTATCTATCTATTACCTTCAATTATTATAACAAAAACATTTTAATCATCTCACTTCATTCATAATATAATCCGTTGATAACTTTTTAGTTTTGTAAAGCTTTCTATTCGCAAACATAATCGTTTATACTTATGATCCATATTATGTAAATCCAACATTATAATCTTTCTATTACATCATCATGTTTATTCCTTATTCATATATACTTATGGAACAAAACATTTTTATATGTATGATTGTACAGCTTAACAACAAATTCATTGAAAAACAGATCTGTTTGCTGAATTTAAAATGAAACTTTCTTCATTCTATTCATTCTTTATATACTTTATACTCAATTTAAAATGATATTCAATACGTCAAGGTATAAAGAGTGAATTATTTTACTTCCATACACATAGTTCCATTTATCATTTTGAAAAGAGCAAGAACAAACATTCTAGCAGAATAGCATGAATTCATTTGTATTTCGTTGGTTCTCGTCAGCTGTTTACAATCTGTGATATTTAAAAATCCTAATTACATAATGGGTTTAAATGACTTACATGAAAGAGTTTGATTGTAAGTTATATTGAAGACATATTCGTACAGTATAGCAAGGAGATAAATAAATGTAATAGACTGAATATTGTAAATATATACCTTATGTAAGAGAACATTGTGACAACAGTTGAAACGGCTAGAAACAAGTAAACATTGATTGGAATAAAATGAGTAGAGTTCAGTTGATAAAATAAGATTATTAACTTGAAAGATAGTTGGAGTAAGACCCAATGATGTGATAAGTGCAAGAAGGAGTTAAAAGAAAAAGCAAAAAAATATTAAGATACAGCGAAGGAATATTAGTCACCAAGGCAAGAAAAGATTAATAACCATCTCCTTTTGAACACATAAATCAGGATTCTGGCATCTGATAGCAACTGCTTCAGCAAACTTCAGAAGACTGGAGTTTGGCTGCTCACTAATCACCTTGAATGATTGTAGGGTATCGACCTGATGTCCTGTATCAAGATGTTTGGTGATTGTACTATTTAGAGTCTTTCTTTCTCTTGTTCTGACGCTTTTTGGAATATGTTTAAAAAATCTGATATATTCTCTCCTTCCTGTTCGGCCAATGTAGCTGTTTTGGTAGGTACACGTAAATTTATAGATACAATTGGCGGTAACATGAAAAGGATGCTTATCAACCTTTGATTGAGTTACTGAACATGTTGTTTTATACAGAATTAGAATTTTGGCAGCCGGATAAGTTCTGGCTAGCGCAGGCGGATTGCATGCTGTTTATTGTTGCAGACAATAATCGTGTCATCAACATATCTGGAATATTCCGTCGTTTCGTTAATCGCCTGTTTAGGCACCATGTTTTCAAGATACCCCATAAAAATATCTGCCAGAATTAGAGCTAGTGGACTTCTTATTGTTACGCCGTCGATTGGACGATTTATGGTGTTATCAAACTGTAAATGAACGTCTGTTGTGCACATTAATAGTGGTTTTTTGAATTCTGAGGCTGGTAAAGGTAGAAGATCATAATTCTGACAAATTATATCATTAGTTTCAAGAAGTGGTATATTGGTGAACAAGGATGTTACATCAAAAGTAACCATCAACTTATCGGCAACATTCGTACGATTTAGTCTATCAGCAAACTGGAATGAACCTTTTAACGTATATGTTGCTAAGCTCTGACGGACCGGTTCTAGTTTTTCTGCTAGCCAGCGTGCAACTCTGTGATACGGTGAGTTGGTCATTGATAGGATAGGTCTAAGGGGAACGTCGTATTTGTGAACTTTTGGTAAACCATACATATGAAGCAGACGTGAGCCACGTGGTTTTAGATCATTATAAGTAGAATTACCAATCATTTTCCTTTTTAGAAGTTCTTTAAGCATGCCTGTGATTCACTTTTCTGTTGATTCAGTTAAATCTTTTTTTGGATTTATCTACATTGAATCCTAGTTGGTCGTCTAGGATTGGCTTCATCTTAGTGACATAATCAACTGTATTCATTAGGACGACATCTGAACGTTTATCCGGTCGTAAAATCATCACCTCATTATTTTGCTTGATGTTTCTTAGAGATATTAGATGTTCTTTGGATAGGATATTCGACGTTGGTTTCGATGATACGAAATATTGGTTAGCAATATCAACTTACTTTGATTTGAACCATTCTTTCTTTTCCTCATTCATTGGCTGCAAATAATTTAACTGGTCAAATAGATTTTCGAATTGAGCTACTGTATCAATCCTGTCAGTATTTGTTTTTGTTTTTTGGTATATGAAATTTTAGTCCCAATGATAAGGCTTCTGTTTCTATATTATTATGCTTCATATTTGATAAATTGTAGATAAACTTCGAAGGGTTTTCCAGAAACCCTAAACATGTAAGTCATTTAAACCCATTATGTAATGATGATGTTTAAATATCACAGACTGTAAGAAGCTGACGAGAAACAAACGAAATACAAATGAATTCATATTATTCTGCTAGAATGTTTGTTCTTGCTGTTTTCAAAATAACAAAATAAAATCTGATTATCTCTATTTGAAAACAGAATGATTTTATTGTTTAAATAAATTTTGTTTTGTTTTTCAATCTGCTTGGAATATTTATTATTTTTGTTTAAATAAATAAAATCTTAAATAATATAAAAATGAATGGATATTTATGATTTTAAGGATATGCATGAATAAACAAATTACAATAGTGTAAATGAATGGAATAGATTGTTGTAGTAAGAAATATGATTGAATAAATAGATGAATAGAGAAATTAACTTTTAATCATAATTACTAATATGATTTTATAATTAATTTTAATTGTTTGTTTTTCGTTTTTTTCTGTACGAAGTTCATTTCAAAAGATTTTTGAAAATTTCACTAGTTAAAATCAGGAGTCAATTGAAGCTAGATCAACATGGAAAACCTGGAAGCACTGGAAGGCTGTTTCTTCCTAGTATGAGATTCCTCATCAGTGTGCATACACAATTCCTCCATCCGCGCCAGCGCTTAACCATTAGACCACTAAGCCGGCATCCAACGGTGTTAATGTCTACGAATTTTAGCCACCGTACACCATTGTCTTCAATGAGTTAATATCTCACAACAGGCCTGATTGAACTCCACCGGTCACGGCTTCTCACTAAAACTCCAGGAAATATTGAAAGACAAATTGTTCTGTGTGGTGTTTAATGTTATGGAAATAATTCAAGTTCAAATGAATAAACATGGTGGATTGCTTTTGAGGTTGAGTGTTCACACACGAGACTTATATGTTTTGGGTTGAAATCTCGCTAGACGAGATTGTGGATACGCACTGTTGAGTCGTCTCACAATAGAACTAGGCGGCCGTACAGTGCTTCCAGGTTTTCCATGTTGATCTAGCTTCAATTGACTCATGATATCAACTATAGAATGACGAAGTATAATTTATAAATAAATCTCAGCTGTTATAGTCAGTAATTATTTGTATTTTATTTAAGATTTAGATTTATTTAGTACACAAATTTTGATCGGAATAAATATCTTATAATACAACGAATGCGTTCATCATGATTAATGATTTGATTTGAAATTAGTATAAATAAGTAAAAAGTGTAATGAATATACGAAACTAATGAAATGAGTTAAATTATTTAGGAATTTTATTAATAATGACTGATTTCAGTCAAAAATACCATTGATAAGCAGATAAATCTATCAAAACATTTCATTTGCTTAATAGTTGGATTCATGAGTCAATTGAAGCTAGACCACCATCGAAAACCTGGAAGCAGTGGACGGCTGTTTCATCCTAATATAGAACTCCTCAGTAGTGCTCATCCACAATACCACCTCGAAGGATTCTTATCCAGGACCTATAAGTCTCGCAGGCAAGCGTTTAACCATTAGATCACTGATCCGGCATCCAACGTTTCTAACTTCAACCAATCCAGTCTTTGGTTATTGAACACTTCAGCAATACTATTTTATGAGCATTAACTTGAAACGTTATAAATTTATTGAATAACATTGAAATTACTAACCGATCTCAATTGAACAAACAGTAGAATTATGGAAGCATTGTTCGACCGTTTCGCTCTGGTGTGAGACTGTCCAGCAGTGGGTGATCCATGATCTCACAATTAGGATATTTCTAAATGCTCTGTTTTTTTGTCAATCATATAGTTTCTACGATCTGTATTATGAAGGCTTTGTCTGGTTATCTTGTATGGTAACAGGCCATTAGATATTATGTTTACTAGTCATTAATTTAAACTCACACATAGTGTTTTGCACAAGAAGACTTTTAACCATATATACTTTCACTCATTTTTCTACATGTTTATTTATGTCTCCACAGTTGCATCTAATTGTATGATAATGTTTTCCATGATTAGTAAAATGTTTCAGACTCATTCTAAAAGGATGTTCACTGCTTTAAATTTTCATTCAATAATCATCGGATGTCAAACATTCAAAAAATGTTTGTATAAAATAAATGAAAAGCCAATATATGAATATTATGGAAATGTCAACGATTTATAATTACCATTGATTAAAATGTAAGAGATTTTTTATTCTTCATCTCTAAATGTTCGGCTAATTTAACGATGTAAAGTATAATTAAGCGCATTTCTACAATAATTAACAATGATTCTAAATGTAGGTACAATGAATGTAAGTCCCGAAAGTATTAAAATGACATAAAGTGATTGAAGATATTTAGTTTACACTAGTTGTGATCATTTCTCGTCCCTAAAATAAATTTTCAAGTTTATCTTCCTTAGGTTAAAGAATTTCTTAATTCTAACAATAGTACATGGGATCAATCAGAAATTTGTAGGCTTAAACGCTGCCAATGCTCTGTAGACTGAGACATATATTCTTAGTATAGGAGTTGTGGAGATTATTAAGTTTTTGATTGAGATCATGAACCAATTGATGTTAGACCATCACAACTGAAAACCTGGAAGCACTGGACGGCCGTTTCGTCCTATTGTGGGAATCCTCAGCAGTGCACATCCACGATCCCGCGAGCTGCATTCGAACCCAGTGCCTTCGGCCTCACGCGCGAACTCTTCATCAACTGGACCACAATTGGATGCCGTCCTCGTTTTCAATTGTGATGGTCTAACATCAATCGTGTCATGATCTCAATCAAAAACATATATTCTTGCTTTTACACTGTTATAATCCATATGAATTGTATCATTTAATTTATAAGTTATAACTACTAAGACTGTAAGTAATAAGTCCAATTTTTTTATGAATTTCACTTTAATTTCAACCATTTAAAATAAGTGATAACTGCGGTAAGTTTAGCCAGACAAACAAATTCTCCGTCAAGACAATGCTCGGTTAAGTGTCATTGCCACGTTTTGACGTGATAACTTCGAATAGATTGAGAATTCGTTAAATTGTTGCTTATAAAGAGAATATATTTATAATATCTTCATGAGTAGTTTTTCTTTTCATTGGGATGTTACAAATAACTACTTGATCACCACTGGTTGCAACAGTCAATAGTAGCACACATTATAGTCTCCACATATTACAATCGTATAGTAAATAAATTTGATGGTCACTTACGTAGATATTTACATAACAAAATGTATGATGTTGTTCTGATTCGATGCATTCATAATATGTAATTAACTACCAGATTTCTACGAAAAAACACATCATATAAATGATCCAGGAGAACGGAAAAAGTAAGTCATACAGGCTTCCGTTTCACTCAATGAGATTGCAGGTAATTTTAGTTGTAAATGCATACGACCAACTCATTATCAAATTATTTCCTAACATAAATTCACTAAGAATAATATATATGATTAATGTATCCCAACTGCAAAAAATAATTGCGAAGTCATAGCCAGCTATAGGGTTAAACAATTTCAAATGAGATAAATGCTACTTTTAGCTACCATTAGTTTTCGTTGTTCAACCATTTGTCATTAAGCGTAATTGCATAAGCCATTCAATTACATACTGAAGTGATTAATAATTTAGAAAAAATGTTTGCCAATTTAGTATAACCTTTAACTTTTATAAAGGGGTACTAGATTTCCGATTGCTTTATACCCAGACACATTATCATACTAAATATTTGATAAACCGATAATCCTACCCTTATCAAGCTTTATTCTAATATTCAGTAACATTTTTATGCCTATATGAACATACTGAACTAATGAATCAGTGATAATAACGAAACAGATTGCATTCTGTCGGTAGAAATGTGTATAAAAATTTCTTCCAGATGTCGATGTACACATTGCTTGAGCTTTGCATACATTTTAACAACAGTTAGATGGTTTGAAAGTAGAGCTATGAAGACATCAAAAACTAAGGAACTAGAATTTATACATGATTTGCTGACTGAGTTGGCTTTGAGATTTTCCTGCATAAAAACTTTGCTATTATTGAACAGAAAACTAGTGGCATAGATGGTCGATAAGAAGCTGCCACATGTATCCAGTATATCTACGAAACCACCTCCATCTTCAAAGAAAGCTTCATTGATTGCTCTACAAGACAACTGAACCAACAAGTCAGTGAACACCATTCCTTTTGGTTGAGAAGGAACATAATCAAAACAATACTCAGTTCAGTCCTGTTACGCTCGATCGATAGCGGTCATATGGCGGATAGATATAAATCATTAAGAATGATTTACAGTTTGCCTATTACTCTTTATGGAGTTCAACCTGATGTCATACATATAGCAGCATTTATAAAGATTTAAACTAACAACTCAAGTATGTGTATTCATGATACATTTCTAACACCCTTATATCTTTGTTCCAATTAAGTTTAGCAAACAATTTTACTGATTTTTTTCCACAGCATTTGCTCGTTTATTTTTCTTCAACCGTTTTTATCAAAAATATTCTTCATTATTTGGTTATTTTAACATTTCTTATTACATAACGTTAGCAACTTCTTTGATGAATGTTATTTCAAGTCTTTGATATAGATACTATTATAAAACACTAATTCAAGGCTTCACTGTTCTGATCATAAAGAGTAAATCATTTAATCAATTTATCAGCTTGTACTTTTCCACTTATATTTACTTATATCATCTATTTCGTTGTTATCACTAACTTATAAACTCCTTTATGAGTATCTCATTAAAAACAATATTGAGGCTGCAAGGGACTAGGGATCTCAATAGTGCAATAGCTTGGTATTTGCTTGACACTGGGGATAATATTGATATCTTTCAGGCTTTTAAAATTATTAGCAGACCAAGAAGTACGGCTCCCTTTGTTTTGTTGAGGCGATCGCTATAAAAAAATTTAAACTGGATCTATGTTTCCAAAAACAGACAGTAATAAACTTATTCTACCCTGGTAATCCAATTTTTGTGTGTCGATTTTTGTCTTTTTTGTTTTTGGTTATTAGCTTTTTTCTTCTCCCATCACCGAATTCTTAAACCATTCTTTCACTCATACATTTCCGCTTACTTGATTCTCTTAAATTATGTGAACTCTTCAAATTCTATTCAGTTATTACGTAGCCCATCTTATTAATTTTTTAATTCCATGACTCCTTTATTACCTCTATAATTATCAGACAATTTATCTTATGTCTCTGAACTCCACTGTTACACCACCCCTCCCTAATGTATCTTCGATTCTAACACCTAATAACCTCTGACCTGTTCTTGCATATATATATATATTACGATTACTATTATTATTGATAACCTTTGTCATTCCAATTATTAAGTTTTTGACTTAGATCATAAACCGATTAATGTTAGACTACCATTGAAAGCTTGGAAGCACTAAACGGTCTTTTCGTCCTATTGTAGGACTCCTCAGCAATGCGCATCCACGATCTCGCTCGCGGAATTCGAACTCAAGGGCTTCGGTCTCGTGCGCGAACGCTTAATTTAATGGACCATTAATCCCATATCCAATGGTGATAGTGTCAAACATTGACCAATCCACGAAATTGCGCGACCATCTTCCATTGTACTATACTATTTCTTATCTCAATGTAAAATTCTAATATGTATTTGGTTGTAAGCAGCTGATGAGAAACCACGACATACAATGAATTCATATTATTCTGCATTAATATTTGTTTTGACTTTATTTAAATTCATAAAGAGAACTAATTGTACACTATTATTCACTTATATATTTGTTCTAATTTCTATGATGGGAATTTTTGATAATATAAAACACTAATTGATTTAATTTAAAAATTCACATCAAGAAAATATTCTGTGAATTTTATCAGCTACAGTAATAATACAAAATTAATTCTCATACTGAATGATGGATTTTAATGTTGTGAATTGAGGAATTAATTTTTTTTTGTTATTGTTTATAGATATTGAAAATGACCATTATGAAATATTCACACATCAATTCAGTTACTTATTCATTAAATTTATGAAATGAATAATAGAAGAGAAGATATGGGATTTTCAAATTATGTTTGTATTTCATATGATACAAAAGGTATATAAAGAGTTAAGATAATTTAAACTAACGAGTATTGTTTTTTTAAAAAAATACAAAATAAACAAATTGAGGGTAATTTTAATAATAAATATCTATCTTTTTGTCATTTTCGCCAAATCATCAATAAGCTATTTATATCATAACTAAAAGAAAACAAAGTAATCAACTTTTATTTATTTAGAAATTTCTATAGTTGAAATCATGCGTCAATTGTAACTAGACCACCATGGAAAACCTGGAAGCATTGGACGGCCGTTTCGTCCTAGTGTGGGACTCCTCAGCAATGCGCATAAACGACCCCGCCATCCGCGAGATTCGAACCTAGGACTTATCAGTCACGCACGCGAACGCTTAACCATTAGACCACTAAACCGGGATCCAACGGTGTTAATGTCTAACTTCGAACAATCTACTAAATTGAGCCACCGTACACCATTGTCTTCATTGAGTTGATATCTCACAACAGACCTGGTTGAATTCCACTGGTCACGGCTTCTCACTAGAACTTCAGGAAATGCCTTTTGAAGTCAGTCACTATTTCTTTATTATGAGAAAGCACTTAAATAAGTCACTAGATCAGTTAACTAATAAAAAAAACAGCACTAAACCAACCTCATAAATTACGGTTTTTTTCATTTTGTATGTTTTAAAATTTATTTAAATGAACACAACAACAACAAAAACAAACAAACAACCAAGTGACAAATTCATTTTGAACATACACACACAAAAAAAAAAGACGACACAAATAATAAAAATAATTCTATTACCATCTATTATTTATTTAAAATAGTTATGAAATGATGGAGTGATAACAAGAAAATGAGCGATAATTATTTATTATATGAGAGAATTTTAATAAATTATCAAAATGAAATTTATTATAAAATAAAGATGTGTTGAATTGGACTATGAATTGACCGACCATATTTTAATTCCTATGAAACAATGGACTAATTATAAGACAAACATAACGATTTTGTACTGCTTTTTTGTTGTTGTTGATATTACTATCTGAAATAGCTGTGGCATGTAATAAATCATAATAATAATTATTATATATAATCATAATGAAGATATCGTTTATTCATTTATTTGATAATTATTGAATGAACGGTTAGTAAATTAGATATATATGATGTCTTGTCATATTAAGAAATAGTTTACCAGATCTAGGTAATATACTAATGTAACAGATTTCGAACAACTTGATCACATATTTACTTGGTAAGGCATTTATGTATAAGAAATGAAAGTCAACTAGATGACCTGGAAGATAAATAAAAGTAAAGATAATAAGAAAAACAATATGAATCACACGACTCGAGATAATAAATCAACGTTACTAGGGTAGGTCTAAAGTGATTTGTTTTTAGCCATTCAAAAATTGTTCGAACTTCTTTATGGAAAGAGTTTCTACAAACTAATGTATTCTCCCAAACCCAGACGACTTACAAAAGCACAAAAAACGGAATTATGATTAATCTACTATGTATACGTCAATATATGCAGATGAACCTTTGTCATTTGCATTTATCAGGTTATTTTGATGATTTTTTTCAAATTTTCACGACTGCATAGTTTACCTAAAAGCAACAAGAAGTCATTTGATACAGGAAAAGTGTAAGTATTGACAATAAAGCTGTATAAAACTTCAAATGTACAGTTCTGTTTTACAATAAACTTTGAACTTTAGATACGTCAGTGATGTATTTCCGCAATGTGATGTGACAAATGTACAACGATGAGAAGTATCTTTATCAATGTTTTATAAAAAAACGTTATATTTCATAGATTGTGTATCGTTTGTAGTTCTATACAATAAACCACCTTTTCGATAACATTAAACTTATATAATATTACGAGTAGTTTGTTTAAAATCGTGAGCTAAACAGGTAAGGTAAATAGATCTTTGTGAATTTGTCAGGAATAAAAACGAAACTTAAACATAACACATATATTCTGGATGAATTCTGGAAATTTTAATGCGAAGTTGTTATTATTGAAATTTAACTACTTCGGGCTATATTATGAATTCATTGAAGTTAAATAGTGTAAACCATTTAAATCCAACCCAGAGATTGAAAGATAATGAACTATCAGTGGGGCATGAATTTTCCAGTTTCCATTTTTTTTAAAATCATGGCTCCGCACAGTCAAGGCCTAGGCAAGAACAAAAACACTATCCATTTCACTATTATTTACACCTATATACAAGTTAATATAAATCCGTAAGGAAGACAAATTCTAGGAAAAAGAAATTAATTGTTTGTTGTTTTGTGAACAACTTAAATGGTCAAAATTCCAATTTCAACATTCGGTAAAAATAGAAAGGAATCATGAGAAAAAATTCCTTTTCGATTGAAATCGTGAATCAATCGATGTTATACCATCATCATGGCTCTACACTAATATATATACGAATTACAACAATGAACTAATCCTCATCAAGTTGTCACGTTACGTAATAATTGTATAATAACACATTGATTTCAAACTAATATTGAGTATCTCAAGGGGTTTTTTGTGGATAGTATAGTAATCTCAGTAGTTGAAATCATGATTTTATCAAAGCTAGGCCACAATGGAAAACCTGGAAGCACTGGACGGCCTTCCTGTCCTAATGTGGGACTCCTCAGCAGTGTGCATCTAGGATTCCGCCTCACGAGATTCGAACCCAGGATCCATTACTCTCGCGGGCGAACGCTTAACCCCTAGACTATTGAGCTGGCACCAATTGACTAATGATCTCAACTATTAAAATTAATATTGATTAATTGGAAGAAAGAGGATTATAATAATCAAAATAATAATTTGAAAAATCAAATAGTTGCTATATTGCATAACATCTAAGAACAAAGAACTAAGAAAATGTTTCGATGAAGGGTCAGTATCACAGTAGTTATGTAAGGATCAAGAGAAGGATGTTGAAAATATGTTAAATACAAAATTGGAGGAAGTTGAAAAACTGTTCAAATATTTCGAAAAGAATTAACCAAAGTTCAGCTAAAAACCCGTTCACATACCAATGGTTAATGTTGTGTTAGTGGTTGCACAAACTTCTCTAACATGCGAATATTAGATTTGTGAACATGGACTGGTATAGCTTCATTTATATGCAAAAGACGAACTTGTTAAGCATGTGGTAAATTTGACGGGATATGTTATATAACCTTAAAAGCTTAAATCAAGTTATCTTGATGATCTTTGTCCACCGAATGATCAGGAATAGAATTCTTAATCACTCTCACCTATCCTTTGCTCAACCAAATTTAAATGATTTCTGTTAAAAATGATTCCTTATTATTTTGTTCTACATGATGTCAACTTTTTGATAGGGAATTTTAAAAATATTTTATTAAATAAAACTTTCGATCAAACTTAAAAAACAGACTAATAAAATACAATAATTATAGATTTCATTCTGTTGTTATACCCCTTCCAGATTATATTATTAAGGTCAATCTACAAATGGTGAATAACCGTTTAACCCATTCAATGGGTTTTCTTTTTCTACCAAGTTGGGTAACATTTCGTAGCTCAGGTGGATGATTTTGATGGAGAACAAAACTCCATCAAAAACATCCACTTGAGCTACAAATCTTCTCCACTATCTCAATAAGTAACACTTCATGCAACAACAGTTTAATATTTGGGAAAATGATGCATAATCTACACAATTACCGTTAATCACCATGTTCCGTATTAACGTATTTTAGCGTGTATACGATATTATGTTTACATTTATAAAATGTTGAAGTCGCTCTTATTATATTTTAATAACTTTTGACAATTCTTATATAATGCTTACACGAAAATGAAATGATTAATTATATACAGAAGTAATTTAACATATATATATATATATATATATATATATATATATATATATATATATATATTTGAAGAGCATGCTGATGACTTTGTGCAGAACGATAATGAAAGATTTCAAAAGTAAATTAGTAAAAGTTTGAGAACTAAATAGCTCCAACATTCTCTAAGTGATAAGCATTCATCATTAATATTCTGAAAAATTAAAATAAAAAGACATACATCTATTCAATGTATTTACAGTAATTAACTTATTTACTCATAATACATATTGTGAGATTACCTTGTGGAATTAACTTTTCTTAAAATATCAGATGGGTTTTGTGGATATCATAGTAATTTCAATGGTTAAGATCATGAGTCAGTTGGAGCTAGACCACCATGGAAAACCTGGAAGCACTGGACAGCCGTTTCGTTCTATTGTGGAACTCCTCAGAAGTGAGCCTCCTGCGAGATTCAAACACAGGACCTACTGGTTTCGCGCGTGCACTTAACCACTAGACCGCTGAGATGGCCGGCATCCAACGGTGTTAATGTCCAACTTCAACTAATCCACGAAATTGAGCGATACATCCATTCAGTGAGTTCCTATCTCACAACAGACCTGCTTGAACTCCACTGGTCACTTTCTTAAAATGTCTTTTTTTCAGAAATATACAAATACACAAATTAATATAAATTCAAAAAAAAAGAAACAGAACAAACTAATTCATTATATACTGATAATTTATTTCGAACTTCTTTCAACTTATATTAAAGAATTATAAGATTCAATGAACATGTACAAGTTTCTAATCTGTATGACTGAAAAATAAAAAGAGAATATTGGCAGAAATATTCAACGCATTTTGAATCTTTTGAAGATTTTCAGTTGAACTAAGTGTTATGAATGTTGAACTTAATCTTTTAACATGTGTACGTGTTGTTAGCTTTGATTTATTATTTTTTTTTGTGTGATCCCAATGTTCTTATATTCATTCTAGCATATGGTACAACATTTATAGTGTCTATTTAATTCAATAATGAAAGTGAATAAAAACGAATCTAATGGATTTACACTGATAAGTTACAAACATAAAGTTGAAATATTCATTAACAAAGAAAGACTGAACTTTACGATTTAACATAAGTATAATCTTTATTATAACAGAAGTATATTCAAATAAATTGAATTCAGTTAAATATGAGATTGTTTTGCTTATATCTTCCCGTTAAGGTTTAAGACTACAATTGATCAATCTGTTATTGACTGTTATTGAATTCCACTGCTAGCCACTATCCATCTTTGCTTATAAAAGCTTACGAATTAAGACAATATTGAGGCATACGCACAGTAAGCACATATGCCAATAACAGACTGATCGATTGCAGTCTTAAATCTCAATGGGATGATGTAAGTAAAACAACGCCAAGTGAATTTAAATTCACCCCATTGCACAAGAAGGTGGCTACCAGGACTCAGTAGCTAAGTGGAGAACATGATAGCGATTGAAGCAAACCTTACTAGGTTCAAATCTCAGAGTGAACATCAACTCTGCGATGCAGGTACATCCAGCTGAAGAGTCCCAAATATGACGAAACGCGCGTCCTGGTTTCCACTGCTAGCCACTATCCATCTTTGTTATAAAAATGACCCCTTTAAATTATTCTTATCCAGTATGAAAACACGTTTAAGTTAAATAAGTTTATCATCAGTTGATTGATTCCAAAATCAGATCTTGTAATATTTTTTTCATCATAACATATTAATAAAAAAGGAGGCCAATTAAAAACAAAACGGTTTTATAACTAACACGTTTGAAATTGTTCATTGAAACTAATTTTTTTTCACAATATTCTCATAACCTCGCATTTGTTATGAGTCAATGAGTAAATTATGAACAATGTATGTTTTCTTTTTCTTAAGATGGAATGTCTTTGATATCATAAAATTGAAAAATAACACGAAACATTTTATCCATATGATAATTAATTCTGTCTTTAACTACAGAGAAACTTCTCATCTAAGTATTAACTATTAAATTTACTATAAAACATTTATCTGTTATCATATGTCATTTTCTTTAAACGTTAATAGAAGGAGATTCAGTTCCATGGTAGCTAATGACCAATAATTGATCCATACGCCATTTGTTCCCGTAGGAACCTGGAGCACATATGTATAGATCCAATCTGTCTATCAATGCAGGAGAGGCCAGTAAATCATAAGTTTGGAAGTTACCCAGGAAAGACAGTTAACATGAATGAAAGTACAAATGAATACAATAAGACTGAGGACAATAATCAATCACAAATCAAGGCATTTAAATGAACTGATAAGATGATTGTGAAATAACTGAAAAGTTCACTGCAACATAAAGTACAAGCCAATTATATTGTCTAGAACTAAAGTGAGAGATAATCAATTATATTACATTTTTGGCAAGACATACTATCATCATAAGAATAGAGTTTTTTTTTTTAAATCTTTCATGTAATAACTATTATGATAAATATGAGTAATAAACCTGTCATTTGTATGTATATTTTGAAAACAAACGAATTCCACTACTTCAATAAAAACGTCATAACCTCTTCAATTATACTGACACTTTTGTTATCTACTTAGTGTAACGTTTACCCGGGAAGAGTGTGGATGTTAAATATGAAAACTTGTATACTTAATGATTCTATTAACCATTATGGAAACTGTTAGGACAGGAAGTTTATTCAGACTATTTAACTTAAAAATAGTTAACATAATTAATTCACTTACCAACATGACTTTTGTAAACTAATGAGTACTAAAAAGCTGTTTCATCAAAAAACTGGTACTTTTGATGAAAATTCAAACTGAAGAACATAAATATTATATATTCTGAAAATAATAATAATTACCGAATTCACGCCACACTACAGACATGATCAACACGATATAAATAGTAACATTAAATGTAGAAATCAAACATGTGATATAACATTGTTTTAAGTTTGCTAGTTCAAAAATTATTTAGCTTGTATATTTTGGATATGTATTACAGTAATGTAATGAATCTGTTGGGAACATTTGATTCTTCTTCAATGGACACCCTGTTGATTTATGAACGATGTATTTAAGGTCATTTCCTGTACCATAACGAGTTAATTATAATCATCTACAACTAGAGAAAGTAAAATGAGAGCACGGAACAACAATGCAATCATTAATAAAATGTCAGTCAATTCTACCATGATACCTGTATCATGTGACTTAGTGATACAGTGTTTATGATAGATATGATTTAAATTAGTTGGGGTTGTGAGGGACGGTGTTAAGGTAAATTAACATCAGTTAGGTGGTTTTATTTAGTGAATTCGATGATAAGAATGGCTAAATTTTTAAAGTTCCTATAATCTCACTTGTGGAATAAGATACATTCACAAGTGCTAGAACATTTGACGTATTTTCAGAGGAGCAGTATTTATCATTGCAGAGAGCAAAGAATGGAAGTGATTTTGTCTAACGGATAGATTGTGGTAGATGATTCCAGAGTTTGGAAAATTTAAAAACAAAGTACTTCATATAGAGAAATGGTTTGTTTTACTAATGACAAAGAGTTATGAATATGACTAATCAGTGATCACATCACCTTTAGACAATTTCTAAGTCATTAATAGAACACTACTCATGATTATATAACACTTAACAACTAACATCTAAGTAACCTCATTTAATCAAACCTTAAAAATTTCTTTTCTTTTCGAATATCACATGACAATTTTAGAATGTTTGTTTAAAATACTCACATGATGTCACAATTATTTGAATATCATTCACGTATAAAATTTAAATGTTCGAAAAAAAAGCACATTTAACTAAATGGTCAAATTCCATCTAATAAATGATATTTCATTTATTATATTCAACTAAGTAGAAGAAGTGTCACTCAAAGTTTAAAATGTTAAGTTTTTATACATTTAAATGACCATTTAACTCTTTTGTTTTGTTTTTTTATATCCCCAGAATAAACCCATGTCGTTTTATTTCAAATCATTTGTTCACAATAATAAACATGATTAATTTTGTTTTAAAAAGAAAAACACGTTACTAAGGGAAAACATAACCAATTCAAATATATTTGAAATTTCCCAAGTATTTTATGTAGAAATGTGTTAAAAGTTGATTTTTTGTCGTTGTTGCCGTTGTTGTTGTTGTTTTATCAAACAGACGCCTAAGTAAACTTTTTTTATAGTCAAAATAGAAATGTTTCTTTTTTCTTGAAAAAGAAATCAAAGATTACCCAGTAAACCATTCAAGTATAAAGAAATGATTCGTTTAAAAAAAAAGAAAACACAATTACTTATTTTCAGTGTAAACAACAAAGAAAAAAGAAGAAAAGAAAATAAGAAATTGAAATTTAATCACAGTGATTCAAATTGTTTCTCATTATTTACCATCTTGTTAAAACAGTAAACATTATCTATCCCCATAGCTTAGAGTATTATTTTGTTTGTTTGTTTGTTATTGAATGATATAAGAAATTCTTTCAATATTTGTGTTCTAGTTTATGGAAGGGATGTTTCATCAATTGACAATAGTTAGTTAGTAAGCAAAATAATTAGGAACAAAGCTTAAAAAAAAATTGAATAAAACTAATGACATTTAAATTAAGTCATGATCAATCGTGATAGTTGATAGATTGAATTATTTATTTTCAAAACATCATACTTATTCTGGAATCCCTCTGAAAGCGACATGTTTTTGAGTAAAGCGAAATTATTTCTCATTAATCTATTTGTTGTTGTTTCTTTTATTTGTAATTTGAGTTGAAATTAATTATTTATTTGTAAATATGTATTTGATTGAATAGATTTCTAACTTTCATGATTGTTTTCTATTATAATAAGTAAGGGTATTTAGGTAAGAAGATAAATGTTTCGGTTAGTTATATAGTGTTAGTAGCTTTTGATGAATATTCTTCCATAACTGAAATATGGAAATGAATGTATCACTTTAAAGTAATCTATTATCTATAAGATCTATTGTATTTAGTTGTTATTTAAGTTCATGGTACTAATGAACATAAACACTGTTTTTAGCTTGACTAAAAATTCATTAGCGATTATATTCAATAAGATTTGAATGAGATTAGGGATTATATTTTGCATGTTACCTATTTTGAACTCAGAAATTAATCAATCTTTTTCCAATAAAAAGTTCTTTATTCTTTATGTATTATGTATTCAGATAAAAATCTATATTTAATAAGGTCAGTGCTATTTCCGAATGTTAGTCTCAAAGATTATGTTACCTATCAGACATTTAAAACCGAACTAGATTACCTATCAACATCATCATCTGCTTTAAAGATCATGTTGTTATCTTGTGAAATAAATATGTTTAAACACTGAATACGTTTTCTGAAACTCGTTTTACTTCTCAGATGTAAATACAAACAGGATATACTGTTACTCATTAAATATATATCAGGACAATCGTGTAACTTTTCAAACAAAGAGCTATAAGTGTCACTAAATATTCAAAGGATCCGTGGTGAACCTTTAGAAACTTAAGACTTGTAGGTACAAAACTGTTACATAAAACCAAATTTTTTGCATATATAACAACCAACACGTGTATTTATTGATGATTAATTTACTGTACAAATCAAAAACATTCTACTAAACTATTATGAAGAATGTCAAAATGTTCAACTGCTTCACGAAATAAAAATTGTACAATGAGTTCGTTATTTGTGTTAGTAATCAGTGGGTTCGTCAAAAGTCGTTTTAAATTATTTTGAATCTATCAAAGACCTCTCAAATAATCTTGGCTACTTCTAATTTCTCATTCATAAATGAACACTTCTACTAGATATATCTCACAACCATTGTAAATTCTACTTCAGTGTATAATACTGATTAAAATACAATTTAACATTCATTTCATAATAGTGCCTAATACTTTGTCGAAGGAAATGAGTTTAACTTAGGATGGAATCATTCCAATTTGCACCAATAAAGTAGAATGAAGTGAAACAACGATAAGGGAATATATTGGTTTAAAAGGATAAAAAATATTAATGTAAATATCTCGTGTTCTAAATGATTTCACAAGTATAAGATCTTATCTTGTTATCGAATTTAGTGGAACATAAATGTAATTAGAATTATATATATATATCTATAGTAATAAAATATTCCTTAACTAAACTATTATTATTATTGGCTTTATTCAATATAATATTTTTGGACAATATAGAATTCTCAGCATAAAGCATTTCAACAATTTTCCGTTTCTTATTTCTTGATCGATTCTGACAATATATACTGAGTGATCGCCAATTAGATGTTAGCAGTTCAAGAATCGACATTTAAATAATGTACATTCTTCTCGATTTAAGTTGACAGCAACCACAATGTTTGTGATTGTACTCATTCCTAACTTGTACAGCGAATGGTCGTGATCTTTACACAAACTCACCTGAATAGTTTGTGCAATTAATTGACATAATGATCTATTGAAACAAACAAAAGACAGATAACCTGTTGAAATATCTACATGGCAGGAACAGGTAGCCGAAATATTCAAGTAGGCCTTCTAGTTTTAAACAATTATAAAATTTAGATGCCAGTAAAGTATTAATGAGTATACATATATGTACATGTGTACATTTGTATGTGTATATGTATTGCACAATGAATTAAATGAACCGTATAATATTATTTCGTTGTGACGTGACCGTTGTTTAGTCATAGTTAGATTTTACATTATAATGATTACTCGTACGTGAGTACTTTGTCTAGCTTTAAATACATGTATTATGCTTTTTATAAGACTAAATGAAGAGATTTCTTATTTAGCATTAATAAATGTAATCTTTGAAGGAGATTATACAATTACTAATATATTCACTAAGTATATGCCAGAAAATGAATGTGATATGAGATGACTCAAAGAAATCACTATGAAATATTTTAAACATACAAAACCTGCATTTTTCAAATCCTTCATTATTATTTATAAACAAACTATTGCTGTTTTGAATAACAGTCCAATGACAATATGTTATAAAGGATATTTTTACTGATTGGTAAGATAATTTTAGTTGTTAGAATCAATGACTAAAATAGTGATTGATAAATGAATGAGATTATCTGATATTTGCAAGTAATGGTTATTGACAATAATGAATTATTTATGTGATCCCCTTGACTATTTAAAATCAAAGATGTAATCATTAGTCAGATAAATGAATTTTTTATGTAATAAAATAACATGCTTATACACAGAAAATGATCACAATACAAACATGATAAGATGAAATAAGCGAATAGAAGAAATTAGCTTGTAAGTCACTCATTCGTTAGTTAGTTAAAAGTTGACCATTGGGTATAACCTTAGAGCATTGTATCATAAAGTTAGATAGAATAAATAATATCTATACGCATAAGTTTATTCTAAAACTTTTATTGACGCTATCTGCATAACGAGGAAATTCCAAATGTTATTGATTCGAATAGGAATCAAACATTATGTAACACAGTACTGAACTCTGAATAAACAAATGTTGTTTTAAATAACAACAATTGAAAATGTTTAATGTACGATTTAAGTCTTATTCATTTACTGAATGATTATACAGTTGATCATGATGCTTTGTATCAGTGTAGAAATGAAAATAAGTCTATTTTCAGCGAATTTCAAATATAATTGTTTAATGCTATCCTTGATCATTTGTAGCATATGTTGGGCAATTATCAGAAAGGATCGATCATTTGAGTTAAACACAGATTGTATAGGTGACTTGTACATTCATACAGATATAATATCTAAGCAGTAATTTTGATTCTTATGGTTTTTAATTTAAGAGATTCTCAGTATTTCTTCAAGTTTACTCTTGATTCGATACATGTACAATTATATTTTATGCCATTATAACTGATTTATACGTTTCATTCAAACAATCAGAAAACACAATATTGATTGTTTTAATCCATATGTTTAATCGTTTGGGTTGCCAGGTATACTAAACACTATAGGTTATTAAAATAAAAAGTATTCCTAAAAACGTTTTACAAACTAGTGAGCTTATGTTTTGGTTTATATCAGATTAAAGATTTTTTAAAAAATATGAACCACGATTTTTTTGGTGTGCAGTTAGAATGGGTTGAAGTGGAACTAATGAGTTAACTGTCTACCGTAGACAGTTGTTACATCCTTTTAGTACCAAAATTTCTTTCTCCGCAAATTTGTGTGTAATATCTATCAAACTTGTTACATATAAAGAATATGAATTTAAAGAACATGGAAATATAAGTAGCATCTTCGTATTAAATAACTATCACAGGAATATTATTAAATGATGTTAGAAATATTATAGATTCTTCCATGATTTTACCAAAAATCACAACAAGAAAACTGTAAGATTCATAAACATAACAGAATAAAGACATTTTGTAGAAACATTCTACGTACTTGGAAATGACTTAGCTCAAATAAAAAATAACTCTCGTTTGCACCATCAAAAACACAACGTTTTCATTATAATATTTTTGTATATTGTTTAGATTTTTCTGCAAATCCTGACTCGTCTAGAATGACATTTAATGTACACTGAAGAAGGCTTGATAAACTTGGGGACCTTAATCACCTACAAACCAAATTAACAATAGCAGTGCATTCTATTTTTAAAAATCTTTCGTTTGACAATAAGATATTCAAATCACTCGAAGGTTTAGTTAAATAAAAAAGCAAGTTGCCAAAGATTATTATAAAATTAGATTGACAACTTACATCACGTTAATAGTGTCTAGGACTGTCATTCCTTTTTTCTAAACAAACCATGCTCCATAATGAAAGATGGATAATGGGTAGGAGTGGAATGCAGGATGCGCGTTTCGTCCTATTCGAGACTCGTCAGCTAGATGTACCTGTATCGCAGAGTTGATGTTCACTCATCCTGGATTCCACTGCTAGCCATCATCCATCTTTGCTTAAAAAACTTGTGACTTCAAGCAATTTCGAGGCAGTCCGCACAGGATGCACATATGCCAACATGAAACTGATCAATTGCAGTCCTAAATGACAGTTTGAAGATACAAATAAAACAACACCAAGTAAATTTAAACTATGCTTCATTTACTAATTATAAACAAGATGTGTACTTCATTTTACAGGTCAAAGAAAATACTTTTATTATTTATCAACGATAGAAATGAAAACTAAACTTTAATATTAGCTAAGATTCATTTCTTAGCATAAAATTATGCTCGTAAACTGTTAAACTACTTCATATATAAATATGCAGTTTTTAATTTGAATAAAAAGTATAAAGAATAATCTTTTATTTACAAATTTGTTGATAATAATCCATACAACATTACTGTTTCTTTTCTAAACGGATAATATATGGCATTGAACATGAATGTTCAAATACATATTGTATTTGATTTATTTTGAGTTTTCCAATACTTGTTCCCTGTGATACTATAAACGATGGTTGTATTGACGATGTCATGATTACGTAAGACTACAGTTTAAGTTGTTGCTTGAACTTGATAATGTACTCATTAGTTTATTAACAAGGTCTTCTTAATTTTTTATCCAAAATATCTGTATTACTGAAAGTAAATTACATTATTTCTCAATGTAATATACAATGATTCCAAAAAAAAAGAAATATCAGTGTAAAGTTAATATTTTGAAGCCGAAAATAATGAAAACAGTTTGTTGATTACACCTACAGTACAAATTTCTACAACTGAATAGACATTTTAAAATGTAGTTTCAACTTTAGATATCAGATGTCAACATATTCTGTTTATTTTGTTAGTAAAATTATGATTTTAATCATCGTATATTCACTAGTGATTGGCTACAAGAAATAATTCACGGAGTTCTAGTGAGAATCGATAACCAGTGAAGTTCAATTGAGTTTGTTGTGAAATTGCTGATAACAATGGCAGACGATGGCGCAACTTCGTGAACTGGTTTAAGTTAGACATTCACACAGTTAGATACCGGTTCAGTAGTTTAGATGTTAAGTGTTCGCGCACGAGACCGATAGGTCTTGGGTTTGAATCTCAAGAAGCGGTGTCGTGGATGTACATCGCTGAGGAGTCTCGTACTAGGATGAAACGGCTCTTCAGTGCTTTCAGGTTTTTCATGATGGTCTAGTTTTAAGTGATTCATGAATTCAACTATAAAATTATAAACGCTATGTAATTTTTTCATAATCATTTATTATGTACTACAATACTGATTTTCTGTAATGACATTAAACAAAAAAATTAGATTCAATTGCCTAAGTAAGACAAGATCATCATCATGAAGCGTCATAGTTCTTCTAAATGAAGACCTAACTCCCGGTGCAGAGTTAAAAGGTTTGAATAATCTTTTCTGGTTAGCGTTTTTTTAGCGAGTTAGTTTTCTACGGGATGGGGACGCTAACCGCATGCTCAACCCTCCTCCTTTATCCGGGCTTGGGACCGGCAGTAGCCCCCGGAGGGACTGCAGGTGGAGTTCTATCCTTACGGAACAGGCAGGATTCCGTAAGGATAGATCGTGTACAGACCAAATAGCAACTCTACGGATCATTGTGGAACAATCAATTGAATGGAATTCATCACACTACATCAACTTCATTGACTACGAAAAAGAGTTTGACAGCGTGGACAGGACAACACTATGGAAACATCTTCGACACTACAGCGTGCCTCAGAAGATAGTCAATGTCATACAGAATTCATACGATGGATTACACTGCAAAATCGTGCATCTAGGACAGTTGACAAAGTCATTAGAAATAAAGACAGATAACAGGCAAGGTTGCTTACTCTCACCCTTTCTCTTTCTCCTGGTGATCAACTGGATCATGAAGACGTCAACATCTGAAGGGAAGCATGGGATACAGTGGAAATCTAGGATGCAGTTGGACGATCTGGGCTTCGCAGATGATCTGGATCCTTTATCGCAAACGCAACAACAAATGCAGGAGAAGACGATCAGTGTAGCCGCAGCCTCAACAGCAGTAGGTCTCAACATACACAAGTAAGATTCTCCGATACAACACAGCATGCACCAATCCAGTCACGATTGACGGAGAAAATTTGGAAGACGTAAAAACCTTTACATATCTGGGCAGTATCATTGATGAACACAGTGGATCTGATGCAGATGTGAAGGCACGGATCGGTAAAGCTAGAGCAGCATATACAAATGAGAAACGTCTGGAACTCAAAACAAAGTCAACCAACACCAAGGTCAGGATTTTCAATACAAATGTCAAGACAGTTCTACTGTATGGGGCGGAAACCTGGAGAACTACGAAAGCCATCATCCAGAAAATACAAATGTTTATTGACAGTTGTCTATGCAAAATACTTCGGATCCGTTGGCCAAACACTGACAGCAAAAATCCACTATGGGATGGAACAGACCAGATCTCAGTGAGGAGGAAATCAGGAAGAAGCGTTGGAAGTGGATAGGACACACATTGAGGAAAGCACACAACCGCGTCACAAGACAAGCCTCCACATGGAATCCTCCGGGCCAAGGAGGAGAGGAAAACCAAAGAACACACTACGCCGGGAAATGGAAATGACATAAGAAAAATGAACAAGAATTGGATGGAACTAGAAAAGAAGGCCTAGGACAGAATGGGTTGGAGAATGTTGGCAGGCAGCCTATGCTCCATTAGGAGTAACAGGCGTAAGTAAGTAAGTAAGTAAGACAAGATCATGATATACACTTGAATAATTGTTTTAATAAAAATATTATAACGAACCAAAAAATCATAATCAACTAAGTAAATGAGCTTCAATGTCTAGTGAGAAAAAAATCATTGTAAAGATGATATTTCAACTATTCTATTTCAGTGGTTGAGATCATGAGTCATTTGAAGCTAGACTGCCATAGAAAACCTGGAAGCACTAGACGGCCGTTTTGTTCTATTGTGGGACTCCTCAACATCCATGATCCCACCTCGCGAGATTCGAATCCAGGACCTATCATTCTCGCGCGCGATCGCCTAACCACTAGACCACTGAGCGAGTATCCAACGGAGTTAATGTCAAACTTCAAATAATCCACGAAATTGAGCGACACATTCACCATTGTCATCAGTTTCAATTAAATTTATTAAATTGGTTTATTGTTTTTTAACATTAAATATAATGTTAATAATAATAATAATCCAATGTTTTAGACAACCTTTATTACAGAATGAATAATATTTACTTTGGAAAGTTATTGAATAATATAAACATTTCGAAGTTATTATAGCCTCTATATTTTATACGACCTAAAAGTAGGTCTCATTATAGAAGAAAAGAATAAAGATCTTCCAATTAGGGAAAATAAATAATCACCTAACAATATTTTGTTTATTTATATTGGGAAAAAGATTATATCCACTTAAAAAGGTTTTGACCTTATACATTGTTAATTGTTTATGTGATTCTTTTGAAATCTTCAATATTTTGAATACAAGTGTAAATGATAAAATTTGTACGTGCTATTTTTTATATTTTAAATGGAGAAATCTTCTTTGTAAGCAATGATGGATAATGGCTAGCAGTGGAATCCAGGATGCGTGTTTCGTCCTATTTGGGACTTGTCAGCTTGATGTACCTGCGTCTCAGAGTTGATGTTCACTCTGGGACAGACTGATCAATTGCAGTCTTAAACCTCAATGGGAAGATACCAGCCAAACAATACCAAGCAAATATCTTTGTTTATTATTGTTATATATTTATAATATGGATACATTTTTAGTATTGAATCAATGAATTCGTACACTATTCAGAAACATTGTTTTCTATTTAAAAAAATGAATGGATATTACCAATTAAACACTGGTAATAAAAATAAACCTTTTATATGTTGATATTCATCATGTTAATATCGTTAGATTACATTGCAGAAAAGACATTTGAATACATACAAAACAGTTAACATTACCATCCTTTGGTTAACAAATAACTAACTTGCTATTTTCATAAACAAGTATATTTCTTGATAACAATTTTAATCAACCATTAACTGTATGAAACTAGTTTTATACCTCAATACTTTTTTATGTACATGTATATCAATATATGAATACGTCTATATCATGAAAGTTTCAAGGATCCCATTATGTTTTGTTATGTGAAAAAACCTGTTAAACTACACATATTGTTCTATGATATGCTAAGCTTGTAACTTATGAAAAGTATGGATCAAAGTATAGAATTTATGTTTAAATATTATTATAATAGAACTCTGCCTGTAGCTATTCTAGAGTTACCGCCGGTCCCAAGCCCGGGTAAAGGAGGAGGGTTGGGCATGGGGTTAGCGTCCCCATCCCGTAGAAAACTAACTCGCTAATAAAACGCTTACCAGAAAAAATAATTCATTATTTTAATAGGAGTTTACTCTATTAGGATACGGATATCAATAAGATTGTCAAATTCTTGACAATTAGTTGAATATATAGATTTGATCTAATTAGTCAGCATGGTGAATATTTCATTTTAAGCTAGACATAATGCAATTTAAAATGCAATAAAAATTGTAAGTGAATTGACTATAACTAATAGGTTGGATTTATATATTCAAATTAAGTAAAGTGCACAAAATGAGGCATCAACTATGTAATTGTACTAATAAATAATTTTATACCCAAATATTTACCACTGAATCAACCCTTTTCCAATGAAAGTGACAATATTTAAAAGTATAACTAAAATACGAATATGAAGTAAGTAAAACACGTTCTCTACAAAACATCGTATATATAGATAGGTAATATGCATGTAACTTCAGAAATTACATGGCAACATGAAGGTTATACAGATGCATCGATTCATTATCAAACTTTTTTCTGATTTAGAAACGTGTGAATATTCATGAGTAATAATAATGTAATAATGTAGTTCATATAGGTTCTTGAACAGACTGGTTTATGTAAAAACTTAAGCAGCTGTAAACATGTAGATGAGTAAAGAATATATGAGTGTTTTTATCATCAGATCCCATCTACATTGTTTAGCAAACACACAGTCTCATTATGACCACTTTAAAACATGCATTGTTTTATGATTACATTCCAGTAATCACAAAAATTCAATATTAGATACTGTGAGATGAAAGTATTTCTAATTACAGTCAACACTACATATAATTTTGACATTTACAATAGTATTTGGACTAGATTTCGAAATCTATGGTTCACAGAATAAAGTAAATGTATTTTGCGTCATTATAATTTCAACCAAACGTATTGTAAGTAAAATGTAACATGCAAAATATGATTTAGTTTTATTCGATTCAACATCAGATATAAATTATGGAATTTTGTAAAAACGAGACTTTAGTTCATAAAAAATCCAAAGCAATAAAATAAAACTATGTATCTAATTCTTATTAAGTGTGATTTCATTCAAATAATTCTACTCAGACCGAAAAAGGAAGATAATAGATGGCATCATCAAACAACTTTATAAATCAAAATTTCACTTTCATTATTAAAGTAAATCAAATCCACTGGTTGTTTGTTAAATTCTAGAAGAGTTATCACTTAAAACATTATTCCTAGGCTTATTTGCAGTTAATTGTTTTACTAAGCAGTTTGAAGTTATCTCTTTTTCAAGTTCAAATTATCAAATAATTTTATGGAATACTGTTTAATCTTTCAGTGCAAATGATTGAATCTTTCATCTCAAAATCAATGATAATTGATGATTTCATTGTCACTGTTCTCCTTAATCAAATTAATTAATCATAAATAGGGAAGACGTTACTGAATGACACAATTACTTTATGAATATATATACAATCGATGGAAATGAACTTCATTCGTACTCAAAGGCTATCACTATTATTTGAATTACTATGCTTATATCACATAAAATTGTGAAACCAAAGTCATTTAAAGCATTACTTATTCGTTCAGCAAAACAATAATTGTATAATATAGAAAGCCAATTCCAACCAAGTTGACTTATTCGGTGATATTAAATGATCAATAATGTTCGTCGTAATTATAATCCTTGTTGATTCATTAATAAATATGAAATAAACTTTTAGTCTAATTTTTACCCCACTAAATATCAAATCTGTCATAATTTTAGAAAATGTTAATTCAGATTTAATAAAAGTGGTTCAATTCATTCAACTACAGTTTATGATCATTAAATTATTGTATTTGTATAGGCGAATGCATCGACCAAGTTGGTAATATACTACTTAAATTAGATTTGTAATAGACAATTAAACCTTCTAACATGTAGTCCGTTGAACATAATCTAAAAATATCTAAGTCACTATCAAAAATAATTGAGAAATGAAAAATTATCATTATTATTATTATTATATTTATTTATTTCCTCTTTCTATTGTCACATTTTATTGTAAATGGAACATGATAGATATTAACTTGAAGCGAAAAAATTAATTTCTAAAATAATTAAAGTTCATTTTGATGGAGTTTTGTTCTCTGAGTTGGATGGTTTGGTCGTGAAGTTTTCATCGTTCTTCTGAACGACATCATCAGAACAAACTTCAGATAGAAGCTCCACGACCAAACCATCCAGCTCAAAGAGCAATTTCCATCAAAATCATCCACCTGAGCTACAAATCTTCTCCACTACCTCAACTGAAGTTTATCTTCAGTTATATATAAAATAAATGAAGATATGTGTGTGTGATTAGATCTTGGAAACTTGATTTCTACATTGTCTTCCATTTATTGTCGAAAGTAGTTTATACAACCAAAAGCAAGTCAGAAGTAAGTGCACAAAATGTATTAATCAATGTAACTGAAAACCATATAAACAAATCATTATATTCATCAGGCAATAATTTCAATTCGACAACCATTGAAAACTAAGAAACATTGAACAGTTATCGCATCTTAATATGAGACTCAAAACTTTGAATTCATAATTACAGAGTATTGGTCTTACATTTTCAGTATGATAATATTGAGATAATAAACAATGATAAGTTCAAGGCCAACAAGAACTAATCAACATCGAGGTGTACAAAACAAACTATAAACTATATGTGGAAAAATGTAAACACTTCACTTTTATCTGACGTTTGTGCTGCTGATAATGTTATTTAGAAGAATCATAAAAGCTTCACAACCAAACTATTCAGCCTAAAGAACAAAACTTCATCAAAAAGAAAAATGATATATCATGAAAATACTATTCTAAATTTCATTATTAAATTGAAATGATTTTCTTCACAGTTGATAATTTAAAGGCTAAACCTAAATTTAAATAATAATTAATCAGATTCATTAATTTTGTATTAAACAATTACAAGCAAGAAAAAAAACCTTCTGGTTTATGAATTTCATAGTAATTACTTAACATTACCATTATACATAAATATAATTCATTCAAGTACAAGATAATTAATGAGCAATTAAATGAACGTTTACATGTTAGGAAATCGGCTTTTACTTTATATCGGCAAAATTAAATAAAATTCGAATATGAATATAAGTAATTAGATGTAAATATTTAATAATGGGAAACATAATATTTTAAGATGTCATATTGTAGTGAACAGAACACAAGTGGGGACAATCGAATGTATTCAACACAAAATTACAGGACTTGTTAATAAAATCTAACAATCATAAAGTAAATGTCCACCAATTGTCTTAAAATGACTCAGACTTCATTGTTCTTGCATTTTCATACAAATTGTATCCTGTGTTCTATTCACTACAATATATTTAACAATTAAATACAATTATCAGAGTTATTTAGAAATATTTTAACAATAGTTTACTTCCTTTTTTCTATCTTTCAACTGTTGTCAACTAAACCTTTTTTTTCATGTAATGAAGATATACCGGAAATGACTTTGTCTAGATGATAACTTCTCAAGCATTTGAATACGATAAGGCATAGTTTGAATTTCAAATATCTTACTAAAAACATAATCAAACGTATGTAAGTTTGTTTCATTTTTTTTATTACAGAGTCGTTTAAACGGGAAGTAAAATAAATTTCTGTCTAAAATGCTTAAATTTGAAAAGTAATACAAGTTATTTGTCAATAATATTCATTCTCATGTACACTTAGTGACTGGAAATAATCATAACTTCATTGTTACCTGATTTGGTATTACGTGATTTATCTATTTTATTCATAAAATATGTGATAGAAAAAAATTTACAAATATTTTTACCTGTCAATCTATACTTTTAAATTTTAAAGTAGAATGAATAAAATTTCAAATATCCAGTGAATATAATACATTGAAGGTTATTTCAACTATGAACTAACACGATATAGACAAGATATTGAAACTATTTAGGTACAAGATATATAGCTCTTTAGTTCAAAGATTCATTACTACAGTTTATGATTAAACTTAGTATGAACGATACCAGAATTTATCCCTGATACAGAATTTAAAGGTTTAGATCATCAAAACGTATATATAAAAGTTATTTTATTTTATGATTATGAGTTTGATTGAAATGGAGAGACTGAATCACAAGTTTGTAGTAATAAACTTGTATTCCAAAATTCATTTTAAACTAGAATACTCAAAAAATTAATGTGTTGTTTGATATTTTACGCCCATATGACAACTACTAAAAAAGATTTGTATTGGAGGTTGCTATAGTTAACTAACTAAACATGATTTACACTGAAAATTAAATTCTTATTACTTATAGATTCTAGTACGTATTGAATTCCTTAAGTTTCAATGATGCATTAGATGAATTAGTAATTTACAAAAATGAAAAACAATACAGAAAAACATATATACATTTAAAAGACTAGTACTTGATGGAGATCTTTAGATGATACATACATTTGAGAAAGGTTTTTTTTTCCTGTATTTTTCATATGATGCAACTTTTTTTATTTCCATCATAGTCGAATCATCATTTAAATGATTTTGGTATTTCTTTTATTTCCTTAACTCATTTAATTAAGTAGAACATTGAATTGGAACAAATATATATATATAATTAATCAACAATAAGATAATGATGATTAATCATCTTTCTGATATGATATACATTGGTTAATGATCATTGAATATCGGTAAGTGGTAACAAAGGAACATGTACCTGTTCTATTTATCTATTGTTTATTTCAGTAATATATAACTTTCATTCACATCGTGCGTATCTGAGTGATTTTTTGTTTTGTGAATATGTTTAAATAAAAACAGACTGAAATTAGAAAACTAAGTTTTATGAATTTGTTGTACAATATTACAAATAAAGAAAATATTTCTTAAAGTGCATATATGTTTGTTATGATGCAATTTTAACGAATGAATATAAATTAAAGGTAAAATATGATATATTTTGATAGTAAAATAGATATTAGCCTTGTTTAATCAAGAATCTAATATTATGTATACTAGTAATGATGATGAACACAGTGGATCTGATGCAGATGTGAAAGCGTGGATCGGCAAAGTTAGAGAAGCATATTTACAGCTAAAAAACATCTGGAACTCAAAGCAACTGTCAACCAACATCAAGGTCAGGATTTTCAATCCAAATGTCAAGACAGTTCTACTGTATGGGGCAGAAACCTGGAAAACTACGAAAGCAATCATCCAGAAGATACATGTGTTTATTGACAGTTGTCTATGCAAAATACTTCAGATCCGTTGGCCGGACACTATTAGCAACAACCTATTGTGGGAGAGAACAAACCAGATCCCAGTGGAGGAAGAAGCGCTGGAAGTGGATAGGACACACATTGAGGAAAGCACCCAACTGCGTCACAAGACAAGCCCTCACATGGAATCCTCGAGACCAAAGGAAGAGTGGAAGACCAAAGAGAAATGGAAATAGACATGAGAAAAATGAACAAGAATTGGATGGAATTAGAAAAGCAGGACCAGGACAGAGTGGGTTAAAGAACGCCGATCGGCGACCTGAGCTCCATTTGGAGTAACAGGAGTAAGTAAGTGATGATAAAAAAACACCTTGTTGTAATAAATTTTTGTCTGTCATGTGCATTTCCATATCGATATTATTCATTTCACACGATAATACAATATTGAGAAAGTATTTTATCAGACTAAAAACTTGATTTCGATAGAACAGTGAGAAGACGGAGTTGATCTGAAAAATGTGATGTATTAGCGCTATACATTTCGTCACACATATACTTGTCAGGGCATTTTTATATGAAAATTAATAAAGGTCAAACAAATAAATTGCTTTAAAAATTTGATCTTTTATTATGTAATAACTTTATAACCTTCATCATATTTTGAAATAGTTTATTTGAACTGCATTTACTAATACAACTCGGTAAATAATAGATGAAATACAATTATTAGTGTTATCAAGTTTCAACTTTATAAATGAGATACAGAGTATAGATCAGTGTTGCTTTTTTAAACATTATGATTTGGAAACTAATAGTTTTATCATTATCATAGCTTTTCATATTGATTTGGATCATATTATTAAATCTCTAGTTATTATAACCGTTTAAAAACTGAATTCGATTTTTTTTTCTTCTATATGCTTTGAAGAAATGGCTTAAACTAAGTCACGAAACATCAGAAATACTATTTTTATACTCACTAGAGTATAACGAAAAATATATTTCATATTAGCTTTCTACCCAATGCTTAATTTATTTGAAACTATCAAATCCAACCTTGGCATTGATACTTACGAATTCGAAAACAGATACTACTAGTGAAGGAAACGTGCAAAAACAAAACAACTTCATATTTGACATATATTTTTATTACTGTTGGTAAATCATCATAATGGAAAAACATGTAATTTTGATTGTTCATATATATTTGCTACTTTCTAACTTGAGAAAAACACTTAATTGTGCAATAAGTATGTAAACTATATTTGATATTGAAAACTGACTACCAAATGTCAATATTTCACTCAAGACAATGAAATAGAATATTTAACATTTCATACTTCTTTTTAAACTGATAAAAATAGCCTGTCAAAGTTTTGCATTGGCTTATAGTGATGTTGTTTAATAGGCTGCTCAAAATAAAATTAGTCAAAATGTTTTTAATTATGAGGTTCTTTTTAGTTGTGTGTCACGAAATGAATAAAGTAACCACCGAAAACAAGAGACGACTGATTAAAGGTTTTGTTTCTGTTTGTGGGTTCTCATTACTGTTAAATATTAACACCGCAAAGGAACAATTAAATTATTTCAGGCTTCAGATGAGCAACATCGATGTTAAAAAATGACGTTTGTATTACGAGTCTATCATGGAATCTTAGGCGAAAAGATAATAACGCGCTTTCTAAATGTTTAACTTAGTTAAACAAGTTCTTCGTTTGTAAAAACACCTCATTTAATACAGTACTTCAATGACATATATTCATTATCATCTCTCTGGGAATAATGTTTTATTTCGGTTGCTTTTTATGTGTGAAAGCTTTCATCTTTTTATTCCTTACTTACCATCAAATATTATTTTGCCCTATTCATGCTACCAGATGTCCATTGTAAACCAGAATGTCCTGGACATCTGTTTCGTTCTAGAACGGAACATTTTGATAGTGTGCATTCCCGACCCACCACAGACGGACCGAATGCTTGACGTTTAATGCCACGAGCTAACGCCTGACATCCAGAATACTCAGCCGGAAACTAGTGTAAGGAATGTCTAGTTTCAATCAGTTATATTCAATAGTCTCCACAAACGAAGATATTGACAGTTATTACGTACTCACTAGTGTTTAGATCCAAGATATAATTCTGAGATCCTGGTGATAAGCCGTGACTATTGAAGTTCAAATATGTCGAGAGTGAAGCATTTACTCCCCAAAGACAATGTAAGATATACAAACAACATAAAGGATTAATTGTAGTTGGATATAAACACGAAAAGATGCCGAATTAGTGGTCTATAGGTTAAGAGATAACCCATAAGACTGAAGTTTTGGGTTCTGTTCCTTTTGTAGAGATAGTGGATATGCGCCGTTGTGGGGTCTCATTCTTGAAAGGAACTTGGTCGGTTGGTTCACCACGCATTTTTATATGTTTGGTTTCCATTTTATTTCACTTTGCGTGATTACCAAACAATTTAGCTTTGAGTGCAACAGAATGTTTAACATGTACTGCCAGTTTATTTTAGGAATAAAACAAATCAATTCACTTTGATTGAGATCACGAACCGATTGATGTTAGATCACTATTGAAAACTTGGATGCGCTGGACGGTCGCTTCGTTCACTTGTGGGATTCCTCAGCAGTAGGCGTCCACAATCTCTCTCGTGGTCGCTCAATTTCGTGGATTGCTTGTGGTCGGACATTAACACCGTTGGATGCCGACTCAGTGGTTTGGAGTGTAAGCGTTTGTGCGCGAGACTGGAGGTCCTGGGTTCGAACCCTGCGAGCGGGATAGTGGATGCGCATTTCTGAGGTGTCCCACAATATAACGAAACGACTATCCAGTGCTCCCACGTTTTCCATGGAAGTCTAACATCAATCAGTTCATGATCTCAATCAAAAACTTAATAATCTTCACAACCCTACGATGATAATTATCGTGTGCTCACTAGTGACTAGTTTCGTGTGGGAATTCTCGGAGTTCTAGTGAGAAGTCGTAACCAGTGGAGCTAATCCGTGTCGAGTAGAGATAGGTGTTTACCTCAGTACAATTGTAGATGGCCACGCAACATCGTAGATTACTTGAGGTTGGACATTAACGCCATTAGATGCCCGCTCAGTGGTCCAGTAGGTTAAGCATACGCGCGCGAGTCTGAAGGTCCTGGGTGCGCACTGCTGAGGTATCCCACAATATAACGAAACGACCGTCCAGTGCTTCCAGGTTTCTAATGGTGGTCTAACATCAAGCGTTTCATGATGTCAATCAAAAATAAATAACTTTGATTCTTCAAATCCATTGAAACTATAAACTATGATTTTATTCAACTTTATGATTTACATGTTTAACAAAAAATTTATTTGTATATTTGAAGTTATTCATAACCGATCACTATTACTATTTTCTCTTTATTTTCAACAACAAATTAAATATCACTTTTTTTAGAGCATGATGTTTTACAACTAATACAAATGTTAATTATAAAATAACTAAGATTGTTTCACTTAAGTTATGGTGAAACATACTATTGTGTGAAAGATAGCAAATTGAGAGTTATATCATCTTAGTAATAACCATATGTCAGTTTGCTTATCATATATTATTTAATATATATCAATTTCATCCTAAGCATAAAAATAATAAACTTTCAGTTCATGTTCTTTATTCTACTGTAAATAAAATCACAGTGTATTCCCTTGATGATCTAAAAAAGAAATAAATTCAAACTACTGTGCTAATCCAACAACATTGTCTGGATATATTGGAAAAATTCAGCATTAAGATGTAGGTTACATTTGATGAAACTGATGTTCACGAAACTATTATAAATAATAAATAATATTTTGGAATGCGATGATGGTAAGGATATATATGTATAATTTATGCAACACTACATATAGCATAATCCAAAAGTTAGTGGTGATTGATATGATAGACAGAATGATATTGTCTGTTTGGATGGCAAATTTGTGAAAAGGAGCTTTCTTACATTAATTTATCAAATTTATAACAACATAGGATAATTAAACTTTACAACACAGACCGATTTAATGAGACAACCACTCAAAATAATGTGCATAGTTGTGTTAAATATTTATAATTTATTTTATTTATGAGTTGATTAATTCTAGAAATCTAGACCTAGATCATTAGAATCTCATTCGATTCGAAGTTATTGCTGATGGTGGAGACATAAGAGAAATATAAAAAAATCAATTTGGCACAGCCTTGAAATATTGTTTTATCGCTTTCATCGAGGTAGACTAGACTTTGTAGATTGCATAAATATACACATTTCTCTATGTAGTTCATCATTTCTTCATCAGCTTTGATGGGAAAATAAATTAGTGTTTTCAAGGTTCACTTTATAAAACAGTGAACTTTTAATTTAAATATCACATCTAAATATTCAAAAAGATTCACTGTCACATCAGATTGTATCCATTAGGTTATTTATTGCACTGTCCAATGTGTATATCAGTTTACACTAATTAGCCGAAGAAATACGCATATTTACTTACTTTCATACTTATTGTATTCAATTACATTAAATTGTAAACCAAACCGATTGTTACCACACATTTTAAATACGGCCTAAATAACTCTATTAATAATAATAGTAATAATAATAACTTTTAACAATTGAATTCATGAGTCGATTTATGCAAGATCACCATTGAAAACCTGAAAGCACTGGATGGCCGTTTCGTCCCTGTATATGGATCCTCACAATTGTGCGTCCACGATCCTGCGTGCAGGACTTGAACCCAGGACTAGCATAGATCGACTCATGAATTCAAGGGTTTAGAAAATTACCATAACCTCCACAAACCTCGATCCTAATAATCATAAGTTTATTATTGAATATTCAGTACAGGAGCAGAATAATATTATTATTTATTCAGTAAAAAAATGTATATACTGACTAGTATGCCCACAATTAATTATACATATTCTGAAAATAATAATAATTACCGAATTCACGCCACACTACAGACATGATCAACACGATATAAATAGTAACATTAAATGTAGAAATCAAACATGTGATATAACATTGTTTTAAGTTTGCTAGTTCAAAAATTATTTAGCTTGTATATTTTGGATATGTATTACAGTAATGTAATGAATCTGTTAGGAACTTTTGATTCTTCTTCAATGGACACCCTGTTGATTTATGAACGGTGTATTTAAGGTCATTTCCTGTACCATAACGAGTTAATTATAATCATCTACAACTAGAGAAAGTAAAATGAGAGCACGGAACAACAATGCAATCATTAATAAAATGCCAGTCAGGTCTACCATAATGCACGTGTTATGTGACTTAGTGATACAGTGTTTATGATAGATGTGATTCCAATTAGTTGAGGTTGTGAGAGACGGTGTTAACATAAAGCAACCTTAAGGGTATTAATAACCTAACTAATTTTGAAGCATGTGAAGGAGGTAGATTTTATTGAGTTACCTGTTACGCACATGACTCTTGAAATAGTGCCATTTAGGAATGACATCTCTACTAAATATAAGATCAAGTATATTATCACCCCTTGTTGGTGTACGAACACACTTGACCAGCAGTGCACATCAATGGTTGCTGAGAATTCATCATTACATCACTGACAACTACCGGTATTCTAGGGTAATTGAAATATCCCTTAATCACTTTATTATTGTAGTTTAGAGCAGATGCATGTATAAATGCATTGATAATAAGATCATTTACATTTTCCGAACTACCAAGAGCTCTGTATATACATCCCAGGAATAGACTATGATACATGGTGTTGATTGGTATCCAAACACTGTCTTGAAATTTATTGGTTGTTGGGGTTTTCAAAGCACACATAAAACAGCTAACTCCTTGCTTAGTTTCTGTCACAGCGATAGAGTCGATAGTTCCGGATATTTAATTCTGAATCAGATACTGCTTGAGAGCAGCAGGTTTCACTGGTAAGCATGAAGAGAGGCTTGGCTAGTAAGGCCGAGGTTCTCAAGGTTGAAATTTTGTTTAGAAATGAATGTGCAATGATAAGTAATAAGTTTAAAAAGGGAGTTGGGGTTGATGGTGCGTAACATAGTAGCCCCTCTTGCCTATTTGGAAAGTGGTGAGCAAGTCATATTATGCAGATTTAATATCTAAGACTTTTAGGGGTAACCGTGTGACACTTTGATTCTCTGTAGTCTATTCAATATTTGACCTGCCTACACGATGGTTATAATGGCCGTCTTGTGTGACGTTTACAAGAAGTGTGCACACATAACCACTTCTATGATTAGTAAGGTAAAACATGGCGTCACGACGTATATTTTTTTATGATAGAGCCATTGTAATATTTTTGGTATCAGACGATTCTGATTAAACTTTCTTCTTACATGGCATAGAATTTTTATTCTTAACAGTGTTTTAAGGGCTTTCACATAAAAACTAGGTATTTGGGTATGGCCTTCCTAAATTACACTGAAAGATATCGGATTAATGTCTCCATTGGATAAAAATTGGTTACCTGAGGTCACTACAGATATAAGAGTCAATTTAGCACTCATCATTGGTAAATCAGAGTATTGGATAACGTGAGATAGGTCGACCGCATCAGTAGCTCCTGCTGCTGAGAAAATGGAATTTGTTGTAATCTCAACAACATTATTTTCGTTTAAGGTACGCTTTTACGTAAGTCTTTGATTGGTGGTTTTAGCTGAGACTATACGAGCGTTCCTAAACTTCATGTGTGCGCAGATTAGCCTTTAGGATTCTTTCAGCTTTTCAGCTAGTAAGTTGAAATCGGATGGGGCAAGAGTATTTCTGGTGATTTTATTTGAGCGAACACATTGACATGGACTATCTTGAAGGTTAGCTGCTCTCAATATCGAATTTCTTATATATTTAATGGCGATTTTATCAAGTATATTATAGATAATCACGTTATTACGAGAGATTATTTCCTTAGTAACTTCGCTAGCGATAAAATCAAAAACAGATTCTACTTTGATAATGTCTTAAACTTCCACCGGAACCTATTTAAATAAAAGCTCAAAATTATATAGTTGTTAAATGAATCTTAGTAGACAGTTAGATGCATTCAGAGAATACAACAAATCATAACAAAAAGCACAACGGTAATGTATATCAATCGGAAAATGTAATTATCAGAATGGGTTTTGTAGAGATTTTAGAAATTTCACTGGTTGAAATCATTAGTCAATTGAAGCTAGACCACCATGGAATCACCTGCTCACTAGTGACTGACTTCAAGAGATACTCCTGGAGTTCTAGTGAGAAGTCGTTACCAGTGGAGTTCAACCAGGTCTGTTGTGAGATAGGAACTCACTGAAGACAATGGTGTACGGTGGCGCAACTTCGTGAATTGGTTGAGATTAGACATTAACACCATTGGATGCCGGCCATCTCAGTGGTCTAGTTGGCTAAGCGCCTGGCGCGAGACTGATAAGTCTTGGGTTCGGCAGGGTCGTGAATGCGCACTGCTGAGGAGTCCCATGCTAAGACGAAACGGCTGTCCAGTGCTTCCAGGTTTTCCATGGTGATCTAGCTTCAATTGACTCATGATTTCAACCAGGAAAATGTAATTTTTGTGCAATCATAAAATAAGTCTATTATGATGTCTTTTCAAAATTGGAATTGATATTTTTACTTCTGGGTAACGTATGTTTTGTAGTATTAAACTATTCCTTGACCATTGAAATTACTATAATATCCACAAAACCCATCCGATATTCCTTTATTTTTGGTTTTAAATACCAAATTCAATTCATAGTTTTAAGCTTCATTTGTGTTGGACGATTATTTTTAAACATTTACACCAATTATTTAAAAATGTGTTGCTAAGAAGTAATAAGTATTGATTACCTTAAAGTCAACTATTATATTTTTATATTTAATATGAAATGTTGATTGAGATTATGAATCGATCAATGTTAGACCACCATTGATAAACTGGAAACATTAGAAGGCCGTTTCAGTGGTGGTCTAGCATTGATCGATTCATAATCTCAATCAAAACTCAACAACCTTCACAGCTCTAAACTGATAATTTGAAATTGATTAAGATTTTCATTATTTTATGAATAATTTAATTTTAGTAAATTTTAACACAATAAAGGATACAGCAACATAAATTATTCACTACTGTTAGGTAGCAAATGAATACTTGTAAAAAGTTTTATTTACCATGGACGGAAAATAACAAGCACTGAGGAATCAGTAAATAACCTGTTGAACAAGTTCGCTGTTCTCTCTACTCTATAGCTGAATAGACAGAGATTTGACAGTCGGAATGCAAACTAATTTGAGCGTCTAAATAAACAAGAACACAATGATGAAGGTAGATCCAAATGGAAAATCCTAGATAGGTTTAAACAGACGTACTATATTACACTTCTAGATAAAATCCATCTAAATTTTAAGTGAAAATATGATATACTTTATATAGAATGCGCAAATCAACTATATTTCGTTGCCGTATTTAAAATCCAAAATCGGATCGTAGTGAGTATTCATATAGTTAGCATTCTAATTAGGAAAAATTTAGTATGTGAATAATTGGACAGATTGTAACTATTTCAACATGTATAGCATGTAAAGAAAACATTGAGAAAGTAAAGGGATATAATTTGATGTGAAGTTAAACATATCTTCTCTTCCCATTGATGTTCAGAGACTTTACAAAGTAGAGATTCTACTATGTAAATGTATTAAATCAGGTACAAAATCTTAAAAAAAGTCACAATGGCTTGAAATTAAGTATACACAAACTACAATCACTTAGGCTTACTTAAACCAGTCTTTATTGTTTCACATTGATTTTATCAATTTGTTTTAACATTTTATTGTTCACAGAATTCTTTTAGAATCAGTTTACTAGGAAGATGTAAACCATATAAGATACTACCGACAAAAAGAATAATACTAAATGTATATGTTTAAATATTTGCTTCAAGAACATATACACAGAAAATAAATGACTTGGAAGCATACATATTAATAAAATTATTAGAAAATAAAGATTCAATATATCTTGAATTATCCTGTGTAAAATCGCTACTACGCATATGGTATTTGGTCTACTGATTATGTTGAAATTTTGTTTTTGATGAGCTAATATTATTTGCTAACTCCACCTGTAGCCGTTCTAGAGCTACTGCCAGTCCCAAGACTAGGCAAACGAGAAGGGTTGGGTATTGAATTAGTCACCTCATCCCCTAGAAAACAAGATTGCTGTAAAAAAGCTAACCAGATTAAACAAACTAAACTACTTAAACTCTGCTCTCCGAGTTGAAGGAATAATTATGACGCCAAGATTCTTCGAATATCACGAGGCAGATTCTCCTTCTAGCAACTAGAGCAACAAGTTCTGTAGGTACATGGAACACCTGGACAATGTGGTATACCGGAAGGACCACACAAATATCTACGGAAATGAGGAGATACAACTTGTTGGTTCCTGGAAACAGCGAAACCCACTGAAATCAAGGTGGACAGAAAAGATTAAGTACGGAAGAGGTGCTGCTGTATTCCGGTCACGAAAAAAAAGATTCCTCACACTCAAGTAGTTGCTCTGATGCTGTACAAAGAAGCGCGTAAAGCACTTATTGGGTGGGAATCTCATGGATACAGGACCATCAAAGCATCCTTCAAAACAAAGAAGGAGCGGATCACAATGAATGTTATCCGATGTTATGCACACACCGATGATAGCAACGAGGGCAATAAAGATCAGTTCTATGAGAGGCTGCAATCAATCATAGTGAACTGCTCAGGAAACGACCTGACAATCGTGGTGGGAGATCTAAATACCAAAGTTGGAATGGACAACACCGGATATGAAGATATCATGGGACGGCATGGACTGAGTGGGAGAAAGAAATGAGAGTGGTGAGAGATTTACAAATCTCTATGCATTCAATAAATTCGTTATAGGCGGAAAAATATTGTCACACAAACACATACACAAAGCTTCATTGATCTCACACCACGGTGGACCAGATAGGCTGTATTTGCTTCAGTAAAAATTCACACGGACAATGGAAGATGTGAGAACAAGGAGAGGAGTTAACATAGATTCGACTCACCACCTGATGGTTGCCAGAATGAAGCTGAAACTAAAAAAGCACTGGACAACTGGATAAACAGTATTACAACAGTTCAGTATAGCCTTTCTTTGAGATACTGACAAATTCAACGAATTCAAGATGACTCTCAACAACAGGTTCCAAGTCTTATAAGATCGAACGGAAAAAGAGGAAATTCGTTGGAGGACAATTGGAAAGAAATCAAAGAAGCACTAACTTCAACGTGTTAAGAGGTCCTGGGCCACAAGAAGCATCATTATCGTCATCATCATAAAGAATGGATCTCTATCAAAACCCTGGACAAGATTCAAGAATGTAGGAACATGAGGACAGAAAATAACAACAGCCGAACACGAGCAGAGAAAATCAAGGCATAAGCTGAATACACTGAAGCAAACAAGCAAGTGAAAAAGAGAATCAGAGCCGATAAGCAGAAATATGTAGAAGACCTAACAATGACAGCGTGAAAAGCTGCAACAGAAGGAAATATTAAACAACTATATCACACGACGAAGAAACTAACAGAGAAATATAGTAAAGCAGAGAGATCGGTCAATGACAAAATCGCAAGACATTCACTGAGATACAACAAGTAAGGAACAGATGGGAAGAACACTTTGAGGAATTTTTGAACAGGCTAGCTCCACTGAATCCAGCGGACATCAAAACAGCACACACAGAGTTTCCTACAGCTTCCACTACACCAACGATCGAAGAAATCAGGATAGCCATCAGACAAATCAAGAGTTGGTAAGCAGTAGAACTTGACAATATACCAACTGAAGCATTGAAGTTAGACATAGGAGTACATGCAAACAGTTTTCATGTTCTGTTCAGGAAGATTTAGGAGGAATAACAAGTGCCACTGACAGACTAGGAAGAAGGATATCTCATCAAGATACCAAAGAAAGGGGATCTGAGCAAATGTGAGAACTACAAAAGCAGCACACTATTATTGATATCAGGAAGCATTTTCAACGGTGTTGCCGAACCGGATGAAAGATTCAGTAGACGCTCAGCTTCGAGATCAACAGGTCAGATTCTGTTAGGATCATGATACTATGGATCATTGTTGAACAATCAACTGAATGTAACTCTTCGCCATCGTCCCTGAATATCAGAAAGCATATAACAGTGTGAACAGGAGATCATCACTGAACCTTCTTCGACACTAGAGAGTGGATAGCTGAGAAATGTTTCGTCATCATACAGAATTCATACGATGGGCTACACTGCAGAGTGGTGCATGGAGGATAGCTGACAGATGCATTCCAAGCGAGGACCGGAGTCAGACAAGACTGCTTATTCGAGGCAGGATAATAAATGAAATAGAATTATATAAAATTATAATCTTTTCCAGAGAACGAGGTAATTATCTTTCGAAGCTGTTAGAATGTTCGTTATCTTATCCAGATGACTTAAAATCACGTATGACACAGTGCGTAATAAACAAAAAATAATATATCTGTAATATCCCAATGAGTAGGAAAATCAAGTTATGCGACTCAGATTAACCCACTTCTTCAGAGAATGAGGAACAAGTTCAATCAACTCAAGTTTAAATAGTACAAATGAGCAAAGCAAAAATATTTGATATGATCACTCAAAAAACAGATCTAATCAAGTCAGTGTTATGGTATAGAATGATTATATTTAAACTACGAGTTGCATATATTTTCATCTATTTTTGTTTATTTACTGCATGGCCTTGAGATAAACTGGTAATCTAGGAATGATAACATTGAATGTTTTATCAGCAAGTGTTTTAGAATGAATGAACTATAGTAAATAAATGAATACTTTGCATTTCCATTACCTGACTGTGCTTTGAAATTGTATTGCCTGTTTTTATGGTGTGTGTTACTGATGTCGACGGATATAAGTAGTATGTATCGCTGTTCAAAAGTGAAATGCCTGTCGACAGAAGGTTAAGAAGATCGAAGACAGAAGAACAGAGAATTGTTGGTGGGCAAACAAAAAAAGAATAAAGTTTGAGACGACCAACTGACATTTTGCGAACGAAGAATTTACTGTATGGTTCTCACATTTTATTATGAAATTCTATAATTTTGTATTCAAATATATTTGATTGTTCCCGTTTGTGTTTTCTTTCACTACCGTACGGTTTAAGTGATTGTAGAATATATGCATTCAAAATGAATTACTTGGAAACACAGATCAAAGTTGTAGAACCATATTAAACAGCTCCCAGGTACAAATTGTACTGAAATGCATTACACATAATTTCACAAGTAATACTTGACAGTATAGCGTGACACGCACTCAATCATGAGTTCATACTTGTATATTGAATGAATACTTTTCAAAACAATACGAATTTGTAGTTGGCTTATAGGTATCATTACCAAGGTTTGATTTGATAATTTCGAATAAATTGAGCATTGGGTAGATTGTTATAAATAAATAAATAATATATTTGTAATATCCCAATGAGTAGAAAAATTATATTTTTGACGTTTCGTGACTTAGTGTAAGCCACTTCTTCAGAGAATAGATAACCAAATTAAAATTAATCCAAGTTTAAATAGTACAACGGAACAATAAGAACAATATGTGATCAATCAAAAAACAGGTCTGAACAAGTTAATGTTATGTCATTTCGGTCAAGGTGATTCATAAGTGATATGTATGTAAATTTGTGTGTATGTATGTGTGTACTGTTCAAGGATGAATAATTGTGTGACCTTTATGGTGAGAAAGGATAGTTTAATTTGTAAGATGATAGTGTGAATTGTAAATAAGATAAGACTAGGTGGCTAGAATAGATAGTTCAAGTAGGATGTATGGTAAGGCGTTCGTTTGTATTGAGAGAAGTAGGACTAAGCATTATATGGGACGCTTCAGCCACTCTCCTTCCTTTGTAATTGGAAAAGCCTTTTGCAATATTTTGATACTTTTGAAATCAATTCGGTGGTCGTTGAAAATCACATGAACTGCTATTTCCGATTATCCAGTTTTACGGGATTGTTAGGAGGTTTCTTTGTGTACATATTAAGTTCTTTGACACGAGTCGAGATTTCGCGAGATGACTCTCCAATATAAAACGCATCACAATCGATACAACTTAATCTGTAGACGCAGTTCTGTGTGAACATGAAAGGGATTTTTTCTTTTAAGCGAATTAAAGTATTTCGAAGTGTGTTCGTTGTTTTGTAATATAGTTTAATTCTGTGTTGTTTTAAGATTCTTTGGAGTTCTTCTGTCGTGCCATGATGGTATGGTAAAACTGCAGTATCAATCCATGGCATTTCATTCAAATTATCATTATAACGCAATGGACCGTCTTGTTTTAATGTAATTCTGATAATCTTCATAGGAAAATCATTAAATTGTAAGATATTAATTACATTCCCTTGTTCTTTTTGTTTGTCTTCTTCTAATGTGATGATCTTGTTGGCTCCTCTAAAAAGATTTAAGGCTAGCGAGATCTTAGCACTGAAAAGATGTGCTGAATGGAAGTCAATATAGCGATTAGTGTGTAGGCTTTCGATAGATGGATAGATTTATAATTCCATATAAATTTCTTTTCACTGAGCAATCTAAAAATGGTAGCTCACCATGTTCATTTTCATTCTCATTCGTGAAGTTGATGTGAGATGAAAGTGTATTTATCCGTTTTGAAAAAGATCTTTGATGAGTCTTTTTGTATTACAACAAATGTATCATCTACATATCTAAGCCACATTCGTGGTATAATGTTGTAGGTGAAGATATTTACTATAATTCATTCATTCTAAAACATTTACTGATAAAAAATTCAATGTTACCATTCCTAGATTAATTCACGCTATACTGTCAAGTATTACTTGTGAAATTATGTGTAATGCATTTCAGTACAAATTGTACCTGGGAGCTGTTTAATATGGCTCTACAACTTTGATCTGTGTTTCCGAGTAATTCATTTTTAATGCATATATTCTACAATCACTTAAATCGTACGGTAGTGAAAGAAAACACAAACAGGAACAATCAAATTTATTTGAACACTAGTATATGACTCCTCAGCAGTGCGCATACACGATTCTGCCACCCACGCGATTCGAACCCAGGACCTATCAGTATCGCACGCGAACGCCTAACCATTAGACCACTGAGCCGGTGTTAACGTCTAACTTCAACCAATCCACGAGATTGCGCCACCGTACACCATTGTCTTCAGTGAGTTGATATCTCACAACAAACCTATTGAAATTACTAAAATCTCCACAAAACCCCTTCTGACACTATAACTTTTTACCTCATGGAATTCACAAGTAGTCATTTGTATAAAAGCGTGATCTAATCAATAAGAATTACATATCATTGAAATACCTGTTAACTTAGATTATTATTGTCTTAGTCATTCCGATTTAAGTTTTAAAATGTGATCATTTTCCCTCCTTTTTTTAAAATGATAATATAATAATTACATACTTGGGTACTTGGAAACTACGTAATGAAACTATTAATTTTGTTTGTTAGTTTGTTGGATAGTTGGGTATTTTTTTTGTTTTAAACTACGAAAATTCTACAATTTTCACAAATTCCCATATACTAATAACAATAACTATTTATCAATAGACCGTAATAATATGATTACACGTTTTACAGATTTCTAAACTGTTTGCATAAGTTTTATGTAGAATTTTATAGATTACAATGTATATGTTCTTTTTTTAAAAAAAAATATATATATAGTGATTATAAGATATTCGATAATATCTCATTCAATTTATGGTGAATATAATACTACTTAATTGTTAAGTAATTACTTACTGAATACTTGAGATTTCTATCTTTTTCTAGAAAATACTTCATTATCATTATCTACATCTCAAAATCCAAGAGATTATAGTTGAATGATAAAAGCTTTTAGCATCCACGGTTCATTAGCTCTGTCTACATATATATGTTCAAATAAAAATGTAATCAAATAGCTTTTTCCTTTTGAGAATGAATAATGTACTGTTGAGGTAAAGGGACAAAAAAAGTCTTTGTAAAACTGAATAATGCCTCAACTAACTAAGATTTTCTTTAAGAATACTTAAATCCAGAACTCTCATATCCGAATCAGTTGGGGTTTTTTTAATCAAAAGTCCATAAAGACGTTAAGAACACACTTCTTCTGAAGTCAATATGGATGGTAATCATATCAGCTTGATTTTATTACACGTGTGACACTTATTAGCAAAATCAAACTGACAGACTCATAGACAACTTCGTGAAAGAAAAAGCCGAATGTGCTTCTTTCACTGCCTTCTTTTTACAGTTATCGACTCTGTGCAGAAGACTACAATTTCTTAATGTAACAAGTAAGATATCTTAGATTTATATAGGACAATTATGTGAAATGATCTGGTCCACTAAATTTTAAAGCGAAAGTGAACTTAGCTATGTAGTTAAATGTTACTCTTTTAAGGTCTTCCTCAGTAAGTGCTAGTCAAGATGAAGTAATATGTCCAAGACTTCATCGCTTATGTACTCTTTTTGGATTGTTTTCAAACAACGAATTCAAGGGAAAACTGTTTAGCTAAGTTCCATCCTGCAACTAAATACCAACAATTGTTCATCTCTGTCCCCTATAAGTGTCTTAAAAATGTTTTCTTAATTTAAGTTTTATGTTTTTATTACGAGTTAAAGGAGGTTTTATTGGAAATGTGATTCAATTTGCAATTTCGATATATTTACCGTCACTAGCATCTAAATTTCAACAAAATTGCAAGACGAGCTCATTTAAACTGGTTAAATAAGCAATAATTCATAAGATTTAAAAGCTGGAAGCACCGGACAGAGCACTTTAGGATCGCTCGTCCATGACCCTAAACTCTGGAGTCAAACCCAGGACTTTGATCTACCACTGTTCTGCTTACTCCATGCTTTTAACGTACTGAAACTCTTCTCTCTTCTCTCGCCATATACTATTTACAACCAATCCTGTCAGTAGTGTTCAGCACAACAGCTCCTTACAAGTACCCTCGAAATTTCCTCTCAAATCTAGTCACTATCGATTATATGATGAGTATAAGTATTGGTCATTGAGATCATTTGATTTCACACCACTGAAACCTGGAAGTACTGGACACCCATTTCTTCCATTATGAGGTCATGGATCCGAAATTCTAAGGAGTCCCGTACTAAGAATAAACGCTCGTTGATTGATTCCACGTTTTCAATGGTACTTTAATCTACATTGGTTCATGTTTCTAATGACATTCAATAATTTTCACAACCTCATACTTACAATAATTTACTATCTATATGCACATACCTTGAATAAAATCCACAAATCATGTTCCTTGAAATGATAATCGATATTAATTGAAGATTAAATAACTAAACAGTTTCTCTGTGCTTCAGTCTGATATATAATTGTGACAACAAATCGATGAGTTTGTAAATTGCTTTCGGGGTAAAAAATATTGAATCTATCATTCACTCTTAGGTAGCTGATGACAAGCAAATATGCATTTTTAATCACTGATGTCTTAAATTAAAACCTTTATTCCTTATCAAATTATACTGTTATGTGCCCAACCATCAAATTAACATCCACAATCAAGGAATAAACTTTTATCATTTATTTGATATTAATTTATGTAAATTACATATTTCATAACGAAAAAGAAAACGGCACATTTATTTTAAAAAAATCCTAAATTTTGATTGGATTATTATTGAAAATGTAGATTACTGACTTTGGAGCACAGTATCTTCAATGGGTCACGGTACATTGAATTCCATTGATGTTTCTTTAATTGATTTAAACATATGACTGCTGGATAAAATACATGACTTTAAACATTATTATGCGAGTATTATTATACATATGTATTCTGTTTGTAAATTTTACCAGGCATTTATGATTGATTAAAAATTAATATGTGATATATTTAGTAGTATGTGTTCCCAATGAGGTGATCGACCACATCTTGATGTAATACATATTTTCATACTTTTCACTAATTACCCATATTAAGTACGGCTTGATTTATTAACATTATAGACCATTTAAGAAAGACGACTTTCTTTTCATTTTCCGATGATTTAATAGACTGTGCTTTACGTCTGTAGAAAAATGCTGGAGAATGCTGGTGAGCGGCCTATGCTCCTTCACGAGGAGTAACACGCGTAAGTAAGTAAGTTTATCGTCTAACATATTATTTAATTTCAATCTCATAACGGCATTGGTACACAAAAAGAACCGACGTTATATCATATTTAAGTTCGATATTTTGATATCATATATTTAAACAAACTATAACAAACGATTCTATTGTCAAAGATGGATGGTGACTGGCAATGAAATCCAGGACGCGTGTTTCGTCCTATTTGGGACTCGTCAGCCGGATATACCTGAATCAAGTGTTGATGTTCACTCTGGGACTCAAACCCAGTACCATTCACTTCAAACGCCATTATGTTATCCACTTAGCTACTGAGTCCTGATAGTCACCCTCTTGTGCAATGGAGTGAAGTTTAAATTCACTTGGTGTTGTTTACTTGTATCTTTCGATTGTTGTGTAAGACTACAATTGATCAGTCTCTTGTTGGCATATGTGTATCTTGTGTGGAATGCCTCGAAGTCACAAGCTTTATAAGCAAAGATGAAGAGTGGATAGCAATGGAATCCAAGACGCACATTTCGTCCTATTTGGGAAGATACAAGTAAAAAAACACCAAGTGAATTTCTATTGTCTTTTTAAATGAGATAACTGATGATAATAATAATATTGCCTCTAGTTTTTATAGAATTAATTCGAATTACTCGTAATATAAGTAATAGAATAAAAATTTAAAAACACCGCTTTACAATAATATTTGAAGGCAAGACACTAATTTATGAACTACCTTCGAGAGACTCTTAAGTGACCTTGATTAATATTAGCCAATCAACAAACAGTAAGTATAAAGTAAAAATATGTTATACAACACCAAAGAAATAAAGTGGATACAATTCTTATACGTGGTTAAAAAACTTATCAAGGTTAGAAAGAGGTTCAAAACTCGTAATGGACGCAGTAGAGAAAATCATTCATACAGCTACAGAATAGTCGGTCTCTGGAGTCGTGATAAAGTGTCAAATACTCTTTCAGCCTCGACCACATAGCTTCAATATTGTTTATGTGCACTCAGGTTGTTGAGTGCACAAAATGTTAATTGTGGATAACGACACGATGCACATAACCAAGTCTATGTAGGAGTCTGTACGCTCCCCAAACATCCGAATATATTGTAGTACCTGGCCGCAGCCAGTGTTACTGGTGCTTTTACTATCTAGTTCGCAATAATTGTCGTAGTTTGCCTTAGCTAGGAATTATATATGGGGTTTTCATCACAAACTGACATCAGCTATAATGTCAGAAATTTATTTAGCCAAATGGATGAAAGGCTTTCGCGTGAAAATCCGAGATCTATTATCTTATACTTGATTGATTCGTCCACAAATTATAGTCTCGCCATTTTATTTGTTATAGTCGTTCAATTATCATGTTTTGTACAAAATCCCCTGTGGACCGATCGTACGTTAGCATTAAGCATTGAAGCTGGCGCCATTACCCTGAAATTCTTTAAACGCCTCTGATTGGCTCGTCCATCAATTAGAGTCTCGCCTATCTGAAATTTTAAACATGATATTCACTAACTAAAATTTTAAAAAATATATTAAACCATAATCATTAAAACAACATTTAAAATATGTTTATGATAGTAACCAGTGGATACAAACAAATTTGTACACTTTTATATTCTACAAAAACAAAAACAAAAAAATGTTTGGGTCAAATTGTTAAAATAATAATTTCATTATGTAATCCAAATTTTTAAAAAAACAATAGAATGATTACTGACGTAAACATTAGACATTAAATTTCCGATCACTATAGAGTTTATAAAGTAATATTCTTTTATCTTAGAATATTTTTCAGTAAAAATTACAACTATTATGATTAGTTGTTTTACTTAGTGTATTGTAAAGTTACAATGGTATTTAACTCAAATGACGTATTAACTCTTTTTTGAAAAGATTGTCCGAATAGTTTTTCTTCATAAGATGAGTACTATAATAAATGAATAGGTTGTTGATTTTAAATAAGAGTTTTTTAAGAATTTATGTATGATATTAGTGGTATTATGTTTATTAATGTTTTTGAACATTTCATCATTCTTATTTTTTCCTAAGTTCCTTTATGAATTGTACAATTTTTCATGGTCAGTAATGTCTTACAGAAATAATACAGTGAAATATAGTTTAAAATAAATATCAATTTATTTCTAGAGAGGATATACAAAAGATAATCTGATAATGACCCTGTTAAAAATTTCTGTTACGTTCAACGGTTGAAGAACATTCCAAGTCAGGAATTGGAAGCAGACATGAAAAAGATGAATAACAACAGGAAAGAACTGGAAAGTATTGCCTAGGACCAGGTTGAATGGAGAATGCTGGTCAGCAGCTTACGCTTCTCTATGAGGGGTAACAAACGTCAGTAAGTAAGTATAAATGAATATAATAGTCGGGCTCAACCCACTACTTAAATGAGAAGACAAAGATCAAATAGAAAGTTGTATTGACTAACTGAATGGAATGTATACACGAACTCATTGGTAAATATAAAAATATATCCTTCAGATAACTGCGTCGTTTTTGATGAATAGAATTTGCTTAAGCTATGGTTTTGGCCTAGCTTGTCTTCATAGGCACATTATATGAACCACACTACCAATTCCAAGCAAAACCTAAAATACTGACTTCAGTGAGATAAAGCTCATTCCCATCACACAAAACAGTGATTCAACGCTCAAAAACTAAAATTTTACCAACTATTTGGTAAATAGCTATCACACTCATTTATTTAGTAGTTCTGTATCGTGACTATCCAAGAGGTTTATTGAAATCTGGCTCTCACTTAATCTACCACGTTCAGGAAGTTTCATTGGCTCTTATTGGTTGGTATCTCGTGAAATCTCAACACAGATTCAGAAAGCACAGTTGGTTTTTTGTAACTCGTGTTTTTTGTGACAAAGAGATGTTCATCTGTTAAAACTAATCACCAGTTCACTCTATTGTACATTATGGCTGTAACACCTGACCTTTAAAATATATGACATTCATTGTTTGATAGTATTCAGCCATAGTTGCCTCCAAACCACATATTTATCGGGACTGTCGAGTGAGCAATGTTGAGGTTACTTTGTAATGATGACAAATAGATTGATGAGGTATTGGATCTTTACTGATATACTTGACTGGAACACACTGGATTTGTCCACTCATTGCTTAACTCAACACATGGTAATGGTTGATGTGGAAGTAAGCTAACAAAAAGCTATAGAGGTCAGTCACAGACGTTGTATCTTTCCATGAAACCACCGATTATTGAACTAAGTCGTCCTAGGAGGTGGAGTCTTTCTTGTTTATGTCCTACCGATTATCGCAACTACTGTTTGAAGACGCCATGTAACATAACTCATAAACTGTCCTAATTATGTGAGCACATTCATTTTTAAATCTTAAGTCCCAGAATGATCTTGCACTTTTCCATTCCGTTAAGTTTTTATTTATTTTTGAATTATTTTATCGATGACTACTACCAATGGTAACCTTACTAATTTTACTAGTACTCTGTGATATTATTGAGAATTTCGTCTCTATTTATTTATTACGGCAGATTGAAGTAATTCGTATATATGTTAGGTTCTACGTTACTAATGGCTGGCTGACTGAGTTTACTTGGTTTCTTAAACCCGGTTAAATTGTGATAATAACTGTATTTTATTTTTAAGATTTCATATGGTCTACACACACCCTGCGAACTTTCACAACTATACTTTACATTCATTGATGTAATAAACCTACGAAAATTGTTTAAAAGCTTTTCTCACAAATAATACATAAAATAGCTTATTATGTTAAGACTGAAGAAAAACGTACGTGCTTAAAGCAGGTCTGTAAATTCGGGCTATGAGATGTAACACATACAAGTTTTTTTTGCTTTTACTTCTAAGGAATTAAAAACACACATTATTACTTTGATTACGTCCGTACTCTGAAAGTATTCCATTATCTGAAAGAGTAATGCTAGATCATATAACAATGTTAGATGAAAATCTTAAGGCTTCTTAGAGTAAATTCAAATTGAGTTAAAAATAACATTTGACTGTATGGAAAAAGAATAATCAAAATAAGTCCCTGGAATTGTCTGTTTTATCTATAAGCCTAGTAAACGAGGTACTGAAAGTATTGAAGAGAAATATTTTCCTCAAAAGCTCATCACATACATAAATATAAAGTTGTTTTAGTAGAAAACGTAAAATATACAGTAATTTACTTTAAGACATTCGAAGAAAGCATAACTGAAAATGATTAGTATTGTAACACATAAATGGGAAATGTTCCGTCTTTCTTTGATAAAAAAAACTTATGCAATCTCAAATGTTTTTATTTTCATAAAATTAGTTTTTCCCCATATAACCTCCATTTAACTAAATTTATTATTTACCTGTCTCCATCAAACTTTAAACAGTTGTAAAATTTTCTTAAGTAATATTTTGATTATCAAGCAAAGACGGATAGTGGCTAGCAGTGAAATCACGGACACGCGTTTCGTTATATTTGAGACCCGTCAGCTGGATGTACCTACATCTCCGAGTTTATGTTCACTCCGAAACTCGAACCCAGTGTCGTTCACCTTAAAAGCCATCGTGTTATCCACTTAGCTACTAAGTCCGGATAACCAGTTGCTTGTGCAATGGAGTGAAGTTTAAATTCACTCGGTGTTGTTTATTTGTATTTTTCCATTGTTATTTAGAACTACAATTGATTTCAATATCCTGTGCGGAGTGCCTCGATATTGCCTGAAGTCATGAGCTTTATAAGCAAGGATAGAGTCTCAAATAGGATGAAACACAACTCATGGATTCCACTGCTAGTCACTATCCATCTTTGCTTATAATGCTTATGACAAGGCAATATAGAGACAATCCTCACATGATACACATGTGCCAATAAGCGTCTGATCAGTTGCAGCCTTAAACATCAATGGGAAGATATGAACTAGTAATACGAAATGAATTTAAGTACTTTGAACATTTGTGAACTAAGTAATTAGTACATGCTTTACAGAAGTACTGCATATAATATTTGGGTTGTTGTTTTATATGAAGAAAACTCCTCAGATTTTCTGAAATTCATGATATACTATTGAAAAAGGCCAATACAGATATCAGCTCTATATATTTGATGAATATTTTCTAATCATTTGGAACCATGGATTTTTTTCTCACGCAAAAGGCTTGTAGCCAGCATTATTTTGCCCACGAAGTTGGTTTCATCAATTAAGGAATGTAAGTAAGCTACAAATATATTTCACAGCAACTAGAAAATTTCAAATGTCTTCAATTGAATAACTTTAAAAATTCACTAATTTAATTCAACCAATGATGAATATTTTAATTAACATTAGCAGTGGTTATCAATTCATGTAATGTACAAAATAATAAATATTTCGTAGATCACCATATGAAGTATTTTAGAATTTAAAATTTCTTTGAAATGCTTTTTCTTTATAGAAATGCAAACAGTAAAGTTTACTCCACAACATTTAAACTCACGGATAATTTAAAACAATAAATAAAATATTTATATTTCTTTGATATAAATAAAATTTTAGTAGTTGAGATCATGATTCAATTGAAGCTATGCTACCATGGAAAATCTGGAGGCACTGGACGGCCATTTCGTCCTATTGTGGGACTCCTCAGTAGTGCGAATACACGATCCACCCAGGACCTATCAGTCTTGCACATAAACTTCAACTAATCCACGAAATCGAACCACATATCCACCATTGTCTTCATTGAGTTACTATTTCACAACAGACCTGGCCGACCTCCATTGGTCACTGCTTCTTACTAGAACTCTCAAGAAATAACTCTCGTACATGCGCAATGTTGAGGAGTCCCTCAATAGAATGAAAAAGCCATCCAGTGCTTCCAGTTTTTCATTGGTGATCAAGTGTCAATTGCCTCATGATATGAACTATTAAAATTAGTATAGTATCCACAATAAACTTCTTTTGATCTAAGTTAAATTCTTAGTTATATTAATTTGTACATCAATTTCTTATATCACATTTTTGGCAGAAAATTATTCTCATTAAAATCATCTATAAAATACACACAATTAGAACTTAATTAAAGTTTTTTTTTATTTTCTTTACTGAAGCGAATACTACTAACTTTAAATTAATTTAAAACATCCAAAATTTATATACAACTCAACAAATACACAATAACAAAGGATAGAAACTTTATAGGAATAATAATTGAAAGTATTGTATTATGCGTGCAAAAACGTTTCTCCATGTTATATAAAAACTATAAAAAACAACAAAAACAAAAAAAAGAAAATAGGTGGGACTGCGAAATGTTTCTCAAAGTTGTTTTTTTTTGTTTTTTTTCAAAAAATGGGAAAAAAATTTCCTAATTGTATTATTCCCATACTATTTTCAATTGGCCTTGTAGTTGTACAATAAACTAAATGAGTTATTATTATTATTATTAAATTAAAACTTTTTCCTCTTCTTCTATGTATCTAATATAATTTGATTGGCATATAGTTTATAATGAATCGCATGCATAAATCATGTGAGTTTAGTTATTAATTTATTTATTACTATTTTCTAGAGATTTATATGTGGTTGAACAGATTAACCAGCAATTACATAACAGTATAATAATGTAATACAATTTATCAGATATTTTAGTTGCATGTTCCCTTGTAATTAGTTTGTTTTAAAAAAAGAAAAAACGAATTAAGAAAAGACACAAACTTAAATTTTATATTAACAAATTTTAATAAATTCATATATGTCCAAAGATTATTATACTGGAAAAGTTGGAAATAGATTAGATGTAATAAAGTAATACAGTAATGCATACCACATACAGATGATGTCGTTCTGAAGAACGATAAAAGCTCCACGACCAAATCATCCAGTTTAGTGAATAAAACCCCATTAAAATTATACACCTAAGCTACAAATCTTCTCTACCATTTCATATATCTAGTTTATTTATTTTCAAAATTAAATGTCTGGTAAGAAAATTGAAAATATGTTTCCTTTTTTCTTTTAAAAAAAAAGATTTTTTTTACTTAACTACCTTCTTATTGGTTCTTGGACAAATTCCGGTAACTTACTTTTTTGTAAATATAATCTGTTTTTATTATTATCGAGTTCAAAGGATTTGGACTTTTGTTTTTCTTATGAAATTGGTATTTTTTATAATTTTTTTTCTATTATTAATACATTCCTTGAAAATGCTTGGACCAGATTGCCAGACAAAACGTTGGATTTACTTCAAATTCTTTTGTTGAGATTTTATAAATACATTCTTCCTCTTTAATGAATCACATGAATGTCTACTTATAATCTAAACAATTGTGAAGTCAAAAAAATAAATAAATAAATAAGCAGAAAATGCTAATCAATTTTTTCGGATGACTGATGGGGATATTAATTCAACAAATTCATACCATGTGCTCACTAGTGACTAGCTTTGTGAGAAAATTCTCGGAGTTCTAGTGAGAAGCCCTGACCAGTGGAGCTAATCCATGTCGGGTAAAAACAGGTGTCTACCTCATTACAATGGAAGAGGGCTGCGCAACATCGTGGATCGGATTCCGGCTCAGTGGTACAGTAGGTTAAGCGTCCGTGTGCAAGACTGAAGGCTCTGGGTTCGAATCCCGCGGGCGGGATCGTGGATGCGCACTGCTGGGGAGTCCCAAAATAGGACGAAACGGTTGTCCAGTGCTTCCAGGTTTCTAATGGTGGTCGAACATCAATCTTGTCATGATCTCAATCAAAAATACTTAGCAATCTCCACAACCCCTACATTGAAAATCCATAATAGTCGAATTCAACTAAGTGTAATTACTATAATCTTGTTATAATTTGTGGCTTGAATGCTTATTGTCTTGGTTCTTTTAATGCTACATTTTGTATCTGTTCGTCGCTGATTGTTATGTCGGAAACGCTTATCACTTATACTCAAAACGAGGGACCTCTGCAATTCACACGACGCGAAAGTAAGAACACAAAGACTGGTATAAGTGAAGATTTATTGATCACCGAAAACACGACGACGACGACGACAACTCTAGTAGAAAATACACTCATTTATATATTGATTGTACACTCATTTTGATTAATAATTAGGATGAAATCACATATATGAAAAATACTTAAAGTTATAACTAATCACATAATGAGCATAGTTCATGTCAACGGAATACAAGAATATCGCATATCATACAGAATAAAATATCACACGAGAAAAGAAAACCAAATACTACACTGAATGATCATTACACTGAATCAAAACAAGGGTAATCTTGAACAAAACTCCTAATAAATAAATAAATCGAAAATTGACTATTCTTTCCATCATACCAAATATATTCTACAACGTTTATATACGTATAAGCAAAAATGAATAGTGGCTAGCAGTGGAATCGAGGACGCGTGTTTCGAGACTTATCAACTGCAGTTTCAAATAACAATGGGAAGATACAAGTAAAGAATACCAAGTTTATATATATATGATGTCTGGTGATTGTTTACTTTGTCTTACTACGAAGACACATACTTACTTACGCCTGTTACTCCTAATGGAGAATAGGCCGCCAACCAGCATTCTCCAACCCACTCTGTCCTCGATCTTCCTTTCCAGTTCTATCCAAGTTTTGTTCATATTTCTCATGTCTGTCTCCACTTTTTGACGTAATGTGTTCTTTGGTTTTCAACTCTTCCTTTGGTTTCGAGGATTCCATGTGAGGGCTTGTCTTGTGACGCAGTTGGATGCTTTCCTCAATGTGTGTCCTATCCACTTCCAACGCTTCTTCCTGATTTCTTTCTCCGCTGGGATCTGGTTTGTTCTCTCCCACAGTACGTTGTTGCTAATAGTGTCTGGCCAACGGATCTGAAGTATTTTGCATAGACAACTGTTAATAAACACCTGCATTTTCTGGATGATGGCTTTCGTAGTTTTCCAGGTTTCCGCCCCACACAGTAGAACTGTCTTGACATTTGTATTGAAAATCCTGACCTTGATGTTGGTTGACAGTTGCTTCGAGTTCCAGATGTTCCTCAATTGTAAATATGCTGCTCTAACTTTGCCGATCCACGCTTTCACATCTGCATCAGATCCACCATGTTCATCAATGATGCTGCCCAAATATGTAAAGGTTTTTACATATTCCAAATCTTCCCCGTCAATTGTGATTGGATTGGTGCATGCTGTGTTGTATCGGAGAATCTTGCTTTTCCCTTTGTGTATGTTGAGACCTACCGCTGCTGAGGTTGCTGCTACACTGGTCGTCTTCTCCTGCATTTGTTGTTGCGTTTGGGATAGAAGGGCCAGATCATCTGCGAAGTCTAGATCGTCCAACTGCATCCTAGATGTCCATTGTATCCCGTGCTTCCCTTCAGATGTTGACGTCTTCATGATCCAGTCGATCACCAGGAGAAAGAGAAAGGGTGAGAGTAAGCAACCTTGCCTAACACCGGTCTTCACTTCGAACGACTTTGTCAACTGTCCTCCATGCACAATTTTGCAGTGTAATCCATCATATGAGTTCTGTATGATATTGACTATCTTCTGAGGCACGCCGTAGTGTCGAAGAAGCTTCCATAGTGTTGTTCTGTCCACACTGTCAAATGCTTTTTCGTAGTCAATGAAGTTGATGTAGAGTGATGAATTCCATTTAATTGATTGTTCCACAATGATCCGTAGAGTTGCGATTTGGTCTGTACACGATCTATCCTTACGGAATCCTGCCTGTTGGTCACGAAGTTGGGCGTCTACGCAGTCCTTCATCCTGTTTAACAATACCCTGGTGAAGACTTTTCCCGGTATTGAGAGAAGAGTGATGCCCCTGTAGTTATCACAGTTGCTGAGATCACATTTCTTTGGTATTTTGATCACTAGTCCTTCTTTCTAGTCTTTTGGTACTTGTTCCTCATCCCAGATCTTATTGAAGGGAATGTGAAGTATCCTTGCAGTTTCCGCTACGTCTGCTTTAAGTGCCTCTGATGGAATGTTGTCTGGTCCTGCTGATTTGCCACTCTTGATTTGTCTGATGGCCATGCTGATCTCTTCAATTGTTGGTGGGCCAACATTGGGAGGTCCGTGGGTGCTGCTTCGATGTTGGGTGAGTTCAGTGGAGCTGGTCGACTCAAGAGTTCTTTGAAGTTTTCTACCCACCTGTTTTGTTGCTCTTCGATGTTGGTGATTACCTTTCCGTCCTTGCTTTTCACTGGTCGTTCAGCTTTGCGGTGATTTCCAGAGAGTTTCTTTGATATGTCATACAGTTGTCTCATGTTTCCCTCACTTGCAGCCTTTTTCGCCATCATTGCTAGATCTTCCACATATTTACGCTTGTCGTTTCTGATGCTACTCTTCACTTGTTTGTTTACTTCTGTGTATCCAGCTTGTGCTTTGGCTTTTTCTACTCTTGTTCGACTGGTATTGATTGCTGCTTTCTTGTTCCTCCTTTCTTGAATCTTATCCAGTGTATCAACAGTGATCCATTCCTTGTGATGGTGCTTCTTGTGGCCCAGGACCTCATGACATATTGAAGTAATTGCCTCTTTGATCCCCGTCCATTTGCTCTCCATAGTAATTCCTTCTCCATTGAGTAGATCATGAAAGGCCTGGAACTTATTGCTGAGGACTATCTTGAATTTATTGAGTTTGTCAGTATCTTGAAGAAAGGCCGTATTGAAATTTTGTGATATTGTCCGCCCTATTTTCCAGTGCTTCTTGAGTTCCAATTTCATCTTGGCGACTAGCAAGTGATGATCTGAGGCTATATCAGCTCACGTCTTGGTTCACACGTCTTCCATCGTCCTCTTGAACTTTTTGTTGATGCAGATGTGGTCAATTTGGTTTTGTGTAGTGTGAAGTCCATGTGGTTTTGTGAATGGGTTTATGTTGGAATATAGTGCCGCCTATGACCAGTTTATTGAAGTCACATAGGTTTGCAAATCTTTCACCATTTTCGTTCCTTTCTCCCAGTCCATGTAGTCCCATGATGTCTTCATATCCAGTGTTGTCCGTTCCAACCTTGGCATTGAAATCTCCCATCAGAATGGTCAGGTCCTTTGTTGGGCACTTTTCGATGATTGACTGCAGCCTATTGTAGAATTGATCTTTAGCGTCTTCATTGTAGTCGTTGGTAGACGCATAGCATTGGATGATGTTCATTGAAATGCCCTCTTTCTTTATTTTGAAGAAGGCTTTGATGATCCTTGGTCCATGAGATTCCTATTCTATAAGTGTATTTTGTGCTCGTTTGGACAGCATCAATCCAACTCCTTGTGTATGTGGGGAATTTTCTTCTTCATTGCCAAAGTATAAGTGAAGCTCCCCTGAAGCTAGTCGTCGTTGTCCAACTTGCGTCCAATGTGCTTCGCTGATTGTATCTTCTCATTTCTGCAGCAATTTGGAAGGCTCTCCCGGTGTCCCACATTGTACGAACATTTCATGTACCTAAATAAATGGTCGCTCTGTTTGTCAGAAGGGGCATCGGCCTCGTAACTTCCGAAGGAATTCGGTTTTCACCATGAGGCATCATAGTTCTTCTAAATGAAGATCTTCTGACTCCCAGGGCAGAGTTTAAATGGTTCGAATATTTTTTTCTGGTTAGCGTATTTTTAGCGAGTTAGTTTTCTACGAGATGAGGTCGCTAACCCCATGCCCAACCCTCCTCCTTTATCCGGGCTTGGGACCGGCAGTAGCCCCCGGAGGGACTCCAGGCGAAGTTGAAGACACATACTAGTTTATAACAATTATCCAATACTATCTCGTTTTCAGTAGTTTTATGGCTAGAATTAGTCGGTAACTAAAATATCATTCACTATTTTACATGTTATATTTAGGTTTACAATAACCTTTATATATTTTATAATAATTTATTATGAATAAGTATTCCGTTTCACTAATCATCCTATTAACCATGTATTTTGGTTAAATTTATTTTTATGTTACGTGATATAATTACATAAATTATATACCGTGCTGATTTAAAATAGGCTTGTCCGAGTTTAGTTTCCTATTAAAAACACTTGAATGATTCCTTCTGTAACACGTTTGAAATGATTCAAGAAAAATATAAATAAAATGATAAAGGCAATGAGATTTAAAAAAAAGAACACTGGATTAAACTATGTAGGTTTTAATTGCCAAGCTTTTAATTCATGTTAGACGACTTTCCTACATCTTGAATAAAACTGTATTGTATTATCTGTTAATACTGACCTATAAAAACAGGTATTAATTTATTTTAAACTAACGAAACTACTGATTGTATAAATTATATATTTGTGAACATTTCAACAATTGTTACAATGTATCATAATGGTGAATTATTGTAGGATCATCCAATTTTGAAAGAATATATTGTTGAAGAGGAGGAAATAACACCACCCTATATATATATATATATATATATATATCTTATACACAAGATTTGCACGAATTTACTCTTAAGTTTGACTTGATAACAAAAATCAAAGATATTTTATTCCGATCAATGAGATTTTGTTAGGATTCTTATCCAGCTCATATAGTTAACATTTTAATTGTGCTTTAAAGCAAAACTTTTTAGATGATAGGCTTTGAAGACATATGTGCATTCATTTCTATGCCAAATAACTTTATATTCCTTATCCTAACGTTTTAAAGAACTGGTATTTTAACTTCTTTTTTAAATACTTCATAGAACAAGAATGCTGATGAGCACAAATACTTAATCACTAGACCAGTGAGCCCGCATCCAATGGTGTTAATGTATAACTCCAACTAATCCACGAAATTGAGCCACATATCCACCATTGTCTTCATTGAGTTACTATCTCACAACAGACCTGGCCGACCTCCATCGGTCACTGCTTCTCACTAGAACTCTCAAGAAATAACTCTCGTACATGCGTAATGTTGAGAAGTCCCTCAATAGAATGAAACAGCCATCCAGTGCTTCCAGTTTTTCATTGGTGATCAAGCGTCAATTGATTCATGATCTGAACTATTAAAATTATTATAATATTCACAATAAACTTCTTCTGATCTAAGCTAAATTGTTAGTTATATTACTTTGTACATCAATTTCTTATATCTCATAGAACAAGAATTCTGATGTAAACCGATGTTTTTAAAATGATAGAGTTTAGTGCTCATTTTAATCTGAAGAATTTCCCCTTGAAGAATAAACCTAAAAGTTATCACACAAATGTATCCTAACTAACATCTCAATAGTGAAGATTTATTTATATCTGGTTGAGACAATTCGAATCGAGAAATTTTAAACTGCCTACTGGCAATGTAAAATGTTTTTGCTGGGTTTTTGTTCGACAAACTACATACCTCTTCAAAGAAATGAATTAACATTGATTACTGGAAGATATGTTCTAACTGCTTTTAATTTACAAGAATTTAACTTTAAATAAATCATTTTTAGACCATCCTATCGACTGAATTCATATTTACTTATCCCTTTTATATGACTCGCATATAAATCACTATCCGATCTAGGTTGTAAAATTAGACTGACATACATAATATTAAACAATCTAAATATGTATGAAATCACTAATTCGACTATCATCAAAATAAAACCAGTATATATTCGTCAGTGAAACGTTATGATTTAGAGCCTAGATTATTTTTAACAGTAAACAGAAATATCAACAAGTAGAACTGATGTGAGATGACTATCACTGTACCAAAATTAAAAACAACAAACTGAGTTGATCTATCAAGGTTGTAGATTTTATAACGTAACCGTGAAAATATTTATAGGCACTCTGACAATTATCTTGTCTAGACACATCAATTTATCATATATGACATAAACATGTGGCGATATACAATGAAATGATTACGTATGCTTGTTTCTTAAACTAATAACTCAAACAAAACAATAAACAAAAGCAACTATGGGCTTTTCCTTGTCACATTCATATGATAATGGATAATTTTTTAACAAATGAAATTAGCATTGTTCTTTACCATTATTATCTGATGGATTTTTCTATGCCTTTAACATATAAAAAAACACTCTGAAAACATAGAAAGTTTGTTTTGTTTTTTCAGATAATTTGAGATATAAATGAAAAGTGACAAAACTTTCAAAATCTTGGATTAATATATAGAGAAGAGTCAATCGGTGGAAATAATGATCAACAATCAAGATGACGATGAAAGTAGTGTAGATGACAAGTATAGAGTTCATCCTTCAAGAAAAGATACCAATGAATAAAGATCTATTATTGAAGTAAGTCCACAATGAACATAGTATTTATGTTCAGTCTAGATGTCTTTTTTTTTAATATTTCGGTTCATTCAAAGGATTTTATTGTCAATTCAATTGACTTCAATTCAAAACTTAAGCTGAGAATTAAGTTAGTTTATCACACTTTACCAAGCATTGATAAGTAAGACGTGACTAAAATTCAATCATTTCTCATTTCTTGAAGATCTTATTCATTAATTTATATATATAATATCAAAACATTTCTATTTTCAGTTTTGATTTTTTTCATAAAATGAACTCTGTTTACTTCCTTTCGTTAACATAAATGGCATTTGAGGACATCCAACTTGATACACAAAGAAAGTAAATGACTTTAAGAGATCAAGAGAAATTTTTCGTATCATGAACAGTAAATAAATTATCTGCAAATTCAGTATTGTTAGAACTTACGATAGTAGATGGTCGTTATTTATTAAAGTTGAAAGCATTTCATTGATAACTTGCAAGATTGTTGACACAAACACACCACTCAACCAACAAACAACGATCTGTGATTAGATTAAAACATAATTGTAACTGATATTACTTCTTCACTGTTGATCGATTCATGTCTAATTAAAAGTAGCCCTCCGAAAAAGAATCAACTTGTTGAAAAACAAAATCAGTAAGTTAAAATTGCTTACAGCGTTTTTTAATCTGATTATATACACAAACTTATGTATTATAATAAGCTTCTTTTTATTCATGAATTATAGATCGATACATTTAATAAAGGACTATGCTTCAGTATAAGGAGTCATAGATGTGTACTGTTGATCAGTCTCATACTAAGATGAAGCAGCCGTCCTGTGAACTCAGATTTTAACGGTGAACGATTCGTGATTTAAACCATAGAGATTCCAACATTTGTTTGATTATATTCAGTAAATATATTTATCTTATTTAATAAAATAGGAATATTTTATGAACTTTACGTTTCACATATTTTTTGCATATGAATGCCAACAGGCAAAAATGTGTATTTCTAATCCAGCAGTCTGAAAGCTGAATTCTGATTTCTGATGTTTTCTTTGACGTGTATTTGATTAACCAACTCCTTTCAAATCAATAAAATTTAGTTAACTTGCTAGAATAAATTATTTTATTTCAAAGAAACTCATCATAAAACGAAATTATTCGGCTGAATCATTGCTAAATGGTAAGGAATATATAGCTATTTAGTTTCATTTAATGAGTTCTCCGAAGTAAGCACTTCCGAATTTATAAAAGGTTGAACTTTACGGTCTCAGTTTTTATTACAGACATTATGTTAGAACTTGATAATAGTGAGAAATGCAAGCTATCATTCTAAGGCATTTGCATAAAGATAACTTTTTTGACACTCAATGTGAAAGTTACAAGTGCCATTTTTAATCTTGCGTAATTTTATGCATATAAACCTTCCGGTGAGTTAAATTCTCTATGCTAGATAGCTACATCATGAATGATGACATTGTTTAGAAGAAGAATAATGAAAGCTCCATGACCAAACCATTCAGCTTAGAGAAAAAATCTCCATTGAAATCAGCCATTTGAACTACAAATCTTCTCTATCATATAAAAGTCTCTTAGAACATCAAATACGGTCATATTATGAGGGAATTAGATTATACGTATGCAGAAGCATTTTTATTGATTATCCTTGAATTCGTCTAATTAAAAACGTCGACTACAAATATGCGAACAATAAAATAATTTTATTTCCTTTTCTAAAATATTTATAAATACAAAAATAAAATCAAAAATAATTTTTTTAAATGATATCAGTTGGGATAAAGAGTATGGATTTTGATTTGGCTGGTATTGTGCGTAGATAGATTTACCAGTTCTTTACATAAAACATATCGTGATTAAATTCATTCACAAATCATGATGTTAATGAATTGACTTGTTTGTTTGTGATTTCCACTATTAATCGACCATAATAAACGATTTTATTAAGTCCTCGAGATTGTCTTTAAGGGTATATGTAGTGTCGGTTATTATGTTAAGCCTATATAGCTTATTCTAGCTTTCGGACAGCCCATTCCATTCATCCTACTTGAATCACATTCTAACCTTGTTAATTATTCGCTTCATCAATCTTGACTGTTTTTATATGAGCGCCTAGGTGTGTGTACATTTCTGATCCCATTACTCATAACATGTTGGTAACTTACTTCTGTTTAACTATAAATATTGATTAACGTTTGGTTAAACGAGAGTTGGCTTACCCACCATCTCCAATGCGTGTTGTTTCTCTTCTATCTATTCCATTCGCTTTATATACACAATATATGTATTCACAAGTCCATTCTCGTTATTCGACTTATTCAATTCCGCTATTGGCTAACGCGATTTGAGTCGATGATTATATACGAGAATAGGCAACATATATATTCCAATAACAATCAACCATTACGATCTTCTTGGAGTCAGATCCACAGGCCACTTAATATAAATTGTATTAAGGAAAACTTAGTATCTAAATGACTTGTTCGTAGATGCTGTTATATAGTTCGGAACTCAGCTATTAATAACTTCTAAAAAATATATGAATGTGACTTATTAGCATGATAATTAAGTCTTTGTATATTTAAACCGTATAGAAGAAAAATTGAAAATAAAACAAAGATACATCTTTTCAAAGTATTCATTTTATGATCACTGTCCAATCCCCCCCCCAAGAAAAGAAGAACTAAACTTTAAGACTTTTTTATTATCATTAGATTCTTCGTTCTACAGATTTCAAAATCCAAATTATTGTAGATTATCTGTCATCCTCGTCAGTTTATTTCTTTTACTAAATTACTATTAGGATCATATAATTAATGTTCCCTAGATAACATCAGTAAACTTTTTATTTTATCTTTGATTCATGATCGAGTAATTGAAAATTCGTAAAATTTAATATGATATACTTTTGTTAATATAAATATGTGAACAATTCAAATACTTTGGTTAAATTCGATTTTATCAAAAAATTATCACATTATATTACAGGGCCTACTCTATTACATAAATTACTTACTTACGCCTGTTACTCCTAATGGAGAATAGGCCGCCGAAGAGCGTTCTCCAAACCACTCTGTTCTGGACCTTCCTTTCCAGTTCTATCCAATTTTTTTTCATTTTTCTCATGTCTATTTCCATTTCTCGACGTAATGTGTTCTTTGGTCTTCCACTCTTCCTTTGGCCTTCAAGATTTCATGTGAAGGCTTGTCTTGTGACGCAAATGGATGCTTTCCTCAATGTGTGTCCTATCCACTTCCAACGCTTCTTCCTAATTTCCTCCTCGGCTGGGATCTGGTTTGTTCTCTCCCACAAAACAGGTTGTTGCTAATAGTGTCTGGCCAACGGATCTGAAGTATTTTGCATAGACAACTGTTAATAAACACCTGTATCTTCTGGATGATTGCTTTCGTAGTTTTCCAGGTTTCCGCCCCATACAGTAGAACTGTCTTGACATTTGTATTGAAAATCCTGACCTTGGTGTTGGTTGACAGTTGCTTCGAGTTCCAGATGTTCCTCAGTTGTAAATATGCTGCTCTTGCTTTGTCGATCCACGCTTTCACATCTGCATCAGATCCACTGTGTTCATCAATGATGCTGCCAAGATATGTAAAGGTGTTTATATTTTCCAAATCTTCTCCGTCAAATGTGATTCGATTGGTACAGGCTGTGTTGCATCGGAGAATGTTGCTTTTCCCTTTGTGTCTTTTGAGACCTACTGCTACTACACTGGTCGTCTTCTACTGCATTCGTTGTTACGTGTGCGATAGAAGATCCGGATAATCTGAGACGTCTCTAATACATAACACTTTAGTAATATATAAATTCTAAACCACAAAACTTTATAATTTCTCTTTATGTTATTTACTTGTTATTATATACATGAAATTAGGTAATAATTTAACAATTCAGATATTTTATAAGCAAGCTATAATTATTTAAATCGTTATAACTACAATAAACCATTGGATAGTAATTGGTTTATAGTTTTATTTTTTTTAACATAAAACAACATTGAACCATAAACGTATTAACATTATGATTAACAAATTAGAAATTATTTGATTCAAATAGAATTGTTAATTGTAACCGCATGACTTAATTATAATTTAATAACTGAAGCTGAAAATTAACTTACTAACTGTTAATGATGATTGGACAAACAAGAATAAGAGTATAAAGTGACCAAATAACAAAACTATACTACTTTCTCTTTTACTAAGAAATATTACTAACATTAATAAACCTTTCATGATATTTTATTGAGAAGTAGTGAATATTAAAAATAAACATGTGAGGAAAAGAAATGACTTGTCTAACTGTATCAGTTTTTTTCCCTCTAGCTTTAAAGGTAGATTAATCCTAAGTGAAAAACAATGTTCCAATTGACTTATTTTCATCTAATGCATTCTGAGTGTTTAGAAACGTCAGTGATCTTTATTTAAAAAAACAGTTGCTATCTCTCATCGTTTTCAAGCATAGTCAGAAAGGCCTTTGTTCATATGTGATTTTGTTGCTAACTATATTTCTTGAAGGAATACTTGTTTTTATGTGAAACAAGTGAGAGAGATGTCAATCTATAGACAGCAGAATGTTTAACAGAATTCATGTGAACATTGAGATGGTGGGAAAAATTTGTAGCTCAGGTGGATGATTTTTATGGAGTTTTGTTCTCTGCGCTGTATGGTTTGGTCGTGGAGCTTTCATCGTTCTTCTGAACGACATCATCAGAATAAACTTCAGATAGAAAACTTCTATCTGAAAGCTTCACGACCAAACCATCCAGCTCAGAGAACAAAACTCCATCAAAATCATATGAATATTTCACTCCGATTGATACTTGATCAGTATTATTTCTTTATAAACATAACTCTCATTATAGAACTCGATAACAATTTTTCAAATAATCTAAAATATTTCGGTAGTTTACGTACAAGTAAGACAACCACTGTCTGGAAATTAGCCTACTAAATAATAACACAATATCGATGAAAATCACCAAACTCTAAACTTCTGGAATATTATTGCTAATATTCATTTGTAACTATGTTCTGATAAAATAACAACAGACTTCATACCTTTTAACCCACAATATCGATCAAACTCAATTTAAAGAGTAATAATTCTCTCACTAGACTATAAAACCTAACGATAAGATGAATTTTTATTGAATATTGGATGGTTGAACAATTTTATTAATATGTCCTGGACATCGTTTTTTGTTCTCGTTAACACTCATTAACACTTAGAGGTAGCTAACTTTCTATTTGTTTGTATTGAGTGATCATTAAGTGTCAAGTGTTTCGTAACTTAAATCACTTAGTTACAACTATTCTGATCTTGACCTTGGGTGACAAGTGCTTAAATGTCACATGTAATTACTAAAAAATTACAAAATCAAATTGATTTATAAAAAGCTAAGTCATATCAAAATAACAATCTTATTACTTGTTTACCTTAGTGAATTTGATTTCTAATTTATAAAAATGTTTAAATTTACTGACATAAATATCAAGTTTACAAAAGTTTCTTAAATAAATAAAAACATTTGAACAGCTGCTTATTGATAAACTCTCATTAATAAACTTAATAATTTCTTATTATATAGATAAATTAAAATAAAATTAAGTGGAAACATGAATTGAATAGTTCAAGGGCAGGTTTTATGGTGAATAAATCAAAAAATTAATAAAAATCTTTTTGATAATATAGCAACAACAATAAAAACATAATAAATATTCATTTGTTGACCTGCTCAAATCTTCAAACTATCTAATTCGTCAATCATTCAAATATGTCGTTAACTTTTCTCATCTCTATAACGTTTTACAGAAATATTTCGATTGTCTTAATGTCGTGCTTTATGTAGTACTTGCTAATTATCATTGTTTCATATCAGTCAACTTAGGCAAAGACACCATAGAGCTTAATATAATTAAATAACAGTGGATACATATGATAATACTGTATCCATATAATACATTATATGATGAAATGATCGAAAAGAACAACAACAGGACTACTTTCGATCTTGAAAATTAATATCTTATTATTAAAAAGTTACTAAATTAAGCAACCATTATTTCCTATAGTTTATATGGGAAAACATAAAGTTAACTTTACAACGTTGTGGATACTAATTTATTTATATAAAAGCCAGAGTTACTGAATACCATTTTTACAAATACGTATAGCAACTCACGTACAATTGATTCGATTCACATTTAATTCGGTTAAGTCATTTTGTTAAAGTATTAACGAACTGAGTCATCCGTACAACAACAACTTATCTATATCATCGCATCTTTATTATTCGTGCGAATGTATGAACACGTATGCTTGAGCATTGCTTACTGCCTACGCATTTATTCACGCTGCTAACCTTACTACTAACCGGTTAACTGATTCGATAATTCATTCATTTCACTATGTATATATATGTCAATGTTATTCATGTTCATTGCTCTCTCTCGCTTAATGGTACTCGCTTACTCGTACCCATATTCGTTGACTCACTCGCTCGCTCGCTCGCTTGCCTGCTTGCCTTTCGGCACAACTCTTTCATGCTTGTTTGACGCACCTGTAATTTTGAATATCTGTGTGTGGTCCCATAATAAACATGAGTAACACTTCGTATTGCCTTCTGATTAATATACCGTTGGGGAGTTATCTAGTGACGGTTATCAAGACGAACTGTATACGAAGTTTAAGGATTATATGGAATACCGACCACCACATATGTAAAACATTTGCTATACACTTTCTTAACTCTAGCCAAATCGATTTAATTGTTTGATAATTATTTCATTTTATTCATTATATATCAACGTTAACAAATATTTTGTAAAATATTGAAACGGTGACCTTAATTGAATATAAAACTAATAATTTCTTTTTGGTATATCACATGCCAAAACATTCAAGCCGGTACGCTCTTTTATCTCATTAGAAGTAAACTACAAACTTTTCGATTAAGCCATGTATCTTTTGGCCTACATGTGTACTCAGACTTCAACTAATAACAATTGTAGAGAAGTCCTTAAAACTTACTCACTTATAATTTACTATATAAATTGTCTAACCCTTCATTCATACAATCAAGATTAATTTCAAATAAAAAGTGGACTTAGTTTGCATTCAGCACCGAATTCAATCTGATAACCATTGAAGATTAGTCAGCGTTCAATTGCGGGTTTATCCAAATTTGTAACTCGCATGAGTAAGTACACTCAACATTTCACAAAGAACTAAATCCAAGCCCTTTAAACCGTGCAGAGAGTAAGTTACCTTTCGAATCATTGGTTGAAATCCACTGATTAGAATTTCCGTGAAATCACAAGTTCTCTTAACCATAAAGCCATAGTGAAAATGATCATACCAATGGCCAGTAAACTTAAGATCAAAGAAAGAAAACTTTTCAAATTTAATAAATGTTTACAATTACCTTTGTTCATAACAAACAAAAGTCTTAAGCTTAAACACTGTTCCTACATTTAAAAATATGATTTCCATAGGGATATAAATATTTATCAGTTAATTAATATAAACTTCTTAATTGATGAATTTTCTATTTCAGCCAGTAGGACAGAAAATAAAAACAACTTTGTTTCTAGGCTACACAATCAAATAAATTTACTCATTTGACCTTGTCCAGATTTATGTATCCTTTTTACTAGTTCTATTATTAAGTATATTTTACACTTTAAAAGTCATTATTCATATTAACAAGCTTTAAATAACTATTTATCACTTTTATATTGTAAAATTCACTTCATGATTTCAGTTTTATATGCTGATTTAAATTTCACAGCCTTGAAATCTACTACTTAATTAAAAAAAAATAATATATCACAAAATATAATGAGCAATTAGCATTTAATTAACGAAAATATTTCCCAATGGAATATATATACTTCATGTTATTTATTTAGTGGTTACTACCTAAATCTTAACAATAGTTTATCAGAAATAGAATATAGGCTAAATGATGATGTTAGTAAAATTAAGGTTGGTAGCAGTTTATCAATTACTAATAAATGATTTCATAAACAAACCTATTCCGACATTTTAGGTGAAGGACAATATCGAGAAAGCTCAGTGTTATTTTGGTAAATATGTATTGATTTCCAAAAATCAAACTGGTTAAATATACAATTGAAAAAATTAAATGAAACAAATTAACTAAACAGTTCTTTCAATTAAGTAGTATCAGTATTTAGTTCAAATTATGGTTCACGAGTTATGATCAATACATATATGGTCATCCAAATCATACCTAAGTTATCAAAAAGTAATCAATTTGTTTCATATGTCTATTGGATTCTTTAATAAATTGAAAATAAATCTCATAGTTTCATATAATATTTGATGGTTAGTGATTTTTAGTGATTTCTATAACTTCAGTACCTGAAATCAAAGAGTACAAATAATAAAATGGTAAGCAAATTTAAGGTCATAAGACCGAAAAATTAGAATACCTTTGGAAACGAACTAAAAACTAGATCGTAACTGAAACATATATATATATATATATATATATATATATATATATATATATATATATATATATATTCCCCTTTATTAGTCCACACAGTCCTCCAAATCCATATAATCAGATGACTGTGCTCTCAGTATAGTATAGAAAAACTATTAGACAAACTAAGGATGATGCGACTTCAAAATCAATATCTTAGTACTTTTATAGAAAAATACGTAGTTCAACCGGAAATCAAGACGCCAACTTCTACGCTTCAAAAAAACTCTTCACCTTAAAATTAATTTCCAAGATGATACAGTGAGTGTGATGCTAACGGTGCAAACAAGCAGATTCATTAAATCGATTTTCATTGTTGCTAAAATACATGTAAGAGTGCAAAATTACAAGTATCCTATGTAGCCGAAGAATTTGATAACAATCCAAAGAAAACCAACTTATGCACACAAAACAGACATATATAACAATTTTGTTTATCTTGCACCATATTAGGATTATTTTGATCTCACCTCCGATCATTTTCCTTCCCCCTTCATGATGATTCGCACTCCCTCCCAAGATATTTTTCCTAACCTGGATTAAACATTTATCTATATTATTTTATATGATCTTCTTATTAATGGTTACCCTTTATGTCATGATCATTATTATTATAACAATAGCTAAGACATAACAACTGAACATATATAGAGTTTGTAAATTCAAATTCATAGCATGATATAATTCAACTTTGGTATATTGTTCACTTTAATATAATGATGAAACCTTTGGATTTTTTCACAATAGAGACTGATAAAAAGTTGTCGAAAACAATCATTCGCCCTAATGCTCCTTGTTCTTTAACTCAATACTTAACCTTCTCACTTTTTATACACTACAGCTTAGACATTGGATAAAATTTGTGATAAGTTATTATTATCGTCTGCTGATATACATTTTACTTAGTTCTACCTACTCTAAAGATCCAATACTTCATCCATTACAGACGTGATTTACTTAAAGAAATAGGGAACGTATTTACTAATCGTAAGTGACTTTCAAAACTGTTGAATATTGAAAAAAAATGTTCATATTGCTTTCCTTTTAGAGACTACTTCATATGTAAATGAAACTATCACACTATAATGTTGATTTATTATTACAAATCAAAAGATTCAAAAATAGGATCTAGAAGGGTCTTATTTTAGAACTTAAATATACAATAATCCCACCTTCTGCTTTACCTCCAAGAAAGTCAACTAAGCTTACATTTCAATCTATCTCCTATAACACAAAATACACTTGAAATTTTATTGGGATACAAATAATCTTGCAAGATTCTTAATTGGCAAATATACATTCAGAATGAATGTTCAGCTACAAGCCTCTCCCATTACTTATACTAAGATCCAACTAGGTTACTTTTTTCTTCTTTTCTTGTTTCAGATTTTTGAATATGGAAAAGTAAGCTAAAATGTTTAATCATTATCAAATTTATCTTTATTTTCATTTTGATAAATATTAAAAGTGAATAATAATATTTTCATTTTTCTACTTTAATGACATTTCTGATTGTAGGGATCAACTAGAAAATAGTTTATTGAAACAGAATGAACGGTAAAATTTGCCAAGTTAAATTTTCTTAACATTCAGAAAATAAAACAACGAAAGTAACTCATTGAAAAATCAATAAGGAATTTAAGAAAGTTCAGTGGAGTAACGATTCTTCCGAAGAATGTCATTTACTGTACTGTAATTACTTAATTTCATTAAAATAAAATAAACCTAAGATTATCATCATTGTGAAATATCAAATTATGGTAATCGTTTAAAACAATTAAAGAATGAATGTGAAAAATAAATCAATAAGACAGTTGTTTTCCAATTCTATCAATTTAAAGCAATGAATAAATGTTTCCCAGAGTTTTATTGCGGAATACGAAGGAAAGTTTAATGTTAAGAAAACCGTAGGCTTTAAACATTTTGTTTCGTTCAAAATCTATCATTCTCAATTTCTTTGTATCGATTCTTGATCAAATTACAAATCAAGGCTAACTTACTATAAAAATCTTGATTGTACATAATATTTAGGATTGTTTATTCATTGTAGTAACATCTATTTTGTTTATATTTCATAACCAATTATCAGAATAGTTAAAAATCAACTACTTAACTTTCGCGTTTTTTTTAGCGAGTTAGTTTTCTACGGGATGGAGACGCTAACCCCAAGCCCAACCCTCCTCCTTTACCCGGGCTTGGGACCGGCAGTAATACTATGAGAGCTACAGGCGGATTCCAAAGAAAGGAGATCTGAGCAAATGTGAAAACTATAGAGGCATTACACTGCTGTCAATACCAGGGAAGGTCTTCAACAGAGTGTTGCTGAACCGGATGAAAGATGCAGTAGACGCCCAACTTCGAGATCAACAAGCTGGATCCCATAAGGATCGATCATGCACAGACCAAATTGCAACACTACGGATCATCGTCGAACAATCAGTTGAGTGGAACTCATCACTATACATCAACTTCATTGATTATGAAAAAGCATTCGACAGTGTGGATAGGAGGACGTTATGGAAACTTTTTCGACACTACGGAGTTCCGGAGAAGATTGTCAACATTATCCGGAACTCATACGACGGACTACAGTGCAAAGTCGTGCATGGAGGACAGCTGACAGATGCATTCCAAGTAAGGACCGGAGTCAGACAAGGCTGTTTACTCTCTCCCTTCCTCTTTCTTCTGGTGGTCGACTGGATTATGAAGACCTCGACATCTGAAGGAAAACACGGAATTCAATGGACAGGTCAACAGCAATTAGACGATTTGGACTTCGCAGATGACCTAGCCCTCCTATCACGTACACACGAACAGATGCAGTAGAAGACAGCCACTGTAACAGCAGTCTCTGCATCAGTAGGCCTCAGAATACACAAAGGGAAAACCAAAGTCCTCAAATTCAAGGCGGAAAACAACAATCCAATCACTCTTGATGGCGAAACTCTGGACGATGTAGAATCCTTCACATACCTGGGAAGCATCATCGATGAACAAAGAGGTTCAGATGCAGACGTAAAGGCAAGGATTGGCAAAGCAAGGACAGCATTTTTACAGTTAAAGAACATATGGAACTCAAAACAACTTTCAACCAATATCAAAGTGAAAATCTTCAATACCAACGTCAAGGCAGTTCTACTGTATGGAGCTGAAACTTGGAGAACTACAACAACCACAATCAAGAAGGTACAAGTATTTATAATTAGCTGTCTTCGCAAGATACTCAATATCCATTGGCCGGATACCATCAGCAATAGCCTTCTGTGGGAGAGAACAAACCAACTTCCAGCTGAAGAAGAAATTAGGAAAAGACGATGGAAATGGATAGGACATACATTACGCAAATCGTCAAACTGCATCACGAGGCAAGCCCTAACTTGGAATCCTGAAGGGAAGCGAAAAAGAGGAAGGCCAAAGAACACATTGCATCGGATAATAGAAGCAGATATGAAAACGATGAATTACAACTGGACGGAGCTAGAAAGGATTGCCCAGGACAGGGTTGGATGGAGAATGCTGGTGAGCGGCCTATGCTCCTTCACGAGGAGTAACAGGCGTAAGTAAGTAAGTAAGTAAGTAAGTAAGTAAGTAAGTAAGTAAGTAAGTAAGTAAGTAAGTAAGTAAGTAAGTAAGTAAGTAAGTAAGTAAGTAAGTAAGTAAGTAAGTAAGTAAGTACTTAACTTTAGAATGATGACCATCATAAACTTTTTACCTGGAGAAAATGATTACTTTCATCCTCATACAACACTATCACCATGAGAATAATTATAATTTAGAATCATTGTGTCATAAACACCTTTTGATAGAGTAACGTACTGTTGATGACCCGTGAGACTGTATTAAATTTCAAGCACATTGAGGGAGTACACAAATTGGTTTTTATTTAAAAGTGACCATTTATCACTCTGGAAATATAAGAATAATAAACGTCTATATTGAATGATGTAAATATCAATCCCAGTTTTGATCATTGACTAATCAGTTCCAATAATGGATCATCCTCTATAACTTCTAATTGAAGTCACTACCTTATTCCATCTTTCCCGTCTGTTTTTAAATCTCTAAACTGCTTTTCATCTCTTAATTCACTGTATCAGTTTTTCGAAATTCTAGTTCTTTTACCCATGTAATTATATCTATCACGTTATTTTTAAATGTGTTTCCGTAAAAATCCTAAAATCAATTGCGATGTTGAATACCTATAAATCACAAACAATGACATTGTCTTGTCTTTTTGGCAGTAAAACACATAACTATTGTTGTTCAAATACGGAAAATAAAATAAAAATGTTCTCTGTAATAATATTTTGTATATTATTATGCGTTGATGATTTTTTAGGCCAATCTGTCTAGTAATGTGCTTACTGTGACAGACAGTCACTGTTATGCGAACGTCTTTTATGATATTTGAATCTTTGTAAGTTTTGTGATTCTAGGATCATTTTCCTTATTGGAAATATGCAAGACTGTTAGCAAATTCTCATAACACTATGCAAGATCTAATCAAAGTGGTAAGATATGCAACGGACACACAGTAACACCTTAATAATGACATCAGTTATATAAGTTAAGAGAAAGAAGACATGTTAGAAAATATTTTATTATCTAAAACAAAGACAATGATATGAATATACAATACCAAATATAGTGACTAAAAGTCAATAATTTCTGTTCAAAATCTAAAAAAAATTACAAAGATGAGAGATCAGAAACACAGATATGTATGATTACAGTGATAATAGTATCACCTATCACATGTAACATCTTCCATTTTAAGTGATGATACCTTAATATAGGATTGGTTTGAGGTCCTACTTGATTTCTATTGTAAACAGAGGAAATCTGAAGTTTTCTTGATTAGCTGTTGATATTCATATCAGACCTGTTTCTTCCACCTTATGAGTAAATTAATTTTCCATTGAATTTAAGGTTCATTTAATAACATTAGTGAAGATCTATGATAATCATGAATCAGTTGTAATGTCATCTGATTTCTTGTATCGAGGACTCCTCATTGTAATCAGACATATTTTTTGTTTGAACAACTCAGTTATTATTAGCTCAGTTTGATAAACTTTTATCTGATTATATCTTTACTTGCGGTATACAAAACTGTTCTATGAGTTCCGATTCAATTTAAATAGATGTCATTACGGAAACAGTGAAAAAAGAATCTAACTACCTGTCTTTATAATACTAATATGTCAACACAATGGATCATTAATATTAGTGATGAATAAGATTATCTATTAATAACGGAAAAATCAAATTATATTCAGTGAAAAAAATTACTCTCAGACTAAATTGTTGCTGATATATCTACCGGATTATAGAACTTGAAGCAAAAATAGAATGGCAGATATTTTTAATGCAGAAATAGACTATGCGCTTACGAAAAATGAATAGTCGTTTCCTAAGAAACCAGGTTCACTCATGGATTATATAAATCGTAAAGCTTTATTTAATTGGAAGACAACTTTTTCATGAATCAAAATTAAAGACTATTGTTTTATTTACGTCTTAAACCACTCAACAATGACCATTAACAACGTTACATGAAATAGGATTAAGGAACTTAAGTAATCCCATGGGAAGGAGGATAACTGGATCCCACTTCTTTGAAATCATGTGTTTACGGTATGAAAAAATCTTGTGGTGGTACATAATAAGTGTTTGATCATATTAACTTTACTGTTTCCTATCACTTAATAACAAATCTATCGTCCAAGTAAGTTATATCTTTTCAGTTAAAAATCATGTCATTTATATATACGTTTGCTTTCTTCAGATTTTTCTTTTTACCAACTGAAATATGACTGAACACAAATATATAGGTTTGTATTTGTTTGCTTTTTAGTTTCATTTGATGCCTATGATCATAATATTAAATAAAATTTAAATATTTATTTAGGTGTTTTGTGATTAGATAAGAGTTCATCAAGTGATTTCTGGGTGGGTATCTAGCATCCTCGACAGTACATTATATGACATAATAAGGTTGCTAATAACGTTATTTCAAACGTTATTTTAATGCTCAGATTTTAATTATTATATGTAATAAAGGAGATCAAAAGATTAGATTTTTCAGTTAGATGCGTCTCGTCAATACAAATCGATCTAGTGGATGGAGCATATTCACTGAAAAAACAATCATTTAAATGGGTGGGGAAATAAGTGGTCTGTTGATGAAATTCGTATCGCTCTCATAGTCATGAAAGCCTGCATACAAATCTTAGTATATAAAATCAATGGTTAAAACTAATCCATAATTCAAAAACAAAATTTAATGACTAAAATTTAGCTGGTTAGTAGGGTTTATATAACATACAGTAATAAAAATCACTGGAAATGATACGTTTTCGAAACACATCTAAATTAGATACTTTATATAAGCCTCAATAAAGATATGTCATATACTTGTTTGATAAACCTTGTAAGTGTTCAAATTCTAGGAGCATAAACTGTTATAATAGACACACCTATCGATAATGTCGCCTAGTTCTAGAAAAGATGCCTATAAAAAAAATTGAGAACATGACTCCAATATTCCCAATGGAAGGCAATTAAGTAAAAATTAAAAACATTGTTTTCAGTTGACAGGAATTCCGCTCTACAACACTGTCAAACAACACTGAAGAATATAACTAACAAGACACGTCATTCTATTAGAATATTCAATGTTCTTCTTCTATAGATTTGACTGAATAAAATAAAATGTGTGAACAAACATTTGTCAGTAGCCTAGTATAACACAAAACCCTTAAAAATATCTGTGTTTCAAGTAGAAAGAAACATTCTATGATCTGATTTACTTGCGAATTTATTTAAACACTTCTCATTAGTCTAATCATTGAACACTATAAATTCAGATTGACACAGTCAACAACCAAGTTCCCTATAGACATTTAATCAGTTTCTAAAATCCTCGAAGGTAGAAACCATAACTCTGTCAGAAATATATACAATTATTCATTACGTTTTAGTCAGCACCCATGTTTTACAACCGAAATATAAGATGGAACAGTAATCTACACCACCCCACAAATAATGTTTTATTACACATCATTCAGTGAAACATATACTTCCGGATGGTATTCTAATTAAATATCAATCCTTAAACTTACTTATTTGTAAAATAATGCTCGTTGAACACACCATTTTGATCTGTTGTACACCGATATACACTCATAAAACGTAATAAAAATATGAATTCAACATAATATATTAAGTAAATTGAAAGGGTCAATGGCATATCATAACCACGCAATTTATATTACTATTATTAACCAACTGTGTACATAGAGAAAACAATTAAAAATAACTGCTAAACAAGTAATAAAATTAGGAAACACAAGTGGAAATTATATAAAATATTCAGAATAATGTACTTTAATTGCACTATACAATCAATAGATTCGTACAGTGGCTTTTTGATAAATTCTCTTCTATAAAATCTATTCTCACTCAGATCTTCAATCTATGACTTGAGAATATTCCTCAGAAGTAACAATATCCTACCTGATCTGCAACCACTTCAAACAATTGTTTCAGCAATGCAGTAAATCAAATGTGGATTGGCATAAACATTTAGCATGAAACAGTTAGCATGATTCTGCTAATTGTGATAAAGCCATTGGTTAATTCAATGGAAAACTGATGATAAACACACAATGTATGAATTTTATAATACGATCAATTGTTATATTGATAATTTGTCATTTTGTTCATCCATTATGTCAGATGAGTATTCCTTTTACCAAAATTTATCTCACAACAACTAAATTTCTATTTTGTTTCAATCAAAGTGTTTTTATAAACAATTGCCAGTTGAAGTCACATTGTTCCAAATATCGAACGGAGCATGAAGTTAACTCAGTTTGCATTTTTGTCGATTCTTGACAATCGAAAACACATTCAAACAAGCATTCCATTACAAATGTATTCCAACATGTTAGATTGATGTGTTCCATTTCGAGTAACTATACTCCGAAATCGATAGCCATACGACGAATCATATCAATCAACTTATCTAATAAGTGAACAGCTTCAGCAAAACCTAAACAAAGGGTAATTTACTGGGGGAAAATTATCATGATTCGGTATCAATATTAACATAGATTATTACAAATATCTGCAATGAAAAATGTCAAAATTTCATTGTATCATATATTCTCACATAACATTTAATCTGGTTTATTTTCAGTTATGAAAACCATGTCCAGTGTATTAACAATTGAATGTGAAATATAATAACAGTACATAGATAAGATTTTGAAAATGAAGAAAATTCAAATAAAACACCCTTGTGAATCAGAAACTAATTACAAATTACATCAAGTCCATTCCACCTTCCTAATAATATTTGGTCGTATAATTCATTTTAAAGTCAAACATTTCAAACAAATATAGGATAGATAGAGGAAAGGATAAAGGAAAACCTAGACGAATCATTGTGATTTGAAGAATTGATTGATTTCTTTTCAAATCTGTTCCGAAACGCATTGTACTGTTGTGACAGTTTTATTGAATAGTTTCATTATTGTTTCATCATTTAACGTAGCTGATGATGATGATGAAACATGTACTGATTATTCAATTTCCACTAGCTGGGAACTGTCAGTGTATGCTTACGATTAATTGGAAACCACGGAGTATATCTTTCCTTCTTTCCTTCCTTTCCTCTCTTCTTGATGGTAACTATGGGATCTGTGGTCTCCAACATCATATCTCTATTCTAACAAATATATTCACAATGTGTGATCTCTTCCTGTTTACTTTAATTATCATTCTAATTATGATCAGCAACAGTGATCTGCTGCAACTTAGCTGTTTATTTTGTCATAACTCATCAGCATCAAATGAACCAACTAATTATGTGATGCTATATGCGCGGAAGTGATTGTTATGCATCATTTGCTTCTGTAAATAAATACATACAGTGTGTTGTGTTTCTGGTGAACTGAACTGTCCAACTAATTTATGTTCTCTTCCACTGTAATGAATTCATTCGTGCACTAGAATGCGGTTAATTTTTCCTTGATTTTTTTATTTGGATTGTGGTATCTAGTACTATATCAACCTTATATTGCTTGTTTTAGCTTCAGGACAGATCAATTTGTTTATTCTTCTTGAGTCATTTTGGCCTTGTCAATTAGACCCTTATTAACCTTGACTGGTTTCATACGAGCGTATGTGTGTATATGCTACACAAATTCATTACATGTCTTTAGGTTGCTTTTGTCGGGCTATATATCTTGAGTCACGCTTTGTCAAACGGAGTTGGCATACTTGCGTTCTGCGCTCCACTTAACCTCTACCCATTCTTAATGCCTGTTTGAATAAATGAATACTTGAAATAAATGCAACTCATGTCGTGTTTGGCTTCACATTACCGCCGACGTACACACGGCGTTACCATGGTTGTAATATACGAAGTTAAATGGAAGAATAATATTTATGAAATATTCACACGTTTATTCATTTTAGATCAACAGATAACTAAAGGATTATTCCTAAGCTAACAAAGGAACTATACAGGGTATTTATTTCCGAGAAAGGATTGTTTGTAATATATTTGTGCAATATTCACAAATGAAACTATATAGTTCTGTAACAACTTGAGAAAACCTATTCTTTTCCAGTGAAGTAACTATGAAATCGCTGTATGTTATGCTTTTTTTATATTGATTAGCAAGAATTTCTGTACGATTTAAGTTTAATAATTATAACACAATAGTCAAAGCGAATTTAGAACAACTGATTTTTTCGTAAATACAAATGTGAAACAGTGAAATTCCATCAGGAAATCAGTCAGTATTAGATAGCAACGACAGTTACTTTCTAATATTGAATTTAAGTACTCTACAGTATTATATTAAATTTATATATTAGGTTTACGCTTTTAATCAATCACTATTTTCAATAGTTGAGATCATGAGTCAATTGAAGCTAAACTACCATGGAAAACCTGGAAGCACTAGACGCCCGTTTTGTCCTATTGTGGGACTTCTCATCAGTGCGCGCACACGATCCCTCCTCGTGAGATTCGAACCCAGAGTCTATCGGTCTCACGCGCTAACGCCTAACCTCCAGACAACTGAGCCGTCATCCTAATGTATTAATGTCTAACTTCAACTAATCCACGAAACTGAGTGACACATCCACCATTGTCTTCAATGAGTTACCATCTCACAACTGACCCGGCTGAACTCCACTAGTCACTAATTCTCTTTAGAACTCCAGGACTTACATCTTGAAGCCAGTCACTTGTGGGTATATGTTGATTAGTATCAGAAGGGGTTTTTGAGGATTTTAATCATTTCAATAGCTGAGATCATGAGTCAATTGAAGCTAGACCACCATGGAAAACCTGGAAGCACTGAATGGCCGTTTCGTCCTGGTATGGGACTCCTCAGCAGTGCATGTCCATGACCCCACCATTTTACTATTTTACATGATAAATCATGTGAATAAAAGGATACTATAGAAATGTTTAATAAATGATTTCCTTTCATTAGGGAATCGATGACAAATCCATGAAATTCTCCTAACCTATTGTTTATAAATACAATTAAGATATATTGTAAAATCATATTTTGATGGAATACTAGCCAAAACCTTTTTGTTTAGTGTTGTCTTCATGATGTAGGTCTTTGTTAAGTGCAGAGTGTGATAATTTAGAATGTTTGTTGAATGACTTTCCACAGTTTACAATTAGTTTTTATTATTTTGTCAACGAAAGTATCAATAGACTCATCTTAACATTGAAAAAGCCAAATTAATTTTACAACACAACATGTGGAGTATTTATTTACTATAATTCTTTGATTTATTATATATAACTGGTCTTTTTAGACCACAATACTATCGTAAGATTATTAGATGAAGCCATTTCAAACAAGTTTTTTAAGTATGATTCATTTGTAAAGGTTATTTGAATCTTCTCATAGTTGCAATTAATGACTGCAATTAATTTTTCGCTTTTGGCTTATACGTGGCCTGTTCCGATTGCTTCAGTGTCACCATTAAGTCAGAAGGATTTTAAACAGAGTTTCTAATATAATGAATGATTTGAAATATTTTTCTTTCTCTCAGGTATACTACGGTATTACGCTAATATGATAATGAGACTAATCACGTTACATCAGATTCAGGACTAAAAACCTAGAATAAAGAAGCAGAGTATAAATTAGACAAATACTTATTTTTACACAATTACAAGCAGTCACCCACAGTGAATCGGGAGTGAAAATCAATGAGAGGAAAAATAACCCGCATATTTAATAGTCAGTAGACTGAGTATCTGTTTGTCAACGTTCAGTGACCAAGTGTATTTCACCTTCATTGCCACACATGAGTTATAATCAACTCTTACAAATGAATTAAATTTCAACCCTGTAATAGAAAGTAGTGACTAATTGGACTCAGTAGCTAAGTGAATAACACAGATGGGTATTTGAAACACACATCGTGTCGTTCTGTAAACATTAACACTGTACAATGTGATTATAATATTGTAGCTTTTATATATCTCTTTCAACTCTTCACTATTTCATAATATTCATCTACTAGTAAGTCATCAAACACGTTTACACCTTATTTTTCCTGGCACCAGAGCTAATGAATATACATAAGTTCATTTAATTGTGTGAAAAACTACTTTACACCTTATAAAAACAGAGAGCTTTAAATGAAGACCTACAAAGTACACAGGGAACTTGATACGTAGACGGCTACATACAAATAAAAGATTGTATTGATATGTAATAATAATCAATAAAACAATGACTATTGATATATACTACTCAAGATTTTCTCTCTAGGGTTGTTATACTTAGTTACCCAACACTTCGCTACATTCTTTGACTCATGTAAATCCAGTATGGAAGTAGCTTCATTTTTTTCAATTAAAGACATCAGAACGTCAATAGGTTAATAATTACACACTACCTTAAATCTTCTATTCAACCTTAACATAGTCTGACAGTTGTATATGGAGGTAGATATATATCTAATTCAAGATGAATCACTCCATTAGTGTATTATGAACTTGTCCCATCACAGATTCAATAGAAGCAATATTAATTGTTTTAAAAATACAATCTGTTCAGGTTAGAAAAGAGTTTTTCAAAACAAAACGAGTGACATACCATAAATTAGAATATGTGCTTAATACAATTAAAAATATCTTTCATCATTAACTGAGTAATTCAGACAACCAGTAAAAATAAAAACGTCTATAAAAATGGTTCCACCAACATTGGAACTGAAAACTTCATAATGACGAGATATGTTGAACGACAGAATTCAGAATATTATATATTTCGTAGTACCTCTAAACAACTGAATTGGAAGACTGGCATGTTCAATTTCATTTTCAAGACAACTCTAATTTTGTTTCAAAGTGTTCAGCAAATAAATTTGGTTAGTAACATGGGTAAAGATTCATGCTGAAACCAATGTGAAACTTGATCACAAATAATCATATATTAATGCCAAGATTATTGACAAAGCAATAAATATTTACAAAAATGATCGAAATGATAAATTGCTTTACAATCCAGGAAATATAAGTCAGATCAATGTAATCATAAGCGTACAAAACGTACAAAACCAAAGCAATAAAAATTGGACATTAGTGCGCGAATGAATTTATTACAGTGGAAGAGAACATAAATTAGTTGGACAGTTCAGTTCACCAGAAACACAACACACTGTATGTATTTATTTACAGAAGCAAATGATGCATAACAATCACTTCCGCGCATATAGCATCACATAATTAGTTGGTTCATTTGATGCTGATGAGTTATGACAAAATAAACAGCTAAGTTGCAGCAGATCACTGTTGCTGATCATAATTAGAATGATAATTAAAGTAAACAGGAAGAGATCACACATTGTGAATATATTTGTTAGAAAAGAGATATGATGTAGGAGACCACAGATCCCATAGTTACCATCAAGAAGAGAGGAAAGGAAGGAAAGAAGGAAGGATATACTCCGTGGTTTCCAATTAATCGAGAGCATACACTGACAGATCCCAGCTAGTGGAAATTGAAGAATCAGCATCATGATGAAACAATAATGAAACTATTCAATAAAACTGTCACAACAGTACAATGCGTTTCGGAACAAATTTGAAAAGAAATCAATCAATTCTTCAAATCACAATGATTCGTCTAGGTTTTCCTTTATCCATTCCTCTATCTGTCCTATATTTGTTTGAAATGTTTGACTTAAAATAAATTATACGACCAAATATTACTAGGAAGTTGGAATGAACCTTTTTGAATTCGTTTTCGTGTCATATTGATGTGGTTTGTAATTAGTTTCTGATTCACAAGGGTGTTTTATTTGAATTTTCTTCATTTTCAAAATCTTATCTATGTACTGTTATTATATTTCACATTCAATTGTTAATACACTGGACATGGTTTTCATAACTGAAAATAAACCAGATTAAATGTTATGTGAGAATATATGATACAATGAAATTTTGACATTTTTCATTGCAGATATTTGTAATAATCTATGTTAATATTGATACCGAATCATGATAATTTTCCCCCAGTAAATTACCCTTTGTTTAGGTTTTGCTGAAGCTGTTCACTTATTAGATAAGTTGATTGATATGATTCGTCGTATGGCTATCGATTTCGGAGTATAGTTACTCGAAATGGAACACATCAATCTAACATGTTGGAATACATTTGTAATGGAATGCTTATTTGAATGTGTTTTCGATTGTCAAGAATCGACAAAAATGCAAACTGAGTTAACTTCATGCTCCGTTCGATATTTGGAACAATGTGACTTCAACTGGCAATTGTTTATAAAAACACTTTGATTGAAACAAAATAGAAATTTAGTTGTTGTGAGATAAATTTTGGTAAAAGGAATACTCATCTGACATAATGGATGAACAAAATGACAAATTATCAATATAACAATTGATCGTATTATAAAATTCATACATTGTGTGTTTATCATCAGTTTTCCATTGAATTAACCAATGGCTTTATCACAATTAGCAGAATCATGCTAACTGTTTCATGCTAAATGTTTATGCCAATCCACATTTGATTTACTGCATTGCTGAAACAATTGTTTGAAGTGGTTGCAGATCAGGTAGGATATTGTTACTTCTGAGGAATATTCTCAAGTCATAGATTGAAGATCTGAGTGAGAATAGATTTTATAGAAGAGAATTTATCAAAAAGCCACTGTACGAATCTATTGGTTGAACAGTTCAATTAAAGTACATTATTCTGAATATTTTATATAATTTCCACTTGTGTTTCCTAATTTTATTACTTGTTTAGCAGTTATTTTTAATTGTTTTCTCTATGTACACAGTTGGTTAATAATAGTAATATAAATTGCGTGGTTATGATATGCCATTGACCCTTTCAATTTACTTAATATATTATGTTGAATTCATATTTTTATTACGTTTTATGAGTGTATATCGGTGTACAACAGATCAAAATGGTGTGTTCAACGAGCATTATTTTACAAATAAGTAAGTTTAAGGATTGATATTTAATTAGAATACCATCCGGAAGTATATGTTTCACTGAATGATGTGTAATAAAACATTATTTGTGGGGTGGTGTAGATTACTGTTCCATCTTATATTTCGGTTGTAAAACATGGGTGCTGACTAAAACGTAATGAATAATTGTATATATTTCTGACAGAGTTATGGTTTCTACCTTCGAGGATTTTAGAAACTGATTAAATGTCTATAGGGAACTTGGTTGTTGACTGTGTCAATCTGAATTTATAGTGTTCAATGATTAGACTAATGAGAAGTGTTTAAATAAATTCGCAAGTAAATCAGATCATAGAATGTTTCTTTCTACTTGAAACACAGATATTTTTAAGGGTTTTGTGTTATACTAGGCTACTGACAAATGTTTGTTCACACATTTTATTTTATTCAGTCAAATCTATAGAAGAAGAACATTGAATGTTCAATTGGATCTTAATATATTAAGCAACCATCATAGCTTCTTTTAATAGAAAATTGTTAGCTTTTTTGTATTTTTTGTAAGAAGTTTTGAATAAAACCAAGAAAACCGTTCTTTTACACAGTAAATTAAAGGAAATCGTCACTAATAATCCAGATGTAAAACGTCTAGAAATTAATGTCTCATATAAATATATCAAACAAAAAACGTCATATTTTAGACAGTAATAAGTCAAACACAATGAGAATTATGTTGAATTATTACTACTAAACACGTTTAGGTGACTGACAGCATTCATCCTTACAAAATATATTTTTAACTGTCACTGATGGTTTTAAGTTCGTTCAACGTCGACAAACTGAATGAACATGCAGAACACCTAGTACAAATTCAAAGTCAATTGCTTTTAATACGTAACTTATAATCAACTTAAAACTATTTAACAAGTAAAATGTGAAAATATTCATTATATTAGATGTGTTACTTGGAATCCCGTATTTAGAATAAAGGTTAGTAAATGGAAAACTATTGTTTTACCAAATTTATGATTCAGAAGGTGCAAATCGGTAATAGCTTTCCTAAGCTAACAGATGTCAAACTATTCAATCATATGGGAAAACTTCACTATCATATTAAATATAAGCAAACTTTAGAATTTTCACAGACTGTTTTATATAAGAATCATTTGAAAAGTTGGAAAGAATGGTTTCAGGTTCCTGTTATTAAATTAACAGTTACATATTTAGTAACAATCGAAGGTAAGTAAGAATCATCTATATACATGTGTCTGTAAACATGAACCCAATATATAATATCAAAAATACTACCAGTGAGAAGAAATTTACTGAAGTTCCGTTGAACAGGATTAATTATCTTAATTTAAGATGAGAGAGTCAATTACTGACATTGATTGTGGAAGTAAGCATTAAAAGTGGAATGTCCTCTAATTAGTTGTTACGGTTCTATTCAAGTTGCAGTAACTTGAATTATAGTAATATTTGTCATAGTTTAGGATTAGTCTCCGGTTATGATGGTGGCAAATTGTATACAAACCTTTTTGTACGTCACTAAATAACAGTGGATTATCTGTGTTTTAACTTTTTTTGCGTTGACGGAATAAGGTAATTATAAAAAATTATCACATTTGTTTGAAAATGAGTAAACCAATTTTAAACGATTGGTATTAACGAGATATAAGATGTATTCCTAAATGTTCTGGTTTGGTATCATGACTGATGCAGTTCATCCATCTCAAGAGTGAGTCATTTACACACTTATAACGTAATATTATGCAACGTTATATGTCAAACTTATGGGAACTGGAAATATTCAATAATCTAAATCTAGCAACGTCATTGTGAGATTATTAGGTCTCAACCAAATGGTTACGCACTCCTTTAGAGTCACTTACTAAGACAAAACAGTTATCAAATGACTATTAGTTCTCAAAAGGTTCGTTTGTTGATATTCATGCATGACAAAGATTAAACCTAACCCAGAATAATCTCAGTAAAACTGTCAATCAAATAAATCAGGTAACAGTTATAGTGCCCCATGTCTACATTTTAGATTTTCCGTGGCTGAAATCTTATTTCATACCAGTGTATAATGTAAAGGTCTTATAAACAATTGAAATTTTAAATTCACGTGGTGTTGTTTTACTTTTATCTTCCCATTGTTATTTAGGACTGCAATCGATCAGTCTTATGTTGGTATATGTGCATTCTGTTCGACTAGCCTCGACATTGCTTGAAGTCACAAGCTTTTTAAGCAAAGATGGAAAGTGGCTAGCAATGAAACCCAGGATGCGTGTTTCATCTTATTTGGGACTCGTCAGCTAGATGTACTTGCATCGCGGAATTGATGTTCACTGCGGGACTCGAAGTCATGAACCGATTGACGTTAAACCACCATTAAAAGCTGGAAGAACCGGACGGCCGTTTTGTTCTATTGTGAAACTACTCAGCAGTGCGCATCCTTGATCCCATCCGAGGCATTCAAACCCAGGGCCTTTAGTCTTGCGCGCAAACATTCAACCTTTAGACCACTGAGCCGGCATTCAATGGCGTTAATGTCTAATCTCAACTAATCTACGACACTGCGCGACCATTTTCCATCGTACTTAAATCGATACCTGTCTCTACCCAACACGGATTAGCTCCACTAGTTACGGCCTCTCACTAGAACTCTGAAAATTCCCTCACAATGCTAGTCACTAATGAGCACACGGTAATTATCAGCACAGGGTTGTGGACATTAATAATTTTTTGATTAAAATCATGAACAAATTGGTGTAAAACCATCATTTTTTTAAAAAAAAACTTCATGTGATTATTTAAAGAAAAACTATATCTAATGACATTCGATTCTGTATTACTTAATAATATGTACTTATATAATTGATCTTATCCTCTTTTTAGGCAATCAACATTAATTTAATTAACCAATGATAAACTATATATATGATAATATTAAAGCAAATCATTAAATGATAACTAGAATAGGATATTTTTGACAATTCCTAATACTTGTGAATTATAGAATTTTTTTTAGTAAATTCCAACGAATTATTTGAAAATAAAAGAATAAAAAGAAAGAAAAAAAGATTCTTTTTTTTTAAAGGTAAATCATCAATATTGTCGGAAAGATTTTTTTTTCTCGAAAAAAAAATGTCAAATAGTTTGTTTTTCTTTACATAAATTTTCTTTTTTCCAGTTACTATGCCTTAACTATAAGTATGACTAATTATAGTATTGATTAAAAGACATTTAAATAAAAGAATATTTTCTTTGTAAAATATACATTTGTTTATGAGATTGAATATATTTTATGGATTCGTTTAACTAAATTCAAGACAGATATCGTGTTCCGATAATAATAATAATAATAATAATAATAATAATAATAATAATAATAATAGTAATAATAATAATAGTAATAATGATAATAATAACTCAGATTACTGTGCTTAAATTGTAATTTACTTGGTTTGATCGTGTTCACGTTTTGTTGAATGATATTTAGTTAAGATAAAATCTAACCAAGTTTCTTTTTCAATAAATCAATATACAGATTTAATTTTTAATAAATAATAATTGACAATCATAATAATAATTACCATTATCATTACCATTACTATTATTATTATTATTACTATCAATATCATTATTATTATTATTAAAAATTTCAGAATGCTTCTAGAAATTAATTTATTACCGCATGAAATTTGTTCATTTATTGATAAATTAATAACAATATCAATAGGAAATTTTATGTAAACACGCATAAATTTAATTTTAGGTTTGATAAAGAAAAACAAAATCAACAATGAAATAAACATAACGAAATAATAATAGTGAAATAGAATTATATATATACCATCCCTACTATTATCATAATCTAAACAGGTAATCATAATTCTATTGAAATAAACAATTTAACAATTATCATTCAAATATAATTAGATTATATCTTAACTTATTCAGATACCATATTACACAGTAGGAAAACAAAATTGTTCTTTTTTAAAAATAAATTAGTTGATATTTATTATACGAATCTGTATACATCAGCTTAGATACTAATTTTCTCCTTTTTTTTTTCTTTCATTTCCAGCTGTAAAACAATGTTAATTCATAATAAAAAAAATGATGCCACGATCAATTATCTAGTCGTCATCAGTATTATTTAGATTGAATCCATTGGTAATTGAGGTTTTAGTAATGATAACAAATCTGATAACAAACAATAATTCCATTGAAATATAAAACATTAATTTTATTTCAATTTATATAACATAGATATATGAAACATGCTAATCATTCTAGTATATAATTCTATATGTTCATAGATGATAGACAAGTTCATTCATAGTTATCATTATAATTACTTCGAAATTCTTTTTATTTACTAAGCATTCAGATTACATTTGAATTAAATCTAAATAATTACAGATCATTTAAAACTCATATATAAGATCTAATCAAAAAACATTTTATGGTTAATAAAAATTAGTATCAGAAGGGGTTTTGTAGAGATTGTAATAATTTCAACAATTGACATCATGATTCAGTTGAAGCTAGACCACAATGAAAAACCTGGAAGCATTGAAAGACCGTTTTGTTCTATTGCGGGACTCCTCAGCAGTGCCTCGCGGGATTTGAACCCAAAACCTATCAGTCTCGCGCCAGGCGCTTAACGAACTAGACCACTGAGCCGGCATCCAAAGGTGTTAATGTCTAACTTCAATTAATCCACGAAACTGAACGATACATACACTAATGTCATCAGTGAGTTACTATCTCACAACTGACCCGGTTGAACTCCACTGGTCACTGCATCTCACTAGAACTCCAGGACATACCTCTTGAAGCCATTCACTAGTGAGCATATGTTGATTAGTATAGAAAGAGGTTTTCTGGAGATTGTAGTAATTTCAATTATCTAATCAATTAGTCTAAACATGGTATTTATTATTAAAAAAAATACAAGCTTAAACACAAAGACGATAGTAATTTTTACGGTGTTAGCGTATACTCATTTTAGTAAACCAACTAACTATTTACACAAGTTTCAAAACGACATAATGTTGTATAAGTTTCGAAAATCCATTCATTTGTTAATGAAACTTACAATATTAAATTGTTTGTTTTATTGAAGAATCTTATATTCTAAGTGGCCTAATTTCATTTTCGTCCAAATTTAGTTGCGAATCCCTAGGAGATTTAATTTTATGGCACAGGTCACAAATAATCAAGTAACTTGCTACACATCACTTATGCAATCCAATATATGCATTTCATTATTGTAATATTCAGTGATTTGAAAATAAAACCTGACAAAAGTATTGTTTCATTAGTACAAAACTAAAAATGTGTTTACATAAAATAATATCTTCACCTAAATTATTTATTATCAGGATAAAGATTTGTGGAGATTGTAGTAAATTTAACAGTTGAATTCATGAGTCGATAAAAGCTTAGTAGCATAGTCAGCAGTATTCGTTTACGATCCTAGACGCGGGACTCGAACCAAGGACCTTTGATCTAAACTATAGAACACTGGGTTGGCATCCAGCGATGTTAGTATCTAACTTCAATCGATTCCTGATCTTGCGCAACCCTTCATCGATTATCTGAGGTGGATAAATGTCTCACACGCAACACGGATTAGACTACTTTTTTTCTGAAGATGTCAACTTTTCTGAATACTCGATTTATTTCTTCTGGAATTCCGAACAGTTATTGAATCCTAACTGAGACCTTCTATTTATTCTGATAATTTTTATCGCTATCAAAGTGTTTCATAGTTTATTTGACAAAACTTTAAAGATATCTGAAATAATTAAGTTTATTATATGAAAAAACTAATTGGCTTTTATGATTAAAACAATGAATCATATAATTTATTCTTTAAATATATCCCGTGGCACAAATATTATTTGGTTATCAGAGAATCGTTGAGTATGTATTCTAATTTTGATAGTAACATCAATATCAATACTTCAACTGTGTCCAATAAAATGATAAATGAGTAATTCTAATATAATCGGCTATGTTGTATCGACTCTTGTAAGTGACTATGACCCCTTCCCTGTGTTTACATAAATGAATATGAATGTTTGTGAGATGGTGGAGAATAAAACTCCAACAAAAAAATGAATTTTTGTGTCACATTGGATCTAGATACTACAGTCCGGTTCAAAATACTTTCATATACATGTATGATGGCTCATACAAATATACTTAATTTTCATTTGAATAATTCATTTGATTCGTCCGTTGTCTGTTTACCAGCTGTCTTCGGTTGAGAACAAGCTAGTATGAAACAAATCTCATCTAATACTACATTGTATCGTGACTTATTACACCGAATTCAAATGCAAAAGCTAAGATATTTAAAAAATCAGTCGTACAAAGTTAATCCGGATAATTTGGTAACTAAGTAAAGAAATACCAAACCTTCCAAGTACTTAATATTCAAGTGTAAATTAAAAACGACGGTGGCGTTGAAAATGTTATATTCTAACGAAGAATAAGTGAATGGTAGCTGCTTGCAATTATTTATTGACTATTATTGCACATTCCCATTGGATAACTATTAAGTAACTACGTTATATGTATATTCATATTTCTTTTATTATAAGCTTCCATTTGACCTATTGGTCACTATTCTTAATTTACTCATAACTTACTAGTTACAGTCTCCTGTACTCACATCTATTTTTGGATTGATCTTGTATAGTTATTATTTTTGATTTTATAGTGTATTACAGTCTGGTCTGCTTGTATATAAACCACCTATGTCTGAAATATATGATTTATATAGCAGAAGCTGATATTTGTGTTCTGAACCGAACAGGGTGGGCTAAGCAAGAGGACCAGTAAGGACTAAGAGTTGACCCCAGGCTGCTCGTAATGGTTAACGCATGATTGGTTTGCTACAGTGCTAATGTTATATAAGTCGGTGTTCTGATTGGCGATTTAATCACGTGCTAATTAACAGGGCAAAAGTCATAACAGATTTTTTACAAGCTAGTTACACGGAATAAGATTAGGCATTTACTAAATGTGGCCAGTTGATTAACTTAACAAATGTTTTAATATACCAATACAGGTTTGTTAAAAAATGGGTTATTCATCGAACGAAATATTGAATATAAGGTTTCAGCCATGTGAAATTGTTTGTTACTGCAGAAAACATTAAGTGAAAACTAATCCATATATTATAAATGTAGTGTGAATTACAGAATATTGAAATCACATATAAAGCATTTTAAGGATGTATCATTTTTCACTGGTCACCTTCTAAAACTCTTCAATGGTTTTCGAATATCAGTTGCGTAACTTATGAAGAATTAGAGAGAATCGACTGGAAACCCTTGAACAATATTTCATAGTAGTTAGCGCACATCATCAAGATGTCCCTACAATCTTGAGCAAACTGAGGTCCCGTGTGTGATTTTAATGTGTATCACTCGGCTCCAAATTATAAGACGTTCTTAATATGACATTCGGTTCTAAACTGATTTGTTGGACTGTGGCGTACTTGTGGATTAATGAGTAACAGCCAATGTCATGTTTCTATAGTGCATGATGTTGGTTAAAATCTTAGGGCTTTCTTCCGACTACTTCCCAAAGCCTTCAGTGAGGCTGAGTCTTGACAAATTAAAGCATATTTTATTTAAATTTGTAAAACTTCTCGAAATGGTGACAGTAAAATGGTATTACTAGTGAAATGTAGGAAAAAAACAGTGCCTTCTATGTTTAACATTACAACATATTTAGTAACATGTATAATTTGTGATTAAAGCTAAGAATTCAAAATCACAATATAATATCATGTTTCTTTTTTTATAATATTCGGTGAACTGAGTATTACCAATTAATTGCATTGTAGTGAACAAGAACACCAGTGGGGATAATCGAATGTATTTGAGCCCAAAATCACAGAGCATCTCAATAAAATCTGAGAACCATATAGTAAGTGTTTACTTTGCAAAATGTCCATCAATTGTCTTAAAATGACTTCATTCTTCTTGCATTCTGTTTCCATTCTTTACTGTTCGATCCTCTTGTCTCTGCTGCCCACCATGGAAAACCTGGAAGTATTGGATGGCTGTTTCGTCCTAGTATGTGACTTCTCAGCAGTGCGCATCCACAATCCCGCCATGCGATATTCGAACCCAGGACCTACCAGTTTGGCGAGAAATTTCATTAATTCGAAATTCTCAACTGATTTTAAATTTAAATAACATGTAACAAATGATGTATGCTTGTTTTTATTATAATTATTATAATTATATTATAGAAGCTTTATTCAACATTATATTTTTGGTACAACATAGAATTCTCAGCATAAAGTAATGACTTTAAATAACTTTAACAAGAAACATACATTGTGGAAAAGTATTAAATTTGAGAAATAAGGTTGTTCGGTACTAATTGGTTTTCTAAAATGCACTAGTTAATCTCAGTCAATGAAGGAAATCAACTTCAACAATGTTTATAGATACACGAAAATCTTTGATAAAATGAATTATTTTTGTCAAAAAATATGCAAATCTTTTATAAAATAAAATAAACTTTTGATTTGTTGACGTCTATTCAGTAATCAGCAGAACAACATCAGGCCATCACTTAATCATCAAGTCTTTCATAATCATCCGATTAAAACAAATTAGTATCAAGATTACTTAATCATAAATCAAGGAGAAAATAAAAACAGGCAAAAGTCTTATCTTTCAGATCTGCAATGATCTACGGTATATTACAACAGTGATTAGAAAAATGGAAAAAGATATCACTGAAAGTACTGGTATCAGATAAAAAAGAGAATACACTAGTCATTAAATCAGCTCTTTTTCAAAAAACTGTTGAGATCTATTGAACCATAATATCATCTGTCAAACACTGACTGAAAGTTCAGTTGACCAGTTAAGTAATCAAGAAAATTGATTGAACAAGTAAAAACTGACTAACTTAATCAGTACAAATATCATAATAATAATGCAAATACTTTAATCTTATCAAAATCTTACGACAAATTTAAAAAAATAAAACTGATAACTCACTATATCCAAACCTTTTTACAATGCCAATCATCATTCTGTTCGTTAAAAGAGGGCATAGATGATAAATTAGAACATCAAATATAACTGATTTTATGATGATGGAGCGGAAACAGTGAATGTAAATTGTCACTATAAACATAAAATTCGAGTTTTTTTTTCAATAATTTTTTTTAATGATAAATTAATGATCATGAAATATGATCTAATAGAAAGCGTATTTGATACAACAAGATAAAACGGTAAAATGATGTTTTTAACTCATTATGATCCTTATCCAACATTATTTCCGTTCTTAATTTAATATAATGATTATTCTATGTAATATTTATTTCATTTTCAGTATTATATTTTACTTAATACAAAATTAATTTATTTCAATATGGTAGTTATTCAGGAAATGATATTCTTTGTATCACATTAAGGTGAACTATATTCAGCATAAAATGCATTAGACAATGTTATTATAATTGCATGTATGTGACTTTTTCTTAATTCATAATCAAATTGGTGTATAAATTAATATATAAAATGAGTGTGTTCTTGATAAAGGTCGTCACGTTTATTTTGAAGTGAATAAATCTTCATTTGTACCAATCTTTTATGTTCTTACTTCACATGGTGGGAATTGTAGTAGATATAAACATTCAAAAGAAATTGATCTCGAAAATAAAAAACCACATTTTCAGTGGTTTTTTTCGGTACTAATCAATACATGTTTTTTTTACAGAATGCAATCAGCTGCAACTACAAAAGTATTTCAAGTGAATAAATATCATCTTAATTTTATTAAACATAACTTCTCTACCTGATAAAGAATGGAAAATTTAAACGAAATAATGAACGAAATTTCTTCACTTTTTTATCGGAAATGTTTTGAAGGTCCTCAGTCTGTAACTTTGGAAATGAGTCCAAAACAAGCCAATAAAAAAAACCCACATAACACTATTTCTCAAATCAAAATATCCAGTTCAATAGAAGAATAATATGAATATAATTCATAAATCGAATGAAAATACCTCCAAAATACCAACAGTCAGTCAGATCTCTGAAAAATGACATGAATGCCTTTGTATATTTAAAATCATCATCTGATATAAGATACCTGAATGCATACAAACTCAAAAGGGCTACTCAAAAGAGCGTAATCAATATTACATCATTAGTTTATCATAGACCTCATTTGATTACCTAACCAGAAAACGTTTTTCTAATAAATAAATTTTACTGAATTCTAACTTCTTTAAAAACTAATTTACAAATGAATGTTGGCTTTATAAGTATTCAAAGCAACTTTATGTTGGACTCATTTAATGAAAATAAGCTAAAATTTCTGAATTGTTTTATGTTCAGAATTTATCCATCATAATTCTTTTCATGAAAAATTTAGTTCTCCCTTTTGTTTATTTGAAATCTTGTTTTGGGATATTATTAATTCTCTTCCAAAATGACTAATCTCCTATCCTAATATTAGTTTATCATACTATAGTTACTTGCAGATAAATTATTGGAGCCGAAACTTTAAATAACATGACAAAATCAGTATTTTATGGTGTAAGTTGTTTATTCTACCCTATAAATAATATGCTCCTGGTTATAAGCTATTTTACTGATAAATAAATATGAAAAAAAAGTGGTTTATATCATGTTTAAAGCTCAGAATGGATAAGTTTAACACCGTTGCTAATGTCTCTTTTTGAACACTGTTCATTTAAATATAGAAATCTGTGGATCATACCTCTTTGTAAAACTGAGGAGTTTTGCTCCAATATAATCTCATGATTTACATAGAACAAAATATTTGGAATTCAATTCATTGATAATTACCATTTGAACACTAGGCACTAAATACAAACGTAACATAATGAATGTTTGATGAAATAGTTATATGTTTAGTTATTATTGTTATTATTGGAGCACATAAATATTGGTACAAGAGAACGCCAATATATATGCGCCACACAAAACAATGAGAATTTGAAGAGAAGAAGGGAAAAAAGTAAGGGGCGTAAAATAAAAGAGAGAACGAACAATAACGAAGAGATTGGTGTAAGGTGGTGTAATAATAATAATGGTAAAAATGGCGGAACAGAAAAGTACAATCAGAAGAAATCTTTCAGTTAAGGGAGACACATCCACTTTTATGAAGAAAGTAAAAGGTTACAGCAGGATCGCCACTGGCTTCTATTCTGAGCCATATCCGATAACGTCTCTAGCCACTGTGTAGCACCATCTCTCAGACCCCAACCAGGGAGTCGTGAAGGACCAACGGAAGCCAGCTCTTTGCAGATTTCTTTCATCCCATGACACCATGTCATACACTGACCACCTCTCCGCTTCTTCCAACCAGTCCCAGAGTCGGCAAATAATGCACGATGTGGAATTCTCTGGGACGACATTCGTAGAACATGTCCAAGCCACCGAAGTCGGTGTTTCAATATGCTGACACCAATAGCATTATCGTCTCTGTGCCCGAACACACGGTCCCGAACCTCTGCATTACTAACATGGTGTTGCCACCGGATCTCAGAAATCCTTCGGAGACAACGATGATCAAACACAGAAAGTCGTCTAACATCCTCAACTCGGAGAGGCCAGGTTTTACAAGCATAGAGCAAAACTGCTCTCACCGACGCGTTGTAGATCCGACGTTTTACGGTCAGATGTCCCAGGTTGGCATAAACCGCTATGGCTTTCACTATACGTGCATTGATCTCATCACTCCCACCACTTGCACTTATGCAGCTACTCCGATACACGAACTTCTCGACTATTTCTATCTGCTCACCATCCAGAGTACAGGATTAGAATCCTGCCAGTCTTGTAGAAATACTTTGCACTTCGAAGGTGCAAAGCACATACCATACCTACGGACACTGATTGCCAACTGATTAAGTACGGATTGTATGCCTTGGGCATTATCGCACAGTAAGACAATATCGTCCGCATACTCAAGGTCGAGAAGTCTTTCTCCAGGCAACAGATCCACACCACCATTACTTACATTCATCAGAGCTGTTTCCAGAATGTCATCGATGGCAAAGTTGAAGAGGAATGGTGAGATTGGGCAACTCTGCCTAACCCCACTGCTTGAATGGAACAATGGAGAGAGGTGGTTGTATGCCCTCACTCTGCCTGAGGTGTTTGTATATAAGGCCTTTAGGATTTTAACAAACTTCTCAGGCATACCCTTCTTCAATAGACAATCCCAGAGAACAGTCCTGTCCAACGAATCGAAGGCAGCCCTAATGTCAAGAAACACTACGATTGTTGGCCTTTGATAAATATGGCGGTGTTCTAACATTTGGTGGAGGGTGAAGATATGATCAATACATCCTCGGCCGGGACGAAAACGGGCTTGCTCCTCGCCAGTCAATCTTTCTCGGGTTTTGAACAACCTACGAATTATGGTGGAAGCCAATAGCTTGGATGCAAGCGGAATTAGACTTATCCCTCGATAGGTGTTACAGGAACGACGTGAACCCTTTTTAAAAATAGGGACAACTATCGACTCATTCCATGACGTTGGTAAACTCTCTAGTTCCCAGACCTTTGTAAACAACGTCGTCAGTTCCTTAGTTATAAAGTCACCACCATCTTTAAAAAGAGCCGGAGGTAAGTCATCTGGGCCAGGTGATTTGTAGCGCTTCAGGAGTCGGAGTTCCTTGCGGACATCCGCCTCATTTGCTGGATCAGTTGTCACCGGCCATGGAGGGCAGGACAATCTGACCAATGTTGCCGGAGCAGCAAGCCAATTGAACTGCCCTTCGAAAAATTCTGCCCATCGTCCAAGACGTCGATGGATGTTAGTGATTGGCGTTCCGTCATCCTCACAGATTGTTTCGCTCACACCAGACTTCTTGCTGCCAGTGGTTCAGATGAGCTGGAAGAGCTTCCGGTAGTTACCAGATGCAGTTGCTGCTTCCAGTTCATTAGCACGCTCCGACCACCAGGCTTTTCGCTCTTTACGCAAGCTTTGCCCAATTTCCTTACGTAACACCCTTCTTTTGTGGTCAAACTTACGGTCACCCGGAGTAGACCAACGGGCTTCAATGAGTTGTAAGGAACGCGAAGAAACCCACTGCTTATAAGCGGGATATTTCGCGAACCCATAATTGACTGTACCCGCCATTTTCATGGCGTCATGCAATTGCAACCAATACTCATCTATACTTTTCGGTGGAATGGTAGCTAGCCTAGAGGCTAGCTTGGTTCGATACTTACTTGCAACAGAAGTTGCAACCAGCTTGCTAACATCAATCCGTTGATGGCGGTCACTTCGTTGTCCACTGAAAAGTAAAGCAAGATTGGCGCAGACCAAGGCATAGTCAGAGTCCAGGTAGGTACTCCAAAAGGAGCGGCAGTCTTGTACACAACCACGCCAGCGGTAGCTGATCGCGATGTGATCAATCTGAGTCCAGGCTTGAGATGTAGAGGGAGGTGGCACATCAGCAGTGACTGTGCCGAATGTTAGTGCTAGCCAGAAACAGGTTGTGATCTGCACAAAGTTACAATAGACGGTCTCCGTTATCTGACCTGCGACCAACGAGTCCCCATCGGCCACCTAAAAGACTCTCTTCTGTGCCTAGACGCCCGACCTGAGCATTCAAGTCTCCGGCTAGTACTACAATATCTGTCGAACGCACTTTCTGGAGAAGAACAGATAACTGGTGATAAACCTCATCCTTGATTGCATCCGGGCTGCATAGGTATAGATGACGAAAAGACATCGTTTCTCACGCTGATTTCTTCTCACTTTGATGGAACTTTCTGATCTAACAGCACATAACCGACTGTTAATGGGGATCCAATCTATTAGTGCTGCTTCAGCTCTAGCGCTTAGTGCGACACCAACGCCAGCAAGACCAGATGAAGATGCCACAGTGTCCCCGGATAAACGCACGTAAAACAAGCTTTTCGAAGTGACAGATGGGGAGCGAATTTGTAGTACTTCACTAAGGTCTTGAATACGGGTCTCGGATAGACAACAAACATAGATATTAAGACTTTCCAAAGACATAGCCAGCTTTATCTGTTGTCCAACGTGCATAAGTGTGCGAACGTTGAAGGCAGCCAGTTTGAATGGTGCACGTAGTTTCAGAAAAACTGCTTCAGTTCTCGTATTCGGTGGTAACATACAATTTTCAACCGGACAGTGACTCGAGAACGTTTAGTTACAGTCGAATTTCCACTACAGACGAGCTGCTGTATGAGTCGAAAAAAATAAGTATAGAGAGAGTAGGAATAAAAAGGGTGAATAATGACGTAGTAAATAATAATAATAAGTTGAATCATTTGATTGTTAGTTGAAGCAAGAAAAGTAGTTTAGTAGACTGACTAATCTTAGTTACAGTTTAATCTAACGATAGTAAACAACGGAGTAACCGATGCCCGTTTCATTGTATTTGAAACTCATTTGCTAAATTTGGCTGCACACCCTTCTATGGTAGAGTTTCCTGTGAGGGAATTCCGCCACCTAGTACTTTCAACACTTAAATGACATTCATCGAGATGACAAGTTTTACTAGACAAATTTAAAAACATAGTTTCTACTTGAAGTAACCACTGATAATGGTGTGCAGAAAGATAACAAAATGATTACCGTTTAAACATCCAGCTCAGAGAATGCTTCTATGTCCTTAACTTACACGATTATCGCGAAATACGATTGCCAATTTAGATACGTTGACTCACACGATCAGACTAATGACTCATACACCAGGATGAGAAGTCTAGAATCCTGATTGGTCCCTTTTCTGCTTAGCTCTATCTGTTAAGTCCAGAATGCCATTGTCAGCCTCCGCGATACGAATCGTATATTTCTAACATACCGGATTAACAAACAAACAAGTCAGACCATATCACACCGTAAAATAGAAAATAACATTCGTACAAGATCAAGCCAAAAGTGACTGATTATGAGAAACTGTGACCAATAGATTGGGAATAACTTGAGGATAGTAAATCATGTAACAGTAACCAATGGATCAAATAAAAGGTTATGATGAAATAAATATGAATACACATATAATATAGTTACTTAATAGTCATACAATAAGAATATTCGCATAATATTAGTTCATTAATAATTACTAGAGGTTACCCCATATATTTGTTCTCGTCCGAATATAACAAATGCAATATCAGTAAAAGCCATCTTTAGTAATTTTCATTAGCAAACAAATGTTCATAATGAAATTATACCTATTCAATTTGGTTAAGATAAACTTTGATCATATAATCAGTAAATAGTTTACATCATTCAAATGATGTATATTTCTCAGGATATCCGGTTTCACAGTATCATAGATTATATCCTGGACTAAGAATAGATAATGTATACGAGAAAAAAAATAATAAGATAAAAGAGTTATGTATATTCAAATATAATTATTGTAAAGCATTAATGATAGATCATTTTTAACGTGAACAGCTAACATTTTATGACAATAATGGTAATAATAATAATAATAATAAATATGGAGTATAATAAATAAAACAAAATCATAAGTTATTTTACCTTCTCCAATAATCTTGTAAGATACCTATAAAGTTAATGATTTATTAAATATTGATTTATTAAAGTTTTTTTTTATCAGATAAAATTTATTAATCTATTTAAGTTAATTCATGTAAGATTGTTATAGTAACAAAGAAATCAATAAATTTTTTCCATGTTTCTTTTATTTTATATTTATGTTAGAAGGTTTTTTGTGGATATTATAGTAATTTCAATAGTTGAAATCATAAATCAATGGAAGCTAGACCACCATAGAAAACCTGGAAACACTGGGCATGCTGTTTCTTCCTATTGTGGGACGACTCCTCAGTAGTGCGCATCCATGACCCCACTCCCAATCGAGATTCGAACCTAGGACTTATCAGTCTCGCATGCGAGCGCTTAAACCACTAGACCACTGAGACGTCATCCAGCAGTCTTAATGTCTTACTTCAAATAATCCACGAAAATAAGCGACGGAACCACCATTGTCTTTATTGAGTTACTATCTCACAATGGACCCGGGTGTGTATTAGTTATATATTAGTTATTGAAAACAATTAGTGATCTTAACATTTAAAATTTCTAATCAATAGTGACAACTTTATAAAGAATAATATTTAGTGAATTGTAATAAATAGATACTTTGTTCATTTGAACTTTGACTAATGTATGATTTATCTGGTTTGCATATAATCAAGGTTTCATCTTCTCTTATTTTTGTTAAAGAGTCGTAGTTCTGTTTGGTTATTAGATGATTTGTGGTACCTTTGCTTTTCTTGTATTGTTGGCAACTATCAACTAACGTGGTTTTAAACCTTAAAACTATCATAGAATTTATGCCCCAGAGATAAAGCTTCTAGCTGTATTTCATCTAGTTCAATATTGAAAAAATTATGTACGTACAATTTCGTGTTGAAAGAAAATTCCTTTTCTTGCTTTTGGTTTTCCAATTGTTTAATAAGTAGGCATAGAATCAACCAATTCGATACTGATGTACAGTTTGAAAATTTATTCTCACAAACAACTGACTTGATTCCTACCTCATTGGAGAATCTAGTTGGGTTTGAGACCACTTAAAATTATAATCAATGTAACTTTATAACTTGTTATGACAACATAAAAGTAAACTGGGTATTTTTAATTTATTTGAAAATAATAATAGAAACCTTTGTTTTCTCCAGTTTTACTTTTAATAGATAACTTAAATGATATAATGACATCATATTGAGAAATAATAAATTCTAAACTTTTTTTGTATTTATTGTGACCATGCAAACAATTAGCTAAGAATATGAATACCAAGGACTCTAAAGTACAATTTATCTATTCCTTTTATTGTTACCTATTCATGTATTCGTACTAATTGGTTAGAATGTCTCTATAGTAACGAATATTACAAATGTATTATAAATTAATTAACTAATTGTAATACTAGAAAAAAGTCTATACAAAGTCTGAACTTTAAAATGTGAACATGATCTAAATAAGGATTGAATACTTAGAAACTCTGAAAAAAATGAGATACCTGATTTAAACTTCACATCATCCATTATCATTTCGTACAGTTCAGGATTAATAGTAAAGCACCTCATCTACAATTAAGTTACGGTTAATTCTTTTGAACCCTTTTATTCGATTATTTAGTAGGTATTGTTATTCGAACAGTAACAATTTATCTATTTCTTTGTATTATTACTATTACTATTATGTCTTTATAAACATGTATGTTTGATCACAAGTGACAGCATACTCACATATCCCTCAATCTATCTTAAATGTTAGTCGTTTAAATAACGCTCTATGAATCATTCGCTTTCCCACGTATATATGCGCTTGAATCTTATTACTTGATTCGATTCAACTCTGAATTCTCCTCCGTATTCGCTCGTTCGCGCTTCGTGTTGCTTTCTGAATTAGTACACCGTTGTGATTTAATTAATAACGGTTATCAAGGTGAATAATAGACAAAGCCTAAGGAATCAGCTCGAAGCCAAGTCACTACAAAAGTCCCTAAAATTTAAAAGGTAATGTTGCACAATCAATTTAAAATTAACTTCATCTTTTTGATGTTTTAAAAGTATTGCAACATTAGTGAATGTCGATTGGAAAATTACCTTTATGCAGATTAAGATAACTAACTTTTATACCTGTTTAGATATTAATCTGCTGATAATTTAGGCAATCAACAACATTCAGTATCATTAGTTCAAATTATTGCGTTAGAACATAAAAACGACTATCATTTCAATCATTTTATCTAAAATTAAACAGAAAAACTGCAATGTAAGACTGTTGAGTTGGAAGAAAATCAGTGCTATTAAAATAATACTAAGTAATATGTAATACTATTTCAATCAAGGACTTATTACTCTTCATTTGTGTGATAAATATAACATTTTTTTAAAATTCCTTCTATATAATCTGATTAAAGTATCAAAGGGATGACGAAGAAGTGGTTTATTATAAGTAGAGTTTGGATTTTAAATAACAGCTTGTAGATTCATACCTCAACACATCATCTTTAATTTCGATAGGCAGATTGTATCACTAATTCTTTTATTATAGTTATAGCTTCAAGTTAAGTGCACGAACTTTGTACTAGATAATTGTAGTGAGTTAAATCTCTATACAGCTTTAGCCAACTGAGTTAACAACAGTAAGTAAATATTCGGTAAATCGTTGTAATACTTAGCTAAAGGACAGTATGTTGAGCAGCATGGTCTATTTTTTAAATAACAGTGAAACTACGATATATTGATGTTACAATTTATGACTGAAATATTTGAAAGTATAGTGAAAAGAATCCAATAGAATTTTAGATTTTAAGAAATGAATTTAAATGAAGATAACTAGCTAGTTAATATGGTATGGATATATACACGAAATAATTTTGAAACTTAAAATACTCTGTGTTCCATTCCAAATCTATCATACAATCAACAACAACAAAAAGAAAATCTTCTAATTGAATATTTTATTATGCTTCTAGAAAACAACTAAAGTCTTAAACAAACATTTACTTCAATTCAAACCATAGTTGAGACCGGAAAACTATTCTAATCAAAGTTATTCCATTCTATAATCCAGACTCAACAATTTATAACCTTAACAATAACAATAAAATTTCCTGAAGTTCTAGTGAGAAGTCGTGACCAGTAGAGTTCAACCAGGTCTCTGGCGAGAGTGGATGTTCACTTTGGGACTCGAACCCAATACCGTTTGTTTCAAACTTCATCGCGTTATTCACTTAGCTATTGAGTTCTGATAGTCACCTGCTTGTGTGATGGGCTGAAGTTTAAATTTGCTTGCTGTTGTTTTCCTTTTATCTTCCTATTAATTACTTAATTCTTTTCAATATGATATTTTAATTTAACAATTTACAGATTTGAATTCACCAGTCAATCTAAGCTAAATCACTGGAAAACCGTTTCGAGTGAGTATGAGACTACTCATTAGTACGCGTTCATAATTCCATACATGGGACTCAAACCAAATACCTTCGGTCTCACACACAAACGCCTAACCTCTGGAACGCTGATAATAATCATGTGTTCAAGATGGATTTCTTGAATTTTTAGTGAGAAGCCGTGACCAGTGGAGTCCAATACTTGTCAGGTATTTGACAGTTATCCACCTCAGACAATGGATGAATGGTTGTGCTAGATCATGGATCGATTGAAGTTAGACAGTAGCACTGTTGGATGCCGGCTCAGTGGTTTAGAGGTCAGGCGTTCGTGTGTGAAACCGAAGGTCCTTAATTCAAGCCTCTTGTAATGGATTGTGGATGCGTGCTGGTGAGGAGTTTTATACTGAGACGAGACCGCCGTTCACTGCTTCTAGGTTTTCAATGATGGTCTAGCTTAGATTGACTCGTGAATTCAACTTACAAAATACTACTATTCACTATGCGTGTTCATAAACATGCACCAGCATAGTTGGAAAAAAGCGTCAAGAAATATATTAACAGCGCCGTCCTTTATCACCTGGCGGTTGGTGAATATCATACTAAAGTCGACGAAGTTTTTTTCTTTTCGTATCAGTTTCCAGACAATCTGCACAAGGAAGCAGGAACACGGTTATTCAACATAGCTGAAACCATCAGAATCACCTCTAGACTACCTAACTTATATGAACAAAAGAGGTTTCTTCAGCCCGTATTTACCCTGTTTTACGATTGGGTTATCACATAATTAAACTGAACACTGAAAACCATTTACTTCCTGATTCATTTTTTGTTGATATCTCCATTGTCTCCTTTGTAGTCTACATATTCATCTTTCCCAATGAACATGAATTTCTTTCCATAATTACCTTGGCAATACCTAACTTATTAAACATTATATTCACACAAAATTATCCTTATTAGCATCGATATTATTATTATTATTAACTAGACTAAATTCTTCTACTATACACTTTATTTACATGATTTATTTTATGATTGGATTGATTATAACCTGATAACTTACAACGAATGATTCTAACATTTTTTTAAAAACAACCTCTCCAGTTTGCGAATGACACATTTCCGAAATATTTATACTTTGACAGTTACAAAAGCTCACTTTTACAAGGTCATAACGTCTTGCGTTTGCATTGTAACATAGTAGTTACGGACGTATAACTGTTTATTTCAATTTTCTCTGTTTTTTATCGAATAAATGTAGAGTAACCCTTACAGTAAATACTTTTATGAACCATCAATGTTGAAACACAATAACTTTGATGATTTATGGTTTTAGATGGGAGTATATATATTCAATTTGAAGTCAATTCCTTCGCAAAATCTGCTGCTTACATTGCATATCTTTACACGACTTATATTTTTCACTAAATATTTCCGTGCTACTTATAAGTAAGCTCGAATAAATGAATTAATTTTTACATTTTTATAATTTATATTATCTGCCTCAATCAAAAAGTCAATTTTGTTGAGTATGATTAAATGCATAGTCTGATTTACTCTATATGAACCGATAAACCATTAGAAGCTGTAAAAATGACGTAAAATGTCGGTAAAAGTAGAACGCACGACAACAAACACATAAGAAATAGATCTTCGAAATGGTAAAGCCTTTTGTAACATTGACGTTTTTCGTAAACCAACAAGCGGAAGACATTTAAATCAGAACAATACAGACAGATCAAAAGATTTGTGCAAAGTAATCCAGAAGCTACTTCATTAGTTTCGGTCACTTACAAGAAAGCTGGTCACATAACAGGATCTATTCGTAAATTTCCATTTTTCTACGCTCGTTATAAACATAAAACGTATATGTTTACATTGAAACTGATTTTAAGTTCGTTCATTCAATTCAGAAGTGTGGAAGACGATTGTTTTTAGTCAACCTTACAAAACCCATTGAGGGATTTGTTGTAGGATCATCATACTGATATTTTATACGAATTGAATGATGTACAAGCTTATACTGATTTATTGTTATGATAGGTATATCTTCTGTCTGGTACAGTACCCTCTATACTACGTTTGTTGACTTACTGTATCGCCTTGGTACACTGCCCGACTTCAGTAAGCTGTGTGCCATGAGCTTTGTGATAACGATCAAACAAAATATCAATAAAATAGCCTTGGAACTCGGACATGTACTTGAATGACTAATAAATATTGGGATGGCGTATCTGTAGTTTCATAGTTAGCATCTTAAGTGCTGAGGTGTTTTTCAATATGTCGCAGAGAAAGCTACGGATAAAAAATTGCTTCTGGTTAAACGGTATCTTACTTACAAGTAATAGAACTGGAATCCAAATTCTGTACCAGGTAGTTTGAATTACTTGGAGCAGTACTAGGAATCTAAAGTTCGACAATTCACCAACTTGTCAAAAAATCGACTAAAGACTAGTACCATGATATAGTATACGTGTGCGATAACATGTTAAAGTAACATTTTAGTAGGATCAGTCACAGTTTTGTATTCATTAGTGTACTCAGTAAAGAATAATAGTGTAAATCAAGTCAATACAAATAGTAAATACTATTACATGTATCATATCAAAAAATATTTAATACAACTCGATATTTCATAGCTAGTTCATGTAATCAATTCCGAGCAATACAATTATTTTAAGGGTTAATGATACTATTCTTCAGCTCCGTGAATACACTGAATGAGGTTCGAATCTGTAATATAATATTTTAACTACCTAACTACGGTTTCACAGAAAAACAACAAACAGCTCATTCTTTCTTGACAAAAGATAACTAAATTATTATCTAATTCAGTATCATACTATCGGGTATGGAATTTTCTATCAAACTCCATCTATTTTGTATTAAAAGTGATTTAACGATAGAGTCATTAGAGAAAGTATCTAGTCATCGGATTTCTCATTAATGTAAATTATTTTCAAATTAATTGTATCATCAAAAAGATTAACTTTAGTTAATTCCATTTTGTACTTTATTTAATGAACAAATACTATTACCGGGAAATAATAACAAGTTTAGTTTGATTCACTACAATACACAAACAAACACATATTAACTATTGATTTAGTTTGTATTATCAAATAAAAACAATAATATATTGGGGGGGGGAGACATTGTTTGCACTTATTTTAATAATTTATTTTCTGATTCGTAGAAAAATTAGTTTATAAATCAATAAAATCTTGTTTCTTTTAATACACATTAAGATACTACGAGTATTTTTTTAAGGTCAATGGTGTTGAAATCAAGTTATCAATCGTTTTAGCGTATATTATTTACAATATTCAAGATTATCATCGTCTGTTAGATGAACAAGAATAGAATGAGTACTCGTAGAGCTCATTCACCTCGAACAAAAGATGCTATTTACTGGTAAGTGTTACTATCTTTCATACTGCTTATTGTTGATTACTTAGAATATATATTGATTTTAATTCGTAAGCCAAGATTTTCACTTATCGTTACTAAGCATTAAAATATATAGAGAGAAATACTAGTAACTTCATGAAACTATTCCTTACTTTAAGATTTGAATAGGAGTTATTTTTAATACGTAGAATAATAAAACCACACTTTATTCCTTTTAAAAAAACAAACATAAAGGTACATATAATTTCGGTTACCATTTTAATAACCAGAATTATGTAACCATTAAGGATTTTATCTGAAATTAGATTTATATAAAATGATCTGTTCTAATAAATTATTTTAATAAAGTAACAAAATCAATAATTTAACATTTTAAAAAAATAATAATAAAATGAGTATATTCTATTACAAAGTAACTTTTCTAGTGGTTTTCATAGTTGTTATCACTAATTAACATTACTCTAACAATCACTGAAAATGAATAAGTCTCGAATCATAACGTTTAGAACTTATAACTAAGTGTATGTTATAAGAAGTTCGTTCCTATTCCTTTTAAGCGGACTTTGTGAAATTTAAAGTAAGTCTTTATTTATAGTATTCTAATGTAAATTTATATGAATAGTTAGAAGTAAAAAAAAAAAAATACGGCGCCTGTTAAACTCCGAATGTTTAGGCTAGTTAATCGTTTTACATAAGATGATCAGTTCAACGGCCTAATACATTCTTGTTAATTCTGAGCTTAGATTTCTACTTATTCCTATCTCAGCATCATCATCTGAAAAGATGCGGTGAAGAAAACTTTGATATCTGTAAATTGTAGTTTACTTAAATTTTTTTTTTGTTTTCAGTTGTTCAGTGCTTAAAAATGAATTATTCTGAATGCCATTTCTTTCATAAGTATTTTTCAGTGTTTTGCGATCTCTCTTCCACATTACCGGGAGTAAAGCGGTTTTGACCTATGTGTTTTATGATATGTTTTATGTTATATATGATCCATTTTATGTAATTTTATAATAAATTAAACATTGAGATGACAAGTCTCCTATTTGTTGCAAGGCAATATCAAGAATGTTAAAAACGGAAATCATAGCCGGGAATGATACATCTGAAATACACACAGACCTATGAGACTAATATTCTGGTTATCAAACTAGCAGATACCAACAATTGGTACAGATGATCAATTAGGTTTCTTCATTTCATCCCATGGAAGTTCATCAAAACTATGAGTCAATATCAATATCAAATACTTACTGAAATATTCCCTTTGAGAAGTTATTGACTGTTGCATATTCGAAATCCGTCAAATGTTGTCTAACGAATCATATACTGATAATTACCCTTATTATTATTATTATTATTATTATTATTATTAGTAGTAGTAGTAGTAGTAGTAGTAGTAGTTATTGTTTTTGTTGTGGCTTTTGCTTAGCCAGTTTGTAATGATAAATGTAAACCCTTCGTAACTTTCTGTTTCATAAAAGCAGTAATTCATTAATAACTAATTCAGTCATTTCTTTTTAAAATACTTACTAGGCGCTATCATTGGAAAAACTCTGATCCTGTTATGATAGCTAGAAGAATCGGTACAATAAATTGGGTTCTTTTGCGTGATAAGGTGATTGGTGTTATTTTCATTTCGCTTATTATTATCAAACATTTTATGTTATGTAATAAAATTTTTAGTTAATTGTACGATTTCAGGAAGCATTGTCTAGTTTGAATTACTAGGAACACAAAAAACTAACGTGTACTGAATTCAGAGCTTCCTTTCATGTATGTATATTGCTTAAGAATTACAAAACAGTGTTTCTTATTATAATGAATTTGAATATACGATTTTAATAGAAGTACATCTTTCGAGATTTAGTATAGTCAGATAATTTGCATATTGTATGCAGTGTTACATTTTCTTAAAGTGAAACGAAGTAGATAGGACGAATAAACTGATAGTGAGACCGCTTTAATTTTTCAGTGAGTTTCAAAATTAGTAAGAAATTGACACAAATATGATTGTTTCATTTTTCAACACATCGAAATGATTAAAAATAAATATCAAATAATACTTACACTTTCAGATAAATGAAATGAATGATAGACATGAGAAAGAAGCTAACCCACACACCATACGTGCTCAGATTATTGCATCCCAGTTACAAAATATGTCAAGAGAAACAACAATAACTCATACAAAACATGAAGATGGCTTTGAAAAATATACAAAGGAAATGAGTATTGAGTCTACTGATCATAAAGGTGGTCCATACACCAAAGGAATGACACCAGAAGAACGGAAACAGTTTTTCAGAACAAAATTAAATCAGAAAGCTCGTGAAGGTTTTCGATTTTGGGTAACCGAACGGCCTAAACCAACAAAATGTAAGCGTAAACACTTATCGATATTAATGTTTACATTAAGCAGTAATCATCTATGGAATGATATATTCCTATATGTGTATTATTATACATTTATATATTTCTGTAGTGTAGTTCCAATGAAAGAGTATTAAATTAAAGCTAAAACATGTGTTACCTTAAGCAATAGTTAAAAGAAAGTTTAGATCAAATAGAATAGATGCATTTGAATGTAGCTTCATTGTTTATTAGTTATCAAAACTTATTATTCGTAAGAAATAATGAAATGTAATCATTGGAAGAGTGTAGTCTAGAGGTGAACTAAGTCAGTGGGTATATCTTGCTACAAAGTACAGAAAGGATTTTATCAGCTTCCAGTTTGCATTTAAGTCAGATATTTAGTATTTTATATTCGAAATATGTAAATTCATAGGGGTCGGGAAATTATCCGTAACAATTTATGTTATCATTAAAAATTCGTTAAATTTGTCGTCATTACATCCAAAAGGGAATTTTAGCAATACAGTTAGCTCTCAAACCTCATTCATTAAAATACTGGTAGTTAAATATTTCGAACAGCTAACGTATTTATCTTGAAACTTGATCTATTCTGTTCACACAATGATAGTCAGAAGCACTAAAGAAAATTAGTAATACTCATGTAGGGCGTGCAAATTATGCTCACAGATATAAATAGAATTTAACAGTAATCGGAAGTGGAATGCCTACCAGTAGAAGATTGAATTAAAGAGAACATGAAGTGTAATTAATGGAGACTCAGGTGAGGGACAACCAATTTATTGTTTATTACAAAACTACAAAATATTTTGGTACATACATTGAATACTTCACTTCCATCATTTGTTCTTTACACTCTATTCTTCCAGTTTTTAATTTCTTTCTGTTTCCCTTTCTATTCTCTTCAACACGATCTTCTTAGCCTTCTGCTGCTAGTTTTTCCACTTCCGATTGGTGTTACATACTACTCGTGTCTGATGATATAATTAGCTTACACTACAGAAGAACAACTCAATGAAAATGCGTAAATGATGTATTTTAATATATAGTTTTCATACTTTACGAAGGCACTCCGTAATTTTGCATTAAACAATAAATTGGTCATCACCATCGTCTTCGTTCACTATCCCTGAAAAATAAGTGGTTTGGGATTTTTCTATCATCTGAATGTTTCAGTCTCAGTAGTTTTAATGAAAAAAGTGTTGAAAGAGCTTCCTAGAAAATAGTCTAGAAGCTTAGACACTTTTTACCGACAAGCGCGTTAACAATAGCCGTTCACAATGCTACTATGCTATAACATATTATGCCAAGTTATCAACAGAAAGGCCAACATGTTGTTCGTGTGGTCAATGTTTAAAAAACAGTACTATCGAGCCTATTACCAGTACGCCCATTGAAATCCACAGTTGATAAGGCTGACATCGACGTGCCGTCAATAACCCCTCCATTAGTTGAGATTATTTCTAACAGTTCGCTAAGTTCTTCCTGAACATCCAACTTGTAACTTAATTTTGTAAGAAGTTCTTTCTCGAAAAACCAGCCTATGCTAATTAAATCTGATTAACACTCAATGAACAAAGAACACTTTCATTCCTGCCATGACAATCAACAGCAATATGAATTCTGATAATACATCTCCTTGCCATGTGAGCTGAATGTTTCCGCCGTAACTTGGTGAATTCGTCACCATCTACATCTTTTGAATATGTTAGTTTGAATTTAGGAACGATTAGTATACACTTTGACATTAAAATAAATCGGCTTTTGATGTACCTTTTGCAGAAGATAACTGACGCAGAAACAGTCAATTCGTTCATTTCGCTTAAACAATGACAAAAGATACCAAACTATGTTTTCTAGATTTCGGTGAAATCGAAGCTTTTAACCGCTGCAAAAAGATAATAGATTGAAATCATGAGTCAGTTGAAGCTAGACCACCATTGAAAACCTGGGAGCACTGGACGGCCGTTTCGTCCTAGTATGGGACTCCTCAGCAGTGCGCATCCACGACCCCGCACCACCCGGGGCTCGAACCCAGGACCTACTGGCTTCGCGCGCGAGCACTTAACCATTGGACCACTGAGCCGGCATCCAACGGTGTTAATGTCTAACTTCAACCAATCCACGAAGTTGCGCTACCGTACACCATTGTCCTCAGTGAGTTCCTATCTCACAACAGACCTGGTTGAACTCCAGTGGTAACGACTTCTCACTAGAACTCCAGAAGTGTCTCCTGAAGTCAGTCACTAGTGAGCAGGTGATTATTATTATTATCAGAATGGGTTTTGTGGAGATTTTAGAAATTTCACAAGTTGAAATCATGAGTCAGTTGAAGCTAGACCACAATTGAAAACCTGGAAGCACTGGACGGCCGTTTCGTCCTAGTATGGGACTCCTCAGCAGTGAAAAAGATAATAAGCAGTAACCACTGAAATTTAAACTGCCTGTAGAACTATCATACTGAGCACGTTTTATCTACCATTTTGCTTTGGCACAACTTTATATTGGAAGATATAAGCTCATAAAATCTCAAAGCTTTATATCAAGATAAACATGGCTAAAAATCTATTTACGTTTCCTGTCCAACAGGTCTACTTATCTGTAAGCTATAACCATCCGAATCAACTACTCTTGATGATTTTGATTCGTAATTTCTATTTTGTTTTTACGTAACAAGTAAATGAAAGGCATGACTTCATACGTGAGTATGCACCTCGAAGTTTCCCAAGATGATAGTAAAGTTAATATATTTGAAATCAACCATCCATGCTCTGAGAATTCAACAGAAAATACCAACCTTATCCTTACATAAACCTAGCTATATGAAATAAATTCCATCACCATTAATATTATTAATGAAATTATATCCATGTCTTTTAATCACTTTTCGACAATTACTGTGTTATTATTTCAGTTGGCCATTACTCAATGGGAGCCAAATATACTTTCCTCGGATTATGCAATGCCCCGAGAAGTTGAATATTTCATTGTATTGTACTGTTTGTTTCCAATAAAATACACTCAATTCCTTTTTAGTAAAATGTGCTATGTTAAATAAACAACTACGCACAAACGCTGCCTTAGTTTACTACTTGAATTGGAGAAGAATGACTAAATGAAACTAGAACTTATAGTAGAATATTCATCAGCATACATATACCAAAAATTAGTCTCAAAGATGAGTGATTAAACTGATATTACACAAATCTGAAGTTGGTTGAATTTTAACTGTGTAGGCAATTAACTAGTAGTTTTCACTAACTTTACTAGGTCAAGCAACCAGCTTTTTTAGTCAGCGAAGAGTATATGAAAAAGGTTATCAGAGTACATGAGACGTAGTACGCAATAAACTGACCTCAATGAAAATTGGTTACAATAAGATAAACTCAACAGTTGTCTTCATTTGATACATGATATCATATCCATCAGTGTAACTGGATTTTACTAGTCAAAATGTGATTGCCATAAGAGATTCGACATGTCATTAAGCTTGTTTCTTGAAAGCAAAACTATGAACTCCCCACTTGAATTTATATTATGAGGTTTGAATAAATATTAAGTCATTTAAGAAACAGGTTTGACAAGTCCTTTCACCTCGATGTGGAAATTAAGTTAAACAATTAACAATAAAAATCATAAACATAATCTACACTTTATTTAAAATACGTGTTTCCTCCATAGATTTCTACTGAACTATTCAACTGCGGAAGGCGGGGGCGATTAGTGTCGAGTAGATCCGTAACTCAAGTTAAAAATATACAATTTCCTTACTTGCAAAGCAGATAAACAAAATAATGAGATTGACTATGAAGTCAAGTCACGGTGGTAAGATTTGCAATAAATGTTTCGTCATGAATTTACCATTTACAGGAAAATTATAAAGGTAATAGGATCATACTCTTAACACCTACTAAAGAAACACAATTGGAAAAGATGTTCCATTGAAAATGGTTGAAGCATATCATCAATTCCAACACTCAAATGAAAGTCTGACTTCCCATTTCTTGCATTCAACATGAAACTTTCGAGTTAGATAATCAGTTATGAAAAGCTTTTCAAAGCACTCATTTTAGGTAATATATACAATCACTGATAACTGGTTCTAGAAAAATGTACATATTTTATCGAGAAAATTACTATTAATCAATCCCGTAATTATGGTATTGTATCATGTCCAAATGCGACCAGGCTATTCTAGAGCTTAAAAAACAATTAAACGTGAATTAATCACCCTCGAAACTCCGTACATTTCTTTTCAAAGCAAATAAAATTCCCTCGTTTTATCACAAAAATACTGTGTTGCGAGAATTCAGTTGATTCGGTCTTACAATCGTAATCTAATTGATTGTGGGTGATTGAACACCTAAGAAACAAATCCCTGTATATTAAACCCTCATATAAGAAGGAGTCTCATCGTGCGTATTTTACACAAACAATTTTGGACTGAATTAGTTACAAGTTTACAATTATCATGATATTTTAAAAAGGCCAAAATAAAGCATGTATTAGTGAATTTGACGTTATATGTTAAAAATGGTTAAATATAACTTTCTCAACTAAACCAGTACTTACACAATAAATCAAGGATAGGTTAACGATGATGGGCTTCTCCATGTGTGTATACCGATTCGACTGCTCCTGTGGAGCTAGTTACATTGGCCGTACTCAGAAGGCTTTATCCTTGCGTGTTCACGAACATGTGCCAGGACGGTTAGGGAAATGAGTTACTAAATAGATCAACAGTACTATTCTTTCTCATTTGGTAGATAGTGAACATTACATCAAAATAGAGGGAGTTTTTTGGGTTTCATATCAAATTCCGAAGGATCTACATCAAGCAGCTAGATTACGGCTATTCTACATAGCTGAAGCCATCTGGATCAACTCCGTAGAACCGAACTTATGTAACCAGAAAAGATATAAACAGCCTTTATGTTTACCGTGGCCTACTACAGGATCACCGAATACCTAAACTGAATATTATTATTATTACTTGACACTTCAACTCATTCTGACCTTTATTAAATGACCTTGCTAATATACAAATAACACAATTTCGAAGTGTATATGTCGTAACAGATGCAAACGTTCACCATTTTTAACATATAACATTGTCAAATTCATAAATACATGTCTTATTTTGGCTTTTGCAAAATATCATAATTATGGACTTATAACTGTAAAACCTGATGATGAAGTTATTGAGAACAATTGTTTGCTCAAATATTCTTCATTTTTGAATTAGTTACCTACATGGAAAATATTGTAATAGTTAAGAAAGTTATCTGCATACTAAATGACTGTATATTGTACTCAGCAAATAGATGAGAAAGAAGAATAAGCATATTTTAAAAAAAATCAATATAATCAAATGATTTGTATATACAGATCTCAATAAACGGAACAGAACAGTTAACGTCTCTTTCCGAATCCTCGACTTTTTGGCCTTCCAGGACGCCCAACTTTATTCTTACGCTTTCCATGTTTTTTTCCATCTTTAGCTTTTTGCTGTCCACGTAAATCTGCTTTCATTCTTTTATCTACAATTTTGACTTTAGCCCCTTTTTGAGGTTTAGTTCCCCCGCTACGCGAACCAGCTTTTGTATTTACAATTACATGAAGAGGGCGACGCTTCTTTTTCAACAGGCCAGCTTTCTTATAAAGTCTAAGTGTAAAAATGAAAATGATGACTAAATGGTCACACACTAACACAGTGAACTAAATTTACTGATGAGCAACTTATGGGTTAAAGATGTTAAAAATTTATCAAAGGTACTGATTTGTCTGCATATATCAACAGCCTATGTTCGAATACGGTGTAACAAATACGCTTACAGACAATCTTTGTATAAACAAACTGAATAAGGATTCCAATGCGTAAGATGTAACATTTGGATGCTTTTTAAATGAACTAATATGTTATGTAATTATCTAAAACAAAGGTACACTGTTACTAGGGGTTTGCAATTTCCTGTTCATATCTGATGAACGAGTTATTTGTTTGTATAACGCGTTGGAAGCTTGAAGTTCAAGGTTATGGGTTCAACACCGAGGTGGAACTGCACTCAGATAACGACTACTAAATGGGACGAAACACGTGTCCTGGATTCCACTGCTAAACATATACCAAAATATACACTGGATGAAGATAGTGATATTAAGTAGCTGAAAATCCATGCAACTCAGCAATTAAGAACAGATTAATGTAGCTGGTTTTAATTCATATTTAGGATCTGTCACATTCTGTCCAAATGACAGAATGTGAGGCAGGATTCGGACGTGCGACCCAGTTGTTGAGGATCGAATGTTTATACAACTAGTTTGGAGTTCTGTAGTAGCCGCTAAAGGTTCTGTTACACATTCATTTAGAAAGTGAATAATTAAAACCTTCAAAACAAACACGAAGTAGATGCTATTTCCAAAGATGTATAATTACCCTACTATTAAACTATATTCAAGTACTAACAACTCAAGCCAAAACTAACAACGTATTTTTTATACCAGCACTTACTGTTTTATTTGTTGCCACTTTTCAGTTTCTGGTATTTCATCAGATATACCTTCTGCCTTCTGACGAATTCGTTTTAAACGTTTGGCTAAACGAGCTTTTTTACGTGCTTTGGCTTGTTCCGCTTTTGAAAGAGAACGTCCCATCGTAGGTACATCGACCGGGATTTCCTCCTACGATAGTAAAAATAAAAACAATTAGGGCAAAATATAACACGGACTACAAATAACGATATAAGTACAGATATAAAAAACTGTAAACGATAGTTAGATGTAAGAAAATTCAGTTTTTCTACCAAGACCGAGTCAAACTTATCAACTCCAAATGATTGTCTAGATCTACGTAAAATTAAAAAGATCCAAACACAATTATCGAAGAACAGGCCCCCAGAGTAATAAAAAAGCAGCTTCATACACAAAAACAATTGTGTATATCATTTCCGCTTACCGCCCACAACCAAACGGCCAAGTAGAAAGGTTTGTGGATACATTCAAGAGAGCTCTAATCAAGTCGAAAGGGGAGGGGATGCCAGCGGAAATATTGTAGAACTTCCTATTCGTTTACTGAACGACACCTAGTGTATGCTATCAGAATAGAAATCCCCGGCAGAGATGCTCATGGGAAGAAAGTTGAGGACGATACACAATGTGATGCTCCCGAGAACCACACCATCACAGACCAGGTCCCAGAAGCTACTAACACACGAGGTTGGATGTCCGATGTTCGCTCGGGACTACAGACCAAATCATGGTCCCTGGACAGAAGCACATGTGGCCGGAAAACTGGGTCATGTCATGCACGAAGTGGAGGTGGGAAGAGACAGGAGGACTCGACACCGAAACCAGCTACGTAAGAGGCTAGCTCTAGCTCGCCCATCGACAGACGGAAATATTCCTCTGGACATCCTGTTGGATACCTCTAGTCTGCCCGTAGTTCCAACACAGGAAGAAGCACAACGACAAGTCGGTCTACCGTCCAGCAGGTGGTCACTGCGACAACGGCGACAGACGGTCAATATGCAAGTGGACCCCATGAACGTACGTTACTAAGAGAGATGTTGGGGATGTTAGATCCCCAGAGTTCATTTGGTAAATGCCTTATTTTTGTAATTCTATTTTAAAAATTTGAATTCCTTGTTTTTGCGCCAAAAGCACCCATTTTAACCTTCATGTCCTATTTCCCACTTGGGAGGATCTTAAATGATATTGTTTCGTTGTCTTTTACAGTATGCTATTTTGTAACGTTTCCCAAGGACATTTTTATGTTGCATATATAGGCTTGAGTTGTGCTTATTGTGCTTGTTCGTGCTTCTGGCTGCGTGTAGAACATATTTCCCTTTTCTGAACTTGGGGTTCTCTCTAGTTAGCAGAATAGCTAGCATATTGATCATTGTGCCACTGAGTGTTCGTTCCGTTCTCAGATTAGGTGAACTCGTAATCACAGCACTATGATATTAAGGGATCATAAAGCGGGGGAATATAAATTAATCCCTATTCGAGAATCTAAGAGCAGCAAAGCTTTAGAAGTACAAATCAGAAAATTTTCTTCCATTGTCATGTATTCATTGAGAAAACCGCGTAAAATCATACTCAATGACAACACCATTTAATTTTAATGAGACTTAATATTCTGTCCATCTATATTGTAAGAGAAGTGTATTCTTATCTCATTACAGAAGAATTGTCATTTATTAAATCACATGGTTATTTACTGAGTGATTCGCTCATGTTCTGACAAAAGGAACGAAACTACAACCTTTTCGTCATGAAAATAAATGTTATATACAAACCATCAAAAACAATATTTGAGTTCAAATATTTCATACATAAATATTTCATTTTCCCATCTAGCTTTTAATAAAGACGTGACAGAAGCAAAATAAGTTAATAAAAATCCCATAAATCAAGCTCAAACGTACTAGACCGACTAGGTCTCTCATACTACAAAAGATATTAACTACAAACAGATTACTTTTTTAACCATTATGGGTTTTCTCATATGTTTCTTTTCATCTTCAATAAACCAATCGGGCAAATCAGAGGATTTTTCAAAGAATTGGTAACGATTATATCCTGATTCAAGTAGTTCACGTCTAGATTTTGCAGACTGAATAAGACGAGTGGCTATGGCACGCTCTTCTGCAGTTAATGGGCGATTGAGACGTCGTATACGGTGTAATGGTTTCTCAAGTTTTTCAGCTAATATTTATTAAAATTGAAGAAAAATGAAAAGAGATTGCAGTGAGGTTATGAATCCATGTTATGTTGACTTATTTTCTCCATTAAGATTGAGAAGAAAAAAAAAGAAAAATGTGGTCATCAAATTAAGTTGTTATTATTTCAGTCGAATTTTTTCTTCTAAATTTCCAATTCTCAACATCTATTTGTAATGTGTTAATTACACTAGTTGAAAATGTGGTAACTTCAATCAAGACACAATTGTGGCATGTTTTACCTCAATTTAACTGTTTGTACAAAATACTAGTATTTCTCAAATCCAATGAAGTCAACATTTGTCTTTATATTGTGAAAAAGCTTCGCATAAAAAACGCGTCAAAAGGTTCATACTCCATAAAATGGAGTAACTATGAATCAAAGTATGAAAATCGAATAATCCAACTCAAAAAAGCTTTTCGTCTTGGAAAACATCCTACTTATTATACGGAATATAAGAGAAAAACTAAGTGATAGCTTGTAACGTTAATTCTGATTCACACTAGATGTTTCAAATTACTGACCTCCAGTCCAGAAAAGTCCCTAGCAATCCTTATAGAAGAAAATAGCAAACTTTTGACTCGTAATCACTGTGAATAACACAGATGCCAGTTGACGGCTATCAAGTTTAAATAACTGAACAATTAATGGACAAATCTGATGTATATTATCAAGTGGTGAAATAAACCAGCTGATTCACGTATAAAGTAAACGAAGGCATTTATTAGTGCATATGAGAATCATTCTAGTTGCTAGATAAAAGAAAAGACGTTAACATCTACTCACATGAAACTTTAGGTATCGAAATTTCTGAAGATGGTGACACACAGTTATCTTGTGAACCGATAGTTTCATTATTAACCGTTTTCTTTTCGCGTTTCTTTTTCTTTATCACAGTATCTGATGAAAACTCGGACTTAGACTTTTTAGTTGGAGTGACCGTCGAAATATTCTCGTCTTCTTTTTCCAATGGAGCAAGTATTTCCTGAAATTATATATATATATATATATATATATATATATATATATATGATTATTTCAAAAAAAATAGATGAATAAAAAGAAGTAAAGGAGAAAAGACAGAAGTTGAAGCATTAATAATGCCATTTAAAAAGCTCAAATGTTAATAGATATCGTATGGGAAATTACTAGCTGTTTCTTTGAGAATAGTAAACTAAAATAAACACTACTTCAAATATAATTTAAGAGTAGAAACGGTTCTCGATAATGCAGGTTATCAATGACTATTTTAATGCCTTAGTGATATTTCAAGTGTAAACATTCAGCAATCAAATGACTGACCATGTTTAGGTAACTTGCAGGAAGTTATATAACTTTACTTTTTCCATTTGAAAAAGCAGCACTTTAGTAATTAAAGCACTAAACTTTCAACTACTACGTTCGAGATTCGAAAACCAACTTACCGTAGTCCAGCGAGGAAGCTTTACCATTCTTCATACAACACGGATGAATCAAATGGAAATATAATAAATGTATGAAAAGTCAGGCCCCCAAATGCCCTGGTACGGCCGAGAGTGGGGAGAGTCCGCTCTCCCTCTCGAAATACTCTCACACGGCCACGCGTATATAGCCTCTGCCAGGGAAGTCCTACTCACTGCCTTCTTGTGGCGGGGGTGTTGTTTACGAAAATGAGAGGACGAAAAGCGAATGTCCGGTGCTTTAACCGGATTCCAAACCCATGTTGCACATGGACTCCAGTATCCTGCGGGAACAAATGGCGTATGAAGCAATTGTTGGTCACCGTCTTCCATGGGACTGCATCCCCTGACGTTGCTCCACTGCATTGTCGAAGGTTCTGGGTTTGGCCCCCTAAGAAAACCACCTGCTTCGGTTTTGGCACTCGGGCAGTATCACAATCCTCACCCATATCAAATGAGATCTGTGTGGCGCATATGTATTTGGTGCCTCTTTGTACCATTATCTATGTGTTGAAATAAATAAATAAATAAATAAATGAAAAGTCAATAACTGAATATATGCTAAATCTATTAAAGATGAAACAATAATCAAGACAATTCTCACTTGAATTTCATCCGAACCAAACCATGAATCTATTTTGCGTTTTTTCTTGACAATTTCTTCAGAATCGTCCAAATCTACGAGCAAAGGGTTCCTTTTACCTTGTTCAGAAGTAGATAATGATAATCCAGGTGGTAGGATCATTTTTCGTTTGGATTTAACCCTTCTGTCATTCGAATAGGATTTTAAAGAAGGCGAATTCGATAAACTGCTACTATTTGAATCCTCATCGATTTCTGAAGATTCTTCTTCTGAACTTAAGGTTGAATTTTGATTTTCACCACTTTCTTTACCCGACTCAACTTCACTACCTTCTTCAGAACTCAGATACAAATCATCACGTTGGTTATGAGCTACAACCATGAAGCAAAATATATAAAGGTTTCATATTTCCAATCGCAGTGATCTGTTAAATTGGAAGCAAAGTGCTTAACATAAGTAACCTATTTTAGACAGAAAACAGTTGCACCAATGTTGCATAGACGAAATACATCTATGAACTAATTGGATATAACTATATTTGAGATCCGAACAAGTCGATGACTTATTATACGAGTCATATGAATTGGCTTACTTATTTTTTAAAAGAAGCAATTCCATATTTATATAAGCTCGTATGAAACACTGAAGATTTTTCATAGTTTAGAATTCAGTAATTTTGGGAAATGTAAATATGATGTACAAATCTGTAAACGGTCTCTAAACTATGGTACAATCAAACATCTAATTCACTGATAAAACTCAATCTATTTATAGTACTCAAAAGTTCAAGTGGATTTAAATGATGAAACAATCTATGTTAAAGAAAATCTCATACAAAACTGGCACGAGTATGTAGCATCGACTGAGGTACTATGCACGCGATTCGGACGAATTGACAGTTGTTTGGATTTAGACTAAATCGTTAACCAGGCACACATTTGTGTACTTGGTTTCGAGCTGCACTCTAAGTATGAGGGCTGATGATACTAAACAGTTTTCAATATTGAAATACGTAAGGCGTTTTACACTGTGACTTAGTAACTAGGAGACAAGAGCCTTGACGACTGTCAGGGAATTCCTACTCACTGTCTTCTTGGGGCGAGGGTGTTGCTTATGACATTGAGAGAACAAAAAGTGAATGTCCAGCGCCTTAACTAGGTTGGTGCATACGGAAAACCCACCTAAGAGAGTTGGAAAACTCTGATTCCCAAACCAATGGTGCACATGGACTCCAGGATCCTGAGCGGACAAATAGCATATGAACCTAATGTTGGTCATTGGCTACTAAAGGGCTGCAACTCCTAACGTTGCTCCACTTGTGGATTAACCATCCATGTCAAAGGCCCGGAGAGTGGCTCTCTAAGAAAACTACCTGCTTCGGTTTGGGCGCCCGGGCAGAATCTAAGCCCCTACACAAATCGAATGGTGAAGTGTGGTACATATGCATTTGGTGCCTTCTTGTACTAATAGTTGTGTTTAAATAAATATACATGAATGAAACAGACTTGGTGGAAAAGAATTACGGAACAAAATGGGTGACATATTCAAAACATGTGAGAGATCTTATTAAAATGTCAAAAGCACATAGTATAAGAATTCAGTTAACCTACAAGTAGAATAAATTACTTTTTGTATTCAAATACAAAATCCAAGGTTCACTTAGCTAACAAAATTGTTAGAAACATAACCAAACATAAAATTTGCAACAAAAGTTGACATATTTTGTATTTTACTATCTAACACATAAACTTTTGGGGAAGAAATTCAATTTCTAATATAGCAAGAAGCAAGCTCACCATAGATTTTACCAAACAGTTCACTGTCAGACAAATGTTCATCAGATTGATCACCAGAACGCCTCTCAAAATGAACACGTTTTTTCCCTTCTACTGCTGAACACCATTCGTCAGCTAAACGTTTACGTTTGGCTTTCAAAGCAGCATCGATTTGTTCACGTGCTAAATCATCTGCACCAGTGTTACTGGTGTCCCCTGACAATTTGTTAGACTCTTCTAACCCAACTAAATCCTTTACAGCAGCTAAAGAAAACAACTCGTCATCATTTTGTTCAATATAGTCAGATTCGTGTGACATTTTTAGTACATAGCGTTCTGCAAGTTTTCTTTTCTCTTTTCTAACCTTTTTCATTTTTCTAATTATATTATAGAAAGTGGGAACGCAAAATAATAAATGAATCAATAGTTCATCATAGTTTAAACTGAAAACTGACGAAGTGTGATTGTTCATTTCAAATATATAAAATCTAAAATTTGAAGTGAGACTAAGCAACAACGTTATGAAATAACGATGTAAAATATCAATGAACAAACTACTTGGTTGTTGCGAGTAAAAACACCAAGCACTAATCAAATTCATAACATATTAGCACTAATGAAGGGCATTTCACGTACAAATAAAAGCCTAAAATGACGTTAAAAAGGTGCTTAGACTAATGGATTTGTTTAGAAAGAAAAGATATATAAAAGTTGACCGACTTGACTGCATTACGACAAACTTAGTGTTATACAAATAATTCACTGCTGTATTCGCCAAGTAAAGTTATTTACTCTGTAATGAACCACAATTTAAATACGAAGATAAGTGATCTTATGTGCCTGCTTAAACCGAGGAAGATGGATCACAGTCCAAACCTGTAATTCCATAGCTTAAATTTAAGTTCTTTAACCGATAAGCCATCACACTCTATCACCGCTTCTATTTGCTGTGTTTAGTTTACATATTTGTCATTCACCTAAGTCTGGTTACATATTCAATAGCTATAGTCTACGTTTAAATTTCGAATATATATGTTTATTGTCTAGCTTAAACTCCACACAGTTTGGGAATAACCCCTGTTGAAGTATTAATGAGTGATCAAATCAGTCAACGCAAACATATGATAACTGAAAAAAAAACATGGTTTCTCCTACATTCTTACTGAATACTTCTTGGTGCCTTATGGTGTTTTTATGATATAAATTAGCTAATAAAATACTCGAATCGCATAAATAACAGCCTAATCAGATCTATGTTAGAAAGCAGTAGGACGCCGATTACTTACACTTTAAAACATCTAAGTAATAACATGGAAACTACTCATTACACAAGCGATTCCTAGAGAAATATTTGATACCAGTTGGAACCTTAATGTTGCTTTAAAAATGATAGTAATTATTCAGATATCTCAAAATGTGTTTCCAAAATAGTCAAGACCTATGAAGTTGTGAGTTACTTTTTCTTTAGTTTTTCTTCCTCGTCCAACAACCTTTGAACTTGTGTCTCGACTTCTAAATCCTCTTCATCTTCATCAGTACCCCTTTTAGGAAGAGTAGATTCTTCAATACTGTCTTTGGACCTGAGAACATAAAGAACATCTACAGAGTAAGCATTTTACGGTTTGGAATAAAGATAATGATTGTTTGACACAAGCGACAAGTCTTTATTGATTACTGGCATCCAAATTACTTTACTTTTCAAGAAAACTGCAAATACCTTACAAGTGACTCAATTAAAACATCAAGGGTATTATACTTGCGCAGTTAAGGTTTACGAAATGCAGTCCAGAGATTCTTTGCCGTATATGGTTTCCAGCTAACTAAACGGCTCCGTAAGAACTCGGAAGGATAGGGACACACGTCGTTGCCTTTTTGTCGTTTCTGCCTACGCTCCCACTGACTGCAGCTCAGATGAAGTGAAAGATGAATTTTACAGAAAGCTTTCTGAACTTCTTCAGAAAGCTAAACGCTCAGACATAGTACTCGTAGGGGGTGACTTTAATGCTCAGATAGGTAGCTTAAACCAAACAGAAAGGCATTTAGGTGGATATTTTAGCACTCCGGCACAACGAACAGATAATGGTGATCGTCTGCTGCAACTGTGCTCAGACAATCGCTTATTTTTAGCAAACACAAATTTTAAGCATAAGGAGAGACATCGTCTAACATGGCGACCCCCTACACCAAACCAAAGATGGACTCAAATAGACCATATTGCCATCAGTCATCGTTGGAGAGGGTCGGTAGAAGATTGTCGCTCATTCTGGAGTACCTGCTTGGACTCCGACCACGCCCTAATACGGGCACGCATCTGCTTGCGCCTCACCGGACGCAAAAAAGCCACATTAAAAAGACCAATTAGAACTGAATTGAGTAACGAGAAAACCAAAAATAGGTTCCAAAAACAACTGAGATCACACTTAGGTAGTTCTGAAGACGAGGCTGACCCAGATGTTGCTTGGAAAGACATACAAGCAGCTGTGGAAGCAGCAGTGACATCTATTAGCGACTTAAACCACAGAGTTTCAAAGAACCAGTGGATTTCTTCAAAGTCTATCACACTGATGGATTCTCGCAAACGTGTCCCATCAGGTTCCGAACATGATGAAGAGCGACAAAAAATCAGATCTAGGTTAAGAAAAAGTCTAAGAAACGACCGTGAGCAGTGGTGGGCAACGAAAGCAAAAGAGATGGAAAAGGCGGCGACTATAGGGAACACAAGACAGCTTTACAGACTAATAAAAGAAACTGGAATTAATAAGTCAAGTGTAAGTGAGATTATATCGGAAAAAGACGATACACTCATCTGCTCCCAGTCCAGGCGTTTAGAACGATGGGCTGAACATTTCAGAGAACAGTTCAACTGGCCTTCAGCTACTCTACAACTACCCTCCATTCCCAGACAGCGTGAATGGAACATCGAAGTAGGTCCCCCAACTCTTGCTGAAGTTCAAAAGGCTATAGATAATCTGAAACGAGGAAGGGCTGCTGGTCCAGATGGACTGGCTCCAGAAGTCTTTAAGGATGGTGGTCCAATCTTAGCGGTTAGGTTGACTAATATTTTAGCTAAGATCTGGGAGTTAGACGTTATTCCATCTGACTGGTCACAATCACTTATCGTCCCAATATATAAGAAAGGGTCAAAATCATCCTGTGACAACCACAGAGGGATTAGTTTAACTAATATAATATCTAAGATACTAGCCTCAATAATAATCAGACGCCTAACTAAGACTCGTGAACTAACTGCAAACACGAGAAAATCAAGCTGGCTTCAGACCTGGTCGTGGCTGCATCGACCACATATTCACCATTCGTCAAGTTCTAGAACACAGGCATACTTATCGGCGTCTGACGATGGTGGTCTTTCTTGACTTAAAAGCAGCATTTGACTCTGTAGACCGCGAGATTCTGTGGCAGTGTCTGTCATTGAAAGGCGTACCCCAGAAGTACATAAACCTTGTAAAGGCTCTTTACTCGAACACTACTAGTCGAGTGAGAGCTTATGGCGAACTGTCCTCTAGTTTTGCAACCTCAAGTGGTGTCCGTCAAGGATGTCCACTTTCCCCATTTTTGTTTAACTTCATCATAGATCTACTGATGGAAATAACTTTCTCGTCGACTGAGTTCTCGGGTATTGATCTCCTTCCAGGAGGTCCACTTATCGACTTAGAATACGCAGATGATATGGTCCTGTTTGGTGAAAACGATAATAAAATGCAGATTCTTATGTAGCACTAAGCAACAATGCCAGAATGTTCGGAATGCGCTTTTCTCCCTCTAAATGCAAGTTGTCACTTCAGGGCTGGCCTGCGTCAACACCTGAATTAAGGAAAGTAGGTGAAGTAGTCGAACGCGTTGACAACTTTACTTATCTTGGAAGTCTGATCAGCCCTAGTGGGTTGGTATCGGACGAAATCTCAGCACGGATTCGATAAGCTCGTTTGGCTTTTGCCAACTTACGTCACCTTTGGCGATGGCGAGATATCCGTCTATCAACAAAAGGACGAGTATACTGCGTGGCAGTTCGCTCTGTTTTAATTTACGGCAGCGAAACATGGCCATTAAGAGTATTTGACCACAGATGTCTTAAAAATATTTCTGGGATCACCGGGTAAGTAATAGTGAGGTTAGACGCAGGGTATTAGGGAATGATGGTAAATCAGTTGATGAGGTTATGAATCTTCATCGACTGAGATGGTTGGGCCACGTGTTACGTATGCCTGAACACCGATTACCACGACGTGCAATGCTATCCGGTATTGGAAATGGTTGGAAGAAAGTTAGGGGCGGCCAAACCAAAACGTGGCATCAGTGCTTGAAGTCACTAACTTCTAGTCTGAGCCATGTTGGTAGATGCAGACTACTTGGTTGGGGTCCGCATGACTATGGTAACCAATGGTTTGAGACTCTGTGTGACTTGGCTCAGAATCGATCACAATGGCGTCGGTGTATACACTCCCTGTCTTCCCTTAAAGTATGAGATTAAAATCGCTTCATATCTTTCTTTCTACGAACCAATTCTTTCTGCTTGTACTATATCTCTATATGCAATCTTTCTCTTATATATTACCACCTTTCACCTAACCACTGTTATGAATCCGGTGTTCATCTTGTTGTGTTGATGTGGTATGGCAACCTGGACCGATGCACATATGTGCCTGGTCCTACATTGTTGTTTTAAGACTGATTTACGTACAATTTCAGTATAGAATTGATGTGAAAACTAACCCACCAAAAAAGCGTACTTTAATAGATGTTTTTTCGGATGAAAATACTAAACTAGGAAAGATTATTAACTTCAGTATCATATAAGTCGAGTAAACGAACATAACATACAAAACAATCCCTATCTTTATACAACCTTAATATACAACCACCACTTTCTTAACATTAAATCTATTTGCTGAATTCTAAAAACTTAAGTACGCTAAGAAATAAAGATGAGGCATAAGTGTTGACTTACTCTTTTGATTCAGCTTTAAAGATACTGAGAATTTTCATCCTCCATTTGAGAAGATTTCTAGAGAGCAAAATATCAAATTTATAAGCGAGTTTATGGTTAATAAGATTAAATTACTATACATCCATCTTTACGTAGATAGATTATAACAAAGATTTTAACTCAATTCGTTTTGAATGAGATGTCTGTAAAAGTGAAAAGAAGATAAATCTGCTTGTTCTGGTCTAAATATTAAAAGCTCAATTGTAGTGATCATACACCCATTCCAAAATTAACTGTAGACTTAGAAGTTGGGGTGTAGATTTATAATTTCTTTTCTATCTTGCTACTGCATGGTACAATAGCATTAGCCCGAATAGATTATACGAGTAAAGAAGTAATTTTACCATATCTATTATTAAAAATTTCAGGAATCTGATCAAATCCCCATTGAGTGATGAACGAGTATTTCAAAAAGCAAGTAACTCCACTCAGAGGCTTTCACTACACTGATAACCATAGTTTTGGCCAAAGCCATTACAATTTTTGGCAGATACAGGCTAATTGAACTACAAAGGGAATTCATGCAGTTTGTTTTTACAATCATCGTTACTATTGGAAGGAAATCAAGTATATGCTGTTAAACAGAACTGCATCGGGATAAAAATTAACTTGTGAGAACTAAATAATTCACAGAACACAGTGCTTTATAATTTAATATTCATACAAATTATTGAAACAATCCAAGTCCCAAAACACCTTACGAAATGAAACAGTGCGAAAAGTAAACTTACTTAATATCGCTCTTCCCAAGGACTTGAATATCATTAAAGTCTTCCTTGATCAAAGCAGTAGTTAACGGGTGGCATGCAATTTCCGGAACATCAAAAATAACCTACAAGTCACTAACAATCAAACTGAATACCTTGTTAGTTTTCGCAAGAGCCTCCAGAGGATCACTTGACTCCAAAAACTTAGAAAGTGGGAGCTCATGATACAATGTGTCTCCCTCATCATAACCTTCAGCCTTCCTTCAAAATCAAATAAATGAGGAAGTGGGCTTACTTTTTGCGGCTTTCCTTCAAAAAAGTGGAAACCAACGCAGCGCGATCTTTTGGTGCATCAACCTCCCCAAACACATGTCGTGCATCCAAGAACTTTGGGTCGATACGTGCAGGAGCGATATAATTCTGTCCAACAAGAAAGATTTCTGCAGATTCGAGTCGAGAGGCTTCAGGTTTAATAGCACGTACAGTACGGAAAAACTGAGATAGAACCCACTTAAGCGGTTCATAATCTCGACTCCTAAAAACCTTAGTGACAAACCAGCCACCTCTGCGTAAGAACTCAGTTGCAATCGCAAATGAATTGAGCGAAAGTACAGCTAACGAGAATATTTTATAGCAAAAACTAACCTTGGCCATATTCATCAATTGACCAGGCAGCCCCCACATTCGGAGCACCATCGTGTAAGACGACATCAGCCTTTAAATCGTTTAACTCGTTTCGCAGAATCTAGTACGAAAAAATTAAAATAATGTTCTCAAACCTGCTTGCATTTATCAGTTGTTATATCGGCAACAAATGTCTTAACTTTTGGAATAGGGTGAATAGGCACCAAGTCTACTCCTAAAATGTGGCTGGTCATTGGCATTTCTTTGGCTGCAACTTGCAACCAGCCTCCAGGAGCAGCACATAAGTCTATTAGAACTTTGGAGGAATTTAGAAACTTGAAGCGACGATTTAACTGGATCAACTTGAACGCTGCTCTAGATCGGAATCCTAATATGAAAAATGAGTAGTCTTAAGTTTATCATACCAGTTTCCTTTGCAAGAAAATAAAACTTATCCTTCCTCGCTTTCCCTGTTTTTATTTTTTTCCCCATGCCTCCTTGTGACGAAAATATTTAAAATATCTGCCGTAGTCATTGAAAGCGAATGTCATCAAACCTCAAACTTTGAACCTTGCTGAATAGAAGTAGTCAACCAAATGTCTCCTAGAACCTGATTATGAACAGTAGAAAAGATACCTTGGTAATAGTAGGATTTTAAATACAAATGATGAGCAATAAATTCAAATGGTTCAAAGGTTTTGGACGGCATAAAATAAGCGTTTGCTTAACGAGCTATAGCGATAAATAAATACCCAAAATAAATAGCTCTGTAAATCTTTGACATTGGATGCTGACCACATTAGTTTTGACGGACTCACCTAGCTGAAGGCGTTGGGTCATGCATCCGAGTGGGAACGCCGTGCTCAACATCCCCTGCAATCACTAGCCAATCTAGATCAGTCGATCCTCGATATTTTGATAGCCTATCAAATATATCTTCGAACATCCTCACTTCTGCCTTTTGATTTCACTTTGTGGATACGATTCATAGTAGGCGTTACTGGTTAAAGCTTTGTCAAACTCAAAATACCTGTGGCATCATTAGAGCTTCCATATCTGCTACAGGGGATCACCGATGCCTTGGAGTATTAGTTCCTTAATCTAATCCCAAGTTACAGGGTAATCTAATAATGGCTGATCATATGCTGAACGGTGATTTTGGTACTAGTATATCATATCTTTCCCTTCCATCTAGGACTGATCATCTGAACGAATATCCTAAAACAGCTCAAAAACTGAAACTAAGTCTTTCACTTTTGGAGTTCCTTTTCTCGCACCGAGTAGTGAATTGCTAAAATTATTCACCAGAACACGTAATATCATCAACTTCTTTTGATACATTCAAAGCTAGATTGAACCTCTACAGTGCTACAAATTGCAAAGGATTGACAGGTTGATAAATCTCTTGTCATTATTACTGATAACTGAAGACTAACTCTTACTATGATGAAAAGAAAAATTGGCTATCAGTAACGGAAGTGATCATGGACTAACACCGTCAAAATCTGTAGAACTAGAGTAAACTTCAGGCATTCTTTAAAAGACTCTACAGAAGATGTCGTTGCTATTTCTTTTGTAATGAATCCCACACTTCGCCTATTTACTCTACTGCTAGTAGACATGGGAGATCGTTAAGCAAGAGCTTTTTTTATTCAGTCGACAACTATTTAAACCATTTGATCACAAGATGATTTTTATAGATTTTTATAAGAATTCACCCGAGTTTTGTACTGAAGCAGTGTCACCTAAGCTTAGTTTAATAATAAAATGTATTAGTGACGTTTTACTAAAAAAGATTGTGAAATCATAACCTCTTAACATCTTCGTACTTCGCAGGTCGCTAAATATTTGCTATGCCCTTTCTGTCTCGGTGGGCTGTTTATATCACGATTTCAACTATTGGAATAAATCATGAAAAAAGATTAATTCCCGAACCACTTCAATTTATATTGTTGATCAAATAAAACCTTACAAACAGTCTTTTATTTGCACTTCATGCCCTTCCTCTTGTGTTCAAGCAACCTAATGGACTTGGTTTGGCGTCATTAGTGGCGGTAAGAATGTAGGGATCCAGCATTCAATTAGCAGAACACATCAACATTCAGCTAACAAAATTCATCACCAAGTGTTCAGCTTCTATAATGACCAGTAACAATCCGCTGGCTGGCGCTTATTACGAGATTGGAAGGGCCATTTAATTATGGACTCAGAGCTTCAGCTACAGAATCTCCAGTTTGTTGATACTCTGACACTGCTGCAATTTTATATGCATTTACCAAGACATAGTCTTGCTGGACGATTCATTAATTCTACATATTGCTTCAGATAGAAGTGGGTTTGAACCAACAACAATCGACCATTGCTGTCACATTGACGTGGTGGTTGAGCTTGCTTATCGTGATGAGACAATCGAGTTACACTGGCTGGTAGAATCGTTCCTCAATGTCCAGACCACATCTAACCCAGTTTCCTCTTTGAGGACCTCTAAAGGAACCCTTCCACGATGTGGGCGACCGGGAATTAAAAACCGTCCTTATACCTCTAACAGCACTCAAGATCAATTAATTCTTAATCAACCTCCCTCTTCAGTTCCTATTATTTCTCCTACATCGACTTTCGACACCAAACTTCCTCTGTTGGCTTCCTCCTCAAGTGTCAGCATAGCCAAAAGTTTTAGTGCTTGAAATACTTTCCCAGGTCTACTAAAACCTCTCTCCAAACCACACATTGGAACCTTCAACATACACACCCGATGTCAAGTCGACCCTCACACATCCTTGGCTGAAACCGTAGAATCTCGTACCATTGGCATATACTGTGTCCCCGAAACACACATACAGGATTATAGTGTGGTCATTCACTTTACCTCACCTCCACAACGAGTTACACCCTCCGTGTATCCGGCGACCTGGTGGCTAGTTCTCGTGAACTGGTAGGTGTAGGCATACCTTTAAACACGAGGGTAGAACAAACACTATTAAAGTGGATCTCCGTTAACAGTCGCCTATGTGTTGTTTCGCTAAACGGTTCCGCAAGAACTAGGAAGGATAGGGACACACGTCGTTGCCTTTTCGTCGTTTCTGCCTACGCTCCCACTGACCGCACCTTGGATGAAATGAAAAGCGACTTTTACAGAAAGCTTTCTGAACTTCTTCTAAAAGCTAAACGCTCGAACATAGTACTTCTAGCAGATGACTTTAATGCTCAAGTAGGTAGGTTAAACCACGCAGAAAGACATTTAGATGAGTATTCTGGTATTCCAGATCAGAGAACAGATAATGTTGACCGTCTGCTGCAACTGTGTTCAGACGGTCGTTTATTTCTAACAAGCACTGAGACATCGTCTAACATGGCGACCCTCTACACCAAACCAACGATGGACTAAAATAGATCATATTGCCATCAGTCATCTTTGAAGAGGCTCGACAGAAAACTGCCGACCATTCTAAAATACATGTTTAGATTCTGATCATGCTCTAACATCAACCTCAATGGACGCACAAAAACCCCATTAAGAAGACCCATTAGAGTCGAACAGTGTGGCCGAAAGTAGATTCCGGAAACAACTGAGGTCACACTTAGGTGGTCCTGAAAACGAGGCTGACCCAGATGTTGCATGGAAAGATATTCAAACTGTTGCCGAAACAGCAGTGTCATCTGTTAGTGATTTAAACCAAAGAGTAATGAAAGATTATTGGAATTCTTCTAAGTCTATTGCACTGATGGATTCTCGTAAACTTATCCCATCTGGATCGGGGAAGAGTAGCTGGTTCAGATGGATCGGCTCCAGAGGTCTTTAGGGATGGTGGTCCAATTTTAGCGATTAGGTTGACTGATATTTAGCTAAAATCTGGCAGTTGGACGTAATCCAATCTAACTGGTCACAATCACTGATTATCCCAATATATAAGAAGGGGTGAAAATCATCCCGTGATAACCATAGAGGGATTAGTTTGACTAACATAGCATCTAAAATACTATCCTCAATAATTATCAGTCGTCTAACAAAGATTCGTGAACTAACTGCAAACACGAGAAAATCAGGTTGGCTTCAAACCTAGTTGTGGCTGTACCGACCATATATTCACCATTCGTCAGGCTCTAGAACACAGACATACTTATCGGTGTCCGATAATGGTGATCTTTCTTGACTTAAAAGCAGCATTTGACTCTGTAGACCGCAAGATTCTGTGGCAGCGTCCGTCATTGAACACCACCAGTCGAGTAAAAGCTTATGGCGAACTGTTATCTGCTTTTGCAACCTCAAATGGTGTCCGTCAAGGCTGTCCACTATCTCTATTTTCGTCCAACTGCATCATAGACCTACTGATAGAAATAAGACTTTCGTCGACTAAATTTTTGAGCATTGATCTCTTACCAGGAGGTCCACTTATCGACTTAGAATACGCAGAAGTTATCACCCTATTTGGTGAAGACACCGATACTTGGTTGGTGTCCACGTGACCATAGTAACTAATGGTTGGAGACTCTGGGTGACATGGCTCAGAATCGATCCCAATGATGTAGGTGTACACACTTTCTGTCTTCCCACAAACTATGTGACTGAAATTGTTTTATATCTTTCTTTTTACGAACTAATTCTTTCTTCCTGTTCTGCATACTTCAATGCAATGTTTTTTTCGAAATATTACCACCACTGAAGTAACTATGATGTCTTGTGATCATTTACGATGTTATTCTCTTCAATAAAGCAGTACCCGGCTTCCTTAGTTTATCCATCAATATTAGAAAGTATTTTTTGATGTAGTTTCCTGTTGATGAGGTATAAATTGCAAGAACTGATGTGTAGTGAAATTTAATACTCTCAAACATGACCCCACCACGAAAGCCCATTTATGTCATTTGGGCTTAAATGTGATGCTCTTTCTCTAGTCTTCTCTCCGTAACCATGACACTTTTACCAAATTCCAAAGGCTAATAACCCTGTTATCAGACTCTAAAGAGCTTAAATTATGCCTTGGACTCCCGCTCACTACTGATAAACTTTATTATGGACAGACTGATATCTAGACGGAACAAGAATATAAAGAACCCCATTGTTATTGATATGGATATAACTAAATTACAGAACACACTGTTTATCCTCTCCCATTATTCACTGATTATCGATCAAGGCCTTATGCTCCTAACCCTCACTCTCAGTTTCCGAATCTCTCTAGTGGTTAAATATGCATTATTTTTCCTAAATGTCATGTCCTTTTTTTCTATTCCAAGTGGACGGATAACTCACAAACCTTATGGATGCTGGTCATCGAAGGCCGATCATAAGAAGCTTAAAATGTCCTAAATTATTGTGAGCTGTTCAGTGTTTTATTTTGCTTACCCTGAAATTTTACAACTTTATACTGTTTCGTTTCCTTTGATTTGCTAATAGTCCTTCCCACCACTAAACCACATATAATCTAACCTGCTTTTTAGACCTTTACCACTAATTATCTTCATAGCAGTGTGATATACTTAAAATGGATGTCTAACCCATAATATAAATGCTTTAACCATCAGATTTGCTTGTAACATGGAACTAGTGGAGACGGAATATTCCAAATATAGGTCTGTACAATAATCTAACTAACATTTCCTAGAGGTGTAATGAAGCGTAAAGAAGATTTTCTTTACAATTCACTCGACATGGATGTGGCTGAGATGCAGGCTAGGAATGTCCGCGTACAATATCCCAAATTCCGTGTTTTCGAAAAATTCATATCGCCAATCGCCAAGTAGGTTTAATTAGTATTTAGATATTCACGAATTAGTTCGACACAATTAGAGACATCACCTTCGACATCGGAATGTAAGCATGTTGGCGGCGCTATAGTGGACCAGTAAGTAACCTGCATCATGTAGTGACCTTTTTCAGCAGTGAAAGGTTGTATACACTGGTGCTGAAAATGTCGTCAGCTATCAATGAATTGACAAAAACGATTAACAACATGTCGTCCGCCATTATTGACTTGAATGTTAATGTAGACCAATTGCTATCGAAGTTTCATGAACGCGAAAAACCGCATCAATTCGATTGCGAACTGTCCAGTCAGCAGTTTCCTTTGTCATCTGAAAAGGAACTGCAGATGCTGGATACCGGTTTGTCGCAGAAAGAAACCAGGGACAGATTTTTAAGTCATTAACATAAATTTAATAATTTGTGACGATTACAGATGGCAATGGTCACTAGGTTATCAAGTGACGACCCAAAAGCGTCCATGCGGTTTGTTCTGTCGTATCTGTTGACACCTGAGTTTGCCAGTAATTTCACGTTACTTGGCACCTCTTCAAAACGAGCACTGCAGAAATGCACGTTTTACGGCTGCATACGAAGTAACCTTTATCTATTACTTAAACTTCAGGTGCTTTGACTAATCGCTTTTTGTCATCCTCTGTCAATGAAAAAGACCTTGGTAAGCTCTACGACATCGCGACCCAAAGTTACTTTCACGACATCCGAGACAAGATGATAAAACGTAATATGAGAAAAGATAACCAGGTATGTACTGATTTAAAGTGATAACCTCCCTACGGCTCTATAGTTACAGTCAACAATATTAACGAACATAACCGTAAGTTCAGCTTCAAGTATTTGGCTGTGCCAAAGCATATCATTGAGATATGGTTGTGACCCTTTTTTAATTCAGAATTCACAGGACGACTACCTCAATTCTGAATAGTCCGTGGAATTGTTTTGATGTTCTACCTCGATTTCAATAAACATTATTCTTTCAAACAGCTTACTTTTTCACTTACATGGGAAACTGTTGAACTGTTGAGAATGTGTGTTTGAGTTTCAGTGAACTTTTGATTAAATGGACATTCCTTCTGAATAAAACATAACCTGTTCCTTCTTTTTCAGATAATTTTCAATAACAATGAATTAGCAATTGCATTAGATATGCATGACAATGGATGCTTATCCTTGTGCTCTACTGTTGTACAATAATAGGCTTTTCTTTTTAAATAAAATTTTTAAAAAATTTACCGCTTTTCCACTGCCTTGCAGAAATATTTTGGTCTGTTGTTGAAAAAAAGGCGAATGCAGGAGACCTTTGGTTTTCTGTCAATGGATAGAAAATAGGATGTAATGTGTGTATTTAGGCGGATATGCGACAATTCGGCGGATATTTAGGCGAAAACGCGACAATTCTGCGGATATTTAGGTGAAAATGCTACAATTCAGCGGATAAGTGGGTAATTTGTCGACAAAAAGGCGAAAAAGGAGAAATTCCGCATTATTTCCTCCGGACAGGCGAAGAAGGCGACATTCTGATGCGTTTCCCCTTTCCCCTCATTATTTCCCTTTTTTAGGTTGTCTGGGTAGCTTCGACAAAAAAGAGGGACGGCCATTTGTGTATTGGAATAATGTTTTCAGCACTATATTTCATAAATACTCATAAATCCATTCTCTCAGCTTCTTTCTGAACCACTTTCTTTTATACAGTTCTTTACCCACTTATAACTTGTTTACACTTATTTCTTTAACATAATAGAATGCTCTTTCTTAATAAGTACCTTGATAAAATAAAATTGGACTGAGTAGTCATACTTTAACTATCCCTTCGTGAGCATTGTCTGCTCTGCTTCCTATCCTTTATATTGAATATAAAGGATCCTAAACCCTTTTTCAGCCCCTTTGAGATATGCCAATGAAAACAGATATGTAACAGATAACTTCGTACTGTACCGTCATCAAATCCTCAGATATTCCAGAAGGATATAAGGTTGCGATTTCTAGGAGCCCTCAACTTCACATGTATCTATTCTCGACCATCAGTTGCCCGTTGTAACGCAACCTTCATAAAACGCGCCAATTGTAATATTGGCAATACGATTCTTACTAAAACCATCGAAATTCATATGTTATAAAATGTCAACCCAGCTGAGTAATTTACTACAGTGAAAATTGTACCATATGTAACAATTTGATCTTGCCTGTAAACTGGCATGCCTCTTGTAACAAACCGTTATTCGAGAATAAATTATTATTATGACATTTTCGACATCGTAATTTTTCCAACAAAATTGAGAAGGAAACTATTTTGATTCTAGAAAAAATGTATAGATGTTTCTGAAACTATAATTTTGAAACAGAGTAGGAATAAACAGAATTGTGGTGGACCAAACTGATATGAACACAAAAAATATAAACAAAGTTATTAAAAATCAATAGTAATATTAATATATATATAATTAATTGTCACAAATACTATAAAAATTGGGGACGTTACTTAAATTGATCAGATGTTACGTGGTATGATTAGGTCCAGTGAAGTAAATCCACAATTATAAATGTTTGTTGATTCTGAACAGGTTGGTGAACTCTCTAATGATATAATCCACGTTGGATGTGATATATTTCGGTTACAGTCTATAAATGAAGATAGAATTTGATTTAGACTTCGGATAGCTCAATCACAAATGGAAATAGAACGAGGAGTGTGCGAGAAGCATTGTATTTGTTAGCCAGCAGCGATATGTCACGCAATGTAGTAGTACAACGGAAAGTGTGTTCAAGGTCATTTACTAAAACAACAGTTACAGTCATTTAATGTTGAATATACATACAGTGTAAGGTTGACAAAGTAAATACAAATAACATTGAAAACTATTTACAAAATAAGCTTGTCGGTTCCATCTCCACATAGCTCCCCCCAGAGTGTCCGGAGGTAACACTGGTTATAATAGAAAAAATGTAAGGATATGATATATACATGTATACAAAAATAATATTTACAGTTATAACCAACAAAAATGTGGAGATGAGTATGACATGTAGTAGAGATGTAGCATAGCATAATAAGCACACACAAAAAAAATGAAGACACTGTCATTTAACGCCTTGGTTTGCTGACAATGATAATAATAATGTGCAAAAGTGCTAAAGACCCAAAAAAATTGAACTGTTTATGTTTGTGTACGATAAATGAATAACTAAACCGAGTTTACTCGTTTATTATTGGCACAAAAAAAACTGGCAGAACGATTAATTGTGGAAATATGTGATAAGTTATGTACACTGTGAAAAAAAAAATTAATTAGAAATTTTGTTGGAAAAAATCGGATGAATTTAATAGTATAGTACATCGATAATTGTTTGTTTCTATTTCTTTTTTTATTCGGCGAAATGTACATAGCGTTTGGGTTTTTTTACAGCTCTGCCTGAACGCGTTAAACAAGTAGGTTTGTTACTCGATTTTTCTTCCATGTCTGCTGTAGTGATGGTTGTTGGACGGGATTGATTCAGTGAATTAGTATGTTCTTTGTCGTGCTGTGTCGTAGAAAGCAGGCTTTATTCTATCGATAGCGATAGTCTCTTTCTTTCCACACTTGTTGATTATGAAGTTTTTGTTCGTTCTTTTAATTACTTGATATGGTCCCTCATAAGGTTGTTTCAATGGCTTTTTAACTGCATCAACTCGGACGAAGACAAACTTGCATGTTTCTAGGTTTTTGTCGAGTTGTATTCGATTGTTATGTTCACGAGGCGGTATAGCTTTGATTCGTTTCATGGTTTGCAGCAGTTGGCTAGCAAAATGACTTAGATCTGTTGGTGTTAAAGTGTTTGGGTCTACTAGTTGACCTGGTAATGTAAGGGTTGTACCATAAACTAGCTCGGCGGCTGTACAACCTATATCTTCCTTTATAGTTGAACGTATTCCCAGGAGTACGAGTGGTAATGCGTCACTCCATTTGGTTGTATCATCTTGTGCCATCAGCGAGCTTTTTAATTGGCGGTGAAATCTTTCAACCAAACCATTAGCTGCTGGGTGGTAAGCTGTGGTTTTAATGTGGTTGACGCCTAGAAGTTTAGTGAACTCCTGAAAAAGGACAGATTGAAATTGGGGACCACGATCTGTTGTGATTGTTGCCGGCACTCCATAGTTAGATATCCAGCGATCGAGGAAGACTGAAGCGACTGTTTCTGCCGAAGTGTCTTTTATAGGGCAGGCTATGGCCCATCTTAGAAATCTGTCTACTGTGGTGAGAATGTGGGTGAAGGAATTGGACGAAGGCAGTGGCCCGACTAAATTCAAATGAATATGTTGAAAACGTTTGTCGGGAATAGGAAATTCGCCGATCGGGCTGATAGTATGTTTTTGTATTTTGCTGCGTTGACACTGGAGGCAGCTACGTGTCCAACGCTTAACGTCCGAGTTGATTTTCGGCCACACAAAACGTTCAGTGATGAGCCTTGTTGTTGCTCTGATGCCTGGATGTGAAAGACCGTGTAAGTGCTGGAATATTTTTCGTCTGCAGGCATGTGGGACAAACGGACGATTGTTGCCTGTTGAGGTGTCACACATGATGAATGCATCTGAGAGAGGAATTGGTACAGGTTTGAGATTTAAGCTAGACTTTTCTTTGCAGACTTTCAACTCTGCATCGTCTACTTGAAGTTTAGCCAAAGTTTCAAGGCTGATGTCATGATTGCGTACCATCATATTGATATCCCTCCTAGATAGTGCATCAGCGACAATGTTTGAGTGACCTTTGATAAACCGGATGTCTGTAGTAAATTGGGAAATGTAATCCAATTGTCTTGCTTCTCGTGGCGAGTGTTTGTCATACGATGTGCCAAAAGAATGGCAAAGGGGTTTATGATCCGTCATAATGATGAAATCGCGACCCTGTAACAGAAAACTGAAATGTTTTACCGCTAAATACATAGCCAAGAGTTCGCGTCCAAAAGTGCTATAACGTTCTTGTGTTGGTGATAATCTCTTGGAGAAAAAGGCGATGGGGGTAATCGTGTTGTTTACCCGCTGTTGTAATACTGCCCCGACGGCTTTTTGTGAAGCATCCGTACATAGGATCAAATGAGTTGTGGGGTCAGTATTGAGGTGTTGTAACATGGTGGCGTTGGCTATCAAGGACTTTGCTTTTTCGAATGCCATTTTGGCGTCAGGCGGTAGCTTGAATGCTTGATTCTTTTCCTTCCGCGTACCTTTTTTGTCACTTTTCAGTTAATCAGTTAACGGCTGTAGCACATCCGCACAACATGGTAGAAATCGGCGGTAGAAATTGCACGTCCCGAGAAAACGGCGTAATGACTTTATGGAGGTTGGTGCAGGGTAATTGGTAATAGCTTGAACCTTTTCTAGGAGTGGTTTGATGCCTTGAGAGTCAATGTAATGTCCTAAAAACTCTAAGGCTGGGACGGCGAATATACATTTAGAAGGATTGATAACAACACCATGTTGCTTAAAACGTTCAAAGAGGATCTGAACATGCTGAACATGCTCTTCTATTGATGAGCTTGCGATCAAAACGTCATCTATGTAGGCGAAAACGAAGTCTAAACCTCTTGTGACATCATCCATGAATCGTTGGAATGTCTGGGCCGCATTTTTCAATCCGAATGGCATTCTTAGAAACTCAAACAGACCAAAGGGTGTGATGATGGCTGTTTCCTCGATGTCTTCTGGTGCCATCGGAATTTGATGGTATGCACGCACGAGGTCGAGTTTCGAGAAAATACATTTACCATGTAAGTTTAACGAGAAGTCATGTATATGTGGGATAGGATACCTATCAGGGATGGTTTGATTATTCAGACGGCGGTAGTCGCCACACGGACACCAATCCTGGTCTTTCTCTGGTACCATGTGTAACGGCGAGGCCCAAGGACTATTAGATGGTCTGATGATACCAAGTTGCATCATGTGTTCAAATTCTCTCTTAGCTGTCTGCAACTTTGTCGGTGGTAATCTCCTCGCTCTGGCGCGAATGGGTGGTCCGGTGGTAGTGATATGGTGTTGCACCAGCTGTGGGTTACCTTCCTTTTTGTAATCTGATTTTGTAATGCACTGGTATTCTGTTAGAATATCGTCGAAAATGTTGTTCACAGGTTTCATTATTCGAACACCATGGATTTCGTTGTCGTTGGAGAGTGTACCATTTACCTGTAAACGTGTGTTTACATCGATTAGTCTCTTGTTGGTCATATCTACTAACAGGTTGTGCGCACTAAGAAAATCAGCTCCGAGGATGGGTCGTTTGACATGAGCAACCAAGAAAACTCATGTGAATCGTCTGCGGAGTCCGAGGTCTAATATCAGTGATTGCTCTCCGTAAGTTTTGATAATTGATTCGTTAGCCTCTATTAGGGACAGTTTAGTGCATGTTGTTTGTTGTCTGCGGGAGAGACGGAGTGGGATGATGCTGACTTCTGCTCCAGTATCGACTAGAAAGTCCGAGCCAGAAGTGCGATCCCTGACGTGGAAGAGACGGCTAACATGTCGGCCAGTAACAGCTGCCGCCATTACTGTCTGGCCACTTCGTTTCCCTGAAAGTTTGGGTTGCTTGTCTTAAAGTTGCACGGTTTGGTGCAACGTCGTGCTTTCTCACCATAATTCGAAGGATACCAACAAATTCCGGCTGCTCGTTTAGGTGACACGATGTCTGGATACTGATCTTCTTCTGGATGTAGATCTGGCAGGTCGAGAATGGATGGTGGAAATAGTCGACTGCAGTGATGCTAGCTGCTATGTTAACTGTGTTATTTGTTGTTGGATGCTGTTAGATGGGCTAATCGTGTCTCTACTAGAGGTTTGTAGTACATTCAAACGCTGGCTGTCGGGATAAATCTCCATCATTTTCTCAGCCATATCAGCTAGATTGTCGAGATTGACGGTAGTTCCTGATACGCTGAGAATTTGGGTGACGTTCTGTGGTAAACGTTGAAACCACATCTGTTTAAGCAATGCATCGTCTACCTTATATGACCCTGCTAAATGTTTCATATGTCCGAGTAATTGCGAGGGTCTCTTGTCCCCAAATTTGCAAGACGTTAGCAATTGCTGCAGTCTTCTCTCGTCTGAAACTGAGGTGCGTTGGATTACGGCTGTCTTTATTTTATCATAAGGTTCAGCTCCTGGCACGTGATCGATTAAATCTCCGACTTCCGCAGCAATCTCAATAGAGAGTGCCCCAACTACATAAGCATACTTTGTTGCCTGAGATTTTATACCTCTAGCCATGAACAAAGCTTCGATTTGTGCAAACCAGATTCTTGGATTATTAACGCCGAACGTTGGTAGTCTTAAGTCTGAAATTGCGTTGATCGAGGTTAAGGCATTATCTTCTGATTGTGAAGAGTTCAAGGAGTTGATCAGTGGACTATCTATATCAATGAGTTTACCAGGAGAGTTCATGATGGCAAAAACGAAAATAAATGAACTAGCGTGCCGAGTAATAAAAAAATGAATATATATATAAACAGTAAACGTCTATAATGAATTCAAGGCTCACCAAATAATTGTGGTGGACCAAACTGATATGAACACAAAAAATATAAACAAAGTTATTAAAAATCAATAGTAATATTAATATATATATAATTAATTGTCACAAATACTATAAAAATTGGGGACGTTACTTAAATTGATCAGATGTTACGTGGTATGATTAGGTCCAGTGAAGTAAATCCACAATTATAAATGTTTGTTGATTCTGAACAGGTTGGTGAACTCTCTAATGATATAATCCACGTTGGATGTGATATATTTCGGTTACAGTCTATAAATGAAGATAGAATTTGATTTAGACTTCGGATAGCTCAATCACAAATGGAAATAGAACGAGGAGTGTGCGAGAAGCATTGTATTTGTTAGCCAGCAGCGATATGTCACGCAATGTAGTAGTACAACGGAAAGTGTGTTCAAGGTCATTTACTAAAACAACAGTTACAGTCATTTAATGTTGAATATACATACAGTGTAAGGTTGACAAAGTAAATACAAATAACATTGAAAACTATTTACAAAATAAGCTTGTCGGTTCCATCTCCACAGAATTATATGTATCCCACACAGAATCTAAATTAAATCATTTTAGATTAAATAAATGATCATAAAACCACGGGTAAAAAGCAAAAATAATTTGCACTTACTAAAGCCTGAAAGTTAAGTAAAATATACTCTGGGTGAAGAAGTATGAATTATTATGTATATAATTGTAAGGCGCCAGCCGGTCACTGTCTCTTAACAAAGCTATGATGTCACGTTAATGAAGTGTTGAGCTGAAGTGCTCGGAAGAAAATCTATAAAACTATGCATCGCAATGCAAAATGAGACTGGATAGCACAATCAAAAGTTCAGGCTGCTGATAAAACTGATGCCGGAGTTATGAACAGCGCAAAAAACCCCCCAATAAGCGTTTATTTAGAATTTCATTAGGGCCAGGACTAAGGCCAATGAAGGTTGTTCCACTATGAACAAAAGTTAGCAGTATACCCTATGATGCAGCCCATTCTTATAAATTGTTGATGCATTCTTGATTTACTGCTGAAATAAACCTTTTTTGGTGGAAGATGAAAATAAATAAACCACTGTCAGGTCATCAGCTAAGAAGAAAGATATACCATATCGAAGGAGTTAGCAAGTCAAAATACATGTGTGTTTAGAAGTATCAAAAACACGGCAAAATATCCAGCAAAATAATTAAACTCACCTGGATTTTTCTTGGGAGTTAGATCATCATATAAATTTGACATATATAGAATTAGTTATGACAAGTGGTAATGATTTAAAAGCAATCAGTTCCTGGATGTGTGTGATGCTAATTTATCACTTGGTTGATTCAGTAAAAAATTCGGAAGTCTAGATAACTACCTGGCTTTCACAGTATAAACAGTCTGAAATTAGATTACAATTGCAGAAACTTTAAAGCTCAAACTCACCGTAAGTTTCTGGAATATCATCTTCGTTGTTTATCAACGGAACTCAGAAACTGGAAACATGGCAGGAAGTGGTCGAGAGAAAAATGATTACGGGATAGTCCAGAGTTTGAAATGGAGTGAAATGTTATGTGATGAAATAAGACGAAGAATTAGTCCTTGTTTACATTGACAGCCAATGTGCATTTACGTAAATTAAGGGCCAATTTTGCTAGTGCTTGATGTTTTTACAGGTTTATTTCACTGAACAATATAAATGCTACTACAACTTGCTAAGGAACCATCATGAGTAATAATAAATATAGATGACGAGTCATTAGAATCAATTAAACTAGTAAGCACATTAATAGCCAATATTACACTACAATAATACGCGCTAGCATTGTTCAACAAACTCATCGTATGATAGCAACCCCATTTAGGCTGGAGATGGGACAATATATCTAAAATGAATAAGAGGTACAATCTACACAAGAATGATCACGCATGCAAAGCTGAGTCATGCCATTCGATGAATTTGAATTAACTGAATTTACTCTTCCGGCCTTCTCCATCGCCGGAGCGTAAGAAACACTACCGTGACTTACTGGCGTAGATAGAGTACGATTAAGTTAAGTGTGGATACCAAAATAACCGGAATATATGCAGAAATATCATAGCTATGTGTCGCACTACATATAAAAGACAATTGGCATATGATAGCCGTACCTACACAAAATTATTTTCTTCGTACATGAAACGAAGAACAGTACTCAGTGATTGAAATTTTCCTCCTAAAATATAGTAAATGAATTATATCTATTAAGACATCAGATCCTGATGGGTTTTATTTACGACTGCTGTCATCACTCTAGACAAAGCTGAGACTTTATCAGTCTATTCAAGTGAAGTCTAACTTTTGGGTATTGTTAACAACATTTGTTAAAACCACACAACTGACATTCCAGTTATTGGACTTGTACATGTGAATGAAGGAGCTGTTATTCAAATGATGAACAACATCTAATTTGTTAGGACACCTGGTCCTGACGGGTCATATATACGACTGCTGTCATCACTCGTAGACACTATTTGAGCACCACTGAAGTCAATGTTCAGCATGTCCCTTTCCCACACTCAACAACCTATGGGTTACAAAGATAATTTGGCTAATCCGATATTTAAATATAGGTAGGGACGGATCGCGTCCAATTACCGACAACTCAGTCGAACTAGGACAGTAATTACTTGTAAAAATAACTGTGCCCAGGTTGCTAGGCCACACCTAGTTATACAGTCTGCCATCTCTTGAGGAACATAAGTATTCATGATCAACTAACTTACTCATTGCGACAGGAGATTGGACAGTAGTCTAAGATAATGTCATACTTTTTGATATGATGTTCGTAAACTTCGGCAAAGCACTTGATAAAGTTCCCCACTTTAGGCTTGTGAAGAAGATTTTGTGCCGTACAGCAATGAATAAGGAAATCCCTCCATGGCTAGAGAATGAGTGGAATCAAGCTAAAAGTCAAATGCTCCAAATGAACCATCTTAGGTTCACTAGTTTTTCTTCTGTTCAATTATGGTATATTTCGTTATTTATAGCATAAACTCACCATATGTTTCTGAAGTATTATCACTAGTTTGGCGATGAAACTCGAAAATTGGAAATTACGCAGGAAGTGGTCTGAAGAAATGATATTACAGGATAGCCTATAGTTCAAAAAAGATTGAAACGTTAGGTATAGAATATGAAGAATTAGGTCCAGATAACCATTCAATCACTGCTTACGTTGCTATTCAATGTATATTTACGTCATTTACGGGCCATATTCACCACAGCCTGATGTTTTAAAAAATTTATTTCGCTGAAGCATATAAATGCTATTACAGCTTGTTAGGGAACGATCGTAACTAATAATTAATGTAGATGATCAGTTATTAATATCGATTGGGCTAGTAAGCAGCAAGTAATAGTCAATATAACATTACGATAATGCATGTAAACATTATTCAGAGGACTAATAGAATAATGTGTTAACATGAGTAAAAATCGATCGATCGAGTGGAAATAAGGATTAGTAAAAGACTGTGTTTCTCTAGTCGAGTTCAACAGCGTAGAATGATGGTCTACTTCGTTATTAGTACTGCTAAAATAATAGGTCTGATTTCAAAATTGCAGATTTGTTATGGTGCGACTATCTAAGCTGTGTGATGTTACGTGGAAGTCACACAAATGTTTACACTGACTCTTCATACCACGACAACCAGCAATGTGATGTTTAGGACTCAGGGAGAACACCATTTGACTGAGGATAGAATAATGTGTTTAATGTGAATAAAGGCATATAATACAGAATGAGCGAGTCTGTGAGACTGAGCAAGACTTTGAGACTAAATCATGCATAGCCATTGAATGAATGTTCCCGAATTCACCACTGTTCGCTTTCTCCCTCTGATAAATGTTAAATATATATTTTCCCAATTATTTTATGTTCAGCTTTCAAGATTGGGTAGATAAGTCCAAAACAAACACAAGTGCAGTTCGTTAATAAACCGAACACGCTAAATTTTAATAACAAATTGAAAAACAGAGCAATAACCGTGAAAAAATCTGAAACAGAAGGAAACATGAGAAAAAACTATATGACACAGCGGAGAAACTGACAAGGAAATATGGTCGGGAACAAATAAGGCAAGCCAATCACTGACATTCAAGAACATAGCACCAAATGGGTAGAACCCTTTGGGGAAATATTGAATAGGCCAGCTCCACTGAATCCAACGGACATCGAGGCAGCACACGCACCTTCCTATAAATATCATTCCACCAACGATAGAAGAAATCAGGATGGCCACCAGACAAACCAAGAGTGGGAATGCAGATGGACCTGACAATATATCAGCTGAAGCTCTGAAGTCAGATATAGAAGTAACTGCAAGTATGCTTCACACTGTATTCAGGAAGATTTGGAAGGAAGAACAAGTACCGACAGACTGGAGAGAGGGATACCTAATCAAGACACCAGAAAAGGAGATCTGAGCAAATGTGAGAACTACAGAGGCATCACACTACTATCTGTACCAGGAAAGGCATTCAACAGTGCTGCTGAATCAGATGAAAGATTCAGTATGCACATAGCTTCGAAATCAAAAGACCAGATTCTGTAAAGATCGGTTGTGCACAGACCAAATCGTGACACTACGGATCATTTTTGAACAACCAGTTGAGTGGAACTCGTCACTATGCATCAACTTCACTGACTATGAGAAGCGGTTTGACAGTATGGATGGGAGAACATTAGGAAAACTTCTTCGACATTATGGTGTGAAAATCATCAACATCATCCAGAATTCCTACCACGGGCTACACTGCAAAGTCGTGCATTGAGGACAGCTGACAGACGCATTGCAAGTGAAGACCAGTATAAAACAAAGCTGCTCATCCTCACCTTTTATCTCCCTTCTAGTGGTTGACTGGATTATGAAGAACTCTACACCTGACAGGAAGCACGGAATACAATGGACAGCTTGCATCAAACTAGACAATCTGGATTCTTCAGATGATCTGGGCCTTCTACCCATGCACATCAACAAATGCAGGTGAAGACAACCGGTGTATCGGAAGCCTCTGTATCAGTAGGCCTCAACAAACACAAGGGAAAAGCATGATCCTTAAATACAGCACAGAAAACACCAACCAACCCAATCACAGTTGATGAGGAAGCCCTGGAAGAGGTGAAAATTTTCACGTACCTGGGCAGTATCATCGATGAACAAGAAGGATCCGATGCAGACGTAAAGGTAAGGACTGGTAAAACAATAGCAGTATTCTTGCAGTTGAAGGACATATGGAACTCAAAACAACTCTCAACCAATATCAAAGTCAGAATTTTCAATATGAACGACAAAACAGTTTTACTGTATGGAGCTGAAACTTGGAGAACTACTACTGCAACCATCATCATCAAAAGAGTAAAAGCATTTCTAAAGAACTGTCTACGCAAAATACTCAATGTCGATTGTCTGGACACCAACAGCGTACTATGGGAGGGAAAAAACCCGCTTACAACTGAAGAAATTAGGAAAAGATTATAGAGGTGGATAGGACATACATTACAGAAATCAACTAACTGAAACACAAGGAATGTGGTAACTTTAAATCCTGAAGTTAGACGGAAAACAGCAAGACCAAAGAACACACTGTATCGAGAATTTCAAGCAGACATCAGGACGGAGCTGGATGGGGTATTCTTTTAGACAACCTATGCTCTTACATGAGGTGAAACAGGCGTTACTAATTAGGTCTTACTGGTTATACGAGTGGTATGTTTAATACTTGTAGCTGGACGGTATAGACGGTGCTCCGAGTAACAGTATAGATCAAAGTATTCAGTCTATGTTATTTGTGATATGTTGCCAATCCTTCTATGAACCGTGAACCTATTTTTAATGCACTTCCATATTTCCTAATTGAGTTTCCCTCTATGAAAATATATTTTTACTTCTGAGTCTGATAGTACAGACATCAAAGAATGTAATGTTCACATTACAACTATATGATCTTTAGTAAAAATTTCATGTCTGACGTTTATCCAACGTGGATTTGAGTTGACTTCAAATGATATATCATGTAAGTTTTTTCCACCAGGCTGTTTTGGGACATATTGAACCCATTCATGAAGTTTTATTGCTTCAACCCACTTGTTAAATCATTGCTATACTGAGGGCGGGTTCTGTTTGATATTTCTTAATTGAAATTCCCTCAACCGATCTTAGATATGTGTGATTATCAAGAAACCATTAAAAATGTGTTTGTTTATAATTGATCGAAACCAGAGTCTCCATGACGTAGTCATTATGAATATTTCACCAGTATATATTTCATAAATCCTCAATTAACAGTGATCCACTTAGAATAATATATGACATGAAGGCATTTTAAGTTTTGTCACCTAAATGTTCAAACGAACAAAGTGCATTTTATGTTCAAAGCAAGTGTCGAAAGAGAAAAAAATTATTGGATTGTGGTGGACCAAAATATATCAATTCCAAAAATGATGACAAAGTTATTATGAAAAAATTAATGTGTTCATATACCAAACATAAATTATGCACACAAGAATATACAGGACGTCACTTCAATTGTCGGAAATCGGCATGTTAGAGTTTCCGTTGGTCTTGTAATCCGCAATTATAAGTAGTTAGTAATTTCAACTATAATTACTATAACATGAGATTTATATCCAGATAAAGCATGTAATGAGAATATCACTGTGATCTGTATACATAGGAAGCAAATATATGAGTTCTGTTATCGTAACGGAAGATAATTAGGAACAAGTAACATACATGTGCAGCAGTGTGTTTTTTTGAGCGATAATACTGAGTCATGTTATGGGGTATTCAAATACGGAAAAGAAATCTCGAAGTTCAACATAAAAACTACCCAATTCTAATTAGCGAATTCACGAGAGTAATTGTGGCAGATAAAATATATTAACATCATAGGAAGCCGATGAATAGCTAAACGTTTTTTGACACTAAGGAGACAGTACAAATAAGTCAAATTACTTGTGTTAACTTGTCAGTTAGAAGTTCTATTTGTTTTGTTACTCCTGATTAGCGTACGTTGAGCGCGGGAGGGATTTCGGATGGAATCCCAATGAGGTATTACATTGCGTCAGGCATCGTTTACCCTTTCACAAGCCTGAAAAACCTCAATGTTTTAGAATATTGCAATAAGTTGTGGCCTTGTGTAAATCCTTAAGGATTATGTTGAGTTGGACGTATACGGGTGTAAATACAAGTATCGAGGGGGCAGGAGGTCAGAGTTGTATTAATTATATTACAACAAAAAGAAGGTTCTTTGAATCTGTATGTGTCTGCATAACATTCTTATACACTCTCTATTGGTCGTATTTAAAATTTAATGTTGGGAATTCTCGTCATTCTAATGAACAAACAAAGCTCAGACAGATACTTCTTGTATTGCACACGTTTGTATTCGGGATTGAAATAGGCTTCAAGCTAGCCACTAGCACACTTATTTGGATATTAAATCCGTGTCACATTATAACCATACTACAGGTAATTCGCTTCGAGTTGCTTAATCTTTTTGTACTATTCATTTTTTCTATTTCTGCGAACGAGAAGTTTTATCATGAAAAATCTGTTAAAAATCGTTCCAGCGTCAATAAAATAGATTATTATGAGTGTCCAATGCATTGTTTATCGTCATTACTGAGTTTTTAGATTTCTCGGCACTAGCCCTTGTTTACTCATTTTCTCCGCGAGTTATTTCTCAAATGAAGTTGAATGATACCATAATGATATGTATTTGTCCATCAAGAATATGATTCATTCGTGCTCTGCTTAGAGTCGCTCACCAAACAAGGGACTTGGAACGATACGATAGCTGGGGCAAGTTAGTCGAGAATGGGTTTACGTTGGGTCGTATTATGACTCTCTAGTTTACTGGTAACATTAAAGTATGCCTTCAGTATCTTAAGTATGATCAAACTACAAGGTTTTCAAAATATAGTTGGGCAAGATTAATGACTTAGTCGACTTATTTACGAGGTTTCAAAGTCGAACATATTCTTCTCTTGAGTTATCTGGACAGTCAGTCGTGAACGACATCGAATTTAGTATCTGCACCGCATCATTGCATTGAGGAACGAACTTTAGAGATAGAAGGTGAGACTACTCGAAAATTAGTTGTTCTAAGTAGAAATAGAGCGTTAGTTATCACAGATTGTCTTCTGGTTTAATAAATGTAACATCCCTGCATTTTGCTACCTTCTAGATATTATTTTTGGCTTCATCGTCATCTTGGCTTACAACTTTTATTTTTCGAATCCACTTACATATGATGAATGGTCCTTTGTTAGCGTTAACTTTCCCAATATTGAACACTCGTTTCGTAAGTTCTTACTGACGTTCATGTTAATCCATTAGTTTTCTGTGTAGTTGCTTTTTTAATTAAGGCTCCTTGGGTAAGCAGTAAAACGTATGACTTTTCTACCGTAAATTGCAAGTGAAACAATACTAGTCACTTGAATCCCTGAGACCACATTTCCAGATGGTTTATAGTTTATTTTGTTTTGTTCTGACCTGCGTTATTTTGTTTAATAAGTTAGATATGTTAATATTTGTGTTTAAAACACAAAATACAGATCAATAAGCAACCGATTAAATGAGCAATATCAACCTTAGATCAAGTTTGAGATTCTGTTTACCGACTTCACTACGTTTTTTAGTGACTGATATCACAGTCTGATAGTTGCTACATATAAAATTTGAGGCAAAATGTATAGGTCGTCTATTAGGATATTCAACTCACTAATGAACTCATGAGAATTTACTTGTTATCGCACTTCGTGTTCAGTAGCGAACGCCTAACCACAATTACACCCGATTATGGATATATTTCCAAACGTTCAAAAAGCCATATTGATGATTATGGTTATTATGATTTTACTATGTAGTATGCGAGCACCACATGACCTCCAGGGTTGATGTAGGTTTCCAAGTAAGCAACTTGATCTCTTGTTTAAAAGGCACCCAATGTACTGTTTAGCTCACTACAGTAATGCTTAACTCGTTGCGAATATAACTCAGGATAAGTGGATTACTTCTTATTGAGTTTCTGTACTCACAATCATCTTTAACTGCAATGTATATTAATCAGTAATTTTTCAGTGAGTAAAAATAAATGTTTTTATTTAACTTAAAATCAAAAAGTGCAATTATTTACTTTCTAATTAGTTCCATCAAACCAGGAATTTAAGTTCACCGGTAAGAGAGTTCTTGAAAATCAGGAAGCTGAACTTACCACTCGTTATACGTACTCATGAACTTGGCTTCTATGACGCCAATATTTGTGATAACCTCGGAATACGATTCAGTAAACTTGAATAACTACATTAGTTTAGACAAAGAATCTTCAGCAACTTCAATATACCTTCTTTATATTCTTTCCAGTGACATAGGCGCCAACAGAACATCTTTCAACGGTTTCTAGAGCCTTATCAGGATCGGAAAAAATGTTTGAGATAGCCAAATAGTATATTTTAGAGCTTGGTAAAATGATAATTTAGTCAATCCATTGAAAGACTAGTAGTTAATTCGTTCTGTCGGGGATATAATGATTAGATATCTATCAATTCTAAGCTTTGGTTGAAACGTAATATGATGAACTTATGTTTAATAAGTCACGGTTGAGTCTAATAATTGTTAATGTAAGTTTGGTTGGTTATAATTAAAAAAGTATCTGAATATACTTCTGTAAGGTCAACCCGTACTTCCACTTGTGTATCGAGTCTCAGCACATAAATAAACACATTTTGTTACTTTGAATAACCTTGTCAACTTTTGTTAAAATCACCTTTCATATCTCGATCCCATTTTTTAAATGTTTCACCGGACACCAATTAAAGCCGACATGTTCATTGCTCCTTTCCGAATCATTTAATTAATTGATAGTTACACTTTTAACATCCGAAACTTATTTCAACTTAAGATTGCGAATCTTAAGGGACTGGTACTACGATTTCTAGAAACCTAGTTCTGATGTCTTTAATGTGGTCAGGGATTATGACAATTTTAGATTAGGAAGTCTATTATACGTCATTATATGTGAAAATTATACTTGAAGTAGTCTCAGCGATTGAAATTTAAATAATTCCAACGTTTCGTCCAGCTACTTATCTGGACTTCTTCATGGTAAAAATCAAAATCATTAAATAAATATATAGCGTTTTTAACAGTCAAATCCATACTATGTTAATGCAATCATGTTTGGATCTTGACTTTTAGTAAATAGGATAACATGAGTCAGTTAAATGCGAAACATGTGAAAAGTTAATGATGTGAAAATAAATGACTAAACAAGTTGTGCCTGTATGTATGTGTAAAATTGAGTTATTAATGACTGATATTTGATGTTTTTATATGAACGAAAAATAAAAGTACAAGTTGAAGGTTGAAAATTGTTCCTGAATCATTGAAGGGCCAGTAGGTGTAGTCATAACAGCTATACTTATAATATTTATGTTAAAGCCCAGCAATCTTCAGCGTCTCGAACACATATTTTAACATATCTTTTGAGTCACTAAACGACGTGTTCCGATGATTGGACTAAACTGAGAAATTCGATGACTTGTGTATAACAAGAGTTCTAACGTAATTCTTTACATTTTTTAAAGCTGCCATTCGAACATGTGACCTACTTCGTGCAACATATTCTGATTATTTTAATTCCTGCTAGCTTTTTGAATCAGAGTAGTAAGTCTTATTTTGTTAAAATTGCTAAAATGTTTTGTGTCTATTAAATTTGTATAAAGGTGCTTATTTCTTTAAAAAGGAATGCATTATATGCGGGTGAATGCTTCTGTATCATTTTTGTTTCGTCTACTTTGTTATTGTTTATTCTAGTTCATGTATGTATGTTTCAGTATCTATATTGTAGTGTGGCTTGCTGTATGAAGAGTAAACTGCGAAAATGGCTGGTTTGGCAACAAAATAAAAAGTTGATAATGAACTGAGCTTTTGTGGCTATTGCATAAACTTCCATAAATTGATTGTTGAAAACATGATGGGTACTAGTAAAAAGAACAATTTTCTCTCACTTTATCATACCCTTCTTTATGCATAATTTTATTATGGTTGTTATTGTTGTTGTTACAACATAGATTAATGTAATCCATTCACTTTAACTTGGTTTTATCCGATATTTTATGTTGTGATATTCATTTGGACCTGTTTGTCAAATACACGTTTGTAATCAACTTTGAAGGACGCTTATCTCTAGCTTGTGACACTCACTATCCGGCTACCTAAGCTGATGGAGGGTTGAACACTATGCTTTCATTGGCTATTGTTATGAATCATATTGGTGGACGCAAACTACCTAGTTGTAGCTTTTATGACAACCTCGATCAATGGTGTACGACATTGTGTAACATGGCTCAGAATCGGTCACAGCGTCACAGATGTAATCACCCTTTATCTACCTCTAGATCTTAAGTTTCAGTACATTTTGACACATCTTTCTAATTTTTTTATTCGTACTGCTTTCTTAATGTTTGGTTTTTCTGCTACATTTCACTTTGCTATTTTTTTAAGTCCACCTCGCTGTGCTAACGTATCATGGCAACTCTAGCCAAAACATGTGTCAGGCTCTACATTGGTCATGACTAACTGGTTACATCTAATACAGTGATTGTTTTGCAAAACTAGATATTAAAGACAATTCGTAAACACAGTACAATTTTCCGTCTCAGCCACTAAAGTATTTCAAATATTCGTGGTAGATTTCAGTGTTTAAAGTTACAATTAAAATTAACTAGGTATTTAACATGAGATATTTTATTTCTTGCTTTTACAACAGGTGAATTTTCAGTTGAACCAATTGATGATTTTTCATGGGTGATATTTTCTTTGAGTATACAGGTTCTGTATCATTTCTTAATCCTACAACCCATTGCTTTGGTAAGTTAGGTCTCATCTTATGTTAAGTAGAATCTCTGTATCAAGATAAAATATTTTTTAGAATTTATTTATTTATTTGGACACAAATATTATTGCAAAGGGGCGCCAAATACATATGCACCATACAATAACAATGAGGCTATGAAGAGATAGAGAATGTATAGTGCGTATAAGAAAAAGAATAACAGCGAACGGAAATTAGTGTATGATAGTGAAATAATAATAGGAGAGGCAGTTCAGTTAGGAAAAATACAACCAGAAAGAATGCTTTGAGTTAAAAAGTTACGTTCACTTTTTATGAGGAAAGTCACAGCAGGATTGCCACTGACTTCCATTTTTAGCCATGTCTGATAACATCTCAAGCCACTGTGTTGCACTATCTCTAGGACCCCAACCAGGGAGTCATGGAAGACCAACAGAAGCCACCCCTGTTCAGATTTCTTTCATAATTTAGTGGCCCGAGTTCTGACTCCAATCTGATCGTATGAATGATTTCTATTTAATTATATATCTGTTAGCCGAATATAGACTTGATTAAAGCACGTTCCGTGTAGGATTTTGTTGCTGCACGCTGATTGGCTATTTCTTAGCCAATCAGCGCTAGCGGATACTTAGAGAAGACTCTAGAATCTCCTATAAAAACTAGAAACTTACTAACCTTTTTCTTATTGTGCTTTTTATTTCCATCTACCCTTGTTATTTGGAATTTCGCTTCGTTTCTGTCCAACCGTGTTCCAATTTGGGGACTTGTTGGATGGATTACTTAACAATAGGAATAACTGGGTTGTAATATGAGACATCATAGCAATATCCCAGCTACCTTCGTATATAATCATCGACTTAACTCGCGTTAGTCAATAACGGAATTACATAAGTCAAATACGAGAATGATGTTTGAGTGCGTATATTTCACACAATCGTTGGTCTGAACAAACAATCAGGAAACGGAGCGAAGAGGAGAAAGAGAAGCGAAACTAAATGACACGTAGTGGAGAAGACGAGTGAGCCAACTCGATTTAATCAAGCGTTGATCGATATCCATTGTCACACACAGACATGTGTTGAGTAGAATAAGAAATCCACACACGCTCATATAAAAACAGTAATGATCAAAACAAAATATATATAGAGATAGTTTACTGGTTGGAATGTCCAGCTTCTAAAAGGGGATATGTGGTCAGCTATTTACTACATCGAGATGACCAGTTTTTGTATCTTTCATAGTTTTTGTCTCATTCATTGTTTCTTGGTTGTATATTCATGTAATAATTTTACAAATTTGTAGGCTAATGTATATTCACCCTTCCGAACAGTTTGTTGTTATTGTCTATTTATCCTAATTATCAATGTTATTGTCGTATTTTATAAATCAAGTTTTAATGTCGTCGTATTAGTTCATATACTTCTATTCATTGTTTTGAGAATGAATAAAAATGCTTATCGGGGCAACAACTGAATGATCAATTTTGTTTTCAAATATTGAAACTAAAATACACCCGAACTAATGATAAGGAGTGAAGTAATTGAGCGTGCCGATCGCTTCACTTATCTTGGAAGTCTCATCAACCCTTGTGGTCTGGTGTGTGACTAAATCTCAGCACGGATACAGAAGGCTCGACTAGCTTATGCCAACTTGCATCATTTATGGCGTAGGCGAGATATCCGTCTATCAACCAAAGGACGAGTTTACTGCGCAGCAGTTCGTTCCGTCCTACTTTATGGCAGTGAAACATGGCCGGTAAGAGTAGAGGATATTCGTAGGTTACTAGTATTTGAGCATAGGTACCTTCGAAATATTGCTCGTATATCCTGGGACCATCGAGTAATTAATGCAGTTGTTAGGAAACAGGTACTAGGTAAGGATGGCAAATCAATTGATGACGTAGTGAAACTTCATCAGTTGAGATGGCTGGGACACGTGTTACGTATGCCCAACGACCGACTGCCTCGACGTGCGATGTTCAGTGGTATAGGAGTAGATTGGAAAAAAGCTATGGGCGGCCAGACCAAAACATGGCACAAGTCCATGAAGTCACTGACAAGTGAACTGAGTCATGTTGATAGGTGTAGACTACCTGGTTGGGGACCGTGGATGATAGCAACCGATGGTTAGAGATCCTGAGTGACATGGCTCAAAATCGTTTGCAATGGCGCAGGTGCATACACTCTTTGTGTTCTCCCATATTCTAATCTTCTGAATTCTTCATGTTCCTTTCTTTATTCTCTTCCCAAATTTATTTCACTGGATTATACTCTTTGAATAACATCTTCAAATCCTAATTTTTCTGATTACAGCTTATAATTTTTCTACATCTAGCACTACGGGATTTGAATCGACCACTGCATCTCTGTGCTAATGTGGTGTGGCAACTCGATCTGATGTACGTACGTACGAAGTTCTACGTTGTTACTGACTGACTGACTGAACATACGTTGTTTAATTTAATAACAAGAATATTAGACTATTTCTGAATGCATTCTAGAAATATTATTTCCTTGTATTGTCTTTTACTTCTAAGATTGTAGCATAGTATGTCTATGTATATTCAAAAGGTTAGATTTACAAATTTTACTGCACTGTTTTTAGTACTGTTTCAGAAAGTCATTATGGATCTGCAGCTTTGTGTCGAAGTGGTCTTTATTTACTTACATTATCGACTATATAATCTAATTTGAATGTACGCCTTTTTAATATCAAAACCTGATTCCTACATATTTTACGTGCTTATGAGAGATAAATTTTAGCCTCATCTTATTTTTCACAGTGACATGATTGTCTATTTCTAAACAAACAAATATTTTATCGCGACAGTCAAAAGTTTATTATTTATTTGTTTATTTGAACATAAATATTGGTACAAGAGGGCACCAAATATATATGCGCCACACAAAACAATGAAAATTCAAAGAGAAAAAAGAACAATAACGAAGAGATTGGTGTAAGGTGGTGTAATAGTAATAATGGGGGAAACGGAAAGGTACGATCAGAAGAAATCTTTCAGTTTACAAAGATACAACCACTTTTTACGAAGAAAGTAAAAGAAGGTTACATCAAAATCGCCACTGGCTTCTCTTCTGAGCCATATCCGATAACGTATCTAGCCACTGTGTAGCACCATCTCTAGGACCCCAACCAGGGAGTCGTGAAGCACCAACGGAAGCCAGCTCTTTGCAGATTTCTTTCATCCCACGACACCATGTCATACACTGACCACCTCTCCGCTTCTTCCAACCAGTCCCAGACCCGGAAAATAATGCACGATGTGGAATTCTCTGGGATGACATTCGTAGAACATGTCCAAGCCATCGAAGTCGGTGTTTCAAGATGCTGACACCAATTGCATTATCGTCTCTGTGCCCGAACACACGATGCCGAACCTCTACATTACTAACATGGTGTTGCCACTGGATGTCAGCAATCCTTCGGAGACAACGATGATCAAACACAGAAAGTCGTCTAACATCCTCAACTCGGAGAGGCCAGATTTCACAAGCATAGAGCAAAACTGCTCTCATCGACGCGTTGTAGATCTGACGTTTTACAGCCGGATGGCCCAGATTGGCATAAGCCGCTCTGGCTTTCACTGTTCGTGCATTGATCTCATCACTCACGCCACCACCAGCACTTATGCAGCTACTCAGATACACGAACTTCTCGACTATTTCTATCTGCTCACCATCCAGAATGAGTACAGGATTAGAATCCTGCCAGTCTTGTAGAAATACTTTGCACTTCGAAGGTGCAAAGCACATACCATACCTACGGACACTGATTGCCAACTGACTAAGTGCGGATTGTATGCCTTGGGCATTATCGCACAGTAAGACAATATCGTCCGCATACTCAAGGTCGAGAAGTCTTTCTCCAGGCAACATATCCACACCACCATTACTTACATTCATCAGAGCTGTTTCCAGAATGTCATCGATGGCAAAGTTGAAGAGGAATGGTGAGATTGGGCAACTCTACCTAACCCCACTGCTTGAATGGAACAATGGAGAGAGGTGGTTGTATGCCCTCACTCTGCCTGAGGTGTTTGTATATAAGGCCTTTAGGATTTTAACAAACTTCTCAGGCATACCCTTCTTCAATAGACAATCCCAGAGAACAGTCCTGTCCAACGAATCGAAGGCAGCCCTGATGTCAAGAAACACTACGATTGTTGGCCTTTGATAAGTATGGCGGTGTTCTAACATTTGGCGGAGGGTGAAGATATGATCAATACATCCTCGACCGGAACGAAAACGGGCTTGCTCCTCGCGAGTCAATCTTTCTCGGGTTTTGAACAACCTACGAATTATGGTGGAAACCAATAGCTTGGATGCAATCGGAAGTAGACTTATCTCTCGATAGTTGTTACAGGAACGACGTGAACCCTTTTTAAAAATAGGGACAACTATCAACTCATTCTATGACAGTCAAAAGTATATGAATTTGAAACATAAATCTTTAAGTAACCTTACTTTATTTCGTTACAGATAGTTGTAGTCTCTTTTGTTGACTAGTGGTTCCACTTTGTCCAAACTTATAACATACCATTCTGTTTTCAATACATTTCTTTTATGTTAAATAGTTTTGATAATAACATGACTTCCGTATCTCTGCTTGATCAAATACACGATGATTTGTGACTGGTCAAACAAAAGTATTTGGAACTGGATTATAAATTGCGATACATTAGTTCCTCATAAATGATCTGTGTTTATGAAATGTACTCCGTTATTGGTGATAAATTATTTTCTTTCATTGTCCATAATCATTAAACAGTGCAAATGTTCTTTAAATATTTGTGCATTAATTAATTGAATCTCTAAGTGATTAATTTATTATCTTTTTTTGCAGATGACAGGAATAAATCTTAACAATATTCTGTGCCCAGCTATAAGCGACCCATTCCCTGGCCCAAATTATCGTTTATGGGCAGTCTTTCATCAATCTGTTATAATATTAGTACTGGGAAAGATTTTTACTTTGTTTTTGCTTCGATTAAATACACGAAAGGTGCCTTGGTTATGTCTGAATTCCAATAAACATGATCAGAAATCTGTTATAGAAAGAGTTTTTGAATCTAGTTCATCAAACATATCAGGTGGCAAAATCACCTCATCTTGGTATTGGCCTGATCTATTCCGATATCATACATATCTTGAAACTGATGCCAAAAACGATGAAGTTGTAAGCATATCCGATAATAAGGATTATTAGAAGCTGTCACCTGAATCGGTTATTATCTCTCTGAACTCACCTAAAGTAAAGAATCTCCATATTTATTTTGTTATGCACTAAATACCTCATTTTCTCCTTTTCCAGTTCTTTCTTGCACATAATGATTCCCCTTTTGATTATTAACTAAATATATATTCCATTTTTGCTGTCACCGCCTCAAATAAATATTTGTGATAACGAACTTATTTCTACTTAGTGTGTAAACCTGTGCAAATCATTCTAGCAATATATATCTTACCAATTGCCTTCTTCATCGTTATTTTCCGTGGTTGTTGTACAGTTTTTTGTTTGCTTATTTTTTCATATGCATGTTTACACTTCTACAGACATCTCGTGAATTATACAAGATTGTTTCAGGTAGTTACTCACCATCAGTTTTCCATATTTTTCTCTTTTTAAAAAATATTTGGGTATTGTTTTATATTCTATGTAAAAAAAGTGAACCAGGTAATAATTAATAAAAATACTTTCCAGTTACTCGCAATTATCCATCCAGTGAATACTTATGTTTAAACTACCTATTGCTTCTTATTTATTGCCCACCTTTTTTTAGTCAGCTTATTTCGGTTGTGTCTGCTCTATTTTCTACGAACTTGAGTTAATATTGAGTTGCATAAAATTGATTTCCTTTATTTTTGAAATATTTCAATACACTTTGTTTTTTCTGTCTATGATATGTATGATTTATTTCCAAAACTTTTCTCAGTCTGTATATGTAGTTTGCTAATTGCAGAAAACGCCGGAGCACTTCCAGCTGCTTCATTTGTTGTTTTTCTTCTAAGAAAATAATATACTCATTGATATTTATGTTAATCGTTCTGTTTAATAAATTTCGGTGTAAACTAATTCTAATAAACAGTGTATAAACATTATGTAGTATCGTTCTTGATTAATTGTATGACTGCTATTGTTTCCTAGTTTGATCCTTTATGATAAATATTACATCTGATATTGAATATTTGTACAGTTTCATTGTTATATTTTATTCAATGCGACCTACAGTTTTTCCTTAATGTACAATGACTTACTCAGAAGAACTAAAATACTTGTAACCATATAAGTATTTTAATAGTTGGTTTTAATTTCATTCCAACCTTAAAATCTGTGTTCATAGTGAAAAAGAATATTTGTTTTTTCTATGAACAGGAATTATCGTAATACGACTTTTATTCATGTCGAACTATGATTAGAATTTTGTCTTACAGGTTTCGATTTTCAAACCTAAGTCGTTCAGACAGGGGCTCGAAGCACTCGGCATCAGCTAAAGTTTGGCTCAGTGCATAATATCTATTAGCACTCATACGCAATAATTGGGGTCAGAGTCTTACACACAGGGTTGCTTAGTACTTTCAGTCTGCTGTAAATAAAATCACCTAATGCTGAAAAAACCATGCTTACATCAGCTGATTAGACCGTAAATCAAATTAATGTTTAGGTGTATATGTGATTCTCTAATATGTATGAACATACTGTGTAAATTTTCCCCTATATTCTCACAAATCAGAGCAATAAATCAAGGGAACGTTTTTCTGTACCGAGTTATTAAACGAACAGATTGCAAGAAGTCACTTGCGTGTGACTATCAATGCCTATTAGTTCAATCTTTCCCCCCCCCAGCAGTGATAATTTCTAAACATAGTCACATGCGTCAACACTCTAAGTGATTAAAACTTATTAGAACCGTCGTTCATTATATTATTTCTAGAATCCTAACATGACTACAGCTATTACGAAATTTTTTACTTACGCACAGTAGGATGACATGTTGTTTCCAGAAAAAATCACAATTTTGATACAAAAGAGTACAGCGTAGTTTTCATAACTGATTTCTGCAGCTTATATTTATCCTGGGAGATAAATTCATTTTTTTAGCAATGGCTCCTTTGACTACTACTGTGGATCAGTACAAATTATCTTCTCTTCCAACTGATGGTGTTACTGCTGTTCGTTTCCAACCTGGGAAAGCAGCTCCACAATTCCTAGTCGCTTCAAGTTGGGACTGTACGGTGCGGATTTATGATGTGGCTTCAGGAAGTCAACGTTTGTTTTACCAACATAGTACTCCAGTTTTAGACACCACTTTTTCTGATACTGTACACGTTGTCAGCGGTTCACTAGATGGAGAATTAAAATTGTTCGACTGCAACACTAATCAGAGTAAGTTTTGCACCATTGAGTAAAGAACCCATCTTATTATACTATCTTTTGATTTATCTTCTAGTATACAGGCAGGTCTTCGAGGTGCAACTTCACTTACTATCATCCCTTCTCTAGTTACATCAAAGGTATATGGATGTCTGATTTACAGATTTCGTTAAATAACAATGAATATGACAAATAAATCCTCTTCTGTATACAAAATGGTGACTATTTGGAAAGAAATTTGCGATACTTACATTTGATGGGACCAGTGATTGGAGATTTCCTTTTCACGATATCTGATATGATTTCTAACCGATCTCGCCATCACTTGTTATCGCACTGTTAGCCTACAATGGAGACATTAAAAGCTGAACTTCTAGTTATGAGAAATTCAGACTATCTGAAGTTAGAAAAGCACTATACTATATACTAGTCTGTGTGGGAAGCTGAATGACTTAAGTACAGTAGTAAATGTCACTTCGTTATTACAGTAGTGAAATCGTATTGCAAATGACAGTCGCAAACAGTAAAAATAGATCTTCGTAAGTAAATCTAAACAGCCCCTAATTCCTTTGTTACTCATTCGATCTCAGTGGTCTCATTTCTGTTTATATAAATAGCTCCAAGCGATGAATATGGATAAAAGCTGACTGACTAACAATTATTTTTAAACTATGCACTCGTTTGTCAAGTTTAAATATATTTATTTGACGCCAGAATAAATTGATTTTCATTTATTGCGCCACTGCGATATAAATTAAGCAGCTCAGTGAAGCAAAAAGTATCATTGAGATGATCTCACTTCTAAGTCTTGTACAATCATAAAATTTACACGAAATGATGTGATAACATATTTATTTGCTTGTTTGTTTCATGGATATTTAGGTATGGGTGAGAAAGTGAGTGAAATCTATGCAAACTTCTAAAACTACTAGTAAATAATGTGAACAAATAAATCGATTAGAAAATATAACAGTTATGGGAGACTAAAGGTCATAGACGTAAATAACTAAATACTGAAAAAAAACTTTAAAAGTAGACCAATGAGGGTCGTTGGAATTTAATGAAAGTCAATCAAAATGAAAACATTTTATCAGAATGGGGAGTTGTAGAGATTGTAGTAATTTTAATTGAAGTCATGAGTCCGCTTGAGCTAGACCACCATAGAAAACCTGGACACACTGAACGGTAATGGATGACGGGTTATGCAAGATCATGGACCGATTGAAGTTAGACATTAACACCATTGGATGCCGGCTCAGTAGTCTAAAGGTGAAGTGTTCGCGCACGAGACCGAAGGGCTTGGGTTCGAACCCCGTGTGCAGGATTGTGGATACGCACTGCTGGGGAGTTCTACATTATGACGAAACGGCCATCCAATGCTTCCATGTTTTCAGTGGTTTAGCTTGAATCGACTTGTGAATTCAACTATTAAATAATGTTTGTCAGCATTACATTGTGGTACATCAAAAAATAAAATTTTCAAAATATTAATGATGAAAAATAAAAAACAAAAGTTATTACGGAAGGACCTAAAGCTTAAAATACCTACACAAAGTAATCGTGTAGACTATTTTTGTATATATCTCTGTAGACTTGGATTGTGCATACTTAACACTTACATTACTCACACCTGTTACCCCTCCTGGAGGAGCATAGGTCGCCCACTAGCATTCTCCATCCAACTCTGTCCTGGGCAATCGTTTCCGGTTTCTATTCATCCCTTTGATATCTGCTTCCGATTCTCGACACAGTGTGCTCTTTTCCGTTTACCTTCAGGATTCTAAGTTAGCAATGTTGTGACTTGTGCCCTACTAATATATGACGTGATGATGCCGCCGATTAGATGCATTTACGAAGTGACCAGAAATATATAGTATGCCCAATTGTACAACATCAGAAACAGACCACAAATTGTCTACTTTGTTCAGGTGTTTTATAGTCCCAGAGATTTTAGTGACTGACAATTGCTCATAATTCGTTGCAGAATCAATCAAGTATTTTTGCAACATAAATGGAATAATACATCTACGTTCTCCGCCCTATCATCTTCGATCGAATGGAAAAGCAGAACGTTTTGTCGACACTTTTAAACGAGCATCGCTGAAAAGGGGACACCTAGACAGGTAACTACAAAATTTTTAATGGCCTACAGAACTTCTCCGAACCCAACTGTCCCAGATGGTAATTCTCCTGCTGAAGCCATGTTCGGAAGACGTATTCGAACTATTTTCAGCGCCATGTTGCCAACCAAAATAGTGATATAGGCACAGACCAAATCTTAATATCCGAAGTTTTAACGTTGACGACCAAGTGTTCGTTAATTCCTACCTCTGAAAGAACCGATGAGAATCCCAAAAAATCGTACAAAGATTGGAAAAAGATTTGTACAATGTCTGAGGAACGTTTTGCACATGTATCACAAACACAAACCAAATCCTTAAAGATAAAAGAATGATGTATACTCGAGATAATCAGCTGAATCTTCCACTAGAGTTAATCTCAGATACATTAACGACATATTCTTCCAAGAATACGGAAAAGAAGACTTGGACCATAAAGACAGCGAACAAAATGGAATGCCGTCGCAAACCAGCTGTCAGGCTACAAGTGGACCCAATGAATAAATCTTATTCCGAGGAGGTGTCTGCATAACTTCTGTGAACTACGACGGAGCCTTCAGTGGCCCTAAAGGAGCCGAAGAGTTTCCATCCAATCAGAACGTGATGGGGCTTTCTAGAATATCAACGTGGTATGCTACTATTGGAGAGTAGCATAACATGCCTCTTTGCTGAATTATAATGTTGATATAACAAACATTAATATCTATAAATACCCATGATTTTCCGTACGTTTTGATACTCACCCAACAAGCACTTCTCCAGTCTTCTATCTTCTCATTCGCGACCACGGGGGTCCTATACTTTCGAGTGCTGTAGTTGTATACTGTATTTTACGTTAATCAAGTAGCGAGCTTAATAAGGACTTTCCTCGTGATGCAGTTAGTTGATTTCTGTAATGTATGTCCTATCCACCTCTATAATCTTTTCCTAATTTCTTCAGTTGTAAGCGGGTTTTTTCCCTCCCATAGTACGCTGTTGGTGTCCAGCCAATCGACATTGAGTATTTTGCGTAGACAGTTCTTTAGAAATGCTTTTACTCTTTTGATGATGATGGTTGCAGTAGTAGTTCTCCAAGTTTCAGCTCCATACAGTAAAACTGTTTTGTCGTTCATATTGAAAATTCTGACTTTGATATTGGTTGAGAGTTGTTTTGAGTTCCATATGTCCTTCAACTGCAAGAATACTGCTATTGTTTTACCAGTCCTTACCTTTACGTCTGCATCGGATCCTTCTTGTTCATCGATGATACTGCCCAGGTACGTGAAAATTTTCACCTCTTCCAGGGCTTCCTCATCAACTGTGATTGGGTTGGTTGGTGTTTTCTGTGCTGTATTTAAGGATCATGCTTTTCCCTTGTGTTTGTTGAGGCCTACTGATACAGAGGCTTCCGATACACCGGTTGTCTTCACCTGCATTTGTTGATGTGCATGGGTAGAAGGCCCAGATCATCTGAAGAATCCAGATTGTCTAGTTTGATGCAAGCTGTCCATTGTATTCCGTGCTTCCTGTCAGGTGTAGAGTTCTTCATAATCCAGTCAACCACTAGAAGGGAGATAAAAGGTGAGGATGAGCAGCTTTGTTTTATACTGGTCTTCACTTGCAATGCGTCTGTCAGCTGTCCTCAATGCACGACTTTGCAGTGTAGCCCGTGGTAGGAATTCTGGATGATGTTGATGATTTTCACACCATAATGTCGAAGAAGTTTTCCTAATGTTCTCCCATCCATACTGTCAAACCGCTTCTCATAGTCAGTGAAGTTGATGCATAGTGACGAGTTCCACTCAACTGGTTGTTCAAAAATGATCCGTAGTGTCACGATTTGGTCTGTGCACAACCGATCTTTACAGAATCTGGTCTTTTGATTTCGAAGCTATGTGCATACTGAATCTTTCATCTGATTCAGCAGCACTGTTGAATGCCTTTCCTGGTACAGATAGTAGTGTGATGCCTCTGTAGTTCTCACATTTGCTCAGATCTCCTTTTCTGGTGTCTTGATTAGGTATCCCTCTCTCCAGTCTGTCGGTACTTGTTCTTCCTTCCAAATCTTCCTGAATACAGTGTGAAGCATACTTGCAGTTACTTCTATATCTGACTTCAGAGCTTCAGCTGATATATTGTCAGGTCCATCTGCATTCCCACTCTTGGTTTGTCTGGTGGCCATCCTGATTTCTTCTATCGTTGGTGGAATGATATTTATAGGAAGGTGCGTGTGCTGCCTCGATGTCCGTTGGATTCAGTGGAGCTGGCCTATTCAATATTTCCCCAAAGGGTTCTACCCATTTGGTGCTATGTTCTTGAATGTCAGTGATTGGCTTGCCTTATTTGTTCCCGACCATATTTCCTTGTCAGTTTCTCCGCTGTGTCATATAGTTTTTTCTCATGTTTCCTTCTGTTTCAGATTTTTTTCACTGTCGTTGCTAGGTCTTCCACGTATTTCCGTTTGTCAGTTTTAATGCTCCTATTTACTTGTTTGTCTACTTCTGTGTATTCAGGTTGTATCCTGACTTTCTCAGCTCTTGTTCGACAATTGTTAATTGCTATCTTGTTCTTCCTTTCGTGAATGCTGTCTAGAGTTTCAATAGGGTTCCAGTTTTATGATGACGATCCTTCTTGCGGCCCAAAATCTCCTGATACTTTGAAGTTAGTGCTTTTTTGATGCGTTTTCATTTGTTCACCATAGTATATTCACTTTCCTCGAATAGATTTTGTAAGGCTTGGAACCTGTTGTTGAGAGCTACCTTGAATTCGTTGAGTTTTTCAGTATCTTGAAGGAATTCGGAAGTGAACTTTTGTAATGCTGTTTTTCCAGTTGTCCAGTGCTTTTTTAGCTCCAGTTTCATTCTGGCAACCTACAGGTGGTGATCTGAAGCCGTCAGCTCCTCTCTTGGTTTCTTACATCCTTGTGAATATTTTGCTGATGCGAATGTGGTAGACCTAGTTCTCTGTTGTGTGATCCCATGAGACCCATTTAGCTTTGTGTATTCGTTTTTGTGCGAATATTGCGCCATCTATAACCATTTTCTTGAATACACATTAATTTGTAAACCCGTCACCGTTCTCATTTCTTTCACCCAGTTAGTCGATGTCGTCCCATGATATCTTCATACTCGGTGCTATCTATTCCAACTGGCGTTTAAGTCTCCTATCAGGATGGTCAGGTCGTTTCCTGAACACTTCACTATGATTGATTTCAGCTTCTCGTAAAACTAGTCTTTATCATCGTTGTTTCTATCATTGATGGGTGCATAACACTGTGTAGCATTGATTGTGATTCCCTGCCTATTTTTAAATGGTGATTTGATGATCCTGGATTCATGAGATCCCCATCCTATAAGTTCTGTACGTGCTTCCTTGAACAGCATCAAGTCAACTCCATGAGTGTGCGAAGCATTTTGTTCCTCATGAACAGAGTACAACAGCGTCTTTCCCGAATCTATCCTTTGTTGTCCAGATTGGGTCCAATGGGTTTCAGTGATTCCGAGCACCGACAAGTTGTATCTCCTCATTTCCGTTGCTATTTGGTCGGTCCTCCTGGTCTCCCACACTGTCCGGACATTCCATGTACCTATAAATCTTGTTACTCTGGTTGTTATAAGGGGAATTGATCTCGTGACTTTCAAAGAATCTCGGTTTTCATCATTAGGCGTCTTGATTCTTCTGAATGAAGATCTTTCAACTCCGAAGGCAGAGTTTAAATGGCGTAATTTGTTTCTTCTGGTTAGCGTTTTTTAATAAGATTGTTTTCTGTGAGATGAAGTTGCTGACCCCATGTCCAACACTCCTCTTACAACTGGGTTTAAAACTGGAAATAGTTCTAGAAGAGTTAAAGGAGGAGTTAGATTTAATTTATATTCAAATATTAATCTCAGCGTACCGTATTTTAAGGTCTGTGAGTTGATTGTTATTTTGTTCAGAAAAAATGACCCACATTTTTTGTCTCATGCCTCACGTGAGGAAATATAATTATTTTAGAACTTATGTTTGAGTTCACACGCGGTTTCCACCTACATATTACAAATATACGTTTATTCTGATCATCGAATGTTTCTATCCTGACAATGTTTTAAATATTCAATATTTTGGACAAATATCTTCTTTACTTGTAATTTCAGATCAAACTTTAGGTTCATGTTTGAGAGCTATTAGTACGATGCATTACAATTCAAATATTCAGGCTTGTATCACAGGTAGTTGGGATTGTACTGTACGTATATGGGACCCACGTGCTTCTGTAGCATCATCCAATGCGACTGATTCAAAAGGTGGAGCACAAAGCGTTCATCGTCAACCTAGTACAGTGTATACGATGGATAGTATACGCAACCAACTGGTTGTAGGTACAGCTGGACGTCATGTACTAATATGGGATCTCCGTCAAATGCATGCACCTTTAGAACAACGTGAATCAAGCCTCAGATACCAAACTCGATGTATCCAATGTTTTCCAAATGGACAGGGTTATATATTAGGTTCAATTGAAGGTAATGATATGTTAATCAACACTATCTTATTATGATTATTGTTACTGTTTTTTGTCTTTCCATCAAAAGGATGTAATTATAAATGATATTGAAGAGAATTATTGTTTGTTTCACTTTTTCCTCAATGGTTTCGCACAGTGTTGTGATCACATATATGACCACATAAACCACATTATAAAGGGATCGCAGTTCACTAGTAATGTTCTGTCGAGCATTGAGGTTTATTACTCAACATGACTGACCGAAATACAATTCTAACCATTGTTTTGTTTAAAATTTGTTTCCATAATTTTAAATTCAGATTCCTCAAACCAATAATATATATAGATTAATGTGTTTTGTAGGAATAAGTGGCATACATACTTACTGTTGTTTGTGGTTATCAAATGAATTCAACACCTGATGAAGTAGTTCTGGTACTTTGTGATTTATATTTGCCCACAGCTTTAATATACGATTTATTTTATATACGTGTATTCATAATTCCGCTTGTGTACTATCATTTTATTGTTTATTTGTGCATTTAAAAGTATGTTTCACGTAAGTGTATCCTAGAAACCTCTGGTATTCACGTCCCACTTCACCATTGTCGTCACCACACTAATGACCGAAATTGAAGCGAATATGACCAGCTAAGTTTCGATTGACAGTTGTTTATCTGTTTGCGCGTTACAAATTTTATTCCAAATAATGAGAAGCTAGCGATCTCAACTGAATAATTTTCGATTTTTGCAGCCTTGCTAAATTTCTCCGATACGTTGTTGAAAATGGTTTTCTGTACACTACTACACTAAGGAACTGTACGATACTCCAGATGCTGGTGGTGTGAATATGTACATAACTCCCACACTTTTCCAAGTGCCTATCTAGATCTCAATTGCGAAATGTTATGTAGTTATTGTCAGACACATTAGCGTCCTAAGCGGAAGTAATCTAGCTTTACCGAAACACCGAACGGAACAAACTTCTAAACTAGCTGCTAACTCACTGGAAAGAGTAGATAACTGAAGCATTGAGGAAACTCACTTGTAGGTTCTGGGGACATCCTATGTTTCTATGGGTTTCTTTCAATTGCTAAATATCCATAAATTGTTTCCCAGCTAAATGAGAACAGATTAGCATAAAAGTACTTGGAGATAAGATTGTCCAATTATAAAACTGATACAAGTTTCATCGAAATTTTTTAATACTTTTATCCTACACAAACTGAAAAACTCTTAAAAAACGACTTGCTAGGAGTACATTGATTTATCACGGTTTTTTTCACATATCTAACTGAAATAATAAATCGAAACTATTTTACCTGGGTATTCTTAGTTGAAAAATTTCTTGAAACAATTCAGAATATACTTTATACTGTAAACTGAATGACTTAATATTTATGTATTTAAAACAAGTTTTAAAGATCTCGAGAGCTGTATTTAATGCAATGAAACATTATCCCCCATTTTATAAAAAAGAATTTTGTTTACTAGTTGAAATCTACTTACAAGGCAATGGACACTGGTTTTTTTATTTTTAGGTCGGATAGCTGTCGAAATGTTTGATCCTAGCCCGGAGGTTCAAAAGAAAAAGTATGCTTTTAAATGCCATCGTGTTAAAGAAGGCGATAAAGAAACGATTTATCCAGTAATTGCCATTGCCTTTCATCAAGGATACAATACCTTTGCTACAGGTATTTGTCTTTCATCAATTCATTTTTTTTATGATACTTCGTTGATACCCTGCTTTTGTAGTAATTCGTTTATAAAATGATGAATCGTAAGCTACTTATGAGATCAGATATTTATGACATCACTTTGTATATTCATTTTCAGGACATTTCATTTTAAAACTAATTGAATCTCCCTTTATTTTATTGCTTTTGCAAATATTCGAAAAGTACTTTGTAGGATTCTTTGAAATGACTATTCAAGTTGGAATGTCTTTCGGGATTTATACACTAGCGATCACCCATCCTTTCTATGGATACAAGTAGATTATGTTCTAAACCTTTCTGTATTTCTTATGAAGCGTAATTAAAATATAGTACTTTTATTAGGATCAGACTATTTTGATCATAATCTTCAACTTTTTTTTTCTTGATACACCACACACATTGATCTGAAAAGGAATGTCATATTTCATCATTTCTATTTACCTAAAATTGATAGCATATATTTTCAACAAACAGTTAACTTTATTTAAACCATCATTGTTCCCCTATTAATCAAATGAATCATACAAATAGATAGAACTTATTCAATCTACTCTTTGTCGTCCTAACTTTTATCGGCTAATCGTCAAAACAACAGACGAGCAAAAACTTGCAACTAAGCCATAAAATCCATTGTTTTTTAAATTTAACTGTTATTCCAAAGTAATTTGAAGAAATTTTTCGGTAGATACTTTCTTTTACTCTAAAATCTTTTTTACAGTTGGTAAGATCACAGACTCTTTTTTCAGGTATTTATGAGGTCAGTAGTGGATGCTTTGTATTTTAGTTATATGAGACTACTTCACAGACTGTTGAGTTTTAAACAAAAGACTGATTATTTCAATGTATTATGGTGCGATCTAATACCATTCGGAGTACTACTACTTTCGAAAAAGTTAATAAGCACGCATAAATAGTTGAACTACCAAACTTTACAAATGGAACAAAATCAGTTTCTAATGTCACGTGATTTGCCAAATATTAATTTTTTGATAATAATTATTCTCATGCTACTCACACTTAACCTTGTCTCTCCATACCAGTGTTTATTACTCTGTTTTGTAATTAAAAGAAAATTTTATTATGGTAAGCTAAAAGCGTGCTATTTTTGTTATTATTTCTAGATGTAAAGTCTGTAGGTTCATTGTTGTTTCAGATATCTCTTACATACAACTTATTTCATTATGTAGATAACTTGAAAAAAAAATTGACTCAATTAAGGGTGTTAACCATTAGTATTTTCAATAGTTATATATATATGCTGAACAATAAGTGTTACCATGGTGATAATTCTTATTCTGAGGAGAATGGCCTGTCATATTAAAGAATAAGTTAGCCTTTTTACAGGATTTGTTAATTGTTGCAATAAATTTAGATATTGTATCGCCAAAGTAAAACAAAAGATCATCATTCGGATAGATAATATATTTATTGATCAGAATAATCTTGCTAATGTGTTAACAAGATAACTTTTCTGAAATTTGTGCCAGAAAAATAAAATGTACGAATAACTACCTTTGTACACTTTAATTATTTAAACAGTTGAGGTTAATTGGTATTTCACGACGATGATAGTACCGACTGAGTTATTGTTATTACACCCAAACAGATATAGATCAGAAATACCTCTGAACAGATAATTTATAACTTAGCTGGAGTTGCCAAAAATGACCCAGGATTATTCACTTAGTCCCTATATATAGACTATCACTTCAGTACTAACACCTGCACCGCTAAACAAACTTTTCAATTGTTTCTGGCAGCTTACCACAAAGGTCGAATGTTCAGAGTATATCCTGTACTTACGAACGCCAACTATTTAAATACGCGTTAGGTCGACTGTATATGGCTGAACAGCGCAACATTGTCATCTCCGTCGTAATATTCTATCATTACAGCTCATTTTAATTAAGAACAGTGTAAACCTTTTTCAGCAGTGATAGTTTTATATTGGGTGCTTTAAAATTGTCATGTAGAGGATTTTATAGTGTTGATTATTTTAAAAATCTCCTTGCAATTACTCACATTCATTGAAACTTTTTTATCATTATTTCTTCGCGTTGTTGTACAGCATCCTTTGTTCTTCTTATAAGTTGTTTAGAACTATCACCAAAACATTGCTTGCTCATGCCATAATCACCAGCGATAACGTTTAGAGTATTTGGTGAATTTAGTTCGTGAGCTTGCTAACCTCTGTGACTCATATAGATTCACACCACTACGGTGACGTGCAATGATAGCTAGCAAAGATATGGTTTTAGAAAAAAAAGACTAAGGACTGACAAACAAATACATGACAATAGTCTATTAGGTAACTGACTTTATGTCAGCAGGTAAAATAATCCTCATCTATATTTCGAGATCTTACGTCACATAGCTCAATATCTCTTTATAGTTATTTTAATTGTAATTGCTGAATTTCATTTGTGCTTTTCAAACTATATTCAATTTTCTCATAATTTACTTTATTATCATTTTAACTCCTTTAGTTTTTATCTTGTGAATTTCTTCATACTCTTCTAATATGATATAATCACTTAGATTGTTTTACATTTCTTTCAATTCCTACATTCATTGTTTAAAAAAGAATAAAGAAAATTATGTATTAATTGTTAGTATTTTAACGAGTTTTTTAATATTGATTTTTGAAAATCTGATAGTTGGATTCTTTGTTTCACTGTTTATTCTTTTTCATCATCTAGTTACTCAATGTTGACTGAACTGTGTACATATAGTTTTATTATTATTATTATTATTATTGCTGATATTTCATTTATGTACATGTGTAACAATTCCACTTACATTTCATTGTAATAATGCTTTTAAACGAATAAATAAATATTTAAATAATCTTTAAAACGTTAAATAGTTGGGTTTTTTTTAAAAAAAAGAAAAGATTAGAATTTCCGTGTATAAACAAATTTTCGTGTATTCATGTTTCATTTTATCATTAATGATAAAAACAAATTTCTATAATCATTTGTACAAATGTGTATATATGAGTTGTACATGTGAAACCGTATTCTTTCTTCTTTTTTTCTTCTCTTATACACATATTAGGTGGGTGTGATGGTATTGTAAATATATGGGATGGATTTAATCGTAAAAGACTTGCTCAGTTATCAAAGTATCCAACTAGTATATCAAGTTTAGCATTTTCTGAAGATGGTAATTTACTGGCTATTGCTTCTTCATACATGTATGAACGTGGCCCAATTGAAAATGAACCAGAACCAACTATTTACATAAGAAGTGTTGCTGAAAATGAAGTCAAACCTAAACATATCAGTAATACTAATAATGTTAGTGCTGCTGGTGGCGGAGGTGGGACTGTTGCAGCCAATGTTGGTTATAAAGGTTAAAGATAAATTCAGAAGCAATTATGAATTTAATATTTGTTTTTTCATAATCTTGTAAAATAAATTTTTCCATATCAAATCGTTTTGTTAAATATTTAAAAAATACATATATGTATCTGTCAAGTCTCATTTTCGTGTAACTCATAAATATCATTTTCTGGAGATTGAATTTGTTTATGAATATTAAACTATTTCGTTATATCAGATATAAGCGGACAACATGTCACTTTAACGGTAGTTTATCAAACTTAATTTAGTAAGTCTTTCAAATAAGACGAAACGCGCGTCCTGGATTCCACTGCTAGACACTATCCATTTTTGCATATAATGCTTGTGAATTAAGGTTACATTGAGGCAGTATACTTATATGCCAATAAGAGACTGATCAATTACAGTTCTAACCATCAAGTGGAAGGTTCAAACAAACAATACCAAGTGAATTTAGTCTTCCAAATTGTTTGGAGCAGTGGTTTATTACTTAAGGCGTTTGACTTTCAGTCACTAATTCCAAGATAAGAAAACAACCCTCTCCACCTATTTCGACGTAGGTAACCAAGAAGAATCATTAGCCTTCAAATGTAGAGTGTGGCTCATATCTAAGTATCTGGTGAATGTTTCAATTTTTTATTGTTTATAAATTAGTTAGGTTATAAAAGTAGTTTGACTGATACAATAACAGTTGATGTGGTAGTGTAACATGAATTTATTATATTTCTCATCATTTGCTTACAACCTAAACATATTAGTAAATCAGTATACACACTTTATATCATAGCACTGGAAGCGTTCTCATCAATGAAGATTATTGAGAAGAGCAATAGGTATGAAAGAACGATAAGAGATGTTCATATGTTAATTAATGGATTGAATACAAAAATATTCTTGAGTAAACAACTAAAAACAGAATTACCTAGAAATAATATATATAAACATATCACCCTAGCGCTTGCGACGCTATGATCTAAAGTATGTACATTGATTTTTAGTAATTCATACCAATATGTTTAGGTTGTAAGCATATGACGAGAAATCACAAAACATGATAAATTCATATTTTTCTTGGTTAAGTTGAGTTTATAATTGGAGAAAAAATGTTCGAGATAAATTGGTTATTGAATAAACTACTAACAGAACCCAAATACTGACAACTCAATGAAGATTAATTACTATTTTTCGGAATGGTTATTAAAAATATTACGTTAAGTGTTTATTCAATACTCCATCTTAGGATTTTCATATCTTATACCACTTTTGCTCCAGTATTAGGTTGGTTACATTTTGCTTATTCTACGAGTTGAAATCAATGACGATTTTACTGGAATTTTGATTTTAGCGATGGGACAGATATCACGCACCAATAGTTTTAAGCGTAGTGAGACATTATAAATAAATAAATATTATCCTATTGTTTCCAATGCCTTTCAGTTGCACTTATCGTTTTATTGCATGCGTGAGTTAACTAATTAAATTTATTACTTTCAAGATTTTGATTATTGATTCAGTTGTATTCTAAGTATTTAAAAGTAGTGTTTTTTAGCTATTACTAGAGGTCATATCAGTTCTTCACTTTTTAAAACTGTTATGTGATGAATAATATTTCTGAAGTTAGCCGTAATGAGACAGCGGAGATATATTTATTGACCGAGTAAGGATCGTTTCTTAATAAATGGAGTGGTTTTGTAACCATACTTGAAATGAATCAGTAGTTGTAAAAGTAGCTCACATACGACTATGCACTAAATTCAATTTACATAAATGTTCGCAAATTTAATTAAATTTCTTAGCATGTGAAAGTACTTATTATTATGCGGAATTAGTCCATAGTGTTAAGCACATGAAAATGCACTATCCTTTATTGTAGAAAACTAAGCGGTCACTTATTGTTTATTGAACAGTGAATTATATACTAACAAAATAATGAAATAAATTGTGGTACATCATACGTAGATTATTAACGAGTACTTGATAAGTCTTGCTAGTTGAACGTTATATTCGGTTCCTAAGCTATTCTTGTAACCCCAAGCTAGAACTACACAGCGATCCTAACACGAGAGAAGAGGCGCAAGGTACACGAGGAGCACTTCACTTTGAAGGTTCGTTTTTGTACAGAACGTATAGAGTTTTTATAGTATCTTAGGTGTCCTTGGGTTTCCCGAAGATTCTGAATTGCTACTAAACATAGCAGCAGTATAGTATTCAGCCAATCAGAAACTCCACATATGACATCACTTTCTTGATGTTTCTGGCTAAGCTTCAAGTGAACGCTGATTGGATAAAATGCTTCTTAGTGTCTTCCTGATCTTTTCTTGTCTTTTGCGAGTTTTCTGGATCATCCAAACAGTACTAAATCATAAAACTAATATCTAAGATAGAATGCTTGCTCTCTGCTTCGTGGAGTAAAACCACGTCGGTCGGAGATGAAATATATAAAGCTTCGAATACTGTAATCTAAAGTTGCTCAGACAGTATATTTTTAGTAGTCAAGTTTCGATACTGCGTTTATTTTTATGGACGAGCCTATTATTTTCTATTGTGTAGAGCTTGTATGTATAATAATATTTAATTACAAAATCTTGATAATCATAATGGGAGTGCTGTTTCTGATAGTAACCCGATATGTATTAGTTATCCTAGAATAACACCTTAAAAGTCATCTAAAGTAATGTTATACAACTCACGGATTAATATTCATGTGAGTTCTCATTGCCTTTTTATACTCACTTCTCTTCTCCTATCATATTTGTAGTCATTAAAAACAAATTAGTGTTCATTAATAGAGACACAATTCTTCTATGAAATTAACATTTCAATCAAAATCTAATGGATAAGATCAGGTTAGACTTTCACAAATAACTTATGTATTTCCTTAAGTCCAGAATCCGTATCTACGTTTTAATGGTAATAAAATCAGATTCACCAACTAAATATATAAGTAGCTTTTACTATTTGGATTGTGTTTTATCTCAATCCAGTGATCAGTTCTTTTCTGGATCTATTCAAACTTCAATAACTTAATGGTAAATCTCATCTAGTGACGATTAATGATAAAAAGTTAAGAAATATAATTTTCTTCCATAATTTAGTTAAATATAATTGATGTTTAGTAAGTAGTATGATACTCGTCCAATAGTTTATTGTTTCCAAACATACATTAAATTTCACATGAATTATTTTACAAAACAATATTCTTTGATAGGTATCATTACCAAGGTTTGACTTGATAATTTCAAATAAATTGAGCATTGGATAGAATGTTATAAATAAATTAATGCATTGCAATATCCATATGAGTAGAAAAATTAGATTCTCTGCCGTTTCGTGACTTAGTGTAAGCCACTTCTTCAGAGAATAAATAACCAAATTAAAATTAATCCAAGTTTAAATAGTACAACAGAAAAACACAAGAATATTATGTGATCAATCAAAAAACAGGTCTGAATACATCAACGACATGTCATTTCGGTCAAGGTGATTGGCAAGCGACATAGTTGTAAATTTGTATGTGTGCATTGTAAGCATGAAAACTATGTAACTTTTATAGTGAGAAAAAATAAAGTATAATTTGTAAGATAATAGTGTGAATTATGAATAATATCAGCCCAGGTGGCTAGGATAGATAGTCCAAGTAGGACAAATGGTAAGGCCTTCTTTTCTTTTGAGAGCAGTAGGATTACGCATTATATGGAACGCTTCAGCTACTCTCCTTTCTTTGTAATTGGGAAAACCTGTTTGTAATATTTTGATATTTTTGAAATCGATTTACTGGTCGTTGAAAATCGCATGAACTCCTATTGCCGATTTCATTTGAAGTTTATCCAGTTCTATGGGATTGTTAAGAGGTTTTTTGTGTACCTAATATATTCTTCGGCACGAATCGAGATTTCGCGAGATGACTCTCCAATATAGAAAGCATCACAATCGATACAACCTAATTTGTAGATGCAGTTCTGTGTTGACATGAATCGGATTTTTTTATTGATTCGGTTATTTATTCTCTGAAGAAGTGGCTTACACTAAGTCACGAAACATTAGAAAATCTAACTTTTCTATTCATTGGGATATTACAAATAGATTAATTTACTTAATATTCTTTAATTTTCTGATTAATTTAAATTTTATCAAAACAAATAGATTATTACTTTGTAAGTTTTATAAAATAATTATGTGTTTTAAATCACCTGATTAATTCATTAGTTAATATAAATTAAAACATTATAAATGTACTTTTATTTTTTTATAATAATTGACCTATGAACAAAAATATTTTGTAATTCATTCTTTCAATAAACTTTATGAAAATGTAAAACGATTTTGTTTTGTTTTGTTTTAACTATCTTAATTCTGTTAACACTTCCTGTATAAATAAAACTATCGAAATGAATAGATTATATACTGTTGATTCTAGATTTCTAGTCAAAAATATTATTTAAAAATGTTGACAAGTATTGATTTCTTTAAAGATGTTATTCACGAATTGTATGATTATGCATACAAAATATTTCATTTTATTAACATAAAATTATTATTAAATAAAATTTAGATTTGAATAAATCTTAATTAATTATAGTGGTTAAGCGCTCGCACGTGAAACTGATAGGTCCTGGGTTCGAATCCCGTGGGGGGCGAGATCATAGATGCGCACTACTGAGGAGTCGCATACTGGGACGAAACGACCGTCCAATGCTTCCATGGTGGTCTGGTTTCAATTGACTCATAATTTCAACTATTGAAATTACTAATATTCCCACAAAACCCCTTCTGATAAATACAATAACATTCTTATGTAAATAGTAATAGTATCCCAAATGATTTCAGTTTGCAACGAATACTGTCTATAAGAAATTATATAATGAAGTAGTATTAGATTGCTAAGTTTTGAACACTATTCGTGAACTATAATTTCGGTAATATTTACTAGAAGACTGTTTATTACACTATTTGGGAGGCCACCTCTACTTCTTTTAGGCTCTAAGTAATTTCCAGTGTCAATAGATCAGTTCAACTCCTTTTAGTTATACATATGGCTTGTTCTCATAGATTAGCTGGCTTATGTACTAAAGAAATTAATGAGAGGTTTAGTTCACATCTTAACGATTTGATTGTTCTTGATAACTTTATGAATTATTATTTATACTTAATCTCATGAAACTCCATAAAATGTATAGCCGTGAGATGTCTTTAAACTGTTGGTCCATATTTGCTTCTTCACTTGAATTACAATTGCAAATTAATATGTATTAATTTCGAAGTTATTGAGGAAGGAACCAAGCCTAAGACTATGTAATTTCTGTTTATGTAGAGGCTTTGAAACTTGAATTATAGATAATTCCACTACAATTTCATATTTTTAAAACTTCGCATGATTTGAACTCAATTGCCAATGTCTTTATAGTGTCAGTTATTATGTTAAGCCCATATACCTTATTCTAGCTTTCGGACAGCCCATTCTGTTGTTTCTACTTGAGTCACATTCTGACCTTGTTATTTATTCGCTTATCAATCTTGACTGTTTTTATATGAGCGCGCAGGTGTGTGTACATTTTTTATCCCGTTACTCATCACATGTCTGTAACTTACTTTTGTGTAACTATAGCTATTGATTAAGGCTTGGTTAAAGGGGAGTTGGCTTACGCCATATCAACACCGCGCGTCGTTTCTCTTCTCTCTATTCCATCAGCTTCATATACAAAATATATGTATTCACAAGTTCATTCTTGTTATTTGACTGATCTAAATCCGTTATTGATTAACGCGATTTAAGCCGATGATTATATACGAGGACAAACATTCATATGATCTAATTGGAGTCAGATCCACTGGGCCACTAAAGTGGAGAGCTCTTTTGACAACATCGTCCGATCTAAAAGACGACAAAATAACGGGCCCCACAACTTTAATGCTAAGCATTTGATACAAATACACTTCCCAGATTGATTTTCGCTCAAAATCGCGTATTCATTAGCTGCTCCCTTATCCTTATTAAACAAACCACATTAGTCTTTTGCAGGGCCATTAGTCTACTTCTACTTTCTGACAACTGGCCGGACTCGCTATTTCCCGTCCTGACTGTTATCTGAGAACCCGAAGACAATAAAGGTAGTAATCAGATAAAAGTTATGTATTTTTTGACATTTTATTAATATAAGTATCTAATACTATCGTAAATTAATTATTGTAATATTGATGCAGAATCTACACGTATTATTATGCTGTTTCTTTTTATTCTGTAAGCCTTACTACATAAGTGACATTATTAATCTTAGTTCATTAGTAAATTGGTCACATGAAATTTATTGAACAGTCAATTACAAGTTCAATTGAGTTACAGTTTATCCAAAATTCTAATGCTAATCGATGCGCAAACAAATATATCTTGTGCTCACTAACGAACGGCTTCAAGATGAGATTCTTGTTGTAGTCAAAACCTGTGGCTGATAGAGTTCAACTATATCGAAAAAGAGACAGCTATCCACCACAGGCAGTATAAGACGATCGCACGATTATGTGAATTGATCGAAGTTAGACATATATACCATCGGATTTTGTTTCACTGTTCCATAGGTTATGCGTCCACGTTCGAGACCGAAAGTCCTAGGTCCGATTCCTGGGTGTGCAATCGTATATGCATACTATTAAGGAAACTTATATTAGGACGAAATAGCCGTTTATTGCTTCCTGGTTTTCACTGGTGGTTTTATTAAGATCAGCTCATAATTTAACCTATAAAATGTTGACAATTCCCATAAAGCCCATATGCCATAAGAAGTGTTATGACATATAACTAAAATCTATCCCCCATTGCTAAATATATTTACATCTACTCGTCTTTGCTTCCTATTTGCGTAGAGCTTTGTGTCACTGAGTGTTTTCTGATTGAGAAAATTGTGTTATGGCTAGCTAAAAAAGCCAATTGTGTGTAAGCTCTTCAAGAAAACCGAGTTTGTTTTAGTCCGAATCCCTGTTTACGATTTATTAAATAACAATTGAAAGTCGACATCAAAAAGATTTATTTCGTCGAATATTGCATGATCCTTTAAGGTATTAACGATACTGTAGTCTCAAGTGATTTGACTTGAGTGACGACGACTAAATATCAAATAGAGTTGAATTCAAAACGGGTTGTAAACTCAGTTAGGCGTAGATAGGCATTGATGTTGTACTTACAAAACGTTGTGAAAGTAATAAGTAAAACCAGCTGTGGTTCCATTGTGCTTGCAGGTTTCTTATTATATAACTAACACCTATTAGTCATTCTCAGCTTACTTACTTACGCCTGTTGGTCACATTCAAATCCTTCCTACACCTCCTAATACCTCTCTTTTCTCCATGACTAACCCTCTTCACGTCTCTTTATTACCTCGCACCGCTAAGGCAAACGATTAGAGAACGCGGAACGCTATTCCTGGTCTCCTGAAACCACGCTCTAAACTACACGTTGGAGCTTTTAACGTCCGAACACTGTGCCAAATAGGATAACCGGTTTCCTTAGCCAAGACTTTAGAATCTCGCGTCATCGATGTGTGCTGCGTCTCCGAACTGCGCATACAGGATCCGAGTAGCGTCATTCATTTGACCTCACCATGCCAAAATAAAGAACCGACTCGATTCACACTTCGTGTATCTGGAAGCCCTGATTCTGCTTCCCGTGGCCTCTCTGGCGTAGGTATAGCATTGGGTCCTAGGGCAAAACTATCTCTCAGAGTGGATCCCAGTAGACAGTCGTTTGTGCGCTGTCCGACTGAACAGAACAGTAAGGATCCGAAAAGATAGGGACACTCTTCGTCGTCTCTGCCTATTCTCCCACAGACTACAGCTCAGATGATGTAAAAGATGAGTTTTACAGAAAGCTCTCCGACCTCCTCTGAAAAGCTAGGCGCTCAGATGTAGTAATAGTGGCTCAAGTAGATATACTAAGCGATAGGGAAAGACATCTGGGTGTCGTGGCTAAAAGAACAGATAATGGCGACCGTCTGTTGCAGCTATGTTCAGATAACCGACACTTTCTTGCAAATACTAACTTTAAGCATAAGGAAAAACATCTCTTAACATGGCGACCCCCTAATCGATCCGAACGTTGGACCCAAATCGATCACATCGCTAACAGCTACCAATGGATGGGCTCGGTAAAAGACTGTCGCTCATTCTGGAGCACATGCTTAGATTCAGATCATGCTCTAGTACGAGCGCGTATTTGCTGCGTCTTACTGGACGTAGGAAAGACGCTGCAAGGAAACCTCTTAAGGCCCTACTTAATGATAGTCAAGCTAAGAGTATATTTCAGGAACAACTAGGAAAACAGTTAGGCAGCCATGTATGTGATGACCACCCCGAGGCAGCATGGAATGATATCCGAAAAGCTGTGGAAACAGCAGTGATATCTGCTAGTACGGTAACCCGTAAGGTTAGGGAACGACACTGGATCTCAGCAGCATCTATCGCACTGATAGATGCTCGGAAACTCATTCCACCTGGCTACGAACATAATGAAGAGCGGAGTCAGCTTAAGCGCAAGCTGACAAGAAGTCTACGCAATGATCGTGAACAGTGGTGGGTAGCGAAAGCAAGAGAGATGGAAAAGGCAGCGGCAATAGGTAATAGCAGACAATTGTTCAGACTTGTTTAGGAAACCGACCGTTAGCGAAACACTCTCAGAGAAAGATGGACATATTATACACTCTCAATCCAGGAAATTAGATCGATGGGCAGAACACTTCAGGGATCAGTTCAACTGGCCTTCAGCCACACTTCGATTTCCCACGATCTCTAGTCAACCTGAATGGCAAGTTAATGTAGGTCCTCCGTCTCTTTACGAAGTTGAAAAAGCCATAGGAAATCTGAAGCGAGGGAAAGCAGCAGGCCCTGACAGATTTACTCCTGAGATTTTTAAGGATGGTGGTTCAGTATTAGCAGTGAGATTAACCGAGGTCTTAGGTAGAAATTGGGAACTGGACGTAATCCCATCTGACTGGTCTCAATCACTGATTGTGCCAGTCTATAAGAAAGGACAAAAGTGCTCTTGTGACAATCACAGAGGAATCATTTTGACTAATATAGTGTCTAAAATATTAGCTTCAATAATACTTCGACGCCTAATCAAAGCTCGTGAAGAGCAAACTAGAGAAAATCAGGCCGGTTTTCGACCTGGACGTGGTTGTATAGATCAGATATTCACACTACGTCAGGTTCTAGAACACAGACACACGTTTAGACGCCCCACAATGGTAGTATTTCTCGACCTTAAGGCAGCATTCGACTCTGTTGATCGTGAGGTTCTATGGCAGTGTTTGTCACTGAAAGGAGTACCAAAGAAGTACATTAACCTTATTCAGGCTCTCTACTCGAACACAACTGGTAGAGTGAGAGCTTATGGTGAACTGTCATCGGAATTGATTACGTCAAGTGGTGTTCGTCAGGGTTGTCCACTCTCTCCATTCTTGTTCAACTTTGTCGTCGACGTACTTTTAGAGATAACACTCTCCTCATCTAAATTTCCAGGGGTTGAACTTCTACCGGGAGGTTCACTTGTTGACTTAGAATATGCTGATGACATAGTTTTATTTGGTGAAGACGCTGACAAAATACAGAGTCTTCTGACCACTCTAAGCAACAATGCGAGGATGTTCGGGATGCGATTCTCTCCCTCGAAATGCAAAATATTGCTTCAGGATTGGGTTACATCGACACCCGAACTAGTGATAGGGGGTGAAGTAGTTGAGTGTGTCGACCGCTTCACTTATCTTGGAAGTCTCGTCAGCCCTTGTGGTCTGGTGTGACGAAATCTCAGCACGGATACAGAAGGCTCGACTAGCTTATGCCAACTCGCGTCATTTATGGCGTAGGCGAGATATCCGTATATCAACCAAAGGACGGGTTTACTGCGCAGCAGTTCGTTCCGTCCCACTTCATGGCAGTGAAATATGGCCGGTAAGCGTAGAGGATATTCGTAGGTTACTAGTATTTGAGCATAGGTACCTTCGAAATATTGCTCGTATATCCTGGGACCATCGAGTAAGTAATGCAGTTGTTAGGAAACGGGTACTAGGTAAGGATGGCAAATCAATTGATGACGTAGTGAAACTTCACCAGTTGAGATGACTGGGACACGTGTTACGTATGCCCAACCACCGACTGCCTCGACGTGCGATGTTGTGTTGTATAGGAGTAGATTGGAAAAAAGCTATGGGCGGCCAGACCAAAACATGGCACAAGTCCATGAAGTCACTGACAAGTGGTCTGAGTCATGTCGGTAGGTGTAGACTACCTGGTTGGGGACCGTGGATGATAGCAACCGATGGTTAGAGACCCTGAATGACATGGCTCAAAATCGTTTGCAATGGCGCAGGTGCATCCACTCTTTGTGTTCTCCCATATTCTAATCTTCTGAATTCTTCATGTCCCTTTCTTTATTCTCTTCCCAAATTTATTTCACTGGATTATACTCTTTGAATAACATCTTCAAATCCTAATTTTTCTGATTACAGCTTATAATTTTACTACATCTAGCACTACGGGATTTGAATAGACCACTGCATCTCTGTGCTAATGTGGTGTGGCAACTTGAACTGATGTACGTACGTACGAAGTTCTACGTTGTTACTGATTGACTAACTACGCCTGTTACTCCTAATGGAGCATAGGCCGCCGACCAGCATTCTCCAGCCCACTCTGTCCTGAGCCTTCTTTTCTAATTCTATCCAATTCTTGTTGTCTATCTCCATTTCCCGGCGTAATGTGTTCTTTGGTCTTCCTCTTCTCCTTTGGCCTTGAGGATTCCATGTGAGGGCTTGTCTTGTGACGCATTTTGGTCATTCTCAGAACACTGATGATACTGCAGCGTGATTATATGATATGTGTAATGAAAACCACGAGACCTAGTAAAACATAGTGGCACTAAACCATATCTTTGTGCAATGGGTTACTCTTCATATTTGAAAATCATGTACAAAAAATATATCGAGTCTTTCTCTAAATACTGGCTACGTTGTCTCACACAAATTGCAAGGCGTACAACAAACTGACTCAACAAAAGCAAACTGAATTTTTCCTACGTTATGTGTCGGTCATATATATTCACATTTATCCAGAAATGCTAAACACATTTTAGACCAGCAGTAGTTTTGTTTCTTGCCATCTGACCTACCTTTCATTGGTTGTACGAAACTATGCTATGGAATTATGTTAGAGATAATTTCATTAGCAGCATACTGAAAGTTCAGTGTACAAAATATTTTAGTGAAATAATATCAGGAAATTACCTGTCTACACTAATTTAAACCATCAGTACAGCTAAAAAGGTTTTCAGATCTCTCTATCTACAATATTTTGGAGATATTTCAGAATGGTGCGCAAATCTGTTGGTTGAAGACCTACAAGAAACGACCAGTTACATAAATTTTTATACGATGCCGTAAAAACTACTTAATTAGTCAGTTATCAGCGTTTATAGGCAGAGAATATGTTTTGCATCACAAAAATGTCAAGTATATGTAGAGTCGATTGGTTCATATATTTTGGATATAATTGTACATCTGACAGATTCGTAGCAAACAAAGCCCACCGTTATATGGCTATAGCAAAGTTGAAACTATTAACTGTTGCCATGTTCGACTTCGTGTTGTTAACTGACTAATAAAAGTATTATTATACCTACCTCGAAGCTCGGTACCCAAATGTTACAATTAGTAGGAAATATATCGGGAGTTACAAGACAATGAAATCTCCATTAAAAATTTATATCAATAATTGAAAATACATTCAGAAGAAAAAAAATTATTGCGGATATGTGTTGTGTACGGGGAATTAAGAAGCCCAGACAACTACGAAAGCCATTTTCTTGGGACGTTAATTCATTTCATTCAAACCCTGTAAAACACATTTATTTTTGTCCCTCTCTTATTCTACATAACATAAGCTTTCGTTCTATGTATCATTCACTACCATACCATTTATTGTTCCGAAAATATTGTAATTTAAACATAATATTTTGCACCGTATTTTCTACCCTAATTCCCAGTTTCGGGCATAACTGTATTTTTCCAAATTATTGTACGACGTGGTCAATATATCCACTTATTCATTCATGCACATTTTTGTACTAATCCGAATTCAGAGAATCCAGAGTTCAGTGTTCCAACTGTCTTGTCTTCTCTCACTTGCGTGCTTGCCAACCAATCAGGTTCTAGAATAGTTCTCTCTACCCCATCTCGAACTCACGCGTACTAGGCTCAAGGCTAGGCCGCTCACCCTATCGCGTCAAGCTCATAATTTAGACTAGACAGATCAAGGTCAAGTCATAACAAGTATCAACGGGGTAAAAGTGATTCAAGGTCATAACAATATGATTATCTTGAAATAATAAAAATGGATTTTAGTGTGGTCGCCATTAGCCACACAGAAACACTAGTTCATTATCAACCCACGGTAGTTTGAGTTTAATGTGGAGAGTTTCATGCAAGATCGCCAACTAGATGTGAACTTTCAGGAATCGAGTTACATTGTTTAAAACATTTATGACATTTGAAGTATAGGTAAACAGAAATGTACTTTTACATGAGATTCAAAAACCCGACGCACCAAAACAAAATACCCATAATGGTTCTAACCATCCTAAACTGTTAGTAGCAGTTAAAGTAGTATCTGGTACGACCTTGCATAGTTTTAGGTTTCCATGTTTGACATCAGTAAACTAAAAGGAAATAGCTTTAAGCAACTGACAGGATAAAAGGAACTCAGAACGTTTACTGTAGTTTAGAATGGAGATGGTTTAGTGTGAAAAGGACTGGTATATATGGGAAATTTCGGTATTTTCAAGAATCAATCACTAAGGGTATAGGTCCTTGTTATATTCTGATAAGAATAATGAATGGTAACTTTTTGGATCCATCTATGGATAAATACTATGAGTGTATTTTTATCGTATAATTGTTGTGACTAAAATGTTCATATTCATGTCGCTCTTATTATAAGCTTTAATTTGACCCATAGACTATTACTATACGATTTACCATTCTTGGGTTACGGCCTGTCTATTAATTACTATCTCCCTCATTCATAGCCACATTTGGCAAATTCTTGTACAAATGTTTCATATTTTGTTGTACGTTGTGGTGTCTGGTTGATACATAAACCGAGTGTTTGAAATAAATGATTCATATTGCATAAGTTGAGATTGGTGTTCTGGACTTAACTGACTGGGCTAGACAGGAAGTGAGACCAGTAGGGACTCTAGGCTTTTCGCACGTGTTTTATGAGTCACTGGTTCGATCGATAATTCGCTGCTCTCTGATTGGCGGTATCGTTGCGTTATACAATAAACAAGGTACACAGGTTCACAAGTTATAACAGTTTTGAAGCGTTAGGTTCCACTTTACCCAAGTGCTTTGAAAGTATTGAGATTTTTTGAGTGGTTACGGTTGGATTTTGTGGGAATCTTTTATTGTTCCAACAGAAATTCTCGTTTGCAAACAGCAAAAGATTTGTATTACCTGAAAGCCGAACTGGTAACCACAAACATGGATATCAGAAAGGAAATTTATTTTCACTATACAGGATTACAATAACTAAGTAACATTAAGTTTTCTGCGCTTATTAGTTACAGATGTTTCTTTGCATTCTGGTGAATTTTCTGAATTAGATGAGGAATAATTATACATACTTTCTACAACTTGCTCATTTTTTGAATGTGGTAAATCGCGGGACTGATATACAATTGTGTCTACGATTCTGCCTAAAGCATAGAAGTTTGAAGATGTGAGTTCGAGCAGTCTAGTAACTTTTGCGAATCCACGGGTTTTCGTCAGTTCTTCAGCAGTATATGTGTCTGTCGAAAAAAAATGCGATGAGAGTTTAAAACGTAAGGCGTGAAATTATAAAGCATGTACAATAGTGTTAGCTACAATTTGAAACTTATGTTGTCCTCGCTAGTTACCTCACTAAGGTGTTCGAAGGTAAGTAATAAAGTGTCTCAGTGATGACCACAATTATTAATTTGTTAAGAATGATAATTTTTCAGTAAAATTAATCATTAACGATTAGTGAAGATTAAAATTTTAATAACCTCTTTAGCTATTGTCAATAACTAGCAAATAAAAATCCACAACAGTTCATAAAACTAAATCACTCAGTCGGTGACAAACGGAATCAAAATTAACATATATATCCGCAATTAGCAACTTCAGAATTCAATCTATTGAACCAATATATGTGAGTAATCAATAACTGACTTTTAACTACATATTACTATAATTTATTTCCCACTCTACATTAAAGTGAAATCTCCTTTAGATTAAAGGAATATTTTTAACTGAATTGTACCTTCCATTATGTATGATTCTCTTTCACTTCACTTACATCTTAACGACACCTTTTACTGCCGACTTTGACAAGCACACGTTGCAACTATCACAGTAGATAAATATGGATGCAGATATATTCACCAACAATTACAACTTGGCCACTTTACAATAAATCTTCAAATCACTTTTGAAGTGGAGTTAGTAATTACGATTCACAAAAATTTCCAAAGTGGAGAATGTAATCCAATCAAATAAGCGCATTTCCTAAGAGATTTAATAATATCTAATAGGAAAGAATAAGTATTATGGTATTGAAAAATTAATGAAGCTCAAAAGCATGCTTTTTGTTAAGCTTAATATGTTGCTAAGATCGGGAAATTTAAGTAACAAGGTTATCGAAAACTTAATCTTATTTGTTCTGTATTGCACAGTAAATTTTAGTTTACAATCTCTCAAATTATTTATCTGTTTTCAACAATCAATATAAATTATAAAACTGATGGTACTATAGACTGTTAAAAAGCAGTCTTAAAGTGGGAACTTACTTAATATACAATGATATAATTCTAAGCAAACTGCAGATGAATCTTTACGCCAAATATTGTTGTAAATAAATCCAAAAATGTATTCTAACTGACGATTATCTCTACCTGCGATTGCGGCAACTAACGTATCTCTTCTTATTAATTCTCGTACAACAGCAAGTGCTAAGTTTAAACAATATTGAGGGGTAGGAATGGTTTTTCTTTTAAAGCGACGCATCCATGATCGATAGGTTAAAGCTAACGTCAACGCACGAGAGTGATTAAAACGTCTAAGTAGAACGTCTACTCGATTATATGTATTTGTCAGTGTTTGAGAGTAAAACGACTGACCACTGCGTGATATTTCCGTTTTCTGTTTTCATTGTAAATATGAAAGGAAATCAAGTCATTAGAAATAGTCTTTAAAAGTTTAAAGGCTATTTGTAAATCAAATCTTAATAACAAGAAATACAAGTTATGGGTATAAACAACTTGCATTTTGTGGTAAATATTGTAGGACAATGTTAGCAATTTATCTCATTTTTATTTACTTAAGGTACATAAAATCTGGTACAACCAGTAACTAAAAAATAGAATGTATCACACAGAATGGAGAAGTAACATTGTGAAGAGAAGAAGAGGGAGAGGAAGTATACTTGAAAGAGGAACACAAATAAATAAATAAATACAGTAAACAATGACAATATATGATAGAAGATACAGTTAACTTTACAATCGAGAAAGATTCCGCGAGAACGAATGGCGTATGAACATCTCCTAACGTTGCTCTACTGCTTTGCGGATCAGATCTCTAGATCAAAGACAAAAAGGGGTAACCCACCGAGAAAAAAACCTGCTTCGATCTAGACGTTGGGTTAGTATCCCGGTCTACAAACTAATATGATCATTACTGATAAGGAATTAGTTCTCGGTCTTTCTTACCATTCATACAAACGATATATACAATTTATTAAGAATACTGCCATTTGGAGACACTTGTCATACAAAGATTATCAACGACCAGTTTGCCAACACAAATTTGTCCTGAAGATTCATCTGATTTTTTATTTTTACTACTTCGACTGTTCCGTTTACTTAACGTCTGTATTCATAACTAAATACACTAGCTCACTTAGTGATTTGATTATAGTATTCTAGACAATATGTCAAATGGGACTTATGATGATCAAAGGATTTTAACGAAAACAGGTTTCTAAAAACAGGCAATGAAGATCTTAGTGTTATTTTGAATGAGAAATATAGTTCTAGCAAGAGTTTGGGCTAGGAACTGAAAAACCCTTGGAAATTGTTTGAGAAAATTTAAATGAAACAGTGGTATCAAGAGCTTACTTGGTGAATTAAAGGAACATACGGCCTTTCGGTTGCTTTAAATTTTTCGGGTGAAAACCAGTCCCTGGGAGCACGGCGAGAACCAGTTAAGGGTACTTCTAGCCATTCGTTCATTTTCATTGACATAAAGCGATCGCCTTTATTTGGTTTTGAAAACTGAGACAATAAACTCATATATGGATCTTCTGTGTCACTAGAAGACGCTTTGTTTTGCCCCTCAGATGAAGCCGAGACAAATGTGTCTATTTTCGAGTCGTAGTGTTTGATTTTAACGAAACCATGTTCTCCTCCTATTACAAGACTTCCACACTTTGGCTACAATATTGTATAAACAGGAACAGAAAAATGAGTTATCTAACCTGGTACAAAATTTAAAGTGATGAGGCTTAATTCGGCAAAACACTGAATAGAGAGTATTAAGCAGACTATCATCAGGTAGTATAAAGGTAAATTATGCAGGAAAGGACTACAGAATGAGTAACTGACATTTAAAATTAAGTAAACACGTCGTATTGTGTATTTCATCCACAAAAGTTGAGAAGGCGGGATTATCTGATGAAACAAATATGATCAAAATGCAGTTCATCGGTAGATTTATACTATTTTACAACCAACAATTAGATAACTCATAATATTACCACGAAACAAACAAATAGTAAAGCAGGCATAAAAGATCCGAATGGATCCAATGATTTATATCGTCAGGAGCGAACCCGAACGTTCTAACGAATAGGAGAAAATCTTTAGTTTAAGCACAGGAAGAAACAATTCTTAAGACATATTTTGTTTGATATGTTGATACAGATCGATTTTCGGATCATCAAATGCGTAAATTATAACACCCTTGCTATTCCTGTTACTTCAATGAAAATGGATGGACCAGAACAGGAGTGGAAGGGTACAAAACTAGTTAACAAAAAAGTAAACTACCGTGACACCTATAGCAGTCAAAGGCGATGAACATTGGAGCTGATACAATTCTTTACCATCCAGCAGACTGGTGAACTTGACGAGCTTGTCTAGCGAAACAGATAAAAGTACTTCTTCATCTGTAATGGGATGTTGTTCAATGAATAAACCAGTAATAACTTTGTAATGAAGATGTAGGCCTTGACTTGTTCCATAGTCATGAAATTTCTGAGCTGAGAAATCCCAGGACTGTACAACTGAACCAGCAGCAACAGCCAAAATTTTATCCGTCTTGCTAAGAGCAAGAGCAGAGACCGCAGACGGAAATGTGATTTTTTGAACAGGTTTTGGCTTGAAAGTGGAATCAAAACAGTGAGTAAACTGTATAAACTAAACTGAAGTTCATATACACTGTCAAGTTGAACTAAATTATTATGATTCCTATTTAAATACACAGCCCAGTGCAAATTTTTGGTTACTTTATCGTAAGAAGTAGAAACAAACCGTAAATTTTACATAACATAGCCTGTTCTATGGAGAAATAGAAAACTCAAGATTTTTTCCCACCAAAATGCTGGACTTTTCTATTAACCCTGTGTTATCACTACTAGTATTCGAACGGTGCTTTTTGATGGTAGGACTTGTTCTCTTTCGATGATGGCGGTTGTTTCTAAAAACCTTAGAAATTCAAAAGCCTAATACAAGTATATTTCAGGTACTGAGGACAATTACCTTTTCTTACTTTTTCAAACCAACGGCTAAGATTAACACATATTTTACTTCGTCTTTTTGTTTTTGGCGGTATTCTACAGTTTTGGATGAATCCTTGTAGAATTTATAGCTATATTCGCATTGACAGTAGAAATACGAACGTATTTCATTATTTTATAACTCACGTATTGTAGACTATCTATAAGTATATCACACCACTTACATTACCAATGTGAGGATTATCTTAAAATTAATTACACTTCATGCTCAAATTACATAGTAAATCGTTGGAAATGACAAAGTAATTGGTGCATTTGTGTATCTCTATTATTAGTAGCAAGTCCATATGAAATAAGTCAACGACATCAATGTCAACTAAGGTTATTTTTCAAGCTGATACGTAACACCAGAATATAAAACACTTATCTACTACGCCTTAACAAGAGCATTTTAATAAAACTAAACCTAAAATGAAGCGACTCAACTTGTTTACATTTACTGATGACTACATTTATAGCTTTTAGAAAATAAAAGCAATAAAATATCTGCCAGAAAGAGTTTAAAACCAATCTAAAAACTGTTAGACTTTTTGGCACAAAAGGATGGACTCAATCATTTCTCTAACTTCACTATGACCTATGTTTAATATGAGGGATAGCTAACGGGAGTAGTCATTACCCGTCATATTAAATATATAGATCTATTATCCGTATATACACATGTGATAGCCTGATCTCTAAGTAACTATGAAAAAACTTTATTTCCTCAATTTTATCGTTACCACTTTTAACAACCTGAATTTCAGGGGATTCTTTACAAGCCGCTTGAGTATTTTTTCTGTCCCATTATAATCTTTTAAGGATAATATTCTATTATGCACAGAAACCTTATTTCCGTGGATTGATCTAAACAAATATCAATCCTACTTTGAACGAGATAAAGATCTACATTACGAACAGTAAGAAGTGCCCAAAATTTCAGTGACTGAATGACAAGATTTAACCGCAACTAAAAGCCTTACCTCGCGCACATCGTAAATGGCAACATTTCCATTAAGGTCACCAAAGCATAAGAGGTTATTGTCGACTCTCCCTGTTACCATGCCACGAGCAGCTTCGCTTCCATTGCAAACTGCATAACGTCCTAATGGGGAACCCAGTGTGACGTCCCAAATTCGAACACTTGCATCTGATCCAAGACTAGCTGCACGTAACCCGTCGTAAAAAAATGAAGCTGATGTAATAGAACTACGAAGTTACAAAAAAACGGTCAGACATACCCCTGGTGTGCTTTCATCTTCCGAAGATGAAACTTGTTTTTGTCCGTAGTACAAATACGCAGAGTTCCGCCTTCTTCACCCACAATGACAAGTTTCCCATCATTTCTAAAATTACAACAAACTACTCGAGCCGAAAATCCACTTAATTTACGGAAACGTTTATCACTATCACATTTGTAAAGATTGACCTAGAATACTCTACAAGGGAATCAAAAGTCACGTACATTATATCCATCTGGAAGACCATACTTGTAAGGAGGTGTTATGGAAATAGCAACGGAGTTAATGCGATGTACAAGTTGTAATGGTTTTCCATTCTACAAGTTGATTTATCACCTTTTCAAACTAACTTTATAGCTGTCCCAAACATTTATAGCTTCCTTCTTCTGTACATACGGAACTAATATACTATGAGTTGAAGGCATCATGATTCGCCTAAGAGTAACGCATTGATTGGATACTGCGGTTCAGGCAGTTCAAATAGTTGTGGACGAAATAAACATTTTAGCCGGACAGACTCTCATATTTGCTAATATTAATGACTTTACTACATATTTTGTTTTTAGCACAATATTATGTTTTCAGTACAAAGTGTTTCAGCAGGTTTACTTTACAAAACAAATGAAAAAACCGATAGGTGCATGCATATACGAATAATTTGAAATATTCCCATATTGTAAATTTAGAACAACATATATAAGCGAACAATATTGTTTTCGATTAGATCCTCATCAGGCTTTACTCTAATATATATAAATTTCGTATATGCATATAAATATTACTGTATATTAGAGTAAAGCCTGATGAGGATCTAATCGAAAACAATATTGTTCATATACGAATAAATTAAGCAAATAAACTACCTGGAGTTGAATGAATTGTTTTTTTGATGAATATTTGGATATTTACATTTCTTGATTCAAGAATACAAGTTGTTGACTAGGTCCAAATGGTTCGAATGTTTCAAGTGATTTTGGACGGAATAGAAGGAGCTTCCGTGTCTAATAGCGGTGGATCACCAATACTTACAGGCAGGAACCTAGGTATATTAGCGATAAAAGAGGAAAAAAATTGGTAAATTGTAATAAGATACTATACCTAGTGCTTAAGAATATGTCAAGTTTTCTTTTAAAGTATTCCTTGGAAGTCGCCTGGAATAGCTCAGCCGGCAGCGAATTCCATTATTTGACTACTCTTAATTAGTAGAAGTTGTGCCTACGGTTCGTTCTGCTATGCTGTTTCTCTATTTTCTGGGTGTTTTCCCCTAGGTTTGTGTTGGAGCTAAACTTAACTAGGTGTTTGAGGTGATGCCCAGAATTGTTAAGGATGTTGTGAGTCTTACGAAGGTCACTTCCAAGACGTCTGTATTCTAACGGGTACAATTTTAGTGATTGGAGGCGCTCTTCACAAGGCTTGCTTTCGAGTCACTGGACTGATTTTGTGGCTCGCCGTCGGATGTTACAGAGTGTTTTTATCCTTTTGGAGTGAGGGAGGAAATACTATGCTTCCGTACTCCATATGTGGATGAATGAAACTGTTGAAGTATGTGTGGAAAGTTTACTCGTCAAACTGCCGAAAATGCGCTTCAATGTTACCAGTGCAAGGTTTGCTCGAAAGGCATTTTTGTCACAGTTAGCGTAAGAGTTCAAATCGTAGGGTACCAACATTCCTAGACCTATTTGAATTTTGAGATTCCCTTAGAGGGGAGTTTCCTGAGTTGTAGCCATAGTCTGCATTATATCTCAGATAGACTACTTTACACTTTGAAATGTCAAAGATAAGTTCGTCGTCATCTGCCCAACCTTGAATTTCAGTTAAATCCTCCTAAAGTGCCAGTATATCCTCTCAGTTGCGTATCTCTCTCCAAGTTTTCATATCATCAACAAAAAGTAATACGTCAGATGATACCTGTTGTGGAAGATCGTTTATGCAAATCAAGAAAAGATGTCTTTGTACTGAACCTTGGAGGACCCCACTAGGCATTCCATGGCCTGAGAGAAAGTGAAGTTAACCATAACTTTCAAATGCCGACTTTTTAGGACTCAAGCGAGCCCGTTAAGTAGAGATGATTTAATACCCAATCGTTTGAGCTTATTGATAAAACATGTATGGTTGACCCTATCAAAAGCTTTCGAGAAATTAAGGTAAATGACGTCAACCTTCACCTCGCGACCAAGGATGGTTGTCCATCTGTTCACCGAAGTCAGCAGGTTGGTTACAAAAGAATGACTCTTCCTGAAAACCATGTTTTAACAGCCTGTTTGTCACACAGTACATTTGCTAGGTAGGGTATTGCTGACCTTTCATGGTTTTCCTTGCGTGCATGAACAGTAATGTACTGACGTCTCATTCTACCAGAATATATACAAGGAGAAATATACGGATAAATGGATGGTCGGTATTTACAAGACTTTAGATATCTACTCGCAATCATATAAATAATGACTTCAATAGACTCACTACACCCCCTGTTAACTGACTTCAGGACTCTTCAGAATACAGTAAAGTTTTTTCTCAAAATCCTGGGAAATAATAGTGGTGAACAGTAAAGGATAATACGTAATATACGAGAATTGATAAATCGTAAGAGAAAATGTATAGTAATACCAAAAGCATACATACTCCTTACGCAGTAAATCAAACGGAATACTTCAGTAACATCAAAACATGAAAAGACTAATAGAGATCAGAGGAAAGGCTTACACTAAGACAAATTACCTTCGACTCTGATTATTAAGGAGCCTCCAGTGGTACATGTTTTATGGGATTGCGATGGGGTGCTGTTCATGTCTAGCACTGAAGTTAACAGTTTGAAATTTAAATGAACTACACGTGGGACAATAAACAACAGACCATTGTTTAATTAGGAATAAAAATACTTTCATTAAAAAGAATGTGAAGAGGTAGAGATCGGCATACATGCAGTGAGATCATTACATATTTAATAGAAGTGTTTTCTGTGTGAGTTGGAAGATCATTCAGAAAAAAAAGAAATAAGAGGAGAGAAAACAACACATTGTGGCACATTTTCACTAGTCAGTGGAAACGTCGATCATCCCATAATCTACGCAATAAGGAGAATATTCCATCGATTCCAAGAACCCACGCAAACTTACGTCAGCATTTTTTCCTTATTCGCTACTCAACCATGTGGAACAGACTGCCAGTGAACCTCCGTTGCAGTGAAACTACAACCCGGTTCAAAAGTCTCCTTGACGATTTTCTTTCCGAAAGTGGATTATGTCACCTATTGAATATCAATGTATTCAATAGTGATTTATACAAACAAGGTCCGTCATCTATTTAATTGCTTGAAAAGCCAAATAAAACCTTTTAATCTTTTCACGTTTATTTTATTTTATTTCTATTTATCTTAATATATGAAGTCTGCTTATGTTCGTGTTTATCATTATTACCGTTATTAATATCATTATTAATTCCCCGACACATTAGGTATTCTTTTTATCTCTTCATATCCTTCTAAACATATTTAACTCCAGATTGTCCTTTGATATCAATTTTGACTTTCATAGCATCAATCTTCATCATTATTGCACAAATATTTATACTAATATCCGATTTCATTCTGTGTACTATTACATAAATCAAAATGTATACATCCGAGTCCTTTAAAGGATTTTTATTTTATTTTTTTCAATTGCTGGTTTCCTTCTGAGGTTGATATTCATTACACAATTATTATTCTTATCATGGATGAACCTTTTCACTAGGTGTTCACTTCTTTTCTCTCTCTTCTTCCCTTCTAAATAAATCTTATTCTTAAGATTATGAAGTTTCTAATTAAGACAATAACTTGTGTTACACTTTAATTAACTTCTCAGATTCGTTTTATCTTCACTATGCATATATGACTCATACATAATGATAGTTTATTATCCTTTTCACTTAATTGTGACTTTCATGGCATCACTCTAAACTATAACTGCACAAACATTTATTCTAGCGTCATATCTTACTACAGTGATAAATTATTTTTTGTTACTAATTTAACGACACACACATAGTCGTTTATTCTTGTTCTGTGTTTATAAACACGCCTATTACACTGTTTGCGTATTTCACGTCTCCTTTATTTCTATTCCCTTATTTTCTCCATTTCCTTCTTTAAACTCAATTCAGTATTCTTCTCAGTTACACAGACCCGATTTATTATTATTAATATTCTACTATTATTATTCTAAATTTTTTTATATTTTATTTTATTTCTTAAATATGGCAAGTATAATGCTAACATTATTGAAAATTGTGTATTATTGAATTTTCTGAAGAAACCCGAAATGGTTACTTCACAACACTTATGTACCCATAAGATGTTTGTGAATAATAATAATAAATTTAGAGTATGGTAATTACTTCCATTTTTCTCAAGGCAATGATAAAGCACTTGGTACTCATACTTCAACCTGCATTAGAAGAGCATGCTGATACTTCTAAGTTAGCCTACAAATGCAGAAAAAGCGCCTTAGATCGTGCTGTTGTTCTTCATTATAATATATTATCCAGCTTGGAGAATGGTGAGAAGTTTGTTCAATTAGTAGTTCGGATTGTATTTTTGCCTTTGACCTAACCTGAAGACAACTTCCACTTAATAATTTAACCAGCATCAACACTGACAACTAAATAACCAACCACCTATGTCCACATCTCTCAGGAAGAGGAGAGTGCAATGTTTTGAGAGGGAAGTGCTCAACGTTTCCACTGACTAGTGAAAATGTGCCACAATGTGTTGTTTTCTCTCCTCTTATTTCTTTTTTTTCTGAATGATCTTCCAACTCACACAGAAAACACTTCTATTAAATATGTAATGATCTCACTGCATGTATGCCGATCTCTACCTCTTCACATTCTTTTTAATGAAAGTATTTTTATTCCTAATTAAACAATGGTCTGTTGTTTATTGTCCCACGTGTAGTTCATTTAAATTTCAAACTGTTAACTTCAGTGCTAGACATGAACAGCACCCCATCGCAATCCCATAAAACATGTACCACTGGAGGCTCCTTAATAATCAGAGTCGAAGGTAATTTGTCTTAGTGTAAGCCTTTCCTCTGATCTCTATTAGTCTTTTCATGTTTTGATGTTACTGAAGTATTCCGTTTGATTTACTGCGTAAGGAGTATGTATGCTTTTGGTATTACTATACATTTTCTCTTACGATTTATCAATTCTCGTATATTACGTATTATCCTTTACTGTTCACCACTATTATTTCCCAGGATTTTGAGAAAAAACTTTACTGTATTCTGAAGAGTCCTGAAGTCAGTTAACAGGGGGTGTAGTGAGTCTATTGAAGTCATTATTTATATGATTGCGAGTAGATATCTAAAGTCTTGTAAATACCGACCATCCATTTATCCATATATTTCTCCTCGAACGTCTTAGAATAGAGCCTTTGACGGTTACCTGGCTCACTCGAGGAAATTATTCTAAGCATTTAAATCACCCGAGAATTCTCCGAGTAACATTTAAGAATTCTACCGATGTAGAGGACGTCTTGCTAGCAAGTCACTTGCTGAAATCAGATGGTAACGTAAGAATATTGCCCGACATACCGTACTCTGAGCGCAATATCATACGAAACATCCCTAAAGAATCTCGCGAGAACTTTTCCCGCGGATGAAACATAATTGTGCAAGGTATACCGAAAAATGCAGACCCTACTCAATCAAATTCTGACATCAGGGAATGGAAATTCATTACACAGTCCTTGAGGCTCAAATACATACTGACTCAGCATGTGACGAGACTAGCCAAGAAAGACGGTGATCTTAGACCCCGTCTAATGAAGATAACCTTCCCATCTTCCCACATGGCGGCTGCAGTTCTGGAAGCATTTCGTGCCAACAGACATCGATTGCCACCTGGAATCCACATGCACCCGGACAGGCCAGATGAAGCCAGGCCCAAGCACAAAGGCAAGTTGGAGCTGACCATTCCACTTGTGGATTGTCTAAACGATAAAAAAACGTGTAAAGGACAGGGCCTTCCACCTCGGTAAACCTCACATAGATGGGCTACCTGTCCATTCACATAAGGCTCATACAGAAAAACAGGACGAAGTTCACGCGTTCCAAATTGAAAGCATAAACTGCTTATATATGAACGCCTCGAGTCTACCAAACGAACTGGATGAATTACGTGAACTTTGCAACGCTAATAAAGCTCACTTGATAGGAATATATGAAACATGGATATCTTCTCAGTTCTCGGACCAAGAGTTAGCATTACCTGGGATGACTTTGTTCCGTAACGACAGAAAAACAGAAATTGGGGGTGGAGTAGCCATATACATAAGCTCTTGCTTGGAGGTGCACCAAGTTCACAACCTCGAGTTTAACAATCTTGAGGAATCTATATGGTGCTCTGTAAGATTGTCTAGCACTTCGAGGTGTCTAGTCGGTGTCACTTACATGAAGCCAACTGCCGACATCGAGTACGATAGTCGTATGCTGGAAGGACTATCTCGCTCTACCCGTCTCGGTTTCACACACATCCTGATTCTAGGGGTCTTTGATCTCCCTAGAGTCAACTTCGCGGAACACACGTATACTGGAGGCGACAACTCAATTGAAGCTCGGTTCTTCAACCTCATCGATGACTTGAGCTTATATGAAAATGTGAGGTCGTCAACTCGTTGGAGAAACACTCAGACACCATCGCGGTTAGACTGTGTATTCACAAACGAAGAATTCCTAGTTGACAACCTCTCAATCCTGGCTCTCCTGGGAAAGAGCGATCATGCTGTCATAGCCTTCCGTTTTGTCATCAAAACTAAGCTAAAGAACCCCAACAATTATTTGCGTTGAAATTTTAAACGGCTGAATGTGCCAGCTCTACATGACTATCTACAACAGGTGGTTTGGGATGTTCACCCTCAAATCGATGTGGATGGTCATTGGGACTTCTTACTGCACACGCTCTTATGTGCTACAGACCATTCAGTTCCTCAAACGGTTCCCAAAAGCTTCAAGCCACCTACAGTAATCAAGAACCGTACCCTTCGCCTCCTAAGCCGCAAACGGCACTGTTGGGCGGAATACAAACGAACTAATAACGATGGAGCGTATAGGCAATACAAACATATCAGGAACACATGCACGAAGGCTATAAGAGAAGACAGGCTTCAGTACCAGACAAAGCTTATGGACAAATTTGCCTCGAACCCTAGAAGCCTATTCCGCTATGCAGCCTCTCATCGTCAAGCCAAAACAGGATTTTCTCAACTGCTAGGTCTTAACGGCCCGACCAACAACTATGGTGACGCCGCTAACCTTCTGAGAGCACATTACTCTCAAACATTTCACCTGGCTGACATCAACCTTATTAACGACAGTTTCATCTCCAATTCCATAGGACTTTCCGAAGTAAACCTAAGTGCTGACTTGGTGTTCCGGAAATTGCAGCACTTAAGACCAGATACTTCTCCTGGCCCGGATATGGTTCATCCTGCCATACTGAGGGAGGCAGCCTCAACCCTGGCAACGCCACTTAGCGTGATGTTTTCACACTCGCTAAGCCGAGGCAAATTACCGGAAAATTGGAAGTTGGCTCACATCACACCAATTTTCAAAGGGGGTCGACGCAATGAACCTTCAAGTTATCGGCCTGTGGCTCTTCTGTCATTACCTTCAAAACTCATGGAGTCCCTGATATGCGATGGTTTAAACGATTATCTACTGTCCTTAAACTTCTTCTCACCGCAACAGCATGGTTTCAGGAAGGGTTACTCTTGTATAACCAACCTGCTGACTGCGGTGGACAGATGGACAAGCATCCTCGATCGCAAGGAAAAGGTTGATATCATATACCTTGACTTCTCAAAAGCTTTTGATAAAGTTAACTACTTGTGTCTTATCAATAAGCTCAGACGACTAGGTATCAAACCACCTCTAATCGATTGGCTTACTTCATACCTAGAAAATCGACACTTTAAGGTTAGGGTTAATTTAACTTTATCTCAGGCTATGGAATGTCCTAGTGGGGTCCCCCAGGGCTCAGTACTAGGGCCCCTTCTCTTCTTGATCTACATAAATGATCTTCCTCAACTGGTAACGTCGGACTTATTACTTTTTACCGACGACGCGAAACTTTGGAGAGAGATACGCAACCAAGACGATACACAGGCACTTCAGGAGGATCTGACTCGACTTCAAAGTTGGGCAGACGATAACGGACTTACGTTTAACACTTCAAAGTGTAAAGTAGTCCATCTGCGACATGTCGCAAGCTACAGTTACAACTTAGGAAACTCCTCTCTAGTAGTATCCCAAGTCGAAAAAGATTTAGGAGTCCTGGTGCCCCATGATTTAAAGTCTTACGAGAACTGTGACAAAAATGCCTTCCGAGCAAACCTTGCACTGATAACGTTGAAGCGCATTTTTGGCCAGTTTGACGGAAGAACTTTCCATACAATCTTCAATAGTTTTATCCGTCCCCATTTAGAGTACGGAAACATAGTACTCCCTTCTTACTCCAAAAGGAGAAGGTCACTTTGGAGCGTATCATACGGCGAGCCACGAAATCAGTTCGTGGACTCAAATCTAAGCCTTACGAAGAACGCCTCCATTCACTAGACCTTTACCCATTAAAGTATAGGCGTATAGAGGTGATATATTAATGGCTTATAGTATTCTTAACACTTCTGGACATCCTCTTAAACACCTACTTAAGCTTAGTTCGAATAATAACCTAAGGGGTAACACCCAGAAACTGGAAACACAACATAGCAAGACGGAATGTAGACACAACTTCTACTCCTTAAGAGTTGTCAAAAGCTGGAATTCGCTGCCGGCCGAGCTAGTCCAAGCGACTTCTCAGGAGTCCTTCAAGAGGCAACTTGACCTATTCTTAAGGACCAAGGATAGTATCACACATACCTAGGTTCCTGCCTGGAGGATTTGGTGATCCCCTGCTACTAGACACGGAAGCCTGTAAAGCGAAAGCTTCTTCTATTCCGTCCACAACCATTTGAATCATTTGAACCATTTGAAGACTCTACACCGTTTCAACCTCAAGGACGTTGTAGAATCAGAGTTCTTATAATTTTAAGACCGCTGTGATTGTTGGGATTAGGTTTTATGTAGTCTTGTTAACTGTATTTATTAATGGTTAAGCAAATTTTTGGATTTCAGTGTCAAACATATTCTAAACAAATAAGGACCTGTTGATGTAAAAAAAAAAGCAACTAAATTTTCGAATGTATATCTAAGACCACTTGATGCGAGTGTCTAGGAATAGAAAAATGAACATCACTGCAGACCTGGGGCTGTTATCCCAACACCGATATGTTTTAAATCGAGGACATTAGACGAAAACCAAGGGTGCTAGTTTCAGGGTGATGTAAAATTTATTCAGAGTCATTATTTTATTAATAAAGTGGTGAAAACGTTTTGCTATGATTGAGACTCATAGTCCTTATCTCTTGCACTTATTAATAACTTAGTGGTGAAGTTCATATGGACTTCATCACTAATTGATTTGTAGTAGTAGTAATGTATATTACTACTCTTAAGTGGTTTAATTTCCCCAAGTGCACTTCAATCGCTCTCAAATATCGTTCATTAATTATGGTCTCATTCAAGTTTCTGCTAATTAAAGAAGCTCCAATCGATGAAAACTTTAAAGGTATTGTACTGTTTCATCAAAATATTTTAGGTCAATTGATCAATCGAATTTAGTTATGATATCAAAAACTATATTCAAGTCAATCCGGTCCATGAGTTAATTCTCTGCGTATATGCACACCAGCTTACGGGTTGTAAAGCTTAATTAAAAAAACGCCTGATCATTTTACGAAAATGAATTGGTTGTAGATAGAATTTCTTGCTCCTTTGTTACACATTATTCAGATTTCAGTTACTGAAACGGTTGGGATGGCTGTTTTAAATAACATATTGTTCAGGAAATTCATGTTTTCTATCTTTGTGTTTCGCATAATGAATATTGTTCCCATCCTCCATGATCGGCGCCATCCAATGTTTCTCCGTGTGCTTGTGACTAGGCGGATCCATACATCATCCATACAAGACTTACTGAGACAGTTTGATCAACAGCCCAGTATCCTTTGACACTTAACCAGCCATAATCAGAGAATAACATGAAGAAACATTTATTAGTATTTTGGCTTTTCTTATCTACTTTCTGCTCTTCAGCTTATCGGAAATAAGAGCTAGGTTGTGTTAATTCAATGCCTTACAAATATTTAAAAACCGTGACAGTAATTTGGGAAAGAATTTGATTCACAAAATTCCATACATGAAGCGCCAAAAATGATATAACTCATGATACGCGGTACTGTATTTCCTAACAACATATGTCTCTCAAGATTGAGTTTGACCATGTCTTGCTGAATATATTTTGTTTGGAAGCTAGTTGGTTTGGTAACATGAGTTTGTAGTAAGTGAAAAAATTAGCTATGCGGTGAATACATCTAGAATTTCGAAGGGTTATAATGAGACATTTAACTTTAGTTTTGATTCCTATATCCATTGAACTTCATTTGTTTCATGGAAGTGTCTATCGAACTTAAACTCTCCTCATGTCACCGGAATCAAGCCTATTGGCATTTTAAGCAAAGCGGTTGTAGTTCGACATGTAGAAAAGCTATTATTAGTATAATATTTTGCGTAATAGCTCTCATACTATGTAATGTTCCTAATAAAGCTCTTAAATTTTAGGTGCGTCTTGTGCATGTGGGTCAACCAGGGCTTAAGTGGTAAGCTTGTCATATCTAGAATTCTTCTGTGGTGAAACATCTTTAATGTCAGTTTGCAGGAAATTCGGTCGAAATAATGGTTACTATTGGTTCATCGTTTTTCCCAAATGTAGAAAAAGCCTCATTTCCCGGAATTCACATAGCTCTACAAATGGTGTTGAAATGACTAGAATGCAACAGCACTATGCTCTGTTAAATAAGAAATGCGAAGGTAATATGTTAGTTTACTTTTAACTAACACCATAATACGCGTCCCTATGTGTACTTATTAGACAGTTTGTCAGTGATTAATAATTTAGTTACTTGAACTATTTCCTGAATAGGCGAACATGTGAAAGGCATATTTACTTAGCAAATTTCCCTATTATATTACTTATTTTACACTGTTCTGGTTTGTGTCATACAGTATTTATTCCTCTAACGTGGTGCAATAATTTATCAGTTATGTAGCGTTTCATCTTCTAACTTCGTCTGAACAAAATTTGAGATAGTAGTCTTTTAAGACAACGAAACCTCAATACTATAACTTCGCCGTCTCTAAAAGCTTAATTATTTCAATGGAATGTTGATAATGACTGATATTTTATTACCAAAAGGTTTGTAAGGACAAAGAAAATTCAGCTAAAAATGTCTTCCCGACAAAATCATTTACTTAAGCTAAGCTCCGTATTGTCTTCTCAAGCCGGTCTACCATTCACGGATGTGCTAAGGATAACCTTCCGCTTTGGGCCACATCGATGTTCATTTACAAATTTACCTGCTCTTGTGGAGCAGGTTAAATTGTCCCCACAAAGCGACCACTTTCCAAGCGTATCCGGCGTAGCTTTTACAAAGAGAATACAACTCAGTCATCAGTTGAACACAGAAGCACCTAGTCATTTCTGGATACATCGCTCCAAAGGAGTGTTCCTTCAGAGTAATCTACACAATCAAAGGAACTGGATTGAAGGGAGGATGGTTAAAAAACTTATGGTGATCCACAAATCCAAGTCCAAACTCTGCTAACAAGAGCAATACGTCCAACTTCCCTAAGAATTTTCGGTATACAAAATGCTTTGTCTGTATAGCTCATGATTTGCATAACCTCACAAGCACTGAATTTAATTTTCGCCATCATGTATTATTCTGAACACTAAAGATTGGCTTCATATTTTTTCCATTTAACAGTAATATCATAAGTTATATAAGTGGATATGAGCTTCAATCTTAAGGTAACATTATTTGATGGTAATTTTGCTCCTTATCACTGCTTAAATGAAATTACTATTCAAGACATATGTAAAATCTATCGTGTCTTGTCAAGTTATGGCTAACTTTGGAATTATGTTGATTGAATAAGTGAATTATGAAAATTCTTAAGGTTATCAGATCAGAATGTAGCGTTTATTTGTGTAGCCACCAACGGTTAACATTGCTGTGTAGTATGTAGATGTCCTAAAGTTCGTCAAGTTGGTAGATATTAACGTTTGAAACTGTTAAACACAGTGTTTGGGAATCTGTTACAGTCCCAGAAGTACCCGCATTCATTATTTTGTCTAAATCTTGGACATTTTATTGTTATTTCCATGTATCTACTGGTTTTTTTGGTTATTTATATACTTTTTATTATTTATCTTAATCTTTTGAATTGTATTGATTTCTTTATTATGTACTTGTTGTATACTGCTTCTGCTACTTTTATATTTATCTTTTTGGCTTTGTCTCACTGTACTGATGTGATGTAGCGAATTGGGACTAAGTACGCTGATGTCACATTGCTTAGCACTGACTGACTTGAAAAAAAATTAGACTCATATATTTTGTGTCAGTTTTTATGCTGTTGTACTTATTTTTTCCAATTTTCTGACTGTATATACAATAATAAACTCTGATATTATGATTGTGTTCAATATAGTCGTTATCAAACCACTTAGTATATTCACTCTTGAGTCATTTAATCAGTCATTATCAACGTGCTTTAGCCCAAGTCGCCATTCCATATTTGCACGATGAGATGTAATCAACAAGGTAAACAGCAAAAATGATCGAAATAAAATAGTAAAAATTACAGTAAGAATGATTAAGCATTGATAATACGGTTCGCAAATACAGAGTAAAAAGATACATGTGAAGAATTACTGAAGTTCCAGATCAGGAGGAAAGTGAAGAGTGGATGCATCTGTGTCATTGTGAACAATAATGAGTCATGTCACTCATATTATCCAGACACTGATCGCAGCTATCTTGTGGACTTTAAATATATAGTCTGCATCTATCATTATGGCTCCCACCAACAAACAATTACTTTATACATTGACGTCATTTCTTGTTTTGATCGCTTCTAGCTACCTTCTGACCTAATCCTACACTAGAAGATATTACCTGCCAAGGTCAGCGGTAACTGAGTGGCACATGTCTTAACCACCTAAATTGATGAAAATTCCTAACCTCATCAACCCACTTCACTACTTTACCTGATACTCTTGATCTAACTTCAACATCACTCACTAAGTCTTTCCACAAAACACAAGCAACACTTCGGAAACACCTATAATCAAAATCCTTCAGTCTACCCGTGTTTTATACTCTCAAAGACCATGTTTTACTTATAAACTAACACAAGACTTCCTATTATTAGTTCAGGAGCTGACGCGGAGCAGCCCTAAAGCAACACTTCAGATTCAGAAGTGAAGAAATCCATTTTGGTCATGCTAGCATTGTTCTTCAGGGTGATCGGAAGACTGCAAATTATCATCCTCCTCACTAGATAAGACTATCTCACCTGCATATTCTCAGTTGATGAATAAACTGGGTAGGAGATCAATTCCAAAACGTTGGGTGGAAAAAGTGTTGGTTCCAAGAGGTGCAATTAAATAAAAATTGGTTCAGTGAGAAACACTGATGAACACCGCTTAAGGCTAACAATTCTGGGGACAGTTCGTTATAAGTTCTGACTCGACTAATAGTGTCTGAAAGGAGAGACCTCACAAGTTTTACGTACTTTTTTGATAAGCCCTCAAATAAAAAAGTGCTACAAAACCTCTCGGTCAGCGGATTTGATTGCTGTCTTAAGGTCAAGAAATACAGTCGTCGAGCGCCAATAGGTGTTCATATGTTTCAAAACCTGATAAATTGAGCATCTGGTCAGTCCTTCCATCCCCAGGTCTGAAACCAGCCTGACTTTCCTTTGGTCTGTTCTTCACAAGCCCTAGTACAGCGTCAGACGGTCGATTTGAATAATATTTTAGGCACTGTGTTATTAGAGTTGATTCTTTTGTTTTCATCACAAGAGGATTTTTCCCCTTTCTATAAACTGAAACGATCAGCAATCGAAACCAGTTAAGTGGTATTTCGTCTAGCTCCCAAATCCTAGCTAGTGTCTTCTGTTAGCTTAGTTTATAAAACTAGACCTCCAGACTTAGAGATCTGTTGTTAATCCATCAGGGTCTGATGCTCTCCCTTTCTTCAGACTGACTATAGTCCTTTCATCCTCACTGAGATTTGTAGGAATTGTGTCAATTCCTCCATTCGGGTTGTTTGGAGATAGTTGGAAGGTCATTGAAACTGTCCCACATTTTGTTCTGCATATCCGTCTTATCCCCTTGACCAAGAGTGAATTGATCAAATCAATATTTTATTAAATGTTTATTGATACTATACTTCTTTTTGTTATAACTTGTGAATTTAATGCGTACTTTCCATCATATCACTTTTCACCTCTTCCGAGACTTCACTCGTTTCATTTAACAATCCTAGAACACATAACCACATTCGACCAAGTTAATCCGCGGGATGTATTCGTAAACAATGAAGTAAAGTTGAGCAAAATTCAAGTGTACGGGTTTGATTATGATTACACATTGGCTCATTATACATCCGCCTTGGACGAATTTATTTTCAATGAATCCCGTAACTGGCTTGTTGAACAGATGAAGGTCAGTTAACTATGTCATCATGTAAACTATGAAATACGCTGTTGAAAATAATTCGTGAAACATGTTTATATATTTCCTATTTTTACTTTTTTTTCAAGTTGGCGGCTTCAAATAAGTTTTTGGATTCTTAAGCAAAAGGGGCATACATAAGGAATAGGAAATCTAATTTTTAATTATTGTTTTTTTTTCAGATGCTACCTTGTATTATGTTATTTAACGTTCAGTGATATCAATCTTTTACGTCTTACTGTGTGTTGTTCACAAACCAATTTTACTTGAAGTTCCTGTAAGTACTGTGATACTAAAACCCGTGAACTATTTTTTTTATATCAGCAAAGGTGAGAAGATACTTCTTTAACTCGGTGTAGTTGCTATATATCCTGGTCACTCACAGCACATAAATGAATAGACAATCTGGCTAGTAATTTTAACTAATTACAGAGGAATAGTATCCATCCCATATAGTGAAAACAGTGTCTGAAATTAACTGTTTTCATCATTCTATATGTCAGTGGGGGCTGTATTTCATTTCGATTCAGTTTCAAGCCGTTTTATCAATGGAAGAAATTGGGGATAATATGCTTTATGCTCAACTTTTTAAAATCTATGTACTATTATGTCGTTTCGAAGACCCTTTCAACCAAAAATTATAGAGAGTGAGAGTAGTTATCAGTTTGACAAAACAACTCAAGTCAAAAGTTCATATTATTTACCTCTTTGTTGATGACTCTAAAGCTGACAAACACACTTCTAAGTTAATTAACATATAATTTACCTCTTCAAAGTGTTTTGTACCAATACTTAACTAGTTAGGTTACACAAAATAATGGTAGTAGTCCTTCAGGAGCTTATTTAAAACTGTTCAATCGGATAGTTGCTAGCAGTGGAGTCCATAACATGCGTTTCGTCCCGTAAGTGAGTAGGACTTCCATGGCAGAGGGAGTTCTTACTTTTCTGTACAAATATTTTTCGTCCCGTCCATTTCCAACCCTAAATGGAACGCATAATCCATATAATGCCATATGTAATTAATTATTGTTCAATGTTCTAGTTCCAAATACATATTCATTTGTGTGATATGCTCTAATCTTGCCTAACCTCGTTTAGTTAAACTACTCGTATAATGCTTCTAACTGTCACGCAATAATTATACTTCATTATATACCACTGTGTTAGCAGGACAAAGGCTTACTCAAGGCATATGTTAAACAGGATCACGTTGAAGCGCGCTGATTGGTCCACTTTTAACCGATCAGCGCCAGTTGATGAACTGAGAAGACAAGAATATTACAGTGTAATGTTTGTATATACACTGACATTGTGTTGCTGAACAGGAATTGCCGTTTCGTTTGTAATAAATTTATGTTCTGTCCAAGTCGTGTTTCGATTTGAGAATTAGTCGAGTGGAGTGGTGTCCAAGACTCAACACGTAAATAGTTCCACCTGTTTACTTTGTTGTTATACGGTTGAACCGTTTAATATCTTTAATTTTTGATTACCAGTAAATAAACTAAAGCATAATGTTGTTTTTATATCAGTCAGCATTATTTTTGAAAATTTCAGGATTTGTTATTTAATTTTACCAATTCAGATATAAATAAGTTCTCATTTTGTAATCGGTCTTCTTTTTTAAACTATTTTGCACTCATTCAAATTTCCTTCGAATCACAATCTTCAACAAACACAAGTATCCTGAGGAAATTCTGAACTATGATTATACTGAGTTCGCTAGACGTGGTTTACATTTTGATGTAAAACGAGTATGTTACCTCATTACTAATAAAATTAATTTCCCCAAATTATTTAATTTAGGAAAGGTTTATTATAAAATGACAACGACACAAATGATTTGTCTTAGTTAGCAATTAATGATAAATGTTTACTGGTCAATACAAGTAGATCAAATACAGCATTATTACCATTATTATAATTATAATTATAATTATTATTATTATTATTATTATTATTATTATTATTATTATTATTATTATTATTATTATTATTACTATTTTAATCGCATGTCAATCTTATGCACAGATTGTCACTAGACAATTTTTTGTCTATATAAAGGATGAGGAACAATTAAAAGACAGTACTATGACCCTAATTGGCGGAAATGTAACAGTGAAATTTTATGGTTGAACTATTAAATCTTACAACTACCATAGTGACTACCAGAACTCATACAACCGATCCTCAAATCCTGAGCGAATGACTTCAGAATGCGATGTCTCTGAGATGCTGATTGAATATTTAGTTGGTGATTTGAAGCTGTCGTTTATTTATAGTATATTCAGTAAAAACCACATTACTTACTTACTTACTTACGCCTGTTACTCCTCGTGAAGGAGCATAGGCCGCTCACCAGCATTCTCCATCCAACCCTGTCCTGGGCAATCCTTTCTAGCTCCGTCCAGTTGTAATTCATCGTTTTCATATCTGCTTTTATTATCCGACGCAATGTGTTCTTTGGCCTTCCTCTTGTTCGCTTCCCTTCAGGATTCCAAGTTAGGGCTTGCCTCGTGATGCAGTTTGACGATTTGCGTAATGTATGTCCTATCCATTTCCATCGTATTTTCCTAATTTCTTCTTCAGCTGGAAGTTGGTTTGTTCTCTCCCACAGAAGGCTATTGCTGATGGTATCCGGCCAATGGATGTTGAGTATCTTGCGTAGACAACTATTTATAAATACTTGTACCTTCTTGATGGTGGTTGTTGTAGTTCTCCAAGTTTCAGCTCCATACAGTAGAACTGCCTTGTCGTTGGTATTGAAGATTCTCACTTTGATATTGGTTGAAAGTTGTTTTGAGTTCCATATGTTCTTTAACTGTAGGAATGCTGTCCTTGCTTTGCCAATCCTTGCCTTTACGTCTGCATCTGAACCTCCTTGTTCATCGATGATGCTTCCTAGGTATGTGAAGGACTCTACATTTTCCAGAGTTTCGCCATCAAGAGTGATTGGATTGTTGTTTTCCGCTTTGAATTTGAGGACTTTGGTTTTCCCTTTGTGTATGCTGAGGCCTACTGATGCAGAGACTGCTACTACACTGGCTGTCTTCATCTGCACCTGTTCATGTGTACGTGATATCATGCAAACGACACGTGACAGGAGGGCTAGGTCATCAGCGAAGTCCAAATCGTCTAATTGATTTCGAGCTGTCCATTGAATTCCGTGTTTTCCTTCAGATGTCGAGGTCTTCATAATCCAGTCGACCACCAGAAGAAAGAGGAAGGGAGAGAGTAAACAGCCTTGTCTGACTCCAGTCCTTACTTGGAATGCATCTATCAGCTGTCCTCCATGCACGACTTTGCACTGTACTCCGGCGTATGAGTTCCGGATAATGTTGACAATCTTCTCCGGAACTCCGTAGTGTCGAAGAAGTTTCCATAACGTCCTCCTATCCACACTGTCAAATGCCTTTTCATAATCAATGAAGTTGATGTATAGTGATGAGTTCCACTCAACTGATTGTTCGACGATGATCCGTAGTGTTGCAATTTGGTCTGTGCATGATCGATCCTTACGGAATCCAGCTTGTTGATCTCGAAGTTGGGCGTCTACTGCATCTTTCATCCGGTTCAGCAACACTCTGTTGAAGACCTTCCCTGGTATTGACAGCAGTGTAATGCCTCTATAGTTTTCACATTTGCTCAGATCTCCTTTCTTTGGAATCTTGACGAGATGCCCTTCTTTCCAGTCCATCGGCACTTGTTCCTTCTCCCAAATCTTTTTGAATAGAAGATAAAGCATGTTTGTAGTTGCTTCGATGTCTGACTTCAGTGCTACAGCTGGTATGTTGTCCGGACCCGCTGCTTTCCCGTTCTTGATTTGTCTGACGGCCATTCTGATTTCTTCCTTCGTTGGTGGGTTGACGTCTATGGGAAGATCTGTGTGTGCCGCTTCGATGTCCGGTGGATTCATTGGAGCCGGCCTATTCAGGAGTTCCTCGAAGTATTCTACCCATCTGTTCCGCTGTTGTTGAATTTCAGTGATTGGCTTGCCTTCTTTGTCTTTGACCGGTCTCTCTGGTTTACTGTATTTCCCTGCTAGTTTTTTCGTTGTATCGTGAAGCTGTTTCATATTTCCTTCCCTAGCAGCTTTTTCCGCCGTCGTTGATAGTTCTTCCACATATTTCTTCTTGTCGGCTCTAATGCTCCTCTTCACTTGTTTGTTTGCTTCTATGTATTCAGCTTGTGCTTGGACTTTTTCTGCTCGTGTTCGGCTGTTGTTTATTGCTGCCTTCTTGTTCTTCCTTTCTTTGATCTTGTCCAGTGTTTCTGTAGAGATCCATTCCTTATGATGGTATTTCTTTAGACCCAGAACCTCTTGACACGTTGAAGTTAATGCTTCCTTGATGCCTTTCCAGTTGTCCTCCATACTAGTTTCTTCTTCTTTCAGTAGATCTTGTAAGGCTTGGAACCTGTTGTTGAGAGCTATCTTGAATTCATTGAGTCTATCAGTATCTCGAAGGAAGGCTGTATTGAACCTTTGTAGTGCTGTTTGTCCACTTGTCCAGTTCTTTTTTAGCTTCATTTTTAAATTGGCCACAACTAGGTGGTGATCTGAAGCTACGTCAGCACCTCTCCTGGTTCTCACATCTTCCATTGTCCTTCTGAATTTTTTGTTGATGCAAATATGATCTATTTGGTTCTCTGTAGTGTGGTTCGGTGAGATCCATGTAGCCTTGTGTATACGCTTGTGTGGAAATATTGTGCCCCCTATGACCAATTTGTTGAATGCACACAGATTTGCAAATCTTTCTCCATTTTCGTTTCTTTCTCCCAGTCCATATCGTCCCATAATATCTTCATATCCAGTGTTGTCTATTCCGACTTTGGCATTTAGATCTCCCATCAGAATAGTTAGGTCCTTCCTTGGGCATTTCTCAATGACTGACTGCAGCCGCTCGTAGAATTGATCTTTAATGTCGTCGTTGCTATCATTTGTGGGTGCATAACATTGGATAATATTCATTAAGATCCCCTCCTTCTTTGTTTTGAATGATGCTTTGATGATTCTGGATCCGTGGGATTCCCATCCTACAAGTGCATTTCGTGCTACTTTGGACAGCATAAGAGCGACTCCCTGAGTGTGTGGAGCATTGTCCTCTTCGTGACCGGAGTATAGCAGCATCTCTCCCGTAGCTAGCCTTTTCTGTCCAGCTTGGGTCCAGTGGGTTTCGCTGATTCCCAGTACTGCTAAGTTGTATCTCCTCATTTACGTTGCTATTTGACTAGTTTTCCCGGTTTCTGACATTGTTCAGACGTTCCATGTACCTATAAAATTTTTTGCTCTGGTTGTTAGAAGGGGCATCGGCCTCGTGGCTTCCGAAGGAACTCGGCTTTCACCATGAAGCGTCATAATTCTTCTAAATGAAGACCTTCTAACTCCCAGGGCAGAGTTTAAATGGTTTGGATTATTTTTTCTGGTAAGCGTTTTTTTAGCGAGTTAGTTTTCTACGGGATGGGGACGCTAACCCCATGATCAACCCTCCTCCTTTACCCGGGCTTGGGACCGGCAGTAACCCTATAAGAGCTACAGGCGGAGTTAAAAAAAACCCACATGACAATGAAATAATAACCGGAGTCATCAGGTATAGGAATTAAGGTCATAAAATAACCAGTGATGTTTCACTTCTCCTGGTTGTTCTGTATGCAAACCAACTGAAATCGTTAAGTTTGTGGGAGAATGTGGTCGCATGAGTTAATTATGGTTCATCAATAACTTATCTAAAGTTCTTGCATAGTGTTATGGTTTAGGAAACTATTACGAGATGAGACCAATCAATAATAATGATAATAATAATAGTTTCGTATATATGCAATCTCTCTAACAGTTCAGCTTTTAATGAATAGTATTGAGGTTATTTCCTTGACTTGTTCAATACATAATTATTAAAACGGCATAATACGGAATAAATCAGGCACTATCTTTTGCCATCTATGTACTGCAATAGTATGTTCCGATCGAAACTGTACTATTGAGTAGTCAATGTATCATTGAGTATCTAGTCTGATGCAAATGATTAGGTGGAGTTCACACCTATAATCCAGCTTTGATTACATTGGTTCTATGATGGTCAAACTTTTTCAATAAAGAATAACTGTATGGTAAGGTTTTATGTATCGAAAAATTTGTAGGTCTTTTTGCAGATGCTTTTTTAAGCTCATCATATGCAACCATATGTAAGATTTCTTTACAGACAACTTATTGATCTTTTGTTTTCTTACGGTTATTATTTTAATGTCTAGGGCTTATTAATGAAAGTAGATGCATTTCATCATATTCAACTGGATACTGTTTATCGTGGATTTAAACTACTGTCATTGGATGAGATATTAAAAGTTTATCGTGGGAGTCATTTATCTAGTGATATTTTAAAACAAAAATTTACACCTAATGTAAGCTTTTTGTTTATCTCTGAAGTATATCATTAAAATCTACTAGCTTTATCATATGTCGTTAAAAATTTTTTTTTAAACTTCCTAGTAGATACTGTCTTAGAGACAAAACATTCTTCAAACAACTTTTTAGAGATTAATATTCTATCAGGAAATCTACCTATTGACTTTGACTATATAAATGACAGTTATGTTTGTTAATGTCTAATGAAATCCAAAGTTTTCTGGTCACTTTGATCAACAATGCAAGTATATCTTAGGTTCGTTTCTTCCCCCCTCTAAAGGCTAAATCTCGCTTTCAGACTGGTATGCATCAATACATAAACTAATATTAGGGAGTAAATTCATTTGCGACTGAAGGACTTGACAAACATAATATTGGTCACCACTCAGGGATCAGTTGATTGTAAATATTCCATTCCTGTAGGAGGTCAGTCAATGCCTAAATAACTCAATGGTAACGTCTCACACGGGAGAGATGAATGACACAGGATTAAATCCTCCGGGAAGCACTGCTCCACTCAAGGCTACAATTATACAGTTATCCTTTTTTTCAACTAACAATTTTCTGTGTTTCACTTTGGAGCTGTGGAACACGGTATTTAAAAGTAAAAATCATCTTTAGGTTAGTAGTATTTGTTTTTTTACCTAAAATTCGAATTTAAATTAACTCACTAGATACTTGGGTATGAGCCTCAGACTGTGTGTGAGAGCTAATGGATTTTCCCCTTTTGCTCAGACCGAAGTAGGTTGGGCGAGATTCAAATCTGAGACTTGGTAACTGAAAGTCGAACACCTTGATCAGTTAGCTATCTCTCCACATTTATTTGATTGTTGTGTTTACAAAGCATTGCTTGAGCAATAATGGCTTCAAAGAAAGATAGAGGCGACCAGACTAAAACGGAACATCAATCCATAGATAGGTTAACTATTGATCCGAACCATGTTGGTAGACGCAAACTATCTAGGTTAATAGACATTTGTTCTGTATTTCAGATCCACTTGAAGACTGTCTTGGTCACGTATATATATATATATATATATATATATATATATATATATATATATATATATATATATATATATATTTCCAAGTAAAGCTGAAGGGAATTCAGAATGCCAGACTTATCTATACAGTATCAGAAAGATTTCATAAGAGAACATCATACGAACATTTATCTAAAGCAATTGGAACTAGATATAGTCATGCTAAGGACAAAACTTGAAAAGTGGATCGAGCTGAAGAAACTACAACATAAAAAAATAATCCTGATCCCTATGACGATAGTTTAATAAAAAAATATGAGCAACCTATGTCGAGTGCAGTTCCAGGTCATTTCGAACGTTATTTAGAGCTACCTAAGCCATAAGTACAGAAGTTTGATGACAGTCTACAGATATACTGCACCTTTTTGAAGGAATTCCTAAGTTTTTGAACAAACGACGAAGGATGATTCTAAGCAGCTTAACAATCTAACTCAGTTTTGTACCGGACGAGCTAAAAGGGCTATCGAACATTGTTTCATAATGGACGGATCTAAATGATTTACGTGAGCTAGAGATATTGTAAGAAAACGGTTCGGACAAAATTATATGGTTAGTAGGTCCTTCATAGACGAAATAGTAGGCTAACCACCAATTAAAAGTCATGATTTTATGGATCTGTCCGATCTAGGACAGAAAAGAGTTATGGTGTTCAGAACTTCAGTTTCACGTCTACCTTCGAATCTTAGATCTAAGTGGGTAGAGATGGACGTAGAGTATATGTGACAAGGTGGAGAGCTTAAATCTGTAAATTTAGCTAAGTTCGTGGTAGAACGAGCAGATGTAGCAAATCGTTAAACGAGTTAAAGGAACTTTACTTCAAACATTATTCAACACTAAGAATAGTATTTTTTCTTTATGGTATTCTCCCGTTAACAATAAGCAACGGAATAAGAGTCTTGTCTGTACCACCTGTAATGAAATCCATTCCTCTTACCAGTGTTGCACACTGGAAAATTGAACACAATCAGAGACAAAAGTCATAACGCTTGTGTCTAAATATCAAGCATATGGCTAGAAGTTATCAAATCCAAAGATGAAATACTGTGGAAGTATGTGGCAGGCGACATCATAGATTGTTGTATGTAACTAGTGATGTTTCTCAACCTGATGCACATATTAGTATTAATCACGTTTCAGGATATCGACTTATGACTAAAGCGACAGTAGCATCAGAAGAGCCAAGAGCAGCTTTGGCAATAGTTCCAGTGATTCTTTGTTATGGTAATCGAACAAAAGAAACTCTAGCTTTCTTCAACAGCGGTTAAAACTCAACTCTCGTCTTGCGAGAATTAGTGAACGAATTTGAGCTCGAGGTCAAAGGTGTCCACATTAGATTAGCTACCATGAATCACTATAGTGGGTGACGGGCCATAACCTGATTAGATTTGCGATCATGCGAATCAGACTATTATATGCACATTGAGCGGGCTTACGCAGTGCCAGTTTTGTCTAATGTAAGACGTGTAGAACCTAATGTCAAACGACTACAGTCCTTATGTCATTTGAAAGATGTAGAGCTGAAGAAATGTAAGACTGAACGTGTTGGATTGCTGATAGGATGTGATGTACTAAGGGTTTATAGAATTTCACAACATAAGTCAGGCAAACTAGGTGAACCTCATGTGGTAAGAACTATTCTCGGTTGGACGTTATCGGAGCCATTTGGTGCTCAGGCGAGAAATCAAATAAAGTTAAATTGACTTCACCTCTCGGAGCTTGAGAAGACCGTTGAGATGCTTTATCAAGACTTGCTGGATAAAGGTCGAACCAACGGAAATGATATGTCAGTGGAAGAAAAGTTGGCTCTGAAAACCATGGAAGGGTCTGTTGTCTCGAAAATCTTTCAAACGTTTCCATTCATATTCAACGGAGTCAAAGAAAAACCCTTCTTCGAGATAGCAAAATAGGGTCTATTCGGCAGCGCAGCTATCATCGTTTGTCTTTATCACCCCATTATTCGTATAGCTCATCTTTATCCATTTCATCAGGTTCCTTATCAAAAGTAGACGATCCTCGATCCATAAATAATGGTTTTCAAACCGACTGTTGTTCTCATTCATCTAGTCATTTGTACTTTGGTTATGACTGACTGACTTGGAATAAAAGTCTCTACGTGATTTACTTTTGATAGTGGGGGACAATAAAATTCAGAACTTAAGTTGACGCTCATCTTTTAGTCCGAAACAATTAGTCGTATGGCCCAAAACTATTTAGTTTATTGTTTTATTCTCTAGTTTCTCCGTGGGTGTTAATTACTCTATATACTCGTCACTACCTTCAGAAATAAAAAAAAATCCCCACAAAGGTAAGTTATTTATCGTTGCAGTACGTTGTACTCAATTTGTGATAAACAATTTTGGTGTTCAGTACATAGATTTTAGTCTTCTTGACTATAAATAATAAGTTCTATGGTTCGCGTCAAAAGGATTATCTTACATCTGTTGGATATGGATTTCATGATAATGATCATAAAACTCATGGCCTTCCCGGACCCACTCACAAAAACTACAAACTACATGTCCTATGATTTACTTTTCAAGAACTCTTGGTCACTAAATAAATGTGTAACTACCACTTAGGTTTTTTTTGTACATTTTAGGACACCATTATGATTCAGTTGATGGATCTTTTCCGATTACCGGAAATTAATCTTGTATGTTCTATTATAGATGTAAGTCGTATTATTAGAATTTATTTTTTAGCGCTTACAAATTTTTAAAATTATCATTGTTTTACTTAAAAATACTGTCACTCTCCATTTATATTTTTGTTCCAATTACTATTTTGTATCTGGATCAGTTGGCCGATAAGTTTGTTTATACTATATAAAGAAGTCGTTTAGAGAAGTTTATTGGTTTTAAAATACCTTTCAAAATAAGCTGATATCGGTGAAAAAACTACTAGTTTTCTGTTTCAGTTTAGTCTGAGCTAGTGATTTACGATGAAACAGTCAAGGAAAAGCTTCAATGTTTGGGAACTACAAAGTGTTTCTTTATATTATCAGGTCGTTGTTACCAAACGTTTTACTAGAAACCAAATTAAAGGTGGTGATAATACCATTAATACAAGGACCTAAAATAGTACAGTCAGTTAGAAACAGGGAACAATAAGCACACATACCAAACAGTAATAGGAACGCAACGAAATTACTCAATGAGGAAACTAGTCATATTTGTAAAAAAGGTACAATTTCATGACTTATAGTTAAACAAAAAATAACCAGTTCAAGGTCAAAACTGAGTATTAGTGGTATGTTTTTAACATAAATGTTTATTCATTGATTTATTCTTACCAGTCGAGGTTCATACTTATTTACTAATCTCCTTATTAATAAAGATTTGGGTATTATTTATTAGAATCTGACACTGATTTAAAGTTGTACTGCCCGTTAGCTTTCGCTGAGATTATAAAAACCTTGGGATTCCAGGGAAACAGAAGGTGTAGCTGTGAGACTATCAGGATTCCAGTGTGGTTATTCACTTGACCTCACCTCGGCAAAACGGAGAGCCAACGAGATACACCATTCGTGTATCTGGTGACCTAATGGCCAGTTCTCGTGGACTGGCAGGTGTAGGCATAGAACTAAACATGAGGGCCGAACAAGCACTGCTAGAGTGGATCCCCGTCAACAGTCGTCTATGTGCTGTTCGGTTAAACGGCGACGTAAGAACTCGGAAAGACAGGGACACACGTCGTTGCCTCTTTGTCGTTTCTGCCTACGCTCCCACTGACCGCAGCTCAGATGAAGTGAAAGATGAGTTTTACAGAAAGCTGTCCGAACTTCTTCATAAAGCTAAACGCTCAGACATAGTACTTCTAGCAGATGGATTCTCGCAAACTCGTCCCATCAGGTTCCGAACATAATGAAGAGCGTAAAGAGATCAGATCTAGGTTAATAAAAAGTCTAAGGAACGACCGTGAGCAGTGGTGGGTAACGAAAGCAAAGGAGATGGAAAAGGCGGCGACTATATGGAACACAAGACAGCTTTACAGACTAATAAAAGAAACTGGAATTAATAAGTCAAGTGTAAGTGAGATTATTTCGGATAAAGACGATACTCTCATCTGCTCCTAGTTCAGACGTTTAGAACGATGGGCGGAACATTTTAGAGAACAGTTCAGCTGGCCTTCAGCTACTCTACAACTACCCTATATTCGCAGACAGTGCGAATGGAACATTAAAGTAGGTCCTCCGATTCTAGCTGAAGTTCAAAAGGCTATAGTTAATCTGAAACGACGAAGGGCAGCTTGTCCAGATGTATTGGCTCCAGAGGTGTTTAAGGATGGTGGTCCAATTTTAGCGATTAGGTTGACTAATATTTAGCTAAAATCTGGGAGTTGGACGTAATCCAATCTAACTGGTCACAATCTCAGCACGGATTCGAAAAGCTCGTTTGGCTTTTGCCAACTTACGTCACCTATGGCGAAGGCGAGATATCCGTCTATCAATAAAAGGACGAGTATACTGCGCGGTAGTTCGTTCTGTTTTAATTTACGGCAGCGAAACATGGCCTTTAAGAGTAGAAGTTACTCGTAAGCTACTAGTATTTGACCACAGATGCCTTAGAAATATTGCTGACGTTTTTTGGGATCACCGGGTAAGTAATCTTGAGATCCGACGCAGGGTATTAGGGAATGATGGTAAGTCAGTTGATGAGGTTGTGAATCATCATTGACTGAGATAGTTGGGCCACGTGTTACGTATGCCTGAACACCGATTACCGCGACGTGCAATGCTAATCGGTGTTGGGGACGGCTGGAAGAAAGTTGGGTGCGGTCAAACCAAAACGCGTCATCAGTGCTTGAAGTCACTAACTTCTAGTCTGAGCCATGTTGGTAAATGCAGACTACTTGGTTGGGGTCCACGTGACTATCGTAATCAATGGTTTGAGACTCTGTGTGACATGGCTCAGAATAGGTCACAATGGCGTCGGTGTATACACTCCATGTCTTCCCTTAAACTAAGAGATTAAAATCACTTCATATCTTTCTTTCTACGAACCAATTCTTCTTGTATTATATCTCTATATGCAATCTTTCTCCTATATATTACCACTTTTAACCTAACCACTCCTATGAATCCGGTGTTCATCTTGTTGTGTTAATGAGGTATGGCAACCTGGACAGATGCACATATGTGCCTGGTCTTACGTTGTAGCTGACTGACTGTGACTATCAGTTTCCCTAGTTGTCGCTGACTTGATCATGGACTCATCGGAAACAAATGTAATCTCAAAATGTTCTTTTCACTTAAAATCTGGTTGTTTCTTTTGAAAACACATTTTTTATTACAAAACTAGATGGATTAGATAAACTCTTTGATCATGTTAACAATATGTCAGATGGAATCAAGTTCACTAAATACGGAATCTGATGACCACAAACTAGGATTTATTGACTGCTCATTCGAAAGAGAACGTAATAATTATTTGCGAATTGATTTATCCCAAAAACCCAGATTCCGAAAAATACTCAGCAGACAGGTCACGAAATCACTATCAGCGACGGTAACAGTTGCAAAGATTGTGACTAGCAGATTTCAACAACTCATCGCAGAATTGAAGCATTAAAATTCCTAGTTAGATTTAATTGTAACTACAGCGATAATAAATGATAATCTTAAGGACTTTATAAATAAAATAATTGAGAATAGGAATGAAAAATTGCATATGAAGGTCTGACTGAATGAGTGATTACTACTTCTGTGTATCTGTGATACCGTAAAGAATCTTTAGCGAACATCTGAAAGATCCCATACCATCAAAACTTATGAACATTTTTGTCTTTCAAACTGTGTTGTACGTTTTAAGTTAGTAAAAATCATAGTGTGGTACTAAAAAATGTTAATCTGTGAGATCCTGCGATTCTTCTATTAATATACAAGCTTCCAAACCAGCTACTTGAATGAAAAGGGAGCTTTAACGACTAAAACCTAATTCCATATAAACCTTAGATAACTCGAAAACGTTTTGTAGACACCACTAGATTTGGCGGAAACTGATCACTTGATCGACTTGGATAGAACTAAAATCATTCGGGTAGATTTTTTTTCCGTTTGCAAAATATAGTCAACTCTTATCAGTTTTATAAAGTAATTATTAATCATTCCAACAGTAACTGAATAGAGAGAACTACTTGGAAATTAAAAATAATTAATCTAATAAAAACAATACTTCTGACAAGAGCCCATCAACTTGAATGATATATGACAACTTAGAATTAACTTGGACTCAATTCTGACAGGAATTAGATAAAATAAAAACAGGAATAAAAATATCGGTTCACTGAATAAAATCTGACTAGAAAGTTGAAGTTTGAGTAAAATCGAAATCTTATCTAGTTTTAAACTAATCACTTTTATGTTTCCTCCTCCAATTACAAGACTCAGTAGCTAATACAATCTTGAATTCACTTTTATCATTAGGGAATTTTGTTCAAAATAGACACAGGATTATTCGTTTTTCAGCATTTCAAATATTATTTTAATACAATCAGCATTGATCTTCTAAATTACTAAGTTTAACTAAAATTCTGGTCTGTTAAGTAAATTTTTTATGTTTACTAAAATATTATAATAAACTGTCTAAACAAAAATCTTTCAGTTACTGTTGTTATGGAAACTTGATGAAAACACACACCTTATAATTATAATTATTCAACAAGATTTTCGTTGACATTTTTGTTTTACATTTTCTTAAGGATAATCTTCACTAATTGATATAAGCTAAATTAGTATTGATAGTCGAGTGAATTAAGACTTGTACAATGGACACTTCTTTAATTAAATAATATGTTGATATCTTAATTGAAACAAGAACTTTGAGTTACTCGAAACCTAAAACCGAGAACGTTTTTCATTATCTATACGAATATTCGTCAATATTAGAACGAATAGTTTGAAAAAAATTGCACGTCAATTATAAAGAAGTCATTATATGTGGAAATTATATTTGGCATAATCTCAGCGATTAAAATTTAAATAACTTCAATGTTTCGTCCAGCAAACTTGTCCGGACTTCTTCAACTTGCACTTTTATTTTTCCTTTATATAAAAGCAAATTTAACACATGATATCAATCATTAACAACTCAATCTTACACATACACACACACACAATTCATTCATTTTCACAATGTGAACTTTTTACATGATTCTCATTTAACCGACTCATGTTATCCTATTTACCAAAGTTAACATCTAAATATGATTGGATTAGCACAATAAAGATTTGATTGTTAAGCACTATATATTTATTTGATAATTTTGATTTTGATTATTACCCTGAAGAAGTTCAGACTAGTTTGCTGGACGAAATGTTGGAAATATTTAAATTTCAATCGCTGAAATCATTGTTTCCAATATAATTTCCATGTATAATGTTTTTCATTATCCTTTGACTTACAATTATTACTATTTATTTACTGCTACAATGAATTTTTTGACAATACTTTTCTTTCAATCAACCAAATAATTTTTTTCTCATTTACAGTTTTTTGATCGACATGGAATAGATTATAAACCTGTTTATGTTTATCAGGATGTTTCTGTAAGTGTTCTTCAATTATCTAGTAGCATGCAGAAGTTTCATTGTATTGTTATTATTATCATCACCTATAATTGTCACGAAAGCACTATAAAATTATATAAGCCTCATGTTCTAATTAATATTTGTAGACACTGTATGATAAACATACATGTCAGCGAAAAAATATACCGAATATTAGGTCAGTATTTCTTGATTTTATTGTAAAGTATGCGTTGAACATGAGATATATGAAATAAAAATCATACTACTCACCTATAAATTAATTCAGTGGCTGACTGTAGGTCTTTAACAGAGTATTTCCAACATGTTGTTGATTTACGTTTATATACGAATATAGCATTTTCCGGTTTTACTGTCATATTTTATATTCATTGTTAATTTGATCCTGTTTTAAAACTCATTATTATGGTATGTTTACCACCACTTCGTCTGTGCATAGTACTTAAGTACTAAGATTTTTCAGACGTATATCCTTCTCAATAAATAGTCTAAATCCTTTATTATCGTACGTATGTCGAATCGCTACTCTTATATATCACGCTCCGTAAAACGGATATTCAACTTCCAACTGATATGTACAATAATCATTATAACAACACACATAAGCGAACAATTGTTTTCAATTAGATCGTCATCAGGCTGTACTCTAATATACATGAATATTTATACACAAATGTTAAACCAATCAAAGTAATTTGGATCAATAATCACAATGAAGTAGAATAGGTCACCACACATAATAAGTAAAAATACATGTTGATAGTAGGAAGACAGGTGTACTGATAGTAATAAGAATATTAAAATACGATAACAGAAGTCTTATCAATAGTTCGTGTATTGGTTGAGGTTAGACATTAACACCATTGGATGCCGGATCAGTGGTCCAGTAGGTTAAGCGTTCGCACGTGAGACTGAGGGCCCTGGGTTCGAATCCCGCTAGCGGGATCGTGGATGCGCACTGCTGAGGAGTCCCACGATAGGACAAAACGGCCGTCTAGTGCTTCCAGGTTTTCAATGGTGGTCTAGCTTCAATTGACTCATGATCTCAATCGGAAACAATAGTTAAACGTTGGAAACAGGAGGTCAAACGTGGGTAAATAGACTTGGAATAGTCACCACAAAACATTAAAATCACTACGTAATAAGAAGTGTGTAAATAATTAGATAGTGAAGAATACAAACGTAAAGAGGCGGAAAATTACAAACAAACGATGGATGTGAGACTAAGGTTAATGATAAAAATAGAATAAAATAAATAAATAATAATAAAAATTAACAAGAAAATCGTTAGTTAACTTATAACTGGCCACGGAAGGGATAGGGGGATTACGAATTTCTTCTGTACACATTAATTGGGGTTATATGTACGAATTTCCATGGCTTCAGCTATATGTGGTAGGCGGGAACGAACTCCATTGGGAAATGATGGAGCTATACGAAATGATTTCAATTTATCTATGGCATGACCGCTATCAATAAGATCTGCCAAGATGGAACTGCGAATTGTTTTTATCTGGTCTTTTTTAAACCAAGCTGGTAGATGTTCACTCATTCGTTGGTTAAGTTGCCTGGCAGTACATCCGAAATAGCTATCTCCACAGGAGCAGCTGAATTTGTAAATGCACATTGAAGAGGCCAACTCAACTTATCCTTCGTTTGGGTAGACATCTCTGGTCGACAAGAGAAAATCAATCGTACATATAACCCCAATTAATGTGTACAGAAGAAATTCGTGATCCTCCTATCCCTTCCATGGCCAGTTATAAGTTAACTAACGATTTTCTTGTTAATTTTTATTATTATTTATTTATTCTATTCTATTTTTGTTATCACTAACCTTATTTTCACATCCATTATTTTCACAGATTGAAATCATGAGTCATTTGAAGCTAGACCACCATGGAAAACCTGGAAGCACTGGACGGCCGTTTCGTTTCAGTATGGGACTCCTCAGCAGCGCGCATCCACGACCCCGCACCCCGCGGGACTCGAACCCAGGACCTACTGGCTCCGCGCGCGAGCACCTGACCACTATACCACTGGGCTGGCATCCAACGGTGTTAATGTCTACCTCCAACCAATCCACGAAGTTGCGCCACTGTATACCATTGGATGCCAGCTCAGTGGTCTAATGGTTAAGTGCTCGCGCGCGAAGCCAGTAGGTCCTGGGTTCGAGTCCCGCGGAGTGCGGGGTCGTGGGTGCGCGCTGTTAAGGAGTCCCATACTAGGACGAAACAGCCGTCCAGTGCTCCCGGGTTTTCCATGGTGGTCTAGCTTCAACTGACTCATAATTTCAATCTGTGAAAATTTCTTAAATATCCACAAACCCCTTCTGATAACATCCATTATTTGTTTGTAATTCATAAGCGACATTTTTGTAAATTTGTGAGTATGTATGTGTGCATTGTAAGGATGAAAACTGTGTGACCTTTATGGTGAAAAAGGGTAGAGTTTAATTTGTTAGATTATGATGTGAATTGTCAGTAATATCAGCCCAGGTGGCTAGGATAGATAGTCCAAGTAGAACAAATGGTAAGGCCTTCTTTTCTATTGAGAGCAGTAGGATTAAGCATTATATGGAACGCTTCAGCTACTCTCCTTTCTTTGTAATTGGGAAAACCTGTTTGTAATATTTTGATATTTTTGAAATCGATTTACTGGTCGTTGGAAATCGCATGAACTGCTATTGCCGATTTCATTTGAAGTTTATTCAGTTCTAAGGGATTGTTAAGAGGTTTCTTTGTATACCTAATATGTTCTTCGGCACGAGTCGAGATTTCGCGAGATGACTTTCCAATATAGAAAGCATCACAATCGATACAACCTAATTTGTAGATGCAGTTCTGTGTTGACATAAATGGAATTTTTTATTGATTTGGTTATTTATTCTCTGAAGAAGTGGCTTACACTAAGTCGCGAAACATCAGAAAATCTAACTTCTATTCATTGGGATATTACAAATATATTATTTATTTATAACAATCTACCCAATGCTCAGTTTATTCAAAATTATCAAGTCAAACCGTGGTAATGATACCTATATATCTATTTATTTATTTAAAGTCAACATGATAATACTAGCAATTCTCATCCCATGTACACTTATCTTTTAGGCAACTGTAGCAAGAGTCCATAAATCTGGCCTTCTAGGTCAAACCGTAATGTCTGATCCAGGTAACTTAATACAGTTTATCTCTAGATAGCATGTGTCTTATTTTTTGTTCGATAAATTGTCAATACTAGTTTTAATCCCACTTCGTTGTTTTGAGAGGTTTGATCGACCACTATCCACTTTCGTTTTCAGCAGTACCTGAACATTAAGGGAGTTGTGTTTTTTTTCTTACTTATAAAGTTTATATCTGTAAGTTGTTGATGGGCGATGTTTGAGATAGAATCTAAAAGCTTTGTTTTTATGGCAATTTAATTTTTAAAACTTCTTAAGTTCAGATGGTACTTGATGAATTCTAACATGTTTTTTAATATCATTAACAATAAGTGTTGATGTCAAACTGTGAAAAGTAACGTACTAACGAGAAGCTTCAGAATAGATAGGGACGTTCATTGTATCATAACTTTCATTGATTATTCCATTAATTGGTTAAAGATCCCCATCATATTAAAAGACTAATATTTGAATAATGCTTACTTTTAAGAAAACTAAGTTTTAATTTAACATGTGTACCCAACCTATTGAGAATATGATTCATTTTAACTTTACAGAAAGGTATATTGCGAAGGCACCTGAACTATCTACGTTTTTATATCGCTTAGTAAAAAATAATAAGAAGTTATTTGTTATTTCAAACAGTTCAGCTGCTTACATGTAAGTCTACATTTTTTAAAACCAATCGAACGAAATTATTTAAAAATATCTCCATAACCAGTCATTCTTTCATTGATCAATATTACTATCTTAAGCTTCCAAAACGTACTAACTGGTCAATATGTATTGAATCTATTAACGCATACGTACAAGGTTAATTAATCGTATGTTAAGAAGTCAACCTATTGAAACGCTATGAGAATGCAAAGACGCATAGTAAGGCAAGAAGCCTGTGAAAGTAATACATTATAAACAAGTTTATCAGTGGAATAGTTTAACAACAACTCACTTTTATTTGAAGTGGGCGCTAAGAATTCCGTTTAAAATGTCAGTAAAACCTTGGGAAATTTATTATTTAATTCAGTGTAAACAACATCACTAAAAGTCTCTTATTACTAAATATTTTATACTAACCATTATCTATAGCTTTAACCTCAGTTTTCGTTTTGTAACTAGTGAACATCGATGATTTCTTATCGAATATTTCTGTAAGCGTCTCAAACAGTTGTTTCTTTCCACTGGAAATGCAACTTGATTACATTTTTCGCAGAGAAACCACGTTTCTGAAGACATAATATACCAGTAATCACTTTATTGTATATTAAAAAAATATTCTCTAGTAAGACTATTGAATATCTCGATGTCATTATTAACAATCCAATTAATTCGAAACGTCATCACAGAACGAGTAATAATTTTACTAGCACTGAACAACGTGTTTCCTGTTTCTTCTCAAAAGAGGGAATTTCATATAAACAGTATGTTTAACTAATAATATAAATAATTATCTTGTCCGCATGATTATAGTCACTTAGCTTTTTATTAATTTTATTCTCATTGGTACATTACTTTCGTTCATTCATCAAAGATCACACGATGACTGTAGCTTATAGATTAAGTTTGATCTGTTAAATTGTAGACCCTGATGGGAGCATAGTCAGTAAACGAACACCTCGCCATGTTCTTATCCCGTTTCATCCGCTTCAGTTCAAGCAGTCGGATAGTAAAACAAACTCCCACACTGAATATCTGGCCCATAGCGGTGTACACCAACCTGTTTTTATAATCAAAATACTTTATTATTATTATGTTTATACTGTATTAGAATGATACTTTATGGTTGTTTGTTTCTTAAACTATCTACGTTTATTTGTTTTATTCACTCACTAATTTATCTTACTTTCATAATTCATAACTAAAGTGATAGGGGTTTGAAATTTTTGGTTGGAAACGACTGGCAAGAATTATTTGACGTGATCATTTCTAGAGCCAATAAGCCATCGTTCTTTAAATCACCACTCGGGTTAGTCTCAAATTTTCTTCTATTTATATGTATCTAATTGTATTGTTTATATTACTTCGTTGCTGTATGTTTCATCCGATTCTGTTTCTAATAAGTAATTTTACCCCCTCACCAAAAACTTCACGGTTTTCTCATCGTTAGTGTATACCTTACTCTTGTAATACTTACTAGTCCTTAAAATAAAGCCATGGACTTATTAACCAAATGTATTTATAATTCTTAGAATATCAATGTAAGGAAACTTCAAAAGTACTGTGTTATGTGATGGGATCGCTCGAAATGTACTAAATATTTTTCAAATCAACTCCTTTCACTCACCATACTTTCGAGGTTTCTAAAGTTGCGCCAGTTACTCTTAATATGGTTTTGTTGTTTTTAGTGAAGACCTCCTAGCTGTAATTTCAAATTTACGTAGAGTTCGTTTTTTGCTATCATACGAAGTAAAAAGTTAGATGTTTCAATATAGCGTGGATTTATTTATCATTGTCACTCCTAATGATTTGTTCATGTGCTTTATTTACTGTCACCTCAAATTTTATGTCAAGTATACATCATGCGGTCGTGTACTTATCCATATAGCTTTTGCAAAGCTGATGTTCTCTCAAAATCCTCTAATTTTGAAATTTTTATTTTTAGTTAGTTGTCTCTATTTTAGTAAACCGAATTATACTCTTTTTACTATTTAAGTAGTTAAATTTACTGTGAAAAATTGTTTTGATTATTCTATACTTCCTGATTATCATGTAAATAAATTTTGTTGAATCAACACAAATTGCCTTTTCTGATAATCAGTTTCTCTGTATTGAAACCCATAAATTCAATTTAGTGTGAATGAATTGTTAATAGGCTGATCACTATCAGGATTCACAAATGAGAAGCTGTCTTGTATGAACAATCATGACTCTCATTTAGGTTCGTTATATTAAACTAGTGGGTCTTTCAATTCATTAACGATAAAACTCATGTATTTTACGGTTAAATATATGTTAATACATTTGATTTATTGATTAACGACGAGAGAATTGATAATAACTATCATGGAATCTACTAATATGTTGACCGTATTGAAAGTTGGATAAAGTAACCACAGATTAGATATACCACCCCTGTAGATTCAGTAGGAAATATCTGATTGGCACCACTTTAAAGTATATATATATTTTTTCCCTCGATAAAACAAGTGACAAAGCTGGAAAATGCGGATGCCCTACCAGATAACTCAATGTAATCTTTTAGATAGAAGGATAAGTGGTCATTATTAGTGTTTTCGTTCGACAAATGCAATTTACCACACTCTTAATCATATTCCTCTGACAAGTCGACTTATCCAGATGTTAGGGGGCTCCTATTAGCAACTGAGCCGGACCACGGGTGAGAACATTTTCTTGCAATAAAAATTTGCGATCGAGCTCTTTAGTGTTAATCTTAACATAAGGACTTATAATTATTCTACCACAGTAATTTGAAGTTGCATAACTCAAGACTATTTGAGATTATGGTAAAAAACCGCCTACTTCATTTCTCTTAAACTCATAATCCGGTCAAATAAAATTATCAGCCAAATTCACCATCACCAATCTTGTGAAGTTTTGTTTTGATCTCAATACAATACATTTGAATCCTAGTTTAGAAGGTCTTATGACCGATTGTCTGTGAAATTTCTGAAATGAGATAAGGGTTGATCAATGATTAAATACAATAGAACGTGAAAATTTTTACAGTTCTTTATCAAAATTTCTAAAAGTTTTAAGCGAACTGTAAAACAAAAGACTGAAGGACAAAGTTATGATATAAATCTGTACATTTATTTGGAAAAAAATCTGTCTGTTGTATAGAATTTAAAAAAAAACAACAGAACAATAAGACTTATCTAGTAATAATAACAATACTTACAATTCAAGCTCATTATAACTCATTCACTTTTGTATCTGGTTTAGCATATAGTTTAGACACAAGTAGTATGTAATTTCAAGCATTTATTTTTCTCAATCGATTAATTAATTGAACAATTCAAGTCAAAAATATTAGTGAGACTTTTCACTTTCTAATTTCAATACTTTCTTAATAAAGCTTGTTTTCTTTACATTATTGTTTTTATACAAACTGAAATTAATTTATCGTGATTAATATAAATAAAACAAGACGAACGTGATTTACTGAATAACCTTATATCATTATATTTCAAGGCTTCTCATTAACTGAGAACGATGTAAATATGCCTTATTGATATTATTATGCAACATTTTACATGTTCTTTCTAAATGTTCAAATTAAAATTGTAGTCATTCCGACTAAGAGTATATCTGTACTTATGAATGAACCAATTCTTCGGGATTGGTAATGTGTAATATGATATTGTCTTTCGTCTGAGAATACATAAATATATATATTAACTATATATAAATATCTATAATTGAAAACATATACCGGTTTAATTTGGAAGGTGAATTCCCTTTGTAATCATTCTGCTCATCATCTAACTTTAGACCCTATCTTTCCTGTGAAGTGAGGCCTAGTTATTTGTCATAGCATTCCTCATATTAGTGTCCATCATTTTTGGGAAACAAATTCTATTGGTTGATTCATAAACACATATCCCTGAGCTTTTTCGTTTCATGATTCCGCATCCTATAAATATTAGGTTATATCTCCTATCCCATGAATTTTAAGTAATTTTCAAACATTTTGTAGGCAATTTCGACGCACTGATATCAGTGGGACTTTCAAACATTGGGAAGCAGTTCAAACATTTAAACGAGGTCAAATATACGAAGGAGTATGTCTTCAATTACTTGTGATATATTTTCACCATAATGACAATAATAATATTCTGAATATTCATTTCCCAATATATGATATCAGCAAATGTTTCTCGATACAAAATATGTTAAGTGATTATAAAGATGTTATGGTAACACGTAAGTACATTCAGCCAATAGAAGTAATTATTTATTTAAAGTGAGAAGTTTTACAGCAATATGTTCAAGCTTAGAAGAATAGCAATCGAAAATTTTGAACAGACCCTGACGTATCCTTGTCAAATAATAATCAATGTTGACCGAATTTGTCGGTTTATACTGAACAAAGCACAATATTTGAATAGAATGCGAAGCAAACTTTTATTTGTGTGATCTTAACTTCCTTAATTTTACCATACTTTGATTTTACAATATAACACTGTCATGAATCTTACAAAAATGGTCACAGTTGTACTTTTACACTAACTAATTGGCCATCATCTTTCAAATGATTAACATTGGTCAATATTTAGGTATCTATAATGGTTCCCATGTGATTTTGTTATATTTATTTTGTGCCAAATAAATTTTGTAAGATACACACCTAAGGCTATTCAACGTTCAATAAACCCAACGCTACAGATATAGGTAAGGCTCCTCTCGATTATGATATTGTTTGCGTTTCAATTAGTTAAGAAATTCACATCAGGTTTGTAAAGAGAGATTTCATTAGATCCCTTTTCGGAATTGTTTTATAGCTGTACACTCCTGTTGACCTTGGATCCCTTGTTATTAATAACGTATCAAAAAACCTATGTAAAAACCAACTATAATAATATTCCGAGGAACGAGGTTTGACTGGCCACTTCGTGCCTATTGTTGACACCAATATGATTGAGCGATATTGATGCCAATGAAATATATAGCCTGCTTAACTATGTATAACTCTGTCGACCAATCATGTTAATAAAACCTAGAAATAAAAGGTCGAATACGAGTTGCGTTTGGGACATATTTCAGACATTCGTGTAAGTAGACAAACTAAACGAGTGAATAAGGAAATTGAATCAAGGCTCGCGGGAGAAACTGAAAAAGTCTACTCAGTGAAGAAAGGGTGAATTAGTATTTAATAAGGTGAATAATATATCAATTATAGATTTTAAAGAATAAGAGTATTAATATGATGGGAAGAAAAGTCAAAGTTAGATTGATTTACTCATTATGATTTTCGTTCAACGTTACTTCCTTTTTAATTCAATGTGATCATTACCCAATGTACGATAATCATGTGTTCAATTGACATGAACTATGCACAGCATGACATGCAGCATGTGATTTGTTATAACTGTATTTTTCATATATATGTGATTTCATCCTAATTATTAATCAAAGCGGGTGTACAATCAATAGATAAATGAGTGTATTTTTAACTGGAGTCATCGTCGTGTTTTGGGGTTAATAAATCTTCACTTGTACCAGTCTTTGTGTTCTTACTTTCTCGTCGTGGGGATTGCAGTGGTTCCTCGTTTTCGAATATAAGTGATAAGCGATTCCCATATAATAATCAGCGACGACCCGATACAACAAAGTAGCGTGCAATAGAGAAGACTTATCAAGTATAGATGACATACACGCAAGGCCAGTACAATCGAAATACATTTAAATTAAACGGTAAATAATGAACAAGGGGACATTTAATAAAATAGATAAGGAAGAATTTAGGCAAATTGATCTAGACATCCCTACATATAATCTAATCGATAAGGTTTTAATTAAACATGGAAATGTCGTAAAATGGTCATAAGACAGTTTGTATCAATCTCCTTTTAACTCATGATAAGATTGTAAATATATGATTAACAGTTTATGATTTGAGTAATTTAGAATCACCTCATTTTTTATTTCCTTCTTCCATAGATCATGAACTGAAATTTATAGATGAAGGTTTATAAACAATGTAAAACGTGTTTGTTTTTTATGCTTAAAATAAAAATATGATAATTGTTTAATAGGTTGTTTACTTTTAGCTAATAAGAAACGACCGATTGTCTTTAAATGATATAACGGATGGTTTAAAATATTTTTCTCTCTCATGTATTCTACTATCATACGTTAATACGATAGTGAGACTAGTCACGTTATATCAAGTCCATGATTCACAACCCACAGTAGAGAACCAGATTAACGCCAGATGGTACATTATTCAACACAATTACAAACAGTCACTCTCAATAAATCTGGAGCAGAAATGAATGTGGAGAGGAAATCACATACTTACTAGTCAGCGGGTTGCGTCTGTATGTCCACACTCAATGACCAACTATACTTTAATTTCACTATAACTAAGTACTCCAAAGTGGTGATATATATTCAATAAATGATTCAAATCATTTTGATTTGTTCAGTTTAACAAAACCATTTTTTATTAACCTTTAAGTTTTATTTAATATTTGATTTTCATGCTTGTATTTCTATTTTTCTAGGGTTGTTTAGAACAGATGATAAAACTTACAGGTTGGTCTTCAGCTAGTATATTATATTTTGGAGATCATGTCTATGCTGATCTTGCAGTAAGATTTGTTAAATTTAATCAACTTTGTATACAGAATAATATTGTAATTCTATTTATTTATATATTAATTGTGATGAAATGACCAAATTATTATTATATACTTTAGACTAAACAATTATAGGCTCATTAATTAATCAATCACTTTTATATCATAATAAATTTTCACATGACCTGATTTCACAATACACAATACGGTCGGATGTTTTTAAATGATCTTACTTAAATTTTGATAGAACATTGAGAAGCGGAATTGCTGTGAAAAGTATGATTTATTTGTACTACACATTTTGAACAAACTGGTCACACATATACTTGCCAAGTCATTTTATACACAAATTAATAAAGGTCAATTAAATAAGAGTTCAAATAAACAAAATAATTATTATAAGGTTTTAGAGATTATTGAGTTTTTACTGAGATCAATAACTGATCAATGTTATACCACCCTTTAAAGCCTAGAAATACTGGACAACCGTTTCGTCCTAGTATGGGACTGCACTGCATTGTACTCCCACGATCCTGCATGCGGTGGGACTCGAACCCAAGACCTCCGATCTAGCACGAACGCCTGACCTCTAGACCACTGAGCCGGCATCCAGAAGTGTTAATATATATCTTCAACTAATCCACGATATTGCGCGATCATCTTCGGTGGATAACTGCCCCATACCTGAAACGGTTGAACACCACTGGTGATGTCTTCTCACTAGAACTCTGAGAATTAACTTTTGAAGCTAGCTACCAGTAAGGACACTATAATTATCAGCACAGAGTTGTGAAAATTGTTGGATTTTTTTTAGATCATAAACTGATCAATGTTAGACCAACAGCTCTATGCTTATACTATTCTATCAAATGATATATTAACTTCTGTATTATGTAAATAATTTGTTTTGCATGATTAACAACTTTTCATACGTCTAGTTTAATTAGTGTATGAGTTCGTTTTATTAAAATAAGTTATCCTTATTTTTTATTCGCATATAATAATCAACATTAACTTAATCTTGTGTATAAGGTAACTTGCATCATTTTACCAGTTTCAGAATAAACTGTTATCAATTTTTCAATATACATTCTGTTGTAATTGTTATGTATGTATTTTTGTGTGTTTTTATGAACATTTATTGTTCTTGTCAGGAAGGAGACATATATAATGTAGTGAGGAATTATATTTCCCGGTTAAGTCAGCTCATTTATTAATTTTTTAAAATTGTTCGTATACATTTGATGATTGATGAACCAAACATTAAAATTGATACATAACTCATTATTACCACTATTTGGAATATCGTTTAATTAGTGGCTGGTGAATAAATCAATCTGCTTCTTTAGTTTTGTTTTCTACTTTTCGTCAACAAAGTAGTCTTATTCCGTCACAATAAGTAACAGGCAGAAGTATTTCTCAGTTTTAGTAAACATCCTTATCAATAGCAGAAATCAGTACTTAGCTCAAGTTACACATAATTTTGTCAAATTAATGTGTTTCAAGACATTACAGTTATTATCAAATGTTGCTGAAAATGCCACTTTACTTGTGAACTTCAATAGATTTCCTTCTTTATCTACTTAAATAAATAAATAATTTTTAAAATAATTAATTATTATAAAATTGTCTGAAGTTATTTCTTACAGTAGTTCACAATACTCTCCCATTTACTTGAATGTATGTAGTATCATGGCTCATCCATCAATTATGAATTAAATTGAGCATATAAATAAGAACCTTTTTTTCAAAAATGTATAATCTTTCATAATTATTATTACCTTTAGCAGTGTAATGTTCACTTTTTATAGCCTTCAGTATGATACTGTATTCAGTGCTTTTATTTATAATAGCTCATCAACTCTATGGGTTTGAATTTTCACTGTGGTACTACAGAAACTAATAACTGGATTGTAGGGGATATAGATCAGGTTTGTGTTAACTCTGAATGACGTCAGTTTTCACATATTTGTCAGATTTTCTTATTCGTATGCCCCAGCGAGTTATCTATTCCATAGAATTTATCTGTCATGAAAATACGTCGAATTGATGACTGATAACAAGTAGTTTTTCAAGTTACTAGTCAATGTAGAAATTTAAAATCCTTTTCCAATCCATCGCAAAGAATCGTGTTCACATTGCTCTACTAAAGAGAGTCAAATCAGATAATTTTTAGATGGAAACTAGAATTGGTCAGGTTTATTGTTGCTCAAAAAAATGATTTTATTTGGTCTTCAATGTTGAGTGGATGATTGCGTCATATATCACATTGGATTTACCAGTTAACGTGTGTGTATGATCTATGAACAATAGAGTAGTCTAACTATACAATTAAGAGTGGTGAAATATATGTGGCGGAATGAATGAAAACTTACAGTTTCAAACTCAAATAAATTCAGCGTATTTACAACCATCATCCTCCATAGACAAAGTATATAACTGGAACAGAATATAGGGTTGACCTAAAACAGGTTTCAATCCTTAAATAAAAATTGCCAAGAAGTTTTTCTTCAGTTTATAAAAGATCTACTCATTAGAAAATTCATTCCTCTTTTATGTTTTTAAACAGCAATTTGTACTCTCTTCGAGCTTCCCGTGATTATCTTTAACCATTGTTTAATGTCAAGTCTGGCACCAATATTTGATATTTCTATTTCTTATTTTTATACTATCTCTTGTCATCGTTTATATCTTTACCTATTACTATTAATTGATTTGACTTTTCTCTATATTTATGTAAATTCCCTTGAAAAGTAAGTTCATAATCCTAATTTATTCGTAATGCCTCGCTCAAGTACATCACATTTTCTTCAGATCAACTTTGTCTTCTCATTATGCTACATTTTTTCTATGGAAGTTTAGTGTAAATAAACTTTTCGGTCACATAATTTTCAATTATGGATCAGTATCCAACTTCCGCTTCATATCAAACGAAGTTATACAATAAACAGTGTTGTTCATGTTTGCGTTTGTAGTCTTTATTTTCAATCAATCTTTACTAACTTTAATTATAGAACGAATTATTCATTGGTAAATATGAAGTAAAATTTTCTTTCCTGACACACAATCAATGTATTACTATATAGAAGCATGCTGGAAATTAAATCAATTTTGTTTTTATTTTTATTAGGATGTAGCCAGTACATATGGTTGGATGACTGGAGCTGTTATACCGGAACTTGAAAGTGAACTTATTGCTGCAAATAATCATGATTTCAAAATTAATTTAAAACGTTTAAGAATGCTAGAAAGATTAATTCAGGAAAACCAAGTAAATCTGATTTGAATAGTCCTATTAACTTAATTTTGTTAACAATTATGAATCTCATCAAAGCCTCATTTTTTTTAAAAAAAAGCTCTAAAGTTTTTATTTATTGGATTTAATTTTATAAAGGTTAAACATTTTTTTAAACTTCGGATTTACTCGTTTTATGGGCATAAAAACAACATGAAAGTATACGATGTTACCTATTAACTTACTAAAAAAGAAGTATTGTATAACTTGGTTGTTATTATTTATTAAGGAACATGAATCAAATTGTTTTGCTTCTGAGCACTTGGTGGGTAATAACTGATTTTATGACTTTTAAACTAATAAGCTGAGAATACTAAATACTTTTTAAAATAGATAATTTGAATTGAGATTAATTATCACTTGAACTTCAAAGAAATGCTTAACTATATATACTGCTATGTCTAATAAGTACGCAGACCAAAAAGTTGTCTTAAAAAATCCAAGTTATGCCAATCTAATTTACTATAAATACATTTAACCCAACTCCTGTCTCCATAGCAACAATTGCTGCTCCCTGAGATGGTGATCAGCCTTGCTTATCGTAATGAACCGATCGAGCTATACTGACTGGAACAAGTACGAAGCTAACACGAAAATTACTCAAAAAAGTCGTGTGTGACCGACCTCAAGCAGTTGTCCTTTGGACACTTCAGTCACTCTATCAGGTCACTAAGACCACCTCTAATCCAATTTCCGTTTCAGGTACCTCAAGAAGGACCCTTCCACGGTGTGGGCAACCGGAAAGTTATAACCGCCCTCATACCTCTAACAGAACTCAAAATCACTGTATTCATAGACAATCTTCCTCTTTAATTCTTATTATTCCTCCTACCTCGACTTTCAACTCCGAATTCCCTCCTCAGGTGGTACCATGGCCAACGATTCTAGTGCTCGAAACACTGTCCCAGGTCTACTGAAACCTCTCTCAAAACTACACATTGGAACCTTCAACATACACACCCGATGTCAAGTCGACCAGCACCCATCCTTGGCTGAAACCGTAGAATCTCGTACCATTGGCATATACTGTGTCCCCGAAACACACATACAGGATCATAGTGTGGTCATTCACTTTACCTCACCTCCGCAAAACGGAGAGCCAACGAGATACACCCTCCGTGTATCTGGTGACCTGATGGCCAGTTCTGATGGACTAGCAGGTGTGGACATACCTTTAAGCACGAGGGTAGAACAAACACTATTAGGGTGGATCTCCGTTAACAGTCGCCTATGTGCTGCTCGGCTAAGCAGTTCCGCAAGAACTCGGAAGGATAGGGACACCTGTCGTTGATATTTCATCATTTCTGCCTACGCTCCCATTGACTGCAGTCCGAATGAAGTGAAAGAGGGATTATGCAGAAAGCTTTCTGAACTTCTTCGAAAAACTAAGCACTCGAACATAGTACTTGTAGCAGGTGACTACTTTAATACCCAAGTAGGTAGTTTAAGCCAAAAGGAAAAACATTTAGGTGGGTATTTCGGTATTCCGGCTAAGTGAACAGATAATGTTGACCGTCCGCTGAAACTGTGTTCAGACAATCGTTTATTTCTAACAAGCAGTAATTTTAAACATAAAAAGACATCGCCTAACATGGCGACCCCCCGCACCAAACTAACGATGGACTCAAATAGGTCATATTGCCATCAGTCATCGTTGGAGAGGTTCGATAGAAGATTGTCGCTCATTCTGATGTACCTGCTTGGACTCCGACCATGCTGTAATACGGGCACACATCTGCTTGCGCTTCACTGGACGCAAAACAGCCACACTAAAAAGGCCCATTAGAATTGAGTTGAGTAGCGAGAAAACCGAAATTAGGTTCCAGGTACAACTGAGGTCATACTTAGGTAGTTCTGGAAACGAGGCTGACCCAAATGTTGCATGAAAAGATATACAAACAGCAGTGATATGTGTTAGTGATTTAAACCAAAGAGTAACAAAAACTCAATGGATTTTTTCAAGGTCTATTGCACTGGTGGGTTCTCGTAAACTCATCCCATCAGGTTCTGAACACGATGAAGAGTGAAAACAAATGAGACCTAGGTTAAGCAAAAGTCTAAGGAATGACCATGAACAGTGGTGAGTAACGAAAGCAAAAGAGATGGAAAAGGCAGCGGTTGTAGGTAACATCAAACAGCTTTCCAGACAAACAAAAGAAACTAGAATCAATAAGTCAAGTGTAACTGAGACTATTTCGGAAAAAGACAACATTCTTCTGCTCTCAGCCCAGACATTTGGAACGGTGGGAGGAACACTTTGGAGAACAATTTAGCTGGTATTCAGCTACTCTACAACTACCCTCGATTCCCAAACAGCGTAAATGGAACATTGAAGAAGGTCCCCCAACTCTAGCTGAAGTTCAAAAGGCTATAGTTAATCTGAATCGTGAAAGAGTAGCTGGTCCAGATGGATCGGCTCCAGAGGTCTTTAGGGATGGTGGTCCAATTTTAGCGATTAGGTTGACTGATATTTAGCTAAAATCTGGGAGTTGGACGTAATCCAATCTAACTGGTCACAATCACTGATTATCCCAATATATAAGAAGGGGTGAAAATCATCCCGTGATAACCATAGAGGGATTATTTTAACTAATATAGCATCTGAAATACTATCCTCAATAATTATCAGTCGTCTAACAAAGACTCGTGAACTAACTGCAAACACGAGAAAATCAGGCTGGCTTCAAACCTAGTTGTGGCTGTACCGACCATATATTCACCATTCGTCAGGTTCTAGAACACAGACATACTTATCGGTGTCCGATAATGGTGATCTTTCTTGACTTAAAAGCAGCATTTGACTCCGTAGACCGCGAGATTCTGTGGCAGTGTCTGTCATTGAAAGGCGTACCTTAGAAGTACATAAACCTTGTGAGGGCTCTTTACTCGAACAACACCAGTCGAGTGAGAGCTTATGGCGAACTGTCATCTGCTTTTGCAACGCCAAATGGCGCCCGTCTAGACTGTCCACTATCTCTATTTTTGTCCAACTGCATCATAGACATACTGATGGAAATAACATTGTCGTCGACTGGATTCTCGGGTATTGATCTCCTACCAGGAGGTCCACTTATCGACTTAGAATACGCAGATGATATGGTCCTGTTTGGTGAAAACGATAATAAAATGCAGATTCTTATGTAGCACTAAGCAACAATGCCAGAATGTTCGGAATGCGCTTTTCTCCCTCTAAATGCAAGTTGTCACTTCAGGACTGGCCTGCGTCAACACCTGAACTAAGGATAGGGAGTGAAGTAGTCGAACGCGTTGACAACTTTACTTATCTTGGAAGTCTGATCAGCCCTAATGCGTTGGTGTCTAGCGAAATCTCAGCACGGATTCGAAAAGCTCGTTTGGCTTTTGCCAACTTACGTCACCTATGGCGAAGGCGAGATATCCGTCTATCAATAAAAGGACGAGTATACTGCGCGGCAGTCCGTTCTATTTTAATTTACGGCAGCAAAACACGACCATTAAGAGTAGAAGTTACTCGTAAGCTACTAGTATTTGACCACAGATGCCTTAGAGATATTTCTGGCATCTGCTGGGATCACCAGGTAAGTAATAGTGAGGTTAGACGCAGGATATTAGGGAATGATGTTAAATCAATTGATGAGGTTGTGAATCCTCATTGACTGAGATGGTTGGGCCCACGTGTTGAGTATGCCCGAACACCGATTACCACGACGTGCAATACTAACCGGTGTTGGGGATGGTTGGAAGAAAGTTGGGGGCGGCCAAACCAAAACGTGGCATCAGTGCTTGAAGTCACTAACTTCTAGTCTGAGCCATGTTGGTAAATGCAGACTACTTGGTTGGGGTCCGTGTGACTATCGTAATCAATGGTTTGAGACTCTGTGTGACATGGCTCAGAACCGATCACAGTGGCGTCGGTGTATACACTCTGTCTTCCCTTAAACTAAGAGATTAAAATCGCTTCATATCTTTTTTTCTACAAACTAATTCTTTCTTTCTGTACTGTATCCTTATTGCAATCTTTCTTTCATATATTACCACCTCTGAATTAACTACTTTGATGAATCCGGTGTTCATCTTGTTGTGTTAATGAGGTATGGCAACTTTGACCGGTGCATAAATATGCCTGGTCCTACGTTGTAGCTGATTGACTAACTTGCTTTACAGCTATCATAGTTTTATGTTTTACGAAAATTATTTGCATCGATAATTTAATGAAACCTAATCACTAATCATACGGATATTGAATATCAGTCGGAAAGCACTTTTTTATGTTTTTGTCGACGAACAATCTCATCATGACCTTCAGTCATTTGTACTGTCTTCAAAACTATCATTCAAGCAGTGAACTAATGTGGGAAGAGTTGATTTATTTTCTTTTTTTTATAATGATGTGTTGTACTAACGGGTGTCTTGGCTTTATCATCGAACAAGCTGCTTAGATTAATTAAAACATCATCTGTTAGTTGTAAACAATTTAACAACGACGAACAGTCTTATCAAATCGTGTATCTAATAGACTTAAACTAATCAGGCTAACTTCCAAAAAGTGAATACTCTGTATTAGTGAATGAGAACATTCAAAGCGTTTGATAGATAGCGGTTTTGTGATTCAACTTAAAATGGTAATAGGTAAAAATTAAAACATTGAATTAAATCTTGTTCATCCATCTTGATGCTACATGTTTAGTTTAAAAAATCATGTGAGTACATTTAATTCTAAAGTCAGTACAGTTGCATATTATTTTGCCCCTATTTTTCCTTTTCAGCATGTTCATACAGCTGAAGCAAAATTATTACTTGAAAAGTGGCTTGATGAAAGAAATGCTTTAAGACGTGCTAGTAAATGTGTATTTAATCCACAATTCGGAAGTATTTTTCGTTCTTTTCATAATCCGTCTTATTTTTCACAACGTCTTGGACAATATGCAACACTGTATACGTCAAGAGTTACGAATCTCTTACATTTCCCACTAGATCATGCGTTTTTCCCTAAAAGAACTGCTTTACCACATGAATCATTTTAATTTATAAATTCATCTTTGTTATAGTTTATTGTTGTAGGTATAAACGCACTTTTTTGTACTTTTACTACTAATAATGTTTATTAAGTAATAGTTTCGTTTGTATTCATTTTAGGTATTTGTGCCTTTTTAATGTCTTATTACTAGACTTTTCAAGTGAAACTTTTTTTAGGTTTTTTTATGGAACAGTTTTAAGCGAGGCTAAATCTCGCTATCAGTTAAGTAGATATCGTATCAGTTGGTTGAAAGTATTTGACATAGGTCTATGTCTCGTGATAGCTTCCATTCGCTGGTAAGACACATTTACAATATTCAGTTTGTCAGTTATAAGAAACATAGAACCAGTTACATATATGTATCAACCAAAGTTTTTACAACACCTCAACGTAGTGAGGTGAAAACCAGGGTAAAAGAGAGGCGTTATCGGTGGTATTAAAAAGCAATATGATTAGAGTGGAAAAATTGATTTACGCAATGGACAATTTTGAAACTAAAGATCTAAGGAAAGATAAACAGTGAAAGCGTCCTAGAAGTCGCTACCGATGTTTACACATATCACTTTATGCCGTTCGTCATTGTTCCCGATAATCATACGGGCCTCAGTCAAATGTTCTACAACAACCAACATGGTTCAAACCAGGACTTAGTAACTTCATGAATAAATGCAGCCATTTACTTTGACTGCCACCAGGCTTTCATTAGACCTACAATTTTATGTAACAGGCAAACCCCGCCGAGTATGAACCTAGGCCTAGGTAGCAGAACCTTGATTAATATGTAATGTTGAGTTAATGCGAGTATCGCAGCCTCATCGGAAGGTTGTCTCAGCCTGAAAAGATCGACGATGGCGTCTTATTCTATGAAGCTGAGAGGTGTTAACGAAAATTCAAAACACAGTTTTATTTCCCTCAAGATTGCTGACGAGCTTCAACTAGCACGAAACCTAAAATCAATGCTTAATTTATACTACCTTTAACCTACTAACATCAAAACGAAGTGTGATGCGATTTCAAATCATTTGTCCTAGTGGTCACATTGCAATCCGTCTCAGTCATTTGTCACATTCACCGGAAATTTCGAATAGATTTGAATACGACTTATGTTCTCGAAATATCCCATAGAGTTCTTCACTGGTTGATTGGTAAGCGAAGGGAATTTTCGAATTTCACTTTGAATACATTTAGGTCGTTAGTTCGTGGCACGGTTTACAATTTAAGTCTTCCACACGTATTATGGGTTTAGCTATGCAATAAATAGTACTTTTGTCGTGCAAAGCATATAAAACTCTATGATCGTTCGAAGCTAGTTCTCATTTCGAACACTGATTTTCAGGGGAAATGGCTTATTTAGTTTTCGCTCAATGGATGAAGTTGTTTAATGGTTAAAAATTTATTGCATGGCAAGTACACGAAATTTATAATAAAGTTATCTATAAAAAATAATTAAAGTTTTACAAATAAAAGACTATGGAATGTTGGTCTAATTCATAAGAGTAAGTAAATCTGTATAATGCATTTCACTTTAATAGACACTATTTTGTGTCCTTTGATAAATATATACAATACTAATAACAATTTTGCATACTATTACACCTTTAATGCATCATAAATTTATCATAAAAGCGACTTATGTCATATTACACTTTTTATGTTTGGTATTTACTTCAATTAGCCAAACTTAATTTGTTGCTAAGTTTTGTCAGTGCTTCAATCTTTTGAATTTCACCAAGTCTGTTAATCTTTCATTACTGATTGTAAAACATTTTATTTAAAATTCCAATGTTGTTTTTTGGTGCGAATACACTTCCTTAATTGATTACCAATTAAGCACACCGTCCGTACTAATTAACTATTTTATTCTTAACGGTGACTCTGAAATTTGTCCATTTTACAACCTACTCTGTTGGTATGTTTACAGTGTAGTTTCATTGTCTCATTCTGCCAGATATGAGCGCACTCTCTTTTGTTAAAGTACAGTATTTCTTGCGTTGTTCATGATAGATAGAAGTTACATACATGTTTTACAAATAGCTGGGGACACTGAATGTCTGTGAACAAAACTGAAACCCCTTTATGTGTTCAAAGACAATCTGTTCTTGCCCTTAACCTACCCTCGTAATGCTGGCTTATTATCGAGCGTTGTTTTCCACATCGTGTACCTTGTTCCTCCTTGCCTTTTCATTTGTCTAGTCGACCTTTTATTTTTTGTATACAAAGTCTTACCAAGTATATGTGTGGTCAAACTGTTCCAACTGTATTGGGCGACCATATCACATTATTCTAATAACCTTCGTCTTCTCATCTCATTATCCAAATTAATTTTCTGAGCACATAGAAGTATCCTGTTTGTTGAAATTAACAGAAGAAACTTCTTAGTATCCAGCTTTTTAAGATAAGTCACTCAGTCAGCTACAGCGTAGAACCAGGCACATATATTCATCGGTCCAAGTTGCCATACCTCATTAACACAACAAGATGAACACCGGATTCATCAAAGTAGTTAATTCAGAGGTGGTAATATATGAAAGAAAGATTGCAATAAGGATACAGTACAGAAAGAAAGAATTAGTTTGTAGAAAAAAAGATATGAAGCGATTTTAATCTCTTAGTTTAAGGGAAGACAGAGTGTATACACCGACGCCACTGTGATCGGTTCTGAGCCATGTCACACAGAGTCTCAAACCATTGATTACGATAGTCACACGGACCCCAACCAAGTAGTCTGCATTTACCAACATGGCTCAGACTAGAAGTTAGTGACTTCAAGCACTGATGACACGTTTTGGTTTGGCCGCCCCCAACTTTCTTCCAGCCATCCCCAACACCGATTAGCATTGCACGTCGCGGTAATCGGTGTTCAGGCATACGTAACAGGTGGCCCAACCATCTCAGTCAATGATGATTCACAACCTCATCAATTGATTTACCATCATTCCCTAATATCCTGCGTCTAACCTCACTATTAGTTACCCGGTGATCCCAGCAAACGTCAGTAATATTTCTAAGGCATCTGTGGTCAAATACTAGTAGCTTACGAGTAACTTCTACTCTTAATGGTCGTGTTTTGCTGCCGTAAATTAAAATAGAACGGACTGCCGCGCAGTATACTCGTCCTTTTATTGATAGACGGATATCTCGCCTTCGCCATAGGTGACGTAAGTTGGCAAAAGCCAAACGAGCTTTTCGAATCCGTGCTGAGATTTCGCTAGACACCAACGCATTAGGGCTGATCAGACTTCCAAGATAAGTAAAGTTGTCAACGCGTTCGACTACTTCACTCCCTATCCTTAGTTCAGGTGTTGACGCAGGCCAGTCCTGAAGTGACAACTTGCATTTAGAGGGAGAGAAGCGCATTCCGAACATTCTGGTATTGTTGCTTAGTGCTACATAAGAATCTGCATTTTATTATCACTTTCACCAAACAGGACCATATCATCTGCGTATTCTAAGTCGATAAGTGAACCTCCTGGTTGGAGATCGATACCCGAGAATCCAGTCGACGACAATGTTATTTCCATCAGTATGTCTATGATGCAGTTGGACAAAAATAGAGATAGTGGACAGTCTAGATGGGCGCCATTTGAGGTTGCAAAAGCAGATGACAGTTCACCATAAGCTCTCACTCGACTGGTGTTGTTCGAGTAAAGAGCCCTCACAAGGTTTATGTACTTCTAAGGTACGCCTTTCAATGACAGACACTGCCACAGAATCTCGCGGTCTACGGAGTCAAATGCTGCTTTTAAGTCAAGAAAGATCACCATTATCGGACACCGATAAGTATGTCTGTGTTCTAGAACCTGACGAATGGTGAATATATGGTCGGTACAGCCACAACTAGGTTTGAAGCCAGCCTGATTTTCTCGTGTTTGCAGTTAGTTCACGAGTCTTTGTTAGACGACTGATAATTATTGAGGATAGTATTTCAGATGCTATATTAGTTAAAATAATCCCTCTATGGTTATCACGGGATGATTTTCACCCCTTCTTATATATTGGGATAATCAGTGATTGTGACCAGTTAGATTGGATTACGTCCAACTCCCAGATTTTAGCTAAATATCAGTCAACCTAATCGCTAAAATTGGACCACCATCCCTAAAGACCTCTGGAGCCGATCCATCTGGACCAGCTACTCTTTCACGATTCAGATTAACTATAGCCTTTTGAACTTCAGCTAGAGTTGGGGGACCTTCTTCAATGTTCCATTTACGCTGTTTGGGAATCGAGGGTAGTTGTAGAGTAGCTGAATACCAGCTAAATTGTTCTCCAAAGTGTTCCTCCCACCGTTCCAAATGTCTGGGCTGAGAGCAGAAGAATGTTGTCTTTTTCCGAAATAGTCTCAGTTACACTTGACTTATTGATTCTAGTTTCTTTTGTTTGTCTGGAAAGCTGTTTGATGTTACCTACAACCGCTGCCTTTTCCATCTCTTTTGCTTTCGTTACTCACCACTGTTCATGGTCATTCCTTAGACTTTTGCTTAACCTAGGTCTCATTTGTTTTCACTCTTCATCGTGTTCAGAACCTGATGGGATGAGTTTACGAGAACCCATCAGTGCAATAGACCTTGAAAAAATTCACTGAGTTTTTGTTACTCTTTGGTTTAAATCACTAACACATATCACTGCTGTTTGTATATCTTTTCATGCAACATCTGGGTCAGCCTCGTTTCCAGAACTACCTAAGTATGACCTCAGTTGTACCTGGAACCTAATTTCGGTTTTCTCGCTACTCAACTCAATTCTAATGGGCCTTTTTAGTGTGGCTGTTTTGCGTCCAGTGAAGCGCAAGCAGATGTGTGCCCGTATTACAGCATGGTCGGAGTCCAAGCAGGTACATCAGAATGAGCGACAATCTTCTATCGACCCTCTCCAAAGATGACTGATGGCAATATTATCTATTTGAGTCCATCGTTGGTTTGGTGCAGGGGGTCGCCATGTTAGACGATGTCTCCTTATGCATAAAATCAGTGCTTGTTAGAAATAAACGACCGTCTGAACACAGTTGCAGCAGACGGTCAACATTATCTGTTCTCTGATCTGGAATACCAGAGTACCCGCCTAAATGTCTTTCTGCGTGGTTTAACCTACCTACTTGAGCATTAAAGTCATCTGCTAGAAGTACTATGTTCGAGCGTTTAGCTTTTAGAAGAAGTTCAGAAAGCTTTCTGTAAAAGTCGCTTTTCATTTCATCCAGGGTGCGGTCAGTGGGAGCGTAGGCAGAAACGACGAAAAGGCAACGACGTGTGTCCCTATCCTTCCGAGTTCTTGCGGAACCGTTTAGCGAAACAACACATAGGCGACTGTTAACGGAGATCCACCCTAATAGTGCTTGTTCTACCCTCATGCTTAAAGGTATGCCCACACCTGCTAGTCCACCAGAACTGGCCATCGGGTCACCAGATACACGGAGGGTGTATCTCGTTGGCTCTCCGTTTTGCGGAGGTGAGGTAAAGTGAATGACCACACTATGATCCTGTATGTGTGTTTCGGGGACACAGTATATGCCAATGGTACGAGATTCTACGGTTTCAGCCAAGGATGGGTGCTGGTCGACTTGACATCGGGTGTGTATGTTGAAGGTTCCAATGTGTAGTTTTGAGAGAGGTTTCAGTAGACCTGGGACAGTGTTTCGAGCACTAGAATCGTTGGCCATGGTATCACCTGAGGAGGGAATTCGGAGTTGAAAGTCGAGGTAGGAGGAATAATAAGAATTAAAGAGGAAGATTGTCTATGAATACAGTGAATTTGAGTTCCGTTAGAGGTATGAGGGCGATTATCACTTTCCGGTTGCCCACACCGTGGAAGGGCTCTTCATGAGGTACCTGAAAAGGGAATTGGATTAGAGGTGGTCCTAGTGACCTGATAGAGTGACTGAAGTGTCCAAAGGACAACTGCTTGAGGTCGGTCACACACGACTTTTTTGAGTAATTTTCTTGTTAGCTTCGTACTTGTCGAGACCGTACCGCCTGAGACGGTTATCCGTGGGGTAAAGCGGTGTGCATTTTTAGGGTCGACCTTTTCTAACCCCACCCCTCCTCGTGGGAAGGCAGCATCGCTGTCATGCTGGTTGTCTGAAGGGAACACCTCATTGCTGCCACACCTCCGTACAGTCAGCAGTTCGACTTCGCCTTCGGACCTTGGGTTTGTTGCTTTTAGTCTTAGCGCTCTTCAACCGACCTGTCTGACATGGTAGGACCTTGAGGAACGGTTGTTCCAGCCAGTATAGCCCAGTTGCTTCATCACGATAGGCAAGCCCGACCACCACGTCAAGGTAGCAACAACGGTCGGGTCAAGATAAGTAGGATTAGGAGTGCTGGATACAATACCAAGATCTATTCAATATGTTCTCTAGTAGTCATGAATGGACCATCACTCAAGTTGGATATAAGACTGTACACACTTGAAGGTATTATATTGCAATTTGAACTAGACGCGCAATAATGTACAAAGTAACCATTATTATGTACAAACATCACAACTTTTCTTACCCACCAACCAATTAAACATTGCACTCTAAGCTGACAACACTTGCAATTTTCTGTTGCATCCTCAGAAAATAATAATAATTGTTGCACTATATCTGAGAAACGATGTATAAAAAACTGGGGATCAGTAAGTAACTGTGTAAATATGTTACAGTTTAGATGAATTCGATCAATCGAAGTAAGGTTTAAACATTTGGATGTGCCATTCACTTTATTCGGACAAGCATAATAACTACCACCAAATTCATTGGGTAATTTCAGACAACTGTAACGAATGCCAAAGAAAGAAGACTGCTTGCCAAACACTGTGCAAAAACATTGACTGCTCCATGGAAAATGAAACCAGTGGATATTTTCGATACGATGAGGCCGGCACACTCGATATCTTTACTTGACCTAAAATTCTCGAAGCACTTTGATGTTAGCTAGTTTAATTGTAATTAGGTCTTCCCTTCTACTATGCCGAATCAGTCGGTCATTTGGAACATAGAATCCGGCACATATTCGCTGCAGTGATATCAAGTTACACATTTGATCCTTCGTAACAGCCTCCTAGCGAACTGTTTTATTGAACAAAAAGGTCTCACGATTTAGTAACTGACATTTCCCGTAATATTGAAGGTGCTATAAAACATAAACTGCGTTTTAGAATGCATGGTAATGTACTGGTGTTTCTGGATACAAACTAAATAAAACGTCACAACTTCCCGACAGAATCCTCTCCTGTTTGACCGAAAATATCCAGAATTAATCGCACATCTCTTTTAATCACTTTTTACTTATCGATGATATCACATTAAATACATATGTTAACACAATTTAATCATATTTCAGACTAAACGATGAAAGTGAATTAGATTTTACAGCTTCGTCTGGGTCATCACATTAAATTGTGTGGGTGTTATCAGACTACTCTTACATTACAAGCCTAATTAACCAAATTATTCTTATGAATTAGACCAACATTCCATAGTCTTTTATTTGTAAAACTTTAATTATTTTTTATAGATAACTTTATTATAAATTTCGTGTACTTGCCATGCAATAAATTTTTAACTATTAAACAACTTCATCCATTGAGCGAAAACTAAATAAGCCATTTTCCCTGAAAATCAGTGTTCGAAATGAGAACTAGCTTCGAACGATCATAGAGTTTTATATGCTTTGCACGACAAAAGTACTATTTATTGCATAGCTAAACCCATAATACGTGTGGAAGACTTAAATTGTAAACCGTGCCACGAACTAGCGACCTAAATGTATTCAAAGTGAAATTCGAAAATTCCCTTCGATTACCAATCGACCAGTGAAGAACTCTATGGGATATTTCGAGAACATAAGTCGTATTCAAATCTATTCGAAATTTCCGGTGAATGTGACAAATGATTGGGGAGGGTTTCATTTAACAGTAAGCCTGTACGACTTGTTCCGATAGTTCACTACAAAGAATACACCAGTAAGATAGATCTCACCAATCTATGTAATACCATTATTAGTAAGAAGTAACTAGGATAGATTTTATGTGTGTTGATATTCCTGGCTGAAAATTTATTGTCTAAGTGTATTCAGGATGCGTGTGATACTGAACAGTGGTGAAAACAATCTTTTATGGCTATTTATTCAAAATTACAAATATCTATCACAAAATTATTTTACGAGTATTACATCGCAGAACTAGTAGATGGTGGTTTTACTTTAATCAGTTTTAGTATTCTCATGTACACGACCAATGCGTTCACAAATCTCCTCGTTCAGTGTATATGCTGGATGGTACGCAATTCGTCCACTTTCTGTTACATACCTTAATTGTGGATTGGGATGAGTATCTTCCATACTTCCAATTGATGTGTATCTGTAATACAGAAAAAACGCGGTATTGTTTATTTAAAAATTGGTATAAAAGTCAATTAGAAAAGATAGAATTTAGACTGAAATAAGAATATTGACAACAGAGGAAAATTATAGCTATTAAAAAACTATGCCAATGGTAATTACGTCATGTAATTAATCAAGGGTTTATCACTGGATCTAATCTTGGTGATTGTATAGTATCATTTTGACTTTGAGATTACAGGTATGATCGTCGGTTAGGTCATATATCTGCACATTATTTTAAGTAAATGGTGTATTACCACAACTAGGGCTTGAATAAACATTCGTTTACAAAACTTTGAATTTCAAAACAAATAATCTTAGATAAACACTTAAATTTCCAAAAGTAATGGGGAGTTCGATTCTTTCTGTAAGAAACAAATGCCTGAACAACTAAATCACGTCTCTTCAGTGTATGTAATATGTTGACATGTTTGTACTACTCACAATAAATTGTTTACAAGTAAATATTATGGTAGCTTCATGTGAACATATAAAAAATTTTATATTAAGATTGTTTCGTGATTATAATTATTACATTCATAGGACTGTTTAGTCATAAACATGAGGAATTCGTAAACAGTTCTTCGTCATTTGGATCAAAATATTAACTGAAATATTATCCTTAACAATCTGCATAAACAGTTCATCAAATTAATGACGAATGGAGTTTTCTCTTTATGAAAAACTCATCACATAAATATTCTTGAATAATAATAACACACGCTCAATACTTTATTAAAATAACATCTAATAAATATGAGAATTTGAGATCACTCAATTTGAAAGTTTACATCACGAAATGACCTTAGGTCAACAATTATTGGAAACCAAGGAGCAATGAACTGTTAATTATCCTAATAAGTAATCCCAAAGCAGTGTCCACCCATGATCTTATTAGAGATGACTCACAATGTTCATGTGCAAATGACGGCAGCAAATATTATGATTTGACTGAAGTTGGAAACTGTGAACCACTGGATTTCAATTCAGTGATCCGAAGTTAACCCACTTAGCACAGAACATGCAGTTCTTGAGATTGATTTTTGACAGGGTCACGGGTGCTCATTTTTAAAGACAAAACAGCCGTTCAGTGACCCCCCGTTTTCCACGATTGTCCAACGAAAATGGATACGCAATGTTGGCTGACGTTTAAATGCTTAGCACGTTAACATTGCGAGAGCAACGAAGAAAAACTGGAAAGGAATTTCGCTCCGTTTGTTCTTATCTCACTAAGTGAAAAGATGAATTATGTCTATGTGGAATACAAAAACACTGAATCGATGTTCATGATTGACAGTGGAAGACCTTTCGAAGTAAGCGCACTTGTGAGTGCGAGTGCCGAACATGATACGACAGTATCACTGCCGTCATATCCGTTTAGTATACATTAGACGAACTCCTACAGGTAAGCTCAACCAATTGCAAAGTGCAAACTGCATGGTCTTAGAAAATGAAATAGATGGAAGCTAGATGATATAATCACCATCCATAATAATCTCAATAATTCCGCGGCGAAACCACATTTTAGAGACAAACCAATCAGATTAGGGATAACAACTCCAGGATTCGGCGCGAAATTCACTCAATCAGTTGGCCAAATAGCGTTTTGGCAGTTAGTGAAGTAAACTCTAAATCCAATTCTTAAACCTAACGTCCATCTGTAAACCATGAATCTAATTCGTCACATTTGGATCTCGTAAGTAGGTTGAAACTCTTAAGGTTACTTTAGAGTCGCTCAAAGGTCGTCCATAAATTATGGTCTCAACATCCAAGGTTTTCATGCAATTGGTTCCCTTTATGAATTTAAATAAAGCAAGAACAAATAATGGTGCAGAATAGCATGTACGTGCCAAAGCACATACATTGGAAGAACTGAGAGAAGAGTGCATGTCCGCATTTCTGAGCATGTTCCAAAAAACTTGAGGCTGCGAGGGAATAAGGCCTTCAACAGCGCAATAGCTCGACATCTACTTGACACCGGGCACACCATCGAAATTCCACATGCTTTCAAAATTATCAATAGACAAAGAAGTACGACCACCCTCCGTTTTGCTGAAGCCATCATGATAAAAAAACTCAAACCTGACTTATGCATCCAAAAAGAGACTTTAATTAACTTATCACTACCCTGGTAACCCCTTTTTATTTTTATTTTATTATTTATTTATTTATACTCCTCCCCTATTACATAATTCTTAAACCACATTATCATTCACACATTTCCGCCACCTGATCCTCTTAAATTATCTTAACTTTTCAAATTCTATTTTATTATTATTACGTAACCTATCTTATAATTATTCAATTCGATTATTACACCACCCAACCCGAATTAATTCCTTTTGACCTCTGACCTGTTCTAGCACATATATATATATATATATATATATATATATATATATATATATATATATATTTACAATTATTATTGTAACCCAGTTATTTACACTCATCTATGTCAATTGTTTTCACTATATCTCAATGTAAAAATTCTATCACAATTTTGGTTTGTAAGCAGCTGACGAGAAACCTCGAAATAATATGAATTCATACTATTCTGCACCATTATTTGTTCTTGCTTTATTTAAATCCAAGGTTTTCCTTGTGACCGACAAACCAATCAAACGTTAAGCCCGCCTAAACACCCACAGAGTTTTTAGCGCAGCATATCCTCTACCATATAATGCTCTTCAAACGTTAGACAATGTAATGGCCTAGAAACAGCAAATCAAATTCCATGGAAATCATACCACACGCCAATTGGCTGGAAATTAGCATATATTGATTCGCTGGAATAAACCGCATACTTTGAAAGTGGAGCTGTGTGAAATGCACGATCTTCCGGAAGGTTACGTTTTCGGGATGGGGAATCCATTGTTAGATATCATTGTGGACGCTGACGACTATATGTATCGAAAATACAATCTTAAAAAAGACAACGTCGTACTAGCCGAAGAAAAACACATGACTATTTACGACGAAATTGAAAAGAAAAAAGGATTGAATTATATTGCCGGAGGAGCTACATTAAACACAGTCAAAATGATTCAGTGGATACTTCAAAAACCATTTGTGTGTTCGTACGTTGGATGCATAGGTGCCGACGTACAAGGGAAATATATTAAGAATGATTGTTCAGGGTTGGACTTAATGACCGAATTCCAAATCGCGACGGAACCGCTTATGACCGGAAAAGTAGCAGTCCTAGTCAGCGAAAAATTGCGTAGCATGGTTACCTACTTGGGAGCAGCGTGTGGTCTTTCATTGGCCCACATTGAACAACCACATGTTTGGAGTCTTGTGGAAAAAGCACAAGTGTATTATATTGCAGTAAGTTTAAACTGTGTTATATAGTTATTTTCAAGGGTTTCGTAATAAATACCTGTTATGAAGGTATGCTGAAAGTAGCTAAACATTCTCTGGAGAATGGAAAGTTGTTCTGTTTCAATCTCAGTGCTCCTTTTCTACCTCAGTTTAATACTAAAGAAGTAGATGAAATGATATCCTACTCAGGTATTGTCTTTGGCAATGAAGCTGAAGCTGAAGCTTACGGAGAGGTCCACGGTCTCCTTGATGAAACTGTTCATGCAACAGCCCGGTATATAGCTGACTTACCGTTTGCTGATGGAGAAAAGCGTAAACGACTGGTCATTATAACACGAGGAAAAAACCCGTTGTTATATACAGACTCTTTTGATTCAGAAATCCATCAGTTTATGGTGGAGCAATTTGCAGACGATCAAATAATCGATACAAATGGTGCTGGAGATGCGTTTGCTGCCGGATTTGTTGCAGATTATATACGTGGTAAACCAATGGTCACTTCACTGCACTCAGCTGTGAGAGCTGCAGCGTATATTATATGCAGATCTGGCTTTTCCTTAGGTTCCAGAGATTCTTATTTGTTAAAAATAAACAAATAGTAAGAAATTGAAATTGCCTTGGTTATTTCTAGTGCCATACATTAAATGGGCATGGAGATATTCTTCACTTTGACAATAGGATAAGAACTTTCACTATCCATCTTTATTCCTGTTGCATATAGTAATTCAGATGACTCCGGTATTTTAGCAAGTTTGGTTGTGGGGTATGAGGAGGAAATCATGTTCGGTTCTGATAGTCTTCTGAGAGTTCGAAAGAACTTTGGATGAATGATAATCTTTTCATTTGGTGCCTTTGCAACACCTTCATATGTCACATCATCGTGAGTATAACCTATACCCCCGATGTTATTACGAAGTCATAACGGTTCATATAGTCGCGAACTTCCTCTGCGATCGCATCTGAGTCATCGGGAATAACAGAAATCTACATTAGGGTGTTATCTTGTGCACTTAAGTTACCTTCCGAAGTCGTACACCAAAAAGCGGGGCAGTGAGGCATACTTGTCGTGAATTGGAATCTTTCGCTTTTCCATTCAGTATTTCGTCATCGATAACTGAAATTAGTTGTGGTTAAGGGAGATCTGTGAATAAACTAATCACTTGCAACAAATATTTTTTTAGGTGTGACAAAGTCTCAAGTCCGGTCGCAGATACTATCTAAGAAGAATGTACGGTTTCTTGATGTGGGTTTGTGTAGCTCGTGAAAGATGTGTCATCAGGATAATGAGTGCCTAGCGTTCCCTAGTTAGAGCGAATCTGTGTACGTAACAATGGGAAACGTTAGGTTTCACGAGATATGAACCTGTGTCGATCAATATACTGTAGAAACACGTTAGTTCGACTATTAGGACGATTGTATATCTGAGTAGCTAGGTACATTTCGAGGACATGTGGTAAGTTTCGGATTTTCGAAGTCAAATACAGCATGTTGAAATATTTGGTCGCTGATGTAACTATATTAGGAAACTAGATAGTCGGTAAGCAGCGTTACATTCTAAACTTGACGATGATAGGAAATGTGAGGTAGAATAATTCACCTATTTTGGCAGTGATTTGGATTAGGTAAGCTCTGGTTCTTAAGAATAATAGCTTACTCATATAATATATTTCTTAATACTTCTAGGTTATTTAGACAAGTTTCTGTTACCTTTTCTAGTCACTACTAGAATTTCCAGTTGATGTCAAGTAATGAATACGTGGAACCTATATTTTTTCCACACGCAAATGTGTACACGGGTTAAATTGAGTGCATTGACACATGGCTAGTCACTATACTATAACCATATCATAGTGATTGGCAAGGGTTGTCACTTTGTGTATATTAAGTAAACGGAGACAGCTAGAGTGAATAGACGAAATATTATGCTCATTCTATGTAGCTGAAGTCGGAGAGTTTGTTTCAGAGTAAGCAGATGGGTTGTGTCACTGTCACCTCTAATCAACTTCAGGAAACGTTCAAGTTTATTAATTGAACTCATGTGAGAAACTAGTATACCACTTTCATTTCAGGCACTCGACCCTAACAACATGCACATTTATCGCTAAACCGGAAGATTGGTGTCAATATTCCTTATAACACTCAAATCAATAAGATTTAGCGACAATATGGCCTCGCACTGTGGTTTATTCTAGATAGTCCAGGACTTCCAACTTCTACAATAGTTTTTAGTATGTGGCTATGTGTAAAACATTCCTAATTGGACACACCCTTCGGAATCATTTTAATATACCTCAAAGAGGCTATGAAGATATCTACAATCAAATGCACGTAGCCATTCGATTCCACAAATACGTCTTGGAGCTACATTTCACGATACGACACACTAAGATTCAACGCTCTCTCACAAACAGTCATTGATTTATTCGTGTGATTGACATAGTCATTGATCTGTTTTGTCCCGCTGTTTCTTTTGTATAGCTGCACAATCTAATGTTTCAGTGTGCTGAAATTCCGCATTTAAGATAGTACTCTATATGTTGGCGCAAATTTTCTCCAAATCAGCTTCGTTTTCTCGATTTTTTTTGCCGCTGCTACTCAAGTCAATGTATTGCTTCAGGCGAGCTCGCTTGTCTTATGCTATAAAATGTTAATCTGTTTTGTTTTGAGTATTATTTTGTAGATATCGAAAGCCGAAGTCAGTTTTTTTAAGCTAAAATAAGTGTTGCTGCCTCCTGGGACTCTAACTGTCCTCATGCTCCCAACTGTCATTTATGAGGAAGATGCCACAGGTATTTGGAGTTTGACAACGCTTTAACAAGTAACACCTACTATGAACGTTTTTATGTTCATATATTGGCAAAAAAAAGATTAATAATAAAAAGAAAAATCGGAACGAAACGAAATTTTAACTAGTGTCTCGCGTGTAATAGTCGTTTAAATGTTCTGGAAATCTTACTCTTCTTCCAGAACGCGCTGTCCTAAGTCTATTTTCAGATACTGCCGACGTATCACCAAAAGTGTTGGCTGTCGGTTGAGGTATTATAAATGTGTGAGTTGTGTCGTGCAATTGTACCGAAGGCAAATTGACGTGAATAGGATTTCCTTCTAAATACGCTGCTTTGAGGCGATCGATGTTGATGCTATCGTTGGTTCCATTTTTATCGACTATTTAGTACTTAGGTTCGCGTTGAAGAACTTTGAAGGGTCCTTCGTATGCTGATTCGAGAGGTCGTCGATGTGAGTCTCGACGAACGAAGACGTGTGTACTATATCGTAAGTCAGGTTGAACGAAAACATCGGTTGACTGAGGTCGAGTGAAAACAGGTTTAACTGAACGCATTGTGTTTGTATGCTTCCTCGTGTAGGTCAGTCAGTGAGTAACAACGTAGAGCTCGTGTAGTAGGTTAGATCCATATTCATTGAATTCTCCTGGGAGTCGAAGTGTCGTTCCATAAACGAGTTGAGCTGCAGTGTTTCCAATGTCAGCTTTCACTGCATTTCGAATATCAAGTAACGCGAACGGAAGGGCGTCGGCCCACTGTGAAACGTTTGCAGCCAACGGAGAAGCTTTTGGCAGTCAGTGAAAGCGTTCTATTAACCCATTTTCTTGTGGGTGGTAGGCGGTTGCTTGGAAACGAGTGATTCTCAATAGTGCAGTCAGACAACGGAAACGTCCAGATTCTAACTGGCGCCTGCGACCTGTAGCGATGGTTGAAGAACAGCCGAAGTTCGCTACCCATCGTTCGACGGTGGCGCAGGCCACTGTTTCAGCAGTAATGTCCTTGATAGGTACTGCTTCTGGCCATCGTGTGAAACGGTCTGTGCAGGTCAAGTGATAAGAGTATCCATTCGAATCTGGTAAGGATCCTACCAAACCCAGATGAACATGGTCAAAACGAACGTCTGGAGTTTTAAATGAGCCTGAGGGACATTTGTCTATTCACCTTAGATTTCTGGCAGCTTACATAGGAGCGTGCTCACGCCCTCACGTCTTTATTCATACCAGGCCAGTAAAATCGTTCTGCTATAAGCTTGATGGTTGCACAAACACCTGGATGAGAAAGTTTGTGCAACGTACTAATCTTGGGGAATACTTGACCTATTTTGGGGAAGCCGCTATACAAAAGTTTAAGGAAATGGCCGAGAAATTTCCCCAGAATATTACTTAAGTTTTTGCAAATTCGTTTCAACGCAATACTTTCAACAAATATCACGGAAAAGCCTAGCGAGAATAACTATCGACAGTTTTTACTGCGATATTCCATTATTTCCAGTCAATTATGCGGTGCCAAAGAAACGTAACGTCAATCGATTTATCGCTATGATTAAAAGACTGATTCGTGACACAGTGAAATGTTTATTACGGTTTATAAAATTCCAAATCATTCATTAACACATCGTTTCTTCATTGCATAGTCACGTAAGCACGTTACGGAGACGTTGAACTATTGTTCACAATGTTCTACAAAAATAAAAAAAATTCTTTAGTTCACAAGCAAGTGCTATGTAAAACGTCGATAGCGTACCAACAGTATAACAATGTTGTTAATAATGCGAACAAAAAACTTAGTTACGTCTGTTAAAACTTGCGAAGCCAGCTGAAAATAAGATGGACAAGAAATAATTGATTTGATGTAAATGTTTATCACAAACTAAAATATTAACAAAAACCATTATACAGTCGTCGATTGGATAAGTAACTTTCTCCATGACAGGAGACAAAGGGTAAGGGCTAATGGGACTCTCTCCTCGTGGGTACCTGTAAAAAGTGGGGTTCCCCAAGGTACAATCCTGGGTCCTCTTCTCTTTTTACTTTATGTAAATGAATTGCCAACTGTAGCAAAATCATCCGTTCTACTCTTCGCTGATGACATAAAGATTTGGAGACCCATACATAGTATGTCGGACGATCTTAGCTCATTGGTGGCATGGTTAGATAGGTGGTCACTAGAAGTAAATCCTAATAAGAGTGTAGTGATGCAGTCAAATAACTTCGATGAATCGTATGACTATACACTACGTGGATTCGTGCTACCAAAAGTAAGAAACTATAAAGATTAAGGAGTCATATTAAGCAATGATCTCAAAACGACTAGTCACTGTAAGGCTGCTGCTGCAAAGGCTATAGGGTATTATGGTCAATTCGTAGGTCTTTCCAGTATTTAGATGATGAAATGTTTAGATTACTATACCCGATTTATGTGCTACCACATTTAGAATACGGGATTCAAGCAGCGTGTCCTTGTTTCAAATATGAAGCAGATATGCTAGAAAGAGTCCAACGACGAGCTACTAAGATGGTACAAGGTCTATCTGGCCTATCTTATGAAGACAGACTGAAACACCTTAACTTATTTCTGTTATCTTACCGTAGAATAAGGGGTGATCTAATATTGGCCTATCGTATACTGAACGATGACCTTGGTATTAACATGTCTTATCTTTTGCTCCCGTCTAGAACCGATCATTTGAGAGGACATTCGAAGAAAGTTCAAAAACCGAGATCAAACCGTTTACGTCTGGAGTTCCGTTTCTCGCACCGAGTAGTGAATTACTGGAATTCTCTACCGGAACACGTAATATCAGCACCATCTGTTAATATATTCAAAACGAGATTGGATCTCCACAGTATTACAAACTGCAAGGATTAATATAGGTCGACAGACCTCCTATCCTTATGACTGAAGACTAAACAAACTTTCAAAGTTCATTTAGCTTACCCTTTCTTTGGATCGCGATCCACACGTTTGAACTTTATCTTTTGTGTTGTGCAAGAAAGCCTGGCTTGCAACATCCATGGCGTGCGCTACTTCGTTTTCAGGACAGGTAGCACTTCGGAACCAGGAACAGAAAACACCTACAAATAATATTAATACTGTAATACAGTCTTACTTTGAATCGTCCGGTAAAATTTGTACTTACTGATACCAAATTTACCTTTTCTTCCGTGTAAAGTTAACGTGTTCGCCAGTTTCGGCGACAACAGGTAACTTAGACAGGCTTTTGCTAATTTACAAGGGTCCCCACATATGAGCTCGTACAATCTGGCCATCTAAAACTTGTTCAAACACCTGTTACAACTTACGGACTGACCACGGAACTTTAGCTCATCTAAAGCAACTTCAAAAGAACTCAACTCCTCATGTGTTCTTAGTGAAATGTAATAGCTGAAGTGTCTGCTTGGTCGGTACGCCTGTCCTTTACACCCATGGTCGAGCTTTTAAGGTAAGCGACAACTTTATCAAACTTTGTAAGAATGTCTGTCATTGCTTTAAGCATCATTTTTTCAGCATTTCGCAACTTATGGTTCACTAACTTCAGCTGAGGTACATGGGAGCGGTGGTGAAGAAATATTCGTTTTTGATTAACTACTTTGTTAGCATATATTCAATCGGTATTTACTTCGCTATCCCGAACAACACTAGAAGGGGAAATAAAGCGGACGAAAGCGTAAATAAAAAAGGAAATGTCGCTTCCCCCCCTAACGTCGTGTAATTGGGGAAAATTTGTCGACAATTATACGTAACGTACGGTATTTGAATGAACCGCATCCAGAACTTAGGTTTTCATTAACTTCGACAAATTAAGGCATCCCTTAATAAAAAACCAAAGTAATGTCATAAAAACAAAGTATGAATTACAGAACCATGGATTCGGTTGAGACGCATATGCACTGACTTCGTTTTTTGTTTAGCTAAAGTGTTCGGACATGCTCGGGAGTCATCACAAAAAACTAACGTGATGCAGGTGAGTGACCAGCTCTCAGATTTCATGTTTATTGTGACTGATTACCTTTTTAGACCAATAATATTAGTTTTGTTGAAGTCAGTGTGAATGTTCGTAGGCGTAGGGCCACTGTGAACTCACGTTCCCTTGGCTGTCATAGATCCACTTATAGCAAAAGGTGGAATAAAATGCGAGCCGCTTTCATGAAAAAAATATGACTTTCTTTCGATCAGTGAGTTGGCTAATGAAAGCACCCTAAAAGTTAAATGAGTTCAACAGTGTTGTTTATAAAATTGATAGAAGTAAAGAGAGAAATATATTGTGATGACAGAACTTCAACTGTTACACCATCCACTAGCAACATCAATCAAAGGATTTCAGATAATAGTGGTAAGTACATTGAATTCATACGGGAATATATATCTTATAGGATGTACTGAAGTGAACTTGTTGAGGATGATACAGGTATTCAGTGTTTGACAACGCTTCTACCAGTAACACCTTCTAATATGCTTTGTTCCCACCGAGATAAATCAAAAGACAGAGTCGAGGAGATCGGAAGAGTGTATTTGGCGATAACCAATATATCGGGAATCTCTGATCTAATCTGGCTAGTGATTGCGGTTGATGTTGAGCACAGCGTTACAGCACGTGATCTAGTGCAGATGCATGACCGAGCGCCTTCGGCTGGATGAGTCCACTAAAACATATGGTCAGCATCCAATGTCGAAAACCTACAGAGCTATTTAGTTTGGGGATTTATTTACCGCTACATTGTGCTCTCAGAAGTTCCTAAATAGCAAAGGACTGATGAACGACTTTATGATGTATATAATGTCAAATACATCTCTGAGCATAAGATATGCTAATCGGACATACCGAAAAGCATCAGAAGTGTTCTTAAGACGTGTTCAAGTGTTCAACCAAAGTTAATCGGCAGCGGGGTTTACTACCATCTAGGATTGAAAACCAATCTGCTAAGATGCGTTGAGCTTTGGTTGTGTACTATTGATTTTGACTGTTTAAATTTATATATCAATATAGATGGACTTTCTATGCCTAGAAGGTATAATCAACATTTAAGGCCTATACTAGGAAGGATCATTGCCCCTAGGTTTAGTGACGCGTTCATGATGGCGATCTACGGAGGGAATAGTAAACCGGCAGAATTCAACGAATTTTCTGCGGACACAATTTCTGAAATAAAAGAAATGATTGACGTGGGTCTTTTTAGTGTTAAGTTTAATAAATGCATAGTTATTAGGTTGGCGGCTGTTATATGTGACGTACCTGCTCGTTCTTCTGTTAGGTACACGGTAAATCATAACGGTAAGTCAGGTTGCAATAGGTGTACTGTAATTGAGAGACGGCTGGAGGAGAAGACAACCTTTCTAAATTGGGTATATACTTTAAGAACAGACGACAACTTCTGTCGTCAGTCTCAATCTATTCACCATCAAGGACATTCTATTATGGAAACACTTTATATTAATATGATTATAACTTTTCCTTTATATTCTATGCACATGGTCTACCTTGGTGTTACAAAAAAACTAGCGAATTTATGGATAGATTTGGAACACAGAAGACTGCTGAACTTAAACTCCTGTGCAATTAGGGAAATAAATAATGTAATATCAGGTTGCGTGGCAAGTACTCCTACCGACTTTCCGCGTAAATACCGTACACTAGACTTTGTATCGGCATGGAAAGCTTCGGAATGTAGGTTGTTCCTTCTGTATTTAGGCCCAGTGATTCTTCAAAAAACTTTGCCACAACCTTTATATCTTAACTTCCGGCGTTTAGCGTTATCCATTTATCTGCTTGCACATCCGAAATTACATAATACTGTTTTAGAAACCGCCGGAATAGATTTACTAAACATTCTGAAGGAATACGAATGGTGTTATGGATCTGAAAACTTAGTTTACAATGTGCATTCCTTACAGCACCTACCTGAGGACATTCGTGCATATGGACCTTTATATAGCTTTTCAGCTTTTCCATTCGGGTCTTATATGAGACAAATTAAGGATTCTGTGCGTAGTGGGTTCGCAGTAGCTAAGCAAGCAGCACAGCGTTATGCTGAGTGAATGTCCTCAGCGATAGGCTTCAAATTAGTGGTTTAACAAGTACTACCCTAATAGGCGCTAATGATGTCTCCAATAAACAAGTAATTATGTTTGAGAATAGTAAAATAACTTCATTTAGACCTGATAATGTAGTAATAGTTAACGGACAGCCTGGTTTAGTCACTGATATAAAGGAGGATGATCTACTGAAATTTAGCTCTTTCACTGACCCATGCAATTACTTCGAAGATCCTTTCCCATCTAGTGATATAGGAATCTTTATTTGCTCCGTAGTTAGCCATGAATACACATGGGTATCGGTTAACGACATTGATTGTAAATGTATAGACATAAACTGTATGAATTATCTGGTCCTAATCCCATTGTTGCATACCATAATGTAAATGTATTTTGTTTCATCAGTGCTTAATTCATTACGATTAACCATTTAATTAAGTCTTATGTTATATTTAGCCCGCTAACAAGCAATACGTCATTGTTGACGTCCTTATCAAGAAACAACTCATGATAGCAGCCAAGAAGTAGATTGTTAGCAAAGAACTGTGCCTTTACCCAACAAGAGGTTGTCGATATCCACTTACAGAGGTGCGACAAACCAGATATATATATGTGGTAGTTTCCTATCAAAACGTTGACAACTGGAAAGTCGACCGGGCGAATCCAGTTTCAAACTCAGCAACTTCTAGTTCTTCAGAGGTGCATAAATAATCGTTGAATTTTCGTTTAGCAGTCCTAACAAAAAAGTAATCTCGCAAGTCCAGCGATTTACCTTTTCGGCTTTCCCGCTTCACACTGTAGCGTTTCATCATCTGTTGTAATATTTTTATTGTAACCGAGTACTGCGGTGAAGGAAAGTTCCATTTCCAAACCTAAATCTATCCCACATGCTAATGCGAACTTCCCTACTGGACCATAGTGGAGAGTTTCTCAACCCCCTTTGTATAATCCAACGGATGTGGGGTGCGGTTACTTGCAAAACGCGTCTCGAGCCGTTTCAATTGAGGACTCTTGGTCTATTGTCCAATCTACTAACGATGCTGAGTGCATGATATCTGGTATGTTTGTTTTCCAGACGTTAGTTCTGGATTGAGCTGACGCGTGCTCGTGATTTACAGTTGTTAGAAGTCAAAAGTTAAAACTGCGTGATCACTTTTACTTAGGGGTGACATGTAATGAAGGTTCGCAACGTCTTCTTCATAGTGAGTCAATATAAGATCTAGTAAAGATGATTCAGTGTCCGGGTCGTACTTAGTCGCTTCTTCAACATGTTGCACTAGGGCACATATGATAACCGCATCAACTAGTACCAGCTCGAAGGAATTATCTGACGATTTATTTGGCAGGCTTTCCCAGTCTACCATAGGTGCATTGAAGTCCCCTAAAATTAGACGACTTATTGTTTCATGTCTTTTTGAAGTATTAAAACAAAACCTTAAAATCCGTAAACTATTCGTTACCGGAGGTTATTACTTTATTAAAATTTATATTTCTTAATTGTAATCTAATATTGAAAGGTCTAATAATCCAATGGTGATGGAACGTTAATCTGGAATAATGCGCAACGAATATTTTGGGATTTCCCACAAAATGTCCACAAACTTCCGGGAATTCCATTACACTTTGAGGATTTCCTCAAAACTTCCTTAAACGTAGGAGTTGGGGTATTGAAGACTTTGCGTCGATAATGTTTCGGCACGACTGGGCGATCCCTACCTGTAGATTTGTCACATAGTAAGGTTTTCTTATCTGTTCCCATCTATTTAGTATGCAGTTCAAGGGTTGCTGACGATAACTCGTGCTGAAGATCAGTGTATTCTTTTTTAATTTAGGCGAGTTCAAGAAGGTCGATCTCTTGGAAACTGTCCAAGGATGCTATGCGAGTCAAGGCATCTGCAACTACATTGTTTACTACAGAGATGTGCCGTATATTTGAGGTAAATTGCGAAATGGTGTCCAGTTGTCGAGACTCACGTAGTGGGTTCTTGTCTGAAGAAGAGCTTAGAGAGAATGTAAGACGTTTATGATCAGTGAAAAGAGCGAACTCTCGACCTTCAGTATAGTGTTGAAAATGCCGTACAACACAATACATAGCTAGGAGTTCCCTACCGAATGTGCCGTACCTCGATTCAGTGTCTAGCAACCGTCTAGAGAAGAATACCGAAGGTTGACACGAGTGGTTAACTCATTGCTGTAAGACTCCCCCGATTTCTGAGTTGGATGCATCTACTGCGATACTAATAAGTGCTTGAGTGTCCTGATGTGCAAGCATTTTTGTTTGAGTGATAAGTTCCTTAACTGTAGATAATGTTTTTCGCGCGGTATCGTCCAGATTGATGGACTTCGCATGTCCACGAAGTTGGTCAGTTATCGGTTTCATAAGTGACGCACAGTTCAATATGAACCATCTATAGAAACTTACTAGGCCATTAAACGTGCGTGATTGCTCAATGATGTTCGGTTCTGGATGATCCAGAATGGCCGCCACTTTGCTTCTCAAAGATCGGATACCTTGCTCATCAATAGTGTGTCCCGTAAAATCTAGTGGGTCGGTTCCGATTTGAAATTTCTGAATGTTTAAAATAGTGTCTTGCTTTTGCAGCTGTTCAAAAGCAAGGTCCAGATGCTGGAGATGGGAGTGAACCAGCTAAGTCCAAGTGTATAAACTGCCACGTGAGTGTGGTGTTGGCCATGTTTGCACCTTTGCTTTCCGCGGCATTTTTGTTGCTACTTTTGGAGGCTTTTCACTCTGTATTAGCTAGTTTGATCAACGACCGTTATTTTCCGTGATGAAATCAAGGTATTCCATCGAATGCATGAGAAAAAACATTTTCTTCACCTAATTGTAAACCGTACTCCATCATTCGGTTGAAAACTCAATGTAGTATATCAGAAAGTTCATTGTCAGTTAAACTCGGAACTATGGCACCATCAAGATAAGCTACTGTTCCAGATATACTTGTTAACATCATATCCATTATTCGCTGAAAGATGGCAGGTGCGGTTTTGATGTCAAATTGTTGGCGGGAATTTCGAAATAACCCTCGGTGAGTGTTGATAGTCAGATCTCTATAGTCATTTTCTAATGCCATTTGTAGAAAGACATCGGAGAATTCTATTTTCACGGAACATGTTCCAATATTACATTTAGCAAACAGGTCCCTAAGTACTGGTAAATGATACCAACATGCATCCAGTGCAGCGTTGAAACCCTTTGAGAAATCTTCACATATGCTTACAATCCCAGTGGTCTTCTTAATAACTAAGATTGGTGCGACCTATGCAAAGTAGTTGCTTGTTTGGATTACAACAGCTTGTTGTGAGCGATCAAGTTCTTGATCGACTAGTTCAAGAGCAACATGTGGTACAGGTGTTTCGTACGAAAAATATGTTCGGTATCTGATTTCACTGGTGGATGAGATATCATCACGATGCAGTAACTAATGCTAGTGTGAAAAACAGAAGCTAATATTTCCTCAGCTATTGTAGAAACCTTTCACCTGTCTTTTGTGCAAAAATTGGAGTGCCTAGTGATAAAAACACGACACGTTGTTAGTGGATGTTTGTAAACATGTCTAAACCATAAATATCACGCTTTGGTAGTCCTGTTAGGTAGTATATTCCTTCGCACTTAGTTCGGTTAAGGAAAAGTTCACACTGCAGTTCACCAATCAGTTTCACCACCCCTCCTGATTCGTTGTTAGCAGTCTTCTTAGATGGCTTTGTTAGCGGTCTTCTAAACAGCCTATACGTTTTCCTAGACAAAAGGGTGATATTGGATACTATGTCAATTTTAAGACGCTTTGAGATGCCTTTAATCGAAACAGTATCGCACTTCCTCTGAATGTCATAGTGTGCTCTAAAACATGCCACCGGAGAAAATGGTCCGGCTTACTACTCTGTGTTGAGGGCAGTAACGTTTCGCTTCTGGCTGGGACGTGCGATTCAGCGCACGCTGATATACCCCATGTCTGCATCTACCGCGAATCTAGCATTTTTGCCTCGTAAACGGATGTAATCATACATGATACTAATAACCACATAAACGACAGACAACCGTAGGTTTGTCATGAGCTTTTTGAATGTTCTTGAATTCGTCTGTCACTGGTGCTAGTGCAGGTTAAATTTGGATTTACCTGTACGATTAATTCGTTGTCATATTTGATGTTTTGCAGCCAATTGTACATATATGTCAGTGTTCCGAATGTTACGTTCTGATGTCGGTTCAGTGGATTTAGAAATCTGGTCAAAATCGCAGTATCAATTGGTGACTAAAGAGCTTTGAAGCATATCGGGCACTTAATTAGCCCTCCGTCCATTATCGAAATTTAAACCGTTCACACTCTCTGTTGATGACATCTGGTGGAACATTATTATTATCGACTTCAACCAACTTGCATGAAAATATAGAAAGATGATAAGAGAGCTCTGAACGCTTTAATGTAAATGTAATTTAAATTGATAAGTCGCTGTATCTTTCGGTGGATAAATGATTACTCTTGATATTTAGTTGCAAAACCAAGGATGACTTATACACTGTTTATGGCATAATGTTTCCGTGACCACTTTAAATTAAAGCAAACTTAATGTAACATTATAATTACTAGAAAAATTTACTTCTTTATAAAGATCTAGGAAAAGGATTTTAACGAATAATTCTGATGCATAATTTTTGAAGGTTATCTTTTCTCTCTACACCTCTTTAGGCGTAGCGGTGGAGTCAACTTCCGTAAATAAGTTTCTGCAAATGACTGTTACTTAATTTTGTGTACAGCCGTAAAAACCTACAGATGAAGATAATGCAATTATGACGAGCAGCTAAATATTTCTGTTGTACAGAAAACTGTGGTAAATATCATCTCGATTATAAGGCTTTATGATTATTTCCAAAAAAGTAAGACGTCAGATTTTAGACCGGGTCCCTGTTCTTTACTTTTACTAAACACCAGATACTTTAAACGTTGGATAGAAGTTGTAACACTGTGCTTATCAAATCTCGTGTGAAATCAAATTCTCTTGACAAAACCAAATTCCTCATAGTTAACGAAAACATTGTTAACGACTCTGATACTATTTGCAAACAATTCAGCCAGCATTTCTCGCAATGCTACAACAGTGAAATTGAAACCTCTATCAATACGTTCCCAATGTTAACATCTAGTCATCTACCTAAAATTGAGTTCATATTCACCAACATTAAGCAGGCCATAGCTGTCAGAAATGTCCTATGTCAGCAAACCTGATGGGATTCCTGCATCTTTCGTGAAATACAGTAGTGAATTTGCATTATTCCGTTTAAAACTGTTCATCCTGTCTATGAACTATAGAGACTACCCATCTGTATGGGAAACATCTCTTGTCATCCAGATATTCCAAAAAGGGTCATGTATCAATATCGTTAACTATGAGCCTATTAGCGTGAAATCCGTGCTATCAGGAACTAGGGAAAAAATCATCTGCAAAGAGCTGTTATCTTTTTTAATGTTGGCTAATCTGATTATCTCATCCCAAAATGGGTTTTTAAACAACCAATCATGCTTCGCATAGCACTTGGAACGTCTTGATCAAATTACCCAGGGAAGAGATATTCAACAATCAGTGATAAATCTGTACTTCGATTTTAGTAAGGGTTTCGATAGTGTCCCACACGGAACTTCGTCTTTTAAATATTTACTTATTTGGCATACGTAATCCACTTTTATCCCGACTTAAATCCTCTTGAGCAGAACGTAGCCAAAATAACCGCTCTCGATCATGCTACTCTAAGCCTATGAATGTAACCAGTGTGTTTATACAAGGTGGTGTGATTGGTCCATTACTCTTGCACCTTTTCATCACTGACGTACGTTTACTCTATCAACAAGGTAAATTCTTCCTTCAAGCTGACGACCTAAAAGTGGTTTATTCATTCTCGTCTCTTGCCAAAGAAGTTTTCAGCAGTAGTCCAAGAAGAGGTGGACAAGTAATACGAACATGCTGTGTCGTGAAATCTGTCTCTAAATGTTGACTCGAGTGCATTTATTTAAATTAGGTTCAGCTATAACCTACATCTGGCTAAACATAAACACATACTAAAATCCCTCAACACTGTTCATGCTTTAGGTTTGAGGTATAGCAACAGTCTGAACTTTTTCGAGCACATTGAGTCTGAAGTTTCCAAATCTAGAAAGCTTAGTGAATTCATAATTATAAACTTCAATAACATGGAACCGAGATTATTATTATTATGTAAAAATATATCTCACCCATCCTCGGATATGTTATTCTAGTTTACAGAGATTGTGGGCATAATGACGTGATTCAAATTGAGGGTGTTCAAAGAAGATTCACTGAAATTATTTCGGGATATTCCGACAACAAGAATTACTACTAAAGATATCAAGAACTCAAATTAAAACCTTCCTCAATCATGTGCGTTGAATCAAACGTCGTCTTTATCTACCGGCTTATAAAATGTATTATATATTCTTTGGCATCCAACCCTCTGTATTCTAAAATAATCCCCATTGATCTATGCACTAAAAAATATTTAATCGATTTCGAGAACTTACGCAAACTTACGCCAAAATATTTCTCTTACTCATTACTGCACATGCTATTAAATAATAACTCCTTATGGTCTAGTGGAATGTCACGAACCAATGGTATTGGTGCTGATTTATTGTGCTAAATACCTCATTTAATCGTGTTTAGAAGGCTGAATCCGTTTCACTTCCTACCGAGTAATCCTACTAAAAGCAAATCTAGACAGTCCGCCTAAAACGAAGCCTGCTAATGGCTCTATAAACCCAATAAAAATAAAAATGATCTGAAATAGCTTCGACAAAAAGGGAGATTCGTATATCAGAATATTTTAAAACTACACATTATTCTACACTTTTAGCTTCTTTCAATCCAACTCCGTTTATACAGTTTTTTATCCACTCATTCCTTATTTACGCTCATTTTCCTAAACCCGTTAGAATGCTTTTGCTTAAAAAGTACCTTAATCAAAGAGAATTAAACGGCGTATTCATACCTTAACTATTACTCCACAAATGATTCAGCTTCAATAGGCATGAACATTGTATGCTTTGCTCCTCATCCATTCTTTTTGCTACCCTCTTTTTTAGCCTTTTCGAGATATGACACTAAAAACACATATGGAACGGGTGATTTCGTACTGCGCCATAATTAATGCCTCAGATGTTTCAAAGGCATATAAGGTTGTGGTTCTTAGAAGCTATCAAATTTACGTGAATTTATTCCTAACCATCAGTTGCACGTCGCAACACAATTTATGTAATGCGAGCCAACTGTCATATTGACATTGCAGGTCTTACTAATATTATCTACATTCATATATGAGAAGTGTTATTACCCATATTTCTATGACCGATATACCTTATAAAATGTCAACCAAACAGAGTAATCCAGTACAGTGGAGATTGTATCTTCAATAAAAATTTGATCTTGCCTGTAAACTGACATGTCTCATGTAACAGACAGTTATTTGAGAATTAAGTTTTATTAGTAATTATTCATATTCATTCATGCAGGTTGATGGTGCACGCAAGTCATTTGCGAGTTTCATGATTAGGACAACGCAGGGATCGATTTTTTGTGAACTTGATTGATTATGAGATGTTGAAGTCGACAAAGACTATGTTTCATGAATACGAGTGACATGATGTTGTGCTGTGTTTTCGGCTAAATTTGTCTTTGCATGAGAAACAGTAAGCTCTGCTTATAAGATTATCAAGGACTAAACTGACGTCGCGTGAGCCTTTGTCAGTGTTGAGGTACATTCAACAGTGGTTTTCAATTTACAGGGGATTACCTCAACTGCTTATATTGATAATTTGCATTCATGATTAAGTCGCTAGGCTTTCTATTAGACTGACAATATTTTCGGATTTTCAACTGATGGAGAAACATATTGAGACCATTTATGGGAGAGAAAGTTGACCACGTAAAAGACACTATTTAATGATAATTATATATCAATCTTATTGATCAGGTTTTCTAATATTTTATCAATCATATATAATGATTTTCAAGTTCCAACAATGCCTTATGACGATATCTTGAGACCCGCATAACTATTTATATTGTTGATTAGGGATCAGCCAGCGAGAAGTATTGTTATTTTTAGTGATTCTAAATTTTCTGGCATAAATGAATTTGAGCTGCTATGTTATAGTACGAATCGCGATTCAGAAATATTTGTTCACTTGACGACAATTTTGCTAGTAGGCTAGAGAAGTTTTATCTTGAACGCGTGCTCGACTAACAACTACGTGATGGTTTAATTCTTATACCAGTGCAGTATGGTTATATTCTAATGAGGTGACTTTACTATGTTAACTATATGAAACGTCTTATTGGCCACAGTATAGCGGCTTGCGTGCAATTCAGTTTGTTAACATTTAATTTGGTTAAGACATTTTATCAACTTATTTAAGGACAGGATCACTCGTACAATATAAATTTATCTATACCATTGTATCTTTATTATTGTTGAGCTTGTATGAGTATGTATGCCTAAGCATTGCTTACCACCTACGCATATATTTATTGTGCTAGCTTTAATTTTGGTTGCTCAGTTGGTTCGATGATTCACTTTTTCACTCATTCATTTTTACTTGCGTACTCTCTCGCTCGCTTGCTTTTTGGCATCAGCCAGTCATTCTTGTTTCGCGTGTCTTTGTTTTGGTAATCTGTGAAATAATAAACAAAATCAACATTTCGTACTCTCTGACAGTATCTAAACTTGACGATGGTTTATCAGCAAGCAAAAGTTTAGCTAAGAGCAAGCAGTATGGAAACGGTTGCTTCTCAACAAGAATTATACGTTTGCACAAAATTGCGACTAATTGCTAGCTACAACGTGAGTATAATGACAAACACAATAAATTTTATAATAATATGCAAATATTGCAGAATATTACGCAACAAACTTGCGTCACAACATAAGAGTATAAATTGCTACGAATACAACTATTAACTGAATATTAATATGTAGTATAAAACAAAACATAAAAGAGTATAGAGGAAGTGAGTAAGGACAGAAAACAAAAAAATTAACAGCTTTAGTGGACTCCACCTGAAGCTCTTCTATTGCCGCTGAAGGTCTCAAGCACGAGTAAAGAAAGGATATTTGAGTAAGGGCTCGGCAACCCAATCACACGGAAAAAACGCTAACCAGAATAAATTACTCAAACCATTGAGATTCTGCTCTGGGAGTTGAAGAGATAATTAGGACACTTCATAATGACCTTTTTAACAACCAGAAAAACCTTTATAGGTATTTAGACAATGTGTACGAACGCGAGGACAAGTCAAAAGCCAAAGGAAACAATGGGATACAGCAAAGATTAGCTAACAAGGAGATGTTGCTGTACACCGGTCACGATAAGTAAAGGATCCGCACACAAATAGAGGTGCACTGATCCTCTTCAGAGAAGCACGAAGAGCACTTATCAGATGGGAATCGCATGGATACATGCTCATCAAAGCATCCTTCAAAACAAAGGAGGAGAGAATCGCGGTGCATGTTGTCCAGTGCTATGCACCCACCAATGATAGCAATGAAGACGATAAAAACTAGTTCTACAAGAGGCTACAGTCGATCGTAGAAAAGTGCTTAGGAAGAGGATCTAACCATCATGATAGGAGACCTAAACATCGAGGTCGGAATGGACAACACTGGGTACAAGCATATCATGAGACGACCGTGGACTGGGAGAAAACTGCAAAAATGATGAGGGATTCGCAAATTTATGTATTTTCAACAAGATGGTTATAGGCGGCACTATATTCCCACACAAACGCACACATTAAGGTACATGGGTTTCACCAGATCACACTACGGAGAACCAGATCGCACATACTTGAGTCAATAAAATATTCAGAAGGTCAGAGAAAGATGTGAGAACCAATAGAGGAACTGACATAGTTCCACACCACCATCTGGTGGTTGCCAGGGTAGAATTGAAGCTAAGAAAAGTACTTGATAACTAGAGAAATAGCATTGCAAAGGTTTACTACAGTCTTTCATCGAGATACTGACATACTGAACGAATTCAAGATAACTTTCAGCATCAGGTTCCAAGCCTTACAAGATCTGCTCAAAGAAGAGGAAACTGCTATGGAGAACAAGCGGGAAGGGATTGAAGAAGCACTGATTTTAGCGTGCCGCAAGAAGCATTATCATAAGGAATGGATCTCTATGGAAACCCTGGACTTGGTTCAATAAAGGAAAAACAATAAGCGAGTAATCAATAGAAACCAATTGAAAGCAGAGAAAACTAAAGCTCAGTCTGGATGCACAGAAGCAAACCAACGGGTGAAGAAGAGCATTAATGGTGATAAGCAGGTTTATATGGAAGACATATCAGTAACAACAGAAGAAGCTGGTATTGGTGTTTTGGACTCAACTGACAGGGCTAGTAGTACAAAGGACCAATAAGGATGTTAGACTGCTCATACCGGTCGAACGTCATTGGTTTGGCGCAGTGATAAGATTGTACAAGTCGTATTCTGGTTGGCGAATAAACCACGTGATAATTAGCTGGGCTAAAAGTCAAAACAGGTAGAGCACTTCGAGGAACTGTTTAATAGATCAACCTGACTGAACTCACCAAACACTGACGCACAACCTACAGACTTTCCTATAGCTATCACTCCACTAACGATGGAAGAAATTAGGATGATCATCAGGCGAATCAGGAGTGGGAAAGCAGCAGGACTAGACAACTTAATAGCTGAAGCGCTGAAGTCAGTCATATAGGTAACTGTGAAGATGCTCGATGTTCTTTTTTGGGGGATTTGGGCGAAAGATCATATGCTGGCAGACTAAAAATAGGACACCTCATTGTTATAAAAAGGGAAAGAGATGTGACCAAATGTGAAAACTACAAAGGCATCACGCTATCTTTAGTACCAGGAATAGCTCTCAACATTTTTGTAGGACGAAATAAAAGAATCAGTGGACGCTCAACTTCGAGATCAGCAGGCTGGAATCCGTAAGGATTGATAGTGCACAAACTAATTATCTACACTACGGATCAACCTTCAGCAATCAGCCGAATGGTGTTTGTCTCTGTATATCAACTACCTTGTCTATAATAATGCGTTTTACTGTGTGGATAGGCGAACCTTAAGGTACCTTCATTTAGGCTATGGCGTACCTGTTACCTCTATGTTTTTGCTCGTTCCCATTACTGAAGTACGGTATTATTATTTGCAAGTTACGAACCCAAATTAACGATAGAACCAAACTCCAATTTAGATACCAAAGTTTTTTCGCAATTTACAAATAGTTTACCAAAATTTCGTTCCAACAACTATAATTATAACAATAACAAAATCAATCAGATCGAACAGTCAAGACCCCACTTATCTTGGTGGGACTAGAGAACATCGTTCACCGAACCATAGAGATTCAGGCCATAATAACTTAACTGCAGAAATGATGAAGCTCGTTAAAATAAAACTAATAACATTTATATACCAAAGTTTATTCGCTATCTACAAATAGTCGACCAACTTAGTAAATGGGTTGGAGGCGAGACCCAACCAAGAAGTATCTTGAAGCTGGTTCTCGTGCATTTCGAAGAGAGAGATATAGTATTAAAAAACTCACAAAAGACCCATGATTCTAATATTCGTATCCGATTAGATTGGCTGCTTGATGATCAAGTCAAGTGAAAGAATGCGCTTACGGAGTTGAGAACTCGCAAGTTAAATGGTGAAATTAACCTTGCCATTAAGGGTTTTCGGGTAGTTAGGTCTTGAAAACCAATGCTTCCGAAGCCTGTATGAGTAGAACGAAGTATTTCCAAAACACTTTAGGTGTGCTTTACGCGAACGCCCGTAGACTCAGAAATAAAACGTCCGAGCTAAGTCTGGTGGTGGACGAATTAAGTCCCGATATAACTGTTGTTACAGAAACTTGTTTCACAGTAGATATAGAATATTCTCCCATCATCGCAGGCCATATCTGTATTAGAAGCGATAGAGTTTTAAGTCACAAGGGAGGAGGCACAATGTTACACAAATTGTTACACTTTCGTATAGAATCAATCATATCGGAGGCCCATGCTAGTGGTGCATGTGAGGTAGCATGTTGTAAGATTAAATCTAGAAAGGGGTTAGTGACTATAGAGGGACTATACCGTAGTCTGTGTTGCTTTGCTGATGACTTTATCTTAAGACACATCTGTTCTTGGAGTATGACAGAATTTTGTCTCATCATTGGGGACTTTAACGCACCGCATATCAACTGGATAGAGCTTACAGCTACAGGTGAAGGTTTCGATAGCGACCTTTTATCAACCGTTATTCAGTGTGCACTTGTACAATGTATCACGAAGCCGACAAATATTGATTTTCAACATGATCCGTCACTGCTGGACCTCGCCCTCACTCACCACTGTGAGGATGTCCTTGATATCCAGCACCTTCCTCCACTAGTGAACAGTGATCGCGTTGTAATTCACTTAAGGTTTAGGACACATTGTATACGATTTGTATCTGCTCCACCCCGTCCCAACATCTGGCGAGCTAATATTCCGGCAATCAGAAACTGTGCTATCTCGACTGATTGGTCGGTCGACGCGGATGGATTGATCGAAGATGAATGGAATAAGTTTAAGGCTACATTCGAGTCCGTAACGTCGCCGTTTATCCCATGGTCAGCACGTAAGCTATCACATTGCCCTCCATGGATTAATAAGGAAACCCGGAAGCTGTTAAAGCGTAGAAAACATTTCTGGGACTTATTCTTGTTGACAGGTCATGCACCATTTAAGCGTGAGTACCAAAAATACCGTAATATCTGTAAGAAAACCATAGCCAAATCTCGTACCACTTACGAACGACAGTTAGTATATGATAGCCGTACTTGTCCGAAACGATTGTTTTCGTATGTTAAACAGCAAATGAAACGTAATGATAGTATTCCCCCGTTACTGTTACACGACAATTCAGAATTACTAGCTGAATCAGATCGAGCAAAAGCTGAGACTTTTTCAGACTACTTTAGCGAAGTCTTCTCTACGTTTATTGTAACAAATACTTGTCCCACTCACACCGAGATACCAACCATGGAATCTGTACAGGTGACTGAGGAAAGTGTCCTTCCGTTGATAACTACCCTCAAACCTGGTAAAATACCTGGCTTGACGGGTTACATCCACGTTTGCTGTCATCTCTTGCGGACATTATTTCAAAACCGCTCGCGACACTCTTCAACATGTCCCTTTCACTCGCTCAACTCCCTAGAGATTGGAAGGATTCTATAGTCAGTCCTATATTTAAGGACGGTCAGCGACAGATAGTATCTAACTACCGGCCTGTCAGTCTAACTAGCATAATCGTTAAGTTTCTTGAAAAGATAATTCGGGTTAGGTTGCTAAGCCACATAGATTCACAAAATCTGCTAGCCCCTGAGCACCACGTATTTCGTAACAAGCGTTCATGCTTGACTAACTTACTTATTGCAAAAGAGGATTGAACAGCAGCCTTAGATAAAGGTTTGTCTGTCGATGTGATATTCATAGATTTTAGCAAAGCATTTGATAAGGTTTCACACTCAGGTCTTAGCAGAAGCTCACGAGCTTCGGAATAATAAGTACTGTACATGAGTGGATAGGAAATTTCTTATGTGACCGCTGACAGAGAGTGAGGGTCAGTGGGACGCTATGCGATTGGAAGCCAGTCAAAAGTGGTGTACCCCAAGGCACCACATTAGTCCCTCTGCTCTTCCTTCTCTACGTTAATGAGTCACCGCTGTTACTTAGGTTGTCGATATTATTGTTTGCGGATGACGTAAAAATCTGGAGAACAATAAAAAGTGAGGTTGATCTTCTGAATGTTCAAGCTGACTTGGACGATTTAGCTAGGCGGGCTCGAGAGTGGGACTTAGAAATCAATGCTAGGAAGAGTGTGCTAATACACATCGGTCACGGTAATAGTTATCATTATACTATCGATGGTAGACCTCTTCCATGAGTTCAAGAGCACAAAGACTTTGGAGTAACAATAAGTCATGACTTAAAAACATCTACGCATCGCAGCGCAGCCGCTCTCAAAGGTTTTCATGCGTTATGGTCACTTCACCGAGCGTTCAAGTCTTTTGACGAGGAAATGTTTCGGATTTTATATCCCACCTATTTAATACCACATTTAGAGTACTGTATAAAAGCAGCTAGCCCATGTCTGGTAAAGGATACTGACTCACTTGAGTGTGTCCAGCGTGTGGGAACGAAGTTGGTGAAAGATCTTTCTAAACTCCCTTACGATGGGCGTTTAAAACGACTAAACCTTTTCCCCTTGTCGTATCGTAGGACACGAGGTGACCTTATACTGGCATTTCGTATCTTTAATTATGATTTGGGTGTTAATATGTCTTATCTTTTTGCTCCCTCCAGCACTAATAATCTCCGAGGTCATAACAAGAAGGTTCATAAACCACGAACTAATAAACTTAAAGTGGGGTCCCGTTTTTCTCATCGAGTAGTCAATGATTGGAACGCCTTACCCGAACAAGTGGTATCAGCTCTATCAGTGAATATTTTCGAAGAGAAACTGGAGCTTCACTGAAAAACAATCTGTCAGGATTAACACAGGTTCACCAACCTACTATCCTTATTACTGAAGACTGAAGAAAAATGTTGTTCCTCAATTTTGTAGGTTTCCGGAGCAAAACCTCCCAAATACCAAACCAGTGACAAAGAGAAACCAAAATGTTTGAAAATAATGATACAAACAAACAAGCTCAAAAGTTAAGTAAAACAAATACATACAAAAACGCAGTAAAATTACTAATATACAATAAAAAGTTTTTAATCAGCCAAATGTCTACAGTTCTTCCGTAACATACCTATATAGACCGTCAACTTCATAAGGAATTCATACACCCGTCTGCACTGCAAATGCATGTATTGAGAACAGCTGACCCATGCATTCGCAGTAAACACCAGTGTTAAGCAAGGCCACTTACATCCATCTTTTCCCTTAACCTTTATGGTTGACCTGGTAATGAAAAACTCCACGTGTCAAGGAAAGCATAAAGTACAATGAACAACTCGCCTACAGCTAGACCATTCGGATTTCGCATATGACCCAGCATTTCTATCTCATACACAGCAACAAATAGATGTGAAGATAGCCAGTGTGGCAACTGCATCTGTAGTAGTAGTAGTAGGGCGGGTGGCATTACTGACCAGTAAACATGATGGTGGGGAGACAACCTCAATCCACACATTTTTGTAGGGCAGAACATTTTGTTTAACTACGACTCCTTACGGCTTAGTGGAATGTCATGAACCATTGATATTGTTGCTGATTTGTTATGCTAAATACCTCAATAAATCGTGTTTAGAAGGCTGAATCGGTTTCACTTCCTACTGAGTAATCCTAATAAAAGCAAACTAGACAATCCTCTAAAAAAGAAGCTTACTTAAGACCTTAGAAAATCTACAAAACAAATGAAATCAAATAGCTTCGACATAAAAGGGAGACAGCCATTTATGTATCAGAATACTTTTTCCAGCACCATATTTTATAATTACACATAAGCCCATACTCCCAGCTTCTTTTTGAACAACCACCATTTTTCAGTTGTTTATCTTCGCATATCCTGTCTACATTTATTTTCGTTAACATATTAGAATGCTCTTGTTTAACAAGTGACTTAATAGAATTGAATCAGACTGAGTAGTCATACTTTAACTATTCCTTCATGAACATTGTCTGCTCCGCTTCTCGTCCTTTACATTCCTAAACCCTTTTTCAACCCCCTTGAGATGTGCCGCCAGAAACAGATATGGAACGTATGAATTCGTCCTGCACCGCCATTAAAGCCTCAGATATTCCAGAGGGAAATATAGTTGCGATTTCTAGGAGCTTCCAACTTCACATGGATCTATTCTCGACCATCAGTTTCACGTTGCAACGCAACCTTCTTAAAGCGCGTCAGCTGTGAAATTGAAAATAATATCCTTACTAATACCATCTAAATTCATATCTTATAAAATATCAACACAGCTGAGTAATTTATTACAGTGAAAATTGTATCATTTGTAACAATTTGATCTCGCCTGCAAATTGGCATGCCTCATGTAACAAACTGTTTTTTGAAAACAAATTATTATTATTACCATCAGATCTTAACATACAAAAGATAGAGGGCAAGATCTTGAAAGACAACATAGAAAGCACCAAATAACTTAGAGTTGACAAAGAAGCTCTGAAGGAGGTGGAAACGTTCTTGCATCTGAACAGCATCATAGGTAAACAGGAAGGTTCTTGTGCCGATGTAAAGACAAAGGATGGAGAACTTCAAAAATTCAAGAGCATATGATCTCAAACTAACTATCAGCCAACAACAAGGTGAGAATCTTCAACACTTACGTCAAAACAGCCCTACTAAATGGATCTTGAACTTGAAAAACTACCAAAACCATTGTTAAAAGGTACGAGTATGTATAAACAAATGTCTGTGCGAGTTACTGAATGTCAGTTGGCCGGATACCATCGTTAAAAGCCTACTAAGGCAGAGAAAAAACTAGCCTCCAGCTGAGGAGGATGCCAGAAGTGGGTGGGACATTAATTGTGGAAATCATCGAACTGCATCTAGGAAGGCCCTGATATGGAAAAGATTCGTAACAAAATCACATTGCATCGGTAACTGGAAGCAGATATCGAGAGAGTGAATAACAGATCGAAGGGATTGCCCAGTACAAAGTTAGGTGGAGATATGTTCAGGGCGATCACTGCTTCTCCACATGAGGCGATAAGCCTAGCACGAACAATTAAATTAGGAACTCATTTGACTTCTTTAATGATAGTGTTCACTGAATGCTAACAGGTGATAAGCTTTTGTTATACATTTTGACCAGAGTCATTTGGTTTAGACAAATTATTCACAATAATATCCTATGATGTCAAAGGTTTTTCAGTCGCCACAGAATTAAGTTCAGTCTTTCTTCTGGACTTCGGTGAAATACTCTCTAACTGAAAATGAGAGTCAATCAAGACGAGCCAACTCTCGTAGTGTTAATTAGAGTCCTGAGAACATTAAATTTCTAATATATGAAAATTTACCCTTTGTTTATATGACGAAAGTGCTCTATAACATATCGATCTAACTGAGTAGCCTGTTTAAGTAAATCGGTAGCAGTTGTAACATTTCGATCCTGCCTGTTAACAGCCATGTTTTACGTAGCATATTGTTATCTGAGAAAACATTACTATTATCATTATTATTGATTTAAAATTACTGTCGTAATACATATATTATGTGTGATCAGATTTTTCGAAATGTATTGCGCAAATATATCACATAATTCTGATAAAAAAACATATATTATCGTCTACTCTTACTCTGGTTTGCAACCATGAGAATTTCTGTCGCCGAGAATTGCGCGCAAAACGTTTAGATTTCTGAACGCACCCCCGAATAAATTCCGTAAAGTTTGAGCAGGACATCTTGAGTAGAAAAGGATATGAAACAATTCGTACAGTACAAGAGGACTGATGATAGCCTTTTTATGGAGTGTTGTCCGCATCCATAGGAATTTGGCTATACTGTTCGGTCGGACCTGATTTTGATAGGTAAGCCCGTAATTTCAGAGTAGCGTTCAGGTCGTGGATCTGTTGCAATGGACAACTGAATTATTGAGCCATCATTGGTCGACAATTGGACGCCGATCATAGCTATCCAGTCCGTACGTAAATAGACGCTCATGGGCGATTTGAAAAACGGGAAATCCCTAAATACATTATGTGACCAAAGTTTATTTTGTCAGTCTTAAATTTTTAAACGCTAGTCAGAGCAATTTAGAGAATACAGGTGGTCCCGTAGTAAAGTAGCATATTTCTAGTTATACACGATAATTGCAGTCATGATGTGCACCGTCCAAACACTTGTTGAATACATATTGGAAATGTTGAGTGTGTGAACGGTAAGTTGTAACTAAACGCAAACTACAACAAAGTAAGGCTCCAGAAAAAATAATTTGGTATTCCTGCCTACTGATCTTTATTTGCTTGGGTCGACGAATAATTTATGGTGTTTTAGCAGGTCTTTGCCAAAGATCGACATTGGCACGTATCAACAGCAAAAGTTCCATTAAGCGGTCTGCATAAACAAACGGTAAAGTCAACATAAATTTTGCCGCGATTTATGATTGGCTTTCCATTTACCTGTAAATTGGAAAACAGACAATGAAGACAATCATCGGTATTCCTGAGGAGGACGCTAACTCTTGCTTAAGTGTCAAAGAGGTAATAAACCCTCATAGTCATGATGATGGATAAATAACGACTATCTATCTACTACGAATGCCGTTAACGCCTGACGGCTTCAAGGACGAAAAGTTTGAAGTACGAAAAACTGCAAGGTTTCCTGCATTTTGTAGAGGTCTTATTATAAGTGTTGAGGTAAGAATGCTTGAGGTTTAGATCTAATCTTTTTTGAGCATCTGCAATCAAGATGAAGAGTACGAAAACGAGTGAGAACAGTAAATGTATCGTGACTGAGATTTCCTTTGCAACTGGAATGTCCACGTCCATATAAAGAATAAAATACAGTGTAACTGACTATTTCTATCTGCCATAGCGGAGCTACTGAACGAGCATTGGCACCAGAATCCGTTTATTTAACAAATACAGCAAGTTCATTCACTGAAGTAACAAAACTAGCAGTATGTCATTTTCAACAGTTGAGCAAATACAAGAATAAATGTCTTCAAAATTTCTTTAGCTATTCTTGCTGACTTAGGATACGAACAACGAACTGCAGAGCCTGAAAATATCGCAATATGATGATATTGGCACCAGAAAATGTCATGTTGGAAGGATAAAAAAATCAGTGATTCAATATATCATCTTCCTTTACAACTTTTTATTGACGAAAGAACTTTGGTACTGTGGAATCTGTTGATCTTCAGAATCTGATTAGCAGATGAAACGTGTTCTTTTATGGTTTCATTTAGAATGAAACGCAGACCACTTCCACCTGTTGAAGGGGCTTAAACAGGTGTCGTCTGGAAAGGACTTCACCAAGTGTTCCATAAACAATGATGTTCATTCCAGGAATCATTTTTGTTATAGACCAACATAGTGTTGTAGAAGAGCTGGTCTAAACTTTGTCAGGTCCCTACATTTCAGAAATGCATTTTACAAAGTTTTGTTATGTTTGGAAGCACCACTAATAAATATATCTGATATAACGTACCAGTTGAACTCTTAGAATAATTCCTTGACTACTACAAGGAGTATCACACGTGGGTCTGTCACGTGGTGCTTGCGGAGACCGGCTTTGAATAGCACGACTAAACTTAAGTATTCAGAATTCGGCAACACCTTTTATAAAAGAAATATGCCAACTCAGTCAAATAAATAGTCAGAAGCGAAGAGATTCGAAGATATATTTGATAAAATATCGATATGTCGGGAAGTGAACGATTTGAGCTGATTAGTGGTTGTGAGGGATGTGGAGCACGACGTACCCACTAGTGATCTAGTGTAGGTGCAAGGCCGAGCTAAGCCAGTTCATCAAAACAAATACATTCAGTGACAAATGTCGAAAACTCACAGAGCTAATGATGTTGGGGGTTTATTTACAGCCACAGACCACTGTCTCCAAGTGGGGTGATAACCCTAAGACATGACCAGTCAAAAGTTAAAACCCAACAACTTTGTCGTTGGTAAACACTCTTTTGATAGCTTGCAATGTTCAGTAGCATCTGATCAACTGAAGAAACTACATCCAGGAGATAAAAGTATCCATTTGAATCTGGTTAGGGTCCTACTGCAGCCAGATAAACGTGGTCGACGTAAGCATCAGGAGTTCTGAAAGGGACCAGTCATCTTAAATTTCCGAACTCTTACACAGAAGCTCGCCCACCCCATCAGAATTTTATTAATACCAGACCAGTAAGATTTTTCTGCTATGAACTTGATGGTTTTACAAATACCTAGATGCTAAAGCTTTTGCAACGTATTGAAGACGTTGTGTCGATAGTGTTCCCGCACTTTTAGGCGACCATAACTTGTGGAAGTGTCACATAGCAAAATTTCCTTGCCTATTCTTATCTGTTTCATACGCAGTTTTGTGGTTATTGAGGATCACTCATGTTGAAAATCAGTGCCTTATTTTTAAGCTGGGTGAGTTTAACAAGGTCGATTTCTTGGGAACTCTATAAGGAGGTTATACAAGACAAAACGTCCGAAACCACCTCAGAAATATGTTGTATATGATAAGTAAAATGCAAAGTTAGTACAGTTGTCGCGACACTCGAGGAGAATACATGTCTGAAGGTTAGCTTGACAAAGAGATAAGTTGTTCACGATCGGTGGAAAGAGTGGTTTCTTGGAGTTCCACAAAGTGTTGAAAGTGCCGTGCAACAATAGACCTGATAGCCTTCTTGGTCCGGCTCCCAATATGTACACTATGCCCTTATCAGATGTTATGTCCAATAGCGATGAGAAAACTTTTTTTGTAATTCCGCCGGCTTTCCTGCCGGCAACGGTAAACATATTTCACATGATGACAATGTGTTTGAATCTATTTCCCCTCGCAACACGACTCTTACCTTAGCTAATCCTATGAGTATTCATGGAACTACCAATTGCAATTTATACTCTAACCTGCTTCACTATGATGACTCTGAGTTTCTTATTCCTTCGTTCAATGCCCGCTCTCTGTCTAATAAAATTATTCATCTTAAAACTCTATTATTCCTTGTAAATCCAACCATTGTACTTATTACGGAAACGTGGTGTAATTCATCTATATCCGATCATTCCTTGAATGTAGATAACTACGTTTTCTTTAGAACCGATAGATGTTATGGAATAGGAGGCGGTACAATTATCTATGTCCGTTTAGACATTCAAGCGTGCAAATTTGAGGATAAATCCTTTGATGCTATAGAAGACTCCACTTGGGCTACTGTAAACTGTGGATCCCAAAATTATTTACTGGTGGGATGCATATATAGACCACCTCATGCGGATACTAAGTTTGACAGATTACTAACAAACATATTTTCCATTGCTTCGCATCAACCGCATACCTTTAAAATCGTCGGAGGTGATTTTAATCTGCCAAAAATTACATGAAGCTTGACTCCGGTAGCAGGTCGATATAACAAGCTAGTTGAAACATTAGAAATTTATGGATGGGTTCAACAGGTCCGAAAACCAACCAGGGGGAATAATACACTTGATTTAATGTTCACAATCAACATAGACTTTATCTCGGTGCATACCAGTCATGAGTTTTTTATGAGTGACCATAAAGTTGTATTGAGTATTATTCACTCTTTAAACGCCATACAATTGAATTCTAAAGCTTCAATGACGTACCAGAGCAGATATTTTGATCAACAAACATGGAAACGGACCGAAACTCTCATTCAATGTTTACCATGGGAAACTTATTTTACCACAAATAATGTTGACATCGCGCTTTCCAATCTATATCACAACCTGATATATTGTCTTGACTGCACTGCTCCAGTTATTGACCGTGTGGCTTCTAATGCTAATAGGGGCCAAAATACTTTTAAAAGAAAGCTGAGCAAATTAAAATACCGCTACTATGAGCAGAATGATGTGTACGCACTTCAGAGTATACTTAAATTAATCAACAGAAATGCTTCATCTAAACGTAAGTATTTCATGAATATAGAAAATAAAGCTCTACGTAGTAAAAGCCCAGAATTATCAATACTTCGACTTTTTAAATCCCGTGTAAAGTCAAATTCCCTTGGCACGACCGAATTCTTCATAGTTAACGGAAGCATTGTTAACGACCCGAATACTATATGCGAACAATTCAGCAAGCACTTCTCGCAGTGCTACAAAACTGGGACTGAAAGCTCCAGCATTACATTTCCAATGCTAGCATCCAGACATCTGTCGAAAATGGATTTCACACCCTCCGCCATCAAGCAAGCCATAACTGCCCTGAAAAAGTCTTATGATGGTGGACCTGACGGGATACCTACATCATTTGTGAAATATGGAAGTAGAGAATTTCCACTATTTTGTTTGAAACTTTCAATCTATCTATGGAATACGGGACTTATCCATCTGTATGGAAAACATCCCTTATCACTCCTAGATTCAAAACAGGACCACGTAGTGATATTATTAACTATAGGCCAATTAATTTGACATTCGTTCTCTCAAGAACCATGGAAAAAATCATCCACAAACAGCTACTGTCATTTTTACTTTCAGCTAGTCTGATCAGCCCATCCCAACATGGGTTCATGACTAAACGCTCATGTTTCACATCGCACCTGGAGTTTTTTGATCAAATTACCCAGAGAAGAGATTTTGGTCAGTCAGTGATAATTCTTTACTTAGATTTTAGTAAGGCTTTCGACAGTGTCACACACAAACTTCTTCTTTTAAAACTCTCTTCATTTGGCATACAGAATCCCCTCTTATCTTGGCTCAAATCTTTTTTAGAAGAACGTAGCCAAATCGTTCGCTTTGGATCTTGCTACTCTAAACCTGTAAATGTAACCAGTGGGGTTATACAAGGAAGTGTGGTTGGTCCATTACTCTTTCTCCTTTTTATCAATGATGTATGTTCCCTCTTTCAGTATGGTAAGCCTTACCTTTTTGCTGATGACCTAAAAGTAGTTTATTCATTCTTTTCTCCCATGAAAGAAAGCTATATTTCAGCAGTAATCCAGGAGGAAATAAACAAGTTGTACGAATGGACTATTTCGCGGAATATGCCACTTAATGTTGACAAAAGTGGATTTATTCACATTGGTCGCTGTCTTAACTTAAATCTGACTGTACAGACACATACACTCAAACCTCTCAACACTGTTCGTGACCTGGGTTTAAGATATAGCAACAGTCTGAACTTTTCTGAACACATTATATCTCAAGTATCCAAAGCTAGAAAGCTCATCGGATTGATAATGATAAACTTCAATAATATCGAATCGAGATTGTTACTATACAGAAAATGTATCTTACCCATTCTTGAATATGGTATTTTAGTTTACAGTAATTGTAGACATAATGATCTGATTAGAATTGAAGGTGTTCAAAGAAAGTTTACCAAAGCTGTTCTGGAGTATTCCGATAACAAAGACTATTACCAAAGATGTCAACAACTCAACTTAGAACCTCTTTGGATCAGACGTATCAAATTAAATCTTGTCTTTATCTACCGGCTCATTAACGGTATTTCCTACTCATCGGTATCCACCCCTTCACACCTTATAATATCATCCCACAATCTACGCAATAAGGAGAACATTCTAACGATTCCAAGAACCCACACAAACTTACGTCAGCATTTTTTCCTTATTCGCTACTCAACCATGTGGAACAGACTGCCAGTGAACCTCCGTTGCAGTGAAACTACAACCCGGTTCAAAAGTCTCCTTGACGATTTTCTTTCCGAAAGTGGATTATGTCACCTATTGAATATCAATGTATTCAATAATGATTTATACAAACAAGGTCCGTCATCTATTTAATTGCTTGAAAAGCGAAATAAAAACTTTAAATCTTTTCACGTCTATTTTGTATTATTTCTCTTTATCTTAATATATGAAGTCTGATTATGTTCGTGTTTATCATTATTACCGTTATTAATATCATTATTAATTCCCCGACACATTAGATATTCTCTTTATCTCTTCTTATCCTTCTAAACATATTTAACTCCAGATTGTCCTTTGAAATCATTTTGACTTTCATATTATCAATCTTAATTATTATTGCACAAATATTTATACTAATATCCAATTTCATTCTGTATACTATTACATAAAATTAAATGTATCCATCGGAGTGCTTTAAAGGATTTTTTTCAATTGCTGGTTTCCTTCTGAGGTTGATATTCATTACACAATTATTATTCTTATCATGGATGAACCTTTTCACTAGGTGTTCACTTCTTTTCTCTCTCTTCTTTCCTTCTAAATAAATCTTATTCTTAAGATTATGAAGTTTCTAATTAAGACAATAACTTGTGTTACACTTTAATTAACTTCTCAGATTCGTTTTATCTTCACTATGCATATATGGCTCATACAGAGTGATATTTTATTATCCTTTTCACTTAATTGTGACTTTCATAGCATCACTCTAAACTATAACTGCACAAACATTTATTCTAGCGTCATATCTTACTACAATGATAAATTATTTTTTGTTACTAATTTAACGACACACACATAGTCGTTTATTCTTGTTCTGTGTTTATAAACACGCCTATTACACTGTTTGCGTATTTCACGTCTCCTTTATTTCTAATCCCTTATTTTCTCCATTTCCTTCTTTAAACTCAATTCAATATTCTCAGTTACACAGACCCGATTTATTATTATTAATATTCTACTATTATTATTCTAAATTTTTTTATATTTTATTTTATTTTTTAAATATGGCAAGTATAATGCTAACATTATTGAAAATTGTGTATTATTGCATTTTCTGAAGAAACCCGAAATGGTTTCTTCACAACACTTATGTACCCATAAGATGTTTGTGAATAATAATAATAATAATAATAATAATAATAATAATAATAATAATAATAATAATAATAATAATAATAATAATAATGGCTAGGAGTTCCCTACCGAAAATGCTTCACCTCGATTCGATGTCTAGCAACCGTCTCGAGAAGTATGCCGAAGGTCGTCAGTTGTGGTTTACCCATTGTTGTAAGACTCCTCCGATTGTCGAGTCAGATGCGTCTACCGCGATACCAATGGGTGTGTGTGCCTTACTATGACTGAGGGTAATCTACAATCAGTAAAAGAAAAGGAAAAATTAGTATTTTCGTCTACTGAACTCCGTTTGAGCGTGTCCATGAGTTCATTATGATGTAGCAGACCCATACCCATGATTGTCATAGAAACATCAGCAACAACAAAGATCCAGTGAGTTAGTTAGCGTAAACCCATGTTAAGACATGCATACCGATTAACATATGTGGCGATTGAATTCCCATTTGCCGCCTGTAAGTTGAAAACTACTTCGTGCAGTCAGTCGTTACAGTTTGCTGGAGGGACACTAACCTCTGCGCCAGTGTCGACAGGGTGGCGAACTTTCTTAATCACACCAGTGATGTATGACAGACGGTTGAATTCACTGACTGCGATTGACATTCGGTTGACAGATGCAGCTAGCTCGTCTGCAGCGTCATTTTATAATGAGACAAGCACCGCCTGCACCTGTTGGAGAAGCTTGGACAAGAAAAACTGCTCAAACAAGCCTTTGCGAAAGGTCTATAGACCGGTGACCTCTCGCATTCGTAACAATATGTCTGTTGCTGAGCCATGTTGTAGAAGACTTGATCTAAAGTTTGACGGTTGGTTAGATCTCCGCCATTAAGAATGGACCAATTTCGAGTTACGTAGGATCTTAGACATCACAAGTGAACATAATAGGTCTGACGAACCTTTTGGATTCGCGTGGTAGTGACTTCAGTTCTGCGAGGAATTGTGCAGGTTCATCGGCTACACCGTGCTCTTGGAAGTCAGCTTCTGTGTAGTAGAACCACACCTCGATGTTGTCGGGCCAAAATGGTATCAGCTGCGATCAGAGTGGCGAAGGAGTCTTGATCTTAAGCAACTTAGGAGTCTATTCGGCAATGACGAATATAAAGAATAGTAATGAACAAGGGGAAGAAAATTATCCAAAAATAGGGAAAAACATCACAATGTATAAAAATCAAATGGATGATATATAAACTTCCATAAAGGAACGGAGTCACAGTTTACAAACAGGTGTACCAGATCACGTCGAGCTCACCGCCAAAGATGCCACAGGTATTTGGAGTTTGACAACACCTTAACCAGTAACACATTTTGTAATCGAAACGTGCCAATCCAGTGAAACCAGAATTCAGAAGCGAAGGGGTTTGAAGATAATATTTGATAGGCTATCGACATATCGAGAAGGGGTCAATCTATGCAGGTTAACAATCGTAGCACGATGCAATCACTCGTGATGTGGTGTGGATGCGCGACCGAGCAACTTCAGACTGGTGAGTAAATTAAAAGTAATACAGTCAACATCAAATGCCGAAGAATTACAGAGCTATGGATTTTGAGGATTTATTTTCCGCTAGAAATATTTTCAAGGCAGAATTACCCTGAGTTCAGTGATAGAGCGTATGAGACCTTATCTTTAACAGTTTAGGTGCATGTTCCAACATAATAAAAATTTAGTTCGTAAATGGGCGAAAAGTGTTTGAGAACACAAAAATAATACAACTATACGTATAAGTATATGTAAATAATGTTACCAGGAGCAAACTCAGTTCATCGTTATGTGTACCAGGTCGCATAGAGTCTTACCACTAAGGACATCACGGACATTCATGGCTCGACAACGCTTTTGCTTTTGACACCCTCGTAACCGAGAATCACCAACCTAGTCAAACCAGAAGTCTTGAATAAAGGGTTTAGGAGATACATATATAGCTGAGCTGACTGGTCATTGCTATGGGTGCCTAGTAGGGCGTACCCACTTGTGATCTGTTGAGGGTGCTTGGCCGAGAGAACTCAGCTAGGATACGTTCAATAGAGTGAATTATGTCAGCATCAGTGTCCATGACTTACTAAACTAATTATTTTGAGGATTTACTTACCGTTGCAATGTCACTAAGCCAGGAACGTTTGTACAATCAACTCTGTGGCACATCAAGCAGATAAATCGGAAAGAATACAAAGTAGCTAACTGTGAGGAAAAAATTTTTGTAGCGTGGTGTCGAGTCGAAATTGACTATGAACACCGCTACCAAGAAACACGTGCCAAATAAATCCATAAAATCCCCGAGAAGTCAAATATCAGAAGGCAGTTAATGGACCAAGTCGATATATATTTGCTGGCTATCTCGTGGTATCGAAAGGATACCGAGATCGTGTCAGGATACAAACTTGATTACAGAACATAACCGAATTCGCGAGAAGTCACAATCAAAGTGTAAGAATAATGGATGCTTTTTAGCAGTTAAACAAAAGCACATTAAAACAGTCACTGGTACAATTGGTTATAATAATAATTGTTTTCAACAAACCAGTCGTGTTCTCGTAATAAAAGTGAGTCACTACATGTTCATAAACATGTCAAGGAACCTATTTCTACTGTGACGGTATGGCAATTCACTTAATTTAAGGAACTATAACTAAAGAGTTGATGAAGCCTCCAAGTCTAGAGGTCAACTAATTCTAAATTAATACCACCCAATAAAACAAAGTGTGGCTTAAAACACGTGGCCAATCACACATGCCCAAGAAAAATAAAGATATCGGCAAAATGATGCCGACCAAAATGACAAGGCTTGTTAAACAACTTATTTAACGGGCTTGATAAATCTAAACATACTCTATTGGTAAACAAATAGATCAGGAGAAAAAGATGTTCACCAACCTAAACGTTTGGTTAACTCCACTGATTAGGCTAAAAATACGATTTTCTGTAGCTTTTTACTTCGCGCATCACATCATTATTTTTCACACACAACATACCATATGCACATGCTTTGAACACTCATAAATAATCTCACATCACCTCACCATGCATGGCTTAATTTTCACTAATTAATATTGAATCTTTTAATGGATTTCACCTTGATAAACACTATTGTGTGTCCTTTGATAAATATATACAATACTAATAACAATTTTGCATACTATTACACCTTTAATACATCATAAATTTATCATAAAAGCGACTTATGTCATATTACACTTTTTATGTTTGGTATTTACTTCAATTAGCCAAACTTAATTTGTTGCTAAGTTTTGTCAGTGCTTCAATCTTTTGAATTTCACCAAGTCTGTTAATCTTTCATTACTGATTGTAAAACATTTTATTTAAAATTCCAATGTTGTTTTTTGGTGCGAACACACTTCCTTAATTGATTACCAATTAAGCACACCGTCCGTACTAATTAACTATTTTATTCTTAACGGTGACTCTGAAATTTGTCCATTTTACAACCTACTCTGTTGGTATGTTTACAGTGTAGTTTCATTGTCTCATTCTGCCAGATATGAGCGCACTCTCTTTTGTTAAAGTACAGTATTTCTTGCGTTGTTCATGATAGATAAAAGTTACATACGTGTTTTACAAATAGCTGGGGACACTGAATGTCTGTGAACAAAACTGAAACCCCTTTATGTGTTCAAAGACAATCTGTTCTTGCCCTTAACCTACCCTCGTAATGCTGGCTTATTATCAAGCGTTGTTTTTCACATCGTGTGCCTTGTTCCTCCTTGCCTTTTCATTTGTCTAGTCGACCTTTTATTTTTTGTATACAAAGTCTTACCAAGTATATGTGTGGTCAAACTGTTCGAACTGTATTGGGCGAGCATATCACATTATTCTAATAACCTTCGTCTTCTCATCGCATTATCCAAATTAATTTTCTAAACACATAGAGGTATCCTGTTTGTTGAAATTAACAGAAGAAACTTCTTAGTATCCAGTTTTTCAAGATAAGTAGAATTAAGAGTGCTGGACACAATACCCAGATCTGTTCAATATGTACTGTAGTAGTAATGAATGGACCATCACTGAAGTCTCCTTATGCATAAAATCAGTGCTTGTTAGAAATAAACGACCGTCTGAACACAGTTGCAGCAGACGGTCAACATTATCTGTTCTCTGATCTGGAATACCAAAGTACCCGCCTAAATGTCTTTCTGCTTGGTTTAACCTACCTACTTGAGCATTAAAGTCATCTGCTAGAAGTACTATGTTCGAGCGTTTAGCTTTTAGAAGAAGTTCAGAAAGCTTTCTGTAAAAGTCGCTTTTCATTTCATCCAGGGTGCGGTCAATGGGAGCGTAGGCAGAAACGACGAAAAGGCAACGACGTGTGTCCCTATCCTTCCGAGTTCCTGCGGAACCGTTTAGCGAAACAACACATAGGCGACTGCTAACGGAGATCCATCCTAATAGTGCTTGTTCTACCCTCGTGCTTAAAGGTGTGTCCACACCTGCTAGTCCACCAGAACTGGCCGTCGGGTCACCAGACAAACGGAGGGTGTATCTCGTTGGCTCTCCGTTTTGCGGAGGTGAGGTAAAGTGAATAACCACACTATGATCCTGTATGCGTGTTTTAGAGACACAGCATACATCAATGGTACGAGATTATAGGGTTCTAGCCAAGAAAGCCTGCTGACCGATTTGATATAGGGTGAGTACGTTGAAGGTTCGAATGTGTAGTTTTGAGAGAGGTTTCAGTAGACCTGAGACAGTGTTTTGCGCACTAGAATGGTTGGCTATGGTGACACTTGAGGGGCAAGTCGAAAGAGAAAGTTTGGCGTTGAAAGTCGAGGTAGGAGGAATAATAAGAATTAAAGAGGAAGATTGTCTATGAATACAGTGATTTTGAGTTCTGTTAGAGGTATGAGGGTGGTTATCACTTTCCGGTTGCCCATACCGTGGAAGGGTCCTTCTTGAGGTACCTGAAACGGAAATTGGATTAGAGGTGATCTTAGTGACCTGATAGAGTGACTGTAGTGCCCAAGAGACTACTGAGTGAGGTCGATCACACACGACTTTTTTGAGCAATTTTCGTGTTAGCTTCGTACTTGTTGAGACCGTACCGCCTGAGACGGTTATCCGTGGGGTAAAGCGGTGTGCATTTTTAGGGTCGACCTTTTCTAACCCCACCCCTCCTCGTGGGAAGGCAGCATCGCTGTCATGCTGGTTGTCTGAAGGGAACACCTCATTGCTGCCACACCTCCGTACAGTCAGCAGTACGACTTCGCCTTCGGACCTTGGGTTTGTTGCTTTTAGTCTTAGCTCTCTTCAACCGACCTGTCTGACATGGTAGGACCTTGAGGAACGGTTGTTCCAGCCAGTATAGCCCAGTTGCTTCATCACGATAGGCAAGCCCGACCACCACGTCAAGGTAGCAACAACGGTCGGGTCAAGATAAGTAGGATTAGGAGTGCTGGATACAATACCAAGATCTATTCAATATGTTCTCTAGTAGTCATGAATGGACCATCACTCAAGTTGGATATAAGACTGTACACACTTGAAGGTATTATATTGCAATTTGAACTAGACGCGCAATAATGTACAAAGTAACCATTATTATGTACAAACATCACAACTTTTCTTACCCACCAACCAATTAAACATTGCACTCTAAGCTGACAACACTTGCAATTTTCTGTTGCATCCTCAGAAAATAATAATAATTGTTGCACTATATCTGAGAAACGATGTATAAAAAACTGGGGATCAGTAAGTAACTGTGTAAATATGTTACAGTTTAGATGAATTCGATCAATCGAAGTAAGGTTTAAACATTTGGATGTGCCATTCACTTTATTCGGACAAGCATAATAACTACCACCAAATTCATTGGGTAATTTCAGACAACTGTAACGAATGCCAAAGAAAGAAGACTGCTTGCCAAACACTGTGCAAAAACATTGACTGCTCCATGGAAAATGAAACCAGTGGATATTTTCGATACGATGAGGCCGGCACACTCGATATCTTTACTTGACCTAAAATTCTCGAAGCACTTTGATGTTAGCTAGTTTAATTGTAATTAGGTCTTCCCTTCTACTATGCCGAATCAGTCGGTCATTTGGAACATAGAATCCGGCACATATTCGCTGCAGTGATATCAAGTTACACATTTGATCCTTCGTAACAGCCTCCTAGCGAACTGTTTTATTGAACAAAAAGGTCTCACGATTTAGTAACTGACATTTCCCGTAATATTGAAGGTGCTATAAAACATAAACTGCGTTTTAGAATGCATGGTAATGTACTAGTGTTTCTGGATACAAACTAAATAAAACGTCACAACTTCCCGACAGAATCCTCTCCTGTTTGACCGAAAATATCCAGAATTAATCGCACACCTCTTTTAATCACTTTTTACTTATCGATGATATCACATTAAATACATATGTTAACACAATTTAATCATATTTCAGACTAAACGATGAAAGTGAATTAGATTTTACAGCTTCGTCTGGGTCATCACATTAAATTGTGTGGGTGTTATCAGACTACTCTTACATTACAAGCCTAATTAACCAAATTATTCTTATGAATTAGACCAACATTCCATAGTCTTTTATTTGTAAAACTTTAATTATTTTTCATAGATAACTTTATTATAAATTTCGTGTACTTGCCATGCAATAAATTTTTAACTATTAAACAACTTCATCCATTGAGCGAAAACTAAATAAGCCATTTTCCCTGAAAATCAGTGTTCGAAATGAGAACTAGCTCCGAACTATCATAGAGATTTATATGCTTTGCACGACAAAAGTACTATTTATTGCATAGCTAAACCCATAATACGTGTGGAAGACTTAAATTGTAAATCGTGCTACGAACTAGCGACCTAAATGTATTCAAAGTGAAAATCGAAAATTCCCTTCGATTACCAATCGACCAGTGAAGAACTCTATGGGATATTTCGAGAACATAAGTCGTATTCAAATCTATTCGAAATTTCCGGTGAATGTTACAAATGATTGAGGAGGGTTTCATTTATCAGTAAGCCTGTACGACTTGTTCCGATAGTTCACTACAAAGAATACACCAGTAAGATAGATCTCACCAATCTATGTAATACCATTATTAGTAAGAAGTAACTAGGATAGATTTTATGTGTGTTGATATTCCTGGCTGAAAATTTATTGTCTAAGTGTATTCAGGATGCGTGTGATACTGAACAGTGGTGAAAACAATCTTTTATGGCTATTTATTCAAAATTACAAATATCTATCACAAAATTATTTTACGAGTATTACATCGCAGAACTAGTAGATGGTGGTTTTACTTTAATCAGTTTTAGTATTCTCATGTACACGACCAATGCGTTCACAAATCTCCTCGTTCAGTGTATATGCTGGATGGTACGCAATTCGTCCACTTTCTGTTATATACCTTAATTGTGGATTGGGATGAGTATCTTCCATACTTCCAATTGATGTGTATCTGTAATACAGAAAAAACGCGGTATTGTTTATTTAAAAATTGGTATAAAAGTCAATTAGAAAAGATGGAATTTAGGCTGAAATAAAAATATTGAGAACAGGAAAATTATAGCTAATAAAAAACTATGCCAATGGTAATTATGACATGTAATTATTCATTAATTAATTAAGGGTTAATCACTGGACTTAATCTTGGCGACTTTAAAGTGTCATGTTTAAGTTTGAGAATAAGGAGTACTTCGCCGAAGTCAAAAGGTAAGACTAAACTTAACTCCAGATCGAATGCAAAAACTTCGATATCAAAGAATATTATTTTCAATATATTCAGACCAAACTCCTTCTCCCTTCAAATCTTCCTGCAAAGAACATTTAGCATCTTTACAGTTACCTATATAACTGACTTCAGCGCTTCAGCTATTAAGTTGTCTAGTCCTGCTGCTTTCCCACTCCTGATTCGCCTGATGATCATCCTAATTTCTTCCATCGTTAGTGGAGTGATAGCTATAGGAAAGTCTGTAGGTTGTGCGTCAGTGTTTGGTGAGTTCAGCCAGGTTGATCTATTAAACAGTTCCTCGAAGTGCTCTACCTGTTTTGACTTTTAGCCCAGCTAATTATCACGTGGTTTATTCGCCAACCAGAATACGACTTGTACAATCTTATCACTGCGCCAAACCAATGACGTTCGACCGGTATGAGCAGTCTAACATCCTTATTGGTCCTTTGTACTACTAGCCCTGCCAGTTGAGTCCAAAACACCAATACCAGCTTCCGCTACGCGAATCATTTACTTCAAACGTACCTGGCTTATACACGAGCCAAACGGACCACATCACACCATAAAATAGGAAATAACATTTGTACAAGATCAGGTCAAAAGGTGGATATGGTTGTGAGTGGTGGTAATTGATAGACTGAGAATAATTTAAGAATAATAAATCGTATCATAATAGTCTATAAGTCAGAATAAAGCTTATAATAAGAGGAATATAGTTATGCGTAATTTAGTTACTGAATAGTTACAAAATAAGAACAAATATAATATTAGTTCATTAATGGTTCTCAGAAGTTACCGATAAACACTACCCACTTGTTTCGCTGTTCTCGAACCTCAGTGATTGGTTTGTCTTTTGTGTTCATGACCGGTTTCTCTGGTTTACTGTATTCTCCAGCTAGTTTCTTTGTCATATCACATAGTTGTCTCATTCCCTTTCCTTACAGGTTCTTCTGTTGTTACTGATATGTCTTCCATATAATCCTGCTTATCACCATTAATGCTCTTCTTCACCCGTTGGTTTGCTTCTGTGCATCCAGACTGAGCTTTAGTTTTCTCTGCTTTCAATTGGTTTCTATTGATTACTCGCTTATTGTTTTTCCTTTATTGAACCAAGTCCAGGGTTTCCATAGAGATCTATTCCTTATGATAATGCTTCTTGCGGCACGCTAAAATCAGTGCTTCTTCAATCCCTTCCCGCTTGTTCTCCATAGCAGTTTCCTCTTCTTTGAGCAGATCTTGTAAGGCTTGGAACCTGATGCTGAAAGTTATCTTGAATTCGTTCAGTATGTCAGTATCTCGATGGAAGACTGTAGTAAACCTTTGCAATACTATTTCTCCAGTTATCCAGTACTTTTCTTAGCTTCAATTCTACCCTGGCAACCACCAGATGGTGGTGTGGAACTATGTCAGTTCCTCTATTGGTTCTCACATCTTTCTCTGACCTTCTGAATATTTTATTGACTCAAGTATGTGCGATCTGGTTCTCCGTAGTGTGATCTGGTGAAACCCATGTACCTTAATGTGTGCGTTTGTGTGGGAATATAGTGCCGCCTATAACCATCTTGTTGAAAATACATAAATTTGCGAATCCCTCATCATTTTTGCAGTTTTCTCCCAGTCCACGGTCGTCTCATGATATGCTTGTACCCAGTGTTGTCCATTCCGACCTCGATGTTTAGGTCTCCTATCATGATGGTTAGATCCTCTTCCTAAGCACTTTTCTACGATCGACTGTAGCCTCTTGCAGAACTAGTTTTTATCGTCTTCATTGCTATCATTGGTGGGTGCATAGCACTGGACAACATGCACCGCGATTCTCTCCTCCTTTGTTTTGAAGGATGCTTTGATGAGCATGTATCCATGCGATTCCCATCTGATAAGTGCTCTTCGTGCTTCTCTGAAGAGGATCAGTGCAACTCTATTTGTGTGCGAGCCTTTACTCTTCGTGACTGGAATATAACCACATCTTTTCGTAATCTTTTACTGTCCAGGTTGGATCCAACAGTTCTCACTTATTTCGGGCACCTTCCATTTCCGTAGCTAGTTGACTAGTTCTTCTGGTATTCCACATAGTCTGGACATTACATGTATGTATATTAATTGTTACTCTGGTTGTGAGAAGGAGCATCAGCCTCGTGACTTCCGAAGAACCTCGACGTCACTATAAGGCTTCATAATTCTTCTAAATGAAGTTCTTTTAACTCCCAAGTAGATTATAAATGGTTAAAATTGTTTATTCTGGGTCGCGTTTTCTTAGCAAGGTTGTTTTCTATGGGGTGAGGTTGCTGACCTCATACCCAACTCTTCTTTACCCGGGCTTGGGACCAGTAGTAACATTAGAGAAGCTACAGGCGGAGGTATCCGTAATGTTAGCTGACGTTTAATTGTTAATGCGTTAACATTGTGGAAACAATGCAGATTTATGATTCACAACATATTTATGATATTTTCTAAAAAAACACTAGTGAAGCATTTTTATTTAAGTTTTTTATTTACAATATTAATGTTGATAATTACCCGGCGTCATACAGACTGCAGTATGGAAGTGAAAGAGATCGGAGAAAATTCCATACATCAGAGTATGTCCACTCTAAGAGTGGATTGATCCGAAGAATTTGAGGCCAACCAGGATCTGACATTACCATATGAGACATTTTGTCTACGTAGAAGATAACAGTTAGACAATGAAACCCATTATTATCTGAAATATATTAGTACCATAGTCAACACAATAGCTATTCGTACAACTTAACTTGCAAAGTAGTCAGCAAACAATTAGTGAACATAGAGGACGAGTTTTTAAACATTATTATCTTATCTGATTCGCCAAAATGTGATCACAAGAGAATGACGCAGGTTATATTATAAACATGCACTTGGGAATGCATAATTAAATAAACTGAAAGATAGGTGTGTTTCAGTGTCTAATGAAATTCTTAACTACGGCTAGTATATTGACATACTGATCAAACCAACCAGCTGAGAAAGCTTCATCGAGTTATGTTAGCTGGGAGATTACTGTCAACACGCCCTGCTCAGCTAGATAGGTCAATCAGAGAGGGGTAAGTTAAGACAAAAAAACAGCAAATTCAAGAGTAAAGTTACAGTACTAATCTTTCTAAAAGCAATTGGGACAGACCAATGAAAACGTCTTATTCTGTGACCATGGTGTGGTAAGAATTCCGGGAGGAGATTCACTTCGCTCGAGACTATTTCACTATCAAATACATGGAGTTGTTTGTGAGGTAACTGAGGTAACTGAATACGACTTGTAATACTAGTGTACAGTCCTAATGAGAAGCCAATTGAGAGGAAATGCTACCTTGTTCATCTTGTTTTTTATCTGATCTCTTCTTGAGAAAACTAGATTTCTTGAAACATTTATCTATTTGTAACAAAAGAACGGGCAATAAAAAAATGAAATAAGTCAAAAAGGAATAACGATACTCACATGCTCCAGGATCTGTATATCTTGTACCCATGAAGGCACCTTTTATTTCAGGATAATCCCCTAAAAATCTTTCCAATGCACTTTGAATAGATCCCTCATATATAAATACGCTACTATCCATTGAGCACGATGAAGACTGTGAATTTACATCGGTTTGTCGCTGTTCATATTGTTTTAAATCTGGTCGTGAGATTTTACTCCATAATGAATAATACACATCAACTGTTTTTTCAACAAATAGTTCGATTTCTGGAAAAGTAGAACATGAACGAATATATAAAAGTTTCGGTAATCTTGTAGGTTTTATATTTTCCGAATGGTTGTTATTATTATGACTTTGATGTTGAATTGCAGCATGGATTAAATGAAGTAACGCTGTGCAATCTTTACCACCATTAAAACATATAACCAGCTCAGAATCACTTTGAAAGGAAAAAGAGATGTAATAGATTCTATTAATTCTTTATATACGCGGTATTTCAATAATGAGACTGATTATGTTTGACTGAAAACCGACTAAGAAAAATGTAACTTATAGTTTGTTTCAGGGCACGTAGGATGGTATGGCTAGACAAGATAGCATTTTAGTCAGTTGGACAGTGAAATAAGAGTTCCCCCAATTTATATTTCAGTTTATCCTGGTACATAATCAGAATAATGCCATTGGGTAGTTTATTGGATTGATGGATTAATTACCTTAGAATATTCATCATTTTCTCATCGAAATTTTAGGATGGTTAAAAATGTATATGGTAACGAGGTGCATCGTCGTTGAATAATAAATTTACACAATCATATGTCAGGTGCCGCTTACAAGAATTCTTCTTTATTAAGACAAGTAGTACGGAGGAAGAGCAGTCGAATTTATCATTCATTAAACTGTTCAATGAAGTCGATCCTTTGTTACGGTAGCAAATTAGTCACCTAGATAAAAATAAGATTTGATATCACTGCCAAGATTTTCTCATCCTATTTATTCACTTTAATAGATAACAATTTAAAAAGAAGAAAAGGAGACAACGAAATATGATCATACGGTACGAATTGAACCCAAGGTCCGAGAGTTTGATCAACTATGGTTTCATAAATGGGTACTGTTGAAGAGTCTCATATTAGGACGACATAACTATCCAGTGCTTACTGGTTTAAAATGATTGCCTGACTAAGGTCAGTCTTTAATGTAGACTGTTAAAATGAATAAATTGGTAGGGTGAAAATAACAGTGTAGTTACTCAATCAAATAGTTAAATCCAGTTAATCTGAAACGGAAAAAAAATAAAAAATTAGTTTGCTGGAAGTGTACCTGTATTTATTCAGTACTTCTTCTATTAACTGCAAAGATTTAGCTACACGTTTACCCAAACTCGATTCTGCCTGCTTACATAATTTATAAACTTCTTCATCAGCTTTATTGATTGGATATGGATTATACCTTATAATGTCTGAAAAAATATAGGGTACAAAAATAAACAGATCAGCGGGAATGAACTACTTAATAACAAATTAGCAAAAAGTGGTATGATAACTAGTTATTATAAATGGGTCGATTTTACATCTTCTAAACCATAACGCAAAACGAATTCTATTGATGATTGTGTTTTGTATAGACATGTTGAGAACTATCATGTAAGATTTTGTGTAAAACGTCTCAACAACTTAGTTAATACTTGAATAAATGAAGGAGTTTGTTATTCATATGTTGTGGCGCCATTCGACAAAAGCAATGGTGTGCCACCGCATTCAAATTTAGATAAAGTATGTATATAGATTTTTCTTGGTTCATTTAAAATCAATCAAGGATTAATTCAATCATTATAAACATTTTTTTAAAGAAATTATCATAAATAAAGTCTACAACTGAAGAAATAAACAAAAGTGAAAAAAGAAAACTCACAGTCTTTAAATAGGCGTTCAGATTCTTCATAAGCCAACTTCAGAGTATTTTCTTCAAGTGAATCAAAGGCTATTCGAACACGATAATAGCTAATAGATAGAAACACGGAAATTTAATAGTTGGATACATTTACTAATAAATGAAATATATTTAATATATATAATAGTAGTAAGAAATAAAATAAATATATACTGGCGATTTGTTTTTCTGTTCGACGTATCAATTTTAAGTGAACTATAACTGTATTTCAATAAATTATACAGGTAACATAAATATAAATGTATCTTCAAAATAAAGACAGATAGAATTACTTGTTATGAAATGCAGGATAAGATCCAATACTGACTAAACCTTGATATTTTTCGGCTAATTGGGACAAATCCTTCGCTATTTCAGTTTCCATAGTGGTAAGATATAAGGAATGATGAAAGAATATCACATTGGGATCTCGGATATGGTCCTGAATACAATACAAAAAAAGATGAATGGCAAAGTGAAAACAATGCAACACAAATTATATGAAGCGATTAAATAAACACAATAACTTTATGGTAGCGTACAGATGTTAACATAATTTTGATGCCTATAATCCTGAAATTGGATGTAAAAATTTCGTGATGGTAGTGTGTTGCTGGTGCTTTGAAAAAGATAATATTGGATTAACAGTATGAGCTTTGTTAAACTAGATTAAAACAAGAAACCATTCTAGTACAAGAATGGTATAAGCACAAGATTAAAACAACTACAATGAATTTTTAGACCGTTTCCAACTGAGAGAAAACAGCTTTCCAGGATGGATAGTTCGTGAGAGTAAAAACCATATTATAAAGTGTAAGCAGATACATAATTAATAGATTAAATTCCTCTACAGCTTACTCTTCCTGTAAATCAAAAAAGAACGTTTACCACTATGATTTTATATAATTTTTCCCGTTGATAAATGTGACTAAAGCAAGAACAACGAATGTACCAAAGTAACATAAATTCATTTATATTGTGGTTTCTTTTTAGCTGCTTAAAATCTGACGTACATTTTTTAATTATATGTTAGTAAAAATTTATTTCTTTGTCACGTTAAATGTCTTGGGCATCACAGATAGATATTTCTACTGCTCGTTATACATGACATTTGAATTTTGTGCTGCATACTAGATGTTGCTTTCTCGATTCTGATTAGTTCATCCCTATAGTAAATTATGGTCAATATAATACATCAGATTGAAATGGACTTCATTCAAAAAGATGGATTTTCATCTGTTTGTGTAAAATTCTTAGGACGAAATGAAATAAAATTTTCGATCTCAATTGCAATAAAATTATTGCTGCATACTTCATGATTAGTTTCATAAATTAACTTAATTCCTATTTAATAATAATAAGCCACCCTCCCAAATATCCCGGTACGGCCGAAGGTGTAGAGTCCGCTCTACTCGAAATGATCTCACATGACCACACGTATGCACCCACTGCTAGGGAAGTCCCACTCTGCCTTCTCGTGGCGGGGGTGTTGTCTACGCAATTGAGAGGACGAAGGGTCAACCTAAGGGAGTTAGAAAACCCTGATTCCGAACCAATAGTGTACATGGGCTCCAGGATCCTGAATGAACAAATGGCATATGAGCCTATTGTTGATCATCGGCTACCATGATATTGCATCTTCCAACGTCACCCCGCTGCCATGTGAACTAGACATCCAGATCAAAGGCTCGGGGAGTGGCTCTAAGAAAACCACCTGCTTCGGTTTTGGCATCCGAGTAGTATCACAGCGTTTACACAAATCGAATGATTCCTGTGGTACATATACATTTGGTGCCTCCGTGTACCAATGTTCATGTGTTTAAATAAATCAATAAAATAAATAGCTATACTGATCATTATGTGCATAACAAACCTCATTAATACCGTATGAATAAGTTGGATATCACGCTATTCACTACCGTCATTCGTAGTTTGAGTAAATAAAATAGTTCTAGACTTTCGGACTAGTTTATTAACCAAAAACTACCATTTAAGAAGTGATTCGTACTGTCATTTGGGTGAAAGGATTATTGTTTAAGGAAATCGTTAAAAGCAAATATGGGAATTCATTAATTATTCTTTGGTTGATTAGTTTTCAGTTTAGCTAGTGACTATTTACTGAAGTTATTTTATAGTACAGATTATGCACGGACTACCAAAAAAATCCTATACTGTGATAAAACAGCCGTTTAATGATTTCTGGTTTTCAGTGTTATTAACTACCATCGGTCTGTGATGGAAGTTTGACAAACGTAACAATCTAGACAAGATAGCTTATACTAAAAACTCCTTATTTATCAGCAGCTTTTTCTTGATAGGTAGTTACTAAGCACACCAAAAGCTAGTCACTGAAAGACAGCAGTAAACATTTTAGTAGAGATGCAATCGTCAAGACAATTGAATATTACCACTAGTGTGCAACGCGAATAGGGTATATTATTAGCTAAAGTATTCAAGGACATCACGGTGTATGTGGAACAAATAAATAGAAGGATACAGAACAGAAAATCGTTGAAATATACGTGAGAAGTCCAAGTGTTTGAATTTGATTTAGAAAAACAAACTGGAGGGAATTACATGCACTGTTTAGGAAATTATCTGCTAGGTCTTAAAAAAAACTTGGAGTGGTCCAAAAACAAGAATAATGAGTTCTCACAAACGAAACAAACAAACATATGGAAACGATATATTCTTACGACTTGAGCACTAACTAATGGCCTAGTCTTAAACACCAACAGTTTTTCTTAGTGCAGTACGTTCTCTAACATCCAATGATTTTGCAGGGTTAAACATTACAATGACCTAGAAACGACAAATTGAGCTTTAGAGAAATCATGCTAAATACCGGTTGGATGAAAGTTAGCTTATATAAATTAGCAGAACTGTTCATTTATTGTGAAGGAAAAGCTCGTTAAAATGCGTAATCTTCCAGAGGGTTATGTTTTCGGGATGGGGAACCCACTGTTAGATATACTGGTAGATGCTGATGATTATATGTATGAAAGATACGAACTACAAAAAGACAACGCCATACTTGCTGAGGAAAAACATATGGAGATTTACGAAGAAATTCAGAAAAGAAAAGATGCGAAATATGTTGCCGGAGGAGCCACATTGAACACAGTCAAAATGATTCAGTGGATACTTCAAAAACCATTTGTGTGTTCGTACGTCGGATGCATAGGTTCTGATCTACCAGGGAAATATATTAAGAATGATTGTCGGGGATTGGATGTACTGACAGATTTCCAGATCACAACAAAACCGTTGAAAACCGGAAAAGTAGCAATCCTTATAAGTGAAAATCTACGTAGCATGGTTACCTACTTGGGAGCAGCGTGCGATCTTTCATTGGCCCACATTGAACAACCACATGTTTGGAGTCTTGTGGAAAAAGCACAAGTGTATTATATTGCAGTAAGTTTAAAATGTGTTATCTAGTTATTTTCAAGGGTTTCGTAATAAATACCTGTTATGAAGGTATGCTGAAAGTAGCTAAACATTCTCTGGAGAATGGAAAGTTGTTCTGTTTCAATCTCAGTGCTGCTTTCCTACCTCAGTTTAATACTAAAGAAGTAAATGAAATGATATCCTACTCAGGAGTGGTAATTGGGAATGAGTCTGAAGCCGCGGCGTTTGGAAATGCTCACAGTCTTACTGATAAAACCATTCATGCAGCAGCCAGGTATATAGCTGACTTACCATTTGTTGATGGAAAAAAGCGTAAACGATTGGTCATTGTAACACAAGGGAAAGATCCCATAATATATACGGATTCTAATGACCCTACCGTTCATCAATATGTTGTAGAGCAGTTGAAAGACGAAGAAATGGTAGATACAAATGGAGCTGGTGATTCCTTTGCCGCCGGATTTATTGCAGATTATATACGTGGCAAGCCAATGATCACGTCGCTGCAGTCCGGTGTGAGAGCTGCGGCTTATATTATACGTAGATCTGGCTTTTCCTTAGGTTCGAGAGAGTCTAGTGCATTCAAAATAAATTTATAAAACAGAACCAAACTTACCTTAATTATCTCTAGTGCCATATTAAATAAGCATGGAACTCCTGGTAAAATGAAGATATTTTTCACTTTGACAATAGGATAAGAGCTTTCACTATCCATCTGGATTCCTGTTGCATATAGTAATTCAGATGACTCCGGTATTTTGGCAAGTTTGGTTATGGGGTCTGAAGAGGAAACCATGTTCGGTTCTGATAGTCTCCTGAGAGTTTGTAAGAACTTTGGATGAATGATAATCTTTTCATTTAGTGCCTTTGCAACACCTTCATATGTCACATCATCGTGAGTAGAACCTATGCCCCCCGATGTTATTACGAAGTCGTAACGGTTCATATAGTCGCGAACTTCCTCTGCGATCGCATCTGAGTCATCGGGAATAACAGAAATCTACATTAGGGTGTTATCTTGTGCACTTAAGTTACCTTCCGAAGTCGTACACCAAAAAGCGGGGCAGTGAGGCACACTTGTCGTGAATTGGAATCTTTCGCTTTTCCATTCAGTATTTCGTCACCGATAACTGAAATTAGTTGTGGTTAAGGGAGATCTGTGAATAAACTAATCACTTGCAACAAATATTTTTTAGGTGTGACAAAGTCTCAAGTCCGGTCGCAGATACTATCTAAGAAGAATGTACAGTTTCTTGATGTGGGTTTGTGTAGCTCGTGAAAGATGTGTCATCGGGATAATGCGTGCCTAGCGTTCCCTAGTTAGAGCGAATCTGTGTACATAACAATGGGAAACCTTAAGTTTCACGAGATATGAACCTGTGTCGATCAATATACTGTAGGAACACGTTAGTTCGACTATTGGGACGATTGTATATCTGAGTAGCTAGGTACATTTTGAGGACATGTGGTAAGTTTCGGATTTTCGAAGTCAAATACAGCATGCTGAAATATTTGGTCACTGATGTAACTATATTAGGAAACTAGGTAGTCAATAGGAGCAACAACTCTAAACAGTGTAATAGCTCGTCATATAATTCATACCGAGCATACAACCAATATTCCACAATCGTTTCAAATCGTTAGCAGAAAAAAACACGTAGTCTCTCCAGTTTCCCGAAGCACCAACAATAAAAAAATTAAAACCTGACTTGTGTATCCAGAATAAGACAATATTCAACTTATTTCTACCATGGTAAAATATTTCTTTTATTGTCATTATTTTATTGGCGTTTATTTTGTTATGTGGTCTTCGCTAAACTAACTCTTATTTTATGTAAACCAAAATTATCCGTTTATTCGTGTAGTCTTTATTTACTTGATGCTCCTGTGTAAACTCTTCAAATCCTGTTCAATTATGACGCAACCTGCCTTATTAACTTCTAATTCCTGTAATTATATTTAAACCCTTCAACATCTCTGAAATTATCGCAGTCTTATCTGTTTCCAGACCTCAGTCAGTCAGTCAATAACAACGTAGAACTTCGTACGTACGTACATCAGTTCGAGTTGCCACACCACCTTAACACAGAAATGCAGTTGTCGATTCAAATCCCATTGTGGTAGAGGTAGCAAGAGTGTAAGCAGTGATCGGGAAGATTAGGGTTTGGAGATGTTATTTAAAGAGTATAATTCAGTGAAATAAATTTGGAAAGAGGAAAAAAGGGACATGAAGAATTCAGAAGATTAGAATTTGGGAGAACACAAAGAGTGGATGCACCTGCGCCATTGCAAACGATTTTGAGCCATGTCATTCAGGGTCTCTAACCATCGGTTGCTATCATCTCGCGGTCCCCAACCAGGTAGTCTACACCTATCAACATGACTCAGACCACTTGTCAGTGACTTCATGGACTTGTGCCAAGTTTTGGTCTGGCCGCCCCTAGCTTTCTTCCAACCTACTCCTATACCACTGAACATCGCACGTCGAGGCAGTCGGTCGTTAAGCATACGTAACACGTGTCCCAGCCATCTCAACTGATGAAGTTTCACTACTTCATCAATTGATTTGCCATCCTTACCTAGTACCCGTTTCTTAACAACTGCATTACTTACTCGATGGTCCCAGGATATACGAGCAATGCTTCGAAGACACCTATGATCAAATACTAGTAACGTACGAATATTCTCTACTCTTACCGGCCATGTTTCACTGCCATAAAGTGGGACGGAACGAACTGCTGCGCAGTAAACATGTCCTTTGGTTGATAGACGGATATCTCGCCCACGCCATAAATGACGCAAGTTGGCATAAGCTAGTCGAGCCTTCTGTATCCGTGCTGAGATTTCGTCACACACCAGACCACAAGGGCTGATGAGACTTCCAAGATAAGTGAAGCGGTCGACACACTCAACTACTTCACTCCCTATCACTAGTTCGGGTGTCGATGTAACCCAATCCTGAAGCAATATTTTGCATTTCGAGGGAGAGAATCGCATCCCGAACATGCTTGCATTGTTGCTTAGAGTGGTCTGAACACTCTGCATTTTGTCAGCGTCTTCACCAAATAAAACTATGTCATCAGCATATTCTAAGTCAACAAGTGAACCTCCTGGTAGAAGTTCAACCCCTGGAAATTTAGATGAGGAGAGTGTTATCTCTAAAAGTACGTCGACCACAAAGTTGAACAAGAATGGAGAGAGTGGACAGCCCTGACGAACACCACTTGAGGTAATCAATTCTGATGACAGTTCGCCATAAGCTCTCACTCGACCAATTGTGTTCGAGTAGAGATCCTTTACAAGATTAATGTACTTCTTTGATACTCCTTTCAGTGACAAACACTGCCATAGAACCTTACGATCAACAGAGTCGAATGCTGCCTTAACGTCGAGAATTACTACCATTGTGGGGCGTCTAAACGTGTGTGTGTGTTCTAGAACCTGACGTAGTGTGAATATTTGGTCTATACAACCACGTCCAGGTCGAAAACCAGCCTGATTTTCTCTAGTCTGTTCTTCACGAGCTTTATTTAGGCGTCGAAGTATTATTGAAGCTAATATTTTAGACACTATATTAGTCAAACTGATTCCTCTATGATTGTCACAAGAGGACTTTTGTCCTTTCTTATAGACTGGCACAATCAGTGATTGAGATCAGTCAGATGGGATTACGTCCAGTTCCCAAATTCTACCTAAGACCTCGGTTAATCTCATTGCTAATACTGGACCACCATCCTTAAAAATCTCAGGAGTAAACCTGTCAGGGCCTGCTGCTCTCCCTCGTTTCAGATTTTGTATGGCTTTTTCAACTTCGTAAAGAGACGGAGGACCTACATTAACTTGCCATTCAGGTTGACTGGGGATTGTGGGAAACCGAAGTGTGGCTGAAGGCCAGTTGAACTGATCCCTGAAGTGTTCTGCCTATCGATCCAATCTCCTGGATTGGGAATGAATAATATGTCCATCTTTCTCTGAGATTGTTTCGCTAACGGTCGGGTTCCTAATTCCGGTTTCCTTAACGAGTCTGAACAATTGTCTGCTATTACCTATTGCCGCTGCCTTCTCCATCTCTCTTGCTTTCGCTACCCACCACTGTTCGCGATCGTTGCGTAGGCTTCTTGTTAGTTTGCGCTTAAGCTGACTCCGCTCTCCAATATGTTCAGAGCCAGGTGGAATGAGTTTCCGAGCATCTATCAGTGCGATAGATGCTGCTGAGATCCAGTGTTGCTCCCTAACCTTCTGGTTTACCTTACTAGCAGATATCACTGCGGTTTCCACAGCTTTTCGGATATCATTCCATGCTGCCTCGGGGTGGGCATCAAATACATGGCTGTCTAACTGTTTTTCTAGTTGTTCCTGAAATATACTCTTAGCTTGACTATCATTAAGTAGGCCCCTAAGAGGTTTCCTTGCAGCGTCTTTCCTACGTCCAGTAAGACCCAAGCAAATACGCGCTCGCACTAGAGCATGATCTGAATCTAAGCATGTGCTCCAGAATGAGCGACAGTCTTCTATCGAGCCCCTCCATCGGTGGCTGATGGCGATGTGATCTATTTGGGTCTAATGTTGGGACGAATTAGGGGGTCGCCATGTTAAAAGATGTTTTTCCTTATGCTTAAAGTTAGTATTTGCAAGGAACAGGCGATTATCTGAGCATAGCTGCAACAGACGGTCGCCATTATCTGTTCTTTGAGCCACGACACCATAAGATCCACCTAGGTGTCTTTCCCTATCACTTAGTTTACCTACTTGAGCATTAAAGTCACCGGCCACTATTACTACATCATAGCGCCTAGCTTTTCGGAGAAGGTCGGAAAGCTTTCTGTAAAACTCATCTTTTACATCATCTGAGCTGCAGTCAGTGGGAGAATAAGCAGAAACGACGAAGAGGCAACGACGGGTGTCCCTATTTTTCCGAGTCCTTACTGTTCCGTTCAGTCGGACAGCGCACAAACGACTGTCTACTGGGATCCACTCTAAGAGAGCTAATTCTGCCCTAGGGCTCAATGCTATACCTACGCCGGCGAGTCCACGGGAAGCAGAATCAGGGCTTCCAGATACACGAAGCGTAAATCGAGTCGGTTCTTTATTTTGGCATGGTGAAGTCAAATGAATGACGCTACTCGGATCTTGTATGCGCGTTTCGGAGACGCAGCACACATCGATGGCGCGAGATTCTAAAGTCCTAGCTAAGGAAGCCTGCTGTCCTATTTGGCACAGTGTTCGGACGTTAAAAGCTCCTACGTGTAGTTTAGAGTGTGGTTTCAGGAGACCAAGAATCGAGTTCCACGTACTCGAATCGTTTGCCCTAGCGGTGCGATGTGATAAAGAGACATGAGGAGGGTTAGTCATGGAGATAAGAGAGGTATTAGGAGGTGTAGGAAGGATTTGAATGTGACCAACTTGGTCTCGTGTGCTGTTACGGGTATGAGGGCTGATGTCACTTCCCGGCTGCCCACACCGTGGAAGGGTATTTCTTGAGGAACCTGAAAAGGAAATTGGATTAGTGTTGACCCTAACGACCTTGGAGCGTGACCGCAGAGCCCAAGGGACAACTGCTTGAGCCGGTCGCGCACGGCCTTTTTGTGGAAGGATTTTGACGTGTTAGCTCCGTTCTTCAAAGGGCCTTACCGCCGGAGACGGAAATCCGTGAGGTAAGGTGAGGTGTGACATTTTTAGGGTCGAACTTTTCTAACCCCACCCCTCCTTGTGGGAAGGAAGCATCGCTGTCATGCTGGTTGTCTGAGGGAAACACCTTACTGCTGTCACAACTCTCTACAGTCAGCAGTACGACTTCGCCCTCAGACCTTGAGTTGCTGCTTTTAGTCTTACCGTTCACCAATCGACCTGCCTGGCATGGTAGAACCTACAGGAACATATGTTCCAGCCAATATAGCTCGGTTGGGTCATCACAATAGGCAAGCCCGACCACCGCGTCAAGGTAGCAGCTTCGGTCGGGCAGCAGCTTCGTTTCGGACCTCATTTAATTGCTGCTCATTTCCTCCCCCAATTATTTTGAATTCCAATGAACTCACACCTGTCATTGTACAGATATATATATATATATATATATATATATATATATATATATATAGTATTGGCAATACTTGTCATTTTAATTCTTTTCGTCATCAAAGTCTAATGTTTCACATTATATCATACTTTAATGCCAACTTTTACTACATATATGGTTGTAAGCAGTTGATGTTAAACCACAAAATATAATGAATTCATATTCTGCCTCAATTGTTGTTTTGGCTTTATTCAAACTAGTGAAGAACATCAGAGCTGACAAGCGGAAATATGTAGGAGACCTGAGAACGACAGCAGAAAAGTTTGCAAAAGAAGGGATTATGCAAGAACTACATGATACTATTAAAGTCAGTGGGGAAAGAAAAGCAGTACACAGACCTCCCTACAAATATTGCTACACCAACAGTAAGAGATATTAGCAAGGCAACCATATAAACCAGTAATGCCAAAGTACCATAACCAGAGAGCATACCAGGTGAAACCACTAAGGAGTACCTGAGACAGTCATCGCCATACGGAACTCCTATGAGCCTTCAGTGGAAAATCGTGTATGGAGGACAGCTCACTGATGCATTCTCAGCGTACACTTGTTTTAGATAAGATTGCCTACTCTCACCTGTTCTCTTTGTGCTAGTCGCCGACTAGAATATGAAGACCACAATTCATGATAAGCACGGAATACAATGAGGACTGAGGGCGTAGCTGGGTGATTTTAATTCTGCAGATGAATCGGTCTTCCTGTCCTATACACAGCGGTAAACAAGAACGAATACAGCTAGTGTAGAAGAAAATTTCGCAGAAATAAGCTTCAATATTAGCAAGGAAAGAAGCACGAACCTAAAGTATGACACAGAGTAGCATGTAAGCTCAACCTATGTCGGTTCTCTTGACGAAGTGGGGGATTATTGTCTCTGTGTAGTAGTGCTACTGAGTAACAATTGGAAAGGAAAACCCGAGACAAAGTCCTTTGGAGGTTCACAGCTAGCGACGTATGTAGGCAAATACCTCTTGAGATGAATATCAGGGTTACGCTATGAGTAGAAAAAACCACTGGAGTGAGGAGGAACGTTACGACACCACTATTTAGGACCATGTTAGCGCCAATCTGTTGTCTGCATTATGCTCAGTGGGTGAGACTGTAATTTGTGGACAGCCTGTGAGCGATGTTAAAATGACCTAGGGGAAACTCGGTCACTTGCTAAGGTCAAACGTGGGTTATACATTAGTGGAGAAACATGATTGGGATTTCCAGCTGGAAAGATTTAGTACTCAAATATAAGGTTATTATTACGAAATGACATCAGCAATAATGCCAAAATTATATATAAGCAAACAGATAAGTGAAATTCGTGCAACAATCCAACGGCCAACTCAAATCTCGTAAGTCATAGTCCCACTGTGCAACACTAGGCGGATAGAATCGCTTTCAGTTACTGAAAAGGCTAGAACATCTTTGGACCCTATAATTAGATACCTATGAGACCGAGTGATTTGGGAGATACCATTTTTAGCGCGCAAGACATGGTAGTCACACACCGCGCCATGACCTTCAGTTGGACAACTGACCCACATTGGAGAAGACAGGAGGCCTGTGTTAATCCTGCTAATTGTGTTATCTCAGTTGATCTCAATTTCTTTTGAAGGAGTCGACAGATGGGGCTTCAGTCACGTGTTACGGTAACTAGTTCTTATTGTCGATGATCCAAGGTTAGTTTTAGTTTCCGTTTCCGTTTGGAAAGGACAGGAGGCTTGGTGGCTTGTGTTAGTCCTGGCAATGATGATCTCTCAGTTGATCCAACTTTCTTTCGAAAGGGTCGACCGATGGAGCCTCAATCACATGCTGAGGTAATGAATTCCACTCGTTGATGATTCGATGTGAAAGTCGATAGTCAGCTGACAAGTAATTTGTTCTGGACTTGTGAACGCTTTTGGAGTGTCCTCGTAAATTCTCTGTTTTGGAAGTCAAGAAAAATGAGGGCACATCAGGTGCAAATTTATCACTGAGCAATTTGAAAAGTGTAATCAAGTCACCTCTAGTTCTACGGTATGACAACGGGAAAAGGTTCAGCTTGGCCAGTCGAGCATCATACGGAAGCTTCGCTATTCCGGGAATCAACTTAGTTTCTGTTTTCTGAACCTTTTCCAAAAGCTCACTGTCTTTTTTAAGCAGGAGCTAGCCGCTCGTATGCAGTACTCAAGTTTAGGACGTACGAACACTGTACACAAATTCAAAAACTTTTTAGCGTCGACATGACCAAAAGCCCTAGGTATTGACCATAAGGTTCTAAAACCTTTAGCGGCTATTGCACAACAGTGTGCAGTAGTCTTTTAGTCTTGGCTAACGATGACTCCTAAGTCATTATGTATCTGAACAACATGTAGCTCAGTGTTATTCATGGTGTATGTGTCCGTACCTTGATGACCGATATGCATCACAACACACTTGGAAGTATCTATCGGCAACTGCCAGGTTTGAAACCATTCAGATCATTTCTTCAGGTCGTTTTGGAGTTCTAAGCTATCACCCTTACATCGTATCGTTCTCCGTATTTTGACATCGTCAGCATACAGCAAAACCGATGATGATAGGAGACGAGGAAGGTTATTTACATACAAGAGGAATAACACTGGCCCCAAGACTGTACCCTGGAGTACTGCACTAAGCATAGTTTCCCAGCTAGATAACTTTGAGTTTACCCGTACTCTTTTCAACATCCAATAAAATATAATAGAAAATATGGTGTCCATACAAATTAAGGAAGTGAATGAAAATTTGAACTATACTGTTTTGACATTTAGTTAGTTGTTTGAGTTAAACTCTTAACCAATCAACCTAAGCTGTTACATTAGCTTCTTCTAGAATCGACTTACGTAGGAACGTTAGTTCGATTAACCTGTCTATCTTAAACACCTGAATTCTGTTTCCGCAGCCCAATGGAGAATTATCAATTCGCACAGTGTTTGAACTCCAATCAATGACGACAAACGTCGTCAGCAATCAACGATAGTTTGTAATCTTATTTTGTAGCATTTAATTTCTTCTAAAACGGTCTCTGACGGTTCGCTATGTGCTCTTCTTTGTGTCTTCATGCCCACTTTTTATCACGTGATTTATTCGCCAATCGAAGTGCGACGTATTTGCTCTTGTACTAGACTTAACTAATGACGTCCGACCGTTCTGATCAGCCTAACGTCCTTATTGGTCCTTTGCTTTTTTAGCCCATCCAAATGAGTCCAGAGTCCCAATAACAGCCTCCCCCATGCGAATCATTTATTTCAGAAATACTGAGTTTATATATATACCAAACAGACCACAACGCACCATAAAATAGGAAATAACGTTTATACACAATGAAGCCAAAATGTGGCTGTGAACGTGGGTGACAGTTATTTACAAATTCAGTATAATTTAAGAACAGCAAATCTTATAATAATAAATTATAGGTAAAGACGAAGCTTATAATAGGGGAACTGTAGATAAAAATAGTTCAATTACTGAATAGTTATACCATAAGAATATATAGATCATATTAGTCAACTAATGGGTCTCAGAAGCTACTCACAATTTAATCTTCGCTAGGACATAACACCTCTCTTTTTTGAAGAGCCGAAGTTTAAATCCTGATTTTAAAAAATTCGTGTAACTTTAAACTCTCCGATAATATCTTCTTCCATAGAGTAATGTCGGTTCCTCATATTTCCAAGTTACAATTAATGACTTCATTTAAACCATGTTTCTCTCACTGAATGGGGAATGTAGTAGAAATGGCTAAATGGTTATTTGATTTCAGGTAATCAGGATTTGGGTCTCGTGAAAAATTTCTTCAAATTCATTACGAATCTGGTTACTTGATACTAGGTCACTAGGAAAATCAACATCTAGCAAAATTAGATAAAACTTTTGAACATAATTTGGTTCGGCCGACATATCCTCATTTTTATAAGAAATTTCACCAAAATCATGTGCATTATTGTGAGAAGTCATATCTAGTAAATGGACATGTAAAATAAGATACGAATTCGGTTCATTAAAAGCTTGTCTTCTAATTATTTTGAGTAGCTTTTAGTACAACTAGATTTATCGTACTGTCCCAGCTATTGTCTAGATATGTGCTTTCACAGCCTTCTTGACTAATATCACCTGAGCCATCATTTTGTTGTGGATAGAGTTTCTTTTCAGAGTTAGACAGGGCCAATAGTGGTTCATTTGATTATGGACTCAGGATTTCATTTACAGGATCTGTTCCTTGATCATCTGGTGTTGTCACAACTTTATGTGCATTAAGCAAAATATTGTCTTGCTGTGAGCCGGACAACTTACTAATGTTACATTCTCTTACAGGTATAAAGGGATCCAAACCCTCCAAAGGGCATGCTTCTAAAATGATCGTTAATGGACTAGTATCTGCATCATAAAAAGATTCTTTACTTTCCCTATGTTCTGGAATATTTTGTTGAATAAATAGTTTCCACAAAAATGTTTCCAGGAGTTGCTGTTCAGCAGCTAACATCTTGTGCTGTTGTAATAATAACTTCAACTGCTCTAAAGTAATTGCCAATTTTACCGCTAATAACAATATTAACTTCAAAAGTGTTACGCAGTGTCTGACGTTCAGTAGTCGTTTGCGTGCTTTTCAAAACATAGTCTTCTTCCAGAACCCTTTGTTTTCAGTCGTTTGTCAGGTATCACCAAAGTTTCATCATGACTGTTCATTATCGGGAGAGGTATCGTAGTTGTCAGACTCGTGTCTTTCGACTGTAACGGACGAAAATCGACATGAGTTGGGTTTCCTTCTAAATACGCGGCTTTAAGTCAACCGATGCTAATGCTATTACTATTTCTGTTCTTATCGATAATACAGCACCTAGGTTAACGCTGAAGAACTTTAGAGGGTCCTTCGTATGTCGTTTTGAGAGACCGTCGAAGTGAGTCGCGACATACAGAGACATGTGTATTGTGTCGTAGAGCAGGTTGAACGAAAACATCAATTGATTGCGGTCGAGTGAAAGCAGGTTTAACTGAACGCATTGCATTTGTAAGCCTGCTCGTATGAAAATTTAGGTCCACTTTCCTTAAAGAAGACGAGGGAACCACGAATTCTCCTGGAAGTCGGAGTATCGTTCTATAAACGAGTTGAGCCTCAGTGTATCAAATGTCAACTTTCACTGCACTGCGAATGTCCAATTAGACGGGTGCACTGTGAAACATTTGCAGCTGATAGTAAAGACTTTCACTCTCAATAAAAGCGTTCTACAAATCTGTTAGGTTGTGAGTGATAGGCGGTCGTTTGGAGTCGCGTGAATTCTAATAGTGAAGTTAGAAAACGAAAAGATCGGAATTAAAACTAGAGTTATACAAGTTATACGAGACGAAGTGTTTGCAACTACATTGCCTCAAAATGTGTTGTATATGAGAAGTAAAATGCAAAGTTAGTACAGTTGTCTCGATACTCGGGGCAGAATGCATGTCTGAAGGTTAGCTTGACAAAGGGATAAGTTGTTCGCGATCGATGAAGTTCCTCGAAGTTCCACAGAGCGTTGAAAGTGCCGTGCAACACAACGCATGGCTAGGAGCTCCCTACCGAAAACGCTACACCTCGATTCGATGTCTAGCAACCGTCTCGAGGAGTATGCCAAAGGTCCTCAGTTGTGGTTTACCTATTGTTGTAAGACTCCTCCGATTGCCGAGTCGGATGCGTTTACCGCAATACTAATGGGTGCCCCAGTGTCTAGGCATGTGAGCAATGTTGATTCGGCGATAAGTTCCTTAACTGCAGAGAACGCTTTTTCGCGTTATTTTTCAAATCGATGGATTTCGTATTTCCACGAAGTTGGTCAGTCAAATGTCTCATAAAAGACGCGCGTTTCGGTATGGACCACTTGCAGAAATTTACTAGGCGGTTGAACGTGCGTAGTTGCTTTATTGTAGTCGGCTCTTGGTAGTCCAGAATAGCTACCACTTTGCTTTTTAGAGAGCGGATGCCTTGAGCATCAATGGTTTGCCCGAGAAAATCTAGAGAGTCGGTGCTGGCTTGACATTTCTGGATATTTACAGTGATGTCGTGTTTTTGCAGTCGTTCGAAGACAAGGTCCAGGTGCTGGAGACGAGATTTTCCGTTTGGACTTACAATCAAGAAGTTGTAGAACTTATGGTCTACTATGATATTAGTACTGCTCTAATAATAGACCTAACCCTAAACTTGTAGATTTGTCATGATATGACTGCCTAATCTATAAGATCTTACGTGGAAGTCACACCATCGACTACACCAACTCACTGTATCGTATCAATTACCAATACATGATGTAGAACAAGGTTAGGCTAGAGAAAGAACAATATATTTAATATGAAAAGAAGATATAAGGTAACATTCAGCAGAGACCACGCCTGCATGGCCGAGCCATGCCGTTCGATCAACTCAAGTCTATTCAATTCATTATTCGCGCCTTCTCCATCGTTAGGTATTTCTTCGCGTTAAATATTGAATACCTATTTTCCGAGTAATCTCGTATTCAGTTTTGAGGATAGTGTGGTTATGGTCCAATGCCACTACACTACTCTCCCACCAGAATCAACGTGGTGTTGGTTCGATACCCAATTGGATGGGACTGTAGTGTGCCGAAGGTTACCAAGAATAGTAAGATTCCTCCGGGTGATGACAAGCTGAAAGATAAATCAAAAAGAAGACGGCAGCATCTGGTCGGGAAATACATGTAATAATTTTAAAATATCTGCCTTCATGCTTAACACGCTTACAATGAAAATTTGAGTGATTATTTGAGCGATAAAAAAATGGGATTACAATAATAATAATAGTAATAATAAAACGATGCGTGTGTAATAGCCGTTGGTTGATAACTTAACGTATAGGTAGTAAGTATTTTGTGTTTAGAAATATTAAAGTTATGAATATTGTAGAAATGTTAATATTAGTACTACTTTTAGTCTAACTTATGAAATCAAATAACGATTATGCCGGTAAGTTGTCCATATGAGTCGATTTCCAATTGCATCTGTATTAGTAGGCTAACTGAAGGAACAAAAGTATTACCGTGGAGAAGAATTCCAACTAGTGTTCCAGTTAGTTTGATACGGTTTATTTAGTTACGGGGAGATTTTCTCAACCTCATTTTTACTTGACCGTGATAGAATTTATTAATACTACTAATACACATGAATGGTTATCAAAACAAAATTTAGATACGTGAGTGGTAATTATGTGAATTTTGGACAGATAGCTAGGAACAAATCGTTAAACATGAGCGTATTCTTAAGAGACATGCTCTAGACTCAATGTTCTGATCTGCGGCTGACTATTTATTTATATCTATACTTGCCGGCTGATTGGGTATACAAGTTAGTTGAAAGTATGCAGTTTATCATAAGGCGGAACACGGTTTAATTGAAATATAGTGGTTATAAGTTATCGAAATTAGTTAAACCTATGTGTCATATTACTAAGTGATGTGGTGCTGCAAGGTGTATTTGGCTAAATAATTTTTTACAAGATGATTAATAGTGAGTGATGCTCATGTGATTATCAGGAAGAACATAAGTTGTAACCAAGGGGAGTGCACTCCCAACTCATGCCTATGATAATAGCTTGAACCTTAGTCAGTGTTGGGGTAAATTCGACATTGATGTTTTCAGTTTGCAGGATATTTGCTCGACTGCTTATACTGATTATTTCCATGCATGATTGTGTCGCTAAACCATCAATTAGACTGACAAAGTTTTGAGATATTTACTGAATGAGCAACTGATAGAGAAACATACTGTAATCATCTGTAGTGAATGAAGAAAAACAACACTAGTGATAATTATAAGTCAATTTGCTGACCTATTTTGTTAATAGTTTCATTAATTTTATCAATCATATTACGTGATTGTCAAGTCATGACAATGCTTTATGAAGATATCTTGAAACTATTATGTTTAATTAGTTATAGTGTTGATTGAAGATTGGCCAGTGGAAAAATAGGCATTGTTGTTTTAGGTGATTCAAAATTATCAGAAATTTATAACGTTAAAGAATCCGAGACGCCTAATTTAATTATAACTTTCAATTCAGAAATATTTGTTTAATGTTAATTCTAGTAGGCTACGGAGTTTAGATTTTAAAAGTTTGTTCAACCAACAACTACCTGAGGATTTAGTAATTTTACTAGTGCAGTTGATAGTACCTAAATTTTTAATCTTATTATCTAAATTATGTTTGCATTTTAGACTGCTAATATGATAAACCAATCCATAAATCCAAATACGATTAGCAACAACGACTATGATGGGTTTATTAATAAATGTTAGAGGCGATCCAGATGATTTCTAAATTTAGAAGACATGGAGATATAGTGTAACGTATGTATGAACCAGGTTAACATGCAGGTTGTTGACGTATATGACGATTTAAAAATAATGAAAATGACCAGACAAGTAATTTTAAAGTTTAGACTGCTTGTGAAACTTCAGGCAGGAATATGATGCGTTATAAACATTCTATAAGAAGTTACTGCATTTAGCCTAAAGATAATTATAAATATGTGGCAAACACAACTGGAAAACATATACATGTTAAGTACAGAAAAATCATCCAGTAAAATAGTTGAACTCGCCTGGATTATTTTTGAAAATTAGATTATTCAGTGGACGACATATATAACGCCATTCGTGAGGAGTAATGATCCAAAAGTATCCACAATAAAACATGCAGTATGGCAATCACTTCCAGGGTGCTTGATGCTGTTGAGGTTTTTGGGACTCGCTTTGATCAGAACAACTGAATGAATTCAGATAATTGTGTGTGCCATTGAATGAGCCATCTAAAATGAACTTATGATTGCAGAAAACTTATAGCTGGGACTCACCGTATTTTTTTGGAGGTGTCATCCTTGTTGTTTGGCAATGGAACTCGAGAATATGAAATTAGGCAGGCAGTGGTCGGAAGAAAAGGATAGTGCATAGTTTAAAACAGGATGAGGTGTTAAGCGAAGAAACACTAAGAATTAGATCCAGATAACTATTCAATCCTTGATTGCATTGTTAGCCAATGTATATTTACGCTATTTACAGGTCATATTTGCTAGAGCTTGATGTTTAAACAAGTTTATGTCGCTGAAGCAGGTAAATGCTATTAAAGCTTGTTAACGAACCATCAAAGCTAATTAGTTGATATAGATGGTCAACTTTTATTATCGATTGAGCTAGTAAGTTATGTGAACTAATAGATATAACATTACGATAATATATATGACCATTAATCAAAGGACTATTAGAATACTGGGTTTACAAAAATAAAAACCGATTGAGAGAGGTTAAGGTGTTAGCAATAATAGGTTGCGTTTCTTTAGTTGGGCTCACCAATGTAGAACTTATGGTCTACTATGATATTAGTACTGCTCTAATAATAGACCTAACCCTAAACTTGTAGATTTGTCATGATACGACTGCCTAATCTATAAGATCTTACGTGGAAGTCACACCATCGACTACACCAACTCACTGTATCGTATCAATTACCAATACATGATGTAGAACAAGGTTAGGCTAGAGAAAGAACAATATATTTAATATGAAAAGAAGATATAAGGTAACATTCAGCAGAGACCACGCCTGCATGGCCGAGCCATGCCGTTCGATCAACTCAAGTCTATTCAATTCATTATTCGCGCCTTCTCCATCGTTAGGTATTTCTTCGCGTTAAATATTGAATACCTATTTTCCGAGTAATCTCGTATTCAGTTTTGAGGATAGTGTGTTTATGGTCCAATGCCACTACAAAGTCATCAACATGCACATGTGCGAAGTTGATACCCCATAAAACTCCATCGATGAATCTCTGGAATGTTTGTACAGCGTTTCTTGAGCCGAAAAGCATGTGCAGATCTGCGTAGAGATCAAAAGGTGTGATGATGATTTTCAAGCCTATCATGTGGTCAACTTCGTTTTTAGCCAACTTCAGCTTTTCGGGAGATTTATGAGGCTCTACTTATATCACCAGTACATTTGTAGAAATGTACTACGAATTGAAATGACACAAAACTATTCTTTTTAGAAAAAATGATCAATATAAACTCTCAGAAATGCTGTAGTATTTATATACACTGTTTATCCACACTTTAAAACTCATGTGACTACATAAAATTTAAGACTCTAATAAGTTAGGACATTTACGATTCGAACAGCATCAAAATAGATAAACATCAAAGTAAAGAAACGATATATAAAGTTTCAAAAAGGAACAGTCACAGTCTTCAATCAGGTGTGCCAGATCACGTCGGACTCATCACTAAACGTATCACAGGTCGTTTGCGTCGTACAATCACTAGAGCGGCCTGCTTGAATATCTGGGCTACCTGTTCCTCCGATCTACATATTTCATCAAGTTATCTGTTTTGTTGCTTGTTTTAGTTCATCATTATGTCCATTGTGCACACAATCTATTCAGGCGCGTTTATGAAAAGTTTACAACCTTTCGCTATACGTGATACAAAAAGGTACAATCATCGACATCATGGTGGCTGGCAATATGCATTGAAACGAACGAACATTAATCAAATGTGGATTACCGAACTCCTAACATCTAACCGGTCATCATTCAAAACTTATCGTCACAATAGATCAAGGTATAAGAAAAGGAAACTTGTTGAAATACTTTATGCTGAGAATTCTATGTTGTACCAAAAACATAATGTTGAATAAAGCTTCTAATGATATAATATAATATAATATTTGGATACGTCGAAAGGGTATGCACAATGAGTACTGACCGCAAAGCGTGACTTCAAAGTTGGCTGGTTGTTCACGATATTCCCGCATAACTTGAGTTGGCCCCCAATCATTCAACACAGATCACATACGTCGGTAATCTACGAGTGAAACTAATTCAGTCAGCATCAAATGTCGAAGACTTACGGAACTATCAGTAAGAGTAGGTACAAGGAAGAGTGTACGACCACCACCGCTTGAGTCAGTTCATGACATGTGTATTGGCTGTCCTTGATACTGACGAGTATCGGCGAACTGTTCGATATTCAGTGGCTTGATTGCGGATGATTTTGCTAGGGCACAGTGACCCCACAATAATGTCGATGATAAAGAACTGCATATAAACGACTAGCTTTTGTCTGAAAAAGACAATAAGCTGTTATAAAATATTCAAAGAACCGCAACATAGTAGTTACCTCAAACAGAAAGACTCTCATATGGAGATCGACTGGTTAAACTGGACCTGATTCCATTTTCACAAAAAGGAACTAGAAGTGACATGATGAAAGCTTTTAAATTACCTAGCGAATAATTTGCATTTGACATATTCTTACTTTTTGTCTCTTGCATTACAGAGAATTTGCGAGGAAACCCTAAATATATTCACACTAAAAACAAATTACTTGTCAGTTGACTATAAACTTTAACCTTGGATCATCGACAAAAGGAATTAATTACCGCAACACGTGACTGATCGTAACAGTGTTTCGTAGGGTTCCGAAACATCACTCGTATACATGCTAGGTGTTACGTACCTATTGAATTCACGCGGTAGTGCCTTGACTAATGCGAGGAATTATGCACGTGTGTCGATCACGCCGTGCTCGTAGGAGTCGGTTTCTGCGTAGCAGAACCAGGCTTTGGTGTTGTCTGGCCAGAAGGGCATTAGTTGGAACGAAGGTGGGAACATAATCTCTAGCTTAAGTACCTTGACTTTCTGTTCAGTCATGGTGAAATATCGAGTACGAGAATGAACGATTAAGAAATACGTATATCCAAATGTACGGAAAAAAGGTATAACAGTGTATAAAAAACTAAAATAACGCAATGATACATAAAATCCCAAAAAGGAACAAACTCACAGTTTGCAGTCAGGTGTGCCAGGTCACGTCGGGTTCATCACTAAAGATGTCACATGAATTCGGAGTTTGACAACGCCTAAACCAGTGACACCTATTATGAAGCGTACCCACCAAGTGAAATCAACGGACAGAAGCGAGTAGGCTCGAAGATATATTTCATAGGCTATCAATATAACGAGGATCGTCTGGTCTTATTTGGTTAGCGATTGCAGGGAATGTTGAGCACGGCGTTCCCATTCGTGATCTGGTGTGGATGTATCCCCAAACGCCATCAGCTAGGTGAGTCCATTAAAACTAATGTGGTCAGCATCCAATGTCGAAAATTTACGGAGCTATTTATTTTGAGGATTTATTTACCGCTACGAGAGTAACTAGAGGTGATATGATGAACGTTTTTAAGTTACTTAGCGAATAATTTGCATTTGATATACTGTTACTTTTTGTCTTTTCCATAACAGAGAATTTGCGAGGACACTCTAAAAATATTCACACTCAAAACAAATTACTTGTCAGTTGACTATAAACTGGATTGATTAGGCTTCAAGTTCGCTAGACTACCTAGTCTGTACACTTTTAGTAAGGTGACTCCGGGGATATTTTGAGTCATGAGTTGATTAGGTAGCTTTTTTATCAGCACAATGTCATGCTGAAAACGAGTTTTTGGTTCAGAGCTTCCACTCTCCTTCATTCTATGAAAATTAACTAATCTGTCACTATGATCAGCCTTCGATTTCTCGACTTTATGACGGCAGGATTCCCTTTTATATCGTTATGTTCTGTCTTCCTTACAACATATGCCCATTCGTCGATACTGCTAGGAGAAGCAACCACAGTTGCGTCGAACACACTGTGGGATTCCAGAATGTTGTCGACGATTTGGGAGGTCAGGATATGTTTCCCGCTAGAAATCGATCGAGCATTGCGATTGCGGCTTCTAGGCGCTTCCTGCTGGATACCATTTGGAAGACGGGGTACAGAAGAAACTTGTCCCACCAACTTGTTAGTCGCTCGTGAAAGCTGATTCGCTCTTAAGGACCCAAAGCCTACATTGATTTCAGAAAAGCTTTTGTCAAAGTTCCACACAACCGGCTGTTCTATAAGCTAAGAAATGTCGGAATTGAAGGCAGTCTACTGATGTGGATAAAAGACTTCCTAGTTGGGTGCCAACAAAGAGTACGGGTAAACTCAAAGTTATCTAGCTGGGAAACTATGCTTAGTGCAGTACTCCAGGGTACAGTCTTGGGGCCAGTGTTATTCCTCTTGTATGTAAATAACCTTCCTCGTCTCCTATCATCATCGGTTTTGCTGTATGCTGACGATGTCAAAATACGGAGAACGATACGATGTAAGGGTGATAGCTTAGAACTCCAAAACGACCTGAAGAAATGATCTGAATGGTTTCAAACCTGGCAGTTGCCGATAGATACTTCCAAGTGTGTTGTGATGCATATCGGTCATCAAGGTACGGACACATACACCATGAATAACACTGAGCTACATGTTGTTCAGATACATAATGACTTAGGAGTCATCGTTAGCCAAGACTAAAAGACTACTGCACACTGTTGTGCAATAGCCGCTAAAGGTTTTAGAACCTTATGGTCAATACCTAGGGCTTTTGGTCATGTCGACGCTAAAAAGTTTTTGAATTTGTGTACAGTGTTCGTACGTCCTAAACTTGAGTACTGCATACGAGCGGCTAGCTCCTGCTTAAAAAAGACAGTGAGCTTTTGGAAAAGGTTCAGAAAACAGAAACTAAGTTGATTCCCGGAATAGCGAAGCTTCCGTATGATGCTCGACTGGCCAAGCTGAACCTTTTCCCGTTGTCATACCGTAGAACTAGAGGTGACTTGATTACACTTTTCAAATTGCTCAGTGATAAATTTGCACCTGATGTGCCCTCATTTTTCTTGACTTCCAAAACAGAGAATTTACGAGGACACTCCAAAAGCGTTCACAAGTCCAGAACAAATTACTTGTCAGCTGACTATCGACTTTCACATCGAATCATCAACGAGTGGAATTCATTACCTCAGCATGTGATTGAGGCTCCATCGGTCGACCCTTTCGAAAGAAAGTTGGATCAACTGAGAGATCATCATTGCCAGGACTAACACAAGCCACCAAGCCTCCTGTCCTTTCCAAACGGAAACGGAAACTAAAACTAACCTTGGATCATCGACAATAAGAACTAGTTACCGTAACACGTGACTGAAGCCCCATCTGTCGACTCCTTCAAAAGAAATTGAGATCAACTGAGATAACACAATTAGCAGGATTAACACAGGCCTCCTGTCTTCTCCAATGTGGGTCAGTTGTCCAACTGAAGGTCATGGCGCGGTGTGTGACTACCATGTCTTGCGCGCTAAAAATGGTATCTCCCAAATCACTCGGTCTCATAGGTATCTAATTATAGGGTCCAAAGATGTTCTAGCCTTTTCAGTAACTGAAAGCGATTCTATCCGCCTAGTGTTGCACAGTGGGACTATGACTTACGAGATTTGAGTTGGCCGTTGGATTGTTGCACGAATTTCACTTATCTGTTTGCTTATATATAATTTTGGCATTATTGCTGATGTCATTTCGTAATAATAACCTTATATTTGAGTACTAAATCTTTCCAGCTGGAAATCCCAATCATGTTTCTCCACTAATGTATAACCCACGTTTGACCTTAGCAAGTGACCGAGTTTCCCCTAGGTCATTTTAACATCGCTCACAGGCTGTCCACAAATTACAGTCTCACCCACTGAGCATAATGCAGACAACAGATTGGCGCTAACATGGTCCTAAATAGTGGTGTCGTAACGTTCCTCCTCACTCCAGTGGTTTTTTCTACTCATAGCGTAACCCTGATATTCATCTCAAGAGGTATTTGCCTACATACGTCGCTAGCTGTGAACCTCCAAAGGACTTTGTCTCGGGTTTTCCTTTCCAATTGTTACTCAGTAGCACTACTACACAGAGACAATAATCCCCCACTTCGTCAAGAGAACCGACATAGGTTGAGCTTACATGCTACTCTGTGTCATACTTTAGGTTCGTGCTTCTTTCCTTGCTAATATTGAAGCTTATTTCTGCGAAATTTTCTTCTACACTAGCTGTATTCGTTCTTGTTTACCGCTGTGTATAGGACAGGAAGACCGATTCATCTGCAGAATTAAAATCACCCAGCTACGCCCTCAGTCCTCATTGTATTCCGTGCTTATCATGAATTGTGGTCTTCATATTCTAGTCGGCGACTAGCACAAAGAGAACAGGTGAGAGTAGGCAATCTTATCTAAAACAAGTGTACGCTGAGAATGCATCAGTGAGCTGTCCTCCATACACGATTTTCCACTGAAGGCTCATAGGAGTTCCGTATGGCGATGACTGTCTCAGGTACTCCTTAGTGGTTTCACCTGGTATGCTCTCTGGTTATGGTACTTTGGCATTACTGGTTTATATGGTTGCCTTGCTAATATCTCTTACTGTTGGTGTAGCAATATTTGTAGGGAGGTCTGTGTACTGCTTTTCTTTCCCCACTGACTTTAATAGTATCATGTAGTTCTTGCATAATCCCTTCTTTTGCAAACTTTTCTGCTGTCGTTCTCAGGTCTCCTACATATTTCCGCTTGTCAGCTCTGATGTTCTTCACTAGTTTGAATAAAGCCAAAACAACAATTGAGGCAGAATATGAATTCATTATATTTTGTGGTTTAACATCAACTGCTTACAACCATATATGTAGTAAAAGTTGGCATTAAAGTATGATATAATGTGAAACATTAGACTTTGATGACGAAAAGAATTAAAATGACAAGTATTGCCAATACTATATATATATATATATATATATATATATATATATATATATATATATATATCTGTACAATGACAGGTGTGAGTTCATTGGAATTCAAAATAATTGGGGGAGGGAATGAGCAGCAATTAAATGAGGTCCGGAAGGGTTTAAATATAATTACAGGAATTAGAAGTTAATAAGGCAGGTTGCGTTATAATTGAACAGGATTTGAAGAGTTTACACAGGAGCATCAAGTAAATAAAGACTACACGAATAAACGGATAATTTTGGTTTACATAAAATAAGAGTTAGTTTAGCGAAGACCACATAACAAAATAAACGCCAATAAAATAATGACAATAAAAGAAATATTTTACCATGGTAGAAATAAGTTGAATATTGTCTTATTCTGGATACACAAGTCAGGTTTTAATTTTTTTATTGTTGGTGCTTCGGGAAACTGGAGAGACTACGTGTTTTTTTCTGCTAACGATTTGAAACGATTGTGGAATATTGGTTGTATGCTCGGTATGAATTATATGACGAGCTATTACACTGTTTAGAGTTGTTGCTCCTATTGACTACCTAGTTTCCTAATATAGTTACATCAGTGACCAAATATTTCAGCATGCTGTATTTGACTTCGAAAATCCGAAACTTACCACATGTCCTCAAAATGTACCTAGCTACTCAGATATACAATCGTCCCAATAGTCGAACTAACGTGTTCCTACAGTATATTGATCGACACAGGTTCATATCTCGTGAAACTTAAGGTTTCCCATTGTTATGTACACAGATTCGCTCTAACTAGGGAACGCTAGGCACGCATTATCCCGATGACACATCTTTCACGAGCTACACAAACCCACATCAAGAAACTGTACATTCTTCTTAGATAGTATCTGCGACCGGACTTGAGACTTTGTCACACCTAAAAAATATTTGTTGCAAGTGATTAGTTTATTCACAGATCTCCCTTAACCACAACTAATTTCAGTTATCGGTGACGAAATACTGAATGGAAAAGCGAAAGATTCCAATTCACGACAAGTGTGCCTCACTGCCCCGCTTTTTGGTGTACGACTTCGGAAGGTAACTTAAGTGCACAAGATAACACCCTAATGTAGATTTCTGTTATTCCCGATGACTCAGATGCGATCGCAGAGGAAGTTCGCGACTATATGAACCGTTACGACTTCGTAATAACATCGGGGGGCATAGGTTCTACTCACGATGATGTGACATATGAAGGTGTTGCAAAGGCACTAAATGAAAAGATTATCATTCATCCAAAGTTCTTACAAACTCTCAGGAGACTATCAGAACCGAACATGGTTTCCTCTTCAGACCCCATAACCAAACTTGCCAAAATACCGGAGTCATCTGAATTACTATATGCAACAGGAATCCAGATGGATAGTGAAAGCTCTTATCCTATTGTCAAAGTGAAAAATATCTTCATTTTACCAGGAGTTCCATGCTTATTTAATATGGCACTAGAGATAATTAAGGTAAGTTTGGTTCTGTTTTATAAATTTATTTTGAATGCACTAGACTCTCTCGAACCTAAGGAAAAGCCAGATCTACGTATAATATAAGCCGCAGCTCTCACACCGGACTGCAGCGACGTGATCATTGGCTTGCCACGTATATAATCTGCAATAAATCCGGCGGCAAAGGAATCACCAGCTCCATTTGTATCTACCATTTCTTCGTCTTTCAACTGCTCTACAACATATTGATGAACGGTAGGGTCATTAGAATCCGTATATATTATGGGATCTTTCCCTTGTGTTACAATGACCAATCGTTTACGCTTTTTTCCATCAACAAATGGTAAGTCAGCTATATACCTGGCTGCTGCATGAATGGTTTTATCAGTAAGACTGTGAGCATTTCCAAACGCCGCGGCTTCAGACTCATTCCCAATTACCACTCCTGAGTAGGATATCATTTCATTTACTTCTTTAGTATTAAACTGAGGTAGGAAAGCAGCACTGAGATTGAAACAGAACAACTTTCCATTTTCTCCAGTCGAGTTTAAAGCTGTAATATAAAATGGCGCTATTTATGTGTGGTTCTGTTATTATTCAATATTCGTAGACCTAATTCTGATAAGAAAGGAAAGCGAGTAGTTGATTGGAGTGTGAGAGACCTCTAAAACGGACAATCTTCAATCGTGTATTACATTTGTGCGTGATTATTATCCTGTTATCATTGTATATACAAGCATATTTTTAAAGAAGCCATTCTACCGCATAACTCTCGTCTTTTGATATCACTTTAATTGGTGGGGGATACATCATCAATTTAATCTTGTGAGTAGCTATAACTCGGCTAAACTGTATCATAAATGCAAAACGTTGCTCCGAGTCTGGTATGCATCACCGCTTGAACTAATGATGGTGAGTGAAGTAGTTGAGTTTGTCGACCACTTTACTTACCTTTAAAGTCACATCAGCTCTGATGAGTCGGTATCTGACAAAATCACAAATGCGTTTCTGAACCTACCACTTGTGGTGTGGACGGGATGTCCATCTGCCAAGTCAACTATGAATTTACTGCTCGACACTTCGTTATGTTCTACTTAATGGTTGTGAAAGATATCCACCAAGAATAGACGACATTGAACAATACCAAGATGTTTGGGTTGCGTTTCTGACCCTTTAAATTCAAGTTGTTACTGCAGGACTGGTCTGCGTCAACACCTGAACTGATGATAGGGAGTGAAGTAGTCGAAGGTACTGATAACTTCACTTATCTTGGGAGTCTGGTCAGCCCTAACGTGCTGACGAAATTTCTGCACGGATTCAAGCTCATTTGGCTTTTGCTTAATTACGTCACCTATAGCGGAAAAGAGATATTCGTCTATCAATTAAGGGACAAGTATATAGCGCAGCAGTTCGTTCTGTTCTAATTTTACGGCTGCTAAACGTGGCCATTAAAAGTAGAAGATACTCGTAAGCTACTATCGTAACCGATGGTTGGAGACTGTGTGACATGGCTCAGAACCGATCACGATAGTCTAGGTGTATACACTCTTTCCCCCCCTTAAATCGGGAGACTGAAATTGCTTTTTGCCTTTCTCTTCTCAAATTTACTTCACTGGGTTATACTCTTTGAAATAACATCTTCAAGTTTTAGTCTTTCCGATTACTACTCATACTCTTACTACTTCTACCACTATGGGATTTGAATAGACAATTGTATCTCCTTGCTAATGTGGTATGTCAACTTGAGCTGATGTACGTACGTACCAAGTTTTTGCTGACTGACTATGTCCTTATGCACAATCTTTTATATATTACTATCATTGAAATAACTACTATGAATTCGATTATCATCTTGTTGCGCTAATGAAGTGTGGCAACTTGAACCGACTTATGTATGTGCCTGGTCCTACCTTGTAACTGACTGATATTCATAGGTTGCTTCAAAGTACCGCTCATATATGTTGGAACGACTGAGTAATGTTCAGGTTAGACATGGTAGCAAACCGATTGATGTGGCAGTGAATCTTTCTCGACAGATAGTTGGTATGTGCATTATGTATGGCCAGCCACTTTCAGCTTAACAAGTGTAGGGGCAAACTGGAAGAAGTTTAGGGATGGCCAAACCCAAATGCTGCACAAATCTGTTATAACCGAGCGAGTACTGTTCTAGGTTTGTTTGTCTGTTAAATGCCCAAAGAATTGTATTCTCCTGCTTGTAACCCTTTTCATGATGCATAAACCGTTATTATATATTGTAATTCCTAATATACTGTTAATTTATTACAAACCTATTGCTCACTTGTCCTCCACCAACGAGATAGTCGTACCGACAGTGTAATTTCTTAATTATGTTGACATGTCGTCAAGATTTTACTCCACATCATTCCATTATTTTTGAGTCATGAATAAACTGATAATAATAGAAACTGGCTGCTAACCTTTCTCTAGGAATAAAGACAAGAAAAACAGAAAAAACCTGAGTATAGCGGGAGAATGTGAGTTTATCTTACGTCGGCTCGAAGTTAACAGTGCAGGTCAGAAGTCCAGTTGGTCGAGTATAGGATAGTAAGCTATAAATGGAATAGTAGAAGCTAGATCGAGAAAACCATAGTCCGAATTCTAACTGGACAATACAACACGTGAAATCAGTTAGTGTTCTCGGATGACAACACTATGAAGTCATTGAAAATTGGACTGAGCCGTGTAAGTAGGGGCAGAACACGTAATTGTGGTCCACACGACCATCGTAATGTGCTTGGAGACGTTAAATGACAAGGCTCATAATCGGTCACATTGTTACAGAAGCATTCCCTGTATTTCTTCATATTATGAGTTCCAAAATCACACTGCTTCCCTTTTTTCTACATGTTTCCTACTACCACTGATACTATTACTACTTTGGGATCTGCATGGAAAGTTCTGTCGCGATGTGCTAGTGTACAATCCGTTTGCATAATCATAGAATCTTAATTCGTAATTCATTTGACCGACTAACACTGATGTATACAATGATTTAGGGGAACTGAAATTGATCAGGTATACTTTATAATAGTTGCTTAACCAACCGTCATACAAGTGCATCAGTAAAAAAATACCTATTAGTTTCACCAATCATAATATTCACTTAACTCTTATCTAGTAATGGCCAATTCAGTCTTCCAGTTCGTATCCTACAAGCAAGAAACACCATCCTGAGCAATAATCAATAACGGTTAAATACTGAACTTTCTTGTAACAAACTTTATTCATTGAATTTATTTCAGTTAGTCGTAGGATGTAACCCATTAATGTACAGATGTATGCAAAAGCTAAGCCACTCAATCTGTGATGCCTGCTCACACTGATCGGCTGATAAAACCTGAGTTCAAATTCGGGATCTACTGGGAGATGCACGCATGTTCTAATTTCAATCCAACGATCCGTATAGTAAATGGTGATACAACTGGATAACGTGGAGCTGTCTAACGAGACTGTAGAAAGCATTTGACTTTCAATACAGATAGTATTGTTAAACTTAACGGACTTATCAACCCTTCTCTGCTGATGATTTAAAATATAATTCTAGTTTCCTTTGATTTATTTGACTATACTTCATTCTCTCATTTGTGTTGCACATTTATTTTGGTGCCCACTTGGGTCAATATTTGTGTTTAATGATTAAGTAGGTTTAGACTATATACAATCATATAATTCTAATTGATCATTTATAGCGATAATTTTGAGTAAAAAATAATACAGTAACATGTATTCAAAGAAGGAACGAATTGAGCGAAATTTCTTTTTATTTAGTTCTTCATCATGGCTCTACACTAATATATATATGATTGACAATAACGATATAATACTCATCGAGTGGATACGTCATGTAATAATTACATAATGGCATTAAAATTAACATTGAGTAATTGGAAGAAAGAGGATTATTAATATTCAAAGTAATTATTAAATCAAGAAGTTGCTACGTTGAGTAATATATGAAAAAGAGAAGGAACAGAATTTTATAATGGATGGTCAATAGAATAGTGGTTACGTAAGAATCAAAAGATGAATGTTGAGGAAATATAAAGTTCAAAAATGACAGAAATTTTTTAAACAAAAAAGCGAGTGGAAGAAGTATGGAAAATAGTTCTGTTGAGGGAAATCTTATATCGATGGCCAAGGCAACGAAATTGGCTGTATGAATCTCTTTTGATTGCAAAGGTTAGGTTTGTGAACATGGATTGCGACGGCTTCCGCAATGTGCAAAAGGCGCACTCGTAAACCATGTAGCAAATTTGATGGGATATTGTAGATAACCTTAAAAGCTCTATTCAATTCAACTTGATGACCTGTGTCAACCAAGTGAGAATCACTTTTACCTGTCTTTTGTTTAATCACAACGGATGACGTTCTGCAATACGATAACGAACTTGCCGAATTGTACGCCCTATATAACTGCTCCACAGGAACAGTTGAGCCGACAGATGCACATGGACTTGGCGAATTCAGGCAGTCTGTCTTTATTGGTCGTTCTTATTTTGGGGTGGTTGTAGAAGATAACATTTAATCTGGCTGCACTAAATGATTTTTGTTCAGCTCTTCTTAGTTTCTGAATCGGTCACAATGGCGTCGGTGTATACACTCCCTATCTTCCCTTGAACTAAGAGATTAAAATCGCTTCATATCTTTCTACGAACCAATTCTTTCTTCTTGTACTATATCTCTATATGCAATCTTTCTCTTATATATTACCACCTTTTACCTAACCACTGTTATGAATCCGGTGTTCATCTTGTTGTGCTGATGCGGTATGGCAACCTGGACCGATGCACATATGCGCCTGGTCCTACGTTGTAGCTGACTGACTGAGTTTCTAAGACACAATTTCTTTAGTGGTGTCATTTATGAACAGTACTATGAAAGTATCGTCTATATAGTGATAATAAATTGGTCAATGACTAATTGTGCTTTTAAGCGGATATTTTCCCTGAAAAACTAGAAAATTTTGTTTTTATTTTTGAACTTCATATTTCCTCAACATTCATCTTTTGATTCTTACGTAACCATTATAAAATTCTATTCCTTCTCTTTTTCATATATTACGCAACGTAGCAACTTCTTGATTTAATAATTACTTTGAATATTAATAATCCTCTTTCTTCCAATTACTCAATGTTAATTTTAATGTCATTATGTAATTATTACATGACGTATCCACTCGATGAGTATTATATCATTATTGTCAATCATATATATATATATATATTCAAACGAACAGGTCACTCGTTGATGCCTATAATCTATGAACGTTACAAAATTAAACAACAATATCACCATTTTTTCAGAATTATACTGCTGCAGGAAAACTAAGGTTATGTACAATAAATTTTCTAAGTAATTGAGCAGGTCACACACAAGTTGTACTTGTTACTAAATACAAATAAATCTGTATACTGAGAGTTAGTGAATGAAATTAGGCCTTCATAATAATTCTGAACTTCGAAATTGTAGATCCGAATTTTTAGCAAATTTACCGTCATTGCTTAGCTTTTTCATTTGATGAACAACTTAAATCTATCAACTTATGAATTCATAAGAATTCCAAGCGAAAAGTTTCATTCGTCAGAAAACCTGAAATGCTAGAAAACTAATCTTTTGTAAATATTTAATAAAAGCCTAATACAACTCATCAACAGGATCAGTTCCAAACAAATAGCTCCAAGAAGGGGGAAGAGACCATTGAAAACTTGTGTTTGTAACTCCGTGTTGTGCTTTGAATTGTAACCACTTATTCAAATGTTGCACAACATAAAGTGCATCGCCACTGTTATCGCCTTCAGATGTAAAAAGATTTAACAGACAAGCAGATATCCCTTCATGTTTGAGTAATTCTTCAAATAAATAACTTGCAATTCCACACCCAGGTAAATAATAAACAACAGATAATTTACAATCTAGGTGATCACTGTACGTCTTAAGGGGATACCAATCCAATTCATCAAAGCGTTTACGATCAGAAGCGCAAAATGACGACGACAAAGCATACTGCAGTGGTGCTGAGTTTAGCTCCTCATCCTGTAAAATGAACGGGAGGAGTGAAATAGATGAGTGGCATACAAGACTATAGAATTATGGGTGATTGTGTTAAATCTGTTGTAAGAAAGGATTACAGATAGTCATTTTATAAAAATAATTCTCATCGAAGCTAAAAGTAACTGAAGCAAGGGAAAGAGACTTGCTGAGATGGAGTAGTCCCAGTTTTCTGGAAGGATGGTGTCCACCGTTTATTAATTATTTTGGTTGAGCGTGTTTTTATCAGATAACTACAGAGAAATAAACTCTTCAAGATAGCAACTTTTATCATTAAAATTGTAGTGCCGGTTATTTTAAGCCCATATACCTTATTCTAGCTTTCGGACAGGCCAGTCTACTCATTCTACTTGGGTCACATTTTGACCTTGATAATAATTCGCTTGTCAATCTTGACTGCTTTTATATGAGCGTATAGTATATGTGCGCCCCCTTCTTATCCCATTCATCACATGTCTGTTACTTAATTTTGTGTGACTATAAATATTGATTAACGCTTGACTAAATGGAGTTGGCTTACATGCCTTCTCTAATGTGCGTCGTTTCACTTCGCTTCACCGATATTTTGTCTGGATCAAAGATCGTATGAAATATACACATTCAAAATCTATTCTCGTATTTGGTTTATTTAATCCCGTTATTGACTAACATGATTATATACGAGGAAAGACGACATATATATATTTCAATAGCAATCATTCATACAATCTACTTGGAGTCATATCCCGGGACACTAAAAAATAATAGAAATTCTTGTATTGTGAATTAGAATGTACATAAACGAGCAATATTCCTTTCAATTGTCGGGCTTCACTATAATGTATAAGAATATTTGTATGGACATATGAAATTCACAAACAGTTTATGAGTCAGCGATAACTGGTGTACTAGTTGTGATACCAATAAGAAAGGGTTCAGTCAGTGTTCTATAGTAGGAAGTAGGTCAATGATATTAAAATAGTATTTACTACTAACTATAAAATTACTTAGTGTTTAGATAATTAGACAATGAAGTGTTCATTTAACAAAAGTAAACGAACAAAAAGTATGGGAAATAATAAATAAAATCGTTTGTCAAGGCTTGTTCTATGAGGGAAGAGATAAGGGCATGAAAAAGTCTTCGTAAATACACAGGTTGTTCGGATCCCCGTAGCTTCTGTCAAGTGTAAGAGACAAGATCAAATCTAATAAGGAAAAGTAGTGGATATACGATTAACTACTTAAAATGATTTGTTTTTATCTACTACATGACTGCTATCGACCTACTGTGACAGAAAGATGTACGTTATCTTGATCAAACTCTTTAACCAACCCCGAAAGGTGCTCACTGACTCGGCTTAGTTATGTGACTGTACGCTCAATGTAGCAGTTGATATCGTAGACACACATTGATGTGGAAAAACCAGATAATTTATCCTTCGGTTGAAGAATTACCGTATGTCGACTTTTGCTGCTGTCACACTTAATTTGTGAACAGGAAACCGGGAAGATCAAGCATGTTTTAAAATTGATGTATCATACTGACCGTTTTCCCCTCAAGTTGTGTGTAGAAAGGAATATCGACATCTAATTGTAATCATACGTGTGAAAATGACACTTGAACCTACAGGCTGAGGTTGTGATAGACTTGTTGAAAGGAGCAGGAAAAGAACAATATATGTTACGATGAATGTTTACATGAAATAACTGTACTAAGTAACTATAAGATTTTGTGCTGAAAATGTTCTCAGAAACAACACTTTCTTCCTTTGGATGTATGGCGATTCACTAGATTTAGAGAAACCTTATTAACCTGAAGTTTACAGATATCATAGTGTAGTTTAGCATGTACCCAGAAAAACTGTCTTCAGAGATAGCGTCAATTTTTGGAATGTATTAAGCTTCATGTTGCAAATGCCTGACTGCATGTACGGGGCTAGTGTGTGATTGAAATGCTCAAATAAAGACTGTTGGGGTCAACGCACATAACAGTTGGTTTAATATACTAGTCATTACTCGAAAACACTAGACACACGAGGAAAACCATATCACGCTACTTTAATAAGTTTCTAGCTTACGTTTTTAAATACGAGTAAACACCAACTGTCAAGAATGTTCAGCAATCGATAGGATTTGGATAGAAAATAGTCAACTTACTTTAAGAATAGTCGCAAAGCTACTTGAAAGTAAAACCACAGTTTTAAACTTCATAGATTTCAGGAAGGTCACAAGCTCCTTGACATGCTTTCGTTTGGAACCGGTGAAGGGAGGCGCTCGAATTTGTAACACAGCTAGCTGAAGTTCGGGATTAGCATAAATCTTCAAAAAAGAAGAACAAATAGTTTTCATTTAAGGTAAAGTATCCAGATTAAGGAATCGCAAACGCAAAGTTTTAAGGTGTTTACGTAAATTGAAGAATTCTTTACTGACCCTTGCTATGGTAAGGGTACAGATAAGCGGGGGCCTAAATTGATGTACGACCCATGAGTCGTCATTTTCCGGGAAAATATAACATTGGTGTGACGAATTTCACGACCTAGAGAAGTCTCGATATATAAAAACAAAATGGATGCACTAGTGGAGTAGCCAAAGATTATTTAATGGTGAAAGTTCTTATTTTTCAAAGATTACATTCTTCGCTTTGAAAATAATTTAAAACATTTCTAAAGGGGTACGAACACATAAGATCTTAAGAAAAACCATATCTTGGAAAAATAAAGATATACGCATTAGTAATATGTCTCATAAGCTTTGAAATTAATTAATTATGGATCTGTCATATTAGTCTTTGTAACATGGGCTAGATTAAAACAGGATGTGAAATTACCAAATGTTTAGGATAGGATGCTTTATATTGTTAAACAAACTAAGGTGAAACTGTGATCATTAAGAAGTCAACAACATACGTGAGGTGTTGTGTGTATCGTCTATATAGGCCGTCCATTACAAAAGTAGTGACCAACCTTATTAACTGAACACCTTAGATATAGTTTGTTTCAGGATAATAATTGACAAAAAGCAGGTGATGCTAATAAAACGACTGAATGAGAGCTAGTATTCTTATTTGGCTGTGACGTAAAAAGCAAGATCGGAACTTCCAATTATGAACTAATTTCTTAGCCTTTCGGAGTAAGTCATGGAAGAATACACGAACCCATAAACAACCATCTATTCAATAACTGTAAAGTTTTTTAACCACAACATGGATTTCTCTTACATAGATCAGGTGATACAGGCCTATTAAGTGTTTAGAATAGATGGACCCTCTCATTGGAGTAAATTCAATCTATGCACATGGCCTTACTAATTTTTATGGATATTCAATAAAGTTAATTATCGAATCGCTCACCTGAAACCGGGATTAGCGGCAACTATCGGGTGCTTAGTGACTTTCAGATTACTTATAGTTGAGATCGTTAGCTGTCAGAGTTTGCTTTGTCATATCTAACTAGTTTCAAATGACGAGTGAAGTACCGCAGAGTGAAATCCCAAGGATTATGCTCCTATTGTTTAAAGATTTTCCTATCACTACACGCCCTTAGAATCTATTATATGGAGATGATTTTAGAACTTGATATTTTATTTCATTACAAAAACTTAAATAGGTTATGTGACTATGCCAATAGGAACTATCCTTTCAGTAGCAGCAAATGAAGGGTGATAATGGTGAATAGTAGTGGAACTGTACCGGTCACGTACTTTCATGTTGATTCTAGTACCACACATTTTACTTCAAAAATACCTGTTTCTTCTCATTGGGATTCTGCAGCAAAATTGAATACTATCTTTGATTTTCTTTATAGACTAACTTCGGGATAATTTAAAACCTTTTTTATTGTTTACTTAGGACCTTATTTGCAGAACGGTTTTTGGATCATTTATCGTTAACCTATCATCCTCTTGGAATGTGCTCAAAAAAGGGTAATCAAAAACGTATGCGAACCAAAGAAATAAACTGCTCGGATGGTAGCTTTAAGTTTTCAGTCTGTGCAGTACAGAAGGATTCAGGGGGAAAAATCACTGTCGCTCATGATCCCTCTAACCATAACAGACCACTACGAAGTTTAAATACTAAACTTAAAAGTGTATTCATTTTGGAAATACAAATTGACACAAAAGACCTGTACGGACATTTTTGTAGCTAAAATCAGTAGATTGTGGAGATCTTAACCAGATACAATGTTAAAGACACCTTCCAGAGTCCTTCGAAGGGAGGCTCGAGGTTCACATGAGCTGAGGTCATGAGGGTGATCAGTCCCGCTATTATTAACTAACTTGCTTTGCCCTTCAGTTGTACAAGGAATATATATACTTTTCCGTGATCAAGAATGATCTTTGAGTACCCAGACGCAGATCATGAAGGACAAATTATTCACTGATTCCTCCTAACAGTTCAAGGTTTGAGCTGCTTAGTCAGCTTAAAATCTTATAAACTGTGTTCATTATGACATAGAATAGTTGAAGTTAGATCGACTATGAATTTAGTACATAAAGATTACCGTAAAACTTGTATATACCATATGACACTCAGAAAAAATATATATACCTGTGAAGTTGTCATCAAATCATGAACATCTCCAGGCAATCGGTAAGGATTGATACCGACTACGGATGGGCAGTACTCAAAATTTAAACTACTAATAGCATCACAACCTAAGTTATAGATTAAAAGATCACATGCAAGTTGGGCTACATTGCCGACACCGACACAAGCAACAATAAGGTTATATGAAGAAAAATGATTACAATCAAGAGCGGGGAATGAAGTATCACAGTGAGATGACATGCGGGACGGTAGCTAGCAAAGGTCTACCTTAGATATTTCAGTTTGGATTTTTTCTGTTAGGGATTATAACCACTAGGGATGTAATGAACTGAAGACAGTTGAAACACAGAAGAGTAGAACAGGTGACGACTTCTATTTGTGTAACAAACGACTGCCAGAATAAAAAGAATGTGACACCTAAAGCCGAAGGAATGTAAAACACAAGGCTGGAAATATACGCCGGTTTGGAAATACCGTTAGGGTCAGATATCAAAGAACCGAAAAAATGTTTTGCGATTTCTGAGACAAACCAACCAAACAATATAAACAACTCCTCTACACAGGCACTTGATCCGAAATGAAGGTAATAAGATTTGTATACATACAACAGAACTTCAAGAACAAAAAAAGAAAACACTAAGTATTGCCCACACTTATTAAGTAAAACATGTACGGCTGAGACGAGTAGCATGTTCAAATGATTCAAACAAGCGTTCAGTTACTGATTGTATGTTTGATTAAAATTGAATGTAAATAATGGCAAGTTTCTTTCCAGGCTGCTTCTATTTGAGTACGATGTCAGCAGTGTTGCTATGGTAGCAAAACTGGCACGTTTTCAAATCTGAGATTGTGAGTTTATTATTTCATTTTAATGTACATCGTAAAATTATTATTTGACATTTTCCGCGAAGATGAATACAACAATAAAACTAACGGCATCATGTCTTGTTCTGCCTCAACATATTTCTCTATATCTTTCCTTACCTTCACGTAAATCGACTACATCAATGTAGTAAACAATTACTCGAAACAAAAAGTAGAGCAAAGATGGAGTTAGAGTAGAGCTACTCAATTTGATCTTATTGGTTTATACCATATGAAGTGGTCAAACAGTTTAAGTAAACGGGTTGTATGATCTGTTTTTTTTCTCGAAATCAAACACTAACAGTCTTCAGTAATAAGGATAGTAGGTTGATGAACCTGTGTTAATCCTGACACAATGAGTATGTCAATAACAAAACTGTCAAGAACTACAAAGCGAGTTACTCATAAGACGATAACAGAGCTTTTGCCAAGCAGAATACATGGTTTTTAGATTCTGATTTGTGTAGTAAGAAGTGAAGGCCTATGTTAGTATTTTTCTGGTTAGCTTCACCGAGTGTCTGGTCTTCTCTTAAACCAGTCAATTGAGCGTGCGGACACCAGTGCTTCGGATAACAGGTTCCAAGAATTGATGGCTTGGTGTGAAAACCTGTATGCCACGGGTGTTTTTTTCCTTCTTGGCTTTTCTACTCATTTGCTAAATCCTCTGAGATATTCCGATCTAGTGGGAAGAAAAAGAAAAGATATATCGTATCCGAAGTCATTTCTTAGTATTCTGTACATCAAAATCAGATTAAATCTTAATCTGCGATAAGACAAATTAAAGAGGTCTAGCTTTTCAAACCACCTTTTGTACAATAAACCCCTGAAAATGTCACAGGTATTCAGAGTTTGACAACATTTCAACCAGTAACAACTCATATAAAGCGTACCCAACAAGTGAAATCAAAAGGTAAGAGCGAGGAAGTCTGAAGACATATTTAATAGGCTATCAATATATCGCGGATCGGCAGATTTAGACTGGCTAGCGATTGTAGGGGATGTATGACCGAACGCCTTCAGCTAGATGAGTACACCAAAACCGTTGTGGTCAGCATCCAATGTCGACGACTTACAGAGCTATTTGTTTTGGGCATTTAATTACCGCTAAACCCCTGAGTTCTGTAATTGCACCAGTAGCTTCCTTTTAAGATTTTTCCAACATATCCGAGTCGCCTTTTGAACGAAGACATGCGGCCTGGATCTCACTAGTTTGGTGATTACTGTGGTGAACACATTAGTAACTAACTTAGTAAATGTCCGTCTTTAAGCCTGTAATGTTCTAAACTTTTTAGCTGTGACTTGATGATGGTTGTCTGTGCTTTTAAGATCGCGGCTTACCTTCACCTCAAGATCCTTGTCAGACTGAACTATAGGCACTGACGTTTCTACTGCGCTGTACATATATATCGTTGTATCCACAAATATACATGTAGACACACCTAGCCCCGTTGACAGGCATCAGCCATTTCTTAGGTAATTAGAACATTCAAGTCTGCCTGAAAAACATGCGCATCTGTGTTTCTTGCTATTTCACGCCAGATTTTTACATCATCAGCATGTAATAGAACTGGAGGCCTAACTGTATATACAATATAAAATATAAAAGACATACGACAAAGTCTTGCGGCACCCCACTAAGTACTGGTTTCCAGGAGGAGCATTTGTAAATTATTCCTACTTTATGTCTGCGACCTACTACAAAATCCTTGATCCAATGGAGAAGTTCGAAATTTTTCATATTTTCTAGCTTTAAGAGTAGTCTACTTCACATTGAAGTTTATATAGGCAACATCCACTGGTTTTTCACTATGTAGAGGCACCCTTACTATGAGAAGGTTTGTTGTGTAAGATAATCCTTCTCAAAAACTACGGTATTCGTTATTCAACAAGTTATTGATCTGTACGAATGTTGTTTTAGCGTTTTAGATTATTCTCTACAATATTTTAAGTACAACACTGCCGACAAGTCAGCAGTTTGATAGAAGTTGTCTTGTTCCTGTCTTATGTATTGGACTGACGATTGCATCATTCCAGTCCGTGGGTAACTCACCTTGTCTAAGTTGCAGATTTAATATTGTAGCCAATGGAGTGACAATGTATAGTATAATCGACCTTAAAATTTTAACATGTGGTCCATCTGGTCTTGTTGAGCTTTCTGCTTATAGGGTGCTCAGAGCCTTTAGTACTCCATCCCGATCGAAATTCACAATAAGTAACGGATTTCGTCATCTTTTATTTGAGTCTAGTCCTTCGTCTAAAGGAGCCTCCTGAGTGAAAACTATCTCTAAGTAGTTGGCAATGTCCTCTGCATTGTCATCGTTTTTCTCTGTAACCTAAGATTTACTTCAGTCGGTAGTTGGATTGAAGGTTTAATGATGCGCTTTCATTTTGTAATTTATGTACGAGACCAGTCTCTTGGGATGATTGATTACATATTGCGTTAACTGGTTCTCATATTTTCTCTGAGATACCCGTATTCTAATTACATACTAATTTCGCAATTAGCTGTAGCATCCAATTTTATTTGTTGTTTCGAGGCTGATGGCTACCCTACAACACTTTCTTTGTTTTGGTGGATGTCAAATCTTCCGGTTTATCCAGTAATGCCTGTTTTTTCTTCTCTGGAACTGTCCGGTAAATAAATGGTTGAGCTACTTGATTATACGACTGCCGGAATTGAGTTCATCCCTCGTCTACTGATGCATCGGAGTTAATTTTCAAGCTTTCAGTCGAGGCTGCAGAGATAGTCGTCTTTATGTTTGCTTTCCATGAGCTAGGACGGGTTGGCGCAGCAGCTTGACAAACCATATCAACCATGAACTTGGACGTGATGACCACATGATCATTGATGGCTGAGGTATGCTACAACCGATTGAACATCTTGCCCTTTATATTTTTGAAGGCAGATCACCAGTTGTCATATCCTGGAGTCGTGTACCACTATCTTCGTAGCTCGTACTGTTAGGACGCTTTTCATGAACAGGATAATCTCAGTAACCCTACAGTTTATTCTGTCAGCCCTACAAAGTAAGAAACCAAGAGATTAATATCTACTCTCATACCTATCTGACACTAATCATGTTTATGAAACAGAAATAACACCAGGAGTTTCTGTATCCATCACGTATTTGGGTTCCTCCATCATATTTAGCAGGCAATTGCATGACATACCTTTAATATGGTGACAAACGCCTTCGTTCCACTGAGTAGTTTAGGTTCGCTTTGCGTGAAAACCCTTAAGTATGAGGTTTTTAACCGTTTCGGTGGCGCTCATGTATTTATGCTTTTTCTGATAGTCTACTAATATGATTAACCAGGCTGAGATCCTTACGAACATATATTCCGAATTCAGCCAGTTCGCGTCAATTTTCCAATATTAAGCTCCTTTTTTCAGCAGAAGTAGTGTAGTGAAGGAGAACACAGGTGAGGACAACCAAATTGTATTTAGCTCAAATTACAGAGTTACTTGGTAAAATAGAAAAACCACTGTGGGATCAGCTTTCCCGAACCTGCTCCCCCTGCTATGTTACTTCTCCGTTCTCTACACTTGACTAGGTCTTCCACTGCAAAGGGTTTCCACGTTCTCCTTTGTTGTTCCGCCTTCTTTATGTCTGATATCTGTTTCTTTTCCACGTTTCTTATTGCCTCCCTCCTCTCTTTTCTTAACCTTGTTGTCGTCCATTTTTGTTGTTATGGCCAGGTCTTATTATGCATTGGAAGTCGTGGCTGTCTGCCATACATGAGTAAGAAAGGTAACTTCTTGGTTGTTCCTTGTGTAGAGGAACGATGCGCCAGCAAAATCAATGGTAATTCTTTCTCCCAATTTCCTCCTTTAGATGCTAACCATTCCTTTAACGTCCGATTGTTTCTCTCTGTAAGCCCGTTTGTCTGAGGATGATACGGTGTGGTTCGTATTCGCTTGATTCCAAACTGCTTTAAACGGGCTTTAAACTCGTCACTTTCAAAACAGGGACCCTGGTCAGTTAATATCATCTTCGGTATTCCGTGACATGCTACAATATGCCGGATTACCACTTCGGTCACTGTCCTTGCCCGTTGGTCTGCAATGGGTACAGCATCTACCCAACGTGTAGCATGTTCCGTCATTACTAGCAGGTACTGGTTACCGCTCGCCGTCTGTGGAAACGGTCCCATCACATCCACCGACCATAGATCACCGACTGCGGTTACTGGGATTGACTGTAATGGCGGTTGTGTGTATCGGTCGCTTTTCATTAGCTGACACTGCTGGCAAGTTAACACGTATTCAGCCACATCGTCTCTCATGCCCGGCCAGTATGCACTCTGTCGTAGTAGATCCGTCGTTCTTGCGATTCCTGTATGCGCTACCTGGTGACACTCGTGTATCGAATTAGGTACTGCAATATTTTTTATGGTAAGAATTTTTTCCGGTAATGGTTTTATTTCTCCATTTCCCACTTTATGTCCCAACAACGTGACGCTACTTTTCGCTATCTGCGACTTGTCCTTATTAATCCGAAGTCCGAATTTGTCAATTCGCTTTAAGACCGCTTCCACATGCTTGACGTGATCTGTTTCTGTCTGACTGTACGCAACCACATCGTCGCCATATACCTCGACATTATCTAAATTCTAGAGCAGTAGTGTCATTAGTCTTCTGAATGTGAACGGCGCACCTGCCAACCCGAACAGCATTCGTTTAAATTGGTACTGTTTATCACGTACCGTAAACGCTGTCTTGTTTCGATCGCTCTGTTTTATAGGCAGTTGCCAATATCCTGACCGTAAATCCAGCACTGTAAACACCGTGGCATTCTGTAGCCGATCTAATGTTTCCACCACTGTTGGCATTGCACAAGGTTTCAGGTCTGTTATATTATTCAATTCTCTGAAGTCGACACAAAATCTATACTTTCCATTTGGTTTCTTTACTAAGAGTACCGGTGAGCTATATGGGCTGTCCGCTTCCTCAATTATACCTTCTTTCAACATTTCTTGGATCTGGCGAGTTATCTCAGCCTCTAAATGCACCGGAACACGACGTGTTGCAAATATATTTACTCGATCACTTTTTATCGGGATTTCGTGCTTTACTTTGTCACAAAATCCATACGGCTCTCCATCTCCAGTGAACAGTTTCGCATACTTTTTGCATAACTCGTTAATGTTTGGTTTCTTCGACGAGACATCCGCTGCCACTCTTATTTCAGCCACTTCACTACTTTCGTGTATTGGCAATGAACCATACTTTGTGACCACCTTATCGTTTCTTAAGTCAACTATTGCTTTTACTTCTCTTAGGAAATCTGCTCCTAATATCGGTCTCGATAAGCTTGTGGTTACCACGAACGGGAAATTTATCTCAGCATCCCCCACTTTTACGATACTGTTAGATACGCCAAACACTTCTAACATATGGCCTCCTATAGTGTGGACAGCTAATGTACACGGCTTGAGTCTCCTACATTGCTCTTTGCCTATTAACGAGACTGCTGCACCTGTATCGATCAGACAAACTAAATCTCGTTCATTTATGTTCACTCTCGTATACACTGCCCCTCTGTCTAATAACGCAACAACCCCCAGATTCCTAGGATAGAAAGAACACTCGTTATAACGTCTAAAATATCTGCGTCTTCGTCTTGTTGGACAGTTTATCTTCCAATGTCCTGTTCCTCCACAAGCGTAACATTTATCGTTCTTTTTATGGTTCACTCGTATTGCTGCAATCTCACGCTCCAGCTCCTCAACCTTCTTTTCTACATTACTTATCTCCTGCTTTCCGCACCCGACCGGAGCCACTGTACGCGTCATCAGCTGACGAGTCACCTTCGCCAGTTCACTGATATCCATTGGTTGCGCTGCGTTCACCAGTTTCAGCTGCTGGGAGATTGTGGCAGGCACACTCTCGATAAACTGTGACGCTAACAACTGTGCCTCCGACTCCTCATCCAGATTTTGCAGCGCACGGCGTAACAATCTGGTAAGCTCCACCGCCAGCACCAGTGGGTCACCATCAACCGGCAACCTCGCCAACCGGAACTTCTGCAGCGCCTCCTCTCTGTCCACTGGGCTGTCGAACTCCGCCGCCAAATGCTCCGTAACTGTCTCCCATGTCGTCTTCCCACCAGCACCGTCCAAGCTGTCATATACAGCCTTCGCCCTGCCTCTCAACAGCGTCCCCAGCACCACCAACTTCGCCTTCGGCTCCTTCACTCCCACCAGCTCTGCCACGGCCTCAAACTCCTTCAGGAAGCTCAGCACATCTCCGTCCTCAAATTCTTTCGGCCATGGAATCTTCATCCTTAGTGGAGGCAGCGACACCAAATGTAGTGAAGGAGAACACAGGTGATTGACAACCACTTATTTCTGTCTAGTCTGAGAAAAAGTAACCACAAAATCATAGCTTTCAGTCTTATTTGGAGAATAGCTAAGGTTAATCGTCAGTATAGATTGTAATTATGAATGATTGAACGCGTTACATCTATAGGACGACCTACACCAGGTAGATGAAGAAGCATAACCTAAAATTACTTACATTACTTTTCTTTACGCCTGTCATCCCTCGTGGAGTAGAACAGACCGCCCACCAGCACTCTCCATCTAACCCTGTCCTGGACGATTCTTTCCACTTGTATACAGTTGCTGTCTATCCTTTTGATGTCTGCTTTCACTTCTCGACGCAGTATGTTCTTTGACTTTCCGCTTTTCCATTTCCCTTCAGGATCCCAAGTTAGCGCTTGCCTCATGACGCAGTCCGGTGATTTTCTCAATGTATGTCCCATCCACTTCCAGCGTCTTTTCCTAATTTCCTCATCAGCTGGAAGTTGGTTTGTTCTATCCCACAGTATCTTGTGTAGACAACTGTTTATAATACTTGTACATGCGTGATCATGGTCGCTGTAGTTATTCACGTTTCGTTACATACAGTAGGACTGTTTTGACGTTCACATTGAAGATTCTTACTTTGATATTGTTATTGTTCTGAGTTCCATGTGTTCTTCAACGGTAGGAATGCGGTCCTTGCTTTATCAATCCTCGACTCTACATCTGCATTTGATCCTCCACGTTCATCGATGACGTTACTAGATACGTGCAAGTTTCCGCCTCTTCCAGAGTTCTTCTACCAAGTGTGGTTGGGTTGGTTGGCGTTTTCCATGTTGTTCGAGGAGTTTGATTTTTCCCTTGTTTGTTGAGGTCTACTATTGCAGGGACTGCTGCTACATTAATTGTCTTCATTTGTATTTTTTGTGTGTATTGGACAGGATGGCCAGGTCATCTGCGAAGTCCGAATCGTCTAGTTTCATGCAAGCTGTCGATTGTAGTCCGCGTTTTCTCTTAGATGTCGAGGTCTTCATAGCCCAGTCGACCACCAGAAGAAAGAGAAAGTAGGCAACCTTGTCTGATTCCTTTACTTACTTGGAATGCATCTGTCAGCTGTCTTCCATGCACGACTTTGCACTGTAGTCCATCGTATGAGTTCCATACAATGTTGACAATCTTCTCAGGAACCCCATAGTGTCGAAGCAGTTTCCATAATGTTTTCCTGTCCACACTGTCAAATGCTTTCCGGTGGATTCGAATGAGGTGGTCTGTTCAAGAGTTTCTCGAAGTATTCTATCTATCTGTTTTCCTGTTCTTGAATCTCGACGACTGACTTACGTTCTTTGTTTTCGGCCGGTTTCTCTGTTTTACCATATCGCCCTACCAGTTTCTTCGTTATATCATAAAGCTGTTTCATATTTTCTTCTCTAGCAGCTTTTTCCGCCGCTTTTGCTAGTTCTTCCACGTATTTCTTCTTGTCGGCTCTAATGCTCCTCTTCACTTGCTTGTTTGCTTCTGTGTATTCAGCTTGTGCTTGGACTCTCTCTGCTCGTGTTCGGTTGTTGTTAATTGCTGCCTTCATGTTCTTCCTTTCTTTGATCTCGTCTAGAGTTCCTATAGAGATCCACTCCTTATGATGGTGTTTCTTTAGGCCCAGAACCTCTTGACACGTTGAAGTTAATGCTTCTTTGATACCTTTCCAGTTGTCTTCCATAGTGGTTTTTTCTTTCTTCAGTAGATCCTGTAGGGCTTGGAACCTGTAGTTGAGAGCTATCTTGAATTCTTTGATTTTATTAGTATCTCGAAGGAAGGCTGTATTGAACCTTTGTAGTGTTATCTGTCCCGTTGTCCACTTCTTCTTCAGCTTTAAATTGGCCACAACTAGGTGGTGATATGAAGCAATGTCAGCTTCTCTCCTGGTTCTCACGTCTTCCATTGTCCTTCAGAATTTTTTATTGATGCAAATATGATCTATCTGGTTCTCTGTGGTGTGGTCCGGTGAGATCCATGTAGCCTTGTGTATATGCTTGTGTGGAAGTATTGTGCAGCCCATGACCAATTTGTTGTATATACACAGATTTGCAAATATTTCCCCATTTCCGTTCTTCTCTCCCAGTCCATGTAGTCTCATGATATCTTCATATCGGATGTTGTCTATTCCGACTTTGACATTTAAATCATCCATCAGAATGGTGGGGTCGTTTCTTGGGCACTTCTCTATGACTGACTGCAGCCGCTCGTAGAATTGATCTTTAATGTCGTCGTTGCTATTATTGGTGGGTGCATAACACTGGATAATATTCATTGTGATCCCCTCCTTCTTTGTTTTGAATGATGCTTTGATAATTCTGAATCCGTGAGATTCCAATCCTATAAGTGCATTTTGTGCTACTTTGAACAGCATTAGATCAACTCCCTGTAATTGGAGCATGTTCATTTTCGTGACCAGAGTACAGCAACATCTCTCCCGTACCCAATCTTTTCTGTACAACTTGAGTCCGATGGTTTTCGCTGACTCCAGGAACCGTCGAGATGTATCTTCTCATTTCCATAGTTATTTGATCAGTCCTCTCAGTGTCTTGCATTGACCGGACATTCCACGTACCTATATTAATTGTTGCTCTGGTTGTTAGAAGGGACATCAGTCTTGTGACTTCCGAAGAATCCCGGCTTTTATCGTGAAGCGTCATAGTTCTTCTTTCAACTCCCAGGGCAGAGTTTAGATGGTTTAATTTGTTTAGTCTGGTTGGTGTCTTTTTAGCAAGATTTTTTTCTACGGGATGGGGTTTACGACTCTATGCCCAACCTTCCTCCTTCACCCTGGCCTGGGACCGGCAGTAACTCTAGAAGAGCTACCGGCGGAGTTATGATCAAGTAGGAATTAAGGTTTTCTATGTTGCTTATTAGGGTTTAGGCTTCTTACATACTTTTTCTTCATTGTACATACACACTGAGCGAGGTATTAGACAAAATTTACAGACATCAGTTAATTTTGTGTTGACTCAGTTTCAGTTTGGAAAAGACAGGAGGCTTGATGGTCTGTGTTATTCCTAACAATGATGGTATCTCACTAGATTCAACTTTCTTTTGAAAGAGTCTGTGGATTGGGCCTCAACTCACTCGTGTATGCTTTGTAATTGTTTTGTGAGCAAATCAAGATAACTATCTTATTTTATCACCTGAGTGAACGTACATTCTCTGACAATAATGCTACTTAGCAGGAGCCAAACCTCATTGATATACCTAGATAAAGTAAAAGTTTATTGGTTGATAGTAAATAACAAACAGGACTTAATGACTGCTTTCAACTGGAGATGTTTTATTTTTGTCTTTTCCTGATTTCATCAGCATGAAGTTTAACTGCCTTGAAATAGTAAAATATGCTGTTTTTAATTCTTCTCAGATATAAATAGGGTCCCATAAAATACATTTGATTTGAATAGTTTACGTAAAGGAAAACACAGAACAAGCATATATGCGTACAATAAACCAAGTCACTGCAGTTATTAACATTCGAAGTATATTTCAACTGCTCCAGTAATTTAAAATCTCATATGCAGAATACACTGAAATATTCTAACAGACAAATGTTTTGAGATCATTATTTTACAAACATTTAAATTAGTTACAACATTCAAAATCTATTCGTACTAATATACAGAAGTGTTATGGTTCAAGAAGAAAATCTGACGGCATGAATAATCATTACCATATATATGTATTACATAACCAACAGTGTCAATCTGAAATGCTTGACTAAAATACAATAAACATATCTACGTGAAATTCACAATAATAATTGATATGCGAATCTGTGATAACAATAGGGGTGAGAAATCAGTAGTACAGGTGTGCAGAACTACAATAATGGGATTCAGTTCAGTCACCCATAATAAGAAGTCCGGTTATTGAAAATTCACAGCTTATTTTCCTGGGATATAGATAGGAGTAATGTTCATTTTTTAAATGTGTGATGATCCGTCTTTAATACTATCCTAGGGTAAAACAAGTTCTTATGATAATTATTTTGTCCATAATCTAATAAAATTGATATTAATGTTTTATATGAACTCAAAAGATCAGACTTTAGGTCAAGCGACTCAAGTAAAGTAAGATCAATCGTTGTGTACATAAAAAATTTCTGGCAAGTCACTAGTAGTGGATATCTACGTAAAATAAGTCACAACCATTGTACAAAAATATTTTTTGGTACATTATGGGTTAACAGCTTTTTCAGCTTTAATTTATGAATAATTTTATGTTTATTGCGATAGGTGGGAAAGGGAAGTTTATATCACACACTGATGTCAAGCTGAAGGATCACAGAAAACTAGAAAGTGATGCACAGCTTTTTTGTTATAAGCTAGAGGTATTGGGTTGTATGCACTCTGGATCACACAGCATCTAACCTAAGGAGTCACAAACCAGGACAAAGTAGCTGTTCGTTGATCTTCGATTTACAATGATTATCCAATTAATGTCAGTTTGTTACTAAAACATGTCTCAAATTAAACAATCATTAAAAAAATCTTTGTTTTCATACAATTTTTGTCAAATTTATATTATTAAGCTAAAACGTTGTACCAAACACTTTATCTCTATTCTTTCAGATACCATTGAAATACACAATGAACAATGCAAATCCTTTCCAAAGTGAACTAAGTTTGGTGTGTTTATTCTAATTATATAATAATTTTGGTTTTTAAAGCCGACAACAGGAAGATTTGAGTGGATCGATGATAAAAATGAACTTGTGTTCATCAAATTTACTGATCAAAAATCACAAAAGTCTATTTATTCACAAAAGTAAAATGTTAGATAAATTTTTACGGTGATGATCAGAAATCTTTACAAAAAGAGTCATATGAAAATTGTTGATGAAATTCGTACAATAACTATAAAGGATATAAAATGTAAGTATTGAATTTTTCTGGTGGAAGGACAGCCGCTGCTTTGACAAGACTAAAAGCTTCAGGAAAGCATTTTCAATATTCCCAACATTTTGCTAAAATGATCAAGTATATTTTTTATGTTATTTGATAACTAGTTTTTCTTCAACTTAGGTCCTCAGAATGTGACAAACTATTGATAAGTTTGGCAAAATATTTAGAATGTTATTTTAAGATATTGAAATTTGAAGAAAAATTTGCCGATGAAAAATTGTAAAGTTTTATTTCGAATTTTACTAATATTATCAAATTTTTTTTCTTAAATAAATGTTTGACCATTTTAGATTACCAAATGTCAACCAGTTAAAGGAACAAGAAGAATTACATAAACGAATAGATATATTAAAATATGATTTTTCACTTGCGTACGCTAAATTTCTACTACTTGAACGAAGTCTAATGCATAATATATGCCCTAGACCAATTGATCCAGTTGCAACTGCAAAAACAGATCAAAATTTATATGAAACATTCTTTTGGTTTTTTGTATTTTGTATGTGGATAACATTTCTACGAACAAGATTTAAAGAAATCTGTGCTCAAATTGGATGGTACGTAATTAATACAAATAGTTTTAATTATATACCATTAAAGTACGAGTGTAAGAAGTATGGGACAAACTAAATACATGTTAAAAGCTGTCCTAATTAATGATGAATCAAAGGAATCATTAACAACAAAACTAACAAATTAATGTACAAAGTTTTCAATACGAAATAAAGTAGGTCGAATGAGCTTTGAACGCAATACGTAGACATAGATTAATAAAATAAAGTATCACTGAAAACCGTGCTACGATCTGATGAACTTGTGAATAATATTGAGTTCGAGGTATCACAATTTGAATGTCGATTTGACTAAGTTAGATATATGTATCACATATAAACTTTATGAGCTTTCTTGATGGAGTTAGTGTTTTTTTATATTACTGTACTATCACTATATAACCTCGAGTAGAATCTTAGTTATTCACAGTTCAGATAGCATACAGTAGATTTTGGTCTAAAAGAAAGCGAATTCCAAACTTGAAAGTGAGTTGCTGGCCATCGAAGAAAGCTAACCTTTACCACTATATACTGTTGTGTCTTTAAGCCCCGTTAAATATCACGTGATTTATTCGCCAATCAGAATACGACTTATACAGTTTTATCACTGCACCAAACCAATGACGTTCGAACGGTACGAGCAGCCTAGCATCTTTATTGGTCCTTTGTACTATTAGCCCTGCCAGTTGAGTCCAAAACACCAATACCAGCTTCCGCTACGCGAATCATTTACTTCAAACGTACCTGGCTTATACACGAGCCAAACGGACCACATCACACCATGAAATAGGAAATAACATTTGTACAAGATCAAGCCAAAAGGTGGCTATGGTTGTGGATGATGGTAATTAATAGACTGAGAATAATTTAAGAATAATAAATCGTATCATAATAGTCTATAAGTCAGAATAAAGCTTATAATAAGAGGAATATAGTTATGCGTAATTTAGTTACTGAATAGTTACACAAAAAGAACAAATATAATATTAGTCCATTAATGGTTCTCAGAAGTTACCTATAATTTAATCTTCACTAGGATGCAACATATATCAGCCATCAAATGCATAGGAATTCTAACTCCATAATTTATACTTAGTATTTCCGTTTATTTAAACACTAATAGACTAAATGAGAAACAAATCCATATCCAAACCATTAAGTTTCGAGAACAAAACTTTGTCAAAATCATCCACTTGGGTTACAAATATTCTCCACAATCACAAATAAAGTTCAGCGTTGATTGTAACAAACAAGCTCATCGTTCATATTAGCTTATCGAAAATTTTTGTATATGTAGATACATACATAATTGTAAATCGAGCAAAATGGTAGTGTCTTTGTCAAACTGAAATACCGTACTGCTTTTGCCTTTAGGTTTACAAGATCAGAAATGTTCAATTCTCTTGGGCGACAAGGAGCTTCCTATTTCGGTCAAAAAGGAGAACTCGATAGTAAGAATATCGAGATATATCAGACAGAATTACCCCGAGCATCAATGCTAAAGTATGATCCCTAATTTTGTATTCTTATGCAGTTTCACTTTCAAAGTAAGTGCTCACCAGCCTTGAGGCTTATATTGCCTGGTGCGGAAGAAAACATAGCTAAGATTAACCTGAACAAATGTGAAGATAAGCAAAGAAAGTAATCATAGAAATAAACATTTTCGATGTTCAATAATATTTATTTTTAAAGGTTACATATGACTGAGACTAATGTACATGAAGAAAATGAAAAGTATATATGTTATCAGTAATACATAAACTTTTCAAAAAGAATAGGTATTCTTGGAGACTATCGACATTTATATGACGATCAACTTATACTAAATAAACAAACTGCTGACAGAGACCAAGAAAAGCACGAAGATGATAACGAGTAAATATAATGGTCATAAAAAGCTTTTTTACGATTTTTTTTAACTTTATTTCTAGGAATAACGATGAAGAAAACCAAGAGAAAGATGACAAGAAAAGTATATAACTTGGAGTACATGTAACTTAATTAGTGTAAGTTTGATGACCATTATGATCCTCTAAAAAACTATAAGCATTAAAATTGCGGATCAGAGCGAGAGTATTACCAATCAAAATTGGACTGAATAGAGATCCTAATTAATTGGAAAATGCAAACACTACATACGTAGTTATTTTTAACTTTAAGTCAGCAATTCAAGGGGTTAATTTATTTAGTAATGTTTAAATATGAATATGGACTTGATTATTTTAGTCTGATATCTAATATAGGAAATTTCTGATTACTGGTAGTGGTGAGTTTTCACACCGGAACGAAGACAAAATTTCACTATCTAAAATGTAGCTTAATTTATACGTAGGTTCTGAACTAATTAAATAAATGATTCTTTCGGGATCAATAAATATTTGCCAACGATCTGGGGCGTCTACTTTTACAGTAGTCGATTTGTCCCAGGACTTTTACTTCCAAAAATTCACAATACATATCAACCGTATGTCTAGTAGTAGTTTAAAAAATAATTAAACATGGGTACTTAAAAATCGAGTAGCCCGACTGTAGCTGCTACATTGACGCGGTGGTCGGGCTTGCCTATCGTGATGATCCGAGCGAGCTATATTGGCTAGAACATATGTTCCCGTATGTTCTATCATGCCAGGCAGGTCGATTGGAGAACGGTAAGATTAAAAGCAACAACTCAAGGTCTGAGGGCGAAGTCATACTGCGCACTGTAGAGGGGTGTGACAGCAGTAAGTTGTCTCTCTCGGACAACCAGTATCTACAGCGATGGTGCCTTCTCACAAGGAAAGAAGGGGCTAAAAAAGGTCGACCCTAAAAAATGTCACACCTCACCTTACCTCACAGATTTCTGTTTCTGGAGGTAAGGTCCTTTGAAGAACGGAGCTAACACATTAAAAACCTCCCACGAAAAGGCTGTGCGCGACCGGCCTCAAGTAGTTGTCCCTTGGGCTCTGAAGTAACGCTCCCAGGTAGTTAAGGCTAACATAAATCCAACAACCTTTTCAGGTTCCTTAAGAAATACCCTTCCACGGTGTAGGCAGCCGGGAAGTGATATCAGCCCTCATACCCAAAACAACACATGAGACCATGTCGGTCACAATCAAATCCTTCCTACACCTAATAACCCTCTCATCTCCAAGAATAATCTTTTTCACGCCGCTAATGCAAACGATTCGAGTACGCGGAACGTTATTCCCGGTCTTCTGAAGCCACACTCTAGACTACATGTAGCAGCTTTTAACAACCAAACGCTGTGCCAAATAGGACAAGAGGCTTCCTTAGCTAGGACTTTAGAATCTCGCGCCATCGATGTGTTCTGCGTCTCCGAAACGCGCATACAGGATCCGAGTAGCGTCATTCATTTGACCTCACCATATCACAATAAAGAACCATCTCGATTCACACTCCATGTATCTGGAAGCCCTGATGCTACTTCTCGTGGCCTCGCCGGCGTAAGTATAGCATTGAGTCCTAGGGCAGAACTAGCTTTCTTAGACTGGATCACAGTAGAAAACCACTTGTGCACTGTCCGACTAAACGGAACAGTAAGGACTCGGAAAGATAGGGACACTTATCGTCGCTGTCTACTTTCACATTGACTGCAGCTCAGATGAGGTAAAATATGAGATTTAAAGAAAGTCTTCTGACCTCCTCCAAAAGGTTAGGCGTTCTGACGTAGTAATAGTGACTGGTGATTTGAATGCTCAAGTAGGAAAACTAGGCGAAAACGAGAGACACCTGTGTGGATCTTATGGTGTCTTGGCTCAAACAACAGATAATGGCGACCGTCTGTTGCAGCTGTGCTCAGATAACCGCTTGTTTCTTCCAAATACGAACTTTAAGTATAAGGCAAAAACATCTTTTGACATGGCGACCCATGAGTTCGTCCCAACGTTGAACCCAACTAGATCACATCGTTGTCAGCCATCGATGGAGGGGCTCGATAAAAGACTGTCGCTCATTCTGGAACACATGCTTAGGTTCATATCATGCTCTAGTGTTAGCGCGTCTTTGTCTGCGACTTACTGGACGTAGGAAAGACGCTGCAAGAAAATCCCTTAGGGTTCTACTTAATGATAGCCGAACTAAGAATGCATTTCAGGGACAACTAGAAAAACAATCAGGCAGCCATGTAAGTGATGCCCGCCTCGAGGCGGCTTGGAATGATATCAAAAAAGCTGTGAAAACAGCAGTGATAACTGCTAGTCAGATAAATCGTAAGGTTGGCGAGAAATACTGGATCTCAGTGGCACCAACCGCACTGATTGATACTCGAAAACTCATTCCATCTGGCTCCGAACATGACGAAGTGCGGAGTCAGCTTAAGCTCAGGGTGATAAGAAGCCTACGCAATGATCACAAGCAGTGGTGTGTAGCGAAAGCAAGAGTGATGGAAAAGGCAGTGGCAATAGGTAATAGCAGACAATTGTTCAGACTTGTTGAGGAAACCGATATTAGGAACCCAACTGTTAGTGAAATTATCTTGGAAAAAGATGGACATATTATTCATTCTCAATCCAGGAGATTGGATCGATGGCCAGAACACTTTAGTAATGAGTCCAACTGGTCTTCATTCACACTTCGGTTTCCCACGATCTCTAGTCAACCTGAATGGCAAGTTAATGTAGGTCTTCCGACTATTTACGACGTTGAAAAAGCTATAAAAAATCTGAAGCGAGGGAGAGCAGCAGGCCCTGATAGGTTTACTCCTGAGATTTTTAAGGATGGCGATCCAGTATTAGCAGTGAGATTAACTGAGGTCTTGGGTGGAATCTGGGAACTGGACGCAATCCCATCTGACTTGTCTTAATCACTGGTTGTACCACTCTATAAGAAAGAAGAAAAGTCCTCTTGTGACAATCACAGAGGAATCAGTTTGACCAACATAGTGTTTAAAATATTAGCTTCAATAATGCTTTGATGTCTAACCAAAGCTCGTGAGGAGCAGACTAGAGAAAACCAGGCTGGTTTTCGACCTTAAGGCGGCATTCGACTCTGTTGATCGTGAGGTTCTATGGCAGTGTTTGTCACTGAAAGGAGTATCAAAGAAGTACATTAATCTTGTAAAGGATCTCTACTCGAACACAATTGGTCGAGTGAGAGCTTATGGCGAACTGTCATCAGAATTGATTACCTCAAGTGGTGTTCGTCAGGGCTGTCCACTCTCTCCATTCTTGTTCAACTTTGTGGTCGACGTACTTTTAGAGATGACACTTTCCTCATGTAAATTTCCAGGGGTTGAACTTCTACCAGGAGGTTCACTTGTTGACTTAGAATATGGTGATGACATAGTTCTATTTGGTGAAGATGCTGACAAAATGCAGCCTTCTGATCACTCTAAGCAACAATGCAAACATGTTCGGGATGCGATTCTCTCCCTCGAAATGCAAAATGTTGCTTCAGGATTGGGTTGCATCGACACCCGAACTAATGATAGGGAGTGAAGTAATTGAGCGTGTCGATCGCTTCACTTATCTTGGGAGTTTCATAAGCCCTTGTGGTCCGGTGTATGACGAAATATCAGCACGGATACAGAAGGCTCGACTAGCTTTTTCCAACTTCCGTCATTTATGGCGTAGGCGAGATATCCGTCTATCAACCCAAGGACGTGTTTACTGCGCAGCAGTTCGTTCCGTCTTACTTTATGGCAGTGAAACATGGCCGGTAAGAGTAGAGGATATTCGTAGGTTACTAGTATTTGATCATAGGTGTCTTCGAAACATTGGTTGTATATCCTGGGACCATCAAGTAACGCGGTTGTTAGGAAACTGATACTAGGTAAGGATGGCAAATCAATTGATGAAGTAGTGAAACGTTCGATGTTTCATGGTGTAGGAGTAGATTGGAAGCAAACTATGGGCGCCCAGATCAAGACATGGCACAAATCCATGAAGTCACTGACAAGTGGACTGAACCATGTTGGTAGGTGTAGACTACCTGGTTGGAATCCGCGAGACGATAGCAACCGATGGTTAGAGACCTTGAATGACATGGTTCAAAATCGTTGGGAATGGCGCAGGTGCATCCACTTTTTGTGTTCTCCCAAATTCTAATCTTCTGAATTCTTCATGTCCCTTTCTTTTTTCTCTTTCCAAATTTATTTCACTGGATTATACTCCTTGAATAACATCTTCAAACCCTAATTTTTCTGATTACAGTTTATAATTTTACTACATCTAGCACTATGGGGTTTGAATCGACAATTGTATCTTTGTGCTAATGTGGTGTGGCAACTTGAGCTGATGTACGTACGTACATACGAAGTTCTACGTTGTTGCTGAGTGAAAATAGGAAAAGCAAGGCAGTATTTCCCAACTTTCCAATACTAAATTGTATTGTAATTAAAGTGAACTGTCTTGAATCCTGTCCTCGTTCAATTTGTAACATGAACTCACAAAGTCGTTTAGATTTCAATGTAACTGATTCAGACCAATCGATAAGGACGGTCAGAATTATTATGAATTAGACTATTTACTGTTTGCACTGAAATGTCCTAAGTAATATTTAAGTCAAGTCTTTACATTGAAGATTACGGATTTTAAAACAGCTAGAACGTAATTTGAAGATGTATTAGGAAGGTCATGAGTCCAATCAATATTAACGCTTAAAACAACTTCGATTCTCTGTAACAGATTACCAAATGTTTTAACGGAAAGCGAAGTAAAATATTTGACGCTTCAACAAAGTCTCTTATCACCTAACGAAGGATGTATACATTGATTTTCCTTTCTTGGTATCACAGAGTTGATACATCTTAATTTTCAAATTGATTTAATAACTGTAATACCATAACTTAGAAATTCTAGTCAGAATTTGTGAACCGATAATTGGATATCGCTCTTTTAATTATTTTCCGAAACAGGGAGTTTAAAAAAGGTTGGGGAAGGTCGATAATTCCTATCTTTGGATCTAACTAACAGTTATTAGTTTATAAATAAACACAGAATTGTAGAAATATTATATATTTGTTTCCCAAACTTTTGTGATTTTTGTTTTTATTGATACCATGATCCAACTTTTTAAACAAACTCTAATTCAATTAAATCTTTTTATCCGGCACCAAATTACAGTGATATATAGAAGCTAAATTATTGTTTTTAGTCGTGAAATTGTCTCCGAGAAGGAAATTGTGTAAAATCCGTTGTTAGAAATTAAAAATATCAAGTCATTAAGTTCTCAGGTTAAGGGTTGGCATTATACGAAGAAAAGTTTATCCATTTTTAACTACAAATCAAAATATTACGAATCGATTTCATCTTGTGTGGTACAGTTTGATACTGATAAATAAATTTATCTTGACTTGAAATAGCATGTCAATTTTATGATCAAATGATAGACTCGGCTTCTAGAGACGTTCTTCTACTTTGTAGTCCTATTAAACCCAATCGCAAAGCCTATAAAGACAGACATCTCACTCACCACCAACGACCCAACAGAAAGCGTCAACTTTTCGTGAGGTTACATGTTAGACTGCTTGCCCGACACTACGAATAACTACTGTTAAGGAAAATCTATTGATGACAGTAAGTCGCATCAATGTGGGTCACGATTCAATACAGGTCGGATCTGCAGTTAAATGAGTGATTTGGGTAAAAGGGTTTCGCAAGCTTGATTTCATAAAGATAAAACCAATTATGTGTAAATCTGTCAGAAACGATAAACTCAGTGTGAGGGTATGGGTTATCATACAGTTAGTTAGGTAACGAGTTATGAAGGTACACGATAAAAATCCAAGTGAGTCATAAATGGTCACACGTAAAACACCGATTTCGAACTAAGAGTTCTCAGGTATCATTATGTATTAGTGTGGAATTATGTACACAAAACGGTGAAACAACCATAGAGGAATAATGGGTTCCAGAAACTACGGAAACAGAACAGTTATTAGCTTATTATTGGTGCCTTTGACTTTGGACATATCATTAAACATAAGAACTCGAAAAAAAGTGGGTAGAAAGGGTCAGTGAGACTACAAAAGCAGATTACGGTGTTCATAAACATGGTCAGACGTACTTCTATAACTCTCCCGCTATTTGGTACTAATATGAAGGTTAAATGAATTGTTTGTTTCTATCCGTGGATTTTGGACAGAGAAGTCGGAGAACATAACGTTTTCTTGATACGTTCATCTAAAAATCTACACAAAATGTGAAATGTTCATGTAGCGTTCCGGAGACATTAGGATCCGGAAATTTAAAGCCTGGTAATCATCTAGTAAGTTTCTCGTCTATGAAATAGAAGAAACTGTATTTGTTGATTTCGAAAGGAGTGGCAGGTGAATACATTACTTTTGTGGATTCTCTTTAAATCAACTACTGTGACTACATACGAGGAAAAAACTTTTCCAAGATAATGAGATATTTAGCAATGTATTCATCTAGAGTTTACTTTTCGGTAATATTTACCCGTGAAGATTACTAGTATATATAACTATATTTTATGATGAAAAATTTACAAACAGTCGTAACAGATGATAATTTTCAATAGACAGGTTTTTCTAGATAATTCAAGATCCTGGAATGTGCTATATATTTCAGAATGTGAAACGATAGTTATCTTGGGCACACCTTAAGTGAAAATGAACTAATAGCATTTAATATCAGTGTTATATATAAGTTATTTATATTTGAAGGGTTTTGTGGATATTATAGAATTTCAATGGTTGAGATCATTAGTCAATTGAAGCTCGACCACCATGGAAAACCTGGAAGCACTGGATGGCCGTTTCGCGCACTTCTGAGGAGTCCCATACTAGGACGAAACGGCCGTCCAGTGCTTCCAGGCTTTCCATGGTGGTCTATCTTCAATTGACTCATGATCTCAACCGTTGAAATTATTTATATTTGTTGATTACTTAGTTTAGTGAGAACCAAACACTTTAAGAAAGTTGTTTGTTACAGAAATAAATTTTGAATCTAAGTGAAAAGATTCATTTCATGGTTAACACTATGATGAGCATAGTATTACCCAGTCTTTTTGGAAATAAGTGAGAAGCCAGCTCAAACTATTAATAGAAATAACAACAAACTAATATGCGAATAGATGGCCCAACTATAATATTTGGAGACTATTATTAGCCCTTAACTTTCAGCCACTAGTATATGGAATTAAATTCTAGCTATATTTACATTTTCTGGTTTTCATCATCTTTATTTATTGGTAAAATAATGAATTGACGATGAATTTCTGCTGTGACAAAAATGATGTATCAGAATCAAAAACAAAAAGGCCATAGAATTGTCCAAGTTACCACAGTACAGTATATGATTATATACAAGCCAACGTACAATCAAATATATGATTTTATCCAAATGGTTCTTGAGTATTGTGAATCGAAGAAAATTGTGACGTCGATATGTACAACTACAGAAATCTATTCTCGGTTTATATAACGTAAGCTGACTCTATTCACAAAATACACATTTTGCCTTCTCAATTAGAATTACCCATTGAGTGGGAAACTTTAGCAAAACGGCTGGAACCTGAGTCCATAATTCCACTTCCCACACTCAAAGGAATAGATCGGCGATCTATAACGTGAGATGTTTTGATCATACAACCGTAGAGTGTATGCAAACCTTGAGTTATGCTGGCAAGCAATGCTGTCAGACAAACATCATTGGCTTGACGGTACAAATTGTCATTTTGTTCGGCTGCTGAAGGAGGCATGAAAGGGATTCGTTTAACTAAAGCATTGATCTCCCTTAATCGTGCTCTATTCGGTGGTAATTCTCCTGCTGCAACAGCTGCGACATAAGATCTTATTAGCTGAAGGCGACTACTTAACATTTGAATGGCCTGATAATTTCCTAGTAAATGTTCAGCAGTCTACAATAAAAATACAGAGATACACTAGTAATCGATGAAAAAAAATGTTTAAACAGAGTCATTGAACTAAAATTTTATGACTTCACATCTCGAGCTAGAAGGCACCACATTAAACATAGAGATTAGTCAATGTTCTGACAAAAGATCCTTTAAATAAGTTCAATAAAACCCATCGATATAAGTGTCTAAATGAAATTCCGAATGACATTTAACAAAAACTTAAGGATCCAAACGATCTAGAGGTTCTCAACAAAAGTACATAAAACTTTCACACCAACAAAGCCCTCTGAACTTATACCATAAATTGTATGAAGTCCCAATCAGTATAATAGCAATATAGCAAACGTGGGAATGAAAAAAATAATGTGAATAAAATGAATAGTATGGGGATTTCATCTTGTTAGTTGAGGTAATAATGATAATAGCAATCGTAATAATAATGATATCGTTGTGTGAATATAATAAGTAATAAGGACTAGACACGCATGATATTGATCACCACCCAGTGATCAACCAATTGTGAATATAATAAGTAATAAGAGGGATTTTATCAAGGTGATTACGATAAAAAAGGGTCCATGTGAATTGAGAAAGATGGATATGAAGATTAAGATAGATATAATAAAAAAATGAAAAGCTGGTAAGAGGTTGATAATATTCAGTTTAGGTATCCGGTGATCCAGTCGTAGGTCAAGGTAAACATAGAGGCTGGATATACTTTTTTCTGGATACATAAGTTCAGTTTTCTGGAGTTGATCCAGATGGCTTCGGCTATGTAGAGTAGCCGTAATCTAGCTCTTTGAGGTAGATTTTTTAAAACTTTACATAAAACAGAGAAAGCTTCCCCTACTTTGATATGATGTTTACTATCTACCGAGTGAGAAAGAACAGTACTGTTGACCGATTTAGTAACTCCTTTTCTGAACCATGTTGATACATTTTTACGAACATGCAAGAATAAATCCCTATGTAACTAGCTCCACTGGAGCAGTTGGATTGGCATACACACATGAAGGAGCTCATCATCGGTAACCTATCCTTGATTTGTTGTGTAAGTACTGATTTATTCGAGAAAACTTCCGTTGAAATGTACTATGAATATCTACTTTATGTATATAACTTTAGAACCTGACGATGAATTTATCGAAAAATTGCCCGCTCAAATATTCTACATTTGTGGATATCCTATGGGGATTTTTGAACTGCTGAAATTTAGATAACATTTGTTTTAGTACATTAATGTTAGTGTGTGTTTTAGGTGATATAAGTGATTAAAGATTGATAAATTATTACATTACAAAGAAATATAAGGGATTTACCATTGATGAAGTCTGATCAGTAGATGACATTGAAATACGTGCAACATAATCAATACCAATACGTTCTGCTTCATCAGTTGCTAAAGTATATAGTACCTGAAATAAGAGATACCCATTAGTTTCATTGGTTGGCTTTCGGATATGTAATCATCATCAAAACTTAAGCAGTAAAATTACTAGTAGGGCAATGGAAATTAAGTGTATTTATTAACACGAGTGACTAACTATGGTGTCATATCGTATATGATGTGTATGTAAATATTAATAATACCTCTCTAGAATCTGTTTGCACAATATTTTTCAAGAAATAAAAATGAGCTGATGCTTCAAACGGAGTAGCTGGGACAAACATAACGAATAACTAACAGAAAAACTGAAGTATGGAATGTAACAAGTGATCCAAGTACGAGTCATTCTACTTGTTGGCTAGTTAATTTATATAGCACGTTTCATCAGTCCTGGTTGGTTGATGAGTGATTAAATCTAAATACAACTTCAGTAAGCCTATTAGGGATTTAGCAACCTGTGTGGTAGATGAGATTGTTTAGCTATTTGAGGGTGGGTAAACTCCTCAGAAGTTTACTATTTTCTACTTTACGGATACGAAAGATGGTTTACGAGAGTAGAAGAGATACGCAGGCCGTAAGCATTTGGCCATAAACGTTTTCGAAACATTTCTTGAGTATAGTGAAAAAAACAGTGATCAATTAAGGAGTAAGACGCAAGATAAATGGTTTGTTATGATTAAGCAGAAATTCACTGGTGCTAAATGAAAACGTAATTTGACGGGTTATCCATATTCTATTTTGTAAATTATAAAGTGTAATCACATCTGCAAAACGATTTTGTTATTTATTCGATTAAACAAAGCTCAATAATTAAAGTTATGAACTGGGTACTCTTAATCTATGACATTCATAACAGGCCACCTGAATAATAGAGTGGTCTAAAAGTTGAACGATTTGAACTGTAAAGTCACTCCATATTTAAATCACTATTATCCGAAAAATATATTCATTATGGGATACATAAAAATAGCTTAACGTTATACAAAAGGAAAACTAAGTGGGTGTTTTATCGTTACTTCTATTAATAGAATGATACCACAAAGTTAGGTTAAAGCAAATTAAGTTTACCAAACATAAACAAAATAAAAACAACGGGTACCTGTCTAAAGTGAACTCTCCCATCGTTATCCACTACTGACTCATAAACCCCGATTGGCAGGTTCTCTCCACATGTTTGTAAAGGGTCTAATTTTAATATGAGGAGAGATTCATTAAGTTCTAGCATCTAAAAATATGAATCAACAGATGACATCAGGTTGTACCTGTCTGTTGAATAACTCATCTTTTTCATTGATAGCACCACCAGTGGTATACCAACCAACTATGTCTAAATCTGGATAAACTTGTTTGCATTGAGATTCACGAGTGCTGTAAAACTCAGAGTTAACTGACATGTGTGGTTCATCAAGTAATAACTCAAAGGAATTTGATATCTGTCAGATGAGCGATAATATTGATTAGATAAATATACATACTTCAACATGGTGACCTTCTTGTTTCCCGAGCAAAGCCCCATACACTGTAACAGCTATAGAGTTTTCCTTCACTTTGTTACGCGTCCAATGTTCAGATATATTTAAAATAACAAGTGGATGTAAGAGCACTGATGCAGAGCCTGTTCCAGAGGTCACATTGCTGACATCAACATTAATATCCACTTCCATTTGTTGGTTATCTTGAAAGTCTTTGAAATTAAATATTTTTTTATGGTAATAGTTACAATAAAACTTTAGAAAGAATTATAAACAAACTACTCTTCATCACTATACTACTTAAAATTTTCGATTTGCGAAATCGTCATTATTAAGGTATTTTTAATTGAGATCACGAACCGACAAATGTTAGACCACCATTGAAAACCTGAGAGTGCTGAACCGCCGTTTCGTCCTAGTGTGGGACCCCTCAGCAGCGCGCACCCCAAGCCCAACACGCGGTTTCGAATTCAGGATCTTCGATCTTAACGCTTAAACTTTAAACCATTGAACCGGCACCTAACGATGTTAGTGTCTAACTAACCAATCCACGTCTTATACTAGGACAAAAAGGCCGTCCAATGCCTTCAGTTTTCCAATGGTGGTTTAACATTGATAGGTTCATGATCTCAATTGAAAGTCAACAATCTACACAACCGTATACCGATAATTACTAAGGTAGCTGATCTTTTTCGGATAGAAATGTGGACACTTACAGTATCAGATGGACAACGTGGAGATGCCATTGGACGTGTTTTGCTATGTGACCAATTACGAACAATAAAAGCACGGTTAGGAATTCACTATTAATTATTTAGCTCTACATAAAACTGCTACGAATTATTTGTCGACTGTAGTACCGCTTTACTTTGCCCCCAAATGCCCTGGTACGGCCGAGAGTCCACTCTCCCTCTCCAAATGCTCTCACATGGCCACGCGTATATAGCCTCTGTCAGGAAAGTCCTACTCACTGCCTTCTCGTGGCGGGGGTGTTGTTTACGAAAATGAGAGGACGAAAAGCGAATGTCCGGCGCTTTAACCGGATTCCAAATCAATGGTGCACATGGGCTCCAGTATCCTGCGGGAACAAATGGCATATGAACCAATTGTTGGTCACCGGCTTCCATGGGACTGCATCCCCTTACGATGCTTCACTGCCTTGTGGATCAGACCTTTAGGTCGAAGGCCCGGGGAGTGGCCCCCTAAGAAAACCACCTGCTTCGGTTTGGGCACCCGGGCAGTACCACAGCCCTCACACATATCGAATGAGATTTGTGTGGCGAATATGTATTTGGTGCCTCCTTGTATCAATATCTATGTGTTAAAATAAATTTTAAAAAAATAAACCGCTTTACTTTAAGTTACGATGTAGTTTGTGTGGGTGGAAACGTTTGAGATTACTAGCTTGCTCAAATTATTGCGAGTGATAAAAAAGCATAAGTCAAAACAAAACACTAAAGACTATGAAGTGCTTCCGATTAGAACAGTACATAAAATGACTACAGTCATCATTGTTAACTGATTTAAGTCGTTCATTTTCTTAGCAAGAAAGTGTATAAAAAGGAAAATGGGCTATAAGATATATAAAAGAGCACTGGTGGTTTTAAGTTGTCATCCATTGCCTTTATAAACATCTATATTGGAACAGTAACGCTAATTTAGTGAACACTATTTTTTGCGCATTTCAGAAAACTAGCTGAGGATTTATGAACGTAGTAGTGTAGTTTTCTTGTGGTTCTCTGAGGTACAGTTTTATTTCAATCAGAATACGCGACTAAGTTGCACATACATCTATCAGTGGTCTTAATGGAACAAGTTTGATTACACAATAGCTTACTATCCACTTAGCATCACTTTATTAGTGGCTAATAAAGATAGCAGAATTTACGAATTACTGTTTAACATATTTAATGGTTCATTAAGGGAAGTGGATATTTAAAACACTGCAGATGTGAACGGGAATTTCATCAGAGAAATTTATACTATTTATTAAAGGGGTACAGCTCTATGTTATTGGCTTTGAGCCACAATATTTCTGTGTGGGAGATAACGATAATAGACATTTTTTGTAGTGAAATACGTAAATTAGAATTCGAAGAAGCAACCCAGTGACTGAAATCTGCGTTCAGTAACAAAACCCTGGACTTTCATTGTACATTTATGTAATTAGAAATCAGGACCAATTTGAAAAAAAACTACATACGACTCGTATTTTATCTGAAACGTCAGCATTTTTATTAATGTAAAACTACTACCACATAACGGGTTAGCACTGAAAATAAAGTATGACAACTAACTTGAGTGAAAACTGCATGATTATCAACAGAGAATGCTTTAGAAACCAGTGACCGCATAACCCTTAGTGAACTTATAGAGGTCAACTATCTGTTTTTCGAATAACTTTGATAATAACCCTGAGACATAATAAGCATTTAACTTTTAAGACCAATCGATTGCTCCTGCTTGTCGTTATCTACACCTACTCATAATTATTGTGTACATAACCTGGGTATACACAACCAACGTCCTATTTGCTTAATTCTGATAAACTCCTATAGTTTTATCAGTCTAAATGAAATGTTGAAGATTACAAGCTTAAGCTTATAAACTGGTAGTAGCGTATTATAAGTTATTAAAACAATTGTTTTAATAACTCATATTACGCTACTACCTTTGTTAAGATTATAGATGACGGAATTAACTGCGTCATAAATTTTTCGGTGATAGCCGCAGTCTACTTAACTAGGGCCTGCAGTTGACAAAAGAGAATTAGGCAACAACCATTACCCTTAAATAAACCTTCATCGGATTAATCTGATTTGCATATGAACTCCAATGACTTATAGCGCGTCCAATTATTGAAATGATTCTAAGTATGATAAAAGGTACTTAGTTCTATTAATCTGGCATTATGTAACTTGATGAGTACATGGGATTAAGGGAAATGAACTTTGGGCTTCACAATATAATACTGAGTTCAGAAGCGCATTCAAGGACAAAAGTAGATGAACCACAAGTGATACTCTTCAAATATATACAGAGGCTTGATGACGGCAACAATGAAATAAAGTTTGAAAGAGGGTTGACCTAGCAACGTTAAGGAAATGGGTGCAAAAACAGTACCCAATACATGATTGATCCCCACTTATGATATGGTTAGGAATGGAAATTATGTTAAGTATCTTTGGTTATATTACCAGCAAGCAGTTCAAATTCGAGCAAAGTTATGAGAATCCGACATGACAATTCACTCTTATCTATGAACCGATAAAAATAATTCTATAATTGAAGAGCACAATATGATACGGAAACACACTTATTTGGATTTGTGCAGCTATTCTACTGAACTTAGAAAGGATAATATTACTAGATTATGGTGATATTGATTTGTAGCGCAACTGTACAAAAATCATCAACGATTATACTACATCCAATGTATTTGGAACGATACTATTTGATGTCTATGTGTTGAACTATTATAAACTATTAAATTTTTTTTTCCATTCACTTCTAGATTTCATATAGCAGTTTCTAAGTCACCCACGGAGTACAGAGAGGTTAGTCTAGCAAGAGCACTAACGAAGTTCAAATTATCTGTTGGTTGGCATATTTTAAAGCTAGATGAGCCCATTTCTCCTTAAACAGTAAGGTCGCAGAATCCAACGACTGTAAATTCATCGGTCAGCCGGTTTTTGTTAACGGTAATGAGATTGTAACATCAGTAGTTTCTATTTTAGAACATGAAAGAGCTGTCAGAAAAATTGGTGGAAGACTTTAACTGATTTATTATTAGGTTGTAAGACTTTCTATCGCATCACAGTTTCCACCCCCTGGATACTGAAGTTTTCCTTAAAAGTGTTAGCTTACTCCACTTCTTGGTTATTTCTACCTTATCTCGGTTATAAGGCATTAGTAGATGACTCGCACTTCCAAGGTTCATTGATGTGAATTCTCATCCTACTGTAGTCGAGATCGGTTTCTAATGTCTAATAACTCTTCTCACTGGACTTGCAAACTAGTCTGACGTTTGGAAAAGTATACAATTGTATAGCTTGTCGTCATAAAACTTATTGAGTCTGATTTTTAATCTACACCTTTACTATTCTTATGAGTTCGTCTTCGCTTGTGTGAGCATTAAGCAGTAATATTGAGGATAGCACAAGTATTCAGTGTTTGAGAACGCTTTTACCGGTAACACCTAATATAACTCGTGCCCACCAAGAGAAATCAAAAGACAGAATGGAGGAGATCAGGAGGTGTATTTGACGATTGCCAATATATCGGAATTGTCTGATCTAGTCTGGCTAGCGATTGCAGTAGATGTTGAGCACGACGTTCCCACACATGATCTGGTGCGTATGCATGACCGAGCCTCTTCAGATAGGTGAGTTCATTAAAAACTATGGTCAGCATCCAACTTACAGAGCTATTTATTTTGGGGATTAATTTACCGCTACAATATACATAACCAGCCATTTGAAGGTAACTAGTAACACTCGCTGTATATCTAGAGATGCCACGTATATTCAGGGTTTGACAACGCTTTTGCTTGTAATATCTTAATAATAAAACGGTACAAAATCAATCAAATAAGAAGTCAAGAATGAATGATTTCGAAGTTCTGTATGGAAGGTTGTCGATATATTGAGAAGCGTTTGATCTAGGTTAACTAGTAATTGCAAAGGATGAGCAGCACAGCGTACCCACTCGTGATTCGGCGCGGATGCAAGACAGAGCTTCTTCAGTTAGAATGTGTCCGGCATCACTATCGAACATTGACAAAATTATTCTGAAAATTTGCTTCCCTCTACATGCGCATTGTAAATTCTTTCTAAGCCATCTGTTTGTCACCCACCTGCATAATGCGTGAACATGCCAAGTCCGGCCGGAGTATGCATGTTTAGTAATAAGGGACAGATATTGTTTATTATATCTATACACACAGCCTTCAATCTTTCACTTGCATCTGTCGTGTATTCCGCAAACCAAGCTGGCTTCAGACTATCATCTTCGGCTTCTTTTCTAATGTCAAAATTATACTTAACTCGCCGACCTTTAGGCTTCCAGAGACTCTATTTTTGAGATGCTGAGTGCAGTGCCACCGAAAATTACTTAGAACACGTTTTGTAAGTAGCGTCCACCACACCTGTTAAATGATCATACATTCCATGAACCATCTTTTAAGGAGCAAATTTATTAAGTGTTTTCTGTCTTTATCTTCTCAAAGCTTATTCATACCACGAGACTCCCTCTTTTACTCTCCAGTTCTGCCCTCATCTTCAGACAGGTACACTGACAATCGCTCCAATCGCTCTCCCAACAACAAATATTTTGGATAAGTCATCCTCAACTTACCCATGTAAACAAGCTTCCTCTCCTAGTCTTTGTGTTGTGATGGATGCCACCATCTATTGCCTCACACGGGAATTTCAAATTCTGCTTTCCTAACATTTACTGACAATGTACATAACTTTGCCTATTCTTAGTTCGTACACCGTCTAGCAGTTGTGTGTATGCAAAGTGTCCGTAAGAAGCGTGACGATTTAATATTATTAGAGATGGAATCAAATGGTTGTTGTTTGACATGGCTGGATGTAGTTCTTCTAGAGCTAAGGAGGCCACTATTGTAACAATGTGTTTGGTGATCATTGATTCAGTCCTTACATCAATCTTTTATCAACCGAAAAGTTTGGGCAGTTATTTGTTTTCACATCTCCTCACCCTTCAAACTGCGCAGTCATACCGATAGAATTTTTTACATCTAACAGTTATTTAATTTCCACTTGACCTGCACCTAGACTGTCAATGCTGAGGGAGTTATATATCGTGCTGTTATACTTCGCAGGCCCGATCAAACGTGTCTCCCTTCGCAGAAACTTGTACCAAGGAAAACAATAACACAAGCACCAGCTATTGAACATCACTCCGTAACGGCTTAGATCGGGCGTATGGGCGCTCAGAAGTCCGGTGTCCTCTCACAAACAGGTGGCTCATCGTAAAGGACAAGAAGCAAATGTCGAAATGAAAGTGCTTGCCCACCACTCTCACAAATTTCGATGTATCTGATCTGGACATAGTTACAGGTTGACTCACGATACATTTGATACAAAAGAATGGTAACATGATACGAAATCTGTGAAAAGTCACTCTTTATTCGGGGCTTTTTCTTCTCAAGTCATTATCCCACCAAAGAAACCTCAGATGGTTCTTAACCCCATCAAGAGTTTTTACCTGTAAAGGGACCCCTTTTACATCATCTGCTATTGTGATTGGATACTGTCTAAAACTTAACAAGACCCTCAGTGGTGAGGCTAACAAGTGCTTAATGACAGGTTTTGATACTTCACCTATTAGTCGGACGCGATGCTGATTCGAACGGGATTCTTTGTGTTTATAACCTGGTCGTTCGGTGAATGTCAACAAGAGTCTTTTTCACACACCTTTTACTGATGTACGTTTCTATCACTTATTCACAATATGTTCACAAAGCAGTTTGTCTTTCAAATGTGTTCCTTAGACCGTCAAAGTGTATGGTTATTCAATTATGGTTAAACTGTAAATCTTCTTCTGGAATCTTCCAGTGGAGGTCTAGCGAAAGGAAGTTATTGCTGACTTCACAGAATATTACAACCGACATATTATTTCTCACCTTTTTCGGAGATATAGCTCTTTCTTATGGATTTCCGTACTTGAATTCTTCACCGAAAAATTTGTTTACTACTCTTTCCATATCCAGCTTGGATATCATGTCGGCTCATATAATTTCGGTTGTCGATTGGACTGGACTTTTCACAAGCTAATTTAAAGGTGCTTTCGTTGTATATGACTCGTTGCTGTTCACGATTCAGTGTCCTGGAACTTGATTGGCCGCTTGAACATTAAAGTAGAAAAATACTTTCATTTTATTTACAGGGATTTCCAACCTGCACACAATAGATAAATAAATGGAGTAGCAAGCAAGATGGTGCTCAGGACTATAGCTTCTCCCATTTGTAGCTGAGGGTCTGTATACGCCACTGGGATCTAAATTACTATATCATTATATGATGAAATTATTCAATTCGCATTTATATACTTTTATATCTATATGATGGAGGTTTAGAGCAGCTAGTCGTTTAATACAGTGGTAATCCAAAAAGAACAGGGTCATATGAGAGGTACCGATGAGGTACGTCGTGGATGTACATTATGCTGTTGACAGATCTGGTGTAGGTCCAGAAAAGTTATAGGCTAAATAAGCGACACCGACTGCACGAACAATCGTAGATTTCTATTATTTGTATTTTCCGCCTTACTCATGGATCTCTGCAATCACAAATTAATGACGTGATGGTTAGATGAGAAAAGATTTTAGGGGATAGTTTATTGTGTGAAATAGCGTGATGCTAAGCAGGAATATGAACTCAGAATCGATAGATGGTAAAGTCTTACTTACATTAAGTGCATATTTGATAGACAGATATGCGTTCACCTTAATTTCTTTGATAATCCATTATCTGTCATTGACATTTTCAATTCTCTTGTGAAACCAGAATGATCAGCCAAATAGTCAGTGATATGTTAATGACTATGTCTAATTAATTGTCTATTCGTACCAACCACCAAATTTCATGTCAAAATCGAGATTATCACACAAATTATCAAAACAACGAGCCAAAGTCAGGTATCCAATCGTTGAGTGGTAAGAATTCTTTTCTCAAACTTCAAATTGCAAACCAGGATAAAACTTTTTATTTCGATCGACAACTTCCTGTTGTCGTGTAAGTAACTGATAACAATACAATCGATACTCTTGGTAGTCATGAGGAAAATAATAACAGTGTCACTCAGTAACAAGATTAGTCAGTTATGACCTAATGATAAGAGATTCAGAACACTATTAAATAACAACTATCTTTGTTGAGACAGAATAAGGACTTACATCAAGTACATCAAGTGCAAACTAAAGACAATTTATTGTGTAGCGTGGTGTCGAGTGGAGATGGACTATGAACACCGCTACCGAGAAACGCGTGCCAAATGACTCCATAAAATCCTCGAGGAGCCAAATATCAGAAGGCAGTTAATGGACCAAGTCGAGATATATTTGCTGGCTATCTCGTGGTATCGAAAGGATACTGAGATCGTGTCAGGATACAAGCTTGATTACAGGACGTAACCGAATTAGCGCGAAGTCACAATCAAAGTGCAAGAATAATGGATGTTTTTAGCACAGTTAAACAAAAGCACATTAAAACAGTCACTGGTACAGTTGGTTATAATAATAATTGTTTTCAATAAACCAATCGTGTTCTCGTGATAAAAGTGAGTCACTACAATTGTTCCACGTTAAAGATTAGTGGTCCTGCTTAGGCAAATAGTATTTCAGTCCATTAAATAATTAAATACATCAAGGTCGGGAGTTATAGATTTGAATGGAAACTTCCACTCAAATCCTCTCCGAAAATAATAAATAAGTATCATTTAGATCAAATCGCTTTCCAAATAAGGTTTTAGAATAAAAACGACCTCTGTTCGATGAGAAAATTCATACTACTCCTTATCTGGGCAACGTTGGATTAAAAACAACAAATATTTAAACTTTCACTATTTACTTTTGTTGTCGATGTGTTAAAATGATCAAGGTTTTTAGGTCATAGCCACTGTAAGAAATTAATAACTAAAAAATAGATAGTTAGTCTTAAAAACCGAGATGAAAATAGATTACATTGTCCGTTAAATTATTCTAGAATGTTGAAAAGAATAAAATGGCAATTAGTTATAACTCTGCATAAAGCAAGAAAATAAATACCATACAATATGATATTATGATAATTCTGTCAGTTTTAATGATATCAGGAGTTCATTCCGTCTGATAAGATAGGGACTATTGTGATAATATGTACACATATATTCCATCATTGAGCAATGAAATAATTGATACATTCAAGTAAAGACCAACATCTTCATTATTCAAATGTCTATATTAATCTATTTCGTTACATATGAAAACTATTTAAATGAATAAATTTTTTAAAAGAAAAAGATGTGCTTAACCGACACGTTCATACCTTTGTTACTTAGATCAATTTAAAATAGTGGTAGCTTAATTGATATACAAAAACGAAATGTAAAGAGTCATAAATCTAACATAGAAGTATTCGACAAAACTTCTTATAAATAATACAATAAGATGAAATTTGTTTCTATAAAATAATGAAAAATGTTTATTTATTTTACATAATAAAAATCAAACTTTCAATGATTTTAAGCTTTATTTCTTTATTTCAAATAAAATAAAGTCTACAAATTAGATTTCCGGTTAACTTTATTATTTTGAGAAATTATAAAACTTATTTAATAGTAGTTTAATGTTTAACACTTTTGTATTTGTCTTTTTTTTTTTAAAAAAAAGATGTCAGGAAAAGATAGAAAACAAACAAACAAACAAATGAGAAAGCTAAAAAGAAATTATGCAAATGAAAGTTGACTAGTACATTGAACATAAAAAATGAAGTTGTATTTTCTTTTTTTTCTTTTTTTGTTGTTGTCTTGTTTTTGTTACTTTTATATTTTTCGTGTTTTTTAAAAAAAGGACTTCAATTTACACTTGATATGAATAATTTTTTATTTCGTATTTTAATGTAGAAGATTTAATGAGATTGTAATGGATGATTTGTTTCTTTCTTTTTAAGTTACAATATGAAATTTAGATTTCAGAAGTCAATTATTGAATGAAATTTTAGGAACAGTACAAGTACTGTAGTGAATAGAATACGGGTGGGGACAATCGAATATATTAAGCATAAAAATTACAGAGTTACTCGGTAAAATAGAAAAACCATATAACAAATCGTTAATTCGTAAAATATCAATCCATCATATCAACCTGGACTGTTCCTGTTGCAAACGTCAATCCACTGCCTCACATTTCATTGTTCATGCGTTTTCATTTAAATCGCATTGTGTTCCCACTCTTCCGTTTTGGTCATCCCCCATCTTCTGCTGCCAGACATTACGTTTTTAACTCGCGCCATATACTACTTATATCAATATAAGTAGCACACACCACAGTAGTATAGATAAAAAACGATCACAGTATAACTTTAATTAATCTTTGAAAATTATTATCTATAACGATGAATGATTTTTGAATTAAATGATGATCAATCCCGAATGAAGAATATATGTATATTAGGAATCAGTAGCTAAGTAGAAGCTAATGGTACTAAATTTAAGTCCCAGAGTGAATATCAACTCTGGGACGCATGTATATCCAGCTGACGAGTCCCAAAGAGAAAGAAACGCGCGTCTTGTATTCTACTTCTAACCGCCATCTATCTTTGCTTATAAAGACAATATAATATGTATTTAAAATTGTGCTGCTTACTTATTTACTTACCTCTAAAACTAGAAATAAAGAATTGTATGCCACTGGCTAGTTGATTTTATTTACAATGTTAAGATTAATTTATTTCATGATTTCGTTATTGTGAGATAATGGATATAAGGTTGATAGATTTGAATTTTGAAGTAATGGAATTCTTAATTCAAGTCATATTAATCAATATGGAGAATTCAGTTCATTTATGAACTAGGTATTTATTAATTTTTATTATACTTATAAAAAAGACACATGGAATGGAAGTTATCTCAATTTCAATAGCTTTTGTCCAATCAGTTACAAAAGGACACTGGTCAAAACACTGTTTCACAGAACAGAAAGAATAAGTACTTCCGATACACTAGAAAACGAAGTTACAAATGTTAAAAAATGTTTAAAGAATAACGGATACCCACTGAAATTTATTGAGAAATATGGTAAACGTGAAGATAAAAAAACCCGAAAAAATTACAGCAAATAAAAAGCCTATTTTTATTCGACTTGAATTCAAAGTTGATGATGTCACAGGATCAGTCAATATGAGACTAAAAACTGCATTGACCAGAAGAAGCAAAATTGATTGTTCTGTCCAAAACAACATGTTCTTTGACACAACCAAAGGTCGACAGGTATCCCTTTAATGTTACCACCAACTAAGTATACAAATTCACATCTATCTGCCAAAGCAGTTACATTGGTAGAACAGAAAGGAGAGCCTACGTCCGATTCAAAGAACATATTCCGAAAAGCTTGAGATTATATGGAATAAAAGCATCCAGCATTGCTATCGCAAGACATCTCCTTGACACAGGATATGAAGTGGATATGTAGCGAACAAGAACACTGGTGAGGACAATCGAGTGTATTTAGCACAAAATTACAGACTATCTCAACAAAATCTGAATACCATAAAGTCAATCATAAATTTGCAAATTATTAATGCATCATATCAAACTGTACTGTTCCCGTTGCAAACACTAATCCATTGTCTCCCATTTCATTGTTCCTGCGATTTCTTACAAATTCCATTGTGTTCTTGCTCTTTTTTTCTTGATCTTCTCCATTTTCTGCTGCCAGACATTACGTCCTTTTAACGCACGTTATATACTACTTATGTCAATATAAGTAGCTCACACCACAGATATAATGAAGTCCTTCAAGGTGATTAATGAACAATCATACTCCAACCTTTTGAAATTTGCCGAAGCAATAGCAATCAAACGTCTACAACCAGATCTATGTATACAAAAAGAGAAAGTAATAAATCTTTCTTTACCCTGGTAACAACAACCCGCTTTTTTATTAATTTATATCTCTATTTAGTTATTGCGTCATTACTCCAACTCTTTTAAATTGCATCATACATAATTGACTGATTTCAATTCATATTTTCTTTATTACCATTATTTTATTTTCATGACTTCTAATCACTTCAATGTTCCGGAACGTTTCCTCTCAAACTCTATTTATTCGAGACAAAATTTTATGACCACATAAACCCTATCGGAATCTTCACTACACCATGATACATCTTTAATTACCCACGTATGTATAAGTATGTCAGTATCTGTAATAATGTTGAATTTCAAATAATTTAGGTTGTAAGCAGCTGGTGAGAACCTAACGAAATAAAATGAATTCATATTATTCTGCACCAATCTTTGTTCTTGCTCTCTTTAAGTTAATAAAAGGAACTATGTGTATGAAAGTTAACATAATTTCGTTGAATGAATATTTTAGTAGTCCACACTGCGGTTACAAAAAATGATTCTATCAAATATCTTCATTATATAAATGGGTATATAAGTAATAGAAATATCTTAAGTGTATGATAAATGAACAGTTTTATAGGAAGTTACTCTGACAAGTAGGGTCGATTTGTTTGTTGAACTCTCTGTCAATTAAACTGGTCACATAAGTAATTCTAATCAAAGTCTGAATATCAAGGGGCAATTGTATAAGATATTTCAACAAATACTCATTTCAAACATTGTTTCGTAGAATAAACTAATTTATTTTAATAAAATGATATTATTATTACCCTATTATCATTATAATACTTATATAATACACATTCAAAAGTAAAATAGATTACTAAATCAGGTTGCATTTGATTAATTATTCAATAGAATACATGTGAAAGTAAGTCATAAAAAGGTGAGAAAAGCATAAATGTAAAAGCGTGTATGTTCTTGATTTGTATTTTTATGGGAAAACTATATTTTATTAATAATTTAAATGTTCTAAATAAATAAAATTCGAGAAAGACATTATTATTATTATTATTATTATTATTATTATTACTATTACTATTATTATTGGACATCTGATAAAAACCAATCCTATGTAGTGAAGTAAAATAAAGCGTATCATTTAATGTCAATCAATCCAAGTTCACTATCATTTTGCGTAAACTGATTTCAAGGATTTTTCTGAATGGTTAAATTCGACAAATCATTCACGATTGGACGTAATGGTAGTAACACTAAAATAAAAGTCAATATCATGTCAAAGCCGTAAATTAATCTATTTAGGATTTCATGTTGAAAAGAAATAACAGAAAGCTGGTAATCGCATCGTTCGTCTTAATTTCAGTTGGTAATAGAGTATGTTAAGTCTTTGATTGAACTATCGTGTATAAGAAGAATACATTGAGTAATCTACGTCATTTGTTAGATGAAAAACGGTTTTTCTTTAAAGAAACTTCTGTCTTTACATTGCTGTCACATAGTTCTAAACTAGAAGTGACGTTTTAGTTATTATTACGGTATTTCATAGTCCTAAAGTTTTTTCCTATTTGCTCATGTTAGTTGGTCTATAATTTGGAAATATGTAACAAAAGCTAATAGTTTATATACATTTACAAAGAGTCTCTGGCATAATAATCGTCGTATAAGTTGAAAGGTGAACAATAAAGTTACTTATAGTGAATTTAATTTTTATGTCAGAAATCAATTTCAAGTGATAAATGGGTAGTTGTCTGATCGTAATTATCAAAGTTTATCTTGTTTATATGGATTGTGACAGATAAGTTTTGATCAACCCCTGAAATATCTTTTCATACAGTTCAATTTCATGACTTTTGTAACCAGGCACTTAAAATACCCTTATTCAAGTGATGCAAAATAAATAGAAGTAAGAATTCAAATCAGTATTGTCATATATCAAATTAGAATTCATATTATAAACATTTCTTTACTCTGACGTACAAACTAAGTCACGTGGGTATTTTCTTAAAAAGAATATATGACTTGTATTATTACCATATACAGTTAATGTGAAAACTAGTACTAGAATAAAAATTATAATGTTAAAAAGTGGAGTATATTTGATTGTTGGTTTAAAAAGAGTTTCCTTTAATTTTTGTCTCCATCTGATTATTTTCGTTTCTTAGATCATTATCACATAAAAGTAGTGAAATTAACAACACTGAATATAAACATTCAATATTAATGAGAGAAAATTTCTTCTATATTTTCTCATGTGACAGGAAATTTAAGAGCTTTACACAGTGAAATGTTAGAGCTTTTATGAAAAGGCTACTAGGTTAAGAATTTCTGCAGTAAAGTTTATCAGTTTGCTTAGTATTTAGCTAACCATTCGGTTTATGAACTCTTTGATGCCTTAAGTTATTCTACCTTTGGATTGTACCAGATAGTTTTATTTGTCTTCTGAAGTATAATTATTAGTATGATTTTTAAACAAAAATTGAGTTCTTCCATTTGTTTAAAATACAACTAGGTTAAATCTACTTTTCTACTGCATTGAATAAAACCGCTTTACCGATGTTTGATACACGGTTACACTGTGAAGATAAAGTATCATTCAATTTATTTCTGTCATCATCATTAAAGATGGTGACCATTCGTACACCATAGAGAATTGATCATAGAATAAACATAAATAATAGCTTTAACCACTACTTATCACCATATTCGTATGATGTACATCTTTACACCATACAACATCTACACAGTTGTTTACATTGATTTGAAAAAAAAAAAACTTCATCTTTTCTCTGGTTAGGAAGATTTGAAGCAAATAGTAGAAGATTATAGATTTATCACAGTGATTCACTAAATATTTAGATGATTTTCACAAACATTTTTGTAATACATATATATATAGAAGATGATGAACTAGATTTGCGGAATAAAAATGATAATATCTAGACAAGAATATTTTATTATTTGTACATTCTCAATTACATGTGAAATACTGGGGGATGGCGTGGTGCGGTGTGGAAAAGAATATTTTATCATGATCTATTCAACATGTATTATGTTTCTTTTTTTTTCTTTTTTCTTTTTCTTTTTTTTTGTTGTTAACGAGAAAAAAATAATAAAATTTTGTTAAGTATTAATGAATGAAATAAATCATTTTGCTTACTCTGTTCTATTTTGTCTAATTCTATAGAATAATAATTCATCTTTTAAATTTATGCAAAATCAGATAAATATACAGAAAAAAAACTATTATGAAACTGTCGAATTTATTTTGATATGTAGGTTGGTTAACAATAAATAATCAGTAAATTTATATTAATCTAGTTAAGGTATACACAGTTAGATAATTTACTGAATAGAATTCTTTAAAATACATTTGATTAATTATTCTTAATTAAAATGAATAGTACTGTAATGAACAAAAACATGAGTAGAGGATAATCGAATGTATTTGAACATGAAATCACAGAACATCTCACTGAAATCTGAGAATAATACAGTAAATATTTAAATTTGCAAAATATCAATGTATTGTCTTAAATTTGACGGTTTCTTTTGTAAATATAAGTCCATTATCACAGATTTTATTGTTCCTGTATTTTCATACTAATTGTTTTCTGTTCTTGTTCTTTCCTTCTCGATCTTCTACTGAAATACATTCTATTCTTGATCATCGTTATATACTACTTATGTGGATATAAGTAACTCATACTTAGTACATTAGTAAATATATATATATATTAAAGATGGTTTTCATTACAAACTAAAAATTAATAGGTGATTATTAAATGTAACAAATAAAGTCGAGGATTTAAAAGTTCTTGGCGGTGTTCACTTGTGACCCTGTAATATGATAAGATCGATAAGCTTCAAATTATCCAAAATAGGATATATTGAAATTATGAGAATTGTAATAAACAATATTATTTTTTATAATTATGCATTGTACCTATTTAAATAACACATTTATTGTATTACATTGTGATTTTGTGAAATACCTTGTTCTTGAGTGCTAATTATTTTCAATGATTAGTTGGTGATGAAACCATAAATTTTACAAGCTGACCTGTTTAAATATCTGTGTTCACAATTGATTGATCACTGGGTGATGATCAATGTCATGCTTGTCTAGTCCTTATTATTGCAGATCGAATGCTACCGATTATGTTGCGATGTGGCTACCAGTCTAGGTGACTCGACACTGCGGGTACTATATATTGAGATTTAGATGGTGGTTGGAGGTAGTCAACAGGAAGCATAATCGATAGCATTCGATCTGCACTAATAAGGACTAGACAAGCATGACATTGACCACTACCCAGTGATCAGTCAATTGTGATTACATCTCAGACCTACAGGAGGTCAGTCGCGGCTCGGATAGCTCAGTGGTAAAGTCTCTGACTGTGAAGCTGGGTGACACGATATCGAATCCGCCAGGGAGAACCAGTTCCCTCAATATTACAAGTACACCTTACTGACGAGTGCCAAGTAGCACGAAACCCGGGTCCAGGCTTTCTTCTTGACTACCTCCAACCACCTTCTAAATATCTGGGTTACCTGTTCCTGCCATCTCGATAATCCAACAACGTATCTCTTTTCATGTTTGTTTCAACACATCATTATGCCTATTCATCTAATAACACATCCAGAAGCGTTTGTAACAAGTTTACGACATTTCACTGTACAAGTTACAAAAAAGCCCAATCAACTACATCGTGGTTGCTGGCAATATGCATCGAAAAGAATATACATTCTGCATATATCGATCCCTGAACTGCTAACATCTAACTGGCAACTACTCAATATTTATTGTTATGATCGATCAAGAAATGAGAAACGGTAACTTGTTGAAATACTTTGTGTTGAGAATTCTATATTGTACGAGAAATATGATATTGAATAAAGCCAATAATAATAATAGTTAACAAATTTTCACTAAAATATACCCTACCTAAATAAAATTACAGCTTTACTGTGATACTTGACTTCTATTTCATTTTTACATGCTTGTTGACTAGAAGATAATTTAATATTTGTATTTTCTAAAAAAAGCCTTTGTCACATTTGCCCTTAGGATTCAATGGTATAGAATAAAGAAATTTGTAAAACAGTAAAAGCTTCTTTATAGCTTTCAATACAGTTATTTTATTAAGCTTTGACGAATAAAGAAAATAATAATTTAGACTCAGTCGTCAGTATCAATTCACAATTATTCCCACACATATCATTGTTATTACTGAAAAATGGTATGAAGAAATAGTCGTTCCTTGAAAAATGAATGACATTTTATTTCGATTTAAGTCTACAATCATCGTAGTCGTGTGTAAGTATATCCAGTGTGCAATCGTTGCAGGAAGAGTAGAAATTAGCTTGGATCACATTTGTTTAATTTTCCCTTTTAATGAGCATTAAATAGCTAGGATTAATGGAAGGTAACATCCATATGAAGCTTTTCGGATTGATTATAAGTGCCCAGTTTAATTAAACTTCTAACGTTTCCCAGAAAAAATTCATGGCAATACTACAATTTTTGGACGAACCAGTCAGATTAAGGATGACAGGTCTTGAATTTTGGCGCGAAATTCACTCACCTATTCTTTCAAATAGCGTATTGGCATTTTAGCTGATGTCACTTCGTGATGAAAACCATAAATCTTAATCCTAACCCTTACCATCAACTGTGAATCAGTCTTTATTCTTCAGACTACTTTATAACCTTCATTTAGCAGTATTAAGTTGGTGGACGCCCTCAAGGTCACTTTGGCGTCGCTCAAAGGTCGTCCATAAATTATAGTCTCACCAAAATCACTAGATAACAAGTACAGCATAAATCATGTTTCATTTATTTTTTAATATAAAGGAGAACCTATAGTATCCTATTTTATCGGTGTTTGTGTATTGTCACTGAATGTTTATCTTATTTGATGATCTTATACATCTAAGCAATCTTAATAAATAGGGTTGAACTGTTGAGATTAAATCCTATCACTTATAAAAAATACTTTAGAGCTATTCCAACATGGATTTCATCATTGCATCACAGGTACAAAAACACCTTAAGCCAACATCCAGTCTCTTATTGTACAACAACCAAGGTAGAATATCGTAGTATTTTGGAAATTCTATTTTAACGCATTGTAATTTGATTTTTCCAACGAACGCTTTGTTCTATATTTTATATTGCAATGTAGTTACTTATAATTCAAAAAAATTAGTTATTTTGAACACAGAATAAACAATTAAACTTGTTTTGTTACGGATGTTACGGAGGTCTATCAACCAATCTTTATATAATCTCTTAAAAACAATGAAATAATGTAATAACTTATGCTACTAATTTGATTATCATGTTAATGTTTAAGAAGACAATTTCATCAAAATAGTGTCTAAAGCTTAAATTAAAGATAAATTTATATGATTATACTGTATTTTCTAAAACTACTATCATTTAGGTCGAAACAGTCACCATTAAGATTTGTGCTAATACCATTATAGTTATAAAGTGACTTAGGTTTATATCTGTGGTAAAATTAGGTGTAGATTTTATTAAACTGCAATAACGCAAGAATTCAAACATGGAACGTTGTAATGACATTAAATATTCATTTCTATTTATTATCACCTTAACAAGTATGTTACTACTTTAGTTAGGAAAGATCAATTTATACCAACATTTCATTGACTAGTTTAACTTGAAATCACTTAATACTATCATAACTCTATCTGATCAATAGTTTAACATTTGTTCTATTCAAAAACAAGGCAAATTAGAAATAAATTGATTCTTATAATGAATAATGATAAAACATAATACATATAACTATTACATTTACTTATTTGAAACAATGACGAGCTAAAGTCATATTTAATAAATACTGTTGGTTGATAGAGTGACATAAAATCAGTCAGTGATAGAAAACTTAACAACAATCCTTATACTACTATGATGAATTTCTTAGTTACAATAGATAAAAGAGAATAAAATGTAGAGAATTATATTCTTATTACAAAAGTGATTTTTTTTGCCGCTTTTGTCTTATTCCATTAGATTCTTATCTAATCTATACAATACTCACCTAATACATGAGTGTTTAAATATTTATGTTAATCAATAGATTTTTATTAATGGTTCTTAGTTATTCATATCAACCACTGATGAAATATTGTATTTTATTGTTATCATTCTTTGGAAATCTTGAATGATAATACTTATGGACACTTTTTATGTAAAGCTTACGTAAATTAGATAAATGAAGGTAATGAACAGTAAATTAATAAATTGGGATCTGGAGAATTGAGTTCTAAGGAAGAAAAAATTAATGAGTAAATTATCAAATGTTACTATGACAACAAGAGGTCAACAATCATATATTTTTGATTAGATAGATTAAAATAATTTGTTTTAAAACAAACAACTTAGGTAACTTGAAAGTGAAATATACTATCTGTTTACAGTTAAAAAGCTTTCAGCTAGCTTGTTTGATATCTTGTAAATATAAATTATGGGGCAACTGTAATGATATATGATTTTCTTCGATATCGTAAAAGAGAACTGTTACGCTTTTATTTCGATGTTAGGTTACTTTGTAGAGGAATGTTCATTTTCTCTCGTCTGTGACTGATTGAGTTGAATGTGTTATTATTTAAGTACTAGTCAGCTCATAAGCTTTCAGAGGTAATACATCTCTTGATAATGTTGTCTCTCTTCAACTTTATGAATATCCTAGAGAAATCTTGTGAAGTTTTTTCCAACTCACTTTAATTTTAACATTTCAGTAACAATCATAAAAGATGACGAACAAACTATAAAAAAAGATTTTGTGTTTAATTTAAAAAAACACATCATAAAAGTCGGTGAATTCGTCCATATATATTATTATTTTTCAGTGTAGAAATGGATTTTTAACAAAGTGGTACACTTTATTAATATTCTTGAACTAATCGAATTTTCTTCTGTGAGGATACGACATGGTTATCAAAGATATGGTTTGTTCAGTATTTTATTTATCGTGAATATTCTCACGATGTCTACAATATACATATTTCAATGATGACAATAGTCTGGAAATGAAAAAAACCCAGTTAAGACAAAATCAACTATTGTAAATGATTCTTTAATTTCAGCACTAAAGTAGTATTGTGATGTGTGCTACTTATATTGATATAAGTAGTATATGAAGCGAGTCAGAAATGTAATGTCTGGCAGCAGAAGATGGGGAGGATCAAATAAGGAAAAACGGGAATAGAAAGTAATTAGTATAGAAATGCAAGAACAAGGAAGTTCGAGACAATTATTGAACATTTTGGAAATTAAGTATTATAGTATGGTTTTTTTCTATTTTACCAAGTCACTGTAATTTTGTGCTAAATACAATTTGGTTGTCCTCACCTCTGTTCTCCTTCACTACAATTTCACTTGATCATCAGCAATACTTAAAATCAAGCAAACTTAAAAAACGACAAAATAATGGGTGAAAATTGTTTTGATTCATATATATATATATAAAGTATCAGTTACATTATGTTTCGAAAACAAAGTAGTTCTATGTCATTAATTGAACAATTATAGATCTAGTAGTGTTCTATTTCTTTATAGGTATCATGTGTCATACTACTCAGAACAAACAATAATTGTTTTAGCAATGAGAATGTTTCAATGACTTTTATCAGATTATCACTTGATATTTCAGTATAGGTTGGATAATTTTTTAAATTATCAAGTCAGATACTTACTGTCAGCATAGTTATAGATGTTATTACAAATTAAGTCACAAAAATCCACTTAGTTGTTTGCTAATTATATGAAGAAATAGATTTCGTAAACATTTTGTAATTTGGTGACAAATAGTTTTTATATGTAGTAATTTTTATTCATTTTATGATTCAAGTATCTCCACCTGAAGCCCCTTTGAGGCTACTGCCGGTCTCAAGCCCGAATAAAGGAGGAGGTTTGAGTATGGGGTCAGCAACCTCATCCCGTAGGAAACTAACTCGCTAAAAAAAAGATAACCAGAAAAAATAATTCAAGCCATTTAAACTCTTCCCTGGGAGTTAGAAAATCATCATTTAGAAGGGTTATGACCTCTCATAATGTAAATCGAGTTCCTTCGGAAGTCACAAGGCTAATGCCCCTTTTGATAACCAAAGCAAAATTGGGATAGAGTGGTTTGGAGGATGCTGGTCGGCGGCCTATGCTTCACTGGGGGTAGCAGGCGTAAGGAAGTAAATAATGATAGAATAAATGTAAGAATTCTTTTTTTTCTAGAAAAAAAGATAGTTGTGACAAGATTTCAGTCACTGAGATAACTCGTAAGCAATGAGATTATTTTCGTGAATATAAAAGAGGTTCCATGACAATTCAATAGGTCATACAATACAACAGACTAAATACGTAATGATTAAACAAAAAGCGAAAATAATTAATTAGAGGAATATTTACTTAAGTATCAAGTTAATTTTAAAAAATTGAATTATGATACAGTCAAACATTTATACTGTGTATATCAAAATGCTAAGACTTGTATCATATAGTATATTAAATACTATAGTTCTAAGTTTTAGAAAGGAATGATTCATTTTTGGCCTTCAGAAAACTTGGATTTACATGGGTATTCTTCTAATGATTCAGTCATAAAGACTTTTTAAAGCACTATGACAATGATTTGATACTTGAAAATATTATGCATTGCCAGTCATATGCCATTATACTGAATTTATTTTGTTTCTACAAGTCATTATTTAGGCGGTAAATGTTTATTAGAGATTAGATTAGAAAGGAAGTTTTAGATTATTATTTGTAATACGTCTATACTCTATCTTTTATTTCAATTACAAAACACTTCAAAACCAAATTATCTTTATTTAAATGAATATTAGCTTAAATGATAAATTTTTATTTTATAATCATGAATGTATTAACAAAACTAACTTTATTCTTTTGTTCATCTACTGAAGTTTTAGGCATTATATGAGATGAATATAACGAACATAAATTATTGATGATCATTGTAGACATCAAAAGAAAGACAGTAAATCCTTTTGAGAAAGATTACTAAAAAACCAGGTAAATAAATAACATGCTATATATTAATACTCTCATTCACATTTGAATATATTTTACCTTGTGTAATATTATTGGCTTTATTCAATATCATATTTCTCATACAATATAGAATTCTCAACACAAAATATTTCAACAAGTTACCGTTTCTCATTTCTTGATCGATCATAACAATAAATATTGATTAGTTACCAGTTAGATGTTAGCAGTTCAGGGATCGATATCTGAGGAATATATATTCTTTTCGATGCATATTGCCAGCAACCACGATGTAGTTGATTGGGCTTTTTTGTATCTTGTACAGTGAAATGTCGTAAACTTGTTACAAACGCTTCTGAATGTGTTATGAGATGAATAGGCATAATGATGTGTTGAAACAAACATCAAAACAGATACGTTGCTGAAATATGTGTTTGATAGGTACAGGTGGCCTAGATATTCAAGCCACCTAGAATAATGAACTAGATTGAAAATACATAGCATAACAGAATAGACTAGATAGTAATTTCCAAATAGATAACTATGAAATAGAGTATTTATTTCTCAAAAATAATCCAAAAATAAAATATAATAAATTAAACCCTAACCAACAATCACTAGGGATAATTAAACTAAATTAACAAATTATCCTGTTTTGAAATTATTCAATGTTTAGATACATTAGTTATTGTTTAAATGTTAACTCATTGGTTATAAAATTTAACTTTATCATCAATCAGTTTTGTACGAAAAAAACAATAACAAACATCTACATCATTCTATTTATCTGTTTTATTTTAAAGCAAGAAGAAGGTGTGAGTAGAAATGTTTAATAACAAGAGAGAAAAAGAATCAACCCAGGAAGTATCCAAAGGGAAAAAAATGAAATTTTAATCATAGTGTAAATCATTTCCTGTCTCTTGTCTCTATCCGTTATTTTTCTTTATCTCTTAACAATGTTACCGTAGAAAATATTTCACTGATAGAATTTTCTTATTTCATTTCTGAATGATTCATATGAGTATGCGATTTGTCTTTTATATTCATACTTATGATTTCGTTTAAAATAATAGTAATGTCTACCATATACAACATTTTACACAACATTGATTCAAATACTACTTAAATTGTCTTCTTAATTTATTGCTTTTACTTTCTCATTTTCTGTATAACAGACATTTGAAATACAGTTTTCAATTCATAAATTATTCAAATCATTTACGTATTATAATTGTTTTTCTCTTCTTTTTTGTGTATTACCTAAGTAATTACACTGTAATCATTAAATTTACAATAGAAAAATAATTATGAAATTAGAAGTAGAATGATTCAATCTTTAAGTTGATAGAAATTAGTTGAACGTTTTCTAAGTAATAAAGTATTAATTTCAACAGTTGAGATCACGAGTCAATTGAAGCTAGACAACCATGGAAAACCTGGAAGCACTGGACAGTCGTTTCGTCCTATTGTGGGACTCCTTAACAGTGAGCATCATGATCTCAACTGTTGAAATTACCACAATCTTTACGAAACCCCTTCTGATACTAAAGTATTAGTTTTTTTATCATCTAATTATCATTATTTGAGATAGTTTATACAGTGTAATTGTATTATAGTTAGAATAAGGTAAATAGTTTTTTTATAGAACAAAAAAAGTCAATTAATTTATTATTGGATGAAAGAGTAATTAAAAGAAAGTTATGTAATAGTTAATACTTGGGCTTAAGAAAAAAGCAAATATTTGTTTAGATAACAAGCATTTGTCTAGTTGAATTCATGAGTCAATTGAATTTAGACAATTATGGAAAATTTGGAAGCACTGAATGATCGTGTTGTCCTACGATCTCTTTTCGCGAGAATCCAAAACAGGATGTATCAGTCTCGTGTGCGAATGCTTAACTTTTAGACCACTGAACCGGCATTCAACGGTGTGAATGTCATACTTGAATCAATCCACGAAATTGCGCCACCGTCCACTATCGTCTTCACTGAGTTACTTCGTGTTTTCCATGATGGTCTAGTTTCAGTTGAATCATAAAATCGGACTACTGAAATCTCCACAAAACGTCTTCTGATAACGAACATTTGGTCGAAAATAAAATGATTATTGTTTACAAAATTTCCATTCTGTTAAAACACAGAAATTTTTTAAAGCTTTATAATCATAATTCCAAATTATTAATTTGAGGGGAATATCAACCATGATATAATTGCACTGTTTAAAAGGAAGAAGTGTATATGAAATGAGTATTCAAATTTCGAGATGATAGGTATACAATACAGATCTAGATCAATTCATTAGTCAGTTAAAATTGTGAGATTAATAATAGGTAATCTAGTGTGAAATGGATAACTTACTTTGTAATCAGATCTGGTTTTTGAATGAAAGAACGTAATTAATGAAATGATATGAATTAACTCAGATATGGTGAAATGAGGTAGAGGTTAAGTTATCCGAATTCAAAAGAAATCAGTAATAATGGCTGTATAAGATAAACTTTCAAAACTACGAAGTGAGAGAGACTAGTTACATCCGTATAATTAGGTCATCTAACATTTAAGATAGTTATTTGTATATAGAAGCAGAGATCGTTCACAGTCACACAATAGAATAAATCTATGTCTTTTTAAATTAAGGCTTCAGTTTTTTAATCTTCATTGGTATTTTTTTCACACATTTATAAGTTTTTATGACGTAATGTTTATGAAAAGTGCTGACTGACATTAAGAATGAAGATGAATAATTAGTGACTGTATTGCCATAAATCATCATGTATGGTATAAGCAAATATTGTACTCGTATGATTTCTCGAAACATGGTAGTTTTCAGATCTAGTTAGGTTATTAATCATGTAAAATATTTGTTTCGTAAAGTCCACTCTTCCTCCTAATGTATTTTCAGGACAAATTAGTGGATCCTGAAATGAATAGTGGTCTTACAGAGATTTTAATGATGTGAGGAAAACGATTGTTTGAGACTGGTTTGTAAAGTACCGGTTAAAATGATCGTAACAAATTAATGTATCCTATTTTTACAATACAAACCATGTCTTTTGTATCCATTTTGTTCTTTACTTTCACTTGGTACTTTACAGATTTAATTGATTTAAATATAAAATGCTTTAATCCGGCCTAATTGTTAGTTAATACAAGTTATCCAGGGATATAAACAAGGTGTATACCAAACATCTCCAAATTTTTTGAATGTTGGTTTACACACTGATTAGTTTCGATGCGAAATGTTAAGAAAAATACAAAACTGACTATTTATTTACATTTCTTAGTTTTAAGGACTGTTTTTAGATAAAATTTGAAAACAGTTTACACAAACTTAGATCAGTTGACAAACATAAAATCTCACTTCAACTGAGTATCAGTAATCTATTGTAGTAAGTAAGTGTCAACAACTAACAGCGTAAATTTTACATAACCCGTTACGTTATTCATTCAAGATATACTGTACTAATTCAGTAACTACACAAAAGCAAAAGAGCACTCAGTATATGTTTATGCCATGTTGGTTGTTTAACTAATGTACATAAATATATGATGTGAACCTATAGATCCTGCTTTTACTTAGTGATCAATCTTTTGAAATGGAAAATCCAATATGACTGGACGATATTCATGTTAATGAAGTATACAGTTTGTTTAACTTCTTATATCTGTCTACCATACACGTTCATGCAACATAGGAATAAAAACGGGAAACAAAGTAAGAACAACGAGCAAAGTAATGCTATTACTAATCATCCACTTGATAGTTGGTACGATGATGATAGTTTAAAATCGTTTAAAGTCATGAATATCTAAATAACTTTGAATCTACCATGTTAAACCGAGGTCATAACAATCCTAAAAGAAGCAGTTGTTAATCTCTCATTAGCTTAATAACCTCTTTTTTTCTTATTCAGTCATATAATATCTTATTTCATATTTGCATTAGCAGATTGATTTTTTTGGGGTTTTATAGGCTTCAATCATGTTACTGTGTTATTCTATCAAATCTTATGTTTATTATTAAGTAACTTTAGCAACAATATTCATTCTCTAAAAGGGTGTCCTCATGTGTTTGAAATATTTATTCTAGAATTTCCACACTTAATAATATGAATATTCTTTACGATGATTTTTTTACCCAGGCTGTACAATTGTAAATTAAATTAAATTAGATTATCAAAAAGACAATTTTCATTGCTGAATTGGATTCTTTCTTCTTTAATAACTCAATAGGTTTTTATTGTTTTATAAATATTCATACTTGATAACACTTCCGTTCTTATTGTCGTTATTTCATTAATCTTTGGTTATAAATAATTATTACTATCATTTCTACGCTGTGAGCAGCTGATGAGAATGAACGAAATAAATGAATTTATCATATTCCACTTTATACAAATCCATCAATTGAAAAGCTTGTACGTAGAAATAAAAAGTTAAACACAAATTGCATTTAAGATATGCATAATTTAGACATCTATGTGAGCAGATAAACTGAACAAGTGAATAAGGAAACTGAATAGATGCACGTATGAGAGGCTGGAAATGCCTACTCTGTTAATAAAGGATGATTTGGTCTTTAATAAGGTGAATAATATGAACAATTTGAGTATAGATGATAAATAACTAAGGCTAACACAATCAAAATACATGCAAATTCAACAGTAATCACCAAGGGGACATTTAAGAAAATGGGCGAGGAAGAATTTAGAAAAACTGAGATAGACAGTCATGCATATAATCTAGTCCATAAAGTTTAAATTAAACATGGAAATATCATAAAATGGTCATACGACACTTTGTATTAGTCTTCTATTAGCTCATGATAAGATTGTAAATATATGATTAAGAGTTTATATGTAGATTAAGGATTTTTAAAATGCTGAGATGGTTGAAAATATGAAGAGCTACAGAAATTTCAATAATTAATTAATGTATCAAAGTAAGAATTAACAAGCTGCAGCGAAGAATGTGTTTGTTTATGATATTTATGCATACTCAGCCAATTTGTTGCTTTTTAGTAATATGATAACATTCATCAGAAAAGATACAAAGATTAGTAAGTTTATACGAAGTCATAGTTACTATTATTATTATTCCTGTACAATAATAATAGGATATCCAATTTAAAACGAATCCTGTAAACAAAAACATACTGTCTGCTCTTGTTTTTTTTAGCAAACAAATCAGTGATTGAAGTCATTATTTTCTACTGAATAAGACATCTGTAATATATAATATATGATGTTATTATATGGATATTTACATAATGTTTGCTACTTCAATTTTCTTTTAGCGCCAAATGGTTTGTTTGAAATGTTTGTACAATCCATTCAGCTGATTTTAAATTACACTTTTAATTACAAATTCATGCATAATTTTGAAAACAAAATACATTGAACATATAATGTTTTATTTTAAAAAAATCTATATTATCAAAGTTATGTTAGACATCTTCAACAGTAAATATTCATTCAGTACTGTGGAAAAAATAAAGGAACAACTTCAAAGAATGTGAACAAATATTTTTCTACCTGTTAATTATACAAGTCACTAAATTTAAGAATTTCAACTTGAAGAAAATAGAAATAACAAAAACAAAAAAGAAACAGAAAAAAAACAAACAAAAACAACAAATATTCACCGGGTAAAATGTTACTTACCGATTGAAACAAAACTTTATATTAGCAAATACTAAAATATAATGCATAGATATTGTGTCAATTTTTGAATGTAAGTAAAATGACTAGATGAACAGACAGTATATACATATATATTAACATATGGATGTAATTAGAACACTAATATTTCAGTGAACAACTGTTCGTTTCAAAACTAACTGATCTCCTGATGAGTGAATGAATAAAGCTGATAATTGAAAGAGATATATTTTGTAAATTCTAAAGAAAATGGACATGACATGTATATATATGCGAAAGAAAATATTAGTAAAAACAAACAAAAGATATGTTAATCTGTTTCTTTGTAACAGTTACGATTGTTATTACTGGGGTATTTTTGTTGTTGTTGTTGTTGTTGATTGAAAATGTCATTCAATTGGATACTTATATGATTAGTACTTGTTAATCAATTTAAAATATAGTTTCAAGTTGAACAAGTTGATGAATAATGATGATTGTGACTTCTGTTATCACTAATCTTATTGTCATTTATATAAATAACTAAATAATTTCTATTATTGTAACTATTATTTCTAAGATTTGACATGTAGTATAAAAGATTTTCAGAATAAATAAACAGTAAAGAGTAAATGGTGGAGAAGATTTGTAGCTCAAGTGGATGATTTTGATGGAGTTTTGTTCTCTGAGTTGGATGGACGACCAAACTATCCAGCTGAAAGAACAAAACTCTATCAAAATGTAAAGAGTAAAATTTATCAAGAATACATTATTATTTCATATAAATCATTCATATATGGTATGTATTTTTTATTGAAATGTATACATTAATTTGTTATTCGGTAATTATATATTGATTTTTGTTTGTATCCCATTATTAGTTATCGGTTGTACAACAGAACATATAATGAAAAATGACAATGATATTACAATTTACAAGATAATTATCACAAGCATCTCTTCAAAACAAAAAAAATATTTATAAAGATTTATTATAAACTTTCTTCTGTTGAAAATTGTAAATTAGAATTGAGAATACATTAGTTCATTGATGAATTATTGTTCCAAATTTATGTTATGATGTCAGTGTTACACAAGTTCTAAAGTTATTTTAATCATTAAATGCTGTTGGTTATCATTGAATGAATAAGATATACTTTTCAACCAAGCTGTGTATCTAATAGAAAGTGAGGTTAATGGGACAGAAAAAACTGAATAATTTAATGAATATTATGCAATTTAAATAAGAATTAAATGGTAGTTTAATGTTTATTGAAATACATTAAGATTTCACTAACATGAAGTGATTGATAACTGTCCATAGAAAGAACTAAAAGAAGATAGGAACCATATAAACATATGGTTAGGATTGAGTTTACTCGTAACTAAAAATGTAGGAAGGCTAGTCATTAATTCATAAACTGTAGAAATATCTTTTATGAACTATTGTGTGGTCGGAACTATATATGATCCTGTTCGTTTAATTTTGTAGTTGATTTTGAATAATGATTCTCGTGATAATACGCAACTACAACTGATAAAGGGCTTATAAATAGAGCTTTAGATTGTTTAATATTGACCAGTATTATTTAACTCAATATGAATACATGGATTCACGGAGCTAGATTCTCTGTTAGCTTCCAAATGGTTCTATAACATTCACATTTTTGGTAACAAAGTTTGTAGACCTAAACTATTATTTATTAATTAACTGTTACTGAAAAAGTCCAATGCCAATATGGTCTAGTTTTTGTCACATAACATTTTAATTAAAATAACATTCATTCAGTAATGTCTAATTAATTACTAAAATACATGTTTAAAAATGTTGTTACCAACCTTAAATTTCAACGTACCAATTTAATGACTGAATTCATGAGTCAATTAAAGCTAGACCACCATGGAAAACCTGGAAGCACTAGACAGTCGTCTCATCCTAGTATGGGACTCCACATCAGTGCGCATCCACGATCCCGCCTTGCGAGAAGCGAGACAAGGACATATCAGTCTCGCTAGGGAATGTTAAACTCCTAGATCACCAAGCCGACATCCAACGGTTTTAATGTCTAACTTCAATCAGTCGACGAAATTTCTCCACCGTCCACCATTGTATCAATGTATCAATGATGATATATCGTAATGTCGGTTATTTTATTAAGTCCACATAACTTATTCTAGCTTTCGGACAGCCCCTTCTATTCGTTCTACTTGAGTCACATTTTGAGCTTGTTAATTATCCGCTTATCAATCTTCACTGTTTTTACTATGAGCGCATATGTGTGTGTACATTTCTTATCCGATTACTCATCACATGTCTGTAACTTGTTTTTTGTGACTATAATTATTAACACTTGACTAAATGGAGTTGGCTTAGCCGCCATCTCCACTGCGCATCGTTTCGCTTCTCTCTATTCCATTCACTTTATATACAATATATATATATTCAAAAGTCCATTCTCGTTATTTGACATATTTAATTCCGTTATTGACTAACACGATTTAAGTCGATGATTTTATACGAGAATAGGCGACATATATACATATATTTCAATAACAATCATTCATACGATCACATTGGAGTCAGATCTCTGCCCCGAAATATCTATTTTTTTTCTAAATAATATATTTATCTGTCAGTTTATGATTTCAAACTTTCAACAGCCTTCACTTTATCATTTTGATCTATATAAACAAGTAATGAATTGTTAAACTATAATTTGTGAAACGTTTAATGTTTTGTTTATAATTTTATAAAATTGTATTTTAATTGATAATCTTTCTCATTTTTCTACATGTATTTCTAATAGAAATTGAGTAGTAGTAGTAGTTCTAGTTAATTTATTCTGATCTACTTGTAAATATAATTTTTTTTAAACGAATTATGTTAAATGAAGCCAAATTAGTTGAATAATTAATCTTAATTAAGAAAGTAGAATCCTAATGAAATCCCCCTTCCTAATTTAACAACTAGAAATTGTTCCGCTTAGTTACTAGTCAAATAATTTGAAAATATTCCGTGTTATTTAAATTAGTGATTTATACTTTTCTCATTTTATTTATACTCAATTTCATAAAGGAAATGAGCACATGATTTTGTTGAAGTAAAATAATTTGTAACAGAAATTGATAGTTAATTAGTATAAAATAATAAATCTATGATAAGAGAAAGAATAAACAATTGAAAAGACTTATAGTATCATTCAGTTATCGATAACATGTTTCTCGTTCATACTGCTTTATTACATGGTTGTGTAAATACACTATCGATCAATATTTGATCATTACACCACTTGAAATTTTAATCCATTCTAATGAATAATGTAGGATAACAAATGAAGTATATATATAATGATTTTTTTACCTTTATTATAAAAAGAAAAGTTTTGAACTAATTAGTCGGTAAATGTGAAATAGTATCAGAATATCTTGCTGTCAATACTCAGTTGAATTTTGTTGATTTGATTTAAGAGATAAAAGAAACAAGATAATGGTTATTATTAAGTGACTAGTAAGTGTGAATATCTCAGTTGTACAGAAAATTAATCATGATCTAAATAGCACAGTGACACTTATTGTATTTTGGTTAATAGTGATAAAAGGTGAATGAATGTTTGATTATTGATTGGCTGAAATAATATATCGATGTAGTTCTTGTGCAAATGTAGTTTACATTAAGTTCAAATTAAGTAAAATACTAAATCCAGTTATAATATCCATTTATTACAGAATGTGTTGTGAAATATTAACTTAATAGGCAGAAGATTGTTATTCATTTTGCTGGAGTGAAAAGTTGTAAACGTCCGTTAAACACTGAATCAATGAATGGTGAAAACAATGTTTAATGGAACAGTAAAAGGATAAGGTTATAAAGGATTTCAGTGAAAAATAAGTAAATAGCGAATATTTACTTACAGATTAGTTTTAGGCTGTATCATCCCCTAAATATGGATACTGATTAAGAAGAAATAAGTATGGTATTTACAGAAACGTTCATGCTTTTAAGTATAACTATTGTCCAATTTCAGCCAGAAACGACACATTCCTAGGCATAATATCGATGGATCTGTCTTAATGAGTTTGTTGCTTTGCACCTTACAACAGCTCATGTGGAGATAGTCACATGTCATCAACTAAAGACGTTCAATTAATGATATTTTTTATACATCACTTTTGATGCTATGACTCTTTCACATTTTACAGATATATTTTTGGAAACTGCTGAAAGGTTTCGTCAATATCTCCAAGTCACTAAAATCAAAATACTGTTTTAACTATGTTAGAGCATACTAGTTGGTAACACAGAATCTTAACGTTTTCAAAGTTTTCGTGTTCGTGACAATAAACCTAAAAACATTCATAAACGATGTATTTACGAATGTTCGATCAACTTTATGGATTATGTCATAAGTTTTTCTATTAATGTCATTCATTTTATAAAAAGACTTTTATTTCAAATCAAAATCGATACGATATATATCAATGGGAATGTGAATCAATAGCTTGCAAATGTTCCGTTTATTTCTGAGTAGATAAGTTGTCTTTGCTTAAATCCTAACATGATCAATTCACGAAGTTAATGATCAATTCAAATGACTTAAACATAAACTATCAATGTGCATGTTCAACAAACACATTGATACCTAGAATTACATAACTTAATTTTACATTCGAAAATCATGTAGTTAGTGAATATTGAAATTTACCAAATTATTAAGAGGTCTATGTACACTAATTCAGATAAATATTATTATACATTGGGTGACGTTTAATTCATTTATATCCTAAAATGTATTTGTTGTAAGAAATGTATGTACATTATTCGATAACAGAATAATTTCAAAAAAAGTATGCAAATAAAATGTAACTTTATAGAGTTAATCATAAACTGACGAAATTCATGAGATAAAAAGTAAAGTTAGATTATGTTGCTAACATCTGTTAATTAAAAAAAGGAGAAAGGAACGCAAATTGTGTCTTTAAAGTCAATGTTATATGAAAAACAAGATTAGTTAATACATTCATGAATCATTTTATCAGTTATAATATGATAATCTCATGCCTAATGAACTATAAATGTATTTAGTTAATTAAAACTATTTCGATTGGTGATAATATCTTATTTCAAATAAATGAACCTATACTTTGATAAGTGAAAAACAAATATACGAGAGACAATATAGTAAACGAAAATATCAATGGGAGGAAGGCAACATTACAGAATATCTTGTTAAAATCTGAGAATCTTACAGTAAATACTTTATTTGTAAAATATTCATCAATTGTCTCAGACTTGATTGTTCATTCATTTTCATTTCAATCACTCTCTGTTTTCATTCTCTTCTCTTCAATCTTCTCATCTTTCTGTCTCTAGATATTCCACTTTCGATTAGTGATATATACCATTTATATCAGTCGACATCAGTTGCACATATCACAACATATATAAATATTCGACTAGGAAATGTACGTAAGTTCGATCACTAATACGTTTCTTATCATTCTCTACACTTCTCATATTGAATCAGTTCAAACATTATCAAAAATGATTAAATAATTTTGCTCGTGTTTCATTTGAGGATAAGTTTCAAAGTTATTTACTAATTAAAAAGGATATAATCATTAGCTGAAACATATTTTCTTTGGGATAAGTATGTGAAGTACATAAAGTTTTGACATTTTCTGCAAAGTCAAATGTATCAGAAAGTTTACTAACTTTTTCCAATGAAATTACATTTCTCGTCAACATTAAATGTACTTAAGAACACATCTTTTACAGAGGAAGTATAAAGTTTGTGTACTGAATCATTGTTAACCGATTAACGAATATTTCTCATGTTATTAGTGTTCAGTTGTCCTGTTATTTTGTCTATTCGTAATACATAATTAAGTTTCAGGGATTTAGAAAAAGATTTTACTACACTTCATTTTTGTTAAGTTTGGAAGGATATATGAACGGATACCTAGTTCTTTAATTACTTGCGCCTGTTAACCTTCATAGAGGAGCATAGGGTGCTAACCAAGATTCTCTTATCAACTCTGTCCTGGACCCTCCCTTCTAGCTGCTTCTGATTACTATCCATCCTTTGGATGTCTACATCCATATCCTGATGTAATCTGTTCATGAGTTTTCCTGTTTTTCGTTTCCGTTCAGGATTTCAAGTTGGAGCCTGCCTCGTGATTTCCGCAGTGTATGTCCTATCCACCTTCAACGTCATTTCTTAATTACCCGTTCAGCAGGAAGTTCGTTTGTTCTCTTCTATAGCAGGTTTCTGCTAATGGTATCAGGTTAACGGACATTGAGCATCTTGTATAGACAACTATTTATAAACACTTGTAATTGTACTTTTAATAACGTTTGAAGCAGTTCTCCAGTTTTCAGCTCCATAGAATTGAACTGTTTTGACGTTCGTATGTTGGCTGACAGGTGTTCTGAGTTCATAAGTTTTTCAACTGTAAGAATTTTTTGATTACGTTGCCAATTATTACAATTGCGTCTGCATCGGACTCTCTTTGTTCATCGAAGAGTCTGTCCAGGTATGTAAAAGTTCCTACATCTATCGGAGGTTCTTCATCAAGTGTGATTGGACTGCTGCTTTCTGAGTTGTATTTCAGGATCTTTCCTTTCTTTTGTGTATGATGAGGCCTACTGCTGCTACACTGTTTGTTTTCACCTGCTTTTGTTGCTGTGTATAGGATAGAATGCATTTGTCGGTTGTTCTCTATGCACGACTTTGCAATGTGGTCCGTCGTACGAATTCCGTATGATGTTGATGATCTTCTCAGATACACCATAGTGTTGAAGGGGTCTCCATAAGGTTCTCCTATCCAGTGTCATACACCTTGTAGTCGTGTAAGTTAGTGTAAAGCGACGAGATCCATTCAACAATGATCCGTAGTGTCGCGATTTGGTCTCTTCACGATCGATCCATACGGAAACAAGCCTGTTGATTTCGAAGCTGGGCGTCCAATCAATCATTCATCCGGTCCAACAATACTCTGTTTAAAACCTTTCTTAGTACTGATTTTAGTGCGCACCTCTATAATCCTCAAATTATCTCAAATCTTCTTTCTTTGGTATCTTGACGAGATATACTTCTTTCTAGTCTGTAAGTCAGCACTTGTTCCTCCTCCCAAATCTTACTGAATAGAGCGTGAGGTATATTTGCTGTTACTTCTATGTCAGAGTTCAGTGCTTCAGCTGGTATATTGCCAAGTCCGGCTGATTTTCCACTGTTGATTTGTCTGATTACTATCCTCATTGTTTTGATCGTTGATGGAGCAATATCTATAGGAAACTCTGTGTGTTCTACTTCAATGTCTGGTGGATTCAATAGAGCTGGTCTATTCAAGAGTTCGCCGAGGTGTTCCACCCAAATGTTTCTCTGTTCATGAATTTCAGTGACTGAATTGCCTTTCTTGTTCTTGACCAGTCTCTATGGTCTACTATATTTCGCTGATAGTTTGTTCGTTGCGTCATATTACTTACTTAATTACTTACGACTGTTTCTCCCAATGGAGCATAGGTCCCGGACCAACATTCTCCAACCCACTCTGTCATGGGCCTTCCTTTCCAGTTCTGTCTAATTTTTGTTAATTTTTCTCATATCCGTCTCCATTTCTCGATGTAATGTGTTGTTTGGTCCTCCTCATTTCCTTTGGCCTTGAGGATTCCATGTAAGGGCTTGCCTCGTGATGCAGTTAGGTGCTTTCGTCAATGTGTGTCCTATCCACTTCCACGTTGTGTCATATAGTTGTTTCATATTTCCTTCTCTTGCGGCTTTTCTTGCCGTCGTTGTTAGGTCTTCCACGTATTTCTGTTCATGTTCGGCTGATTTTAGTTGTTGTCTTCTTCTTCTTCTTCTTCTTCTTCTTCTTCCTTTCTTTAATCTTGTCCAGGGTTTTCATAGAAACCCATTCCACATGATGATGATGTTTGTTTCGACTCAAAACCTCCTGACACATTGGAGTCAGTGCTTCTTTAATCTTTTCCCAGTCGTCCTTCATCGTAATGTCATCTTCTTCCGCTAGATCATGTAAGGCTTGTAACCTGTTGAGATTGTCAGTTACTTGAAGGCTGTAGTGAACCTTTGTAATGATGTTTGTCCAGTTGTCTAATGCTTCTCTAGCTTCTGTTTTATTCTGACAACCACCAGTTAGTGGTTATCTGAAGCGATATCAGCTCCTCTCCTGGTTCTCACGTCTTCAATTGTCCTTATGACATTTATACTGTAGTGTGGTCCGATGAGACCCATGCAGCTTGTGTTTGTGTGTGAATACAGTGCCATCTATAACCATTTTGTTAAATGCACATAAATTTGCGAATGTCACCATTCTCATTCTTTACTTCCAGTTCATGTTGTCCCATTATATTTTCGTATCCAGTGTTGTCTATTCCTACTTTGGCATTAAGGTCTCCCATTAGGATGATCAGGTCGTTTCCTGAGCACTTCGCAATGACTGATTGTAGCCTCTCATAGAACCGATCCTTATCGTCGTCATTGTTATCATTGGTGCGTGCATAACATTGGATAACATTCACTGTGATTCCCTACTTGTTGGCTTTGAAAGTGATGTGTGGGCGAGAATGATAATGATTGGTTATCTGCTTAGTCATACATGTAGATAGTTGACAGATGTCAGATGAGTTATATATTCCCCTATTCTTAGTATGACTCACTTATTATTGATTGTTCATTATTGTTGGATTGTGTCGGGTTTTTGGTGTGGAAATACATTACGTCGTGGTCAGCCTAATTACGTGTTCTTGATCTGAGTTGTGTTGACGTCATATATCATAGACACTGAGAGGGAATCTAATGTAGGTATTCGTCTAAGGTAAATTAACGTCCAGTACGTGTAAACGTAGAACTCCAACCGTCATAACGTTAGACGAAGTAAAACCGAGAGTTATAACAGAAAGGTACTTTGATGATTCTTGATCCATGAGATTCCCATCCTGTAAGGGCATTTCGTGCTTGCTTGAACAGCATTAGATCAATTCTCTGAGTGTGTGGACCATTTTTTGTTCATGATCTGAGTACAGTATCATCTCTCCAGAATGTAATCTTTTCTGTCTAGATTGGATCCAATGGGTTTTACTGCCTTCGAGAACCGTCAACTTGTATCTCCTCATTTTCGTATGGTTTTCTACATTTTCTGGACGTTCCATTTGCCTAAAACAATCACTGCATTGGTTGTTAGACTGAGCATCGACTTCGTAACCTACAAAAAATCTTAGCTTTCATCATGAGACATCATAATTCTTCTGAAAGAAGATCCTTCAACTCGGAGGGTAAAATTTAAACTGTTTCAATTACTTTTTCTGGTCAGCGTTTTTTATCAAAGTCGTTTTCTGTGGGATAAGGCTGCTTGTCCCATGTTCAACCCTACTTCTTTATCAGAACTTAGAACCGGTACTAACCTTAGATGAGCTACAATCTGAGTTATATAAACTATGTAACATGTATTTTGAATAAAAATAAATAAACATGATTGTACACACTGTCTATCAGTGTACACAGAATTTCTTTATTCAGTTTTTTTACATGGTTACAAATTTCCGTAAATTCAAACAAACTTAAATGGTAAACAATAATTGATTTATTTTATCTAAAATACTGAGTTATGTGTGTGTGTTTTTTTAAGTTGAAGTAACATAGAACATACTACTATATTTGTGTTGTTTTAGTCTTTCAGAACAAAAAAATATCCTGTAAAAATGTAAATGATAATGAAGTCTCTTTTAATTAAGGGTTATTTTGTTTTTGTCTTTACAATCGACAATTGATATAAAAATCCAAATTCTACAAGCAACAGTCAATGATGAAAGCAAACAAACACATTCAACATATACCAATTAATATTTGAAAACTATATATGAATGGTTGAAATAAACGATCATAATATAAGAACTGATTAGAGTACCAATATTTATTAAGCTTACTAAAATGTAGATATTTTTAAATGGGGAAAGTAAGGGGAAAGTAGTTAAAAAAGTAAATTCAATTAATTAAACTGGTTGAATGAAAGAATTGTGGTGCGTGCTACTTATATTGATATAAGTAGTATATGACGAGAGTCAGGAATATAATGTCTGGCGGTAGAAGATGGGGAAGATCAAGTAAGGAAGAACGGGAATAGGAAGAAATTCGTATGGAAATGCAAGAACAATGAATTTCGAGACAATTATTGAACATTTTGCAAATTAAGTATTATAGTATGTTTTTTTCTATTTTACCAAGTAACTCTGTAATTTTGTGCTTAATATAATTCGGTTGTCCTCACCTGTGTTCACCTTCACTACAGAATAATTTAGCTTTTTGTCATTTTATATTTAAATACAATATTTCCTCATTTTACTAACTGTGACAATTTCATTTACATTTTCATTTTATAATAAAGTAACGATTATGAACATTGTTCGATAAAGAAATATGAAGTGGAATTCTATATGTATATACTTATGTTGCATATACGGGCTAGTAACTGTCACTTTTTTGTTTTTTCATTTTTCTCTATTTAACTTTTTATTTATTCTACTTATTTCTTAGTTTTTCTTTTTTAAATAGCATAATATTACTTAGAATGTGTCAAATGATGATTATGAATTTAGTTAATGGAAATCTATATGGGTGGCCGTAAATCTAGTTATTTTGTCGAATATATGTGTTTCTTGTTAAAGATGAAATTAAGATTATGTGAGAAAAAGTATATGACTGTCGTTGATCGACCGCCGTTTGCGTGTTTACATCCTTAGTTGACTGTCTTGATATAGCCTCTTAGCCATAAATTTTAATATAGTTGAATAGAAGTTAACGTTGGAAATGATGAAACTCATTTTGTCCTACTGAGAAACTATTAGCTAGATGACATGCATTAAAAAGTTTATGTTGACACTAAGATTCAAAATAATTAATGGATAAAACTTTAGGAAGAAGCCATTTGAACTGGGATGCAGCTACATCTAGTCAATAAGTTCCTAGTAAGATAAAACGCTTATCCTGGATCCAATTACTAACTACAAAGTTTAATGTTTCTTGTAAGGCTCTTTATTTTTAAAGTTCTAGTGTGTAACTACGTTCATTGATATTTTTACATATCACTACGACTATGTGATTACATTCAAATGAGGGAAAAACTGTGGAATCTCTTTCTATATGCAATCTATTGTGCAAATTAGGTACCATATCTGATGCTTATTTACTTTTTGCATTGTTAATATGATAAGGATGACTAATTTATTGTGATTATTCATTACTTATTTATCGAAAATGGTTTTTTTACTTACACTACTGAAAAAGTGAAATGGCTATTAAAGAACGCATAATTACTTCATCAGTCGGAAATATGGTAACGTCAAATTGTCAGTTGACCAATAAACTTTTATAAGTTATACACCTTGCCAGTGGAAGTGAGTTAATCTCATAGAGAAGATTATGATTTATGTACATAAAATCAATCCGATATGTGTTGCTTTTTATATGATAGAAACAATGAACAGGAAGCCATGTTAACTCATTGTAGTAGCATTATGGTGAAAAATGTAAAATGAAATTCATCAGAAGAGATTGTATTAGGATTATTAATTTAGGCTGTGTAAGCCATATTTGAATAAGTTAACTAGGAACTAAAAAACTTAAAACCAAGTTAGAAATATTGCTTAAAAACTCATCCTGTATTTAATTCTTGGAAAGTATACTAGGTATATATGTAAGACAACGCTTATTTCAACAATGAATGCCAAAAATAAGAATAACGAGAGTTTTAGACGACAACAATTAGTTTTTTCTGATAAAACATTCATTATGAAAGAAATATGTATATTTTAACCATATTAGCCAATTTACTTAATTAACAGAAAATGTGATTATATTCAACCAAGAAATATCATGATCAATAAACCCAATGTAAATATTACCCATGTTCTACTATGACTAAAATCTATAATGAACTTCAGTTGTATTTGGGGTTATTTAACACTCTTAATAATGAATATTATCATGATATCTTCAATCTATCTAACATTTGTTTATAAGTATTATATTGTCTGAACCATGTCATTTGATCAACACTTTCAACTTATCTTTTATAAGTCCTTAGAGTGTGTGGTACTGTATGATTTCACACTAATCCAAACATTGAAATCTTGAGCAAGCAGATGGTTTTGAAGTTTAAAGAAAAGTCCTAATCAAATAAAATGATATTCTACAACGTTTAGTAGTAATTTTATATAATGAATTACTTAGTGAAAAATAATTCGAAACATCACATCTCTTTAACTGCTAATCATGGATTAAAGTTAAAGATAGAGAAAGGGATTGATTTATGAAATATTAAAAACTCTCAAAATCATTGTATTAACTCTATAAAGCTAGTCCTTATGAAAGCGCGAAAGCTGAAAGAATGATATTATGTAATAAATGTCATAAAATAGAGGATATTGATTACATTCAAGCTAAATCCTTACTAAAAATAATATTTCCTAAGTCTTATCTTAAGTAATATGGTACTATGTTATAGGGTAAATGAATACTATATTTTGAGGGATGAAGAAGACATGGTATATAAATAATTGATAAGCTAATGATGAAATAAGTCTTTATTTTAAAAAAAAATTACTGATACATTCAAAAAGAATTATTTATAATTTATATTGATATTCCAGAATAAAATTTAAGTACATTTTTTAAAAATTATAATTTAACATTATTTGATGTACATTGTATAAGGCGCCAAGGGCCTTTGTCTTTTTTAACCGGATCAGGTGAAACTGTAGGATAATGAATTATTGGTTTTGTACCATCTAATGAATTAGTTAATTGAGATGAAATTTCTTCTTCATTAGGATTCTCAGCAAATGTTACTCTTAATTTATCTCCAGTTAGTTTGGAATATTTTTTAGGGTTTAATAAAGTTGATTCTGTTGAAACATTTGGTACTTCGGATAAAGGTAAAAGTACAGGTGGGTTAGATGATGTAGATGGAGTTATATTTAAACTTGTGGCTACAGATACTGGAATTAAACTGAAATTCAGACTACCAGTGACATAATGAACCGGGAATACTGTAGCATCTGGTTTACGGGAAGAAACATTGTGATTTAGAGTAATTTGGTCACTGTTTGGTGAACTACCAATATTATTTACACTGCCACCACGACCAGAATCGACATCTGAATCAATAACAGGAGCGTCATTCAATGATGAGGTGCAGAGATTTCTGTTCATTTCAGAGCAACCAAGATATGATGAATCATTTAATGGAAGAGCGAGAAGTTTCATTGCAGTTCCTGGTGCTCCATGAATAGCACATACACGAGGAAGAGTCATCACTGCATCCTGCGTATAGGATAAGTATGGAACAGAATTTATAACTGAAGTCGGCAAACTTTCAGTATGCGTTTCTCGACCGCTCTAATCGATAAAAACAAAAATAAAATAAATATTAAATGTAGCGTAAAAAGAATATTATATCTTAGTAATATATAGTATTTGTGAATAAACAATAAAATTCAACTGTTTTCCATATAAAATAAATACCTGAAGGTTTCCCGCTAAACTTCCATACTGTTTGCCGCGAATGTTTACAAAGGATATTAAATATAATTTACTACCAATTTAAAAATGTTATAAAATTGTAAGACTATAATAAAATTTCCTAACAATTTAGTCCAGCTTCTTTTAACAGCATTCATGGATTTGAAAATAAGGTTGAACTTCTAAATTGCACTATTCATTTACTCCAAACAATCGATAAAATGTGACTCCAATGAATATTTTCATACCTATTACATAAGTTGATAATTAAATTTATGGGCCAATAGAAGCTAGACCATCATGGAAAACCTGGAAACACTGGAAAGCCGTGTCGTTCTACTGTGGGACTCTTCAACAGTGCGCATCCACCTTCCCTCCTCGCGTGAATCGAAACCAGGATCTATCAGTTTTGCGTGCGAACGCTTAACGTTTAAACCACCGAGTCGTCATCCAACGGTATTAATGTCTAACTTCAACCAATTCACGAAATCGCACCACCGTCCACTATTGACTTCAGTGATTTACTATCTCTCAACAGACCCGGTTGAACTCCACTAGTAACGGCTTCTTACTAGAATTCCAGCAATCAAACGAGTATTTTATATTTGGTCAAGTAGACTATAAACCAAATCACGAAGAAGAAAGCTTTTGAAAATTTAATGGTTGACTACAAGCCATATATTTACTAGACTTACAGGATGAAACGGCTGTCCAGTGCTTCCAGGTTTTCCATGATGATCTAGTTTCAATTGACTTATGAATCCAATTATTAAATTACAATAACCTCCACAAAACCGTGACCAGTGAAGCTAATCCGTGTCGGGTAGAGACATGTATTTTACTCAGTACAATGGAAGATGGTCACGCAATTTCGTGGATTGGTTGATGTTAGACACTAACACCATTGGATGCCGGCCGACTCAGTGGTCCAGTAGGTTAAGCGTTCGCGCGCAAGACTGAAGGCCCTGTGTTCGAATCTCACGAGCGGGATCGTGGATGCGCACTACTGAGGAGTACCAAAATAGGACGAAACGACTGTCCAGTGCCTCCAGGTTTTCATTGGTGGTCTAACATCAATGGGTTAATGTTCTCAATCAAAAAGTATTAAATAAGCTTTAGTTATAATAAAATATTCATGTTCTTAATAGCATTTCTGAATTTAACCATTGCTATCGCATCGTAAAGCTAGATGGCTCAAAAAAATTCAATTTAACTTCTTGCAAAGTTGATGTATTGTTTTTCAAGTTTTATTCTATCGAATCAGCTTATATTTCATATGTCGTGGTTTCTTTCTCATTTCAAGAGAAACAGAGAGAGAGAGAGCAGATATTGTAAGAACTATATATCATTGAAAGGATTTAGTCTAATTCTAAATATAGTTTGATGATTATATTCAAATATATAGGTGTATTACTAATGATAATGTTGTCGTTGATTTGATAGATTAGTATTGCTTCTAAGTTATAAATAACAATAAAATCATCAATTATCTTCAATAGATTATCAATTAGAAAATTTACACTATCAAATAGTGTTCATGAATGTTAAAACAAAACTCAGAATAGGAATATATGTATCTATGTACATTTATGTATAGGCATGTACAATAGGTTTGACATTTACACCTATTTGTATTTCTATGTTCATAATGAATTAATCATTTGTATATAAATATAAATAATAAACCAAAAAAAATAAATATAAATATTGCTGAAACGAATGACAAACATAAATTAAAGAATCATTTTGCGTAGATGAATGAAGAATAGTTAATGATTAATGCATTTCGAATATTTAATTCAAGTAGGAAAATTACTATTTTTAATTTCTATCTATCTATTACTTTTATTATTATCGATATCATACTGGACTATATACTAAACTCTTTCAGTGTGGAATATAATAACTTTGTCTCACTGGATGGAAAGTAAACTTTGATCTAGTCTTCGTGGATTTCATATCAATGAATGTTTACTTCAACTAATAATAGATATAAAAAGATGTGACTTCTCGTACAACAAGCAATTTAACTATATCATTAGATAATCTAAGAAACTTCATACAATAAATCATATTAATCATTGTATAGTTACAGTCTGTTATAACTTATTGGCCTTGTGATATATTAAGATATAACGTAATAACATCACCAATTAGAGAACAGTGATTTATCGACTGGATCGATGACATGTAAACCCGTATGAGCAATCTTAAGTCCTTATCGGTCCTGCTTCCTGCCTAGCACTGCCTGTTATGTTCAGGACATCAATCTCAACCTCTACAATATGAATAATGTATTTCAAACATACCAAGTTTATATACAAATTAAACTGATCAAATCATACATGTTCTATCCTACTGGCGGCCTGCTTGAATATCTGGGCTACCTGTTCCTCCGATCTACATATTTCATCAAGTTATCTGTTTTGTTGTTTGTTTTAGCTCATCATTATGTCTATTGTGCACACAATCTGTTCAGGCGCGTTTATGAAAAGTTTACAACCTTTCGCTGTACGTGATACAAAAAGGTACAATCATCGACATCATGGTGGCTGGCAATATGCATTGAAACGAACGAATATTAATCAAATGTGGATTACCGAACTCCTAACATCTAACCGGTCATCATTCAAAATTTATCGTCACAATAGATCAAGGTATAAGAAAAGGAAACTTGTTGAAATACTTTATGCTGAGAATTCTATGTTGTACCAAAAATATAATGTTGAATAAAGCTTCTAATAATATAATATAATAACATTAAAACAAAATCTGGCCAAAAATTTCTATGAACGTAGGAGAATTTTATTAGTAGATTAGGCATAACTCACGAACGATAAATCATATAATAATAGTTTATAGGTCAAAGTGAAGCTTGCAATAAGAGGAGTATGGTTATACATAATCTATCTACTGAATAGTTAGTTATACATTAAGAATAGACACATAATATTCATCCATCAATAGTTATTAACAGCTACCCTTCATATTTCTCGCTGAGATATAACACAATCAGATTGAATTATCCAAAATAATTTTTTAAAATCTACTGAACATGGTTTCATATGATGCGATTTTTTTAATAACAGAAGTATTACGATTTTTTTGTTTACAAGCGACAATAAAGATAGTTTTGCCAAAAAGCTCACATTTTTTTTAACTCTTAAACTGAAATATACCTAACCATTTCCGTTTTTATTTATAATAATTTCATTCGTTAGTTTACTTTCTGTTGTAATATGGTATGGCAACTCGAACTGATGTACGTACGTACGAAGTTCTACGTTGTTACTTACTTACTACGTATTGTGAAGACAATGGTGGATAGTGGCGCAGTTTCGTGGATTAGTTGAAGTTATACATTAACACCACTGGATGTCGGCTTAGTGATCTAAACATTAAGCGCTTGAGTGCGACACCAATAAGTCTTTGGTTCGAATCTCGCGAAGCGAGATCGTCGATGCGCACTGTTGAGGAGTCCCACAATAGGACGAAACGGCTTTTTAGTTCTTCCAGGATTTTCATGGTAATCTACCTTCAATTAACTCATGATCTAAACTTTTAGAATGTTTACTTCCAGTTAAGTCTTTTTTTCTTTCATTCCTAAACAAAATAAAGGTTTTTTATCGATATATATTAATGGATTCTAACCAGTCTAAATTAATTTCTGAAAGGTTCTCTTTTCTATGAATTACCAAAGGTGCATTAAAAATACCATACATTTAGTATTATTTCTTTAGCACAATTATTATTTGCTATCCCAATACAAATAGATTGTTCATATGCATATGATGAGAGAATTACAATTATACTAGAATATAATTATATTGATAGAAGATCTTGTAAAGAAGATATTTCATTCCATTATAAATCTCTTATATTATTGATTTTTATAATATTGAATCGAAGTTGTCTCTGTATTCTTCTATTTTTTTTATAGTTTTACAGTGTAATTATTAAAACTTCTCAAATTTTGCATCAGAAGAAGTGGCAAAAAAAGAAAAATGGTTGTTTTTATTTGTTTGTTGTATATTTGGGTAATAAATACAGTTTTTTTTATTATCTTTTCTAACTTAAAACAAAAACATACTCATTATAAGTACACATTTTATCTATAGAGTTACATTAAATTGGTTGAATAAAATTATTCTAAGCATTCTTGTTATAATTAAAGAAAGAAAACTTATTTTAGGAAGAATCTGTATTGAGAACCATTTGAATCTAATGTTAATTTAAGTCATTTAATAATCAACTAGTTTATTTGCAACAGTAATGTCTATAATAAACTAATACTTTAAATGGTATATATTTATCTAAATAATATCTACTAGTTAAATACGATGATGATTGGAGGTAGTAAACAGGATACTCTGTTGACTACTTCCAACCATCATCTTATCTCAACATAGTCTACGCAATGTCGACTCACCTAGACTAGTAACCATATTGCAACTTGGTCTATAGCATTCAATCTGCGCTAAGGAGGACTTGATGTACATGAGAAAGATTACCATCCAGTGATCAATCAATCAATTGTGATTAATTGAGTATATATATATAATTGCAGTCTATCAATTCTACATCATTAGTCGTTTAGAAAATGTTTTGTAACTGATCTTCATTAGGAATAATGTACTCTCCCTTACTTTTCATAGTGATGATGTATGATAATATAAAACAAGGATTTATTAAGAATTGGATTATATAGATTATTGAACTAGAAGAAAAAGTTGGTTGCAATATTTTACAAATGTATTTTCATAGAAATGTCATGTATCTTAAAAAATCAACATAAGTTTGCATCACAATTATTTCGTAATACGTAAGTTGAAGAGAAACCCAAGATTATTTAACCAAGCTTTTGATCAAAACCTTATAGTAACATGATTAATTAAAATATCAGTCCAAATTTAACATTTATAGTAATAGGACGACATTAATGACACTATTTGGAAGAAATAATTATACCATGGTATAATATAAAGAAAAAAACTCATTCTTGTATAATAATGCAAATCAAAACTGTTAGGTTATTTTATTACGTAATGAAGGTTAATTATGATAATCTTTTAAAATACTGCATGGGATTTAGTTTTATTGTTTCAGGTTTATGAAACGATTCAACAATGTATTGATCTTTAAATGATCAGATGTTTACATTATACAGATCAAACTATCCCATATTGCCAATGGTTTGATATTTTTTAAATAAAATACAACTATCAGATTACACACGGACTAGATTAACATCAGTAAGCTAAAATAAACGCAAATCCTTACTTTGTCTGTTTAGAAACAAGTGTTTTTGTGGAGGTTCACTGAAAAGTAATAAAATTTGATTGATAATTATAAGCTCAATGTTTAACTTCTTAAGGTAATTAGATTCAAAATCATATAGACAGCCTTGATCTAGATGTAGAGTTTAGCGAAAGTTGAATCAATTAAAAGTTAAGCGTTAGCTCACGACACTGATAGGTCCAGGGTTCTAATCTCGCGAGGCGGGATCGTGGATGTGCACTGTTAAGTAGTCCTATACTAAGATGAGACGAACGTGCAGTGCTTCCAGGTTTTCCATGTTGATCTTGCATCAACTGATTCATGCATTCACTTATTAGATATAATTGTTGTATATAACACAATATGCTTTTTAATAAGGCAGCAACTTTGAATCCTTTATTTTATTTGTTAATCAAAAATGTAACAGGATATTTTTTTGACTTGAAAACTTATGATTCACATGTATCAACTAAGTATTTTTTTTCAAGTTCACTGGTTTCACTTACATTTTTAGAGCTCAGTTATACAACAGAATATTATGTTGCTTAAAATGCATTTTTTTTGTTCCGGTAAACAATGAACAGAATGAGTTTTTTGATATTTAGTGTGAACTAAGTAGATTCATCTTATGGACATTAGTTAGGAATGAGCTCTTTTATCTTGTTCAAGTTATTATAGATATCACTTAAACAAATTTTCCATATGAAAGCTTTAAGCATTTTAAAACTGATGTGGATCTATTCGGAACATGATAGACAATTAAAGTATATTTGATTTTTGTTAACAATTGTGATTTCATTTATTTTAAAAATGATCTTAATTTACAGTCGGCAAAGTTCTCGATAATAAACCATTCTATTTAGAGAGAGTGCAACATTATCAGAATGTTATTTTCTGGAGTTACAAATGATTGCCACCAAAACTAGGCAATAGTTGTTTCTTTTTTTTCATTATAAGTCAAAGTGATTAAATTAAAAGTATTATCGATATATAGAAGGAAAACCACAAGATTTGTACTTTTTCTTTAAAATTTGGTTCTTCCATATAACAGTATTTCCTAACAAGATTGGTTGCTTAGCGACGAAATTGTGTATATATAAAACAGAAAATGTAGCGATAAATAAATTCTAATTTAATACCAAAAGTGCGATTAACATTTTAATTCAATTATACGTTTGAAATATACGATTACAGTGTATTACATCTTATTTGACATTTAATTTAATCCTGGCATCATGTATTATGTATATGATACATTATTCTGAAAAATATAGACAAAATAAACTATGATAAAAAAAAATCTTAGTAGAAGGTAATGGTATCCATTGCTATAATTTCCCAGGAAGATAAACAGCAAAAATTAATGTATGAAAAGCATATAAGATACTTTATCACTGATTTGGGTATGATATCTATCTCATAATCTATATAAATATCAGTGGGAATTTTCTTATTATGAATGTGTTAAGAAGGAAATTTCTTATTTTAGTGAAATACAGTTTGTACACAAAAGCTAATGTATAAACTACAAATACTGTAATATGTCTAGCATATTATTAACTTCATTAACTGGATTTATAACAGTAATCATCCTGTGAAATAATCATACAATGAATCATAGGAAAATGTCATTTATGTATAAAGAACAATGGTTACTACTTTACAAATAGACATATTTAGAAATTCATTTCTTGCTTCAGAATATGAATAATAATCTATCTAAATATTTGTACAAATAAGGTAGATTAAATGTGTATTTCAACTTTTATTTGATATCATAACGATTTTATAAATGATGTTTAATGGATCACGAAATTCATCTAACCATAAGAATTTCATTTGACAGTGAACTACAGTAAAATATTCATTATAAAATGTTTAATAGCTACTATTTCTTTAAATTCAGTCAATATTGACAGTGGACATTATCTTATTTGAAGTAATTACTTCATGTTTTAAGCGATTCAATCCTTACAGTTACCTTGGTATTTAACTGAATAGATGTTAGTAATGATTGTTAATTTCACTTTAATATATATATATATATATATATATCTATCTATTACGTACTGATTATTATGAAAAATACATCTCGAACTGAATATTAGAATTTATACAACATATTGTGGTGTGGGTTAATTATATCCACATAAGTAGTTTGTAACGGTGGTCAGGCATAGAATGTATTTCAGTAGAAGGTCGATGAGGAAAGAACGGGGACGGAACGCAATTGGTATGAAAATGCATGAACGATGAAATTTGAGACAATAGATTGATGTTTGTAACATAATCAGTCAAGTTTGAGATGATGGATTGATATTTTGCAAATTAGTGATTTACTATATGGTTCTCAGATTTTAGTGAGATACTCTGTAATTTTGTGCTCAGACACATTTAATTGTCCCTGCTGATGTTCATATTCACTGCAAAAGTAGCACAGTGTTATTGGGCTAATAAAAGTTTATAACGTTAATGTTCTATTAAAATTAATTTACCGGTAATAAACTTTATATCAAAAGAGAAGTAATCAATTAAAATAAATTGTGATTTCATATTTTAATTGAGAGATAGGATTATATTTGAATCCTTGATAATGATAAATAACATGTGTGCTCACTAGTGACTAGCTTCGTGAGAAAATTCTGGGAGCTCTAGTGAAAAGCTGTGACTAGTCGAGCTAATCAGTGTCGGGTAGAGACAGGTATCTAACTCAGTACAATGGAAGATGGTCGCGCAATTTCGTGGATTGGTTGATGTTAGACACTAACATCATTGGATGTTGACTCAGTGCTTCAGTAGGTTAAGCCTTCGCGCGCGAGACTGAAGGCCCTGTGTTCGAGTCCCATGAGCAGAATCGTGAATGCGCACTGCCGAGGAGCCCCACAATAGGACGATGCGTCCGTTCAGTGCTTCCAGGTTTTCAATGGTGGTCTAACACGGATGGGTTCATGATCTCAATCAAAAAGTTGAATCTCATAGTTCGATTTCATATGTTAAAATATTGAGCATTTATCCCACTCATCACTGTTTGTGTACTGTATGATTTGAAGATGTTTATTAGTTGCTTTCAATTAAAGATTTACTAAATAATTTCACAGATTTTATTAATTAGTCGAGAATACAGCGAATATTTATCAAATTGTTGCTCTGTTAGTTACCGCTGATTTAGCTGAGTAATAACTCTGCCGGTCGTGACGGTAACCGATTGAAACAGCAAGTGAAACATCGATCAAATTAAGACTACCGACTCATTTTAATGCTTATGCTAACGAACACAAAACCAAGGTCCAGGGCATTTTCGCAAATGATTTTATCTGTGTATCAATCAAAGGTATGGTAACCTCTTTTGATTATCAACTGCATAAATCTCAGATGGTAGCGAAAGAATGTAGTATGACAACTGACTTAAACAGATAATGCGCGAGGCTGAAGATCTTAAGTTTGAGTCCAGTATGAAGAATCATGAATGTACACAACTGATGAGTCTCGTTCTAGAACGAAAATGCCACCTATTTGCAATGATGATCTGGCTTGGATCGACTTATGATTTCAAATGTTAAGATATTTTATGGTTGTATACGATCATTTCATCTAGAAAATTATGACTCAAAGAACTTGTGGCAATGTCTACACGCTTGAAACATTAATTTTGTATATTTGTTCATAAATTATTATGAAGAATGCAAATTTGGTAAACTATTTAGTATAAAATAATCTCACTAATTATAATTGATCGAGGTATAACAGTTTGTAAATCAAATATTCCAAGAAATACAGATTTTAAAGAAAATTGATTGAAGAAAAAAAAGGTGAATCAAAGTTAGTTCCTCATAGAATGATTTGAAGTTTATTATCATTCTATTTCAGAAATATTACACAGATATATGAAATAGTAAAACATATTAGATTAGGTCAAATATATATAGAATGACATATGATTATAGTTTAAAGAACTATTATATCAAAGGTCTTGTAGTTCGGTTATTATGTTAAGCTCATATTACCTTGTTCTAGGTTTCGGACAGCCCATTATTCTATTCATTCTACTTGAGTCACATTCTAACCTTGTTATTTATTCGTTTATCAATCTTGACTGTTTTTATGTGAGCGCGTAGATGTGTGTACATTTCTTATCCGATTACTCATCACATGTCTGTAACTTATTTTTGTGTAACTATAACTATTGATTAACAGTTGTTTAAATGGGAGTTGACTTACTAGCCATCTCCACTCTGGGTCGTTTCTCTTCTCTCTATTCCATTTGCATCATATACAAAATATATGTATTCATAAGTCCATTTTTGTTATTCGACATATTTAATTCCGATATTGACTAACGCGATTTAAGTCGATGGTTAAATACGAGGATACAATCTAATTGAAGTCAGATCCACGGGCTACTAAAATCTAATTGAATGAACATTTTAAACTCAATAAATCCAATATGAGATTAGTAAATATAATTACATCTTGAAATAATCAGTAAGAGATCATAGATCTCATTCAGAAATAATAATAATAATGATATTAATAATTCATACTTACTTCTGTAGTAATTAAACGATTACATTCTAAATGTCCCATAAATAATGTATCATTAGTATAATTATTTTTTGTATAAGAAGGTAAACTGATACTTATATCAGGTGAACATATATTATCACAGTGTAAATTTGTTAATGTAGATTTAGAAAAAGTATCTTCATTAATATTATTATTATTATTATAAAGATCATTATCCCCAGTAACAATATTATTATTATTATCTTTAACAAATTGAAGTAAATGATCAAGTTTGATTGCATCAGCTAGGGTATTTGGTGTTTTAGGAATAAGTGAACTTTTTTGAGCCATTTCCTGATAATGATTATATTGTACATGAGATAGAACATCACAGAATTCAATTGAATTTTTTTCTATAAAAAAGAAAAGAGGAAAACAACTTAAACATCTTGATAAATATTAATACAAATAAGGAGTTTGTTTGGTTAGATTAACAAACATAATAATAATAATAATAATAATAATAATAATAATAATAATAAATAAACTAAATTGTAATGTACAAATGTACTTGAATTGGACTCATATTACGTAATAAAATACACTTTACGGCATTATCATTTGCATCGAAAATTCTCCTACTAATGAAAACTGCTGTTAAACTATTTATTGACCCTAAGTGGTTAATATACCTAGTTATTTAGTCACATATTTAAATAGAAATAATCACATTTTAATTCATTATAAATGAAAATTCAGATGTTTTTGTCGTTAACTACTTTTAGATGGAAAATATCTTATGAAATTACAGCATTGTTCTAGTACGAAGAGGCAATACGGTATTCAAGTCGATTTCCAACAGTAGATTTGATCACATGTATTTCACTGAAAAGATTAATATTAAAGTGATATAAATTCATAACTCAGTAGAGTAGCTTTATTTAGTGTTTTCAGAGGTTGAAAATTACAGTATTATTAATTATATTGATACCATGAATAACTGATTAATGAGTGGCACGTACTAATCAGATGATTATATTTTAATTGTTGTAAATTAACCTTTTAAAAGTCAGTGTATGCAGAGATATTTGCTGGTGTAAATAAAACATTACCTATTGCTTTTCTCTCTTCTACGGATTCAGCCACGTTTAAGCTTATTTCGTCATAATAGCTAGTGACATAGAGTTTGGCTGGAATATGTTTATAATTGTTATCAGTGTATAACTATTCCTGATGTTGGGGATGATAGATCCCCAGAACTCACTTGGTAAATGCCGTATTTTCGTAATTTTATTTTGGGAATTTAAATTTTCTTGTTTTTGCGCCAAAAGCACACTTTCTACCTTCATGTCTTATTTCCCACTTGGGAGAATCTTTAACGCTATTGATCTGTTGTGTATTCTTAGTATGCTATTTTCGCTATGCTTCCCGATGACAGCTTTATGCTATGATTTGCGTCTGTTATTATTCACTCGTGCTTTTGGTTCACAAGATATACTTTCCCGTTCCGAGCTTGGACTTCTTCCTCTAGTAAGCGAAGCTGGGACGCATCAAATAGCTAGATTATTGCTCTACGGTCACAAGTCTTTGTTCCGTTTGCATACTAAGTGAACTCGTGATAGCTTCAAGTCTAGCACCTAGACTGCCTACAGAAACACTTTGTAGACTGGCAGCATAAGATTACAAAGTTTTAAAACCAGTCTTTAAGTCTATCTTCAATGTGAAATAAGTTGTGGGGTTCGGTACTAGGTACTACACAAACGACGATTTACTTATGAATAAACTTTCTAAATTAACTAGTACATCAACAGTGAGTGATATTTTTAAGACAGTTAGGATCATATGAACATATCGAGTATGGCGGTGTTATCTTAGTAACAATCCCCAGTGAATTCATTTTCCCCAACGTTTTCTGTTGTTATAGTATCTTATTATTTACACTTGAATTTTTGACCAATGTTTCTCAAAACTGCAGAAAACTATAGATCACCCTGTCATTTGCATAATTATCCATTTAATTTGTATTTTTTTAATCATATGGAAAAATTCAGAAAAGCCGTAACAATTTGTTTTACACTATCAATTGATAAGCTTCCTTCTTATTTCAGTAAACATTATAGACAGTCTCCATTGACCAATTATCAGAACGTTGAAAAAATAAAATACTTAAATGACATTTATTCTATTATATTTATATGTTCTGGAAGCATGAATTTACAGGATATTTTCCACTTTTGCACTAAAAACCAACTGGAGAAGCAAAATAAATTTGAATCTATCTTAACGTAATGTAAAACTAGAATAAAAGCCGCAAGCTGACTATCAAATATAGATCATAACAGATTTATGAATCCATATTGGTGGATCACAAAAGTCCTCGTAATATAACATACCTTTAAGGTTTTTCATCTCTTCTTGAAATTCATCCGGCTGATTAATATCATCATCATCATTATCTTTACAAATAACATCAGGAACGCTATTTTTTCCTCTTGTCTTTCTCATTTTTACAGATTGACGTTGTTTTATTGAGGTGAAAATATTTTTACAAGTTGTACGTTTAGCAAACACTCCAATAGTAACAATTAATATAATGCATAATATGGCTGTTGACACAACAATACACATCATGATTAGTTTATTCAATTCAACAGTTCCAGTATTATCCACTTCTGTGATACCAATTAATCCAAGTGATTTTAAATTAGCCAACTGATATTCATCAAGTGTACCAAGACTTCTACCAATTGGTGGTGAGTCAGTGATAATAATCTGAACATCTATTTTACTAGATTTCGGTGGAACTCCACGATCTGATGCTTGAATCGATAAAATTGTAGAAACCTAATTGCACAAATAATAAAGGAGTAGGTTAGTAATTCATTAATAAAATAAGCAAAATTCACTTTCAGAAAAATTAAAATTTACAAGTTCATATTCAGATAACTTAAAAGTTATTGACTACACACTGAAGTCATTTTATTTTATAGTATTAAGGAATTGCAGAATGATAAAATTTCGTTACTCCGTTACTAATGAAGCACAGTAGAATGGTCATTTATAATCTTAAAGTCTATTTGCGCTATGACACAGAGCGATTGGATTCAAGAATGATAACTGAATTATTAAAATAAAACTAGCTTCGTAATTTCAATCCACTATAATAACTAAGCTAATTTAACTTGAGATAATAAGATTATTGGTAAATAGGGATAGTGAATGCTAGTAGAACTTGTTTCATTCCAATAGGCTGTTCATGGGATACTAATTTTACTGTAGCTACCCAGTGTTTTGTTATTGTTTTTTCTAAATTTAAATCATTGAATCAGCATTTTGTAGATTTTCAATCATAAACATCGAATTTCTTGGAAATCGAAATGTTCTATATTCCATTTCTATTGTTTCTTGATTGCTGTACAGTCAGTCAGTCAGTCAGTCAGTCAGCTACAACGTAGGACCAGGCACATATATGCATCGGTCCAGGTTGCCATACCTCATTAGCACAGCAAGATGAACACCGGATTCATAGGAGTGGTTGGGTTAAAGGTGGTAATATATGGGAGAAAGATTGCATATAAGGATACAGTACCGGAATATAGAATTAGTTCGTAGAAAGAAAGATATGAAGCGATTTTAATCTCTTAGTTTAAGGGAAGACAGGGAGTGTATACACCGACGCCATTGTGACCGATTCTGAGCCATGTCACCAAGAGTCTTCAACCATTGGTTACGAAAGTCACGCGGACCCCAACCAAGTAGTCTGCATCTACCAACATGGCTCAGACTAGAGGTTAGTGTCTTCAAGCACTGATGCCACGTTTTGGTTTGGCCGCCCGTAATTCTACCTCTAACAGCACTCAAGACCACTGATTGCTGTACAAAATAAATACCATTGAATTATTATATGCATTCGAATGAACACAGGTTTTCAATGCGTCTTAATCATTGTCTATAATATGTTTGATACATTTATTGAACATTTTCATTCATAAAGATTTATAAATATAAGGGTTGTGGTTATTGTGGGATGTTGTTGTGTTTGAAAACTAATTTGAAGTTAGCCAATACTAAAAAACTTGAAATCATTGAACATCTATTACATCCTAGTATGAGACTACCTATCAGTGCGCATCTAGCAAATTCTCGGGAAGATAAATGCTTAGATGACAGAAATAAACTGGACTGATATATCTTTGAATTAATCATGAAAAATAGAAAACAAACATACAAACAATCATCATAAGGTTTAATGAAATATTGTACTTGCATCTTTAGATTTTTGAATAGTATTTGTTACAATTATCTCTCCTGTATCATGACGTAATCCAAATGTATGTTTGGGATCACCTTTAAGTAAATTGTAATGTATCTCACCATTTCGACCTGAATCTTTATCAACAGCTACTAATCGTGTTACTATAAATCCTTTTTTTTCATGTACAGAAAGTCGAACCTTAAAATTAAGAAATACATATAATCAATAAGTTTATTATTAATTTCTAAATGTTAATTTTAATATTCCATTAATTAAAGTACATCTATTCGAAAAAAATATTAAACAGATTTTAATTATTGAGTTTAGATTTTTCAATAATGACAACGAACTATTATCAGTATAACTTTGTTACATCACTATATATCAACTTCATTGATTATGAAAAGGCATACGACGAACTACAGTGCACGGTCGTGCATGGAGGACAGCTGACAGATGGATTCCAAGTAAGGACCGCAGTCAGATAAGGCTATCTACTCTCTCTTCTTCTTTCTTCTGCTGGTCGACTGGACTATGAAGACCTCGACATCTGAGGGAAAACACGGCATACAATGAACAGCTCAGAACCAATTAGACGATTTGGACCTCAGAGATGACCTAGACCTTCTATCGCATACACACGAACAAATGCAGATAAAGACAGCCAGTGTAGCAGCAGTCTCTGCATCAGTAGGCCTCAACATACAAAAGAGAAAAACCAGGGTCCTCAAATTCAAAGAAGAGAACAGCAATCCAACCACTATTGATGGAGAAACTCCGGAAGATATAGAATCCTTCACATACTTGGAACGCATCATCGATGAATAAGAAGGATCAGATGAAGACGTAAAGGCGAGGGCCGCATTTCTACAATTGAAGAACATATGGAACTCAAAACAACTTTCAACCAATATCAAAGTGAGAATCTTCAATACCAACGTCAAGGCAGATCTACTGTATGGAGTTGAAACTTGAAGAACTACTACAACCATCATCAAGAAGGTACAAGTATTTATAATGGTTGTCTACGCAAGATACTCAACATCCATTAGCCGGATACCATCAGCAACAGCCTTCTGTGGGAGAGTACAAACCAGCTTCCAACCGAAGAAGAAATTAGGAAAAGGTGATGGAAATGGATGGGACATACATTACGCAAATCATCAAACTGTATCACGAGGCAAGCCCTAACTTGGAATCGTGATGGAAAGCGGTAAAGAGAAAGGCTAAAGTACACATTACGTCAGGAAATAGAAGCAGATATGAAAAGGATGAATAGGAACTGGAAGGAACTGGAAAGGATTGGGTTGGACAGGGTTGGATGGAGAATGCTGGTGAGAGGTCTTTGCTCCTTCACGAGGAGTCACAGGCGTAAGTAAGTAAGTAAGTTTGTTACATCTATTTTTCCATATGACGTTTGACAAGAACAATGTTTCTAATAGAAATGAAACAGTTTAATTAGATATATTATACGAAGGTTTATTTAGCAAAACAAAATATTTAGCATGTGAATAATGAGTAACTTTGTAAAATTCTGTCATAGCAACAGAAATGTTGTGTTGAATTATTATTTCAAAACAATTTTGAATTAGACAATATCCAACTTGACGTATTCTGTCATAAGAAAATAAAAAATTTATTCAAATAATATGGTTAACCAATAACGTAAATATTATTTTGATTGTTTTAAAAAGTGATCTCTCATAACTTCTGTTTGTCGTACATTTTTAATTAGATTTAAGTTTAGTTTACATATCACTGAGATCAAGTAGTTTGCAAGAGATTGAAATAAAAACTATACTGCATATCTCTTTGTCAAGTTTATTTATCTTAAATATATATGTTTATTATACATTTGGATATGGAGGATCCACCTAAGGAAGTTGGAAAACCCTGATTACAAACCAATGGTGCACATGGACTCCAGGATCCTAAAAGAACAAATAACGAATGAACCAGGCGTTGGTCACTGGCTACCATCGGACTGCATCTCCTGACGTTTTTCCACTGCCTTGTGGATCAAACCTTTAGGTTGAAGGCTCTAGGAGTGGCCTCCTATGAAAACATTCTGCTTTAGTGTATGCACCCACGCAGTATCACAAATTACACACAAATTAAGTGACTTGCGTAGCGTATATGTATTCAGTGCCCCTTTGTACCAATATTTACGTTCAAATAAAATAAAAACACCATACATGTACAAATTAATGCTATTTCAAACAAAGATTAGAAACAAAACTGTTTTCTTCGAGTAAGGCTGCATAGAATATATATGAGTGAATTTATAGATTTACTTACAACTGAAGTTATTGGTGAAAGTAGAACGAACTTAAAAAAGATTAGGAATGACAAATAAATGAAATAACTTTTAAAGTTTGAGATCGATTTTCATTGTTTTAATATAAATAAAGGCATTTAGTTATTCGTTTTTTTTTAAATCAGCGACTACCGAATCTACGTTTCATCATCACCGATTGATATATGTTCTTTTTTTTTTCATAAATGACGGTATAATATTTATCACGAACGTTTGTTGAACGATCATTCCTTCAAAAAAATCGATTTCAACATTTGTTTATGACGTAAGTGTAATAAACATTAAATAATGTCTGTGAAAAGAGCCAGTGATTATACACAAGATATAACTTAATTTTAACTTATATATATATCAACTACCTAAATACATAATACATTGTCAGTTAACTGGAAGTCAATGCTCACAACAATTTAAGACTAAGATTCATGCTGACAAGTATGAATCTGAAAGATGAATAAATAGTAATAAAAAAACCTTCAACAACTTATATACTGAATTTCCTATTGTTGATAAACCATTATGTTCTAAAGTATGGAAGAAAGCATAAAAATGTATTTTGATAAGTTAAGCTGTTTAAATTTATTTTTTATTTGTCATTTTCATTTTGATTCAATTATTCATTGTCCAAAGTTTGTATGATGCTGATTACCGATGCAAGAGCAAATGACTGTTAACAAACCAAATAAAATATGAGTGGTGGTATGTTTGGGGTTCGGATTCACAATTTTGAAAATGAAAAGCATCTAAGTCTTACGTTAATGAGCTAATAAAGTTGTGCTTATTAGCTAGGCATAAGTGATTGTCTTTTTGAGAGACAATACTATAAAATATAGAATATTTTATTCATTTCGTATTGTTTGTTTGAACATTCCCATTGATGTTTACGACCGCAATTGATCAGTTTCCATCTTTGCCTTGAATAATTTATTGTCTGAGTAAATATTTTATACATTTAATATAGTTACAATACACATCCTAGAATACACATACAGAGTATAGACATTCATATGTTTTCAAGTAGTATAATGAAAGATTTAAAGGCTTAAGAGCAAGAAAATCTTTTATTGTCAATGAAATGATTCAGCACTATTTGTTTGAATATTATATAGGTTTCCAATACATAAAACCGCATATCTAAAAAACGCATTACTCACATCTTGATCAAGATGAAATCACTAAAGCTGTAAATGTTTCAAAGCAATCAATATGATCATCGGTCATTTAAAAGTGAAATACATAATAGGGAAAATTTCAATAGAGTTCGTTTTTCTTACAATGATCTGCATTAAGAAACTTACTCTAATATAACCAGAAACTGTTTATATGATGGTGTTTGTTATTTTGTTCTACATGACATTCATTTATCATTTTATTTATCCAGTTTATCGTTATTGTAAAGTACAACAAAAATAACCTAAAAATGTATTTATGTTTAACATTGACTTGAAAGTAAATCCTTCTTATGTAACAAATAAAGCATAGAAAGAGCTAGAAATTCCTTTCATAGAAGTGTTTGTATCATATTTTTTTACATTTTGTATAATTCACATGAATTTAACTACAGACATATTTTTTCAACAGAAGATAGATTACCTACAATATGAAATTCCAAAGTATGCAAGATTTAAATGACTAAGAAATATTGGAACTGTTTGCTTATCTCATTCTGAATAACTGAAATAAAAATGAAAAGAACAAAACAATCTACGACTTAAGAAACTTATCTAAAGATCATAGTTTAATGATTAATTAACTTATTTATATAATGAAACAAAATAAATATGAAATCGAGCTAATGGAGTATTAGTCATATATTATTCTTATTGTTCCGTTGTACTATTTAAACGTGGATTACTTCTAATTTGGTTATTTATTCTCTGAAGAAGTGAGTTACACTAAGCCACGAAACGTCAGAAAAAAATATATATATGGGTCGTTACTTATTATGTTTTGGGTGTCGTAACCATGTCAGGAAGAGAATTCAATAATAATACTGAAAAATTATGTTTCTAAAATCGGTAGGTTTATTATTTAAACATATTTTTATCCAAAAGAATTAACTCACTTTAAAAACACTTGTGTTTGGATATACAAATATTGGAGTATTATCATTCAGATCTGATACTAATATGCGTACAGTGACTGCAGATGTGTGAATATTATTTTTATTTTGTGATGTTATTTTATGTTTTGATACTTCGTATATTTCTTCTTCATAATCATCAATTTGATAATTTACCGGTAAATATCTATTTTCTAACTGAACTCCACCATCAGTAGCTAGAACTGTAAACTGATAAATTGATTGGGACTCTCTATCTATAATACGGTTTGTTTTCAAAAGACCATGGGAATTGATCTGTAAAAATATACAATAAGGTTCTTTATTGAATGAAATTTAATTAAATGTATGTATATTACAAAAAAATTATTTAATTTAAATAGTTTAACTGAAAACAAAAATGTTCTACCGATGTTTTAATCGGTAATTCGTAGATTTCCTCCTATGTGTAATAATTCTCCATTGTCATAGGTCAAATATTTGTGAGATCTTATGTTGATAAAAAGCTTAAATTGATATGTATACGTTGTTTTTATTGAGTTATAATGAGACAATTTTAAACTAAAGTTCAACTTACCACAATGAATTCTTAAGTGCACCGTGATTCTTAACTACTATTAAAACCGTCAACATTAATTTTGGAGCTTTGTTCATTCCATCCTTTAAATTCATCAGTTCATATGAAGTATTTCCAAAGGATAATTAATAATTAAAAAATGCTAGTCCTATTATAACGTCTACGAATTTAGGTAGAGATAATCCTTAAAGACTAATTAGTAATCTAATTAATGTTCGACTGACAAAGTTTATCTTTGAAATAATTAATGCCCTATATCGAAATAATGAAAACAAATAAATTGTTGCACAATTGGAATTACAAGATGAAAATTAGGTAAAACTCTAAGTAGAAAGAAGCATCGTAAAAGATTAGTAATTGATTAATAATAAAGATTAAAAATTTCTAAAATATTTTTCTTCAATGGCTACAATATGTTAAAAGAAGCTGTTTCAACAAAGTTGATTGAAATTACATTTAAGTACTTGTGAAATATAGTATATCAACACAATACTAGAATCTTTGCAGTAAGTTGTCAGTTATTTCTCATAAAATGTATCTTTATGACAGTTTTACATTAACCACTTAGAATTAGTTAGCTAACATTTCATTACCGTATTGATAAGCAATTTACAGGTGAAAATGGTGGATCTAATGCAGATGTGAAGGCGCGGATCGAAAAAGCAAGAGCAGAATATTTACAACTGAAGAACATCTGGAACTCAAAACAACTGTCAACTAACACCAAGGTAAGGATTTTCAATACAAATATCAAGACAGTTCTATTGTATGGGACATAAACCTGGAGAAATCCGAAAGCCATCATCCAGAAGATACAGGTGTTTATTAACAGTCGTCTACGCAAAACACTTCGGATCCGTTGGCCGGACACTATTAGCAACAACGTACTGTGGGAGAGAACAAACCAGATTCCAGCGGAGAAAGAAGTCAGGAAGAAGCGCTGGAAGTGGATAGGACACATTGGGGAAAGCACTCAACTGCGTCACAAGACAAGCGCTCACGTGGAACCCTCAAGCCCAAAGGAAAAGCAGAAAACCAAAGAACACATAACGTCGGGCAACAGAGATACACATGAGTAAAATAAACAAGAATCGGATGGAACTAGAAAAGTAAGCCCAGGACAGAGTGGATTAAGAGAATGCTGGTCGGCGGCCTATGCTCCATTGGGAGTAACAGACGTATGTAAGTAAGTACGTAATAATCTTGTAATACTTGAACAATTTATAATCTTATAGTGAATAATTTCAAAAAGTATCTAAACCATTATGCATAGATTTTATGATTGATAGTTTTTACATAAATTAACTTCTTTATATAGATATTTACCTATGATTATTATAAATATTTCATTAGATGAATCTTAATGAATTGTTTAGTTCAATCATATTTTGTTTTTGGTTATTGTTGTTGTTGGAATTATGTAGGTGGTCTATGAACAACTGTTATATATCGACAAATTGTAATGATATATTATATGGTTTATTTAAATATAATTTAACATATCATTATTTTGTTTGTTTATAAAGAATTTGTTTATTTAGGAAATAATATACTTATGTTATGTCAATCAATTTATATATTGTAATCATATTATTAATGTGTTAATAAAGTATGTTTATAAAGAAGCATTTATATCTCAGTCTTTCACTTTTATTCAACAAATGTAGTTGAATTAGTAAAAATACGGTACATATTTTATTAGATTGAGGTTAGCTTCCAAATGCCTAGGTATAGCCGAGAGTAGGGAGAGTTCGCTCTCCCTCTTGAAATACTCTCACATGGCCACGCATATAAAGCCTCTGCCAGGGAAGTCCTACTCATGGCGGGGATGTTGTTTACGAACTCGAGAGAACGATAAGCGGATGTTCGTCGGTTTAACAGGGTTGGTGGGCATGGAAAGCCCACCTAGGGGAGTCGGAAAACTTTGAATCCAAATCAATGTTGCACATGAGCTCCAATATCCTAATGGAACAAATGGCGCATGAATCAATTGTTGGTCAATGGCTACCATGAGACTGCAACTCCTTACGTTGTTCCGCTGCCTTGTGGATCAGACCGTCAGGTCGAAGGCTCCGGGAGTGGCCCCCTAAGAGAACCATCTGCTTCGGTTTGGGCACCCGGGCAGTATCACAGCTCTCGCACAAATCAAATGAGATTTGTGTGGCGCATATGCATTTGGTGCCTTCTTGAGCCATTATCTATGTGTTAAAATAAATAAATAAATAAGATTAAAGTTAAATAGAAATAAAACAATAGTCACAAAAAAATACATTTTTTGGTATTGTTTAAAGATTTAATAATTGCGGTTTATTAGTACCGATTTTCAAATTAGATAGGTAAACAACATAAAAAACTAGATCGCAATGTTTAAAATGGCAAGGAGATTCCATTACTTTATAGTTATATGTGTTGTAACACAGTCTCATATCTCCTGTGTATAATTTATTCGTTTGTTAATTTAATGAATGTAAAATTAATTTTCACAAATAAATTCGGATGATCTGATAACGGGAATGATGATGTATTTATAATTCTTATTCACATATGAGTTTTGAGAACTTCACAAGTCCTTAATGCATAAAATGGTTGATAGAGTGAATATATTAGTAGTTCAATGTCATTCGTTCGTTAGTTTTGAGAGAATATCAATGAGAGTATGCTGTCATATAATCTTGTTTTTCATAACTCATGGTTAATATTAGTTAATTTATCGAGAGCATTGCTAAATGTATAAGTTTTAATCCTATTGATAATATGTTTAGTTCTAGATAGTTCTTCTACTAATTCAGATTTATGTCTACTAATTCATATTCATCGGTTTCATCTAATTAATGATTTCTTTTCACTTTCAGTCTTTTGTGCTTATGTTTTTCCCGAGATTTTTCCTTGTTGTTAAGTCAATCGATTATTTGTCTAATAATTTTGTAATACAGTAAAAACATAGAACACTATCTTTTTACAATGATAATGACATTCGAAACTTGGAGATGGATGTTAAAACGTTTTGTAACTAATTGATCATCGGTTAATGATCAATGTCAAGCTTATTAGGTTCTTCTTAGTGCAGATCAAATTCTATAGATCGTTAGAAAATGGCCCATAGTATAGGTGACTGGACATCGCATCCACTGAATTGAGATGGGACGGTAGTCGCAGGTAGTCGTCACGAAACTCTGGAACTACTTTTCGTGCTATTCGGCAAGGTGTACCTGTAATCTTGAGAGAAATGATGCCGTGTCACCCAGTTTTATAGATAAGTTTTCTCTCCCAAAATTCAAAATGCTTCATTAGGATTGGTCAGGTTCAATACCTACAATAGTATTGGAGGATAAAATGGTTGCGAAAGTCAACCACTTCACTTATTTTGAAAGTCTTGGTAACCCATATAGGTTGATGTTTGGTAAAATCTCGAGATTAGTTTATAACCCTCACCGCTTGTAAAAAAAAGCTCAGTATTTCGCTTAACTTTTCTTTATGGTTGTGAAATGTGACGTTTAAAAGAAGTGGTTATTCGAAAGTCACTAATACTTGGCTAAAATTGTCATTGAAGCTTTGAAATGGATTAGGTGGGATGAATTACAGTATTAATGACCTTATCTTAATAGTTAACTAAACATAGTCATCAGTTTGCAGATATGAAAAAGTACTTTATCAAAATGATAAAATAATGACCCAAAAGAATATCATTATGAACATGTTTATTTGGTTGTAGATGAAATAAAAACCAGTCATGCTATAAAATTCATTATCTTAGATATCTATCATAGATTATGTAACCAATGTTAACCAAGTTTTTTAAAATGATATTCGAATTCATATTAAAGGATCATTTACAATGAGATCAAGTTCATAAGTGAAGTATAAGCCGAAAATTATATACTTCCAATATTTCAAAAACTTAATTCAGTTTACATATTAATTATCCTTATTATAATGTCAAAATAAACATCTTAGTTTTTTCTTAGTTTAATGATAAAATGATTAATTTTTAAAATGAATATTTCCGGTAATTAATTGGAAAATTAACATTATTGATGTTTAATATATATTTGTTGATTCACATCATATAGCATGTATCTTTTTTTCGCTTTTTGGTTTGTAATCAATGCGCGGCAATTTAATTTAGCATTGGTTTTTAGAAAATATTTGAAGATTATTCAAGGAAATTTTTGTACAATTAAGTATAATTGGATAAATGTTGAATTCTAACATAGAACTCTATATCAATGAGTAGTTTATAAATCAAAGAAAACATGAACCGTTCTGGTTAAATACTACTTAATAGTTTTAAATAAAAACTAAATATTTATCTGATGCTATTTAATGTTCAATTGTTATTGAAATGAGATCAAATGGTGATGGAAACATTTATCATAATGAATAGTTTCTATAAGACATTAGTAATAAGGAATAAACTAAATATGATTTTAACTAAACATTATTCTACTATCTATAGTTACAGTAAGAGATAAATCATGTTACAAACATCAGTAAAAGATGACTAATTTTTCATGTTGTTTGTTGTAATGATTAGCTAATAAACCAAACAGAAGTGAAGTCAAAAATGTAAACATAGATCAATTTCACTGATTGAAATCATGAAACAATTGAAGCTAGACCACTACCATCCAGGACCTATCAGTCTCATGCCAGACGCTTAACCAATTAGACCGCAAAGCCGGTGCGGGATCGTGGATGTGCACTGCTGAGGAGTCCCATGCTACGACGAAATAGCCGTCCAGTCATTCCAGGTTTTCCATGGTGGTCTAACTTCAATTGACTCATGATTTAACTATTGAAATTTCTAAAATCCCTACAGAACCCCTTTTGAACATAGACCAATTTTTCGAAATGATATTTTGTTAATAATTTACATGAAATTATGTCTAGAATTTATCGCTGTAACTTGTTCAAACTTAAAATCGATAAGTTGGATATGAGAAGAATTCCAAGTTAGTTGTATTGGGAAAAAATCGGATAGTCAATTCATTGATAACATTATTTCTTGTATATAATACAAAGAGTAAATCCTTTGGTGCTTGTAAATACCATATATTAAAAAAAACTATTCAAAAGGACAACTTTTCGTACACAATATTTAATCCACAGTCAAATCAATAAATGCATACTCTATTGAGGACTTCAGTTAATAGATTTAACTTTACTTAGTATTTTGATTTAAATGGTTTATTGTATTGCTAAAATATATGGAGCAAGTATCATATGAACTTCCTTAAATATACTGTAAACGAAATTCTGTTATCAATTTCTTCTAGCTACTGATAGGACGTGGATCCATGAATAGTTAGTAATTACATTTTTCTTTATATGATTAGTCATTTACTGTTTGATCAGAAGCACAATAGTATTATTGTGGATAAATATTATGCTTAGAAATAGTAGACAAAATTTATTAGTGTACATTCATAAATTCAGTCGGTCTGTCTATTGTTCTGTTGTTTAGAGTCTATTCATCCAAGATCTAAGTTACGAGCCCATAAGCAGATTATCTGTTAATTAGTCTATATTATCCTATTTACTGTATCAATCGGCTATCAGGTCATCACAACAAAAGTCATTGGAATTCGTTGGGTCTGATGGTTAGCGGGTTGTTTTTAATCACATTGACTAATACTTAATTTTACATATTCAATTGAGCTAATTCGTTATGATTACTTAATTACATTTTTATGTATAGAAAGCTTACAGTTTCTAGGTGAATATTTCACAAACTACATTGTTCTACCAGATAGGGTCAACTAGATCAGTCAGGTGAATAATGGTTATGGATGAATGAGTGCCACTTTAATGACAACGATGTTTTTTACTGTTTATAAGATATGAGAAGTTGCATCTGTGTTCATAAATATATTTTCGAAAAACGTCATGGCAGGTAACCAATGCCAATATGGTCTGTATAATTTTGAGATAATGTAGTAATATGGTACAAATAGGATAACTTTATGAGTATGTACTGTCCATAGTTATACGATTTTGATATAGTTTAGATTTATTGATTTATTTTTCAACTTACTTCAAAAGGTAAACCGGGATCAAGAAGAGAGTAGATTAACATACTATTCAATCCAATGTCACAATCAGTTGCAACCACCATGCCAATAGTTCTTGGTCCAGTATAATTTTGCATAAAATCTTCAACTATAGTAAAATTGTATTCCGATTGAGAAAAGTTTGGTATACAATCATTAATATCATCCAAAATAATATGGACATTTGTGCTTGTCGATAAACTTGGTATACCTGAATCAAATGCAACTACCTAAAAACAATAATTCGGAAGGAAAACAGTTGTTATAATAAGGTACAATAATTTAAAATCCAAATTGGATTTATGGTATTTTGGTCTTATGATGAACAAGTAAACATAACAGTTTAAAGCCTTAAGTAGTAAGAATTTAATTGGTCTCTGAACTTGAAGATACTACAAAATAACATGAGTTAGACTGTCAGGACTTGTGAATGAGTACGGTATATGTGCAAAATTAAAATAAAAACTATTCAATAAGCAACCAGAAAAACTAAAAACCTTTTCGAATTATAAGTATCACTACAATGTTTACTAATTAGTTTAATTACTTTTACAGAACCATGCATACATTTTGATTAATATAGTTTGTGGTTATGTAACCTCCAATAAAACAAAGGGAAAACATTTGTGTAATCGTTGAAGGTCATTAAGAATTAGATGTTAACTGATAACATTTTATCTGTTATCAAGATTAGTGATGAAGTGTGAAATCCATGTCAAATTCCAACTTACTTCCATCTACTTCTTCATAAATCTAAAGCACAACATGTAATGTTATTGAAGTAACGACAGAGTGAAGTTGTATGTCAATAAACAAGTGATGTTGCTAAAATTGTAATCTCGCTGATTGTGTACATTTTATTATGAACCTGAATACCAGGGATTAAGTTATAAAACAAGACCAGTGAAAATATGAATTTAGTCCTACAATTAAATGTTTTGTCATGGATGTTTATTTAGTTGTGAAATTTTTTAAATTTAACTGGTCTAGTTATATCATACTGACTAGATGGCCAATGGATCCTAATTATGTAAATCATAAATAGGACGTGGTTATATGTTGCCTAGATGTGTGGAATAAAGAATAAGACAGTTCACTGGAACTAGTTTTGGAAATTAATTTAATATTTGACATCAATTTATAATATATCTTATCCTAAAAGTTATATATATATATATATATATATATATATATATATATATATATATATATATATATATATATATCACTAAGGTTTTCCTAATTACACAGATATCTTGATGAAGGTCTATCTCATTTATTTGTCATAAATAGTTATACAGAATTATTGAAATTTAACTGCAAAGCCTGATTATCCAATCATTTATTACTTTTTTGGTCAGTATTTAGTTATGGTTTTTAAAAACGTCTAATATATCTGAAACGTTCTCATATGAAAATCCAAAAAAAACACAATGACAACATGATAATTCAAGTCATTTGGATGGATACAATAATAATTTATTACCATTTTATGTGAAATAAATTTAAGAAATAATTGATAAAAATGTTACTGTCACATGCTTTATTGACATCTAAATATAGATCTTTAATTTCTTAGTTTTCATTGACAAGTAACTAGTTATAAAGTAATAGTAATAGTAGTAGCGTTAGTGTGGTATATACTACTTGTGTTGGTAGATATAAATAGTATGTAATATCAATCTAAAGTTAAATGTCTAGAGGCAGAATATTGAGAAGATTGAAAAGAACAGACAAGAAAACAAAGGACAATTGTAATAACAACATTATTGGAAGAATCATAAAGCATGGTTTTTATATTTTGCGAAATCATTCTGTGAATTTGCAATATACAGTACATTGGTCCAGCCCACCTCATTTGTTTGTTCACCAAAGTAGTAGTCATAATAGCACCAGCATAAGTAGAAATAGTAGTATATCAGCAGTGCAAAAGTAGATTTTGAATAGTAAATGGAATGAGATAACATCAAACTCACAAATGTCATGATTTTGCTATAGTCTTACAGCCACTTTATAATGGAATTCCAGATTTGTCCAACTCTCTGCTTTTTTTAATAGTTAATAATATCACCCATTACTACTATTAAATTGTTCTATTATATTAAGTTTCTTTAGAGTTTCTTTTTGTTGAGGATTACTTACAACAAGAGTAACTTACACTAGGTGTAAATACCATCCTTAGCAATCGTTTAACCTTTTTTTTGCTGATATTTTCACTTGAAACAAATGATAAGTTGTTTCCTATATTAATCACTTTGTAAGCTTTAAGAATTAAAAATTTCATAATAATAAGAAAACCATACGTTTGCATAATGATAAACAGTTCAATGCATAATTATGTTTATTGGCTGTTCCCAATTAAAAAAATACCGCCTATTTTTTTGAAGTATAGTAGAAAGGATTACAAATATTTACGTGTATAACAGATTCATTACCAATTTATATTAAGTCCTCATCTACTTAAATTCTCATTCGAAATTTATGATAATTGGTTAAACTAATTTACTTTTCTTTTATTACTTAAGTGTATGGTATTTAATTCAACCATTTAGTGTTTGTGAATTGTTTAACTATATTGTTCGTACTGCTCAGTAGATAGATTATTATTACTATTTATTTTGTATCTTATTATTGATAATGTATCTAGGATTAAAATTAAAAAATTTTTTTTTGCTGTGTTCTGGTTCTTTTTTCGATATTTTTGATGTATTTATGCAATTTCAATAAGATATGTCATGACATTTAAGTCAATTTAGCTAATTTTATATGCATAATTTACCTGAAATATATCTATATTTCTATGCATTTTCATAAAGAAGAGTCGATTGTTTATAATACTTTTTATAGGACAATATATTATGTTATTATTAGACTTATTTTAAAGTATTTCATCAACTTGGTGAGACTATAATTTATGGACGACCTTTTAGCGACGCTGAAGTGATCTTGAGAGTGAACAACGTCTTATTAGGACTAAATGACGGTTATAAGGCAGTTAGAATCCTCACTAACAGTTGATGGTTAGGGTTTTAAATTAGATTTAGGGTTTTCATCACGCACGGACATCAGCTATAATGCCCAAACTCTATCTAGCCAAATTGATTAATGAATTCCGCACCCAGATTTGTGACTCTTTATCTTATATCTGATTGGTTCGTCCATAAATTATAGTTTCGCCCATCAACTTCATTACATATTAATTTTTGTTTTCTAAAATAAATCTATAGTGTACATTTAACTAAGAAACTAATGTTTGACAAAGATTTATTTATAGTTTTCAGATATCATTTAAAACAAGATCATTAAAAGTAACTATACAAGTTTTACCTAAAATTTAAGTAAACATCAAATTTATGGGTATGAGTAATAAACCAATGTGACATTTTTGTTCCATTGAAATAAATATCACTTCTTGAATAGGTATCTATTTTTTCAGATTTAAACATTTTGAATTATTTTCTACTATGAATAATCAACTCAAACTATCCCAATAACAAATTCACTTGGTATTGTTTACTTTAATCTTCTCATTGATGCTTAGGTCTTTTATTGGCATATATGCATACTGTGTGTATTGTCTCAATATTGCCTTAATTCACAAGCATTATAAGCAAAAATGGATAATAGCTAAGTGGATAATGTGATAACGTTTGCAGTGAATGGTACTGGGTTCGAGTACCAGAGTGAACATCAATTCTGAGATGTAAGTACATCCGGTTGTCGAATCCCAAATAGGACGAAACACACGTCGTGAATTCCACTTCTAACCACTATCTATATTATCTCAATAATATCTATATAACAAAGTAAAAAAAAGGTAAATAACTAACTTCTTGAGAATAAACTTATTCATTTAACAAAATTATAAATCACTTGAATAAATAAACCATATTAGTCGGTTTTGGCATGCTCACTCTTTAAAAATACTTCAAAAGTGAATTTAATTAAGGAACAAATTCAATATTATCATTATTATTATTCTTTTCTTTCCATATTAACCTTTTATTTATATTTTGTGGTTTAGTAGATAGGAAATTATTTGCATAGTATTTAATTAAGTTAAATTAATTATACAACATAAAGTGCTTTACTTTATTTATTTTTATCATCTTTATTTCTTAAACACTCCATACACTTATATTGGTCATTTATTGTTTATTTTAAATTTGTTAATTTTTATTTCTATCATTTAAGTACTACTTTTTAGTTATTTACTCGTTAAACATTCTTGTTTAATTAGTTAATATAAAAATAAAAATTAATGAAAATTAATATTTTACTTGTCAAAACTACTTAATCATTATTCTACTGGATATAGAAGCTTAAAATTGTAAAAGACAAACATTTCATTGATAAAATACTTTAATGCAGTGACTTAATTGTTTAGAAAGGATATATATATATATATGTATATTTCACAATAGACCTGGTTGAACTTCACCGGTCACAGCTTCTTACTAGAACTCCAGGAAATACATCTTGAAGTCAGTCACTAGTGAGCGGATGATAACTAATAGGTCATGGATTGGAGTATCGCGGAGTGCGGGATCGTGGATGCGCACTGCTGAGGAGTCCCATTCTAAGACGAAATGGCCGTCCGGTGCTTCCAGGGTTTTCATGGTGGTCTAGATTCAATTGACTCATGATTTTAACCATTAAAATTATTAAAATCTCCACAAAACCCTTTCTGATATATATATATATATATATATATATATATATATATATATTTCACGATTTGGCTTCCAACATACTTTTGTTTATATGCGTATTGGTAATAAACTGGAAAGCTATTTTTCAGCTCATTTGACGATATATTCAACTATCTTCATTCAATATATAAACGATAGATCTTCATGTTAACAGATATTTTGCTCTTTAACGTACTGTAGAGTTATTTTTATAATATTAATACAATTGCTAGGTTCATAACCAAATCAATTAAACTTGATATATTTTATTTTTCAGGACTTCCTATTTGATATCTTAAAATGCTATTTAACCCACACAACTTTTAGTATTATAATTTAAATATATAAAAACATGTATATAGCAATTTAATCATTAAATTCATGAATCAGTTAAAGCTAGAATATCATGGATAACCTGGAATCACTGGATGGCCATTTCATAAATACAGTATTTATATATCAATAATAATAATAACATTTTACGTATTATGTTGTATTTAATAAATGCATTTATCTCAATGGTTAAGATCATGAGTCAGTTGAAGCTAGACCACCATGGAAAACCTGGAAGCACTGGACGGCCATTTCATACTATTGTGAGACTCTTCAGCAGTGCGAATTTATGATAAACAATGGTATTCCAATGACATAATGAATATTGTTTTCATAATTAGATTAATTACATAATCAATTGTGTCATAATTGAATAGTGAATTTTCATGTAAAATCAAGATTTAAATAGTTTGCTTTTCTTTATAAATTACGAATTAAAATCACTTTCATAAGTGAAATGTATTACATAAATGATTTGCCAAAAATTACAAAAAAATTATTGATTTAGAAGTAATTTACTATAATAAAATCCATTATATTAAATTACTGATTATTTTTGTGCTAATCAAAATTAAAGTTGATTACAGAATTTATCTATTTAATGTGTTCAATTCAATATATTCTAAATGGAATGTTCTTTAGGTTTAGTAACAAGGGATGATATAAAAATTAGATACACGTTTTCTTTTTTCTGCTTTTTGTTTTAAGATCTGAATTTAATAGTTTTATCAGTATAGTGGTTGTGGAGATTGGTAAGTTTTTGATTGAAATCATGAACCGATTGATGTTAGACCACCACTGAAGGCCAGGATGCACTGGACGACCGTTTCTTCTCATTGTGGGACTCCTCAGCAGTGCATATTTACGACCCACTCGTGGGATTCGAACCTAGGACCTTCGGTCTCGCGCACGAACGCTTAGCCTACTGAACCACTGAGCCGGCCGGCATCCAATAGTGTTAATGTGTGACATCAACCAATTCACGAAATTGTGCGACCATCTTCCATTGTACTGAGTTAGACAACTGTTTCTACCCGACATGGATTAGCTCCACTGGTCACAGCTTTTCACCAGAACTCTGAGAATTTTGTCACAAAGTTAGTCACTAGTGAGCACATGGTAATAATTATTTCTGTTTTTTTTTTTCAGAAAAATAAACTATCTTTTTTTTCTCTAAAATATTTTTATTCACTTGTCAATGTTATATGTATATCTCTATGTTATTAATAAGATATTTATTATTACCGGATTCTGTTAAATTTATATTATATAACTGAAATAATCATCAAAACTATTGGACTATTATCATTGTTGATTATGAACAATATTCTTGTACTTAATGGGTTTCTTGCTCTCTCTTTTAACTTCAAATATTCCCATTTAATGAAGTGTTCCTTATTAAAATGATAAAACTAGAAAACAAGTGAAAGTTAATGGTAAATACAGTTTTAAAAATAAAGAATATGATTTAAGAATTGTAGTATTGTGAGTAAGAAATATTAGTTTAGCGAAGAGTTCTCTTTTAGGCGAATTCATTTTTAAAGCTGTACAATCGCAAGTATATATATATATATACCAGTGGGGTTCAACCAGGTCTGTTGTGAGATAGGAACTCACTGAAGACAATGGTGTACGGTGGTGCAACTTCGTGGATTAATTGAAGTTAGACGTTAACACCGTTGGATGCCAACGCAGTGGTCTAGTTGGTTAAGCGCCTGGCGCGAGACTGATAGATCCTGGGTTCGAATCTCGTGGGTGCAGGATCGTTCATGCGCACTGCTGAGGAGTTCCATATTAGGATGAAAAGGCCGTCTAGTACTTCCAAGTTTTGGGTGATGATCTTAAATTAATCGATTTATGATTTCAATCAAAATTTTACTTCAGTTTTAATTCAATAAAATGTGAGGTAATTAATAAGAATGAATTTGGGTTATGTACGGTGAAAGAAATTATGATTTAATGAGTAACTATATCAAATATTTTAACACTTATTTAGTAATGCATAGAATTATGTTGAAGATAATGAAAAGCTCATAAAAACTAATTTGTTAGTCATTAAATAGTTAATCTGTGTGGAAATTAAGAGATATTGAGTCATATCAGTTTGTAAAAATATATAAAACAAAAAAATGATACACATACTTGATTAATTACATACAATTAGAGTTTACTGGTTGGTAATTAATTAAAATTAAGCAGGACAAAATAGAAAATGAAATTGATTCAATATTTTCACTCGGAGATACTTTGAATTTTATAATCTTATATTTTATTTACATTATTTTATCAATTACGTTATATCTGTTAGAGTAATTATTGTGATTATTCACACAAATCATAGTTGTTTTACAGTACCGTTGAAGGACGGACGACATTAAACAACTGCTCTTGTTATTTAGGGGACTCATTGGGAGAGCAATTGAAAGTGGTGGGTTTGATTTCTGTTCAGGTATTTGAGATGGTTTATTGAGAAATTTTAAACAGGATAAAACCACTGGCATAGCGCTGTCTGATTTACAATGGTTGTCTAGCTGCAATCGCTTGTTAAAGCAAACTGTCTTCCTTAGAGATCATTGATCTTCGTAGTTCTCTATTAATGGTCCGTTAAGTAGACGTAGATTAGCGACCTCATATGATGTATTGAGCTGAGTATGTATAGTACTACAAAAACTTGTTAATATTTTAATCTGAGAGATATTTTGAATAAATCGACCGTGACGCTATTTAGTTCAGATTGTCCAACCAGTATTACTACAATGTTAGTTTTCTCTATCATTTTTGACTTTATTCGATTTCAGTTTCTTTGGTTTTGATCTTTTAGTTTTTTGTATAAATATTTCATTTTTGTAAATATGTGATCACGTTTTTCAAAATGTAACGAGCTCATATATCACACTGTTTAAATAAATTTTATTTACAAATTAAACTCGTTTAATTTATCAAAAATCTATTTTGAGCATCACGATACATATAGTGATTGTATTTAATTCACATTTACATGTTACCTTTAGACTGATTAAATTATCGCTGAAAACTTGTCATTTACAAATGCTTGAAATTTATCCACCTATAATTTTTAATTCGGATGTCCTATTTGTAAAATATGTAAACTGAACTAATAAAGGCAGAACATGATGAAAACCCAGTTATAAACATTTTTTCAATTAGGTTTTTTTATCATGGCCTTACACTAATAATGAAATAACACTCAACTAGTAGTCGCGTTTAAATGAATGAAAAACTTTCTATCTATTCTACATTTTTAATGTTCCATCTACTCTTCTTGTTAGTAAGACAACTAAAATCAATATATTACTATGCTCTTCTTTTAGTGTAAAAATAAAAGATCGATGAATGTTATTAAATATATTAAGTTATTCTTCTCGTGTTTATATAAAGTCTGAGATTGAACGGTGTACTCATTTCTTTAGTGCTGTACCAATCAGATCGAAAATAATTTAGTGAAGGTCCTAACTCATCATGTTAGAATGAATAACTCTGATAACCCAATTGTAGATAAACTGAGTAATATTCATAAGCTGCTTCGTAAGAATGTATATCAAACGAAATTCATCACCACACATATGATTGTGATTGAAAGAGGACCAAATATGTCTACCGTTCCGAAGAAATCACTGTTCTTAAGAATACAATTTCTCAATGTTGCTACCATAGAGATTGTAACTCAAAGGTTAAGGCAGGCAATGAAGCAAACATTTACTGCAGCTGGAGTGAATGTGGTTTCCTACAACCGCTCCATAATGAAGACCATCAGTAAAGACAGACTACCTAATTTTGCCATATCCATGTGTATTTACTAATTCAGCTGCTTCTTTGCAGCCAGTTATATAAAGTGTATTATTCGCCAAGTCCATCATCACATAGCAGAATGCTATCTGTCTTGGTTGAGCAAAGGACAAGTAAAAGTGACTAAGAATTCTATATCCTTGCTCATTTGGTTGATACAGGTCATTCAACTGATTTAAATAAAGTTTTTAAAATTATCCAACATATCCCAACAAATTTACTTCATGCTTTATGAGTTTATCTTATGTATCTTGCTGAAGTTATCAAAAAACATGTTGACAAACGTCACCTTTGCATCTAAAAGAAGTTTGTACAACAACTTTCGCTAACTTGGCCATCGGCATAGGACCAAGTTTATGGCTGAACTTTGATGGAACCTATTCGTTCAAAAACATGTAAACCAGTTTTTTATTTCTTCCGAGTTTGTTTTTTTACAGATTCTCAACATTTATATCTTGATTCTTGCATGACTACTATAATACAGAACTTCTATCAAAATGTTGGTTAGCTCGTTTTATATATTAGGTAGTGTAGGAACTGCTTGGTCTTCCTTTTCTTTGATTATTATAATCCCCTCTCTTCCAATTACTCAATAGTATTCTATGGCCAGTGTGATATTGCATAAGCATAACGCAACACACTTACTCAATGAGCGTTTTCGCATCGTTGTAAATCATATTATATATATATATATATATATATATATATATATATATATATATATATATATATATATATATATATATTGGTGTAGAGTTATGATGAAACAATAATTGAAAAAAATGTTTTTGGCTCTATTTATTCCGTGTACAGAGAGTCAAAATATGAATTTTCACCATACTAAAAGTATTTTTCATTTATTTATTTGCATGTTTTGTCATTCAGATCAGAAGAATTAGACAATTAAATTCTACAATAAAGTTAGTTTTGTGTGTTTGATGACTAGAGCGTTTTTATTTATTGATTGACTATCCAAACAGTTTAAAAAAGAATATTAACAGAATTTCATGAATATGTATAATGTAATCAACTAAGAACCTAATTACATTATATAACAAATCATTGGAGTCATTGTAACTATTGGATTAAACCCAACCTTTATATTTGTAAAGAAATTAGCGGTTAGATATTATCTGCCCCTGGAACAAAGGTATTTTCACCTTTTTTTTCAAACTTCTTCCTTCAATTAAGTGTTACCATGATTTAGTAAAATCACCTCACCATAATTTGTCTACTTAAACCTCTTGTAGTTGATGTTACGTAATAAAATTGTTTTGAGTATTCCGAAACTATCAATTAAAGGATTGATAAATACATGTTAGATTATTTATTCTTTTTTGTTGAAAAATTAACTTTTTCAAGTTTTAAATTACGCTCATATTTAGTTGAAGAGAAAGAAGCGAAATCAACTCATCGTGTTCTACAATGAATATCGTTCTTGGCCCATTAAAATGCTATTCATAATGAAAATGAACTGATAAACAGTTTTATATTCACATGCTTCAGTTATCTCATATCCATAAAATTGATTTCAATATCTCATCATGGAAAATCATATTGACTTTTTGAAAAACGTAAGATACTTGAAAGGTTGTACATTCTTGTTGATAGAACTGGTTAGTTGTAAACTAGATATTTTTAATTGATTGATACTCCCTCTAACATATATATTCAAGATTTCTTTGTTATGTCATTTGATTAAATATATGATTAAAGCTATAGTAATGCTTCATTTCAATCTAATATAAATTATATCATAATTGTCTTATGGAATATTATTAATTTATGAAATTTTCGGAGAATGTTTGATTTCAGAGTTTCCGTCATAGATCGATCTTTGCATAGCAGAAAGCAATGAATATTCGGTTTGTTTTACAATGGGGATCCTCAGAAGTATGCATCCACAATTCCACGAAGGATCGAATTCAGGACTTTGAAGTCTCATTACAAGCGCTCATCCTTTAAAACGTGGCCAAGCAATTATTGGTTTTCATGTCCAGCTCTAATAACTTCATAATATTTGACAATCATCATTTGATGTCACAAATAGGTAAATGTTTCACACAGAGATATAGTGCTTTCTGGTCTATAATGTCTGTCTAATATTGTTTTAAAAATTGAAACTGAGTGTTGTAGCACTGTTCTTAGATGAAAAACAATTTTATCAGGACAATTAAGTATAATATTGTTTATATAATTATAAAAAATGATGGACAATTCTTCCAATATATTTATTGCATAGTGAAATATGGGAAGTCCTTATAATGTTTTATGCATCCGTTAGGTATACATATTTGAAAGTAAGTAATCAAATAAGAAAATGAGTATTTAGTAAACAAAGCTTTTGAGTGATTGATTAAATGCTTTAGACTTTCTGGTCATTTAATACTTGCATTATTTACCAAAGAAAGCACACTCCAGAAATTAGGTTTTTCCTGTATGAAATGACATGGAATAAGTAAACATTCATAAAATTTATATGGTCCATCTAAGTAATTTCTCAAAATAGTTTATGACAACTTATCATGTTCATAATCGAAACAATTGTTAATCATATGGTTGACATAGATATTTAATAAATACAAGGATAGAAATATATGACAATGAAACGCATGATTTACTTCAGCCTAGCACAATTAACGTGACTTACCGTAAATTTATATCCATTTGGGACACGTTCCCTATCCAAACTTTGTGTGGCAATTAACTTTCCATGTTCTGTTAGTATGAACAATTTGTTATACTGATTATATTGATCTGGCCATTGTATTTTATAGTTAACTTTACCATTTTGATTAGCATCTTTATCAATGGCTACAATTCTACCAACTGTAGAGTTCGGTTGATTTTCTTCCATAACCTGAACAAAATTAAGATATATACCATATAATATAGCGATAAGTTCGCAACAAAATATCAGTCAAGTTTAGTAGTTTCAGTTTTTATTTCATGTTATCTTTGTAACCATTATAAAGATAAAGTGAGAATTTTATGGTATCATGATCCTCATTGCATTCATTAATGAGCAACAAGAGTTATGATTGTGAAGCATTTTTGAAATTCAGATAATTTAAAAAGGTTACATTAAAAGTTTACCAAACAAAGATGTAAACTTTGACTGTTAAAGCTACGTGATATTAATCCACTTAGAATAATATATTGCTGTGTGTTTATAGTAATATATTAAATTGAATAATGATTAAGGGACATTCACTATTACGGATTTCATAATTTTTTAGATAAGTAATCGCCAAGGAGTTCAGATAGTTTAATAGCAAAGCATACTCATATGGTTACGTCATAATCTACAGCTACGTAAATCCATGACCCAACCAGGGTTTCTGGTATATTTTTTATTCTTAGTACAATTGATTGTTGGCAATTTGCTAAACACCGATTTCTGTTGAAGTGAAATTCAAACAATTGGGAATACAGAATAGGTATTTCCAGTCAGTTACACTATGATTTAGTTAACCTAACAATACAAATATCCTCTAACAAGCATTTATGCTTAACAACAATAAATGTAACTATTCAGAGATGGATGATGGCTTGCATTGTAATCAAGGATGCGCGTCCAAACCCATTTGAGATTCGTCAGCCAAAGTTTTGCAGTAAGAACCCACTCTCGACGTACAGTTAAATTCAGCTGACGAATCGCAAATAAAACAAGACGCGTGTTCTCTATCCTACTACCAATCATTTATCTCTTTTTTTTGATGCGTGTAGTTTGTGGCAATATCGAGGTGACTCCCACAGGATGCAAAAATGTCAAATATAACTAGTCAATTAAAGTCTTAAACGTCAACAGGAAGATTTAAACAACCAATGCAAGGTGAAATGTCATTATTTTTGTTAGGAACGTCTTGTGATTAATATACACTTTACAGTTAAAATGTCTATATTTTCTCGAAAATTACTTGCACTATTTGACTACATGATATATTGGGGGTTGGGGGGGGGGAAGGGGAAACACTGTTACAGTGAGAAAAATCAACAACATAACCACACATTTTGTGCGTCAAGAAATCCGTACAAACTCACTGAAAAATCGGATGTATTAAATTTCTTTTTAACAAAAACTTTGTTTCCTTTCATATTTTAGATTTATTTTGTCTTCAGTATACATTATGTATATCCTTATTTAACTAAATGTGTTTGCTTGCCTTTAAAAAAATGTCTCATCCTTATTTTATTCTCTATAATGTGATTTAGAAATGAATGTCGCTGTATCGTGAATGCAAAATACACATTAAAAAAAAAATAATAATTTTAGTTATGATCAAACAAAAACCATCGCATTTCTTCAACTGATGTTAATGCATGTTTGCAGTGATCGGGAAAATGCGTAAGAGAATAAATTGAATGAATAGAGCTTTAAAAAAAATTCTTTAGAGACATCAAAATAGTATGTACAGGCGTAAATAAAAGTAAAGGAGACTGAGAATCATTCATTATCTAATTACATATGTTGTAACCTATTTAATATATATTGTAAGTTATATATATATCTTCATTTAAGGCGAATCGATCATTAGAATATCTTATTCATAAAATATCGATTAATAAAAAATATCAAATTATTGATTTTCGATTTTCGATTCTGGCTTGACTGTCTGCATTTCCTACTTTTAAGATACTGACAATATTAGACAAAATTTAAAATAGTTAATATAATGGATAAAACAGGATGTCATTAACTTATTCCAGTGAGTTAAATCATATATTACGGTTAAAAATAATGGTGAAACCATGTTTCTGAGAGCTATAATTCATCAAGTAAAAGATAAAAAATAAATTCGACTATTTGTCCTCGGAAAACTACTTGAGTAATATATAACCTCTATCACGTATATTACCACTGCCAAAGGAGTTCTACTCACTGCATTCTCAAGGCCGAGGTGTTGTTTACGAAATTATGAGAATGAAAAACGAATGTCCAACGCCTTAACCGAGTTCGTGGATATGAAGGACGTTAAAAAACCCTGATTTCAAGCCAATTGTGCACATGAGATCCAGTATCCTGAAGGAACAAACTGCGTATGAACCAATTGTTGGTCAGTGGGTACCATGGGACTGCATCTTCCGACGTTGCACCACTGCCTTGTGAATCAGACTTTTAGGTCGAAGGCTCCGTGTGTGGCCCCATAAGAAAACTACCTTCTTCAGTCTGGACACCCGGGCAGTATCACAGCCCACTCACAAATCAAGAGACGTAAGTGGCGCATACGTATTCAGTGCCCCTTTTTACTAATATTTGCGTTGAAATATGTAAATATATCTCTAATTATTATCTTATGACGATATATAACTATTTACTATCTTACTATTAATGATAAAATGTTGATGGTCTCCGATAATCCCGTTTACGGTTGAAAAAAGCTAACTTTGGATGATTTGTTTCATTTAAATAGAGTTATCACATTACAAATCTATTATCAGTGCAATGGCGTTCACTATAGTCGTAATAACTAAACTTTAATACTTTTTACAAATATAAATTCATCGTTGGTGACTACTCTGATTTGCATCTCTTTTTAGAACTTATTCGTCTAATTACAGTAACAGAAAAAGCTATCGTAGTCACAAAATTCTGTAAAAAAACCTTTCACACTAGAAATAAAGAAAACTAATAACAAAGCATATTTCCAACGAGACGTGAAAATATATCTTACGGTTATTTTGTTAAGCACTGAAGTTTCTTTTTTCAAAAGAAACCTAATATAAGATACCAAAACTTAATTTATAGATCCTCTTTTTCTCTTTTATAAGTTGTTTTGGACAACTATCTAGTGCTTCCTTTACATTTGAGCAGACCTACAGTCAGTGTATAATTGAACTGTACTGAAATTATGAAATCTATCATTTTAATGACTTATTTTTGAAAAATTGCAAATAGCACAGTTATAAAATTTTCACTTAATTCCTTAGAATTAAATTTAACAGATAAAATAGATAAAAAAATTTAATTCGACATTATTTTGTTCGAATTATTCTTTCTAGTTAGCGTTTTTTTTAGGAGTTAGTTTTCTACAAGATGGAGTCGCTAACCCTATGCTCAACCCTTCTCTTTTACCCGGGCTTGGGATTGGCAGTAAGTCTAGAAGAGCTACAGACAAGCCCTAACTTGGAATCCTGAAGGGAAGTGGAAAAGAGGAAGGCCAAAGAATACATTATGTCGAGAAATAGAAACAGATATGAATAGGATGAATAGGAACTGGAAGAATCTGAAAAGGATTGCCCAGGACAAGGTTGAATGGAGGCCTATGCTTCTTCACGAGGCGTTACAACCGTAAGTTTATTTTGTTTAAAAATATTTTTATACTTTAGTGTGTGCTACTGATATCGATAGATATTAATAGTATGTATTAAGATATTTTGTAATTTTGTGCCCAAATACATTTGATTATCCCAATTTATGTTCTTATTCACTATTATATGTAAAATGAATATTTTATAAATACTACACAAAATACAATTCAATTAATCATTTAAAACAAAACAAAATGAGTATGTCAACTAATTTAAAAAGTTAAAAATAAAAGGTAAATTTTAAAATAAGAAGAAAATATTTACAAAAATATTCAAAACATTTGTATATGTTTATAAAAGTAAATTGCTAGGTTTGAAGCTATCACGAGTTCACTTAATCTGCGAACGAGAAAAAGACTCGGTAACCAAAGACCGGTAAGTTAGCTATTTGATGCGTCCCAGCCCCGCTAACTAGAGGGAGAAGTTCAAGCTTAGAATGCGAAGTATATTCTGCAAAACAGCCAGAAACGAGCCATAACAACAAACACAATTCAAAACGTATATATACAGTTCAAAACCGTCCTTCGGGAGAGTTACCAAATAGCATACTAAAAGACGCAACAGACCAGTAGGAAACATGATATAAAGGTGAGAAGAGCGTTTTTGGCGCGAAAACAAAGAAATTCAAATTTTCCGGATATAATTACTAAATAAGGTTGTTTTCCCAAATGAGTTCTGAGGATCTAACGTTTCCAACATAAATAGAACAAAACCGTTTGAAAGTGTTTGTCTACTTATTTTTTCCATCTAAATTGGTTATTTCGCTATGATGAATAAATTTGTAAAAAAAGTAAAAAAAAGAAGAAAAATTTCTTCTTTGTGTGAATATATAGTTTTTTTTCTCGAAAAAAGAAACAACTTTTTCTTTTTTTCTTTTTCTTTCAGATCAACTGTCAAAAATTAAATGAACACATTTTCAATTTTGTCAGATGTATAAAATGTTCTCGTTTTGTTTTTTTTTGGTCGCTGTTCTTGTCGTTGTTGTTGTCGTCGTTGTTGTCGTCGTTCATTTAAACAAATTTATACACATAATATATGACGTGATATATAGATATTGTTGTACAAATTGTGTTTATTTTTTTTTTTTTAAATTTAAAATTCAAAATGAATTGAGCTATTTAATTTATAAATTTAAACAAAACTATATTTCTACAATTATGTCAATTAAATTGTTTTAATTTTCTTTTTTGTGATTAATTAAAATAAATGCACAATTTATAAAATAAAATAATTAAAGATAAAAACTATTGTGAATGGATGATTTGTAGCAAGTGAAATCATTCTATTCTGTATATGGAATAGATAAAAGTAAACCTAGAGAAAGATGGAGATAGAGATAGAGATCGAGAACCAGAGAGAGGATATAATTGATGTTTTTGTATTCATGAAGATTATCACTTTTAAACTAATGGAAGAGTATCATTCATAAAGTAAGATTTGATTATTTCAAATGGATTAGATATTGAAGTGATTGTTCATAATAGAAATAATGATATTTGTAAAGTTATTATGAGTAGAAGATTAAGTTTCTGAATTTACTTGAAGGTAAATAAATAAGAGTAAGAAAAATTATCAGAAGTTTAAATAGTTCAAAGGAAATTAATTAATTATAATCAAAAAGACATTAATATAATCTGATATAACTGAAAAATAAATTCAATATCAGTATTTATCTCAATCTTAATGACTATCAAGTTGATATACAGTATATCAAAAGAAATTACGTATGTTTTAACAATTATGTGGAAAGCTGAATGGCTGAAGCTTTCCATATATTGATAAATTATATACAGATTAACATAAAGAACATAAAGATCCCATCAACATGAACCATTCTATTTAAATATTCACACATCTAATTCTATTCACATTTCATTACTAATATATGTACAAACATTCTTATGTCTACTCCGTTACATTACAAATATCATATTTTTCCGCACACAAACATGTGTACGAGTTCACACAAGTAGTTCTCACACTGAATCATCTTGAGAATTATGATATCACGTTAACATTATCAGACCTATTTTTTTTGTTGGACAAAATATACTATACTTGACAAAGTGATTTAGATAATTGCTAGCAATGTAATTCAGAATGTTCATTTCGTTTTTTTAAAGACTTGTCACTTGAATGTACTCTCATTCCTGAGCTGCTTAATCCGAGAATTAAACTCAACACCGTTGGTATCAAAAGCTTTCGTGCTATCTACTCGGTAGTTGATGAAATGTTTGTCCTGAATTGCATTATTACTGCTATCTATTCCTGCTTATGATATTTGTAATTTAATAGCAATATTGAAGCAAATAGCATAAGATGCACACAACCATCAAACGAAATAATTGGTATCGAAATCCATTTCTACTCAAAAACCCATTAAACCAATTACATCATAGATATTAGGAAAAACTGACATATGATCATTTCTACATATTAAAATAGAAAAAATTAGTCATCGTTTTTTGATTACATTTAGCGAATGTCAGACAGTAGAAATCTTCATACACCAGGGAGAAAATATATCCATGTCTATCTACTATAGTGAATATTTACAAAAAAAAAGTGAGAGAACATTATCAAATTTAAGTGAAACTGAGACTTATTTATTTTGGTCATATTCACTAAATTATAACATAATTCATTTATTCCTTTTTAATACTAAATGTTTATCTGGCAGTTGTTATGACCTTTTCAAATATCCAACATAAAATGAAAAAAGAAAGCACTTTACAATAGATTTAACCATTTACATTACAAAGCATGTGATAGTTAGAAAACAACACACATAGAATGAAATGAAACATACAAAAATATGTTTGAAAAAGCAAAACAGAAAAGGGAAAAAACACAACTTATCAGTTTTCATTACAAAAGAATATTTAACAATTAACTAGAGTATTAACTAGACTTTCTTTTAACACAATATGATATTCACTATAATTTACTGTCTAACTATTTCAACAACAACAACAACGATGACAACAACAACAACAAAATCAGACATCATATTATGCATTACTTTGAGTTATGATTATGAAGTAAATTGTTAAAATAGTCTAAAACAGTTGAATGGTTGATAAGGTGTTTTTGTCTGACAAAAAGAAAAGAGAAGTGACTGATGGATTAAATCAACCATTCTTAAATTATATTCAATCAAAATCTAATTTAACAGCATCCGTAAACATTTTGATAATTATAAAAACTAATTTTTGTTTAAAACAAACATTATTATGCAAATAAAAACAATATTGTATTAATTATGTTAAAAAATATAAAGGTTGATAAACGTGAATATTTACCACAGCGGTAACTTAGACTCTTGAATAGAAACAAAAAAGAGGAAGATCAAAGAACACACTGCTTTGCTAATTCGAAGAACACAAGGAAAGAATGAATAGCGACGGGAAACAACTGGTATGGATTGCTTATGAAAGAGATGGATAGAGAATACTGGTGGACGGCCTAATCTCCTCCACAAGGAGTAACAGGCAAAATGAAGTAATTAAGTATAAAAATATAACGACTGATCATAATAAGTTTACGACTTTAAAGTATCATGGAAAATAAATGTCAATTATAATTATTACATTACATATGGTGCATAATTCCTCGAAGACTAGATAACTCCTACTAATGTATATATATAGCAATAAAAAGAATAAAAATTATAATTATATTTAAATAATTCATACCAGTGTAGTGAAGGAGAACACATGTGAGGACAATCGAATGTATTTAAACACAGAATTACAGGACATCTTAGTAAAGTCTAAGAACCATACAGTAAATACTTAATTGCAAAATGTCAATCAGTTGTCTCAAACTTGACCGTTCCTTTGCAAATTTCAGTCAATCCTCTCAAACTTCAATAATCATTCGGTTTCACAACAATCATTCTTTGTTCTCGTTCTCTTTCCATGATCTTTTTACCGTTCTGTCTCCAGGCATTTCATTCTCGACTGACGATACATACTACTTACATCTGTCGACATCAGTATTACATAACATACCGGCATTAAGAAACCATTTATCTGCATTTACAGAAAAATTTCAAAAATTATTCACAATGAAGTGATTTAGAATGAAAAAGGTTTTGTCATCATAGTTATTGTACTCTACAAAGCTTGGATAATTAAATCTAACAGTAAACTTAAACAACAGATGCATTGAAATCAACACTTTCAAACCGTATGATTTTAATCGTCAGAAGAATTTCTACTAGTAAATTAGTACAACAATTAATGATATTTATGATACAAACGCGTAAAATTATTTATACATTCACAGTTGCTCCTGATCAGATTTTGTGATAAATTTTATCAGCTCCAAGTATAGTAAATAATATGCATAAGATTTAAATCCCAAAACCTTCAATCTAAAGCAATCTTGCATAAATAATTGGCTTAAAGATTCTATTTCTCAGAACATCAACTTGGATCTACTTTAAGTTTCAAAGTGCAATACATCCACTTAGTTGGATTCAATTGTTTTTTGATACTTTCAACATAAATACTTAAAATGAATAAACTTGCATCACCTGTTTCAGTAAAATCATCTTAAATTTGGCCAACAGAATTATAATAGTGATTTTAATTCTTCTTTTTTTTTTTATAAATGAAAGATAGTTCTAGTGAATAAACATTAAAGTAACATACTAAAACTTTTAAATATCATAGAAAATAAAGAATTCAAATTATATAAATGAACAATTGTTTCCTTCATTACACATTGATTACAATGTAAAATCCCACGTGAATTATAGATATAATCAATAAGAAATTATGGTGTGTCGTTTTGTCTTTTGACTTTCACAAAACTATCTTTTATATATATTTTTTACTAATAATCAAACATCCTTTGATTTCAGTGATAAATGAATTCAACAAAATACAATCTGAACATATGGTCATATTATTGTTGGGTTGTTCTTTTTTTTCTTTTCTATACCTGAATTACGTAACAGAATTCATTGTATTCACAGAATGAAATGAAATCTAATGAAAGGTTCAATGTGTAGTATTCTATATTGTTTCATATTCAGATGTCACAATTTGTTTTGTAATTAATGTTATTAGTATTTATAAGTATCATAGAAAAATGTAAATAGAAAACTACTTTGATATTGTTTGGCTTGTATCTTCCCATTAAGGTTTAAGACTGAAATTGATCAGTCTGTTATTAGTATATGTGCATACTGTGTGTATGCACAGTATTTATTATGATATTTTAGGTTTAACGAAATACAAGAAGGATCCTGTATATGTATTTACGTCATGAACGAAAATGTTTATCATTCATTGCTGTATTTTCCCAGTAATATGACTAAAGTTGTATTAATTAGTTCGGTTATGGTAGGGTATTTTTTGTTTGTGTTCGTTGCATTTAAGTTTCAATGAATCAAGAGAAAAAACGTATGATTATGTAATAAGATAGAAAAAATACAAGTGACTGTAGATAATCTATTTATCTAGTAGTTGTTTTGTGTATGTCCTCTTTTTTTTGTTCAGTGGATAGGTGTAATGCTTTTTATCATGAAATATGTTACTGTATGAATGAAAGATGTTTGGTTCTATGAAATACCGGATAAAAACAAATTTATTTGTTTATTTATAAATGTCCCAACTTTTATAATTCTTATTATTATTATTATCATGTTGTCATATAAATATGATTAGGTAAATAAAAACTGTACTTTGATCGCTACATTAAACAAGTAGCATATATAGTAATCTATTTTTGATTTCATGATTTATTTATTTAATGATTTGAAACAATGAAACAATAGTATTATTAAATTCACTTGGTATTATTTAACTTGTATCTTCCCATTGAGATTTAAGACTGCAATTGATCAGCGAATGGTACTGAATTCGAGTACCAGAGTGAACATCAATTCTGAGATGCAGGTACAAACCTCTGACGAGCCCCAAATAGGACGAAACGCGCGTCCTGGACTCCATTGCTAGCCACTATCCATCACTGCTAACAAAATAGTATGATTAGTTTGCTTTAGTACTCATTACTGAAGTAAACGATAAGAAAAATCACTTTTATGGTGTTTCCCATTATAATGTATGAACAAAAATTCAAACCAAGTCATTTTTTCTACAACATTTATAGTTATATGTACTTTTTATATAATCAGTCGGTACATGATCTCAATCAAAAACTTAATAATTTCCACAACCACTATACTAGTAATTAACAAATCGCTCACTGGTGACTAGCTTCTTGAGAAAATTCTCGGATATCTAGTGAAAAGCTGTGATCAGTCGAGCTAATCCATGTCGGGTAGAGGCAGGTATCTAACTCGGTACAATGGAAGATAGTCACGCAATTTCGTGGATTGGTTGATATTTGACAGTAACACCATTGGATGCCGGCTCGTTGGTCCAGTGGGTTATGCGTTCGTGCGCGAGACTAAAGGCCCTTGGTTTGGATCTCGCGAGCAGGATTGTGGATGCGCACTGCTGAGGAGTGCCTAAATAGTACGAAACGGCCGTCCAATGCCTCCAGGTTTTCAGTGGCGGCCAAACATCATTCGGTTCATGATCTCAATCAAAAACCTAATAACCCCCACAACCCCTATACCAGTAGATTTATAGACAATCAACATCATGATTGTTATATTTATTATTACTATTTGCATAACTATCTTAATTGTAGTGTGCTAAATTGTTTCTGAATATCCAAACTGATTACACAATGGATTAATAACTCTATTTTTTTCTGGAAAAAGCTGTTCGTTTAGCTGAAAGTAAACTGTTTTATAATAAATCTTATTTACGGTTTATTGAATGTTTGGGAAATGAAGGTATGATTAGCTAAAAAAAAATTTGCATCACTTAGAATCCTAACAATTACAGTTACAAGAAACAAAAAAGTTTGCCATCGACAGTCAAGCTGTAGATTCTCTAAAATTATCATAATAAAGTACTTGGTAGCTTTGATATGTCAAAGTTTTTAAAGATAATTTTAAAACGTTTACAAGCTTATATACATATATTCTTTTTTGCAACTACGAAATTCAAGGCGATCACATAGTAGTACCATAAATACGTTATCCTTCATAGAGAGAATACAAGAATATTCGTCTTTTATGAGCAAAATTTATATTATTTGTCTTATTTCATAATTTGAAAAGGTCAGATTTCGTTAAATGAACCTGTAGTCTTAAATAAAAAGGTGAATTCTTAGTCAGTCTATAGCCGGTAAATCGGTTACATTTACGAACACTTAATATCCATACCATTCGACATTAAGCAGAATGTTTGGAAACGGTAATTTTTATCGTTTATTAACAAAAATATAAAATTTTGTAATTTGACTTCTGTTCTACAATTTACCACTTGATAAAGTAAATATTTAATTTTTCTCACATTTAATGTGTCTTATTGTGCGTAACGGAAAAACTTTACAAACGACCGAAGACAAAACTTTCTGTTCTTATTGCAAAGGTATGTAAACCCTTAAATCATGCATATTTACTATCATATGAAGTGAAATTAGTTAACAATTCAAAATATCTATAGTGTTTGTTCAATATAATTTATTGCTTAAAATAATTTACTATAGCAGGTTAAAACAGTTTATTAAATTCATTCATTTAACAGTAACAAAAGTCTATTTTTCTGATCATTTAAAGTGTTATATAAACGACAACATGAAAAGTTTCATTGATATTATCCAAAGCACATTAGGCGCAATAAATTATTTTGAAAATGTATACCGAAAATCTCAATTCAAATATTTTTAAAGTTAAATAACTAAAGATAAAAATAGAATAGAGACAACAGATAGTCAACTTTCATTATGCAAATATAAGTTTTTATTATATATGTACATTACTTGATATAGACTGTTTTTTTAAAGAAATTATTATGTTTAATACAATGATAACTGTGATGATCTATTCCATAGTTTGTTGTACAATATGATATAAACAATATATCTTTAAACCGACATTGAGATTAACATGCAATTATGATTGTCTAACATGGTAGGCATGTTAAGTCAAAGAAATGATTACAAGACTTTTATAAATAAGGTGTAGATATCTACCATAACCATTTTTTATAGTATTGTATTTTGATGTTATTATGATGCGGAAACTATGTTCTTAATGTAAATGTTTAAAATTTATCCTCATACACTGTACAGAAATATAAATTTTATGAATGAGCTGAAAGTAGATTGGTTATTATCGTAAAATAACTGTCAAACGATGATATCAGATGTGTAAACTTGCAAATATTCACTGTAGTTTCCTTTACTTCGAAAATGTTACAAAAAAAAAGTTGGAAAACTGTGTAATGAAGCAAATGAAGAGAGACACTTAAATAGTGACCGTTTGAATTAAACTAAGAATTTAACTGATCAACAAATAGTGTTTTGCTGTGCAAACCCCTTGCATGATATAAGTATTATGTTGATTATGTCTGTTAATATACCAAAAACGGTTTAACATTTATCTAGATGGAAATTTTAACTGAAATACAAGTTTACTAATTGTTAGAAAGCAAAAGGAATTATCAAAAGTAGTTTTTAACCGTTTTAATTAAAGCTGTTCCCAAAATATTACGTTTGTTGAGTTGTAAAGTTAGTGGAAATCTAGTAGTCTATTGGATATTGAATTAAAAACAGTATAAACTCTTATGAGCTTAGTAACTAACATAGAATCAAAGTTATTTTTTTTTACCTTAATATTCTTACTTTAAAATCATATTAAATCGTGGAAAATTAGCAAGGCTAGATATACACTGAGATATTATCAGTATTACTGTTCTATTCTTGAAGGATCATGAACCGATTGAACTTAGACATTAGCATCATCGGATCCCGGGTCAGTAGTCTAGAGGTTCCTGCACGATCGCGAAAAACCGGGATCTTGGTCCCGAACGCGGGATCATGAATGTGCACAGCTGGGGAGTCCTAAACTAAGATGAAACAGACGTCCAGTGCTCTCAGGTTTCTAGTGGTGGTCTGGCTTAGATCGACTCATGAATGCAACTGAAAATATTCTTCAATAGACGACTTTGTAAATTATTTTAAATTGTGTTCCTCATAAAGTACTTTAGATTCCTAAGAAAGTTTATTCCGATGAAGTACTATTCTGAACCCTTCAAGAATAATGTAGAAAGACTTCTAGAAATGAGAAGTTAATTTGCGTGAAATAGATGCTTTCTTCGAATTCGTTTAATGATACTGGAGCGAAATTTATTCGTATGGTTGTGATTAATGAGATTAATAAATCTACAATGGTCAATCAATAAATGCCTAAAAGTCTTGAGTTTTTGAAACTATAAGGAAGGTTTACTGAAATCGTTCAGTTTTTATTCTACATTATATGTTGAATTTAATTTAACATCCACAGAAAGCTACAAAGCACTGTACAACTATACCTACACTTGGATAAAACAGCTAGTCATTGCCTCTTCTTTTACAGTTGGTTTTTCGATTTAAAAAAGTCAAAATGTAATGTAAACTATGTTATCACTTACTGTCTTTAACATTAGAAAACGTTACTGAGATTCAGTAAAAATGACGCTCAGAATTACAAAATATTTGATACTGAATTAAACTTGAAAACGTATGTTAATAAGCATGACTGACTGTAGAGAATGTGTTTCGAAAGCTACTTACTTACTAGCTTAATAAAAAACTGACCTTATAGCAATTATTTTCACCTATATGTAAATTTCTTATTCCAGTATTAAATCAGTGAAATAATTACATGACTAGAATGATTCATTCCCAAAATTTGCAACGGTGACAAGAACACATGTCAATACTGAGAATAGTATACTAATCATGTATAGAATGAATTCAAATTACAATTGTTTTCCGTTCTTTACGTAAAACATGACATTTATATATGTTTGAAAGACAAATCATGTTGCCGCCAATTGTATTTATAAATTTATGTGTACCTACCAAAACAGCTACATTGCCTAAACAGAAAGGAGGGCATATTTCAGATTTTTTGAAGATGTTCCAAAAAGCCTCAGAACAAGAGAAAGAAAGACTCTAAATAGTGCAATCACCAAACATCTCCTTGATACAGGACATCAGGTCGATACTTTGCAATCTTTCAAGGTGGTTAATAAGCAGCCAAACTCCAGTCTTCTGAAGTTTGCTAAAGAGTTGCTATCAGACGCTAAAAGCCTGATGTATGTTTTCAAAAGGAGATGGTTATTATTCTTTCCTTGCCTTGGTGACTAATAATCCTTCGCTGTATCTTAATATTGCTTTCTTTTTCTTTAAACTCTTTCTTGCGCTTATCACATCACTGAGTTTTATTTCAACTATCTTCCAAGTTAATAATCTTATTTTATCAACTGAACTCTACTCATTTTATTCTTATCAATGTTTACTTGTTTCTAGCCCTCTGAACTGTTGTCACATTGTTCTTTTACATAAGGTATATATATTTACAATATTCAGTCTATTAAATGTATTTACACCCTTGCTATACTGTACGAATATGTCTTCAATGTAACTTACAATCAAAAACTCTTTCATGTAAGTCATTTAAACCCATTATGTAATTATGATTTTTAAATATCACAGATTGTAAGCAGCTGACGAGAACCAACGAAATAAAAATGAATTCATGATATTCTGCTGGAATGTTTGCTCCTGCTCTTTTCAAAATGATAAAGGGAACTATGTGTAAGAAATGAAAATATCACATTCATAACAATGATGATCATATTACATTGTGAAATTTAAGTTTAATGAATATATCTTCATATCAAAGCAATGGTTTTTATAGGAAAAACAAATGGATATATGTAATAAATTTATGTAATAATGTTGTACTTTTCACATTCAAGACAGTTTACATTATACACTGACATTAATTAAAAGATTATTAAAATTTATGAAATATTGAACATATTTTTCTTATGTTTGAACTTACCACAGTCTATCCTGATAAATACAGCTGAAATCAAATCTTAAAACTTTCTGAACTTATTTGATAAATGACCTAAATAGTTGTCACCACAACATGATTTTTTCTTTTTCATATAGAATGACTAGAAACAACTTTTGTTACTAATTAGTATTTTTACATCTTATTTTTCACTTAAGGTTTATTTTCTGTACATGTTGACTTTAAACCATTTCACTTTACAGTTAACATAGATTGATTTATTCAAAAGAAATTTTCATTATATCTCTTCATCGGTAAGATTATTACATATTACATAGAAAGATAATACATTTAAACTATACTTCTTATATATTTCCTTTAATATAGTCATTAGCATTTATAAACTATATTTTCTTATAGTTTATTTTGACAGATAAATAGGCTTGCATACAAACAACCGTCAAATTAAACTTCCACAATATATATAAACTATTCTGTTTAATAATATAAATCAATTTCAATCGAACCTATATTACTTACTATATGAAATAATATATAACCGAAATAGAATCATTGATATATTTAGTCAGTAGACAAATATAAAAAAAAACTTTACCTAATCACCATTGGTAAGTTATTAGGAATAAAAGATTAGTATTAAGTCCATATATATTATTAATTATATATTTTTACATTTTGAACTTCCAAAGGTAATATATTGTCATTAAATCAATATAAAGTAAGAAAAGAAACAAGACATTGCAGTGGGTATGGTTCATTTAGTCTTTAGATTGTTTTGATGACTTTATAGATTAATAGATTAAAAAGTCTAGTTCCTATGATTATGTATTGTATATATTGTTTTGATCTCACAATTGATTGATCACTGGGTAGTGCTCATTGTCATGTGCGTCAAGTCCTTATTTAGTACAGATCGAATGGTATCGACCATATTACAATGTGGCCACCAGTCTAGGTGACTCGACACTGCGTGCACTATATATTGAGATTAGATGGTGGTTGGAGGTAGTCGACTTGACACACATGACATTGATCACTACCCAGTTATCAATCAATTGTGATCATACCTCAGTCCTACAGGAGATCATTCGCGGCCCGGATAGCTCAGTGGTGACGTCTCTGACTGTGAAGCTGGGTGACACGGGATCGAATCTGCCTGGGAGCACCAGCTCCCCCCAATGTTAAGGGTACACCTTGCTGACGAGTGCCAAATAGCACGAAACCCGGTTCCAGGGTTTCCTGTCGACTACCTCCAACCAACATCTAATTGTTTTATTCTGTTATAATAAATGTTTTATGTTTCACTTCTGATAGGCTACTTGAATTGAAAGTCCTTTATAATCACTGAAAGAATATCTGTTGAAAATTTACCTCCAGAAACTTCACATTGAAATTGTTCCATTAAATGTATTTACTAAGGGATATTGGGAACAGATAGATTATTATAACGAAAAATATATAAGTCATGTTCATTTTGAAGTTAAATTTCATCAAGAAATTAATAAAATAACATTGATTTGTTATTTTATCCTGGTGATACATCACTCTTCACTGCATTTCAGTGAATATATACGACAGTGAATTAAGGAACCGTAGACTTGCTTGAGAACTATAAATAGGAATTCGTTTATTTACTTCAATAATTTACAAGAATGTTACGTTTAAGATACTTTGCACCTTAACAACAATACAGAAGAACCCAAGGTGAAACATATTCAAAGTTCTAATAACCTGTTGAATGCTTATAACAATTTATCGATAAAATTATACACTCCTCAGTTTAATGTGATTTTACTTAATAACTTATTTACATTCAAATATTTAGTTAATAGAATATGTTATGTGAATAGATCATTCAGTTAGTTAGTAGAGCACGAACACTTATATGAACCATGACAACCATTAAACAAGATCGAATACGTTCCAACAACGTAAAGTAGCTAGGTCATCACCTTTATGTATTGTATATTGGATGATATAAACCTAAGTGTTTGGTTGATTTATTTCCGATTGAACGTTTCCCATAGATAATAATAGGGCTTAGATAGTTTACATTTACTATGACTTTATTTCAATTATGGAAACAATAAACTTAAACTGTTTGCAGGAAGCTTGTTTACCTTCAGGACTTATTGTTTGTTGTACGTTTTATATGAAATTTTATTATCAAAACTCTTTACCCAATATCAGTAATGTCAATCTTCATCTTTCATGTTAGAATAAATAACAGACATAACAAGTATCATTTATAAACAAAATTTGATCTATTTATTAAGTGAAATGTTAACTTTCAAGTTAAACTGAATTGGAAATATATACAATTTTATTGATTTATGAATTCCGATATAAATATTCATAATTTGTAGTTTATTTTCATGATACAGGTTGTTTACTTATAATGCTTGTCATAATGCCGCAATACTACTCATATAAACTACTAAATAAGAAAATAAACAAATCATGACCTTAAAATAAACTTATATAACCATCTGTCAAATACAATGACAAGGTCATCAAAATAACTAGTTATACATAGAAGAAAAATAGAAAAAATTTGAACAATATCAGATCGTATGCATTAGGATTATTGTTTTCAAATGAAAACATTAAAAAGGGTAAGTAATAATGTTTATCAAAAAAGAAACCCAATAGTATCTAATCTATTCAACTATAATCTCAGTAATTTTTTTTGCTTGTTTCTGGCTTCTCATTCAAATAAAAACCAACATACATATATATATATATATATAATATTTATTTATATATATATATATATATATATATATATATATATATATATATATATATATACTTAGGAATTTGTTGCCTCGTCAATAAATATAGAAAATGCCAGAAGACTGAATGTTTATAGATAAGCTAGTCATTGAAGTCAACGTTTTTTTGACAGTTGTAAATGTTAAACATTTCTATGTTCATTTAATTTGCATATATATAAGTATATTACTTTTCATCTTGAAAGTTTCCACTGAATCAATATAATATGAATAATAAACTATTGAATATTTTGGCGTACTGTAAGTGGAAATCTATTGATTAGAAAAGTCACAGTATAAAGTTATAATCTTTGTCACTATTAAAGCATTTAAATGTTGTTATTGTTTTTTAATTAGAACAAATTGTTTTACACAATTCTATGTATAAATGACAAATATACATAAAGATTTCATAGTTATTATAGTTTAATCAATTGATAAGTGTTGTGACTGGATATTCATTAATCAATCAAATAAACATAAATAATTTATAAAAGATTTTAATTCATATTCACAATTGTAAAACAAACATAATAATAAATTGTCACAAATAGTAAATGTCACAAATTGAAATATGATAGCTTGATATAAGTTAAACTATATTGAATCTGTTATGTATATTTTATAAGACAATACAGATACAGTATAAGGGTTGTAAAGATTATAAAGTTTTTGATTGAGATCATGAACCCATTGATGTTAGACCACTACTGAAAACCTGGAAGCAATGGATGGCCGTTTCATTCTATTGTGAGACTACACAGCAATGTGCATCGACGATCCCGCCATGCGAGATTCGAGGCTGAGACCTAATGGTCTCACATGCGAGCGCTTAACCACTAGACCACTGAGCTGGCATAAAAAGGTGCTAATGTCTAACTTCAACTTATACACGAAATTAAGCGACATATACACCATTGTCATCAGTGAGTTACTATCTCATATTAGACCCGGTTGAACTCCGCTGGTCACTGCTTCCCACTAGAACTCTGGGATATATCTCTTGAAGTTAATGATAATTGGTTATCTAATAGCTGAACACTTAGCATTTATCTTCACTCCTACCTTCGTGTACAGTATTTTTCATTACAAAATATTAATTGATCGATCGATCGTATCAATCCAACTATTCAGTCATATATTATTTCCAAACAAAAAAGTGTAACATCTCAGTGGAAAATATCGATGAAGTTTAATAAGAAATTATAAACAACTTTATAAAGTTGGTTGCTATGTGAAAATCACTCTTTATTTTCCGATACAATTTTTTCAGCAGTAAAGAAAGCTTTCGAAAAGCTCAAGTATTAGTCTGTTTTTGCAATAGACAAATAATGACTTCAAATAAGACAATGCTGTTCTGAATAAAATTTCAAGTGATTTATGGATGCTAAAATTTATATTATTCTCATTCTTCATTATCAATCACATGGATAGTCAATAGAGATCTCTTTTTCGAAAAAAATAAATATGAATGTCACGAAAACATACCAACTAATGATTTTTACCATAATATTGGTTAAATTCGGCTATTTTATCAATCACTATGCATGTCCACCATTCATTATACAAAATAAAGTTAACTATACAGACTATTTAAATTGAAGAGGACATTTTCCTTAAACATATTCCGTTTACATTTGAATAAAACTTATGTTTATATTCTATGGTAAAAATACGTAGTTGACTGACTACCTAAACTATACGAACGTTTAATTATTAAGTAAATTATGAAATTATTAAACATTTTGTTGATATAGTGAAACATCTTACATATTTTCATGAAAATCCCCATATTACACTCCATGAACAGATAAATAGCTAGTTTTGTTGGAAAGATAGATTAAAGTGAACAGTTGAAACGAGAGAAAATTTCATCAAATCAATGTCTTAATATGATATACGGACACTTGTAATTTCTTGCTGAATTTAAACTTAAAGTGAAGGCTAGAAAAAAATGTCATAATACTTGATATTACATGATATTTCCATGAAGTTACTACGTTCAACAAGAAATCTTACAATTCATAAAGCTTATTTTTTTTTATAAAATAAATGTATTCTTCCACTTATCTGAATGATCATCTATAGTATACCCTTCATAATTGGGTACTTTAAAACAAGCTACATTTTTGTAACTTACGATTACGTAATTATTATTATCCATTTAGAATATTAATCTATATAGGGATTACATTGTTTATTTTTCTGTGTTAGTTATGTTACCTAGCCCTATTCATTGATTCGTCATTGAACTCATCCATTCACATATCATCTTACAGTTATAACACAATTACTAGGTAACACTGGCCATTCTGTTTCATTTTAAACTTTTAGCATAAAATGAATGTACAATTAAAGTTAAATTAGTAATTTCAAAAATGCAGTTTGATAAAAAATAACACTCTTCCAATCTTTTGTCCTAATGAAATCTAAAAATAAATCCTGGAAACATCTAGAGATTTATTCAAAAAAATTTCCTTTTTTTGTTTGTTTAATCCCTTTGAAATTTCATATAAGCCATGTATCCGATACATGAGAGGAAATATTTTTTTTTGAATTCGAATTTTAAAAAAAATTTAACCAAACGTTGTTTCAGTCACACCTACACATGGAAGATAAATTATGGTATTTTGTAAAACAAACAAAAAAACGCATATTATTACGTAATGCTTATAATTTTATAATACAGTGACTATTTAACAAAGTAAAACAACTACTTATTTGAAATTACCAGTAGAATAATCACTTGTTTACTACTCACTGAAATATTCTAATCAGTATGTTGAGTAATATACACTATTCTGAATGATTTTCATAAATCTGATTATGCAAAATTCTTTCGAATACAAAATGTCTTTATTATATATACATAGTAAATGTCAATCAGTTAATTTGTACACATAGAAATTTATCACAGACTAACGAGGAAATTATCATAAAATTAAATAGTGCTATCATATTGTTCTTAATCAATAACTCAGATAATATTTTGAACTGATCGTCTACATTCATCAAGATATATCTTAATTGACTATTGCAAAGTTTACACAATAATAATGATACTTCAATTGTAATTCTATAAGGTAAAACAACAACAACAACTCATAGTGAATCATTTATCAAAATGTTTCAATGATTAGGTTTAGATAATAAACACTCATATACAATTTTTTTCTTATCCATTCACTAGAATCATAAATATGTGAGTTTCATTTGAGTAGAGAAACTATGACTATTCAAACTTAGCCCATTAAAACATGAAGACTGTGTAAATTTTGAAATTATTCATTCGAATTAATATACTTTAATGATAGATTAATTATCAGATAATAAGTATTTATAAAATATCAATAAAATAATTCAATATTAGCATATTGTTTTCTTTAAACTTATAGCATATAACTTGATTAAAATAAGAATGAGAGAGGAGAAGGCTGTACAAATACAATAAACAAGAAATTGTATTTAAAGCTAAGCTTTACATGGTTTGGTTTGTCGGGTGGGAATGAAGAATAACAATGGTATGTAAACCTGTTGGTGGTAAATATATCTGTATGCCAACACAAAATGAAATGTAGCATAAATATTCAGATTATATATAGTGCTCAACGTAAAGTTTCAAAGTCAAATAATATCAAGATGAAAGCAACGAAAACGAATAGAGATACTCTTCTAAAGGAGTTTCATTTATCATCCTATTTAATAACACTGTTCGACGTTGAATAATTGTCTATATATCTTACATCATATTTTCTTCTAAATAATATTATTTCTGGACCTTGATTTTTTTTACCAATCATATAACCATAAAATAAAAAGACAAAATTACCATTCATGTGCATCTCAAACAATTTTAGTTGACATGTAACTTGTATTGGTTGGTGATAAACCTTCAATGGGTAGTTTACAAAGTTGCAAAAGAATGAATATATCATTTTTGTAATATTCAATATGAAAATGATTTGAATTACTAACTTACTTATCTGAGATACAGTAAAATATCTGCAAACACTAAACGGACCTTAGTTCAACATCCATAGACAATCTTCACAAACAAATAATTTTATTAATTGAAGTAATCACTGAAATTGCAATCATTTATTTTATTTTGATTCGGATCATGAACCGATTGATGTTAGACCACCATTGGAAACCTGGGAGCACTGGACGGCCGTTTCATCCTATTTTGGAACTTCTCAGCCGTGCGCATCCACGATCCCGCTCGTGGGATTCGAACTCAGGGCCTTCAGTCTCGCGTGCGAACGCTCAACCTACTGGACTACTGAGCCGGCCGGCATCCAATGGTATTAATGTCTAATCTCAACCAATCCACGAAGTTGCACGACCATCTTCCATTGTAGAGTGGTAGACACCTGTTTCTACCCGACACGGACTAGCTCCACTGGTCGCGGCTTCTCACTAGAACTCCGAGAATTTTCTCACGAAGTTAGTCACTAGTGAGCACACATGTTAATCATCATTATCAAGGATTCAAATATAATCCTATCTCTCAATTAAAATGTGAAATCACAATTTATTTTAGTTGATTAATTTTCTTTTGATATAAAATTTATTAGCGGTAAACCAGTTTTAATAGAACATCAACGTTAACGAGAATGATGGTCGATGCGCACTACTGAGGAGTGCCAAAATAGGACGAAACGGCCGTCCAGTGCTTCCAGGTTTTCAGTGGTTGTCTAACATCAATCGGTTCATGATCTCAATAAAAAAAACTTATTAATCTCCACAACCCCTAAACTTATATTTATTTTATGTTTAGCTTTTTCAGGGTTAGAGATGGCAATTCGACATTTTTAGGTTAAAAAGATATTTTTTAATAAATGTTAAATATTTTGTTCACAAGAATTTAATTGTTACATTAAAATCAATTCATATTCACTTTTAAAATGCTCAATGTGAACTTTCCCTGGTAATTAAAATACCTTCGAATAAAAATGTTGTGGTGTTATGTCTTCATCACATATTACTTCTACCTGAAATACGAAGAACTACTACAATTCCCATGATACGAAATAAATATACCAAGACTAGTACAAGTAAAACTTTATTAATCTCAAAACACAATTACAATCATAGTCGAAAATATACTCATTTTTATATTTATTAATTCACCCATTTTGATAATTAATTAGGATAAAATCATACTAGTGGAAAATACCCTGAATTATAAAAAGCCACATACTGCATGTCATACTGAACAGAATTCACATTAATTTAATACAAGAATATCGTAACTTGAATAAACATGATATTTAAATAAATTAATATTGTACCGAATAAAATAACCAACTAGGCAACAAAACACAAATATTACACTGAGTACTTCACACTGAATTCATAACGGAAGTAATGTAAAACAAAAGTCAGAATCCATAAAAAAATGTAATTTTGACTTTTCATTTCGTTTTATCTGTTAAGTTTTTATTTTATTTTGTTGCATCTTTTTTTCAGATGATAATTAAGTTTTATTTTGGTTCTATTTTTTTCATCTACATAGTTTAAAACAGAAAGATTAAGTAGAACTTGGAGTTACTTGAAAATTGAATGAATTTAGAGGTTGATATAAAAAAAAAACTAAGTCAAGCCGTTTTTTCTTTGTTTGTGTAAGTATGTAGTTCATAAATTATTACATAAGACTATTCATAAAGTTGGCAAACACATACTGTTCTATTATTCACTACGTATACTTTTAGATACTTCAAAAGAATGGTGTATCTTTGACTCCTTGAGTTCATCAACATAAGTATTGGGAATTTGGAAGATAATTCCTTAAACCTATTAAAAGCATTACGTTGACCATGCTCCAAGTAAGAGCGTTCTATACCTCTATCAATTCCTTAAGCTCATAGAAAGCAATTAAATTCTTCTGAATGTCTCAACATCTAATCATCTATAGGTCATGAACTACCAATGTTCTAGTGCTTAACATTATTCATTTCATAATAAATAAACTTCTTTAATTTATTAACAGTTAAGAATTCAAACGCATGATTGATTATAGGTCATATTTATTTATATACTAAATGGGACTTGATTTACTTAATGGTATGAAATTGAACAAATTATAACTTTTTATCATTTCAACTTAAAAGTAAGTATACACTCATTTAAATTACTTTATGTTAACGTGTTATATTAATTAAAAATCAAGCTACTGTAATATCTCAGTTCACTTAACTGAATAATTAGTTTTATTCAAAATATCTCTTGTTTAACTTCAATCTGTTTAAAGTTCATTACAGAAATAAAATAAAAATGTATACTTCTGGTAAATTATCAAAGTAAAACATAAATCTATCATTCAACTGTATTCTTATAATACCATCAAATATAGTCAAAAAAAAGAAAGAAGAAATGGATAGCAACAAAATTCTTACATTAACTAAATTAACAAGTAAACCATAGTTTTATATCCTATAGAAAACAACATTGCTGAGAAAACGGTTAAAGCAAAGGTTCTTTAGAAATCACGAAACCGATATCTCTACTGATGATCAAAGAAACAATTATTATAGGTACATGGAGTGTTCTGACAATGTAGGTGATCTGGAATACTATCCAATGAGCTATGAAAATGAGAAGATATGACTTGGTGATGCGCCCAATAAGTAAAAAAAAGGATAGATCCGGGAGATGCCTCTGTAGACGGATCATGTAGAAATAAATGTTCCGCACACTCATTGAGTTATTTGGATACTGCTTAAAAAACGCGTAAAGCACCTATAGGATGAGAATCTCACGAAACCAGAATCATCAAAGTACCTTTCAAAGCAAACAAGAAGGAAATTATAGTGAATGTTATTCAATCTTATGTATTCATCAATGATAGAAATGATAGAGAAAAAGATCAGAGGCTGCAATCGATTATAGTGAAATTCTCAGGTAAAGACCTGACCATTCTGGTGGGAGATCTGAACACCAAAATAAGGATGAACAACACCGAGTATGAAGATATCATGGGACAACATTCACTGACTGGAAGGAATGAGATTGGTGATAGATTTGCAAATTGATGTGTATTCATTATAGGCGACACAATATTCTCATGCAAATGCATAAACAAAGCTACATGGGTCTCATATGGTTACACTAGAATCACATCGGTCGTGTTTTATCAATAATATATTCAGGAGGACACTGTAAGAACCGAAAGAGGAGCTGATTAAGCTTCAGATCATCATCTGGGTATTGCCAAGATGAAACTAAATCTGAAGAAATAATGGACAACTGCACAAAAAGCATTACAAAAGTTCAACATAGACTTGCTTCGAGATATCCACCAACTCAACGTATTCGAGATCGCTCTCAACATTAATGTGCCACAACAAAGAAACTGGTTGGCAGATATAATAAACTAGAGAGACCAGTCAAGAACAAGGAAGATAAGTCAATCACTGAGATTCAAAAACAGAAAAACAGATGGGTGGAATACTTCGAAGAACTCTTAAATAGACTAGCTCCGTCGAATCTCCCGGAAATCGAAGGAGCACACACAGACATTCCTATAGCTGTCACTCCACCAACGATCGATGAAATCAGGATTACCATCACACAAATAAACAGTTGGAAAGCAGTAGAACCAGACAATATATCAGCTGAAGCACTGAACTCAGATATACAAATAACTTCAAACATGTTTCACACTCTATTCAGGAAGATTTGGCAGGAGGCACAAGTACCATCGGACAGACTAGAAAGAAGAATACTTCCTCAAGATATTAAAGAAGGTAGATCTGAGCAAATGTGAGAAATACAGAGGCAACAAACTACTGTCAGTAGCGGGGAAGCTTTTGAACAATGTTGCTGAAAGATTCAGTAGACACTCAACTTTGAAATCAACAGACTGGATTCTGTATGGATTGGTCGTGCACAACCCAAATCACTACACTACGGACAGTGTGGATGAGAGAACTTTGAGGAAACGCCTTCGACACTTTTGAGTAAGTATCTGTGAAAATCTTCAAAATCATACGGAGTTCGTACGACGGACTACAATGTAAAGTCGTGCATGAAGAACAGCTGACAGATGCTCTTCATGTAAGAACGAGAGTCAAACAAGGCTGTCTACTCCTCCCCTTTCTCTTTCTTCTAGTAGTTGACTGGGTTATAAAGATTTTCACATCTGACAGAAAGCACGGAAAATAATGAACAGCCTGGGATCAATCAGAAGATTTTGACTTCGCAGATGACTTAGTCCCTTTATCTGATACACAGCAACAAATACAGATGAAAACAGACAATGTAGTCCCATCCTCTGCATCAATCGACCTCAACATACACATGAGAAAAATCAAGGTCCTCAAATACAACATGGGGAACACCAGTCAACCCAATCACACTTGTGGGAGTTGTTGAATCGTTCACCTACCTGGGAAGCATCACCGATGAACAAGGAGGATCGGTTGCATACGTAAAGGCAGGGATTGGCTAAGTTAAGACAGCACTCCTACAATTTAAGAACATATGGAACTTAAAACAACTATCAGAATTTTCATTACGAACGTCAAGACAGTCTTACTGTGCGGCGCCAAAACGTGAATAACTAATACAACTATCATCAAAAAGATACAAGTATTTATAAAAAAAATTGTCTACATAAGAAAGTGAATGTCCGTTGACCTGATACCACCAGAAACACCCTACTGTTGGAGAGAGGAAATTGACTTCCAACTGAGAAAGAAATAAGGAAAAAACTCTGGCAGTGGATAGGATACACATTGAAGAAATCATCAAAATGCCTTATGAGGCATGTGTTAATTTGAATCCTAAAGGGAAATCGAAAAGAAGAAGACCAAAGAACATACTGAATCGGGAATCGGAAGCAGACATTAAAAGCATGAACAACAACCGTAACCAAGTGGAACGGATTGCTCATGACAGAGTTGGATTGAGAATGCTGGTGAGCCGCCTATGCTCCTCCACGGGGAGGGGTAACAGACGTAAGTAAGTTTATCATCATTGAAGAAATTAGTTTACTGATACAAACCAATTTCAGTAATACTTAACGACCTCATTGTCTATACAACAAATGTATAACAATGAATTTTTTTTCAATTAATTTATTAAACCAGCTTAAACAAAATTACCATTAATGTTTGTTCGAATTCCCTATCTTTTATGGTAAAAGGACAAAAATCATAGGACATTTAATGAAAGTGAGTATTTCATTTAACTGAAATAGCAATGCAATTATAAAATGAAGTTCATAAGAACTGCATGATAAATTAACGCAATAAACAGTCTGGTCACATATATATTTATTAAGGCATTTATATACTAAAAAAATGACAAAGAAAGTAAGGAAGAAAGATGTGAAAAACATGAATCACATCACTCTGAGGAATAAATCAAAATTATCAGGGTAGGTTTGATGTAAGCGGGTGGCCTATGCTACTCTATAACGATTAAAATGCATAAGGAAGTAAGTTGTGATGTATATTATTGTCTTATTACTCTATGAGTTGAGTATAGGGAGTACGATTTTTCTAAATTTAATTATCAGAACTTAATTTGTTTTTGCCAGTATAGAAATGTGGCGATTTTCGAGTTTTGATTATGATCATGAATCGATCAACTTTAAATCACAAATGAATTCCTCGAAGCATCCCTCACATGCCGTTTCAGTGGTCTAGAAGTTAGACATCTGAAGGTCCGGTGTCTGAATCACACGAGTAAGGTCGTACATGTTCACTGCTGAGGGGTCCCATACTAGATTTTCAATAGTGGTTTATGATTGGTCGATTCATGATCTCAAAATCTATTTTTGTCTGAATTTTATTTCAGTTGCGAATAAGTGTGTTAATAATGTGTTGTAATATAATTAATACATTGCAACACTTTTCACCTTATGAGCAAAATAGATACACATTCAATAAACTTAATTGATTTATCTCAATGTTAATGGTAAGAATATGCCCATAAAATGACTAAATTTTGAATTACACTTTTGACCCTCAGTTATTCGTTTTTTTTAAAACGCTACATATAATAAAAGTTGATCAAAGTGTACAACGTATATGAGCTTATTAGTAAGGTGTTTCCTGAAGAGAAAGAAGAAAGTAATCAATTTTTATTAGGAAAATTTCTGTCTGTGTTTCATGGTAGATTACTGTCAAGTAAACGTATAAGTGAATATATGTTAGATACTTAATTGAGCATTTCGGGATATCATATGATCATGATTGTTATTTTGAAAATAATGCAAATCAGTGAAAAACATCAACAAATAAAGGTTTAGTAAATATAGATTATTTTAACCAATTGTATGAATATTCATTTGTTGAATGACAAATGATTCTATGGACTGTTTAAGTGTGTTTGCCATTTAGGTAGAATATATGTTGTGTTCGATTGTAAATGGTAGTGTGAACTCAAATGATAGTATTAATAAATATTTCTGATAACAATCATTCAGTATGTTTAGGACAATATCAATTAAACGAAATAATCAATTTGTCGTTGTAACTGTCCGCCTCCCCAAAGAATGCACAATTATGTACGTACGAAATTCTGTAAAAACAGATAGCTTAGAAATGTTTAAAGCAACAGTTGTGGCTTTATATATTTAAATAACCACACTCATGTACTATTTATTGGTTAGCTAGTACAGAATGGTAATGAATTAGATTTTTTCAATAATTTTGGTATGACAAACATCAAACTTTACAAAAAAGGTTTAGAATATATTACAATATCTTATTTCTATTAACACTCATTCTTTACATAAAAAATCTCGTAGATGACCTTTCTCAGTGGTGCGCAACCAGGATCGTTTGTCGCAGAATTTCGTGAATTAATTTAAATTAGACACTAACACCACTGGATGCCGATTCTGTGCTGTAGAGGTTAAGCTTTCGAGACCAATAGGTCCTGGGTTCTAATCTCGTGCAGCGCGATCGTGGATGTGCACTGGTGAAGACGAAACGGTGGTCCAGTGTTTCTAGCTTTCCCATGGTTGTCTAGTTTTAATTAACTCATTACTTATTCCTTCAAGTTTTCCTTATCGATCTTCATTTAATATCATTTTGTCTAAGAGCATTGTTTTGTTTTATTATTGAAGCTAAACTCAAACACATTTGTTTCTTATACTTTGAATATCATGATAGTTTAATAAAAAAACTGTTTATTTGTTACTGTTTTAATTACAAAACTTAATTACGATTTATTTTCATACACTTCAATTATTTAACTTTAAGAAAGTAAATGGATAATTATGATAAATTTTGTTCAAGTAAAGAGATTCATTGATCCAAGTTGACAAAAAAGCTTTCATCATTTTAAATTACTGAAATGAGAAGTTTCAGAACAAACTAAAGTTTAGAAATGAAGCAAAGTAAATGTTCTTTTTTTTTATAAAAAAAATGGATATACTTTCTTTGCTTTTCTTTTTTGAATAACTTTAACGCAAAATTGTGTTACATTTCTGTTCAGACAAAAATTGATACATTTAAGATTTGACATACTAAAAATATTAAAAGTGCGCACTGCTGAAGAGTCTCACAGTAGGACGAAACAGCTATCCAATGCTTCCAAGTTTTTCATAGAGGTCTAACTTCAATGGACCCATGATCTCAACTGTTGATATTATTGTAATATTCACAAAAACCTCTTCTGATATTAAAAATAGTTTAAATAAGTAATTACCTAAAAATAATACTATAGAATTTAAGGTATATTTGACTGAAGAAGAGGAAACAAATTTCATACTAAATATAATGTAATATATACAATTGAGCATATTTCAGTCAGAAAGCATATGGCAAGTTTACAAATTTCCGCATTAATAATTGTTTGCAAATGTAGAAACAGTTATCAACCATTAAAGAGGAAGAATTTATTTGTAAAATCTCAACGAAAGAATTTGAAGTAATTCCAACGTTTCGCCTAGCAATCTGGTTCAAGCTTTTTCAAGGAAAATATAATTTTGCTGTTTGATTATATTTTTCTTGAAAAAGCTTGGACCGGATTGCCAAGCGATACGTTGGAATTACTTCAAATTCTTCCGCTGAGATTTTACAAATAAATTCTTCCTCTTTAATGTCTCATATTAACTCGGCGCCCAAATATTGTGAAGCTGTTCGTTCAAATTGAGACGAAAATTCTCAGTTATCAGTCAACCTAAAAATTTACTTAATAATCATAGAAACCTGAGTTCTTCATAGTATCAGTGTGGCAAATTAAAAAATGAACTAAAGTTGATTAACTTATTTGATCAATAAAATCAATATTGATACATAGAAGTATTAGGTAAATATTTTAAATTCGTTTTTATTTGAATAACTCCCCCAATTGCAAGTTTATTTACTGAAGTGTTTTCATCATTTAAATATGCAAATTGCACTTCTTTCAAATTTAAGTCATTACTGTTATGTACTTAATGAATACTGATATCTAAATTGATACTAGATATAGCATGTAACCGACATATTTGAAGAGAAAATAGTCATTTATGTTGCTTCGGTATACTTTCTATTAAAAAGAATGACGTGTTCGAATCAGTTGACTGTATTTCAAAGCCTTACTGTTCATACATTTATAACACCTTAGTTCAACGGTTTATAGTTAAACCAGATTGCTAGGCGAAACTTAGGATTTACTTCAAATTTATTCACTAAGATTTTACACCTACATTCTTCCTCTTTAAGTAGTATAGTATATATACAGTGATAATGATGAAATATATGACTTCTTGAAGTTAGTTTACCAACAAATAAATTTCACTTAGTTTCTTAACAATATCTACACCATTTATATTCCACTATGTATTATCCAGATCATTTTTATAAAAAATTATTAAGTATGAATATTAAGAATGACGGTTATTCAGTCCATGATATTACATATCGAAAACGTTGCAAACAATTTGGCTTGTAGTAGAGTTTTCTATAGTTTATGATGTGCGAGGAAGTTGAAATCAAGCTGGAATATCTAACATATTTTCATGAACATCTTATCTTAAATAAAGTAAATTAAGTGAATACTCAACAAATTTAAAACTAACTTTTACTAATCTTCCGATTACGTAATTATAAATAGATAAAATTTAATAATTTATGATGAAACTGGTTAGCTTTTGGTAGTTATTTATACGTTTAGCATTGTGTATCTAATCTTCATCACATAAACAACAACAAAATGGACATGAAATCAAGCGTGCTCATTGCACGTTTATATTGATATTTGGTTTTTGAGATCCAATGCTTGTATAGCTAAATCATTTACAGACTAACTGTTATTTGAAAAGTATATTTTACAAACTGTAAATGTCATTATTGTCAAAAACGTAAGTTTGAATTTAACGTTTCTATATGTTATTGAACATATGCTATGAACTAATTTATAAAATGTACTAAGCTTCACATTTGGAATAAAAATGTTTCTGTTTGCTTGACTCTTTTCTTATATTTTCTTATATATCATAGTTCAACTTACTTCAGTTGGTGATGTTTCAACTTAAAGGATTGTTTTTTTTAACAATTATTAATAGCTTGGTTAAAATCTACTGCTTTACTATTTTGTTTAAAAAAAAGTAACAAAATATTCTTTAATACAAATTAATTTAGTTAAAATATGTTAGTAACAGTCATTGGTAGACAATAGAATGTATAACCATAAACACAAAAATAACATATGTGACTATATGTTTTTAGTCATAACACAAAATTTATAGTTTTCGATATTGTTTACTAACAACATTGTTTGTAAATGCAATAGTAATAGTAGTAGTAGTGTGGTGCGCGCTTCTTATATTGACATAAGTAGTATATAACGCGAGTCAGGAATGTAATGTCTGGCAGCAGAAGATTGAGAAGATCAAGAAAGACAGAACGGGAATAGAAAGCAATTAGTATAGAAATGCAAGCACAATGAAGTCCGAGACAATTATCGAACATTTTGCAAATTAGGCATTATAGTATGATGTTTCTATTTTACCAAGTAACTTTGTAATGTTGTACTAAATATAATTCGGATGTCCTCACATGCGTTATACTTCACTAAAGTAGCAGTAGTAGTATAAAGTTATTTGAAAGACTATTAGTATTTTGTTTTAAACAAGACTAAGAACAAAATATTTACCTGTCTATATAATATTGTTTTACAGAATATACATATATTATTATGTTGATTGACAAGCAAGGACTATCCAGTATATTATATCCAATAATAGTGTAAAACGGACTACTAAATTTTCGTTAAGAATGTTTGAATTTACATTTAGTTATGAATAATTAAAATGTTTTTTTTAAAAAAAAAGGTTTTTCTTTCCTTCTAAATGATTTTATATACTTTATTTTTGTTTTTTGTTTAAATTAATAACAGTTTAAGGTCATAGAAACACTCGGTAAACTTTTAAATAGAATAGTAATAATAATCATAATATATTAAATTGACCATTCGGTTTTTATCACAAATCACCTGGAAATGTTCAATTGATAATATAAGGTTAAGGTCATTTATACATGGAATGAAATGAAACTATCAATCATAATTACATAATGAATTTTACTATACTTTAGAATAGTTATAAATAGATGGTTGTATTATATTTCAATTAGCTAAATCTATGAATACCTTACAAAAAAAAAGCAGTTGTTAAGTAAAAAGAAAAAAAAATGGAATGATCAAAAATACAAGAAAAAAATAATAAAAAAATCTATAAATTGAATAATTGATCTCAAAATTAAATCATTCACGAAAAGTATGTGTTTATAAAGAAGATTGATTTAAATATGATTTCAATATTAATGATATTAGTTAGTAACTATATTACTATAGTGAAACATAGAATAACATATTTACGGTTAAATAAGTTATTAATTTATTACAATTTTCTAGGTAAAGAAAAAAAACACCATTTATTAACGGATTTAGTAAAATCAGAACATTAACTCTTATGTTGTCAAAATGTTTTGAAGTTTACTAATTTTTTTCTCCATATTACCGTATCAAACTAACATGGAACAGATTGATAAACAACTTTTTTCAGAAGGGGTTTTGTGAAAATTTTAGAAAGTTCACTGATTAAAATTATGAGTTAATTGAGATATCAACCCACTGAAGACAATGGCGTACGGTGGCGAAACTTCGTGGATTGGTTGAAGTAAGAAATTAACACCATTAGATGCCGGCTCAGTGGTCTAATTGGTTAAGCGCCTGGCGTGAGACTGATAGGTTCTGAGTTTGAGTCTCGTGGGGTGTGGCATCGTGGATGCACACTGTTGAAGAGTTCAATACTAGAACGAAACGGCCGTCCAGTGCTTACAGGTTTTCCATGGTGGTCTAGCTTAAAATGAATAATGATTTGAATCAATGAAATAACTATTTATTAAATTAACACATTGGACTTTAGAATAGAATGATCTTCGGTCCTTTAAAGAAATAAATCACTTTTGATGATATTTAAATCTTGAACAGCCTACACATATATGTGCATATATATATATATATATATATATATATATATATATATATATATATATATATATATATATATATATATATATATATATATATATATATATATATATGATGTATTAGATCTAAACGCACATGTTCTGTGGAATGAGGAACCCATTATATGTGTTATTGCAGAGAATCTAAACATTATGGGAATTTTCATATTAAAAAAAAGGAATCGAAGTGTAAATAATTTGCACAGTTTATTACAAGGAAGTAATCTAAATGCACATCCTGAAAGTGTTAAATAAAAAATGCGTCTGTCTCGTGAAATACATCAAAAACGTTGTTCTTAATATACATCATAATGCTAATGTAAAGGATATTAGTGAGATGAATATAAATGTACATGTATAAAATCATTGAAATTGAAGTATTAAAATTTTTTGATACCTTTTGAAAGATTGCTTTACGAGTACTGTATTTACACAGAGAGGATGAATTTCAATCTTAAATCAATTAATACTACTCTTAGTAAGAATAAAATGTATTTATACAGAAATCATATGAAGTACATCTAATTCACAAACATTTCACTCTATTCACTTTGGATAAATGTATAAATTCCTATTTCACCTGATTGTGTAAATTCATCTATAGTAGTGATGCGAAATCAAACTATATTGCATTACTTTATTTACTGATATGTGTTTTTCTATACAATCATAATTTACAACATAGAGCATACGCTCTTTGTTCTTTATTAGCACTTAATATCATTTATTCATATTCATTGTCATTTATATCAATCATATATCAAACGAATCTTGATTTTGTAAAATAGGCTAATTTTCCACATAAATCTAATCACTGTGTGACAGGAAATTTCTAATTTTCATCTCCACCAAGTTGTACGTGTGCACTGCTAAAGATTCTTGAACAGTTATGAAACAGATTTTCAGTCCTTATTAATTTTCAGTCGCTTTCAAAACTAAGTGAATATTCACAAAATCTCTGATATATAAAATTTACTAGAACTATTCTAAGTTGATATTGTTACTGAAATATGTTAATTTATCAATGAAATTCATGTGTTTCTATGTATATAGTTATTCTACCATAAAATGTAGTTGCACATTTAAAAAAATGAATCTCTTTATTATCTGTCAATCTCTCAAAGTTTTTTTTCTCCCTTTTCTAATTCCCGTTCATTAACAAAATAGAAATGTTCAATTCCCAGAGGAATATTTGAAAATGTAATAGATTTATATAAACAACAATTTTTTTTCTTATATGAAATTTGTATGTTAATATTTTGTTCCATCTCTATATCTTCACTTATATCATTCTTTTTTTGCATGTAAATTCTTGGTTCTTTTTCTTTTGTTACCATGATAAGAAAATAATCTATTTCATTATAAAAGACAATAAAATCTAAATTTTAGTTACTATGATTATTGTTGTGACGTCTGATAATTATAATTAACTCCTCATGGAGCTCATCTTAGGTCACTACCGACTCGAATCCTGGATGAAAGAGGATGGTTGGATACAGGGTTAGCGACCCCATTCCATAGAAAACTAACACGTTAGAAAAAAACGTAAACCAGAAAAAATAATTCAGTAATTATATTTAAAAATAAAGGTTAGTCATAAGATTTGTCACCGTCAATATGGCAAACTGATTATCAGTTTTACTCAGTTAGTTTTATCTAAGTTTAATTTGTTACATCAATAAACCAAATTATTATTTCTACACTCATTTCTATCAAAGTATAGACCTAGTGAAAATCAGTTATTTGTTTATCTAATTGAATATCTTAAAAGCAAATACTTGTAATTTAATTTTTCATAGAATTATTCAATGTTTTTTTGAGACTAAAATTACTCTTTATGATAATGATCTAATGCTTTATGCTAGAAAATCAAAAAGTTCGTGACTTGGTCAAAATCAGAGGGGTGGGTTAAAAACAATATTATTTAATATTCAGTGTTATCCTTGTTTTGGAAAACTATCCTTAAAAGTTTCTTATTTGTATTTTTGAAAGTATTGCGTAAGTATATTAAGTAATGAAAAACCAATAAACGATGTCATATTCAATTGTAATGATTCAATCTACATAAGATTTTGCAGAACCCACTGATTCGCCTATATTCTGGCTAAAGTTTATCAGTAATCTTATGCAGCAATATCAGTAGTTAAGGTGAACTTTTCTTAGTATCCTAAAGCAGAACATTAAATAAAGGACAAAATCAGAAAGCGATAAATATTCTCTGTCTAATGTCATTGTATATAGCAAACAATTTTAAGCGATACAAAAACACGGTCTATCTTATTTCATTTATTTCTAAAATGTCATTAGTGGAGTGTTTTGTTACTGACAAGTGTTACCTTAACTTTATCTTTATTAACGACCAGCTTCTATTGATTAGTTCAGAGGAGCGTAAAAATAAGACATTTAAAAAACAAATAATCATTAAGCAAGATATTTCATTCATACAGAAAGATAGTCATGACCATAATTACTCACTTGTAACATCCATAACTGTGAAACTTGATAATGTGAATTTGAATAAAATAGGAATAACTAAATAGTTAAAGATTGTCAAAATATTTTTATAACAAGTTAAAATCATCATGAAACCTAAATTCAAAGCTGGTTCCATACAACCACTTAACATCACTGATATTCCCATATAATAGAAATGAGTTTAATGATTGTCATGAAATACTCTAACAAACTAAATGATGGTAACAAGAATTTAGAGTTTAGTGTTGTATATAATATAAAAGGCAAAATCCATTTGGATAATATTTGTTTTGCTATATTTTTCTTTATATTCATCAAGTAAATAAATTCTTTGATTGTTTAAACCATAGTGGGAGGTTTGAAATTGTACATTCAGATTATAACATTTCATTCTTTTTCTACAGCCCAGCTAAATCTTAATTCCTTTCTACTTAAGTTACTTAAATGAATGTTGTTTAAAACTTGTAGATTTTTTTAAATTTTCTAAGTTATTTTTTTTAACTAAAAAAGCTTCATTTTCTTAACTTAATTCCATCTTTGGTTTTAAAATGGGTTACCATAGTACTATTTTTCCGCAACTGTTCTTCTGAGTGCTTTACGTAAAACTCCCAAACTTTCTTTTTTAAAGCTTATACTTAATGTATTATGTGTATAATTGACTTTAATTACAAAATAAAACAAAGTAATATTATTCATAGTTTTAATGGATAACTGAATATTTAGTAAGATTGCTTAAAATTACGGAAATAACTTAAGAGATTTAATATGACTGAAAAGTTCTTATAACTCAAAATTAATGTACAACTAACTGCACAATATAGATTAAAGTATGCTACGTTGTTTCCATGTTCAACTTATATCATTCATACATTTGTGGCTTTCAAGTTTAACAAAAACGTAATACTAATAATAATACTGACGATCATTTCAAATATGAAACTTCTTTATGTATTTGCACTTGTATTTCCTCGTGAAATACCATTCATTATGTATAGGATCATATTCTATAATGAATACACAAACAAACTAACAATTAAAATCTATCATAGGATAGAGTTCATCTTTCACATAGAATGAAAATTGTCATAATTCACCCATAGACAATTCCACTACCTACCCCTTTATTTTAACTATTCAAAAGCTATGGATACTAGTGTAAAAACATGATGAAAAAATAATTGAACCAAAATATCTTTTACATCATTTTATGAGGGAGGGGGGTTGATCATTCAATTTGATCATTTAAAAGAAATAAAATACTTCCAAATAATGAAGAACAAATCTCTTATTTCTGAAAAAAAAAACAAATATGGTTACTTTTTTCTTAAAATTTTATTATATTTGTCCATTAACTAAGACCATTCTTCATATATCATGAATACAAATAGGATAACATGAATCTAATTATAAAAATGGTGTATCTTCAATGTCTGTATCATTATTTTAATAATGAATTTACGAAGTTGGATAAACACTAACCATGAATAGTTGTGTAGAAACCTGTTTTATCAGTTTTGAATCTAATTTGTAAAATAAAATATTTAAGGATTTATTTTTAAAAAATATGAAACAAGTTCCTTTTCTGTATTACTAAGACAATCTCTAAAGGAAATACGGCGAGACTCTAATTTATGGACGACCTTTGAACGAATCATAAGTGACCTGAGAAATATTAGTCAATCAGCATACAGTAAGTATAGAGTAAAAATGTATTATACAAAACCAAAGAAATAAAGTGAATACAATTTTTATATGTGGTTCAAAAACTTTTCAAGGTTAGAAAGAGGTCTAGTGGTTCTGAGATCGTAATACATGCAGTAGAGGAAATCATCAATATGGTTACAGAATAGTCGGCCTCTGGAGTCATGATAAAGTTTCAAAAACTCTTTCGGCCTTGACCACATAGCTTTAATATTGTTTATGTACACTGCGGTTGTTGAGTACACAAAATGCCACTTGTGGATAATGACACGATGCACATGACCAAGCCTATGTAGTAGTCTGTAGGCTCTCCAATCATCCGAATATATTGTAGTACCTGGCTGCAGCCAGCGTTACTGGTGCTTTTATTATCCAGTTCGCAATAATTGTCATAATTTACGTTAATTAGGAATTATATATGGGGTTTTCATCACGGACTGACATAAGCTATAATGCCAGAAATCTATTTGGCCGAATGGATGAGAGACTCTCACGCCAAAATCTGAGATTTATCTTATACATGATTGATTCTTCCACAAATTATATTCTCACCGTTTTATTTGTTATAGCCGCTCAATTATCACGTTTTGTACTAAATTCCCTGTGAACCGATCGTACGTTAGCATTAAGCACTGAAGTTGGCGCTGTGACCTTGAAATCTCTCAAACACTTTTGATTGGCTCGTCCATAAATTAAAGTCTCGTCGGAAATACCTTTACATTTAGGTTATTTAATTTAGGCAATAAAAAGGTTATAACACTAGATTACGTAATATGAATAATAACAATAACAATAGATTTAGTGAATATAATAAGATGATTAAAATTTAAGTAATTGTAAATATAAAGTAATAAGTCCGTTTTATGAAATTCGGATAGAATAGTAAAAAGATAGAGTTGATGTGGTAAATATGATGTATTTGTGTTATATATTGCGAACAATCTGGTCAACCATATACTTGTCAGGACGTGTATATGGAAAGTAATAAAGATCACTTAAATAACAATTGAAGTAGACATATCATATTAATCATTTTCTCTTTTTGATATACAAATGTTACAATATACATTTGAACTCTTATTTAGTTGACCTTTATTACTTTTGATATATAAATGCCTTGACAAATATATGTTAGCTTCCATTTTCTTAGGATTACCAAAGTATTTCCTATATATTTGAAAAAAAAGACAGAATTATGTGTACGGAAGAAACAAACTCTTATCTTACAATTGTTTTAATCTTTCGTAATCTTTTTTCATTTCATTCCTTCCCTTTCTATTTTCTTGTCTATTAAACATTTAACCCAACTAATTTATTTCTGTTTCTATAACCCTACTGACTATAGTTCATTTTAATTTGAACATTTTATCATACTACGGTTAGCATACTATTTTCTAATTATATGTGTGACAGAATTATCTGGAAATAATTTGAAATCTTTTTATTTCTAAGCATTTCGGATATTCCATCAACGGGTTTTATGAGGATTAATTTGCTTAGTAGTGTTGATTTTTACCATAAACTTGACTTATCGGAAGAAAATTAGGTATATGTTTCAACTTAGCATACACCTACAGCCATGTCGAGAATTGAAACTTTCATGTATCATGGATTAAAATTTAGTGATACTTATTTTGAGCATTAACTGTTGAAATTTCCTAAACTATAATCTCATGGTTTTAAACAATACCATGGATAAAGCGGATCCATGATAAATACCGTCTTAAAACAATGATACCTGTTTAAGATAATTCTACAGCAAATAACACAAATGAAGCCATATGAAAGAGGATGTATGTATTAGCAAATTCCAGCATTATGTTATCTAAAATGGTTTCTATCTTTAGTGAGAAAAAATAGTTTTGTGCCTTCATAACTATTTATCTTTTATTATTCATCCATTATCTCATTTATTTAGACTAAAATTAAAACATGAGGATAAGTTATTACTTTAATGAAGAAACACATTTACTGTGTGCATTTCTACGTGCTATTTTGTTTCACTGTAAATGTTAGTTGTCACGAATCTGTGTTGTATTCGGAAATATTTCATTATACATCAGATTCTGTATTGAACCTGATGATCTGATGTTTAGATCTGTCACAACTTTACTCAATAGATTGATATTTCACAAATTCATAAATAAATGAGAATGATCATTTACAATGTCTACTATTTATGCTTGAAAAATAATTGATTACAATCTGTTTGTATAAATGAAATATGTTTACTCATAAAATTAATTGTTAATAAGTCTTTAGTGTTTAAACATCTGAGGAATGCTGGTCGGCGGCCTATGCTCCATTAAGAGTAACAGGAGTAAATAAGTAGTCGACTTTAGGAATCTTATATTTTGTACTTTTCCACATTTTAGAACATGTTGTTTATTAAAAGTGAAATGAAATGAGAGTTTGTTAGTTGAATTTATCACTAACCTTATAAATTTAATCAACAATTTGTTTTATATGAATACTAGATCAACATAAATGTGCAACTGAACTTGGGTGCTGGTCTTTATCTAACTTTTCTAGTCTGAACGATTCATGTTTAAAGAAACTATACTATATAAAAACTCATTGCTTATTTTTACCGATTCTTTCATAATAAATTATAACATCATTTAGACAGTTAATAAGTTAAGTTCTCATTTCTTTTTCCATTCCTTGAAACAAGTAATCAACACAAAGATTTCTATACGATATCAGTTTATCATATTAAATATTTTAAAGTCGAATAGCAATATGTGAAGAAAGTCATTATAAGTAAAGTAGCATCAAGAACACACGTTTTGTTTTATAGGCACGTCAAGAGGATAGACTTACATTCCAGCTTGATATTCATATTGAGATTCGAACCTACTACCTATCAACGCGTTATCTATTACTTTACAATGATCACAGAACCTCTAACTTGTTCAATGTGTATGAAATTATTCCTTTGGTATTTTTGAAGAGTTTGTGCTGAAATTCTTAATGCGTTACAATATTTTTTTTAAAAAAATGGATGATATTTTTTAAAATCAGTATCTAATGAAATCTAGAGGAGAAAGTGATGAGAAAATTATATACAAATTCGGATTTCTTATGATTATTCAATAATTCAATATCTGCTAAAATGTCTAGCTCAAACATTCTAAAATTCCTTATGGTTATTCAAGCAATACCACATTACAAAATAACTGAATACAGACGTATCTCGTGTTTTGCATACCTTCAGAACAGATGACTTGCTTTATTTACCGGACGTTTAGTTATGTGTTCATTTCTTGGATTATCATTATTCTGATTTCTGTATTAAATGATGAATGAGATTTACAGCTTAATCACATTGTTGGATTTATCTAATAATGGGTATCAGTGTGATTGATAAATGATTTCAAGCCACTACAAGTTCAGTATTGCAATTTATAGACTTAATAGTTCATGCATCGATCTGGAAACCAGTGTCGATGTCTACATGTGTTAAATCTATTTTCATACTCAAATAAATTTTAATTAAAAAGCAAAATCATTCGGTTTGAAAAATCGTAGCTATTATGTAGTTTGAGATTTATAGTAATTTGTATTTGAATAAATGAAACCACTTTAACGCTATTGTGTCAATGTTTCAAATTCTAAGTGAATGATTTAATCAAATTACTCAGTATTAAAACAGTTCTGCTTCACAGTTGTAAAAATTAACTGAGGGTTATACAAGGTAGCAAACTAAATAATCATCCGACTTACATGAATTTCATACTGATTTTCAGTAAATTCTGGAGCATTATCATTTTCATCTTCAATAATCACAGTAAGTGTATATGTGGAAGTCATTTTTGGTGTCCCTTCATCAGTGCATACGATATGCAACAGATGTGTAGGTTCAAGTTCACGATCGAATGTTGTGGTAGCGTATATACTATATATTTTCCACCTTGGTAATTTCCCAGTGAAATTTAAATAGAATTGTTCTGTAATATGGTCTTTATGGTCAGGATAACTTGGTATATCTGACAAAATACTGCTTTTAACAAATGTGTTCATATCATTTGGTCCCAAGTTGCATTCAAAAGAACCACCCAACCCAGTATCTTGATCACTTACTGTTAAAACAACCAGTGCATCATTTGAATGAGGAACATTTTCTGGAATGTGTAATATATTATGATTATTTGATGTAATACTAATGTTCAATCTAGATAAATGTTGCTTATAATTTTCTGACAATTGTATACGTGGCTTGATTGTTGGTGCGTGAGTATTTGCATCGCTCAGACTGATTTGTACCGTAGTTGTACTTGATCTGGGTGGACGTCCTTTATCTGAAGCAATTACTTGGAAATTCCATTCATTTGGTCCAATATCGTAGTTTAACGTCCGAGCTATATACAAGAGTCCAGTATGCTTATCTAACTCAAAATTTTCAAGAACAGAGTTTGGTGTTGAAGCAGCATAGTGGTACTCAATTTCACCGTTTAAGCCTTCATCAGGATCTGTAGCATGCAATTGATTTTTGGTACGAAGTTTAGATGATGAATCATCACTTAGAATACCTAATGGATCAACATTGTTGAAAGTTTGATTGTTTTCAGTTAAGTATATCACACTTCCTATTTCTAAGTCTTCGGATATTACAGCTTGATACATTTTACTTGAGAATGTTGGTGCATGATCATTTTCATCAGTTATATGAACAGTTATTTTCAACGTACCTGTATGATATGGTTTATTACCATCGACAGCTAACAGACTTAAATTATACCAAGCTTGCCTTTCACGATCCAATGACTCAATAACACTTAATACTAAATGAAAGTTGTATAAACTTAAATTTTCCATGGTATGTTTTTCCACCAGTAATTTAAAATATTTCGATTCCATCTTATCTGTTTCCAGTTTATACTCTTGTATTGAGTTTATCCCATAATCCGGGTCACTAGCTAAAGGCAATTCAAACATTTGTGTTGTTTTAATTTCTTCTTGTACATTGATCGAAATAAATGATTGTGGCCATTTAGGAATGTTGTCATTTAAATCATTAACAGTAATACGTAATCCTATATATTGACCATCGGTTGTAATAGCAAAACTACTCCATATACAATGTTGTGGATAACTAGGTTCAAGGCATAAATATGGATTATCATCTCTGTCTAACTCACCAATGACACGTAGGGCACCTTTATAATCAATTTCAAAAAATGTATTATGCGGAAGAGTGAATTTTATGTTTGCTAAAGGTGTAGGATAAATTAATTCAGGTATATAACCGATAATTGTTCCAATAGGTGTATTTTCATTTACATTGAATGTAATAGGACTTGCAACATTAGATGATTGTAAATTATCATACATAATAGAAGTAGATCTGATAACTAATCGTTTAGATAATTTTTTATCTACAATATTACTAACCATCCGATTATCAATAGAATTATTGACTAACAATTTTGTAGAGGTAGTAAACCAGATATCGTATATCATAATAATAATCAATATAAAACTATAACTTAAACGTACTTTTAATAAAGAGAAAAATAATGATTCTAAGAAATACAGTTTATCAATTCGATAATCCGATTGAATAAATGATGGGAAAATAAATTGTAATTTGAACATTTGTACATCTATATTCCATTTTATAATATCATGATAGAAATTACTATAATAAGAATAAGAATAATCATCATCTATAAATGTGTTTATACAATATTTCTTTGTTTTAACTAATCTAGATTATAAATTGTATAAAAGAATTCAAATTAGATCTTTACAAATTTGTATTAACATTTTCATGTAATTGATGTTTTGAAATAAAAACAATATCACTTTGCATCTTTTTATTTTGTTTTATGTAAGAAAACTTAATCAAGATGATAATACTCCAGTATCTTAAAAATTGTTTATCACATACTGTTTTTGTTTGTTTGTTTGTTTTAAAATCATTCGATTTCATACATATTTGTATAGTTATAAATAAGAATAATAATAAAATACATTGAAATTTGAATATAACACATGCTGATGTTTATACATTCCATATGGTTAACCGAAAATTGACCAATCACAATTGTTTTAGCTAATCTACATATGATTGGGGAAAAATTACATCCCTATAATATGGTGTGTCATAAAGTAATTTAATTGGCAATTAAACATTATATTCTAATACTTATGAATCGAAAGTTATATTAAGTAGACAAAAAAGAAAAAAAATGTAAGAAATAATAGTGCAGTTTATTTTGTATATCAAACTAGTTGATAGTAAAGAAGTATACATATTTTCAATGGTTAAGATCATGAGTCAGTTGAAGCTAAACCACCATGGAAAACCTGAAAGTACTGGACGGCTGTTTTATCCTATTGGAAGACTCCTCATCAGTGGCCATGCATGGCCTCGCCCTCTGAGAGATTCGAACCCAGGACCTAATGGTATCGCGCGCGAACACATAACCACTAAACCACTGAGCCGGCCGGCATCCAACGGTGTTAATGTTTAACTTCAGCTAATCCACGAAATTGAGAGACACATCTACCATTGTCTTCAGTGAGTTACTATATCGCAATGGACCTGGTTGAACTCCATTGGTCACTACTTCTAGCTAGAACTCCAGAATATACCTCTTGACGTCAGTCACTAGTGAGGATATGTTGATTAATATCAGATGGGTTAGGGTCGTCCAGTGCTTCCCGGTTTTCCATGGCGGTCTAGCTTCAATCGACTCATGATCTTACCCAATTACTAACTTCCATATTATATATATATATATATATATATATTAAAAAATTCATTTCTAACCATCACCGATTTAGACTACATATCATAGGTTTCATACGACTCATAGGTTATAAATTACTTATATTTTTTGTTTATTAAACAGAATATCGATTATTCTGATCATCAATATGATGAGAATACTGATGAGTTGTACATCAAAGTCTACAACTATGATAATCGAAGAGGTTCTAAATTAATACAGATAAGCATTATATTTATAAATCTAATAAGATAAAGGTTTATTTAATTGATTATTTTGACTTTTCTACGATATCAGAAGGTATATTACGTATAGACACAGTTGGGACTACACTTTAAAAATACTTTTCCAATTAATAATCCTGTGAGTAATTGTTTATTTCACATACTAATCTTGATTAGGACAGCTGTTTTGTATTGGTATAACGCTCCTCATCACCATGCATTTGCGACCTTGCGAGGGATCAAACCCAGGACCTTAAAGCCCGTGACGAACATTTAGGTGGGCGTACGACATTTACATAGCTATGATCAGTCAGTGATGTGACACAAAAAAATTCGATAATCTTCACAAACTCCATATACTGATCAAACCCAGTATCTTTTGTAATTACTTAAAACTTACTTCCAACCCAAAGTCAACATAATGTTACAACTATGGATATTTCAAACTAAAATAAAAAGCAGACATTTAGCAGGAAAATGAAAGTGATATGTGAAACGTGTTCGCTAGAGTAATTAGATACAGAATGAAGCAACCTTATTGTTTAATTACACTAACAAATGTTTGCAGTATACTTTTCCATCCATCATAGATTTAGAATGATCAAGGTTTTTTAGATTCATAAATAAATTTTGTATTAGAAATCCATGATAAGTATAGTAAACGATTTATATGTACTGGTATGTATGAGCATCTGTTTCACGTTATTTCAAATGCAACAAGAATAACCATTGAAACGGAATAACATGTATTCATATGTTGTGTGTTCTTGCCACCTGCCTAGAAATGTTAATCATATTAGCAACAAAAACTAATTAGACAGGAAGTAAAAAAATATATACAGTCAAAACCTGCATCTCAGTACATGTAAAATAATGAAACGATAACCAAACAAAATAGTCATTAAATGAAAAAAAAATTGTATACGTCACCATCCAACTATGTGAATAAATATTATGAAATTAGTTGATAGAGCTACAAGTTGCTAAACATTTATCAATCTAACAGGTAATGTGATTAAGTAAGATTTTTTTTGTCAGTTAAATTATCAACTTAAACTGTGAATCAGAACGTTATGCATTGATTTTTGATTTGAAAAATATAAATTATAATGAATTCATACTTAAGTCACTTATCATTTACTCTGCTATTTGTCATGATAAAAATAAATGAGAAAATATGTAAGATGACTGAGATGATTACTAAAATATTTCCTTTAATAACTTACTGAACGTGATAATTGCTAAATAGGTCATTTATCCATCATTAACTGAGGACTAACACCAAAACTGTAGAAATAATTTGCACGAAATATAAATTAAAGTTCGTAAGTAACAACAAACATTAACAGTGAATTACATGAAATAATTGAGAGCATTCAAAGAAAATTAGGCGAGACTATAATTTATGGACGAGCCAGTCATAAGCGTTTGGACGATTTCAAGGTCACGGTGCCCATTTCAGTACTCACTGCTCAAGTATGATCGGTTTACAGCCTATTTTTGAGAAGTTACGGTGGAGCGGATACAACAAATGAGATTACTAAAAAGTTCCTTTATTTGTGATCGCGGTAATCAAATGAATTCCAGGCCTTATGTAGACTGTCGTGATTTATTTGGATGTGTTATATGTTAGAGGAAAAATTCTGCTAGAACGAGAAAAGTTTTCCCTCGATCCCGACTGATTCTAAGACAACTTATGATAATTATTGTAAACTGGATAACAAAAACATCAGTAACACTGACTGCAACCATTGCAGATGTTACCGAAGCTTCGGCAGTTCACTGGTATGAGTATGCTGAGATATATGAGCGGCAAAAATCACAAGCTTGCATCAGTCGTTTGGAGGAGTTGGGAGAATCGCAGAAATAAAAGAAACGGTTGTTAGAAAACGAAAATTAAATTGGGGTCAAAGTGTTAAAGAGGACTGGGTTAGTTGCACTTCCATAACTATACTTCACAGGTCCTTGGAATATACGATAAATCATCTCAAAAAAGAGACCTCAAACGCGTTAAAAACCGAAAATTCACGACAGTGATACTGATTATACGAGAATATATGCAGCCGTGATCCATCATATACACAAATGACTAGAGAGCGTGCCGATGCTTATGTAGACTTCGTTATGTGAATCGTCCTATCGGTCCACAAGCGACGTTTTTTAGACCCCACCACTGTAGTGCACACAATTAGTGTAGAAGCAATATGGTCGAGGTCAAAAGAATGTTCGCGACCTTATCACAGCTCCAGAGGTCAACTGTTATGCAGTCACATGGATGGGTTACTGTATCATATGCATCAGGATTTCAGATCTGCAGAGCTTCTTTCTAACCTTAAAAAGTTTTTAAACCATGGTAAAGAAGTGCATCTACTCTAATTTTTCGATTTTGTATTGTATATTTTTACTCCAAAGAGACTATTTTTTGATTGGTTTAAATTCTCAAAGTCACTTAAGATTTGTTCAAAGATCGTTCGTAATCAATAGTTTACTTTTTAATAACAATCAACTTGGTTTAAACCACAATCCCCGATACGTCTAGAAATTTTATTCTCGTTATTTCAAATAATAATTGATATTTATTTTCTATTTAGAGTATAAGAAAACTTCATCAATGATAAAATCTAACAATAGAATAATTATCCGCCTACTAGTACTATGTTAATTTTATTATCCAAAGAACTAGATTTTGTTTCCTTGTTGAGTTTTGTTAGAAAACCATAATCTCCAATAATCACGTTTCTTTACATTTTATCTTAAGTTTCATATTTGAAATACTGAATACTTTCATCGTAAGAACTTACAAAACGGTATTCCAAAAAAATTCATCAAAAATCCATCAAAATGTATTCTACTTAGTCCATTGAAGTTAATCAATAAACGTTTTTGTTTTATATCATACCATTGTGTTTAATGGAAACGTGTAATTTCAACTTTAAGCAATATGAAACATTTATGAAGCAATTTAAGATAGCGTGTATTTATTGTATGATATTGTTTTTTACGCCTCATTAGTTTTTAGTATTTAACAATTATTTGAAAGATTATTTTAGCTTCTATCTAAGTAACCATTTTGTAACATTTAAGTTACTACTAGTTTTTATCATGCTTAGCACTTTATGACAGAATTTTTAAATAAGGTATTCTAGTGATTTGAGATCCGACTCCATTTGGATTATATGAATGATTGTCATCGAAATCATATGTCAGCTATCCTTGTATATAATTGTCGATTTAAGCCGCTTTAGTGATTAACTGAATTAAATAAGCCATATACGAGAATGAATTCTGAATATGTATATTTCATGCACTCATTAATTTGAATAGGTAATCATGGAGACAAAACAAAGAGGGAAGACAGAAGTATATTAGGGAAGGCAAATGAACCAACTCGATATAATTAAGTGTGACTCGACATTTTTAGCCAAATAAAATTACATTACAGACACATCATGAATCAGGTAAGTAATCAACACACATATGATCATATAAAGACAATCAAGGTTAATGAGCCTATAAGTGATGGAGTTAAAATGTGGCTTGAGTAGAACGAATGTAATGTATTTGTTAACGATAATTAATGGGTCATTTTATGTGTGTTCACACACCGGGACGGAAGGTCAAAGGTTAAGTTTTTTGAATGACAATTTCAACGGGCAATAATGGCAATTGTACAAATTGTAAGAATTGACGAAAAATACAAATAGTACCAAAACTAATCGATAAGATGAAACGATTTGGGCATGTTCATGTCGCTGCTGTAATGGATTCGTTGAATGCGCCGGACTAGAGATCGAGTCGTTTGAGTTGCTTGTCTGTTGGGTCGGCCATTTAGTTTGTTTATCTGACGTGTAGAGTTCGAGATGTTCACCGTACGCATAGATTTGTAGGGTGAGTTTAGTTAGAAGTCAGGTTTACCACTTTAGTGGTATCGCGATCTCTCTCCAGTTTGATCGTACGGTCAAAAACTGCTTTGTTTATCGATGGGGCTGGCTTCGCTGAGTTCGTTCGTTGAAAGTATATAGTGTGGAATGTTTATCATTAACGTAACGTGCTGAGCTAGGTTCGTTGTCATCGGGCTCACCACTTTAGTCGCCCGAGATCTGAGTCCGTTTGGATTGTGTGAATGATTGTCATCGAAATCACATGTCGACTATCCCCACAACATAATTAACTTATGCATCCAAAAACAACCTTGGATGTTTGATCTAAATGTTAATTCTTGAATGAAAATAGACTACGGTTTGAAAAAATACTTCGAATATTAAGAGAGTTTCGATCGATAGCTATTATATAATGGTTGGTAATGAATAGATGGCTAGTGAAAGACCAGTGAGATTGTTAAAATAGTAGATGTGTACCATGCCCCATCGGTAAAGGAACTCTACAGTACAGTTGCTAAAAGTTAATCGTAATGTTCAGACTTCAGTTCAACTTAGATCGTGCTTGATTCTTTAAATAAATAAATACTGAATATAAGTTAAATGGAGTAAAGCACTATAATTATTTATTCCCTAACATTCTTTTTTTGTCGGGTCATGTTTTGTCCCTTTAGTTTTAGGATACCCTCTAATAAATCCACACAGATAAACTAATTTTGTGAAGGTTTATGTTAAACAAGATTCTGATAAATGTTATAAATTACGTTTTGTTGAGTTAAAAATACTACCCTAGATTGATTGATTTTTTGTTTTGATTAATGTGTTCATCAATCTAGTCACTTTTTTGAACCAATTATATAGGCTAATCAATTTGATTATAATACCAAAGATTAAGTAAAGAACAGTTGATACTGTTTAAGTGTTTTTATTACTACCACTTGAATGACTCGGAATCTCAAGTTGACTCGAGAAAACCCTTTAAAGCTATTCATTTTATTGCATTAAATGTACTATATAATATGTGGATTTGCCTAAATCCATAATCAAAAAGCCTTAACTATTGAAACAAATCATATCAGAGTAGATTATACCAAGTCAGTTATTTTCTCCAAAATTTCACACTTTTACGTTTATATAATTTAAATACTTATCTTTTTAAATAGCTACTTTTAGATTGAACTTTTTATCAAAATATTTTGATAATTCTCTAAGTAGATTTTGTGTTATTTGTCACCTGTTAACGAATATGTCTTCAAGCTTGTAGTTACTTATTCTTCTCTTTACTTAATTAATCACTCGACATTTGTGAAATTTAACTACTATTATGTAACATTAGAACTTGATTAGCATTATCCTACTACTATAGTCTATATATATACAGAGACAGAGAGAGAGAGAGGCATGTTGAAAATTCGAAAAAAATATCTTTTTATTTTCATGCCTGGATAGAAATTCTCATCCTTGATCAATTTCAAATAACATTTAAAGTTTTATTTCCATCCTTGTACCGAATATCTAATTTTCATAGAAACATAAAAACTTTTTTAACTAGACTTTTGTTCACAATAATTGTTTCAAAACCTTCCAATTACGCGAATATCATGGATAATCGTAAAGTTCTGTATCATACATAACTAATGATTATAAGTATGTTAGTTTTGATAGAAACTTTTTAGGGCTATTAATAGCTAAATTTATTTTCATGGCTAATCTGATGTGCTCTTTTAAAATCTGCAGAATAAACAATAGCTTACCTCAGTAAATCTATGACATACAAATGAATCAATAGTGATTTTGTGAGCTGTTTCATAGTCACAAGAAAGTAACAACATTCCCGTTACGAATTAGGATTAGGATATAGAGTCAAGGTTTTCATTAGGAACTGATATTAGCTACACTGTTATTTCACATCTCTTCAAAAACAAGTCATAAGTGCATCGTTTTTTTGTCTCCCAATTGTTTAAACAGGTCCAAATTTATGGGTCGTTCAGTGGCATAGAACAATTTCATCAAACGTTGTCATGAGTGATTGTTCTTTAAAGGACTGTAAATAAACTGTTCAATAATTTTTTTTGGATAAGTTAGCCAGAATCACGTCTACTTAGAATTATTTCAAATCTAAGAATAATCAAATGTTTTGGATGGTCACCAATCAAGTGTCATAAAAATAAAAATTCTGAATAATTCGCCTGCATGAAAACCATTGCATAATTGAAAAATGATGCCATGATAAACTTGTAAATATTTCTAAGATTACTAATTGGTATAGAACACAATATTTCGTTAGTTCGCGATGAAGCATTACTGAACGCACAACAAGATGGACAACAGTTTTCATTAACGTTATTTCCATCGATAACTGATATATTCAATGAAAGTGAGTTTTGATTGGTTATTGATTTATGTATGCTGTAACATATATTTCATTGACACCACTTTTTATCATAATACATTCTACCCAAATAACAGAATTTATAACTGATTAGATCATATTTATTTCTCAGATTTCAGAAGTTCGATCAATGTTTTATCGTTATGCAATCTATTGGAACGTACGTAAAAATTTCCATTTCAAATTAACATTCTAATTTGTTTTGAAATCTAAAAATTAGCTGGAAAGTAGTAATGGATTTGGTTAGATGTTTTATTTAAAGAATATCGAAAATACGATGAATACATGAGAATAACCAAAAAAGGCACTGACGTTTCTTAAAGATATCGTGTAATAGATTAAGTTTAATTTGAATAGGTTTATATTACAATAGTTCATTCACTGTAGGTATCGTTTTTAGCGAATCCACTTAAAAATTATAAATATAAGCTTATTAACAGTTGCATAGTTGTTAGAACCTATTGAGTTATGATCTAATATTTGACTGAATGGTTTTGAAAAAAATAAAGTGGGCGGAATGACAAAATTCGAGAAATATTTAATCTCTAGAGTGAACAAATTTATTATGTCATAAGAATTAAAATTAAGGGCATATATTATATCAATGGTAATTAACAATTGTTGGTAGAACTAATATTAAATAAGATGATCATGATAATGATCAAATAAATTAAAACTGAGAATTATGTAAACATAAGAGAGAAATATGAAAATTCTATTGCTATGATAGAGCGATTTAACACATGATACCGTTACAAGTAACTTATGTTTTAAATTGTGAATCCCTGAAGAATTCTATAATGAAAAGTAGTTCAAGAGTATACTTCTGAGATTCTTTGTCCGAATTTTGTGAATAAAGTTAAAAATGGAATCTTCCTGCTCTTCAATAAGTGTTTTTAGATTGAAATCTGTTGTCTAGTTCAAAAACTAAAATCAAACGTATTTAATCGAATAATTATGCATAATTACCAAAACCATAGCTAAGATGTAATGAAATTGTGATATTCCATTCCCAGAATCTATAGTACTTTGTAGTTAATTGGAATAGTTGTAAAACATTTTTCATTGAGTATTCAAATGCATTTTTATACATGAGAATAACCAAAGTAAGCACTGACATTCCTCATAGATATCATGTAATAGATTAAGTTTAACCTACATTTTGCGACTAATTTGATGTAATAGTTGAATTATTTGTTTTCTTACTAATTCACCGTTCAAAATGTTATAAGTAGACTGGTTTTTAGTATAATGAAGTAAGCTTGTTTAGCTTGATATTTAGACAATTTCTACCATTTCTACTTTTAATTCTTTTTACCTTAACAAATGAAATATTAGTCGAAGAATGTTATATGTACAGAAAATGTAGCTGAGATATTTCATAATTTGATAGATATTTTGAAAGCATCTTTTCATTATACTTCAATGATATCTGGATATATATATCCAAATATTTAAGATGAAAATCAATTTAGCTTTCAAGATTATTAAGTTATAATATTTCATTTTAAAATATCCAATATAATATACATACACGTTATGTTTGGGATAGTATTGAAAGATCTATCTCAGTACAATATGGTATTCTCTATTCTGATTTTCAAAAGTTGGATGAAATGAAGAGATAGAAATTAAACTCATTTTAGAGTTATTCATTCACTCATCAGGCTCACTCATGAAATGTATGAGACGAAGTTTGACCTATATATTATTCTAGAAATGTACTTATATAACATTTCATTCTTCCGCTATCATAAATAAACTGTCAAGATAACCCATAGAAATTGTTTAATTGAATATAAAACTAGGGATTAACTCTTTTTTTCATTTTTCTGCTTATAATACAGTTGAATGTAACTAAATCTAAGTGTATGTGGTTGAGAACATAAAACATTAAGTTTATTATCGAACAACACAGAAGAGATTTTATATGAGAAAGTAGTTATATGTAATGAAAACTACCAATGAGTCAGATAAACATGAGAAAAAAAAAGTTAGTTGATGTTTTATTGAATGAGGAATAACATTCTACACATTGAATAAATAAAATCATCAAATAAATTTAGTTGTAAGAATATACCTCATAAACTACTTATATGACATTTGTTCCTTTCTTGACATGCAATACTCGAATTTTTGTTAAAGTTAAATAGCGACATATGTCGAGTATATTTCCTCTTTCTAGAGCTTTAAAAATGACTATTGTAGTTTGTTAGTGATTTTTATTAACAAATCATCTTTTTTCCTCAAAGTAATGTCAAGTTTGTTTGACATTTATAACTGTTAGAACATCTTGCTGAGAGAATGTAAAGTTATTGTTTATATCACTCTAAAAAAATATGATTCACACTGTATTGAAATGATATATATCATTTTGATACATTTTACAGTAATCTTAAGTTAGATGACAGTATGAGAAAAAGAATTTAAACCATTTTTATTACAAGCATTATAAGTAGATAGAGATGATGGCTAGTAGTGAAATGTGAGACACACATTTCATCCAATTCGGAACTCGTCAGCTGGATGTACATGCAACCCACAGTTGATTTTCACTCTGAGAATCGAATCCAATACCGCCAGCTTCAAACGCCATCAAAACAAGAAATACAAACGGATATTTATTGCAGAGGAAAATTTGATAAGTTCTTTACTTTCAGTATATATTGACAGCTTGTTGAGTATCTGCTGAATCTTTCATCTGGTTCAACAACACTATTGAAAACTTTTCCCAGTACTGATTGTTGTGTGATTCCTCTGTAGTTCTCGCATTCGCTCAGATCATCTTTCATTGATATTTTGACGAGATATACTTTATTTTAGTTTGTCTGTCAGTACTTGTTCCTCCTCCCAAATCTTCCTGAATAGTACGTGGAGTATCTTAACAGTTACCTATATATCTGACTTCAGAGCTTGTTGTCCCATGATATCTCCATCCTCAGTGTAGTCCATTCCTAATTTGGCGTTTAGGTCTCCCATCAAAATTGTCAGGTCTCTTCCTGAGCACTTCACAGTGATTGATTTTAGCCCCTCATAAAACTGATCATTTTCATAGTTGTTTCTATCACTGGTGTGTGCATAACATTGGATATCATTAATTGCGTTGCCCTCCTTCGATTTGAAGGGTGCTTTGATAATCTTGAATTCATAAGATTCCCATTTCATAAGTGCTTTTTGCACTTTATTGGACAGCATCAGTGTAACCCCTTTGTTTATGCGAAGCATTTTCTTCTTCATCAAAAGTACAAAAGTATCTCTCCCGAATCTATTTTTTTGTTTCCAGCTTGAGTCCAGTGGCTTTCTTTTACTCTGGGCACCACTATGTTGTATCTCCTCATTTCTATTTGACTAGTCCTGATATACTGGAACATTAATGCCGGATGAACATTCCAATGATATTTCATTGGAAAATATTTATGGATAAATAATGAAAATTGATTTTTAAAAAATAATAATCACTACTATTTCATAAATTTATTAGAACATACCTTAATTATATGTATAAATACCCGTAAAAATTTTCAGAAGTCTATAATTATGGAACACTGTGAAGCCTCCTCGAAATAGTTATTTAATAATATGTAGGCTGATTATTCGTTAGTCAGACTACCGTTTGTTTAAACTCATCAAGTAGTGACTACGAAAATCAGAAACATATTTTAACAATAAACTTTGGGATAAGCGTCGAATACTTTGATTGTTGTTTTTAAAGTATTTTTCTGTGTATATACTTGCCTACATCAGTAATCTTTGTTTGTATGTTTTTAATTCATTCAGCAATGTACATCCCACTTATCGACTTCATATTTTATGTGACTAATTTAGTAAAACACTCAGTTATATTTGCGTGTCTAGTATCATATAGAAGTAACATAGTGACCAACTCTCTGTCTTCCAAACAAACAACTATATAGGTTCACAATAAACTGATTCTTACGCAATTTACGAAGTTAGTAATTGTATTTTTTGTTAAGCTTTGGACTTTGGTGTACATTGTTTCATGCTTTATATATAAACAGATCACTACAGTTATGTATCTTTGACGTTAAGCGGTTGAATTTAATTTATAAGAAACCCCAAACTTAGGTTTCTTTTGTCTAATTTAGATATAAAATATGATAATTACGTAAATATATGGTCGTCCTTTAAAGTTTACGTCAACAATAATGTCACCTTTATCAAAGTTTGAAATAAATACTATTTAATCTAGATTTTTGCGGTGAATACCTAATGGATAGATATCAATAAAATCTAATGATAAATGAAGCAAGACATTAACACCGTTGGATGCCGGCTCAGTGGTTTAATGGTTAAGTGCTCGCGCGCGAAGCCAGTAGGTTCTGGGTTCGAGCTCCGCGTGGTGCGGGATCGTGGATGCGCACTACTGAGGAGTCCCATACTAGGACGAAACGGCCGTCCAGTGATTCCAGGTTTTCAATGGTGGTCTAGCTTCAACTGACTCATGATTACAATCTGTGAAAATGATAGATCCGTCAAAAAAAGAAAAAAAATAAACAAAATGACATTCAACCATTAGTTTCTTATAAGTTTTAAACTCTTCAACATGAATCATAACTGTAATGTATATTTGATTTAATGAATCAGTAAAGAATAAGATTGTACAACCTCTATAATCTTTTTTTTTCAAAAGAATGGAAATTCACAATATCAAGTAATCTAATAATATTCACTATTTTCTTCCAAAATAATTATAGACCGTTTAGTCTAGTAAATAAAAATGAAAACTCATTCTATGTTAAAATTATATTTGAAATGATCTCAACGATTGAAATTTAATTAAATCCAACGTTTCGTCCAGCTAACTTATTTGGACTTCTTCAGGGTAATAATCAAAATCAAAATCATCAAAGAAATATATAACTTTCTAACAATCAAAACTATGATGTGTTAAACCAATCATATTTGGATGTTGATTTTTGTAAATTAGGATAACATGAGTCAGTTAAATGAGAGACATGTGAAAAATTCAACTACATGGAAATAATTAACTGAATAACAAATTGTATGTGTGATTGATTTAACACAGTATAGTTTTGATTGTTAAAATGTTATATCTTTCTTTGACGATCTTAATTTTGATTATTACTTTAAAGAAGTCCAGACAAGTAGCTGGATGAAACATTGAAATTATTTAAATTTTAATCGCTGAAATTATTACAAATATAATTTTCACACATAATGACTTATCTATACTCGGTGCCCAATTTCTGTCAAACTATTCGTTCTAATCTTGACGAATATTCATGAAAACGAATACGTTTAGAAACCCAAATTAATTATATTGAAAATATACTCATACGTTGCTAAGTAAAGTCGGGATCGCGGCATTAAGAGGAAAAAACCAGACAACGACATTTGTCGATGTATCTAGTTATATCATAATTTGTAAAACTTTGAAACATTTTAACAATATACATGGAGTTAAAGAATAGAAATGATAATCTACAAATCCTACACAAAAAGAACACACACAGTTTATTATTTTTCATCTTCCAGATTCATGTTTTGTAAAGAGCTGTTTCTAACCTCTTATTTCAAAATGTAGTTTTAATCCTTTATATAATAATAAAACATTGTTAGGTGTAAATATTTTTGTTTTGTGCAAGATAATCAACTTTTCTGATAGGTTGGTAAGAATACCTCTGATTGTGGCATTGATGGCATAAGTTTAAATTTCACGGTGAAATTTATTAAACGAAATAGTGCAGAACTTTATAATAATTTCTTTAAATCATTAGAATTACCCAATTATATTTTCACTACAAAAGTGACTGAAACTGATTTCCATATAAATAGGTTATTACCAAAATACCCTATTTACTACATTGTTTTAAAAATAATAATGTCTTAAAATGCAAAGCGTACGTGTCTATAGTTGAACAGAAATGAAAATGATAAGGAACATTATATTCTTCAGAAACAACTGAAAATATCTACATAAAAATGTAAAGTAGTATATATGAGAGATCATGTAAAATAACACAACACTCATTAACATTTAATTCAGGATTGAGTTCTGAATATATAACAGATATAGAATTTTCGTGATATTTGATTTGCATTAATTCCGTCTCGTGATACATATTTCGTTTAGTCTGAATCTAAGTTCTTAAACTTATATATATATATATATATATATATATATATATATATATATATATATATATATATATATATATATTACTGTCAAAATGTCAAATTTAACCAAATCATAAGAAGTATTTATGTATTACTAACCTTCAAGTATTTGCCTACTATATATATCTTGACAACTCTTATGAACTTTAAGTGATAAGTACTTAAATTGCTGAAATTTGGTCGTATATATATATATATGTTGGTTCAAGAAATTCATATTTCTGTCGTATTATCTATTCTGTTTTTAAGACATAAAATTTTAGCTGATCAGGTGGTGTTTATCGATAACTATAACAATTAAATAAACAGATAGATATATATTGTTTGGAAGTTTATCTCACTCACCGAGCAAACCAAATAACAAATCTAAATGATCACATATTTATGAAAAAAGACCACTAACCGTTAACCAGCTTAATCCTGTTTGAACCCAAAGCTCTCTGTTGATTGTATCTAACCACCTAACATTAAAACAATACACCACTATTTAGTGTCACTTAGTATTGTATCCTTACTGTTACATGGTTCATAGAATTACATCAACTCTAATGATTAGATGAGCGTGACATTCAATACTTTATAACTATTGATTAATGGTAATTTTAGGTTTATTATCTAGTTACATTTGTTTGAATGAATTCTTCCCATTTTCTTTCTGTATTTTGTAAATATTCTATAATCATTTTAATTGTTAAGTGATTATCTTACACATAGTTCATAATAATGAAATGGCTATATTACCATTCCTAAATAACTTCAGTAATACTCGTCATTGTTATAATTTTACAATCTTATCATATTTCCTGTTCTTATCATTAACTTATTCTAAATTCTTTTAAAAAAAACCATTTAGACATTCAGTTTATTCTTCATTCGTCAATCAAATCTGTTTTTTTTTAAAGCTATCTAATTTACTAAAGTAACAGTAACTTCATTTCAATTTTGATGGACATTTATCTGTTACAGTCACTTAATATGTAAATACGTTAATGTTATGTAGAATTTGCTTAAGTTACCAATGTATACAAAAATGCATAGATTTAAAAATAAATACTTTGAATAATCTGTATCCGTTCAACAGTCGTTATCGAAAAATCATGGGGGGGGAGGGTTATAGATAATCAGTTTAATTATACTAGCTTAATATATCTAAAGTAAGCATAGACTTGATTACAATGATGAATAAAAACCATCATGGTCCAGAAAAAGATTGATTCAATTAAATTTTGTTGATCTAAATTATTAAAAAGGTTTAGAAATTCATTGATTAAGACATTTTAAGTACCTTTTCTTCAAATTGACCATAATTATTATTCTAGACGTTTTTTTCACTGAATTTTTTTATCATTTAAAACTAAGTGCGTGGATTATCATTAACTGAACCAACAAAATGAATTTTATTGTGATAATGAATAAAATATTCAATTGTAATTATAAAGTATCTATATTACTACGGATGTGGTGTGGGTTACTTATGTTCACATAAGTAGTATATAAAGGTGGTCAGGCATAGAATGTATTTCAGTAGAAGATAAGAAAAGAACGGGAACGGAACGCAGTTGGTATGAAAATACATGAACAATGAAATCTGAGACAATGGATTGACGTATGCAACAGGAACAGTTAAACTTAAGACAATTAATTGATATTTTGCAAATTAACTAGTTACTATATGGTTCTCAAATTTTAGTGAAATGCTCTGTAATGTATCAAATACATTCGATTGTCCCCATTCGTGTTTGTGTTCACTACAAGGTTTCTGTTGAAAGTTTATCACATTAATACAGCTGGCTAATGCCGTATGAACGAATACTTCAAGCGCCACGTTTGATAAAATACTTTTACATCGATTTTATCGGATATTCTATAATGAGGCTCTGTAACCCAGTGTATTCAGAACTAACATGTTGCTTGGAATTCTTATACGTACCAGTTTATTCATTTCATAATACTAAACTAAAAGACGACTATAACAAAATTTAACAGAAAAGTGATTACCTTAAAAGCCAAATAATTCTTATGTAGCTAACATACTGGAGAACGTCTTCAGATAAACATTTTTAGTAAGAGATAAGAAAGCAAGATTGTGCAATGAATTTTGAAACTGTTTTTCATTCAGTTGATTTTCACAATTAATCGGTGTAATTTTGCTTTACTGTAATTTTCGATGAGTCTAACAACAATTTTTATTAATTATCTCATGGTGACTTTTTGTTCTCTACAATTATATTAATTCTCTGTCATTTCTCATTTAACTGATGCTTTTCTGTTCGATAATTACTGTAATCAACAAATACTGAACAGGGTCAGTATAAAACTGCATCGACTCGGACATGATTTATTTTTGTGGCCATTAGGAATGTATCTTTTTTACAAGATTTATATAAAGGAAAGGATCCTGTAATATTATTAGCGTTACATCTAGTATAATAGATTAAGTTAAATGCTTTGCCAGAGACCACTTGGATTAGTACGTTTATCAAATATATTAATAGAAGTGTTACGTTTCAGCTGGGATATCGGTATTTTATTATGAATAAATAAGAAATTAGAGAATATCGATGAAACTCTCGTCTAGAGAAGTATCAGGAGTAAACTGATGTTTTAGCAGAAATTAATATGCATCTATCCGTTTACTTGCCATTTCGCAATAGACTATATCAACTTTAAAATCCAAGCACTTACAAAACGCATATCTGAGCACTCCTTTGTATGACAATTTAAATAGGAATCCAAATCAATCTACGGATTAACCCTTGACTAGATGAATAATTATGGTGACGTGCAACCGCTTAAATCATTTTTAACATTGTCTAAAAATCTAAATGGACTTACTCAAAGGGATTTTAGACCTGGAATTTATCAAGTATAAAGACTTTAGCAACTCATAAACTCAAACATGATCTATGATCAATTAAGAAATATCCAATCCTTCATTTCAGCGTGGTTATGTATTACTTAATTACTCATCTTCAAAACACGAATTTTCTCTTACATTCGTATGAATCTTTTCAACTTTATACTCTATAACTAACAAGTTTTAACAAATTTCGGTAGCTTTGTTTAATGATACAATAGCTGTTCATTTTATTATATAATACTACTTGTGAAAGGTAAATATAAATACAATTGTGGAGCTCTAGTAATTAACGTCATCAGAAAGGAATTTTTCTTGTTCAACTCCCTTCAGTTTATTTAACGATATAGGTCCTGTTCGTTGTTAGTTTTCTGTGGCTTATAGTGTTTAACGAATACTGTCTTGATATTTCTCCGCATTGCATATTTGATCAACCATCATGAATACACATTTCATATGATAAAACCGGAGAAATTCTAGAACACAATGCGAAATGTTCGTAGAATTATATATATACTATTCTATATTCCAAGTGTTTATGTTTATAAATTATAGCTGTATGCAACTTAAAACTCAAATTGGATGTAATCGCCAGTCAATATTATGAGGAATGTTGAGTTAGTTAAGCAGGTAATCACAATGCTATTCGATTGCTAGAGTTTGATTAACTCTACGAACTAGACAGGAATGACATATTTTATTACTCAGTAAATAATCAGTCTTATGTTCGTGAACTGATCTTGTTTTCAGTACATTTACAAAACTTAAACTAAATTATCTAACATCTAAGTAGTCCAAATGATATTACAATGAAGTAATTTAAGTTGACAACTTTTAAAACCTGTTTAGGTTCTGTTTCTGAAATGTAAGGAAACTATAAATCAAACGAAATAAAAGACCATTTTCTGCTTACAGTCCGTTTTTTTTGCTTAATGAATTCTTAGGAAGTTCAAGGGATTTTTCAAACAACACGAATCTATATTGTTAATTTTTAAAATTAGTTAAATTCATATTTTTTAAATACAATAATGCATGTGGTAAATTACACTTAGTTCAGCAATGTTTTTGATGAACTTAAAAAAAACTGTTTTCACAAAGTAGCATTTGTTTAGCATCTGACATAGGATTAAAACCTATTAAAATGTTTAAGGGTTTGACTATAGCCTAACATATGGAGAATATGTTAATTAGACTAATTAGTTGAATTAATGAGTCAATTAAAGCTAGACCACCATGGAAAACCTGGGAGCACTCGACTGCCGTTTCTTCCTAGTATGGGACTCATCATCAATGAGCATCCACGACCTCTTTCCCGGGGTTCAAATTCAAGACCTATTGGTCTCGCACGCGAACGCTTAACCTTTAGACCACTGTCTTGACATCCAACGTTGTTATTATTTAATTTCAACCAATCCACGATGTTGTGCGATAGTCCATCATTGTCTTCATTGACTTACTATCACACAACAAACCCGATTTTCCATGGTCGTCTAACTTCAGTTGACTCATGAATTCAACTATTATATTACTAAAATCTTCACGAAACAACCTTCTAACAGACTAATTAGTGTTTTGTTATGTGTTTAACCCATTTAAATCATTTTATATGTTAAAGTTAAAACAATTTTAATGGTGGTAAGATAATACTTTGATACTGCACTCCATAATTTACATATAACTATTCAAAGAAATTTTCGAAGTGATCATTTTGTTCGAAACTATATTTTATAAATCAAAAAGCATCATTTATCATTTATTTCTCACTTTCGACATTTAAAAATAAGATTTTTAAAGTTGAACTCATGATAATACTTACTAATAGCTTTAAATATAGATTGCTGTCGTATAAACTCAAAGGTTACTAGTTTCAGATTATTTCTAAGATGATCTCTCTTATAAAATGCTGGTAAAAAAACATATTCAGAGGACATGATAACTCTTGAATGGAGATAAACAAAAACTTTCAACTTCTTAATATCTCTAATTATAAAAACTTCAAATACATTCGAAATTATATATAGTATTCATGAATATATTTTCGTAATTACTCTGGGTCAGTTGAATTGTCAAACTAAACAAATATATTTATCAATCTATTTAATGAAATGAACATACTACATTACTAGAAACATGTGATATCTAAGGAACATGAACAGTTTTCTTTTTCTTTCTTCAGTTTTTCTTTTCTCTTTTGATTAAACTAACATAACAATCAAAATGTTAAAACTAAGTGTCTACATGATTTCTATCAGATAGTAACTAAACATTTTAGACGTCTTACATCAATTCTGTTACGATTTAAAGTAATCAGGAAATGTTAAACTCATTTTTATAAAATTCTGTAAGATTTTTTACTATCGTGTTTATTATCATAACTTATTGATTAGAAACCATTTAACCCAATTGACAATGTTCTTATTTCACAGATTGAAATCATGAGTCAATTAAAGCTAGACCACCATGGGAAACCTAGGTTCGAATCTTGCGAGGTGCGGGATCGTGGATGCGCACTGCTGAGGAGTCACACAATAAGACGAAACGGCCGTCCAGTGCTTCCAGGTCTTCCATGGTGGTCTAGCTTTAATTGACTCATGATTTTAACCTGTGAAATTTCTAAAATCTCCACAAACCCCTTCTGATATTCTCTTATTTGACTATCATTTGTTTTTCTAATTTTTTTATCTATGTATTATAATATAATTTTTTCTATTCATCTTACATTATATGCTTTTCATTGTTTTATTAGATATTTGACATTTGTTATAAAAGTCATGATAAAAATGCTTTAATTTCACTATGGTTATATTTAATTTCAATTTATTTTGAAAGCTTGTATAAAATAATTTACTAAACTTCAACACTAGACAAAACCATCAAACAATCAATGTTCTAACATTCATGGTATTAGTTCCGATAAAATCTTATTCTGTTTTTTGCAGGTGGTGGTGGTTTGACTTTCTCATGCCGAATAAATTAATCGTCAAAGAAAATAACACTTAGTTATTAATAAAACAAAACTAGAGTATCTTATGTGTTATTTATTATATCAGTCAAAATAGTGTTATTCTTTCATATATTAACCATGAAACCTTGACCGTAAAAAATGTTATATGACCTGAAAATATATGGAAGAATGTGATAATGATTAAGTAACTGATAAACCCCTACATGTGCTTAAATATATCATTATTCCATGCTGTTAACACAATCATTTATTTCTTAATAAATCTCACATTAAAAAAAATTAGATATCAGATCCACAGCTCAACAAAAAAACTAGGTTCGAATCTCGTGGGGGGCGGGATCGTGGGTGCGCACTGCTGAAGTGTTCCGCACTAGGACGAAACGGTCGTCCAGTGCTTACAGGTTTTTCATGGTGGTCTAGCTTCAACAGACTCATGATTTCAATTATTAAAATTAAGAAACTCTCCACAAAACCCGTTCTGAAAAAAAACTGGCTAACGTGATCCAAATTTTTATACTCACTTTGTTGAAATGTATAATTTCAGGGCACGCACCATCATTCTAGGGAAACGTAACTACAATAAACTACGAGCTTCCATATTAGTTTGTTATTCTATTTGGCTTCATGTCCATTAGCACTAATATCGATTACATTATATTCGATTGATCTCTGACCCTTTAATGAAATAACCTTTATTCTCTTGGTTGGTACATTTTTTCAGAATTTTATATCAACTCCTTATTAACCTGAATCAACAACTTAAAGAGGTTCTGCAGTTTTCACAAAGTATTTCCAGCACGAAACTCAAAATTTTTCTCAAATACACATTTGTGTTTTTCTACATATATAAAAATAGTAAAACACAGTGTACCATAGTGTTTCATGCTTTACACTGTTAATAATATAAAGATTTTTTAGATCGACGTTTGATGGTTAACTGTCGGTATTTTAATGACTGTTCATCTATCTCTATTTCTTCCTACTCAAGACAACTTAAGGAAGATAAGTTATAATTTTAAATACTTAAATCGCGTTTATGAGATGTACATACTCCTAAAGAATGATCATAAGTTTATTTTCCTCAACACTTTTTAATTTGGAAGTGTAAACGATAACATAGTGTAATAAATTTAGTGCCTCGGCAAGCTGCACTACATCATATTTATTTTCAGTATCTGACGAAGAAAAATCCATAGACTCGTTTAGCTGTCCAATATTTGATAAGTTTCTTGTCAATATACTGTTTGGTAAGGAAAACAATGGTTCTGTTACATAAGCAAGACTTTTAATGATTCCTCACGAGGTTGAAGAACTGATACTATATTTGGATGCTTAATCCTCATGAACGTAAACACACTGTATTTAAGTATTTTAACCATAGATTCTCATTGCAACTTTGGATAAGACTAGCAATTTTTTTCAATTATCCATATAGTGGCTTCTTGATGAGTAGAACGTTTTTTAGCTGAATACAATTTCCATAATGGACCTGAACCAGTTCCCCTCTACATCAAGTTAAATTAATATAAATCTGTATTTCACGGTAGGGATTAAAAGGCAATATATGACTATGTAATAATATTGACAGTCATTAGAAAGGCAACATATCTATTAATTGTTAATGGTTGAAAATAAAATGAAATTCGAACGTCAACAGCAATCTGAAGGCATTTACTACAAAACAGTGATTAATTGAATCGTATTAGTAAAATATTCATTTCTTAAGTAAGCTTAATGCTCCATAAGGTAAGTTATTACACTTATAGAACTGTTGTTTAACTCAATTATCGTTGTACAACTTAATTACAATACTCGACTATTCCAGTTAATCAATGATATACATGAAAGTAACAGTTTCTTTGATGTTTACTAATAGTGTAGACTAATTGTTGAATAAAACATAAACATGGAATAAATTTGTTAAGTTGCTTATCTTATTTTGATTCTTTCACTTGAAATAAAATACTTTCAAAGTATAGTTAATTGTCATGTTTTACTTGACATATACATCAACAGTTGTAATACTCCCATTTTGCATCACTTACTTTATATTATAAAATGTTTACAAATTACAAATACTTTGAAAAATATATCAAATTATTCCGTTAAAACGAATTGTGATCATGTAAATAACTTGACATATTATCATGTATCTATTGTTCGTGAATTTTAGTAAACGTTTACTGTTACACACTAATTTTTGTACAATATATAGAGTTTCCTCTCATCAAAATTCAGTCATTCTAAAATCATCTTTTGGATGTATTTATTCTTTGAATGAAAGGTAAATCATATTTTCTTCAAATCAAAGTTTTGACAAACATTCACGTTTTGTTGAAAAAATTTCAAATAACCACATTAGAAATTGATAAAGTGGTTTTATTCTCTACCAACCTATGGATTAGAAATGATAGTGAAACTCTAATTTATGGACGAGCCAATCAAAAGTGTTTGAGAGATTTCAAGGTCACAGCGCCAACTTCAGTGCTTAATGCTAACGTACGATCGGTTCACAGGGAATTTAGTACAAAACGTGATAATTGAGCGACTATAACAAATAAAACGGTGAGAATATAATTTTTGGACGAATCAATCAGGTATAAGATAAATCTTAGATTTTGGTATGAGAGTCTTTCATCCATTCGGCCAAATAGATTTCTGGCAATATAGCTGATGTCAGTCCGTGATGAAAACCCCATATATAATTCCTAATTAACGTAAATTATGACAATTATTGCGAACTGGATAATAAAAGCACCAGTAACGCTGGCTGCAGCCAGGTACTACAATATATACAGATGATTGAAGAGCCTACAGACTACTACATAGGCTTGGTCATGCGCATCGTGTCATTATCCACAAGTGGCATTTTGTGTACTCAACAACCGTAGTGCACATAGACAATATTGAAGCTATGTGGTCGAGGTTGAAAGAGTTTTTGAAACTTTATCATGACTCCAGAGGCCGACTATTCTGTAACCATATTGATGATTTCCTCTACTGCATGTATTACGATCTCAGAACCACTAGACCTCTTTCTAACCTTGAAAAGTTTTTGAACCACATATAAAAATTGTATCCACTTTATTTCTTTGGTTTTGTATAATATATTTTTACTCTATACTGACTGTATGCTGATTGACTAATATTTTCAGGTCACTTATGATTCGTTCAAAGGTCGTCCATAGATTGTAGTCTCGCCGAAATTATAATATGTATAATTATTATTATTACTCGCTTTATTCAATATTATATTCTTGGTACAATATAGGATTTTCAACAAACAGTATCTCAAGAAGTTTGTTTAACAAAACATTTTTTTAAAGAAGTGAAAGGAACTGATAACTGCATATATATAAGTTAAGTAGTTAAACTACCTGGGATTAAAAGAAATGTATCTTAAGAAGATTTGAATATGTACAAATCTTTTTTCAATTCGAACGATGTTTAAGAATAAAAGTTATTGACTAGGTCAGCTCTAGCAACCTGTTTGTCAAATAGTATATTTGCTATATAAGGTATTGAACAGCTTTTATACCTTTACTTGATTGCATGAATTCTAGTGTATTGATGTCTTGATCTACCAGAAGATATACAAGAAGAAAAATATGAATAGAGTAGATGGTTAGTATCTGATAAGCGAATTACTGGTTACACCCATCTAAAACAAATGACTAATATGGTTTAGTCTGAAATTTTCACGGTCTTCAGCAATTTTTTTTCTATTTCCATATCTCAGATATATCTTAACAGTACCCTTGTACTTTTGATTTGAAGTAAGGTTTATGAAGGAAGAAATTTTTGCCAACGTTTCTTTTTTATCATTAGTACAAAGATATATTTCCAGCACTACTTATGAAACTTGTGAGTTTGATTGATTGCGGTATCGTTTATATTTATTTATGAAAATTATCATTATAAGATGAAATATCTCTTTGCTACTTCTTCACTTAGCTTTTAGTGATTTCTCAGTCCAAACAAAAAACTATTCATATGGAGTTGTGGAGATTGTTGACTTTTGATTGATTGATTCATGATCTCAATCAAAAAATTATCCATAAACATGACCAAGTTCATTCACCTACTTGTTATAAAATAATCTTTCAAAACATTATTCAATATTTATTTAAACATATCAGCGAAGTAATGAAAGCTTAAAAAGTAATACCGATTATGTAATAGAAAGTAAGTGATGTAAAATAAGTATCTTGCATAAAATAGTTACTTCACATTTTATCAACTTTACATTGTATTTTTATTCATTCAAAAATAAAATTAAGTAACCTATTTATGAGTTATCTTTAATGAACGAATGGAGCTTAATTAAAAGTCTAGATTACGTAATTATAAAGTAACAAAATGGTAGAAAATAATTCATATCATTCAATTTTTATCACCGTTATGAAATAAGTTCTGTGATCAATTAAATATTAACGTTTTTGATTGAGATCATGAACCGATTGAAAACTTGGACGGCCGTTTCGTCCTATTGTGAGACTTCTTAGCAGAGCGCATTCACGACCCCACTTGCAGGTTTCAAACCCAGGGCCTTCAGTCTCGCACGTGAACGCTCAACATGTAGACCACTAAGCCGGCATCCAACGGTACTAATGTCCAACCTCAATCAATTCACGAAATTGCGTGGCCATCTTCCATTATACTGAGGTAGATATCTGTCTCTACCCGACTCGGACGGTCTAACATCATTCGGTTAATGATTTGAATTAAAAACTTAACAATCTCCACAACCCTATACTGATAAATATAGAAGTGTTCTCTCTCGCTCTCTCCTATGATATGTAAAATGATAAGATATAGAAATTACTGATCTTTCAAAATACTTAATGAATTTCATTCAAATCTGCTATAATAACAACCAGACGAAAAAGAATAAAATGAATCAAACTGTATTTCAATTAGTATTATTCAATTTTAAATAGTTACCATATGTTTTGTTGTTTAATTGTAAATAAAATACACAAATGTTATAATGAATCATTGACTCTAGAAAAACAAAAACAAAAAAAGAAGAACAATCACCTAATTGATATTTTGAAATAAGGCGGTTTATTAATTAATTGATTCATAATAATATACATTTATATTATGATAATTTCATTATTTCAACACTGAAATTATAAAAATGAATCTATATATATATATATATATATATATATATATATATATATATATATATATATATATATATATATATATATATATATATATATATGTATATATATAGATAACTTTTGAGATCATGAGTCAATTGAAGCTAGACCACCATGGAAAACCTGGAAGTACTGGACCGCCGTTTCGTTCTACTGTGGGACTCCTCAGTGTTGCGCATCCTCTATCCCCCCACGAGATTCGAACCCAGGACCTATTGGTCTCGAGCACGGGCGCTTAACCACTAGACCACTAAGCCGTCCGGTATCCAACGGTGTTAATGTCTAACTTCAACTAATCCACAAAATCGCGCCACCGTACACCACTGTCTTTAGTGAGCTGATAACTCACAACAGACTTTGTTGAACTCCACTGATCTCGAGTTCTCACTAGAACTCCAGGAAATGCTTCTTGAATTCAGTAAGTTGTGAGATATCAGCTCACTGAAAACAGTGGTGTGCATTTGTGCAATTTCGTGGATTGGTTCAAGTTAGACGTGAACACCGTTGAATACCGGATGGCTCAGAGTCTAGTGATTAAGCGCTCGTACGTGAGACCGGTAGATCCTGGGTTCAAACTTTGCGAGGCGAGGTTTCGGATGCGTACCGCTGGGGAGTCCCACAATAGGATGGAACGGCCGTCCAGTGCCTCTAGGTTTCCCATGGTGATCTAGCTTCAATTGACTCATGATTTCAACTAGTAAAAAACCTTTAAATTTAATGAAATTTTAATTATCGAAATTTCGGCAAAAGTACCAAGAGACTAAAAAGAAAAACACTTGATCATGATACCAAACAACGATGATCTCAGCAAGTGTGATAACTACCGGGTCATCACTTTTCTCTCAATAACGAGAAAAGTCTTCAAAAGGGTATTGTTAAACAGGATGAAGAACTCCGTAGACGCATAACTTCGAGATCATCAGGTCGGATTCCGAAAGGATCGATCCTGTACAGACCAAATCGCAACTCTACGGATCATTGTGGAACCGTCAATTGAGTGGAATTCATCACTCTACATCAAATTCATTGACTACGAAAAAGCCTTAGATATCGTGGACTGAACAACACTATGGAAGCTTTTTCGATACTACCGCGTGCCTCAGAAGATAGTCAATATCATACAGAATTCATATGATGGATTAAACTGCAAAATTGCGCATAGAGGACAGTCAACAGACTCATTAACAGAATCATCAAATCAATCATCTATAATCAAGAGACATAACTAATCAACTGAGTTGTACAATTATTTCTTTTACAAGATGTGATCATATGTTAAAGAAGTGTGAAAAAAAAAGAACAAGTTCCACATTTTTCACATACTTCAATCACTTGGATTTTAATTAACCATATCAAAAAAAGCAAAATAATTTACAATTAATTATTTTTTCCGATGATAAAAATGTTAAAATTAACAATCCTTTCTACAATTGATATGAATATGAAACAATGATTGTACATGAAGTGAAATTAGATTTTAAAAGTACATTATAAGATGAAGTTATCAAAGTTGGATTGTATCGTTATTAGTTTATCATATAAAAGTACTCTGCTATATAAACTTATGTATTTAACTATTTAATAGAAGTGCTTCTTTTATTATGAAGTGAAATGAACATTACAATTATTCAGTTTTAATGTTTATAGTTTCATATTTGATTTGATGACGCTTTTCATTCTAGATTGATGTCAATCGTATACACGTAAAATATCCACCAAAAAACTGCTTATTACCACAAAAGTATCATGAAATTGACAACTGGCTTTAATTTTACACTCAAAACATCTTACTATCTGTGAATGTTATGAACTCAAGTTCATATTATTTTATCACTTTAATTGTTATCCTACGAAAATGTACGCCTTTACTCTTTCAAGACATACTTATATAGTCATACAATAAATAACTCATAAAAGATCTTATATTCAAAATTGTACAGATGCCAAATGGTAAATCTAATTTAAAAAGATTGAAATAAAGAGACCTCGAACACTTATCAATTATTAACGATTCAATCTAATTGTAATTAGTTTTAACAGAAACTTAAACTCAAATTAAACTATTCTCCACTAGCCAATATTCAGTCGCTCAATAATGGATCGATTGTAATTGAGTTTCTTAAAGTAATAGAGTAAAGTTATAACTTGTGAAATCGATTATCAAGAAATCGTCATTGATAGTTGATGCCAATCAGTCGTTGTCACAATTATTGTAAGTTCATAAAAATGATGATAAATATACCTGGATTCTGAAACAGTATGGTATATGTATTGTAATTCGTGTGACATTTGAAAATTTACGTTAGATCCCATAAAAACACATGGTTAAATACTGGTGTTAAATCAGAAACCAGGAAAAATATTCATTCACTGCTCTCTGATATTACATGCATTGTTTTAAGTAGATAGTTTTACAGAATGTGGAGAGCTTCAAACGTCTGGAAACATTTACTCATTAAACGAAGTAATGCTTACATAAAAGACATGAATTATGAAAGACAATCAATAATTTTAGATGAAAAGAAATATCTTTTCTAGAACTACATCAATGTGAATAATGTCTGAACCTAAAAATATTCCAAGGTAACTAAAACAATAGAAAGCATAAAAGTTCGTTTTTTTTGTAATTCAAAAAAGTTGTTTCTGTCTTCTCAAATTACTTCAACTAAAAATATCTATTATACATTAATCTAAATCAATCTATCAATTCATCTATGAATTCAATAAATACTGTAGTGAAGGAGAACATGAGTGGGGACTACCGATTTATATTTAACACGAAATTAGAGTTATTTGGTAAAACAGAAAAACCATACTATAATACCTAATTTGCAAAATGTTCAGTAATTGTCTCGAACTTCGTTGTTCTTGCATTTCGATACTAAATGCTTTCTATTCCCGCTCGTTCTTTCTTGATCTTCCCCATCTTCCGCTGCCAGACATTACATTCCTGACTCGCGTCATATACTACTTATATCAATATAAGTAGCACGCATCATAATACTGTCAGGTAAGAATGTAAACTAAATTGGTGTTTAGCTACTCATGAAGGTAATCGTCATGATTTAGTCCATTCAAACTCACTACTTGTTATAAATTATTTCTCCATATTACTATTGAATAATGCATAGAAATAATGTTAGTGCATTATTACCTTATCCTTTAACTATTTTATAGACAACAATTTTGAGCAATTGCTTACGTAATATAAAGGATGCTTAATAGCTACATTTTACGTAACCATATATCAAACATCTATCTGAATTTGAATAAAAGTATATTCTCTTGTCAAGCCTTTGAATAGATGACAACAAAATTCACTAAATATTACGAAATTAACTTTCCTCCATCCTCAATAACTACTGTATTGACATTCTCTAGTTTGAAATAAAAATTTAATTTTCACCTTGTAAACTGAATTAAATAATTCAATTGTAGTAAGGTTTTAAAAGCTTTTACCAAACTAGACGACTTATTACTGCATCAGTCAACCCATGAAAACTTTTGATTTATTTTGTCTTTGACAACGTCTCCTCTTGATTTTCTATAGATACTCTTATCTTCTTTGGCTAGATGGATTCATATATTGGTGTGCTTAATGTTATAAACAAACTATTCCGTAACATCAGTATGGTGATATGAAGATTGTTAGATTTTTGATTGAGATCATAAATCGATCAATGTTAGATGAACAATCAAAACCTGGAATCAGTGAGCACCCGTGTTGTTCTTGTATGAGTATATCGGCTAGAGATTGAGCGTTCACACGTAAGACCGAAAGCCTCAGGTTTGAATCCCATGTGCGCAATCGTGGATGCTCACTGCTAGGAAGTTTTATACTAAAACGAAGCGGCTAAACAGTGCTTATACGTTCTCAATAGTGGTCTAACATTGATGATCTCAATCAAGTATTTCAGTATAGTTTCAGAAGAATAGAACACTTTACATCATAGAGCATATTCTCTTGAATTCTGTTTACTAATTTATGTTTCACTTATTATGATCACCACATTTTCTTCATACATATATATATCATTCATTATTTATTACATTATATACAAAAGTGTCAAAAATGTTTTATTATTTACAACTTTCAAGATCAAAAGTTTTTGATGAAATTTTATTCTCTGACCTAAATGATACTTCACCATCTCATAACAAGAGATCAGTTAACTAATAAACAATTGAATATTCTATATACAATAATAATGACAATGATAATGAAAATTGAAACAAAACAAAACAACAACAAAAATAAAATAAAATATGCCTTTTTACGTCTAAAAAATAATTTTTTTCTAAAAAAAATAAATAAATAAATAATAAATAAAATTTGAATGGATCGATAAACAAACAATCCGATAAAATAGTACACGCAAATGTTGAACTTTTTTTGGGTTTTTTTGTTTCGGTTCATTTTGGTTAGATCACTAAGAGTAAAGAAGAGAAAAAATAGAAAGTACTTATATCGACTGAATAAAACAAGTTTTAAATAATAATACAAAAATAAAGTGAAATTTCTTGTACTTTTAATAAATTTACTCCAGTTTCCTTTTTTCTTGTTGGTTTTTTTTTGTTTGCTTGTTTAAGGAATTATTCAATTGTCGAATAGTTTTCTTTTCTTTTTTTATTTTTATTTTCTTCAATGTTGATTAGATTCATTTTATTCGAGGAAACTGTTATCTGAAATAAATATTACAAGATGATATTTTAAAATTATTAATCAATTAAATGATATTTTTGTAAGCAAAGATGGAGAATAGCTAGCAGTGGAATCCAGTTTGACGTGCGTTTCGTCCTATTTGGGACTCGTCAGCTGGATGTACCTTCATCTCGGAATTGATGTTCACTCTGGGACTCGAACCCATTACCATTCGTTTCAAACGCCATCGCGTTATCCACTCAGCTACTGAGTCTTGAAATAGAACGAAACGCGCGTCCTGAATTACACTACTAGTCACTATACATCATTGCTTACAAAAAGCTTGTGAATTAGGGTAATATCGAGGCATACGCACAGTAGCCCCCAAATGCCCTGGTACGGCCGAGAGTGGGAAGAGTCCGCTCGCCCTCTCGAAATACTCTCACACGGCCACGCGTATACAGCCTCTGCCAGGGAAGTCCTACTCATTGCCTTCTCGTGGCAAGGGTGTTGTTTACGAAAATGACAGGACAAAAAGCGAACGTCCGGCGCTTTAACCGGATTCCAAACCAATGGTGCACATGGGCTCCAGTATTCTGCGGGAACAAATGGCGAATGAACCAATTGTTGGTCACCGGCTTCCATGGGTCTGCATCTCCTTACGATGCTCCACTGCCTTGTGGATCAGACCTTCAGGTCTAAGGCTCGGGGTGTGACCCCCCAAGAAAACCACCTGCTTCGGTTTGGGCACCCGGGCAGTATCACAGCCCTCACACACATATCGAATGAGATTTGTGTGGCGCATATGTATTTGGTGCCTCTTTGTACCATTATCTATGTGTTGAAATAAATAAATAAAAATAGATACGCACAGTATGCACATACGCCAATAACAGACTAATCAATTGCAGTCTTAAACCCCAATGGGAAGATACAAGCCAAACAATACCAAGTGAATTATATGATATTATTTGAGAAATAATAGAAGTATATATTACATATGACATCTTGCAAATTGTTCTGAAATATTCAATGAGCTTTATATCAAGTTTAGAAAGAGAATATATATTAATTGCCATAAGATTATTCTTTATATCGTTCAGTTAATAAAAAACATTTTTCGTAAAGATATACATCTTTGTTATTTCAGTGATGTAGTGAACAAGAAAACGAGCGGGGACAACTGAATTTATTTAAGCACAAAATTACAGAACATTTCAATTTGCAGAATATCAATCAATTGTCTTAAACTTGACTGTTCCTTTTGCAAATGCCAGTCCATCGTCTCAAATTTTGTTGTTCATGCACTTTAATACCAATTGCTTTTCGTCTTCGTTCTTTCCCTCTCGATTATCACATTCTATGCCTGACCACCGTTATATACTACTTATGTGAATATAAGTAACTCACACCACAATATGATAGTGTGAAAATTTTCTATAGGACTTATAAAGTTATAGAAAGCTTAGTTTTTATGGTAACTTTGTCTTCATATGCCCTTAAAATTTGGTAGAACATATAAAGTTTTACCACAAATAAATGTTTACAAAAATAAATACCTTAACTACTTAATACTATGAAGTGAAAACGTAGAATCAATCATCAAATAATTAGTTTCATCAACGTTAGATATTTTTAAAGAATTACAACCAAAAATACAGAAAACAGACATTTCAGACAGGTTATCACTATCAACACATATTAAGTGGAAAGTAATAAAAGAATAAAAATTAACAGATAGTTAAAAAATTATCTGATCTTACTTAAAACAGGCCTTGAATGAAATAAATCGTGTAAAGTTTACACTTTTATGCAGAAAATATCATGAATGGCAAACACCAAGATATTTTAGACAAGTACATTTAATTAAGCTAAAATCATATTCCGTTTTTACATCATTAAAGGTAGGTGGTTTACATACAAGAAATCTACTACATCACTAATACTGTGACGGTCATAGTAAATAATCTAGTTCTTAAACTTTATTTCGCCAAAATGTTTTACTTACGATCTACTTACAGAATGTACTTTTAGAAATGATTCCAATATCTCATTAGAGTACTGTATTGAAATTTCCTTTTTAAAACTTTATTTTCTAATAAACAGACTCAATGTAGTATGTCTTTTGGAACTAAACTAGAAACATGGATGGTTATTGTTCAAATAGCATTGTTAAAGTATCTTTGAAATCTGTTCACGTATATTCACATCACCGTACTGATTAAAGATTTTTACAAAATCATTTCAAGGTATTCAGATTTATCGATCCATTTTCTTTATTAAAGTATATATTATTTTAATAGGTATGGCTGAAATTTCATCGGACTCATTTTATTAAAGGGGAAAGCATTTTATTGAAATTACCTAAGAATAATTACGATGAAACACTGAAACTTTATGCATATAAATAAATTATATCTCCGAGAACAAATTGATTCAAAAAACTTTTCACTAAAGTTTATTAAGTATTCAATTAACATAAAAGACATTTATATAATCTCATGTAAATCATCAAAGAGAAACCTGTTTCACTCTTTACACTATGACCTAAGCATAAGTTTATGAACTCTGAAACTAAATAAAAGAGTTATTATTGATCTAATTGTTAAACGTTCTTTATATTTTGGTCCAATAATACCAGTTTAAAAGCCAACCAAAAATAGAATAAAACATCATTACCTTAACTAGTTATACAAGACATTTTCTAGAGAAGTTTAGAAGAATAAAGTATGTACTCATCATACACTATACACAAATCAATAGTCTATTGAAGTTAATTATCTACAACTTCCTTAAATATTGAAGTAAAACATTATTGGTTAGTAACAAAAAAAGATTCCTTTACTTGTCGACAATCTTAGAAATCTTATGTAACACTGTATTGATACTGATAAATGAAATGAACCAATTTTATTATTCTGAGTCATTAAAATGAAAAAAAATAATTCATTAACTACTAAATTAAAGGTACACGTTTCATTCTGAATCGTTTTACTGTAAGCTAGCTACTTTTTAATACATAGATAATGATACAATAACTTCTACCGATATTTATTTTTCATTTTTGGAATTCTTCCTCAATATCGTTTCAAAATCTAATCCCAAAACAAACTTTGATGATATACTAAAGCTACAAACTAATATTGGATTAATTACAAGGCAAGCTATATGCAAAGATATATTACATGTTAGGTAATCAGAGACACTCAGGGAAGAACTGTACACTTGGGTTTCAGCTTAGTTGATATTCCTTAACAAAGCATATCATCAACGTTGAAGAACTTATTACCAAATTTGGGATCCATAAATGAGTTACAGTCAGAAATTCTAGCATTGAACTATTCTAACCACCAGAAACCAAGCTCCTTTTAGTAAAGCATTAACATATGTATAGATGAATATTCGTACATACATGTTATATGCATCGTTGAAAATCATTTTGATTCAACTAATAAGACTAATTAAGATGACTAGTTGGAATCAAAAACAAACAGGAAAGTTTACAAAAGTTGCTACATTGGATAGTAGATGAAAACAATGTAGTAATTAATTTGTTTGCATACATTTTTTTCTATAAACTTTCAACTTAGTAGGTACTTCATCAAGAAACATTATTCAATATCTATTGTATAATATGTAAATGAACTCTGAAGACACAATTAAAGCAATTCTAACATATTATCGTGAGTAAACCAATTTTCATTGATAAATCAGATGTCCCTCAGGGTATTAATTCAATTCACCATTTGTACATTATGATATTTGACTCAAACCTATTGATTATAAAACTTCTATACAATTACCAATCAACAATATCGAATTATTTTGTGATTATTTATGAAAAATAAAAATTTCTAAATGTATTTATTATGAATTTTGATTTGACTTTAAAACTGATTGTAGTAAATATTCGTTTGAAAAAAATAATAATAACATCTCTAGTAGAATCAACCTTTATCATCAGTAAGATAATGAATTTACTATAGAAGACGATTGGAAAGGGATCAAAGAAGCTTTAATTTCAATGTGTCAGGAGGTTCTGAGCTGCAAGAAGCATCATCATTATGCCGAACGGATCTCCGTCGAAACTCAAGGAAGGGAGAACAAGAAAATAGCAATTAACAACAATCGAACAGGAGAAAATAAAATCAAGGCACAAGCTGAATACATTAAAGCGAACCAACAAGTGAAGAAAAACATTAGAACTGACAGGAAAAAATACGTCAAAATAACCAACAACGACAGTGGATAAAGCTGCGACAGAAGTAAATATGAAACAACTACACGACACAACAAAGAAATTGGTAGGAAAATATAAAAAAAACTAAGGCGACCAATCAAGGACAAAGAAGGCAAGTCAATCACTGAGATTCAAGAACAGAGGAACAGATGGGTAGAATACTTGAATAGACAAGCTCCGTCCAATCTAGCGGAAATCAAAGCACCACAGACGGACCTTCCTATAGCTGTCGCTCCACCAAAGATCAAAGAAGTATGGTAATTAGAAGTATTTGAATTGTAGTATGAACTAAGAATCCCAAAAATAACGTGATCAAATCAAGAAGTACTAGATAACCACAAACGAATGTACTGTATTTAGAATTTGAAATCAAGAATTCAACAAGTACAAAGTAATCATTAGTGCATTCAAACACCACAGTATGTTTGTTAAGTTGATTTAAGTAGAAGGAAGGGTAAATAGAAGTAATCGAATATGACATCGTTGTTATTATATATAACAATGGATTGTTTTTCAATTTACATGATATTTAAGTATATGGTGAGAATTGATCGTCGAATAATTTATGATGTGTCAGCTGATAAGCTAACTAATTTATCGAGTATTTATTATTGAACCCAACATTGCAGCACATTATTTGTGTAAGGGCTAATGATCATTTGTAGTTATTCTAACCGAAGTGAACGTTAATCACTCAGAAACTAAGATCTTATGTTCGCTACTCTATTGATCCTACAATTAAGCTATCTCTCAGTACTATTAGAAGTACTATGCATGATTATTATTATTTAAATTACTTTACTGTCATTTATAGTGTAAGTAATTATGTCTGAATCGCTAGATTATTAATTTAGAAAATAAAATAACTAACAGGTAGTCAATATGATTTTACTAATCAAAAGAAATAAAGTCAGACTTTAATGAACATTAGCATTTTCATGAAATGTTACTTTACATATATTAATCTAAGATTAATTTATCTTTGCTAAAATATTATGAGCCTTAAATTTTTATTAATTACTTATTAGATTCTCTAATGATTTATTGGAAATCTCTTACAACATAATTTATAATAATCTGTGATATGCATGTGATACGTATTCTGTCAATTTCTTCTATTGGAACAATCCACCATTATAATGATATAAAACAAAATATTCTGTTGTGAGATAACAACTCACTGAAGACAATGGTGAATGTCTCGCTCAATTTTGTGAGTTAGTTGAAGTTAGACATTAACACCGTTGAATACCAGGTATTAGGTTTGAATCTCGAGAGGCGGGATCGTCGATGCGCACTGCTGAGGAGTTCCACAGTAGGACGAAACGGCCGTACAGTGCTTCCAGGTTTTCTATGGTGGTCTAGCTTCAATTAGCTTATGATTTCAACAATTAAAACTACTGAAATTTCCACAAAACCCCTTCTGATAATAATCATCTGCTCACTAGTGACTGACTTCAAGAAGAGTTTCCTGGAGTTCTAGCGAGAACTCGAGATCAGTGGAGTTCAACAAAGTCTGTTGTGAGTTATCAGCTCACTGAAGACAATGGTGTACGGTGGTGCGAGTTCATGAATTAATTGAAGTTAGACATTAACACGGTTGGATACCGGACGGCTAAGTGGTTTAGTGGTCAAGCGCTCGCGCGCGAGACTGATAGGTCCTGAGTTCGAATCTCGTGGGGGGCGGGGTCGTTGATGCACATCGCTGAGGAGTCTCACAGTGGGACGAAATGGTCGGCCAGTGCATTCAGGTTTTCCATGGTGGTCTAGCTTCAACTGACTCATGATTTCACCTATGAAAAGTAAATATGTTTAATGAATTTATGGTCTACAATAGTGGTAGACAATGGTATTACTATAATTTTTTTTAAAATTTTATTCCCAATGAATCATTGATATTAGTTTACACTAATGACATGTTCATTGACCTGTAAACATGTAATATTAATTTCATTCTAATAATATACATTTCCTTATCTTTAGAAGAAAAAAGAAATGATTATACATAGGAAAATCAATCTATTAAAATAACTTATCAGGAAACAAGAATGAAATTTAGCAAAAATTAAAAGTTCTTAGGTTAAAATAAACTTTATAATTTCCTTTTATATTTCACCCAATTACTTCATTCGTCTTTTTTTCTCTTTCGCCACCCTGAAAACAGAGGACATACAACTAAACTCATAAGAAAAATTGGGCGTATGTTCACCTTGTGTCTATGTGTTATATGCTAAGGTCATTGATTTTAACTGAATTCTCTATTAAAAATATGTTCCTCGGTATCTTATTTTATCACAGATTGAAATCATGAGTTAGTTGAAGCTAGATCACCATTCAAAACCTGGAAGCACTGGACGGCCGTTTCGTCCTATTGGAAGACGCCTCGTCAGTGGGCATCCACGCCCCCGCACCACTCGGGGTTCGAACCCAGGACCTACTGGCTTCGCGCGCAAGCACTTAACCACTAGACCACTGAGCCGGCATCCAACTGTGTTAATGTCTAACTTCAACCAATCCACGAAGTTGCGCTACCGTACACCATGGTCTCCAGTAAGTTCCTATCTCACAACAGACCTGGTTGAACTCCACTGGTAACGACTTCTCACTAGAACTCCAGAAGTGTCTCCTGACTCATGATTTCAATCTGTGAAAATTTCTAAAAATCTCCACAAAACACAATCTTATTTTATGTTTTCTAAGCACTATATATATATATGATAGATTTATTACCTCTAGCCCCTTAACATCGGGATTTACATAACATAAAACTTATCATAACTCAAGCACCATTATGTAAATTGTTATGAAGTTATCACCGTTTCTTTAGTAACTTATCAAGAAAATATCGTATCATTTCATGCAAATATGATAAATATTTATCAGAAATTTTCGACTTTCCGCTAACGATATAACATAATAGAATTAAACTATAAAACATATTTAATTTTGTTCATGATTCTTAATAAATCAATTTAAAACAAAAAAAGATTAAATTTTAAGTGCGAAAGCAATAACTGGGATTTATAAATCCATCTAAGTTGTAATTTATTTTATTAAATGTTCAATGAATCCATGTTTAATTCATACAATATAACTGAACGATAGTATCAATCACTGTCAGGATGAATTCACATTTTCATCAGGAAACGTTTTACTGTTACAGAATGAAACAAAACGAATTGTAATTAGAGTAAACAAAAACGTTTAAAAATTAGTTTTCAAAAGATCCATATAAAAAATGAATTGAGTTCAATATAGGTATGGTAACCACATTTTAGGTTTTAAATTGAAGTACTCTATTTAGAATCTTATTGTTCGAGTAGTGTTCACTTTTATTCAGATGATTATATGCTTAATATTTTGGTTTATATATCCAAGTCATATGAATTTAACATTGGGAACTTTTTCATAGATAACTAATAAATTATCAGACGATTGTGGATAATACCTAGTGTTACTGGGATTATAAACAAAGCTAATTTACATAACCACTGAAAACCAAAAGGCACTAAATAGTTGTTTCGTATTTGTATGAAAATACTCAGGATCTTCAAGTCCTTAACATTAAAACCACTAAGAGGGTGATCAAATGGAACATATTTCTGGTTTCAGTCAGTTCATGATATTGTGCAACCACTTTCCATTGTCTTTATCTGGTAGCTGTCTTATACCCGATGCGGTTAAACCCTACTGATCACACCTTTGCACCAGAATTCCTCGAAGTTAGTCACTAGTGTGTGTGCAAGCGAATCTCAATATACAGAACTGTGGATGCCAGGTCAACGCTCTGAAGTTAAAAAACTTAAAGGTTACAAGTAAGGTCCCTTATGGAAGTTTGAATGAACACTTCTAAGAAGCCTCATACTAGTACTGGACAAATGTTCAACGCCCCTTGATTTCCAACGTTCAACAAACTCATATAAATCGGTGATCTTGAAAACTGTAAATCCTTTCATAAAACCAGACAGCTTTTCAAATCAGTTGTAAAATCTCTTTCATCTAATCAGAACTAAATGTCAAGATTATTTTATTTAAAATAACTAGTCGTATATAATGCATTTTGTTTACAGATGATGAGAATTTTTCACCTATAATAAACATAATATCGTATGCACCTCAAAGCTAGTATCACATGTCAATACACGATTGTCATCAGGTTATCTGATTTATTTAATTCTATTCACCAAAAGTAATTAAGCAGATGAATAATGATTTATTCAAATTGAAAATAAATGTTATCGAATAATTTATAACAGTTCTAACGATATACGTGGAACTGAATTTCTGACTGACATTTTGAAAATCTTGAATATCAGTTAATAAAAATGATACCTTTAGGTGACACAACTTAAGTATAACATCCGTTATGGCTACTTGAACACTATACTACGATGGTTAACATCGGATATTCGTTCGTTTCTGTTTAAAATTCCTGTTTTATTTGTGAAGCTTATTAGCTTTAACTTGATGCATTTATATACATTATTTTGTAGTGTTGGTTGCTTATTCTAGCCTTCGGACAGACCAGTTTATTCATTCTTTCTGAGTCACATTTTCACCTTGTTAATTATTCGGTTGTCTACCTTGACTACTTTTGTGTAAGTTTATGTATGTACATTTCCTATCTTACTGATCATATGTCTGTAACTTACTTTTGTCTGTCTATAAATATCGATTCATGCTTGATTGAATCGAGTTGGCTCATACGCCTTCTTCATTGCGTGTTATTTGACTTTCTTCGTATCGTCCCTCTGATTTTCTGTCCAGATCAATGAGTGTGCAAATTATACGTATTCAAAAATCTATTCTCGTATTTGACTTATTTAATTCCGTTATTCACCAATGCGATTTAAATCGATGATTATATACGAGGATTAGTGGCATGTATATTTCATTCGTACAATCTACCTGGAGTCAAATATTCGAGAGTCACAGAAATGGTGAGTCTATTGATAACAACATCGTCTAATCTAATTGATGTCAAAATAAAAGGCTCAACTAAAGTTTCTGACATATCAAGAAAGTTTCGATGCTGTTTTCTTCACATCCTTAGGATTTGACAATGTACATTCTTCATTATTTTGTATAACTAACTGAAATTATTTTTTTAGAAAATTTGATTTATTTTTTAGTTTATGAAAAAAGATTGAATTCTAAACATAATATTACAACATAATGTATTTTAGCAATATGTTGCATAATGATCTGTTTTAAAAGCAAAATATCAATTTGTATAGACACAATTATCAATGTCTACAACCATATGGCAGTCTCTCATTATTATATTTTTTAATTATAAATAAATAAAATGTACAAAATCAAATACATACAGTACAAAATATACCTGTATTATTAATAATGGTTATTGTTTAATTTGTACTCGAAAATATATCTGAATGCTTCTATATTTCAATGCTTATTTTCAAACTCATAGTCAAACCATAAACCGAATCCTGTTAAAATCAAGAAGTTATTCACTAAACTAATAAATTATAATCGAAACACTAAATGATTTAAATTCAATGATGACAGAATAGATTTATTGTTCAAAATGTACAATAATCACGTTTTATTTTGATATTAAATTAAATTACAATCAGCATTAGATTTAGTCTTAATTACAAATCATTAAATTAGTCAATAACTGAAATAATCAACCTTTTTTTTAAAAAAAAATATATATCCCTTCCATTATTTTATACCGTCTGTTTTATACACTATTTAGAATGACTATAATAATAAGTATAAATATTATTCAATTTTCTTGTTTTAAAAGAAAAAAGAAATTATGAAGAATAAACTAGATGATTTAATCAACGAAACAAGATCAACTAGAGTGATAAGCAACAATAAGAATGTGTAACGACAAAGGCGAGAGAAGAAAATCTGAGTATTTATATATATATATATATATAAATATATATATGTATGCAAACAGGCAAGCAAACAAGTAAATAAAATAGCTAACAATCACAAAATATGTTTGAAACTAATCTTGACAGTAAATTAGTTTTCTTCTCTATCTCTCGCATTTTTTTTCTCTTATTAATGAAAACTTTAAATCTCTGCGCAAACACATATTCTTTAAATGAAAAGTACTTAATAAATCGGATTGTATCCCTTTTCTGTAGTTTTTTTTGTCTCTCTTTTTTCCTGTTCTTCTCTTTATCCATTTCTTTTTCATTCTAGTACGCATTGTTTTTTCCTATATACAAATATATATATATATATATATATATATAGAGAGAGAGAGAGAGAGAGGGAGGAGAGGGAAGGAGAGAGAGAGAGGGAGAAATTATAAATAAAACTTTCAAAACATACACGCAACTATTTATTTTTAAAACTCCTAACTTGATTTGCATAAATTTGTTAAATTTATTCAAAATACTTAAACACGAATAGACATTAATACATTAAATAAATAAATAAAACAAAAAAGAATTAAATGATTTTCCTGCCAATTTACTTCTTTCTTTTCTTTTTTTTCTTTGTTTTTTTTTCTTTTTAGATGAAAATCAATAGACAATTTAAATTAGTTGTAGTTTAAATGAATGAATGTAAAAGTAGATGAATAAATAAGTAAACAGAATTAGAAAATACGTTAAATATTGAACGCTCTTATTGTTATTGTTGTTGTTGTTTTAAATATGAATTTTGTATTATATTCCATTTTGTTGATAAATAAATACTGGATAACTATTTAATAGGATACGTTAGAATGTATAATTTGTTTTTTTTTAATTTTCATTATAAATTTGTCTCCAGATAGTAACATAATAAATAATATATGGAATTGATTATAAATTTTAGGTATATGAAGTGTTTTGAATCATTATGTTAACAATACATGATTTAGTGAACTGTATAACTGGACTAAAATAACTTGTATTTTTTTTAATATTTTCAAATACACTTGTTGAAAGCTTTATGTAATTTCATATTTAAAGAACTTTTATTCTGTGCAGAAGTAATTTCACCTTAATCTTTAATAAATCATCGGTATAGGCAAAGACAGTGGAATTCAGTACATCCAGCTGACTAGTTCCAAATAAGACGAAATACGAATCTGGCTTCTACTGCTAGCCACCAACAATTTTTGCTTATAATGCTCATGAATTAAGACAGTATCGAGGTAATCCACACATGATGCATATATGCTAATAAGAGATTGATCAACTGCAGTCCCAAACAAGAATGGGAAGATTCAAACAAACAATACTAAATGAATTTATCTGTATAGGGTTGTGAAGATTGTTAGGTTTTAAGCCATTCAGTGCCTCAAGGTTTTCGGCGGTGGGCCAACGCTGACTGCTTTGTGATGTCAATTTATTAAATTGATTTTTTTCGTTTTGTATTATGACTTTCCATTGTGAAATACATGAATTTAACAGCTTTCTACTTCCGGCTAACAGCTTGAGTATTTTATTGACTTTATTGTGAAATGTAACAGACACATTCACTGAACATTAAATTTACTAATAAGTTTTTTCTACCATGAATACCTAGTTGGCGATAACACTTTCGTGTCCAATGGGATTAAAAAAGCCAAGTTATCCAACAAATGATTATATCAAGAAAACTGAATGATTTTCAAACAGCTTATAGTGTAAAAAACATTAAATTTATGTTTTTCAATCGCCTCAAAAAAAGCTCATTTCAATTGACCTTCGGAATTCTTTTCAATTACCTTATGTAGCAACAGATAATTGTGATATAAAATATTATCATAAGTATACATTCTAGTCAAAACGAATAAATTTCTTAGCAGCATTTTATAACATAACTACCACGTTGATCAATCATTTTAGTGTCATCAGTGTAGCATTAGGTAGTAACTACACAAACAGATTTTAATATATGTAATCTGTTCAATAAATGCACAAACCGTAATATTTAAAATGTTATTTTGCACCGAATAACTTCAATTAGGTGGGCATAAATGTCTTTCACTACGGTACTCATTGTTTCCAATATCTTCTGAAGTTCTTTGAAATTGAGCTCTTGAACCAGTTTGTCATTTCGTAATTCCTAACTCCGAACGCTTTGCCGGTTGATTTTCCCAAATTCAATTCATTAATAACTACTTTAACAGTAAATTACTGACCAAGAGCCATCAGGGAAAGAACATTTCATGTATTTTCAATAACGTAGGAAGTCACTGTTCGATCGGATTTTGCGTTAAACTTGTAGTCCTAACGCATACCACTTAAAACCATGATACGAATGAAAATAAATAAATGTTTAGTCTGTTACCTTCAAAAATAGTCCGTACCATTTCACGATCTTAACAGCTTATATCACACATTTATTGAATACATCAAAGTTAAACGTTACATTGCTAAAATTCCATTTATATACATCACAAATTCTTGCTTCATAGTAACAATATTAAACTATATATCAATTGCAACCATGTATTTACTTAACACCTTTAGTATATCAAGTTGACAAACTATAAAATAAAACACGTATTTCATAATACTAACAGACTACTAGTTCTAAAAAGTAGCAATGAAACTTTATTTTCTTTATAAATATTCATATCAGTATACATTCAATTATTGTTTATTGAACGTAATAATTAAAACTTGTCTCAATGACTGTTAATTTTTATTCAATAGAAATAAATATAATACTTTATTTTCATTAATAAATTCATTAAATTTTGATTGACAATCGAAGTTTTTTTTTTTCTTTTCGAAAAACAAGTATGTCACTACTTAAATAAAAGAGTAGAAAACAATTTTGAGTAGATTTTCTTTTTTATATTTTTATTGAAGGTAATTATTATTGAAAAATTTATAACAATATATTTGACAGAATATATTCTGTGTGCTAACATTTGTGTAATAACTTATGTGAATTTAGGGGGTTTGGATGGGGGGGTATAATAACACTGATATATATATATATATATTTTATCAGAATGGGTTTTGTGGGGATTTTAGAAATTTCACAGATTGAAATCATGAGTCAGTTGAAGCTGATTTCAATCTGTGAAATTTTTAAAATCTCCGCAAAATCCATTCTGATAATAATCAACTGCTCACTAGTGACTGACTTCAGGAAAAAACTCCCGAAGTTCTAGTGAGAAGCCGTTACCAGTGGAGTTCAACCAGGTCTGTTGTGAGATAGGAACTCACTGAAGATAGTGGTGTACGGTGGTGCAACTTCGTGGATTAATTGAAGTTAGACATTAACACCGTTGGATGCCGACGCAGTGGTCTAGTGGTTAAGTGCTCGCGTGCGAAGCCATTAGGTCCTGGGTTCGAGCCCCGCGTGGTGCGGGATCGTGGATGCGCACTGCTGAAGAGTCCCATACTAGGATGAAACGGCCGTCCAGTGCTTCCAGATTTTCAATGGTGGTCTAGCTTCAACTGACTCATGATTTCAATCTGTGAGATATATATATTTGTATATATACAGTGATTTCGGGATAATTTTCATAAATTCTATTAGAAATAATTAAAAATCATTTTAAGTAAAATATTTTTTTTAAAAAAAGAGAAAAACTTTTCGAATTTATTTAATGGAAGAAAAAAATGTTACGTTTTTCTTAAGATTTTAAATGCTTCTATATTCATGTATATATATATATATTTATATATATATATATTGGATTACTGTTATAATACCATTAAAATGCTATGAATTTATTAATATTCATGAAAAAATACTTGACTGCAAATAAATACTATTAATGATACATCCATTTTCTTTTAGCCTAGGACCCAATTTAACTAAGTAATAACTCAATTATCAATGAAAATAATAGTGATATTATTGGACCTAGTGTAAATAGTTAAATAAGTAACTTATTAGCTTATTTATTCATTTATTTATTTGTTTATTTAAACAAATAAACATTGGTAGAAGAAGGCACCAAATCATTCGATTGGTGTGATGGCCTGGATACTGTCCGGCTGCTGAGGCCGAAACAGGTGATTTTCCTAGGGGGTCACATCCGGAGCCTTTGACCTAAAAGTCTGATCCGAAAGGCAGTAGAGTAACGCCAAGAGATGCAGTCCTATGGTAGCCAGTGACCAACAATAAGTTCATACGCCCTTTGTTCCCTTAGGATCCTGAAGCTCATGTTCACTATTTGTTTGGAACCAGGGTTATTCATCTCCTATAGGTGGATCCTTCGTATTCACCAAACCGCTTAAAAACCAAACATTCGCTTTCCGGCCTCTAAGTTTCGTGAGAAAAAACACCGCCGCCGCAAAAAGGCAGTGAGTAGGACTTCCTTGGCAGTGGCACGTAGCCATGTGAGAGCATTTTGAGAGGGAGAGTTGACTCTTTCTACTGTCACCTGTACCAAGGTATTTCAGGGTATAATTTGATTACTTTCAAAGACAACTACAAAAGGCTAACAAGAATAATCGAGTTGATATGAAAGTGAAGTTAATCACAGTTAAGTAAAATTCTGATATTTAATCGAAAACTAGTTGATAAATTCAAGCAACGGATTAGCATATATGTATATTTTATTGTACAGCATGATAAATTAAATTACAGACTTTCTTTTTGGTTGCTAAGCCTTATTGATTATACAATGCAATGTGTAATAATTCTAACCATTTGAAATCAATGAACTGGTATTGAGAACATTGAAATTAAATTTCAATTCATTGAAATAGTATGACAAGGTTAAATGTTTGACTTGATCAACCAGTAGTGTTGCTTGATCTCATTAGTCTCTTAACAAGTTATAGTTGTAATCAAACATTTTATTTATCACAGGTTATTAACAAAAAAGACTATTCGTATATATGAATGTAAGAAATCTATTATTATTCATCTTGAAATCGATGGTACAGTAGAATTATGACATAATCACAACAAATATCTGAAAATTTAAAATATCAGTACTCTAAACATGAATTCAATCTATTTTCACGAAAAGTGCTTTTCTTAAAATGAATAGTATAAATCCACTTAAAAATGTACATATTTATGTCTAATAGAATCTTTCTATTACATGGGAAATCTACAATTTTTTTTAACGAGTAGTCATGAATTTTTTTTGGATAAAAAAAACAACAACACATAAACACATCCAAATTAGGTTTGAAATAAATCTAGTCAAAATACATAAAACTAGGGTAACAATTTTGACATTTACATTATCGTTTCCTTGATAATAGTTAATCAATAATCAGTAATCAATCTTGTTTCATGAATATAAATCTAAATCAAATTTAATGTATGTAAGATATAAACAATTAAGTGTGAATGATGCATGTGTTTAATCGAATTTATTGCAGTGATTATTATAATACATTTCTCTTATAATACAACTATCACAAGTATGTCAGATTTAAAATTTGATTATTTTTCTCTAATTAAATGAATGTTCAAAGAGATCCTAAAATGGAGATCCATTATGTGAATATCATCAGCGGTAATAATAAATTAAACATGATATGCTTTAGTTATACTATAAATATACTGATTATTTAATAGTTTCTAGAAGTAACCAGATTATATATGAATGGGAAAGATATAATGATAACTATTTACTTCAGAATTCAAATGTTGTTCAATGTTACAGGAAAAGTCAAGTAAATAATCAATACAAATATACTACTAATATCAGTGCTATAAATAAGCTGTGATGAACGGACAGAATTTTCATTAAAATAATCATTTTTATGAATTAAACAAAATTTATGATCACCTATTACCTTGAACATTTAGAAACACAAGTTATATACTTTAATAGCTGTATAGTAATGATTATTACCTTCGACGAGTGTAAATTCTTCCATCCTTCATTATAACTTAATAAAGCATCATATATTCATCCAATTTAAATAATTTTATCAATATAGATTCTCTTATCAGTTGTCTCGATCAGTTTATTATCATTGTGATGGTATTTCGTAACATCTAGTCTTTTAAAGAAATAAAATTTTAGTAGTTGAGATGATGACTCAATTGAAGCTAGACCACCATGGAAAACTTGGAAACACTGGACGGTTGTTTTGTCTTATTATGGAACTACTCAGCAGTGCGCATTCACGATCCCGCCTCGCGAGATTTCAACCCAGGATCTATTAGTCTCGTGCGCTTAACCACTAGACCACTGAGCCGTCCAGTGTCCAACGGTGTTAATATATAACTTCAACTAATCCAAAAAATTAAAATTTATTCATTCACAATAATTTTGAGGAATTAATAAGAATACAATGTATTTGTTTGAAAACAAAATGATAATATTTAAATACATTCACTTATTACTATAACTATTTAATAAAGATAATTCAGAGAAATATTTTTTTCCAGTTGAATGCAATGGTCTGCTATAAAGTACCATATGTCTCTTTCTTGATCGTTAAATGTTTCAAATACCAGATGATTGATGAGATATAATAAAGAGAAAATAGTTTTTAAACTACAAGCAAGAGTGATAATACTTCATTTAGCGAAAATTAGAAACAAAAGCTTAGAATGCAATTGGTACTGAGAGATATAGTAACACTATGGTAAAAAGAAAAGTTGAATATGTTTCTTTGGTACACAGAGTTCAAGCCTGAATTACTGGATTGTTTAATTCTCTAAAGTGAGCATTATTTGATTTGCACTCTACTTACATTAGCTCACTTTATCATGTAAATAGTTACGGAAGATATTTCTGGTGACAAGACATGACCAGTGCCATAAAAGTGTTTCGGATAACAAAACAAGATAATCCTGTCAAAAAGGAGAATCCAGGTCAGTCAATTGTTAGTTTACAAAGTCTGTTAATCTAAGTACAGCTTGTTTTACTCGATTCTAGTTCATTGAGAATTTAAATGACATCTTTTTTGTACATGAACATTATTTTGATAAAAAATTTCATAGAAAACAAAAGGAAATAGAATATCTATCTTATTCAAAAATAAATTACCAAATACCCTACTTCTCAATCAAATTATGATATATTATTAATTTAATAGATATTTTATAGCTATAATAAGTCCATTACGTTGAAGAGTATCGAACAAATAGATAGAATCTAGGGGTAACATGATACATTAACGGTTTTTCAAACAAGTAGCCTCATAAGATAAATAAAACATATACATATTTACAACAACCCTCTACATACATGATACCCGATAATCAAGTGTGTTTATTTCTTTAGAAAGGGGATTTCGATCAATCAAATAGTGTACTTATCATAAATCTTAAGGCTTAAAACAACCAGTAAAAGGAAATAATGTCACTGGAAATAATAAAGTCGTAATGACTGACAGTAATATACGATGAATTATCAAAAGGAAATGTAGTTTTTTTTCATCAAAAATCAATCACAATAATTTCAATAACCATAATCTTTTTTAAAAGAAATCACTGTATTGAAAAAGTATTTGACTAGAAGTTAATTATGCCTTTAATAATTCATAAACAACTGAATTGTAAAATCAAATGTTTTAAACAACTCGATTCTGTATATTGGATTTTAGAAGAAGTTCAATCTAGAACTAATGAAACTGTAAACAATTCATACAAGTATTTGTCAAGATTAGAACAAATAATTTGACAGAAATTGGTCGCCGACTTAAAAAGTTATATATTTCTTTGATGATTTTTATTTTGATTATTACCCTGAAGAAGTCCAAACAAGTTAGCTGGACGAAATTTTGGAATTATTTAAATTTCAATCACTGAGATCATTTCAAATGTAATTTTCACATATAATGTAAACATTTCATTTTAACTAAAGATTTAAGCTTATCATATATTGTTATCAAAAATTTTCCTGGTTTCGATATAGTATCTGATATTTATGTTTTAAATTTGTAATGTCGGTTATTATGTTAAGCCTATATAACTTATTCTAGCTTCTGGACAGGTCAATTTCTCCATTCTTCTTGAGTCACAATTTGATTTTGTTAATTATGCACTTATCAATCCTGACTGTATTTATTTGAGCATATGTGTGTGTATATCTTATCCTACTTATCACATGTCTGTAACTTATTTTTGTGTGACTATAAATATTGATTGACGCTTGATTAAATGGAACTGGCTCACACGCCTTCTACACTGCACATCATTTTGTTTCGCTCTTTCTTTACTCTATTCACTGCGATTCTCTGATTGTCTGTTCTGATCAACAATTGTACGAAATATAAGAATTTGGAATTCATTCTCGTATTTGGCTTATATAATTCCGTTATTCACCAACGCAGATTAAATCAATAATAATATACTAGAACCCGAATATATAATTGATAACAATCAAACATATGATCTAACTGGAGTCAGATATTGGGCCACTAAAGTGGTTAGCCCGTCGACAACATCGTTCGATATAATTGACGTCTAAATAAACGGCCCCACAAATTCAGAACTATTATGCTGTGTATTTTTAAAGACATAATCTAATCGTTAAATCAATCTCTATTTCCATAAAAAAGATAATCTGGCCCTAATTTATATGATACGAAGTGATAATAAAATTCACTTAATATTTTTTATGATAATGATTCTAAAGCAAAATGTCAAATGATGTAAGGCTGGGATGCCTACAAGAAATAAATGTTAAATCTAGTTGAGCGACTAAACCTACAGAAAATGACTTAATATCAAAAACATAATTAGATCATGTTATGTTATTTGTTTTTGTTGCATAACTGGTTAAAAAGAAAGTAATCAACCTAGATCCAATCAGATTTTGGTGGGATTTTGCAAGATCATGTATTGGGTGACAATGTGTGACAGTCATTCAGTATCATTGAGTGTATACGTCTTTATTCGTTATTCCAATGAATTTCTAGATCATAAATTTCTCACAAAATTTTCAGTTAAGTATATTAAAGTGTAGGAATATTCAGTTTTAAATTTTTAATTAACTACAATGACCTAACTAATTTGAAAACAGTTTTCATAACTGAATAACATTCACCTAAAGAAAATCACTGAAAATCAACGAACACTAGTTTCTTTAAATAATAAAATCATCAAGTTACACAACCAAGATCAAAGTAACTAGAAAATGTATTTTTAATAAAACCTTTTGTACTGACATATTTTACCATCATTAGATGTAAATTCGCTTAAGCTGGAATAATTTGTAAAAAGCAGAGAAATTCTCAGTTTTATACATGGCATAGTGATATGAAACGAAGTTGTGTACAACTGTCATATATCGATTTATCACTACTTCCTGGTTTAGATCTGAAAGATAGTACAACTCCCTGAACATGACCTACAACAGAAACTCATTAGGATCTTCTTATAAATGTTTTCACATTCTTCATAAATGTGAGAGTAATTTCTTTAACTGAAAGAATTCTGAATTGCCTAATTTGTACTATTAACTAAACTATCTTTCCCATTATATAATTTTCTTGTTAGTTATTTTATTGTTTGTTCATTCTCTTCAAACTTACTCCCTTCTCCTCTCAATGTTATTCATAATTTGTGTGTAGCATTTCATTTTCTAATATCATATACCATATTTCATATAATTAAATGATAAATAATAATAGTAGCTCAATATTTATGGAAAAAGTTAAAATATAAAACGATTTTACAATATGACTTAATATTAGGTTGTTTTTACTTTAGAAGAATTGAGATATTTTTATCTTAATAAGTAATACAACTTATAATTTCTTAGATAGAACATTTATTTTTCTTTACAAAAATTGTATCAAATATACTGTGATGCGTGCTACTTATATTGATATAAGTAGTATATGACGCGAGTCAGGAATGCAGTGTCTGGCAGCAGAAGATGGAGAAGATCAAGAAAGAAAGAGTGGGAACAGAAAGCAATTAGCATGTAAATGCAAGAACAATGAAGTTCGAGACAATTATTGAATATTTTGCAAATTAAGTATTGTAGTATGATTTTTTTATTTTACTAAGTAACTGTAATTTTGTGCTAAATATAATTTCGGTTGTCCTCACCTATGTTCTCCTTCACTACAATACTAATTCTTTTATTCTAAGCGCAAAATCTCATGTGATCTTTTCTCGTAAACATTAATACTTCATTCATAACTTCGTAAGCTAACTTGTTTCTAGAAAATACTAAACAATCTTCTTAATCTGTAAATATATAATAGTTACAAAGAATACTCCATTTCCCAATATGTAAAACAACAAACTGATGTCTAATCAAAACATATTAGTAGATTGTTTTTGTTTTTATTTTTCTTCTTAAGTTCATGGAATAAATTAGTAAACAGAAAATTATCTTCAGGATGGGTTTTGTGGAGATTTTAGAAATTTCACAGATTGAAATCATGAGTCAGTTGAAGCTAGACCACCATTGAAAATCTGGAAGCACTGGACGGCCGTTTCATCCTAGTATGGGACTCCTCAGCAGTGCGCATTCACGATCCCGCACCACGCGGGGCTCGAACCCAGGACCTAATGGCTTCGCACGCGAGCACTTAGCCACTAGACCATTGAGCCGGCATCCAATGGTGTTAATGTCTAACTTCAATTAATCCACGAAGTTGCACCACCGTACACCACTATCTTCAGTGAGTTCCTATCTCACAACAACCCATCCAGATAATAATCAACTGCTCACTAGTGACTGACTTCAGGAAAAACTCCCGAAGTTCTAGTGAGAAGCCGTTACCAGTGGAGTCCAACCAGGTCTGTTGTGAGATAGGAACTCACTGAAGATAGTGGTGTACGGTGGTGCAACTTCGTGGATTAATTGAAGTTAGACATTAACACCGTTGGATGCCGGCTCAATGGTCTAGTGGCTAAGTGCTCGCGCGCGAAGCCAGTAGGTCCTGGGTTCGAATCCTGCGTGGTGCGGGATCGTGGATGCGCACTGCTGAAGAGTCCCATACTAGGATGAAACGGCCGTCCAGTGCTTCCAGATTTTCAATGGTGGTCTAGCTTCAACTGACTCATGATTTCAATCTGTGAAAATTATCCACCGATTATCAAAATTTTTTACTAGTATCACGCATTTTGTTATTTTTCTGAAGACAAATGTTTTACAAATAATATTGCAAATGAAAAATTTTGTTGTGATCTATTATATTCTTTTTAGTATTTATCTTACTTATAGTGAGTCAGTATTTTGTTAGATTGTTGAAGATGGTTAATAATTAACTCTGAACTAAGGTTTCTTTCTAGTTGGCACATTTTATCATTACACTATTCAAGCAACAATTGACAACCTGTAATATTGAGATATTTAGAATGAGTTGATTATTAGGTAGTGGGTAGTTAGTTTGGTTGAATTCAGAGTATGACATAACCCTGGTCATTACATAATGGTCAATTAATTATAAATCATCTTTGATATGAATTTAACAATAAATGGTTAAATTTTTCAGCCTTCAAGCATAAAGTAACAGTTTGAGCACCATTAAATATGGATCAACAATATTTACATGAATCTTAAGTTTTCTTACCAAGTTCCACTAAATTAATCTTAAAATATTGAGTTATATAAAAGAATTAATGATAAATTAATTATGTTCACAATGATATTTTAAATATAGTTTACAATAATGATAATGAAATCTGAACTTAAAGAGGTTTGATTGAATGTTAAGAGTTCACTTACTAAAATCTGTCAGATAATTGTCCAATTGACAGATATAAAGAAAAACGACAAACATGAAGGTCATCAACTTATTCTTTAGTGTCCCTAATACGTTATGTCGAAACCGAAAAGGAAATGAAGAATATATTTATGTTATATAAATGATCTTTCTACTTAGATTTCAACCAATAGCAATATGTATTCAGTCAGTTTCCAAATAGCTATGCACCATTGATGTTAAAAAAAAAAGGATTTTGTAGTTATGTTGATCCTATTTAGATGAATCTTAATGTACGAATAAATTTAAAACATAATTGTGTTTAATCGTGCTAGTACCAAACATTTCTTTAAAAAATTGATTTCAATAATATATATATATATATATTACGTTTTCGATAATGATAAATTAACATTTATCGTCAGTTTCCGGGAATTTCCTTAAACTCAAACCTTGAAGTGGCACAGGACCCTATTAAAACCGTTATTATTACATATTGTATATTTCATTTCCTTCATTCATAAAGTATTTGATATCTTGATATAAAGTTAATTGTCCAATGCCAATAACTATTTGTAACTGTTGGTTTATTCCAATGAATCAGTTACGATAAGTAACAAAATGATAAAATGAATAGTATTCAAGAAAACGATATCAACAGTTATTATCTAATATGTTACATTTGCTGAAAAATACCTGTATTAATATGAATAATAAATGAAAACCCAGTATTTAATTTTAGATTGATCCGTAGGCTTTAAATGTAAAAAAAGGTTTAGATCAAAAATCTTATTGTATTATGATCTATGTTTAATTTTTGTTGTAATTTTAAGATTGTGTTCATGTTAAAATTAGCCTTTTAAAACAAAAGTGAAAAGGGTAATAAATATCGACAATAGGAGACAATCATTATATCTTTTATATTACATAATAGACTAGAATTTCATTTATATTTTACACATAATCACTTATCATTATCAATTTTTAAAATTATACATGTACACATCTATCTACATAATCATAGTTCTAATATAATAATTTATTGAATTCAGAATGAATTTCCTTATTAAGAAATTTATTATTTTATCGTTTCATATTTTGAAAGTGATTAATTTGACTGTTCATTATTCAATTTTATCTGCTCTGTTTTATTCCCTGGGCATGAAATACAATAAAGTAAACGTTAGGGAGAAAAAATAGTTAGAAATTTCCTCATCAACAAGAATATATATGAAGTAATACATAAAATTATTCAATAGTATACCAATCCTTAAAATTACTTAGAAATAACAATACGAAATTGAAAATAATCTAAACGATCTCAAAAGATCAAAATAAGCAATTTTGTTTTGTTTGTTTGTTTGTTTTTTTCGCAACAACTAAAACAAAACGTGAAAAGTATGATAAATCCATACCTGTACTAAATTGAATGTATGTATGTATGTACATCGAAAGAATGTTAGTCCACTTCAACTTATATTAAGCTTAACCATAACCTTTTTTTTGTTTCATTCTATTCGTTATAAATATGTAAATGAGACTAAGCAATTACCGACCATTGATTAAGACAATCATCTCAAGAATTTATATGCAATTAGAAAATTAAATAATAAAATAAAAGTGAGGAAAAAAAATCAGAAGCTTGACAATGATGGAAAAAAATAACGGTTTCTTTGGACAAACAAAACAAAACTGATGAATAGTTTTTATCGGATCAGACACCTTTTACTCTAGCTGTAGTATACATTATATATAGATATAAATCATTGAAAAGAAAATTTGCATAAACCTTCATACCAATTTGACATACAAAGAAAAAGTCAATTTCATTTTGAACTAATACTTTACTAGAGAACATGATTTTATTAAAGAGTAACATATAGGACTACATCCCCTGTGAGTAAAATGATTGACAGTTTTATTTATTTATTTATCTATGTATTCCATAGTGTTCAATAATTTACAATGGTATTCAGTGAGAATAATATATGGTTTTTCTTTATTTCATGATGTGTCTTTCTTTTTTCTAGTTAATAAAAATGTATAGTGTAATTCATAACATTGATTTACTGTCTATATTCTTGTATTTGGTATTCTCTTAAATTACGTTTGATAAGTTTGTTTTAGAATACAAAGTTGTTTTACTTGATTACTTAGTTAATAGACATAAGAAATATAGAAGATTATGTTGTACTAAAAATTTATGTTTGTCTGTTAAAAAAAAATAGTTAAGAATGTCATTGAAAAATTCGAGATATGTAATATATAGCTAGTTGTTCAAAACCAAATTTACTATTATGTCAGAAAAAAACATTGTCTAAACAGATTATTTGAAATATACAGAAATTTCAAAAAGCAGATTAAGAAAAAGACAATTCAGAGAAGAAAATTTTCGGTGAGCCTATAATTTATGGACGACATTTAAACGACGCCAAACTAAACTTGAGAGTGTTCACCTAATATCTAGGACCAAATGAGAGTTATAAACCTATGTGAGGAATTAGAATTATGATTATCAGTTGATGACTAAGTTTAGAAATTAGATTTAGGGTTTTCATCACGAACTAACATCAGCTATAATGCCAAAACAGTATTGCGCCAAATGGATGAATGAATTTCGCGCCGAAATCTGAGGCCTGATATCTTATACCTGATTGGTTCGCCCATAAATTATAATCTCGCCAAATTATCTTCTCAACGAAATCATTTACTCATGCTGTACATTCGTATTTATACTTATGTGCAAAATATATGTCTATAGAAGGATAGAATAGCTTTCTTCATAAATTATTTCGAGACTAAATATCAAATGAGGTTACTTACTAATTAAAGGGTAAGGGAGAAAATAATTTATGAGTCAGATAATTGTCCAATTGACATATATAAAGAAAAACGACAAACATAAAGGTCATAATAATATCTAGACTTCGCTAACGATGTGGCTCTTTTATCGCACACGCAACAACAAATGCAGGAGGAGACGACCAGTGTAGCAGTAGCCTCAACAGTAGTAGGTCTCAACATACACAAAAGGAAAAGCAATATTCTCTGATACAACACAGCATGCACCAATCCAATCACAATTGACGGAGAAGATTTGGAAAATGTAAAAACCTTTACATATTTGGACAGCATCATTGATGAAGAGGGTGGATCTGATGCAGATGTGAAGGTGCGGATCGACAAAGCAAGAGCAGCATATCTACAACTGAAGAACATTTGGAATTCGAAACAACTTTCAACCAACACCAAGGTCAGGATTTTCAATACAAATATCAAGACAGTTCTACTGGGCAGAGTTTAAATGGTTTGGATTATTTTTTCTGGTAAGCGTTTTTTTAGCGAGTTAGTTTTCTACGGGATGGGGACACTAAACCCATGCCCAACCCTTCTCGTTTACCCGGGCTTGGGACTGGCAGTAACTCTAGAAGAGCTACAGGCGGAGTTATGTAATTTGTGGGCTTTTTTTTAATTTAGCTCTAAATTTGGGTGTGTACCTTTCAATATCTAACATGAAAACAAGTTGACTTAGTGGATAAAGAATGTATTCTTTCTTTCATCAATAAAAGTTTTTAGGTTTACGGAATTTTCGCGAAGTGTAATTTATCAGTTGATTGGTTAGAAAGAATTAGTGATAGTTATGAAAATGTATTAATTTGTTTCGTTCCAGTTTTGGAGGACAAATGGTAAACTTAACTATGATCTAAATAAATGAATAATGAATCTATCAGTTAACTAATAAAATGAGTAAAGAGGAGAGCCCACTAATTCCTAGAGTTTTTATACTGACAATAAAAATCAGTAAAATTATCAAGTTATAAAAATTTCAAACAATATATCAGATAGATATTAGATGCTCTTGAAAAAGATGTACATTTCTAGATTTTTAATTCAATAGAATATGAATTGAATTGAATTTCTGAACTTAATAGCTTCCAGTGATATAAATGATAATATTTTGCACCGACGAAACATATTTATGACTCACATTACTTGCTGATGAGTTTCTCTATATTTGAAAATAACTTATGATTTTAAATAATCAAAACGTCAAATATGAACATTGCTGTTGTTTGGATATTTGTCTTCTTGATTACCCCTTAACTAAATGTGATATGCATAGAAATTTACAAGTCTTAATAACTATACAAATATTCCAAGATACCATATTCCTTTATTACATGTACCTAACCAAAAAATATTTACGTCTGAAGATGAATGCCAGATGACCACTATTATATAAATGGATTGAAATCTTTACAATTACAATATATCATAACATAGAATTTGTTGCATATTGTTTTGGATTGTACTGATTTTTTTCTGAATATGGGATTTATTATTATTAAGAAATCTTGAAATTATAATCAGAGATATCATTTAACTGATTTTACTATAGATAAATCACTACCACTGGATCATTCTGGGACAGTATACTTTTAACCATTGTATAACATTTCTCAACAACTGTTCTCGTACTAAAATTTTGGTAGTTAGTTTGATTTGCCAACAACCCAAAATTGTAAAAACAAGCCTTTAATCAATCTCTCAGTTACCTTTAAAAAAAAACTTACAATTTAATAACTTTAGAATTATTTTTCTATGTAGCCAACTTACAATTATATTAATCCGACCAAACAAAAATGTTATGCCTATTTACAAGTTGGAAGTTCACTTTAATCTACTAAGTCAATAGACTGTTAAGTGAACTGCACACCTGTTTCAATACTCTAACTTGTACATGATAGAACTCAACAAATTTACTATTTATTTTTACTACTTCAGTTAAAACAAAAGAGAAATCATCAATAAATACTTTCAATGGAAGTTATGTATTCAGTACTATTTGTATAGATTTGAGCTTATTTGTAACAAAGCCTATTTCTTACATAATCACTTTATCAATTATTTATGTATCATATAAAAATTAACCATGTTATATTCAGTTGGAAGCTTCAGAATTTGCTTAAACCCTCTTATTCAAAATGAGGCTTTTATACAATTTAAAGTTTCTTTTAATATGATAACTTGAACAGTCAAAGAAGACATTTCGATATATATTTTTTTTCTGAACTATTGAACATTGTTTTCATAATTAATAATGACTACTTTTCCCCAAGTAGTTCAATGAAATATGATACAATTTATTCATTTTTTTTAAAAGTTTATGAATATCAAAATAATATTAAAATGATGATACAACGAAATGGTTTCATATAATCAGATCCTTATCAGATGCTTTTAATATTATTCAAATTGTTAAATTGTATTGATTATATAAAAATATGAAATGTTCATGTATCATCGAAACTATGACTATGTATACTTTAAATAATAAAGCATTACCATCAAAGGAATTCGGATACGTTGGTCATGAAGCATTCATTAGTCATAATATTGGATGAAGGTAGAGCTATTTCATGAATTGACTGAATCACTGAACTAAAACTTAGTGGTCCAGTAATCTATGTAACTTCATTCCAAATATTTTTTAATTTAAGATATTATCTTGAGATGGTGAAGGAGATTTGTAGCTCAGGTGAATGATTTTGGTGGAGTTTTATTCTCTGAGCTGGATGATTTGGTCGTCCAGTTAAGATATTATCTCCTAATTTGTACCAGTTTGTTTCAATGCATTTTTTTAACAGGTCCTATTGATCCATTACTCTCTTCTCTGTACAAAACTATTTTGTCGTTCTTGTATCTCAGTGAACAACGTTTGTTAACGGAGAAAAGTAATTACAATTCAAAAATAAATAAATAAACTTAAACGTGAATATAAAAAAATATGGTGTTATGAAAACTTTCCTATTGGTTACTTTATTTTGTTAAGCTTCTAATATCTACAAAAATACAACATTGTTTCATTAAGTGAATTCATTTCATTTTATGTCCTTAAAATCTTTTATCTAAGAATATAAATGTAGTTTGCAAGGAATATTTGTTAAATTATTCACTATAGTGAATTATACACTTTTCATAATTATACAAATATACTTTATTAAGACATAAATTAAGTGAAAGAATTTGTGAGGGGGGTTACTCAGGTAGATAGAGTCTATCTAAATTGCAGTTAGCTAGGTAGATAAACATAACAATAATCAGTACTAATAAAAAGCAATATTAAAGTTACCAAGACGATAGGAACAACTAAAATTATAATTAAATGATAATAAGAAGTGAAAAATCTTTACTAATATTGAATTTACTTGACCATAAAATATATGACCAAAACCTCTAAGTTATTTTCATGAATTATAACCTAAAATACTTAGTATTTAATTCAATCTTAATTTTAACCTCAGATCAATATTCATAAAACATTACTTCAGTTAATGGATTCCCTGTGACCTTTTACATAAACCCATGTTTTGTACAAATTATGAATTCAATCTAGAAAATGTAATTTTCCGAGTTACATTGTAAAGTGTTAGTGAGATCCAGTCTAAAATTTGCAAGTATTCACAAAGTAATTCATACTGTTTTGGTTATCAAATACTTATGCCATCCTCGATAAGCTACAGAATTTGTTGTCACTGACACATAACTAGGTTAATTAGTAAACATGCTTAGACAGCTATACTAATCATTATGTATTTCATTAAAAAGAAATGAATTCGATTATTTTATAATTATTAACTTTGTATTCTTGAAGTTCATTTATGATATTCGCATAATATATACCTCACTAGAAAGTATTTGTCAAGTCGCAGTTGTGTTCAGCTAGCCAAAATCAGCACTAAAAGATTCTGAATTTATAAACGTTTGAATGACCATTGTTTTCAACCAAGTCATAAATTCTAAAATTTCTGTGGTTTCGAAAATATTTATTCAGTTCCCTAAGCGTCTAAGTGATATTTTAAGAAATGCACTCAAAGTAAATTCCCAAACAAAATAAGGATCACTTTTTCAATTTACAGATTTTTTTAGTGAAATAATAACCCGGAAAACAGTAAAATGAGAAATGGCACTATGTTGAGATAAGATGGTGGTTGGAGGTAGTCGATAGCATTCGATCTGTGCTAAGAAGGACTCAACACACATGACACTGATCACCACTCAGTGATCAGTCAATTGTGATTACACCACAGTCCTACAGAAGGTCAGTCGCGACCTGGATAGCTCAGTGGTAACGTCTTTGACTATGAAACTGGGTGTTACTGAATTGAAACTGTCAGGGAACACCAGTTCCCTCAAGATTACAGGTACACTTTGCTGACGAGTGCCAAGTAGCACGTAACCCGAGTCTAGGGTATCCTGTTGACTACCTCCAACCACCATCTTATCTCAACGTCGTGCACGCAATGCCGAGTCACCTAGACTAGTGGCTACATTGCAACTTGGTCGATAGAATTCTCTCTGTACTAAGAAGGACTCAACACACATGATATTGATCACCACGCAGTGATCAATCAATTGTGAGGAATGGCACTGCTTATTTATATGATATATATATACGTATTCCGTTTTCTCAGCATTACATCTCTTATCTTAAATCTTACGAACCCAAATCAACTAACCTCTTTTTAAGAATAAATAAACAATGAACTTAACGTCTACTCAACCAGGAACACTTCACCGGGATTATATCAGTATTATGAACTATTTAAATTTCCACACTTTCAATATTACGTAATATTAAAACTTACCATTTCATCTTTGATATATAATGTATATATATATGAACAATTAAGACTATTCATAAAACATTTACCTTCTTATAAGAATTTACCATAAACTATCTCTACTCAATCATATTTTTTTCTCTTCAGCATAAAATTGGGTATTTCAAATAAAATAAAGTTTATTCATAGAAGATTTCTATAATCTATTTACTTTCTCACAATAGAATATGATTCAATTAGTTATATAAAACTAGTGAATTATTGTAAATGAAATTTGTTGCTTTTTTTATTATCAAATGTGTCATCTAAATTCAATTTATGAAATTCTATTGAGTTTCACTATAATTTACTTATATATGTATGTACATTCAATAAGAGATACAAGAAGAGAATGAAAATGAATGATGAATTTCATAGTTTCATAATAAATTAAAACTTGTAAGCTATTGGATATTTAAAAAAAATATTGGTATATTCTTTGAATATAAATATGATCACCAAGAATGAAATTAATTATACAACAATGTTTGTTTTTGTTTGTTTTGACAGATAATTCCCATTTAAACATTAAAATTAAAACACGAAGTTCAGTGAAGGGATCTCTTGTGTAGCAAGGTGCATTGACCGTAGCCAGCGCTCGCTTTCAACTCAGTTCTACAAGGCTGAAAGGAAAGCAGTTAGGAGTTCTATATTTGAACACCTAATCGACTGTAACCATTCTACAAATCGACAATTCGATTTTAAGGTTGTTTATATGATTCATTCAAATCTACCCAGATTTCCTCGTATCCAACTCTTAAAAATAGCCAAAGCTCTTACTATCCAGGAGCTTAAACCAGAACTATGCGTACAAAAGAAGTACGTCTTATCGTTATCATTACCTTGGCCTTAATTATTTTGATTATCCAATTATTACTATTATTATTATTATTATTATTATTATTATTATTATTATTATTACTGCATTCCCCCTTTACTTATATCTTATATTCTCATTATTTTATTCGTAAATGCTCACCATATCACCTTATTCATTTTTTACACCTTCATAACCTTTATTAAAGAGGAAGAATTTATTTGTAAAATCTCAGCGAATGAATTTGAAGTAAATCCAACGTTTCGCCTAGCAATCTGGTCCAAGCTTTTTCAAGAAAAATATAATCAAACAACAAAATTACCGAATATAAATAGGTACATGGTTCTCTGGTTTACTATAAACGTTAACAATGTTTAAAGTATGTATTTACATTAGTGTGTAAGAGATATGTAGTGTGAAACGAAAAGTGTTAAGATAACAGATTGTGTGTATACGTCATTGATGTGAGCAGACATTTTATTCAACTATATATTGTCTTCAGTCTGTGTATATAATGAAAAACATATCATTTCATATATGAAATGAATCAAAAAATGTCACAGCATGCATTAAATGAAGATAAATAAATAAGTAAACAAGATAAAAGACTGAATTCAAAGAGGAAGAATGTATTAGTAATTGAAAGTTTGTGTTATTTTAATGTTCCAGTCAATTGTTTAACATATACAGATAAGCTAACTTATTTGAAACCGTGGATTAGTTACTATGATATAGACAGATCAAATGGAATTAGGAGTTCAGGTTTACTTATTAATTATTAATTGCCATGAGACAGCTAGTTGTATCCCATCTCTCCTAATAATACTGAATTAGCCCATATATGTAGGGCTTCGGCTGTTAATCGTTCTTTGTAAGAATTAAATCATTTTTGAATTATTCTTGCGCCATTGAAATCAGCTGTATGACCCGATTCAATCGAGTGTAATGCTATCACTGATTTGTTATCAAGATTTATTACATCATCTGAGGATTTAGGAATGTGCTTTAAACATAGTTTGTGTTCCTTCACCCTCACATTCAGTTGCCCTGATGTTTCACCTACATACGTTATATTACATTTGATTTCATAAACACAATTCTGTTGTTCATCCTTGTGTATTGGATCTTTGATTCTTACTAGATTTGATATTAGATTATTGTTTGTTCGAAAGAATACTCTTATATTTTGAAGAGTTAGAGTCATTCTGATCTCTTCTGAAGTACCTTTACGGTATGGGATCACAACTGTGTTAACCCATTCTTTTTGCTTAACTCTTTTTTTAATAATATCGTTTTGTTCTTCATTCTTAATTATTCTCTTTATAAAATCCTTCGGATAATTATTCATCATTAGCGTGGATACAATTAAATTCATTTCCATTTCTATATCATTTGGTTCAGTGACAAGTTTTTGAACTCTGGTGATCAAATTTTTGGCCACTGTGTGATATGACGAGAAGAAAAGTCAAAATCAAAATGATTTATTATGAGTTTTGTTCAAGAATACTTCTTCGGTTTTGATTCAATGCAATGATCATTCAATGTAGTATTTGGTTTTCTTTTCTCGTATGATATTTTATTCTGTATAATATACGATATTCTTGTATTCCATTGACATGAACTATGCTCATTATGTGATTAGTTATAACTTTAAGTATTTTTCATATATGTGATTTCATCCTAATTATTAATCAAAATGAGTGTACAATAAATAATTAAATGACGGTATTTTCTAATAGAGTTGTTATCGTAGTCTTCTAGACTGTCAATATATCTTCACTTATATTAGAGGTTCTATTCGTAATTTCGAGTCTTGGGAATTATAGAGGTCCCTCGTGTGACGTCGAAGTTACCCGTTGGCCGCACCATTTCCGTCTAAGTCAAGTAGGTTCCCAATCATTCGACAGAGATCACCGACGTTGATGATCTACAATCTTCTCACCGATTTGAATTCTGGTCCACTTGTGACTAATAAAATACAAACTGTGAAGGCTTGAGAACCACTAGTTGGTATATCAATTAGACTATTAGCACGTACCCCACTTTGTTCGTGAAAAATGCATAATTTCGATCTGTCTATTACTCAACACGAAAAGTTGATAGATTCTCCATTACTATCCGTTTGTGTTTGGATTATCTTATTCTGGTAGAAATTATTTCATTGCGATAATATTTGATCACAAATACTTTGTTCTTTTACTGATAATAAGAAAAGTCGAGAATGCCAAGATAATGGTTTATTCGATTGTTTGGGTAAAAATTATGTCGAGGAATTATGCACAGAAAAATGTTGTAAAGTAGGTTTCATTACATATTCCTCCATTACATCTCAAGCCCCTACAACACGGAGTTTTCTCTCCACATGGTTCACCAAAGTGTCGCCCGTGACATTGCCCACGATAACATTTGTACCCATCTTCGCAATCGTCATCTTTCCCGCAATATTGACACACTGTCCTACATTTATCTGAAAACAAGCAACCAAAATATCACATAATTATGTGATCAAGAGCATTTCTGTTGAGCTAAACAACAACCAGTAAGTGAAAGCATGTTCTTTAATTACTAAGAAATATGCAAGTATGAATCACGCAGTCGAAATGCTGTAAGGCGATTTGAGATTACTTACATGGATGGAAATTATATTTTTTACATTCTCTTTCAAGTGATTTGGTGGAGAAAGCTAGCAACAGAATGGCCGAGCACAACAACAGTATATTCATGCTACTTTGTGTTCCACTGTTTTATGTCTTGAACCTTTTGTTTATATACTATTGAATAGACGACAAACCATTTATGAGAATCACGTTCGTCAACTGCTTATAACCACACGGTTTTCCGGTAATCTGATAAAGTGTATATGACTCGTGTTTCCAGCCATGTACGAAGTCAGTAGACATTTAATGAGATTAGTCAGCTTTGAAGATTAAGAAGAATTTCACAACTTAAAAAATTCAGAAGTAAAGACTTTAATGGAGCAGCATCAACTGGCCTTGTTAAATTAGGTCGACATCAGTTATCAACAACAAATGATATTTCAAAGAACAGAAGTGGCCCATTGAGCCACTGAAGACGAATGAAGGATGATTAACTAGAGAGATATTTCTTTTGAACTCTGTCATTTAATTAGGCTGCATAGTTTTCAAAATGAAATTACAGGTGGAGTTGAACGTCAACACTAACATGAATCAACATGAATATGCTTCAGAGTGTTAGGTCAATGAAGAAACTATCACTTGCATTAATTTCATTTTTTTGTTATTATGACCAAAAGCTATACCATTATGGTGACATAGTAGCATCTCGACTTTAGAGAGATGGGATGAAGAATTTCGTTTCTGAAATGCTCCAGTTGTATTATTAACATTTAAAGTTCATTATTATATATGACCTTATCATTAACCAGTTAGGAGTGTTATTTGAATGTTGACGAACTTAAGATTCCTATCTTACCGTAAACACTGTTCAGCGACCCAAACCCCTCAAATGCCCTGATACGACCGGGAGTGGGGAGAGTTCGCTCTCCCTCTCGAAATGCTCTCACATGGCCACGCCTATATAGGCTCTGCCAGGGAAGTAAAACTCACTGCCTTCTCGTGGCGAGGTTGATTTTTCACGAAATTGTGAGAGTGAAAAGCGAAACTCCGGCGCTTTAACCGGTTTGGTGGACACGGTGGTTCACTTAGTGGAGTTGGGAAATTCTGATTCCAAACCAATGGCGCACATGGGATCCAGTATCCTGAGGGAACAAATGGTATATGAACCTATTGTTGATCACCGGCTACCATGGGACTGCATCTTCTGATGTTGCTCCACTGCCTTGTGGATCAAACCTTTAAGTTGAAGGCTCCAAGTGTGGCCCTCCAAGCAAACCACCTTCTTCGGTCTGGGCGCCCGGGCAGTATCACAGTTCTCACACAAATCTGATGAGATGACAATTATTTCAAAAAATACTATACTCGCTCCAATCAGATTTCAGACATTTCAAATTCACTTAATAACGCTTATTATTATTATTATTATTATTATTATTATTACTACTAGTTTTTATATACTACGTCACTTACTCACCTCTATTTTCACTCCATGTATCGCCATTTTTCAACTTATACAGCAGCTCGCCCATGATGGAAACTCTGTTCTATCTGAACGACCTCGAGTCACTGCCTGGTCGAAAGTTGAATGCTTCCACCGAATACGAATACTGAAACAGTCTTTCTGAAACCACGTACACGATTCAAACTGGCTGCCTTCAACGTTCGCACACTAGTGCAGGTCGGACAACAGATAGGGCTGGCTATGTTTTCAGAAAGTTTTAATATTGACATCTGCTCTCTATCCGAGATCCATATTCAAGACATTAGTGAAGTAGTACAAATTCACTCCCCATCTGTCGCTTCGAAAAGCTTGTTTTACGTGCGCTTATCCGGGGACCCTGTGGCATCTTCGTCTGGTCTTGCTGGCGTTGGTGTCACACTAGGCGCTAGAGCTGAAGCAGCACTAATAGATTGGATCCCCATTAACAGTCGGTTATGTGTTGTTAGATTAGAAAGCTCCATCAGATTAAGAAGAACTCGGTGTGAGAAACGATGTCTTTTCATCATCTCCGCCTATGTCCCGACAGATTGCAGCCCAGATGCAATCGAAGACGAGTTTTACCACCAGTTAACTGTTCTTCTTCAGAAAGCGCGTCCGACAAATATTGTAGTACTAACCGGAGACTTGAATGCTCAGGTCGGGCGTCTAGGCACAGAAGAGAGTCGTTTAGGTGACCGATGGGGAATCTAAGAGGTTAAATACGATATCAGTAACATTAGTGAACAATGACCTTTAACTATTATAACAAAAACTTTTTAATCATTTTAGTCATATTATATTCGCTAAATCTATTGTTATTATTCGGATTACGTAATCTAGTATTATAATCTTTTTATTACGTGATCTTGATTATACGTGTTCACATTTCATCACGGAATTAGTACTTTTACAAAAAACAGCTTGATAATAAATTCGTTGAAAAGAGATCGCTTCGCTGAACTTCGTGTTTTAATTAGTTTGTGTGTGTTTTTCATAAAATATGTTTGAAACAAATTGATGATTATAAATTTGAGTTACAATTTTAAAATAAAGATGTACATGTGTATAGATTTATAAATTACATTTTGTTAGTGTTGTACTTGTATATTAATCGATTTCATAATTTATATAACACTTATGAATTTGTTGATAACATATAAAATTTGATTTGAAGAAAATCTATTAAAAATAGTTCCGTTGACTAGATTTCAGTGTTCCAATAGATTCAATTAAAAAGAAAATATAGATGTTTACCTGAACTTTAAGTAGAAAAAAAGATTATCCTAATGATTTATAATATTAACCGTTTAAACTGTAACATATATCCATTCATAATTCTCAGAATGTAAATAATAATAAACTGTTTAAACGATCATTTCATATTTATTCTATTGGAACATCAATATTGTTTCTTGAAGACTTTCATTCTCAAGAGATAAAAAGTAAGTTTACCACTTTAGAACAGTTCTCAAAATAAATTGTTCATAGATGTTCGATAATTTTGATGCTTGATTAGATTTCCTTGAAAAAGCTTGAATCAGATTGACAGGCAAAACGTTGGATTTACTTCAAATTTATTCGCTGAGATGTGATAAATATATTCTTCCTCTTTAATGTCTTACATCAACTAGGTGCCCAAATATTGTGGAATTATTCGAACAAATTTAGACGAAAGTTCTTATATAACATGATGTTAGTTGAAATTAAAATTGATAGCCTGTAAATAGGTCTATTTTATGAAATTTAACTGATTCTAATTAGCTTCTGTAGTGTCATAATATCACAATTACCATCCTTATAAGTGAATTCCCTATGTATAATCACCTAACTGCTGTCACTTTACGTTAACATTGTCCCTAACAACCTCAACTAATTTGAATAATATCTAACATGAACAGTATATCACTGGGTCACATGATACATTCATGATAGTAGACCCGATTGACATATTATAGTAATTATTGCTTTGTTGTTCCGTGCTTTCTGTTTTCATTTTGATATCTCTAATTGTAGATAATTATCATTAATATTCGTTCTGGCACAGAAAATGACCTTAAATACATCGTTCATAAATCAACAGGCTGTCCACTTAAGAAAAATTGAAAGTTCCCGGCTGATGTATTAGATTGCTGTAATACATGTCATAAATGTACTATTTAAACAATTATTGAACTAGTAAACTTAAAACAATCTTATATCATATAATTGCATTCTACATCTTATGTTACTATTGATATCAAATTGATCATGCCTATAAACTGCAGTAAATTCTGTAATTATTATTTTAAGAATATATTATTAAATTATATCGTAAAGATAATAAACAGTTATCAACTACAATAAATCAGTTTAACCATACTACAATGCGATATCATATACTACCATTTTATTACCGTGTTTTACTGCCAGGTACATATTTCACTGCCATTATGTACAGTATAAATCGATGAACATCAACTAACCTTAAGTAATAAGCTACCCTTTATTTCAAGTTATCAAATTTACTTTCAGAAACTGTAGATAATTTAAAACTGTATACAATATAATAAATAATAACTAAAAAAAATGTTAATAAATTGATAAGATATTTAAATGCATACCAGATATTATCATTAATTCACATGTTTGTTAGAATTCTGTCAATTATTTCACGAAATTTCTATAAAGACAAGAATTTTTTTTAAAGTGAATAACATGAACCTTTTAACTGTTACAACAAAACCATTGTCTTCTATCATTTTCTAAAATAGAACAAAATAGTACCTATAACAAAAAGTAGTATACAACAAAGAGGATGCAAAACAATCATTTATTCTAACTTAAAAGTTTTTAACATAGTAATAGTAAGTCTTAGTAGTTGTCATTAAGATAACATGCTAGTTTGATTTGTGAACAACTGTCATAATTCATCAACAACAACAACAACAAAAATCAACTCCTCATTTGTAACGCACTTTCATCTAGTCTAACATTTAAAATATCAATTCTTAGACGTAAAATGAATAACATAAATTTAAATGTTCTTTGTTTCAAATGTTTAGTTAACAAAAAAGAGGAAAAGCATAAGCATAAAGTAAAAAGTTGGATGAGACTTCTAAATGAAGGAAAAGAATTTTTTATTATTTTTTATTTATATCCATTCAATTTCCAAGTAGAAATTAGAAAGTAGTGATATGTTCACTGATAGGAGGTTGAAAATAATCAATAAACTTCCCACCCTCAGATCTCAAGCTTGTCGGCACACTTCATTAAAGTGTATCTATTATCTTTAACAACTTTATGTTTCTAATGCTATTTGGATTTCCATCATTACCCAATGTTCAGTTAGTGTGATGACATATATAAGTATCGTATTTTATATCACTTAATTCTGTTTACTTTTTAACTAAATATAATCTACAAGAATATAGAAAAACACTTGAAATATCACGTAAATAACTGAAATTTTGAATATTTTCAGTTATTATCTCATCTTTCAACTTTCGTCAAAATTCCTCTGACATTCATCGAATGTTTTGTAGATGTCTATAAGGTAAGTAAATATTTATTACATCTGAAACAATATTCTTTATGTAGATGTCATATTCAAGGTTTGTATTGATAATTTCAAGTAAATTGAGCATTGAGTAGATTGTTATAAATATATATATATATATATATATATATATATTTGTAATATCCCAGTGAGTAGAAAAATTAGATTTTCTGACGTTTCGTGACTTATTGTAAGCCATTTCTTCAGAGAATAAACAACCAAATCAAAAGCAATCTAAATTTAAATAGTACAAAGGAATAACGTAAGAATATCATATTCTTTATGCTGGGTATACAATAAAATATAAAAAGATACTAGTATATCTTTATATTTACTAGCTGGGATGCGAAACTTCCATTATCAGTTAAAGGTTTTAACGAAAACAATAACGAATCCCGACTTTTTAAACCTACAACTTACGTAATTTGAAGCCATTCACTGTATTTTTCATAGTTTGTAAATCATTAACATTTATAAAGCTCACAAATTATGTAGAAATTTTCCGCACGGTATTTTGGTTCAGGCAATAAAAACTATGTTTTCTTTAAATCCTCTATTACAAAGATTTTAAATTGACTTTTGGAGTTTCTTTGCAATATCATCATGTTTTATTATGAAAAACTGGCGAGACCACAATCTATGGACGAACCAATCACGTAAAAGATAACAGGTCTCAGATTTCAGAGTGGAATTCACTCATCCGTTTGGCACAATACCGTTTTGGCATCATAGCTGATGTCAGTTCGTGATGAAAATCCTAAGTCTAATTCATAACCTTAAGCAACAACTGTAAATCATAATTCTAATTCCTCACATAGGTTTATAACCCTCATTTGGTCCTGGATATTAGGTGAACACTCTCAAGGTCAGCCTAGCGTTTCTCAAATGTCGTCCATAAATTATAGTTTCACCGAAAAACTTTTTAACACTGATCTTTGAAATGATGTTTCGAATGAAAATGTTTATAATATCAACTAATTTCCAAATTACGTAGGAATAAAAATGGATTGACTCAAAATATTCTCAATTCCCTATAGAACAAATTAAGACACTTTTCAGTGATTTTGACCAATAATTTAAAGCATTGATAAAAGCCAAGTTTAAATCTTAGTTTATAAAATTCTATGATTCATACACTGAGAATTACCGAATCTAAATTAGTCATTCTCGTTTCAAGAGCTTAGCCTTAAAAACCAAAGCACGATAAATAAGAACTTTCATCTAAATTTAATCGAATAATTTCACAATAGTTGGGCACCGAGTTGATGTGAGACATTAAAGAGTACGAATGTATTTATTAAATCTCAGCGAATAAATTTGAAGTAAATCCAACGTTTTACCTGGCAATCTGATTCAAGCTTTTTCAAAGAAATTGTTTCCTTTAATGTCCCCAAGCATTATAGTTTATTTCAATAGTTGAGATCATTAGTGAATTAAAGCTAGACCAACATGAAAAACCTGGAAGCACTAGACGGGCATTTCGTTCTATTGTGGGGCTCCTCAACAGTGAACGTTCACGATCCCGCTCACGTGATTCGAACCCAGGACTTATCAGTCTCAACTATTGAAATTACTACAACCTCTACAAAACCTCTTCTGACTTTATAGTTTAAACTAAATATTGAACTACTTGAAAAGTGTTTTCCCAAGTTTAGTCAAAATTAAACATTCTATGCACATACATTGTGAGGCTTTTTAATTTAGGTCGGACGATGTTGTCGAAAGGGCTCTCCACTTTAGTGGCCCGAGATCTGACTCCAAAGTGATCGTAATGATGATTGTTGTTGAATTATATATGTCGCCTATCCTCGTAAATAATCATCGACTTAAATCGCGTTAGTCAATAACGGATTTAGATAAGTCAAATAACGAGAATGGTCTTTTGAATACATATATTTTGTGTATGAAGCGAATGAAATAGAACAAAGCAAAACGACGCGCAGTTGAAATGGCGGGTAAGCCAACCAAGCGTTAATCAATAATTATAGTTACACAAAAATAAGTTACAGACATGTGATGAGTAATGGGATAAGAAATGTACACAAACCTACGCGCTCATATAAAAACAGTCAAGATTGATAACTGAATAAATAACAAGTTCAGAATGTGACTCAAGTAAATTGAATAGAATGGGCCGTGCGAAATCTAGAATAAGGTATATTGGCTTAACATAGTAACCGGCACTACAACATAATTGTACAGATTATATGAACTTTTTTCTCTACTGACTAACATTTGTATATATTTTCTTCTATCAAGAATATATTAATAATTTATGGTTAAGGTAACATTATACTTTTAATACAAAGTTACAATTAGAACTGTAACATAAATTTTACGACAAAATGGATTATTTCTTATTAAAGAAAAATGAATTTACTTAAAAAAAATAAAAATGATATTGAGATTATTATTCTTCTCATAAAATAATGTCAACTAGAGAATAATTGAAAACAAACAAAAAAATCACTCGGCAATTGTATTGTTCTTCTTAGTAGTATATTACCCACGATACACTTAAACTGCTGTATTTCAATTTCAACTTATGTTGATGAATAACTATTTTAAAATATATTAGGTGAAACTTTAAAAGTTACAATTTCACATTAGAACCTTGTAAGTTCATTTCGAACCTTTTTTGTTAGTCTATAACAGAAACTGTATTGAGATTTAACTAATCCCTACAAATTACAATAAAAATTTTTTATTTATAAAACTTTAACTTCAGTATTAAAACAATATTCTATCAAAAATCAATAAAATTTCCATTGTCGAGATCATGAGTTAATTGAAGCTAGACCAACATGGAAAACCTGAAAGCATTGGACGGTTGTTTCAACCTATTGTGGGACTCCTCAGCAGTGCGCGTCCACGATCCCGCACCGCGGGGTTCGAATCCAAGACTTACAGGTCTCGTGCGCGAATGCTAAACCTCTAGACCACTAGTTTATCTTCAATTGATTCATGATCTCAACTATTGAAATTACTATAATATCCACAAAACCACTTCTGATAATAAAATTTCTATTGACTATCGTTATTTAATATTAATACACTGAAATTTTCTTACATATTGAGCAGTAATAATAATTGCACCTTCTCTTGTCTTTACTTATAAAAACAATTATAGATGATATATACAAATATTCGTCAAGATTAAAACAAATAGTTTGACAATAATTGGGTGCTAAGTATAGAGAAGTCAATATATGTGAAAATTATATTTGAAATAATTTCAGCGATTAAAAATCTAAAATAATTCTAGCATTTCGTCCAAGAAAACTTATCTGCACTTCTTCAGTGTAATAATCAAAATCATCAAAACAATATCTTTTTTATTTCAATTATTACCCTAAAGAAGTTTAGACAAACTTTAATGGACGAAATGTTAGAATTATGTTAAATTTCAATCTCAGAGATTGATAGATTATAGTTAAAAGATTATTCTATTTGTTTAAATCTCATATTAAATTGTTGTATCATCATAGTTATAATAATCATTTCATTCTCAAAGGATATTAAGATATGTTATCATTTATTTTATTGTATAAAGGTTAAACCTAAAAGATATTCATTTCAGTAATAGAAATTTCTTCTTAGAAAATTCACTAAAAATACATTAGACACTAGGACTGACAATTTTCAAAATAAATTAAAACATATTGTAATCAATTAGGAATATGTATTTCCTTTTAAAAAAAACTAAAAAAAAATGTTAACCGGTTCATTTAAACTAATTTATTGATCAATTATTATTGAATATAATAATCATATGTCTTGTTACTTATACTGTCTACATTTTATTTACAATAGAACATTTAAACAATTGAATATAATTTAAATTCTACATTATATCAAAGTGGAAAATGAATTTAGTTGCTAGGTGAAAATGTGAATATTTTTTTAAAATTAATTTTTAGAAATAAATTGTTTTTTTTTAAATAAATGAACTACTAGACTACGGAACTGTTTGTTCTTTTTCTTTCTTTTCTTCGAGTGTCAAAAAATGATTTGATTTATGATTTCCTTTTATTTTCAAAAACACAAAAAAAAGACAAGGATCATGTGTGTGTGTGTGTTTTTTTTCACTGAAAAGAAATACAAAATCTTTTTTTCTTTCTAACATATAAATTATTGTACGTTTCTATAGTTTAGTAAATATAGAAAGATTGTAAGTTAATAGGTTTCTCCTTTCTTAAGAAAGTAAAAAAAGAAATCATTAGTAAAATGATTCACAATGAATGTATGGAGTGTGTTTATAACTTCAAGTGTTTATGGATACTTAAATTATGAAAAGAAAATATGTAAAGGAATAAGTTTACAATATTTTTATTAGTATCCCTTTATTTTTCGTTTCGTTTCGTTTGTTTGCTTTTTCTATGAATTTCTCTATAAAGATTTGATTATATTGTAATGACTGAATAGATTGATGGTATAGTGATAAAGTACAATAATACGAATCAATAACAAATATGATTAGTTCTTCAGTAATTTATACCTTTTGAACTGTAAGAATATTAAGATTATTGGTATGTACTGACTAAAAATATTAAAAATTAAAATGAAATAACAATTGGAAAATCAATAATTTGTTTCAAGTAGTCTGAAAGAATAGAACTCGAAATCTGAAGTAGAGCAACTTCCACTTCATTGATCCATAGTCTAAAATATTGATTTCTATTTTAGACACATATCAGATGAAATAAACTTGATTTAGTTTCAATTTCAATTAACTAATTATCCTATCAGTAATAATAATTATAAGTGAAAAATTATAGAAATACCAATTCACGTTCAAACTACTAATTAATTATATGAAAAGTAAATGACTATTAAGATAGTGTCTCTAGTACATAAAATAAAAGAATTAAAGGCTTCAAATTCATTGTTACAAACCAGCTTAGTTGTTTCTTTAATAAAGGATGCATATAATACAGCAACACATTTGGTAATACTCTATATATATTTTACGACAAACAACTTTTAAAAATAACTGGTTCCATAAATATATGGCTAATTGTGACTACCTAAATAGTTTTCTAGCGTGGGTTACTTGGATATGATCCCAACTCTGTTTCCTCTCCCCTTTAAAACTTTCATCATTTTTAAAATATATCATTTCATCTGGGCCCGTTTTATTTTGTACTTATGGGATTATCAACTGAGTTTTTATAAAAATTGGAGGAATAATGTAATAACGGATCATTATCAGTACCAGTAGAATTTCTAGATGCTAATTTCTTTGAACTCTAAGTCAGAACTATTATAGGAAATTAGTATAATGCCGTTAAACCCCTTTATCATTAAAGTGTCTTTAATGTTTGCAGTAGCATTTGAAAGAAAAAAACTAAGCAAATCAGGTTTAAAACGATAAATAAACTTCATAAGAATCACATCAATTGATTAGTCTTGACTTTTTCTACTGGGTCATTTAATAATGTAGATTAGAACCCCTTAAAATAACTAGTTTTATCAACAGTGAATAAAATAATCAAATGGAAAAAACATAATTCCTGAAATTCTACATAAAATCCAATAATAGATCGCTCACGAATAAGATTATGTGCGCTTCTTTCTGTTTCAATGTTCTTTCAAAAAAGACAATATAGTTAAAGATAACTATAACCTAAGACATTTCTCAAAATATACGCATAGGACTACAAACACTTTTAAATTGAATTTGATTACTTACAAAAAATGACTAAGCATGCAAACTAAGAAAAATTAAATTCAGATTGCCCATAATATTTATTTTATGTAGTTTAAACCCTCAACTTTATAGATGATAGAAAACTGCTGTATTTTATTTATATATGTAATAATGCTTATTTCTACACAGAAATTCTTAAACCTTCATGAAATATTCTACTAAAGCAGATTACATATTACTTTCAAAGTGCATTATTATGTACACTTGATTCCCATGAACATTTAACTGTCCCATGGAAACTAAAACAATATTTCTATCTTTTATTCAGGATGCTTTGTCGTCTGCTATTATATTTTAATACTTACAATATAATAGAGGGCTATGTAGTAATTTGTAGTGACCTACTTTTATCAAGTGAACGTGATTGGTTTAATAAAAACAATTATTATAACCAATTGTACCAGTGATTATTTTACAGTACTTGCTTGTTTATCTGTACTAAAGACATTCTTTCTTCCGTTGATTGTGACCTTGCATTAATTCGGTTACGCTCAGTAACCACACTTGTAACATGGCACGATCTCAGTATCCCTTCGATACCACGAGATCGCCAGCAAATACATCTCGACTACAGCCATCAACTGCCTTCTGACATTTGGTACGGGGGATCTTATCGGTTAACTGGCACTTAGTCTTCCTGTAGTGGTGATCATAGTCAATCGCGATTCGACGCCACGCTACAAATTAATATCGCGTTCACAAAATATTTTTTTCAGAAAACTAGGATATTAATATCATCAAATTATTTTTAGTCAACGTTATTTAACTACTAGTAGCTTATCATCTCATTAAATGGGGCTTTACCGATCACACTAACGAGCTATATTTCTCAATACTCTTATAAATGTTTTTCTTTCATTATTCACTCATCAAAACTTGATAACAAAAATCGCTTACTCCATATCAATTCTGTTACATATTCCTATAAGTTACACAAAAATTCGGTGGTTTAATTCCCTCCACGCCTACATGAAAATAAAATCAAGACAACAAAAACCACTTGAGTAGTTATCTTAGACCAATCAATTGCTTTAAGTCCACGTATGCACACATTCATAATGGCTAATTATCTTTTTCTGCACTTATGCTATAAAGTATAAATGTAGTTTTTGAGCTACTTACAAGTAGGTAAAATAATTACATGAAATTAATTTATCTTAATACTAACTACAGCGTCTATGCACACTGAATTCTAATTTAACATGAATAATTCTAGAATTAGATATCAGACTTTTATAACTGATGTAACGTCCTGTAGAAATAGTTCAAATCTCAGGAAATACCACTTATCTACCTTAAAAAATACGATATCTCCATATGTAAAATTGGGAACATAGAAAGTGTTAATATAAGCTTCCTATATATCCACTGACCATTCTCCTGCATTTCATTCAGATCCCTTTGAAAAAATCCAATATTAATATTTCAAACACCACTTATCATCCACATACATTTGTTTCACAACTTTGTTGAGTGCATTAAACTTTTTTTACTTTTGATCACTAAATGAAGATCATGAAAAGCCTTAGCGAGACCCAACTTAATTGAACTGCCTTAAGCAGATTCAGTTAAACTGCTATAACCGATTAACAAAGATTGGATAGATTCAGTTATTAAGAACGATACTCATATATGTTGGACGAACACATTCCTTTAGTTCAATTTAATGATTAAAGTAAACGCTTTATTCTAGTATGAACAAACTGATTACATTGATGCTTCTCAGTTCTTGGAAGATGAAATGCAAATTAATACGAACTAAAAAATAAACATGGTATAATATCCACTCTAAATGTATGTAGTGACAATAAATGCATATACATAATAAAACAGAGGAATACAGTAGAATGTTTACATTGATCTGAAATGGATGTAAACCGGACAATGACTGTGGAACCAGACTATATTATACAGGGAGTACCCAGATAATTATTCTTATCTCACGTACACTTATTACCTACAAGAATCCTCCTTACGACTTGGAATTCGTGATTTTCAAGAAAAGATATGTGAACAGTAAATAAATCTTTATTTCATCCAAACTGAGCACAAAAATTACGCGACTGATAGTTGGCCCGAACTTTTGTTCTAAAACGAGTATTTGCTAAATACCTACTTGGTGCATAGATACTTTATCCTATGGAGTAAATCGGTGTCCGGATAGTACATCGATTTGAATGCATTAAATATGTAAGGATATGTGTGCTTATTTAAGCAGTCTGGGTTTTTTTTAATGACCTCTGGTTTTACTATCAAATTTATTGACTGTACACTCATCGTTCCAAGTGGTTTATTATTAATAGTATGTGAGAGGAACCCGACTCCTATGATGGCTTTCTTAGTTCTGTTCATTACAAGCTTGTTACTTTCTTGGTTGCTTTTAAATCTATCTGGATGGTTTTCTTGTTTTTTGAAAATGATGTAGAAATCCATTAAACTGATAAACGCGCTACTCAGTCAAATTGAAGTCACTAAATAATACATATTACGGAAATCGCATGAACATTATTTTGCTCTTCAAAGAAAGTCTTCAAAAGTAAACAACCCAGATTTTATAAATAAGCTGTAGAATACAAAGCTAATTATTCCACATAGAATGATTTCATTGGCCCTCAAAAGCTTGACCCCTATAAAGTTAAATGTTTAAAATGATTTTAACATCTAAGTGTAGATCCTTTGAATTTAAACACACAAACACTTCATTTACTGTTGTTTTGCATCGTAAGACATTTAGTTTATAAAAAGTAAATACAATGCATTTCTCAGTTTAAAAGCTTGCCTTCAATGGTGTTCAGGAAATTATCTAGTTGAAAGCGTTTGCTACAAATAATTAGTTTTAAATAACTGGCCGGTTCTTATTTTTCTGGGATACACTTCCCAACTTGCTGAATTTTATGTGCCTCGAGTTGTCACCTCCCATTTTTTCTGTGTAACTTGTTTTCGGTAAAAACATGTTGCGCATTTGAATGATCTTGGTAGACATGGGTTATTTCGTTTAAATTACTTTAACATGGATTGATTCTTGGAGAAAACGATTCTTTCTGGTGGTACTAATATGACCCACTTTTTGAATACAACCATTAAACCAATTACTTTAACCCCAAGTTATACCGACTTCTCTATTTTGTAACATTATGAAAGGGTTGTTAGGTTGAGAACACTATAACTATACAGTAATTATAAATGGTGACACCCAAATGAACAAGTAGGAGAAAAAATGGAATCCACTATGGTATCTTTTTTATGAGGACGAAATGGTAATAACATATTGTGCTTTAAACAGACAAATAAGAGATTACAGTAAAGTTTGTGAATTACTTGACCAATTAAAAAAGTTAATACCATACAGGGAATCATAGTAGAGGATACAGTGGAACATCAAAGTGAGCACTAAGAAAAACTGTTAACAGGTCACTGATGTTCCTTTTAGTCTCGCAAGTGCCTTTCTGCTTACGTCTACGGCACATCAACAATACTAGAAAAAAACCCTATTACTTTACTGAGATGAATACCTATGTTCATAGCAAATAACGACTAGAAATGTAGTCCCATTTTGTATGGACTACACTTGTGATATACCAATGAGCAGAAAATTGCATCTGACGTTTCGTGACTTAATGTAAGCCTCAGAGTAAATACACAACCGAAATAAAACTAGCAAGTTTAAACAATATGATTGTACTCAGAAGTGGCTTGCATTAAGCCGCGAAACGTCAGAAACACAATTTTCTACTAATTGGGATATCACAAAAACTTAATTTATTATTAACATTCTAGTCAATGCTCAATTTATTTGAAACTATCAAGTCCAACCTTGGCACTGATACCTACTTTCAAACATTGTTTGTGAATCCAAGTTCTATTTCAGTACGATTATTAACTCTTGCATAATAAGTACAGCATAGTGACAGGAAGAGGGGCATGTACTCGGTTACTGTATTGCACTGACTTTATAACACAATAGTATATAATGTTAGAAATCCGATCTTTAAATTGGTTATGTACAAGAAAAAAGTTTAAAAGTTCCGTCTTGTACTTAGGGGAAGCTAATTCCCCAGCAAGAATACCTCTAAATCCACTGAAAGTTACTCCTCACAAATTAAAGATATTACTTATCAATTACAAGCGGTTCATAAACTTATTTAAGCGTTAAGTTGTTCAAATTTATCAAAAGTTGGTGACGATTAGGAAAACAAAAGAAGCCAACTGGATCCCACATATATTACACAATATTCAGTAAAGGATTTCAAGTAAACATTTAAAAACACCTAATCCCATGGAGTAACAAACAACAGTAAGTAAAAAACAATGTGTTAAAAGTCTTAATTTAAAATGTTTACAATAATAAAACCAACAGACTCTGAAATTTTCACAATTAATATAAAAATAAATGCATGTGTAAGATGACACCTATGTGAGATTCAAATATATAAATACAGCAAAGGTAATTTATGTGAAAGTTAGTGGTTCAATACGTCTGTCATCCATATGAGACTGAATTACTTGACTGAATTCCTTTCTATTGGCTAAAGTATAACCGACAGACAATAAATGTTTAATTTTATTGTTAAATATGTTTGCTGTCTCTAGCGGTTGAGCTAAAATAAAATAAAATTTTTAGTGTGAAAAACGTACTGCAATTAGTAAGAATATAACATTATTGAGTTTGGCGAAAATCTGATGAACCCTCCTGAAGATAAGAGTTCATAAATGTGGAGATGGTGATCAACATTCCAGATGACTATATGACTAACACAATCAGTTTTTTTCACTCCATGTACTGATATGTATTCTTTTAAGTCTAGGATTTTGACGTCATACTAGTATTCACTTTAGGTAAACTTTGTATATATGATGAACTGTATCTCACTTAATAACATTTAAAAAAAAACTTGCAGTTATTTTAATAGTGTTACCACAACTCACTGGACTCATGTCCCAACCAAATCTTGTTTGAAGGAGAAACCAACATTTGATTAACTATCGTAAGCAAGATTCACGGAGATTCAAACTAACTTCATACTCAAATCCAAAGGAACCTAAAACATTTGCAGAACAAATTTGTTCATTTTAACTCGAATACTCTAGTTTCCATTAACTTTCATTTAAATAGCATTAACATGAGTTGACTGTATTAGAATAATAAAATTTAATTTTATCCCCCCCCCTTGACTCGTGAATCGACTACAGTTATGTTGACAGCGTTGCTTTATTCCACACAATCGCTTAAACAATCGAATTAACAGTTTTTTTCATAATACTTCTTATTACCTTTAGGATGAAATGCTAATATTGATAAGCCCAATTCTAAACCTTGACCAAAATCTCCTTCATCGTTGGCAAACTGAACACAGGTAATCAACTCATCGATTGGAGCAAATTTAATTAACTGCCGTTCTTTTGACTTCTCACTGACAACATCTTCCAGTCTTTTGTTTAGTTCAGCTGTCAAAAGAAAATAGCATCGGGATAGTACATAATACCACCAATCCAATAGTTACAAAATTATATCCAAAGTCTAAACGACACAAAACAACCGTATATTAATCCCTTCTACATTGAGTATAAAGCAGGAATGATAAGAAAACAAAATAGTGTTCAAATCCCAAAATTTAAGTACTTATGTGACAGTATACAACTAAATAAGACCATGAAAATCACTTTTTACTATATATTCAAAATGATAAATAAAATACAGACGAATAAATGAGAAAGCATATACAATTAGTATTGAAGACGGTAGCAAAGATATATAAACTGATTTCGAGAGCTATCATAAGTAGCTGTATTTTGTGGCTATATTTAGTTAAAATGAAGAAAGACACTGAAGACATAAATACTTTAAATATTTTTGTCTAATATAATTAAACACTGTTTTCCACTGACCAAGATATTCTTTATTTATTTGAACACATAAATATTGGTACAAGAGAGCGCCAATATATATGCGCCACACAAAACAACGAGAATTCGAAGAGAGAAAAAAAGAGAACAATAACGAAGAGATTGGTGTAAGGTAGTGTAGTAATAATAATAGTAATAATGAGGGAACGGAAAGGCACAATCAGAAGAAATCTTTCAGTTAAGGAAGACACAACCACTTTTCATGAAGAAAGTAAAAGAAGGTTACAGCAAGATCGCCACTGGCTTCTATTCTGAGCCATATCTGATAACGTCTCTAGCCACTGTGTAGCACCATCTCTCGGACCGCAACCAGGGAGTCGTGAAGGACCAACACAAGCCAGTCCTTTGCAGCTTTCTTTCATCCCACGACACCAAGCCATACATTGACTACTCCTCCGCTTCTTCCAGTCAGTCCCAGAGTCGGCAAATAATGTACGACGTGGAATTCTCTGGGACGACATTCGTAGAACATGCCCAAGCTCGAATGGAACAATGGAGAGAGGTGGTTGTATGCCTTCACTCTGCCTGAGCTGTTTGTATATAGGGCTTTTAGGATGAACTGCCCTTCGTCCAAGAAGTCGATGGATGTTAGTGATTGGCATCCCATCATCCTCGCAGATTGTTTCGCTCACACCAGACTTCTTGCTGCCAGTGGCTCGGATGAGTTAGAAAAGCTTCCGGTAGTTACCAGATGCAGCTGCTGCTTCCAGATCATTAGCACGTTCCGACCACCAGGCTTCTCGGTCCTTACGCAAGCTTTGCCCAATTTCCTTACGTAACATGCTTCGTTTGTGGTCAAACTCACGGTCATCCGGAGTAGACCGACGGGCTTCATTAAGTTGTAATGAACCAGAAAAAACCCAGTGCTTATAAGCGGGACGTTTCGCAAACCCACAACTGACTGTTCCCGACATTTTCATGGCGTCATGCAATTGCAACCAATGTTCATCTATACTTTTCGGTGGAGTGGTAGCTAGTCTAGAAATCAGCTCGGTTCGATACTTGCTAGCAACAGAAGTTGCAACCAACTTGCTAACATCAATCCGTTGGTGGCGGTCACTTCGTTGGCCACTGAAATGTAAGGTAAGATTAGCGCAAACGAGGGCATGATCAAAGTTCAGATAGGTACTCCTAAAGGAGCGGCAGTCTTGTACATAACCACGCCAGCGGTGTCTGATCACGATGTGGTCAATCTGAGTCCAAGCTTGCGATGCAGAGGGGGGGCGCCAGGTGACACATCGATGATGACTGTGCCAGTAGTTAGTGCTAGCCAGGAAGAGGTTGTGGTCTGCGCAGTTGTAGCAGACGGTCCCCGTTATCTGACCTGCGACCAACGAGTCCCCATCGGCCACCTAAACGACTCTCTTCTGTGCCTAGACGCCCGACCTGAGCATTCAAGTCTCCGGCTAATACTACAATATCTGTCGAACGCACTTTCTGAAGAACAGATAACTGGTGGTAAAACTCGTCTTCGATTGCATCTGTGCTGCAATCTGTCGGGGCATAGGCGGAGATGACGAAAAGACATCGTTTCTCACACCGAGTTCTTCTTAATCTGATGGAGCTTTCTAATCTAACAACACATAATCGACTGTTAATGGGGATCCAATCTATTAGTGCTGCTTCAGCTCTAGCGTCTAGTTTGACACCAACGCCAGCACGACCAGACGAATATGCCACAGGGTCCCCGGATAAGCGCACGTAAAACAAGCTTTTCGAAGCGACAGATGAAGAGCGAATTTGTAGTACTTCACCAGAGTCTTGAATACGGGTCTCAGATAGACAGCAAACATCGATATTAAGACTTTCCAAAGATATAGCCAGCACTATCTGTTGTCCGACCTGCATAAGTGTGCGAACGCTGAAGGCAGCCAGTTTGAATGGTGCACGTGGTTTCGGAAAAACTGCTTCAGTACTCGTATTCGGTGGTAACATACATTTTTCAACCGGACAGTGACTTGAGAACGTTTAGATAGAGCCGAATTTCCACCAAAGACGAGCTGCTGTATAAGTCGAAAAAAATAAGTATAGACAGAGTAAGAATAAAAGAGGGTGAATAACGTGGTAAATAATAATAATAATTTGATTGTTAGTTGAAGCAAGTAAGGTAGTTTCCATAATTATAGGCAGTTCATCATATTTGTGTGTGGGCTGTGATACTGCCCGGGTGCCCAGACCGAAGCCGGTGGTTATCTTAGGGGGCCACACCTCGAGCCTTTGACCTAAAGGTCTAACCCACAAGGCAGTAGAGCATCGTAATGAGATTCAGTCCTATGGTAGCCGGTGACCAACGATTGGTTCATACGCCATTTGTTCCCTCAGGATACTGGTGCCCATGTGCACCATTGGTTTGGGATCCGGTTAAAGCGCCGGACATTTGCTTTTCGTCCTCTCATTTTCGTAAACAACACCCTCGCCACGAGAAGGCGATGAGTAGGACTTCCCTCGCAGAGGCTGTATAACAATAAACAATAACAGTAAACTCTGTTCGTGGACGGTGTTCAATTGAATTGAACCGCTTTGAAATGATATGATTCACACTATCACTTTACCACAACCGTCAGAAACGCAAGTTCTTAAACACAATGAAACTGTAAAACTCACTAAGTTTTAGAATCCAAGTAATACCAAGTTACATAGGGGAAAGTGGTTTTAACTTACCGTAAGAAATATTTAAAGGACGGTATCCAATGTCATTCTTAGTCACATCGATCATTAAACCTATACGGTTTGTTGTGGCACACACTTGACGTTTCTTTCGATCCTTCATATCTTTAGCTATATCACATAAATTGTAGATAGCTTACAAAACGATGATAAACCTGTTGGAATATTTTTTAAAGATGCAAATTCAATAAGACTTTTTAACAAGTCAGTAGATTCAGCACATTTTTCTTGCAGAATAGACCTAGGAAGATTGATGATAATCTAAGTCCCGAACCTTAGAAAAGCAAACAAATTCTGACCACAATACTCTAGGACTCCATTGGACATAGGCGTTGATTTGGCAAGAAATGGTTTAGATTCGCATGAATCCCTAGAAATATCATTAGAAAGTTGTCGATTACCGGAAGTAGCCTATATGGTATTGTTCAGTAGTGCATATAATCACTGTCACAAACTCCGGAGGATCGTGATAAAAACGGTAATAATTTGACCATTGGCCTTTTTTGACTGGCTCCTTGGATCCTAAATGAAGTATTTCAAATGGACCAACCAGACGAAATCCGACATCTGATAGTGCTTCTAAAACAAAGTTCAATAAGATTAATTTGCATTCAAACCAAGTGGGGCGTCGGCACGAAGAGTTTCACAAAACTCGTAAAACAATGGAAAGTCTGGAGAGCACTTGAGATGAAATCCTTGACCAATCATTGAAATACGCCTTTGGATTTCATCGGAAATTGGATAATCAGATAGTGAACTTTCTTCTTCAGAAACTGTCTTAGAAACTTTTGGTTTCTGTTTCTCAATAATGACCTTTGAGCTGCGCTTCCTTGACTTTCCTCTCATGATTTGATTTACAGTCCTTTAAATTATAGACAGTGTATACAGAGAAGGGAGCATAACATAACACAAGTGAAGAGATTACCTATTATACAAAATTCTGTCAATTAATGCGAAAATGGAGTATTTAAATGAATTCCAAACAATGAAAATGTAGTGAAACTTCATCAGTTGAGTCGGCTAGAACACGTGTTACGTATACCCAACCACCGATTGCCTCGACGTGCGATGTTTCATGGTGTAGGACTAGGTTGGAAGAAAACTAGGAGCGCCCAGATCAAGACATGTCACAAATCCATGAAGTCACTGACAAGTGGACTGAACCATGTTGGTAGGTGTAGACTATCTGGTTGGAATCCGCGATGGTTAGAGACCTTGAATGACGGCTTAAAGTCGTTGGCAATGGCACAGGCGCATCCACTCTTTGTGTTCTCCCAAATTCTAACCTTCTGAATTCTTCATGTCCTTTATTTTCTTTCCAAATTTATTTCACTAGATTATACCCATTGAATAACATCTTCAAACCCTAATCTTTCCGATTACTGCTTATACTTTTACTACCTCTACCACTACGGGATTTGAATTGACAATTGTATCTCTGTGCTAATGCGGTATGGCAACTTGAACTGATAAACGTACGTACGATGTTTTACGTTGTTGGGATCGAATACGTCAGGCAGTATCAGTTACCTCGATATTATATGTAATATTGAGGTACCTGCAGGTACACCTTACTGACGCGTACAGGCAATACAAACATATAAGGAACATATGCACGAAGGCTGTGAGAGAAGACAGGCTTCAGTAACAGATAAAGGGTATGGATAATTTTGTCTCCAATTCGAAAAGCCTATTCCATTATGCAGCCTCTCTTCGTCAAACCGAAACTGGAGTTTCCCAACTGCTAGGTCCTAATGGCCCGACCAATAACAGAGGCGACACCCCTAACCCTTTGGTTGAACAATACTTTCGGACATTTCAACCGACCCACATCAACTATACTGATGACAGCTTCATCTGCAGCTGCACAGGACTTTCCGAAGTGAACCTGAGCGCTGACTTCGTGTTCCGGAAACTGCAGCACTCAAGAAAAGACACTTCCGGTCCATATATGGTTTATTCTGCTATACTGAAGAAAGCAGCTTCAATCCTGGCAACACCGCTTAGCGTGATGTTCTCACACTCGCTAAGCCGAGGCAAAGTACCGGAAAATTGGAAGCTGGCTCACATCACACCAATTTTCAAAGGAAGTCGACACAGTGAATCTCTAAGCTTCCGACCGGTGGCTCTTCTCTCTATACTTTCGAAAATCATGGAGTCCCTGATATGCGATGGTATACATGACTATTTACTGTCCTTAAATTTCTTCTCACCCCAACAGCATGGTTTCAGGAAGGGTTAATCCTGTATAACCAACCTGCTGACTGTAGTGGGCAGATGGACGACAATCCTTAACCGCAAGGGGAAGGCTGATGTCATTTACCTTGACTTCTCAAAAGCTTTTCATAGAATCAACCATATGTATCTTATCAATAAGCTCAAAGGATTAGGCAGCAAATAACCTCTAATTGATTGGCTCATTTCATATCTAGAAAATCGATATTTTAAGATCAGGGTTAACTTCACTTTATCTCAGGCTACGGAATGTCCTAGTAGGGTCCCCCAGGGCTCAATACAGAGACCTCTTCTCTTCTTGATTTATATAAATGATCTTACACAACAGGTGTCGTCAGACTTATCACTTTTCGCTGGTGACGTGAAACTTCAAAGAGAGATACGCAACCAAGGCGATATACAGGCACTTCAGGAGGATCTGACTCGATTTCAAAGTTGGGCACATGGCAACGGACTTACCTTCGACACTTCAAAGTGTAAAGTAGTCCATCTGCGACATGTTGCAGATTAGTTCCAACTTAAGAAAGTCCTCTCTAGTAGTGTCCCGAATCGAAAAAGATTTAGGTGTTGGTACCCTACGACTTGAAGTCCTACGCTAATTGTGACAGAAATGCCTTTCGAGCAAACCTTGCACTGGCATCGCTGAAGCGCATTTCTGGTCAATTTGACGGAAGAACTTTCCACATAATCTTCAACAGTTTTATTCGTCCCCATTTAGAGTACAGAAACATTGTATTTTCTCCTTTACTCCAAAAGGATAAGGACACTCTAGATCGTATCCAACGGCGAGCCACGAAATCAGTTCTGGGACTCAAATTCAAACCTTATGGAGAGCGCCTCCGATCACTTAACATTTACCCACTAGAGTATAGGCGTCTTAGAGGTGACCCTCTGATAACTTACATAATCCTCAACACTTCTGGACATCCCCTTAAACACATACTTAAGCTTAGTCCCAATACAAACCTAAGGGGTAACACCCAGAAATTGGAGATACAATATAGCAGAACGGACTGTAGACACAACTTCTACTCCTTAAGAGTTGTCAAATACTGGAATTCGCTACCGACTGAACTTGTCTAAGCGACTTCCCAGGAGTCCCTTAAGAGGAAACTTGACCTATTCTTAAGGACTAATGATGACATCTTATTATGATTTACTAATTTCTTTTTCTCCTCTACTACCGTTAATATACCGAGGTTTCTGCCTGGAGGTATTAGTGACCCACTGCTATTAGATACGGAGGCCCGTTAAGCGAAAGCTTCTATTCTGTCCACAACCATTTGAAGAGTGCCAAGCAGCATGAAAACTTAGGTTTAGATTTCCTTTTGACTACCTCCAACCACCATCTTGATGACTTTATGCAAATCATTTAGTGTTATTAACAGAACTACTCCAAATAAACCATCATTATAGCAATTAGTAAATAGGATGAGGCACGATTTTAGTGCCAAGAGGTAACTTCGCACTAACTACTGCCCAGCAAGCAAAAAGATCAAGTGGGGTGCCAAGAGTAAAGAAAGTGGGGTCAGATATTACAAGACCCCGGAGTTTTGCATCTGATTCTTAATATACTGTTTTCGTTGACTAGTTATAACTAGTCAACGAATTATAGTCTCACTATAGTGAGACTATAATTTATGGACGAACTTTGAGCGACGCCAAAATGACCCTGAGGAGCTCCACCTAATAACTAGGACCAAATGAAGATCATGAACCTGTGTGAGGAATTAGAATCATGACTTACAGTTGATGGTTAAGGTTATGAATTGGATTTAGGGTTTTCATCACGCATTGACATCAGCTGTGATGCTAAAACTGTATTGTGCCAAATGGACGGATGAATTTTGCGCCGGAATCTGAGACCTGTTATCTTTTACGTAGTGGGTTCGTCCATAAATTAAAGTCTCACCGACTAGTTCAGTGTTCATACTAAAATGAACCAACTTTATTAAAAATGTAAAAGGGGATTAAGGATGAAGCATGATCACGAGCCAGACATAAGTACCTAAAGCAATTGGGGATCTATGTAAACAAGCACCAATTTTGGAATAAAATAGTGACATTTAGAGACACTGTACTTCAAACCCTTTCAAAGCCGCCTGTCGTTTTGTTCCAACGACCTTGGACGGTCTGACAGGCGGTATACAGTACACATATAGTGTTCAAGCAGTTGGATCTTTGTTAAGTTAATCCTTAGTGTTGATCGTTATTGTCATTGTTGTTCATTTTACACGTGTCATTTATTTTTGTCACATTCTGGCACTAAGAAATAAAGTTTCTTGTGTCCCTCGCCCTCCAAATGGCAGCAAGCGGAAAACGCCTGTCAAGCCTAATAACAAGGCTTGATTTGTTTCTAATATCAAAAAACAACCTGACCACCTAAGTCCTAGAGAATCATCTAGGATCTCACTATACGTGTAGCGCGATCAGGATTGCTACTTCGCTGAAAGTTGATGAAAGGGTACAGATCGAGAATAAGAGACAACCCAAGAAAAGCCAGTTTCCTAAATAGTAGATAAGAAACCGAAGGCTGATTGTAGATACAGGTTAGTAGTATTCAAAGAGTTAAGTAGAGTGAAAGGTCGAAACACATAACTCATTTTAAGCATGCATGCTCTTTTATTAAACCAAGATCATGATCTTGGTTTAATAAAAGAGCTGATTAACCAGCTAATGGCTCAAGATATCTGTGTGGCCACCATGATTAGTATTTACAGACTAGATTAACAAACAGACCTGAAATAAAATCACGTTAAGCTGCTAAAAGTGGGATTTTAGTCTCCGTATGTAATTGAAGTAATACTACAGAATAAACCTAAACAGAAGGCGTCAGAAGCCTTATCACAGAACATCTACCACTCATGAACTGTATAAAAAGACGAGAAGCTGAAAATAATAATAATAATAAAACCAAGGTTATATGCTGGCAAGAAGGACTTTAGAATTGTAAGTTTTCGGGTGTTGAGGCTTCGACAGAGAACGATGCTGAAGCTACTTTTGATGCGGCATAAAACCGCTTAAACGTTTGCAAAATGTCCGTAGCTTGCTGTACAAGCGATTGGAGTTAGGTGAATAGATAGACTACCAATTCAGATATGATTGCCGTCACAAAAACGTGGTGACTCTTTTTGTCAACAGTACGGAACATGGTTTTAAAAGTTTGACAATAGTAAGAGTCGAAAAATTCCAGAAGTTTAAAGAAGGTGTAGCTCTACTCACTATCCTCTTTATCGTTATCGATAATACATTCCATGTGGTAAAAACGTGCTAACTGGTTAGTTGACGCTTAAAATATGCAGAACAACAGCTGCTAATAGGTTTGGTGCACTGTAGTTTAAACTGTGGAGTGAATAAGACCTTGCTAAACGGTCTCAACACTTGGTCTTCAAGATATCGATGTTTAATCTTAGGAGACTTTGACAAACCTACGGCAGAATAAAAAGATTTGAGGATAGGGTCGTCGGGAGATTCTTCCAGGTAGGAACTAGTTGACGCGATTACCACATGTAAAATAGTGCAACGTGTGAAAGAAGCAACCAGGTTTGACCTGAACTCCGAATCAACCTTATTAGATCTCATACGAGGACGTTATCACAAACCTTCATTGTATTCTGCCCATTCGTAAGAGTGACCATACAGTTACACTTTTCATTTCCATATCGTTGTCAACGACTATGTGTAGGCCCAAGCCAGACCAAACGTCTGGAAAGCAAGTTTACTAGGAACTGTACACTCAGTATCCTCAGTAGATTGGACAGCAGAACTAGAATCCCCACATTGAAACGGCTTGTAAGGTGTATACCAGCTTAAGTTGGCTGGTTAAGAGCTCACTTCAAACAACTAAGCATATGTCATAAGAGTACACTTCAAGTATTCATTCACTTCCTTATTTTGTATAGGCATTATGTTTCCTATAATCTTGTATTGAATGTTGTTTGTCTGAACAAATAATCCCACGTTCCACTGACCGCGCGAAAATCTAAATAAAGACCTATTCACTACTTGTCTGGTTTCTTCTATCAATAGCACGAGGGTTACCTAGAGGCACGAAACTTTGGCTTGAATTTCTCGGTAGATACTGGAGCTGCTTTTACTATCATCCCTAAAAATAAAACTGAGCTGAGTCGAGAAACATCCCCAATGAAACTAAAATCGCGGAATTTGAGCAGAAAACTTTAACACTAGATATGGGGTTCAGGAAGCAATTCCCTTGGGTTTTCACTGTAACCGATTTAGGCAATACTGGGGATGGAATTTCTAGAGAGATGCAAATTTTTAGTTGACACTAAGAAACGATGATTAGCACTGAAAGAAACTCCGAATTACACAAAGTACAAAAAAAGTCACATCACATCCCTTAACTTGATTCAAACTCCTCCAGTAACAACAGCGAAATTCCAAGATATACTCGCAGAATTTTCAAACTTAACTGGACAAAACCCATACCCTTCCAAAGACAAACTAAAGTCATACTATCAAAACTTAAGGTGCACCTGTGTTTGCAAAACCCAGAAGACTAGCACCAAATAAGCTCAAAATCGCCAGGGCCGATATCCCATTTGCTCAAGGGTATATAGACGATTTCTTAATTCCCAGCCACGACTTATAATCACACAAACAGCATGTACGAGCAGTGTTAAAAAAACTGATTGAACATTAAATGAACATACACCGAAGTAAGTGTGTTTTCGGCGTTCGAATTCTAGAATTTCTCGGTCACACAATAAGCCCAGAAGGGATTAAACCTATAAAAAAAGAAGTGGACACCATCAAACAATATCCCATACTTAGTTCTCTAACACGACTGAGAAGTTTTCTAGGTCTAATTAACTTTTATCGCAGATTCATACCCGGTTGTGCACAATAAATGCAACCTTTGACAGATTCACTTGAAGGAAAAACAAAGGATTTCAAACTGTCTTTTGACGCCATCGTGTTGGGGATGATAGATCCCCAAACTCATATTTTTAAATTTTATCTTATCGATCAACTTATTGATTAAATGTTTGTATAGCAGTCAGTTTATGAACCTATCAATTAGATGTAAAAATAGGTCAATTGATGAACTATCGATTAAATGTGTTTAAAATTTTTCTATGACAATATCGATTGTAAATATTGTATAAATACGCGTGAGTTGTGTGTTTGACTTGACTTGTTAGCTGCTGTTTGTCTGTAGAATACACTTCTACACCTTACCCAGACTTCTTGATCGAGTTAGCAGAGTTGGGGGACAACGAACCAGAATAGCTATCGAGTCACTGATCCTTCGTTCGTTGAGTAAGACGCATCAGTAATAGCATTCAAGCGAATAACAAATCATAACAAATTGGCGACGGTGGTTTTTGAATTATGGACCCTGCAAAACTTGAACTGTTACTTGAGCAGCAGCTGAAATTGATGCAAATGTTGATGGAGACCAAGATTACGCCTCCTTTACATCCAAACACGTCTAGTTCGACCACAGCACCAGCGGTTGATGGCATCGCAAATAGCATAGCTGAATTTCATTACGATCCTGATGCTAATGTTACTTTCGAGATGTGGTTCAGGCGTTATGCAGATCTATTTAAATTTGATTTCGCCAATCAAGATGATGCTTGGAAAGTGCGGCTGCTACTTCGTAAACTGGGTGTAAATGAGCTGCCGTTGAACCCACGTGATCGATCATTTGAAGACACAGTTCAAACATTAGGCCAACATTTTGGCGATAATTCGTCACTGTTTAATACTCGTTATCGTTGCTTGAAGCTAACTATGAACGAAGATGATGATTTACTTAAGCATTTGGGCGTCGTCAACCGTGAATGAGAACACCTCCGGTTGAAGTCCTTTACTGAAGATCAGTTTAGAGCCGTGATCCTCATTTGCAGCTTTCAGTACCAAAAGTTCAGTGACTTACGAACAAGGCTACTAAGTCGGTTGGATCAAAAGCCGAAACTCACCCTGAGTGATATAGCTAATGAATATCAACGTCTCATTAATCTGCAACGAGACACTTCTATGGTCCAGGGTGGTGGGTCTAGTCGATCTTAAGTACGAGCGGTGCAACAGACACTCTACATAAACAAATACGTCCCTGCTTCATCCAGTCCATCCCACTCCAGTTCGAGACGACAGACAACAGCAACTCCTCCTGCTCCTTGCTAGCAATGTGGTGCATGCCACTACGTTCGACACTGCCCATTTATGCAACATGGATGCAAGAAGTGTAAACTTAACGGCCATTAGGATGGGTTTTGTCTGAGGAAGAAGAATCCAAGTCAATCCAGAAATACCAAAAAGACCCTTCCTACATCCCGCACCAATTCATTAAGATTAGTATCTTCATGTCAAAGCTCATCACCAGGTCAGAGAAAGTTTATTACTGTTAACATTAATGGGCATTCATCTAGATTGCAAATAGATACAGCATCAGATGTCACTATCCTTTCTCATAAGACTTGGACCGAAATGGGCAGCCCAAACTTGCAGCGTACAACGCAAAAGCCTCGTACTGCGTGTGGTAATTACCTTCACCTGCTTGGACAAATGGAATGTACAGTTACTTTCCGTGATTTGGTATTTGTTGGGGTATGCTACATAACACCAGCTGATCTAAATTTGCTTGGGTTAGATTGGTTCGATCACTTAAATTTAGCTGATGTCCCGTTGAATACCAAATGCAACCTGGTATCACAACCCCAACTTCGACAACAACCACATGACTTGGAAGCATATACGAAAAACCAAATGACGCAATTTTCAACTATTTTCCAACCTGAATTGGGTCGCTGCAATGCCATGAAAGCAACACTTCGATTGAAAACTGAAGCTAAGCCTGTTTTTTGCCCAAAGAGACCTGTCCCTCATGCAACATTACAAACAGTAGATGAAGAATTGAACCGCCTTCAACAACAAGGAGTTATTACTCCCGTTTCTTACTCTGCATGGGCAGCACCTATTGTGGTTATTAAGAAAGCCAACGGCACGACACGTATTTGTGCTGACTTTTCAACAGGTCTCAATGCAGCTCTGGAACTACATCATTATCCCCTACCTGTTCCCGCAGACCTATTTACCATGCTGAATGGGGGAAGATTTTTCGCTAAGCTGGATTTGGCTGATGCTTATTTGCAAGTGGAAGTAGATGAAGCATCAAGAGAGCTGTTAACTATCAATAAACATCGTGGGTTGTTCCAGTATAACCGTCTACCTTTCGGGGTCAAAACTGCACCATCTATTTTTCAGCAACTAATGGATACTATCCTATCAGGTATCTCGGGAGTCGCGGCTTATTTGGATGACATTCTAATTGTTGCGACGACATTAGAACAGCTGCAGGAACGCACGACATTGGTATTGCAACGCATCAGTGACAACGGTTTCCGGTTACGCCCAGAGAAATGCCAGTTTTATTTGCAGTCGGTAAAGTACTTGGGGTTCATTTTCGACGCCGACGGCCGCAGGCCGGATCCTGAGAATATCCGAACTATCAAACTGATGCCAACTCCCACTAATGTCACATCGCTACGTTCCTTCCTGGGACTTGTCAGCTATTACTCAGCGTTCGTTCCGTCGATGCATGGCATTCGCGCTCCACTGAATGGCTTACTGCAGAAGAACAGCTCTAGGAACTGGACCAAACGGTGTGACGCTGCATTTCGTAAACTGAAAACCATTATTAGTTGGGAATTGCTGTTGACACACTATGATCCAGCCATGCCGATCATCGTAGCTGCAGACGCTTCAGCGAATGGCGTAGGCGCTCTGATCTTACATCGGCTCCCGGATGCGTCGGATAAAGCCGTTATGCATGCGTCACGCATTCTAACCTCAGCAGAAAAAAATACAGTCAGATAGAAAAAAAGCTCTTGTGCTTTTGTTTGCTGTGCACCGTTTTCACAAGTTCCTGCACGGTCGGATATTCACGCTTCTCACAGATCACAAGCCTTTACTCGCAATTTTCGGGTCGAAATCTGGCATTCCAGCTCATTCTGCAAATCGTCTTCAGAGATGGGCCTTAGCACTCTTGGGGTATGATTTCGACATCCAGTACCGACGCACTCAACAATTCGGTCAGGCGGATGCCTTATCACGACTCATTAGTGACCAGTTGGCGGCTGAGGAAAACACGGTAATCGCATCTCTGCTAGCGGAAGACCACGCCGAATGTTATCTGATGACCGCAATACGAACTTTGTCGGTATCTGCAACGGACATACAAAATGCTTCTAAGAGCGACTCCATCATCAAGAGAACTATGAGCTATGTCACCAACGGTTGGCCGTCTAAGAAATTTGATGGTGATATAAAACAGTTGTATCAGCGGCGGGATTCTCTATGCACTGTAAACGACTGTTTGATGTTCGGGGAGAGAGTGGTTGTGCCAGAATCCCTTCGTGCAAAAGTGCTGAAACAGTTCCACCTTGGTCATCCGGGGGTTAAACGAATGAAATCCGTAGCCAGGAGTTATGCGTATTGGCTGCTAATGGATCAACATATAACAGAATTGGTTGGAAAATGTATGCGGTGTCAGCAAGCAGCAAAAGTGAACGCCAAAGTTCCACCAGTTTCATGGCCACAACCTGATCATCCTTGGTCCAGGATACACGTCGACTTTGCAGGCCCGATTAACGGAACAATGTATCTAGTTGTAGTCGACGCCCTTTCGAAATGGCCTGAAATCAACCCTATCATACCGCCAACGACGACTAAAACAATACAAATCCTCACAGAAATTTTCTCCCGAAATGGTATACCAGATGCCATTGTACCTGACAACGGTTCACAATTCATCTCCAGCCCATTCCAATCCTTCTGTCAACGACTAGCCATAAAGCACTTACGCTCGCCACCATACCACCCGCAGTCGAAGGGGCAAGCAGAAAGGTTTGTGGATATGTTTAAAAGAGCCTTGGCTAAGACAAAAGTGGAGGGGACGCAAGCAGACGCGTTACAAAATTTCTTATACGTGTATCGAACAACACCAAATGAGACGTTGCCGGAGCGAAAGTCCCCAGCAGAGATCCTAATGGGAAGAAGACTGAAGACGATCCACAGCCTGATGCATCCAAGTAATGCACCGACACCAGAACGGACAAAGTTTGAAAAGCGATCCACGTATGAAGTGGGATGTCCTGTGTTTGCCCGTGATTACAGACCGACCCATAGTCCATGGACAGAAGCGAGAGTGGTCAGGAGAGTTGGCCGAGTCATGTACGAAGTTGAGGTAGGCAGTGACAGGTGGCAACGCCATCGGAATCAGTTACACAAACGGTTAGCCCCAGACCGCCCATCAACCGAAGTAAATATTCCTCTTGACATCCTGCTAGACACATTCAACTTACCGGCAACCCCTCCACAAGAAAAACCTCAACAACAAGCTGAAACACGTCCCAGACGGTGGCCTATCCGAGAACGGCGAGCTACAGTCAAGATGCAGGTTGACCCCAAGAAAGCCCGCTATTAAAAAGGGGAGGAGTTTTGGGGATGATAGATCCCCAAACTCATATTTTTAAATTTTATCTTATCGATCAACTTATTGATTAAATGTTTGTATAGCAGTCAGTTTATGAACCTATCAATTAGATGTAAAAATAGGTCAATTGATGAACTATCGATTAAATGTGTTTAAAATTTTTCTATGACAATATCGATTGTAAATATTGTATAAATACGCGTGAGTTGTGTGTTTGACTTGACTTGTTAGCTGCTGTTTGTCTGTAGAATACACTTCTACACCTTACCCAGACTTCTTGATCGAGTTAGCAGAGTTGGGAGACAACGAACCAGAATAGCTATCGAGTCACTGATCCTTCGTTCGTTGAGTAAGACGCATCAGTAATAGCATTCAAGCGAATAACAAATCATAACACATCGAAGCTATTAAACAGCTTAAACATAAACTGGCTCAAGCAACTATGTTTATGTATGCGAATTCTCTTTCCCCACTTGCTTTGATGGTGGATGCTTCAGATAAAGCAGTAGGCGGTACTCTTAACCAACTGGTTAAAAACGCCTGGAAACCAACTGCTTTCTTATCGAAAAGACTCTCTCCAGCAGAAACAAGGTATTCTACTTTCGGGCGAGGACTCCTTGCGATCTACCTGACCATTAAACACTTCCTACACATGTTAGAAGACAGGAAATTTATAGTCTTTACGGATCACAAACCACTAACGAATGCATTAAAAGCGAGAATCGATAAATACTCATTTCGAGAAGTCCGACACCTTGACCATATATCACATTTCACAAGTGATATCCGGCATGTCAAAGATCTGGACAATCAGTCGGCAGATGCTTTATCCAAACTAGAAATTAATGTGTTACATCAGTCTACAGTAAACTTCGAGACGTTGAGACACGAACAAGAGCAGGATATATAATTACAAAAACTACTTAAAACGAACAATACAAGTCCTAATCTAAAACAGTTACTATCATCTATCGATGGTATTCTAATTTACTGTGACACGACCAAGGCAATACCACGACCTTTCTTTCCCAAAAGTATGCGAAAGTTGATGTAAAATAACTTCCATTCTTTGTCTCATTCTGAGACGAAAGCTTCAACTAAACTAATCAATGCCAGATATCTATGAAACAACTTACAGAAAGCTGTAGACAAGTGTGTTAGAGAGTGTTCAGCATGCCAACAGTCGAAGGTTAATTGTCACACAAATTCACCCATGGGTGTTTTCTCGCAACCAGATGCACATTTTTCCCATGTGCATATCCACTTGGTAGGCCCTTTACCATATTCGAACGGTTTTAATTATCTGCTTACATTCATAGATCGATTTACCAGATTTCCTATAGCCATCCCGATAGCGGACATCATAGCGGAAACAGTAGCCAAGGTCTTCATGCAGAACTGGGTGACCATTTTTGGTACGCCTATAATAATAACGACGGATAGAGGAGCGCGATTTGAATCCGAACTATTCAATAACTTTGCCAAACTTCTAGACTCCAATAGGATACGCTGCACTGCATATCATCAACAGGCTAATGAGATGGCAGAACGTTTTCACTGTTTTCACATCTGTCAAATCTGACACACAGTGTTCAGTTGCGGAACTAGTTTTCGGAACAACTCTGAGACTGCCAGTTGAATTAACCCCAATGCTTAATTTAGAAAATTACGAAAATCAACTACGGGACCATATGCCCAAACTAAAGCCAATTTATACTCGTGAACAATTGCGCGCCATATATGTACCTAAAGATCTAAGCAATTGCATGCGCAACTAAATAAGATTTGACAAAATAAAAGAACCGCCTAGCCCTCCATTTGAAGGTCATTTCAAAGTCGTCTCAAGAAAATCTAAATATTTCATCATAGAAAGACATGGAAACATCGACTACGTAAGTATTGATAGGTTAAAACCGGCTCATCTCGATCATGGACCACCATACGTGTTGTTAGATCGTTTAACTGACAAAACAATTATGGAATCCTTGCTTTTTACTAGTCTTTCAGGTATACGGTGATTTCCAAAGATTTTTTTGTTGTGTCATACAATTGTTTCATGTTTCCTTCTCTTGCAGCCTTTTCCACCGTCATTGCCAAATCCTCCACATATTTACGTTTGTTGGTTCTGATGCTCCTCTTCACTTGCTTGTTTACTTCTGTGTATTCATCTTGTACCTTGGCATTCTCTGCTCTTTTTCGGCTGGTATTGATTGCCGCCTTCTTGTTCTTCCTTTCTTGAATCTTATCCAGTGTAACAACAGTGGTCCGTTCCTTGTGATGGTGCTCCTTGTGACCCAGATCCTCATGACATGTTGAAGTGATCGCCTCTTTTATCCCTTTCCAGTTGCTCTCCATAGTAGTTTCCTCTTGATTGAGTAGATCATGAAAGGCCTGGAACCTAATGCTGAGGGCTATCTTGAATTTGTTGAGATTGTCAGTATCCCAGAGGAAAGCCCTATTAAACTTTTGTGCTGTTGTACGCCTCGTTGTCCGGTGCTTCTTGAGTCCTGATTTCGTCTTGGCAACAAGCAAGTGACGATTTGGTGCTAAATCAACTCCTCTCCTGGTTCTCACATCCTCCATAGTCCTCCTGAACTTTTTTTGATGCATATATGGTCGATTTGGCTTTGAGTAAAGTGATCCGGTGAAATCCATGTGGTTTTGTGTATGTATTTGTGTTGGAATATAGTGTCGCCTATGACCAGTTTCTTGAAGGCATATAGGTTTGCAAATCTCTCACCATTTTCTTTCCTTTCTCCCATTCCGTGTTGTCCCATGATGTCTTCATATATGGTGTTATCCATTCCAGCCTTATTATTTAGGTCTCCTATTAGAAATGGTCAAATCCTTTGCTGAGCACTTCTCGACGATTGACTGCAGCCTATTGTAGAATCGATCTTTAGCATCTTCATTGTGATCGTTGGTAGGCGCATAGCATTGGATGACGTTCATTGTCATGCCCTCTTTCTTTGTTTTGAAGGAGGCTTTGATGATCCTTGGTCCATGAGATTCCCATCGTATAAGTGCATTTTGTGCCTGTTTGGATAGCAACAGTGCAATTCTTTGTGTATGTGGGGAATTTTCTTCTTCATGGCCGGAGAATAACAACAGCTTTCTGGAAGCTAGTCTTTGTTGTCCAACCTGCGTCCAATGTGTTTCACTGGTTCCAAACACTTCTAGGTTGCATCTTTTCATTTCCAGCAATTCGGAAGACTCTCCTGGTCTCCCACATTGTACGAGCATTCCATGTACCTTAATAAGTGGTTGCTCTGTTCGCCAGGAGAGGCACCAGTTTCGTGGCTTCCGAAGGAACTCGAATTTCACCATGAGGCGTCATAACTCATCTAAATGAAGACTTTTTGACTCCAAGGGAAGAGTTTTAGTGGTTTGATTTTTTTCTGGTTAGCGTTATTTTAGCGAGTAAGTTTTCTACGGGATGAAGTCCCTAAACTCATATCCAACTCCACTCTATTTTCCGAGCTTGGGAACGATAGCAGACCCAGAGGGGCTCCAGACGGAGTTATCAATGAATTAATCGAAGGAAAATGCGTTTCCTTCTAAATGAACGGCTTTAAAACGACCGATACTGGTACCGCCCGTAGTTCTATTCTCAACGATGGTATCGTACTCCCATTCACGATGGAGAATTTCATAGGGCTCTTCGCAGGCACCTTCTGTTGATCCGCATTATGTATTGCAACGTACATCAATGGATGTACCACATCGTTAGGAATGTTAAACGAAAATGTATAGTGACGTGTTCCACTCAACTGAATGTTCGACGATGATCCATAATGTATCAATTTGGTCTGGGCACGACCGATCCTTACGGAATCCAGTCTGTTAATCTTAAAGTTAGGCACCTACTTCGTCTTCTATCCGCCTCAGCAACACCGTTGAAATCTTTTCTTTGTACTGATAGTAGTGTGATACCTCTGTAGTTCTTACGTTCGCCAAGATCTTTTTTAGTATCTTGATGAAATATCATTCTTCTCAGTCCATCGGCACTTCCTCTTCCTCTCAAATTCTTCTGAATAGAATATTTAGCGTATTTATAGTTGCTTCTACGTCTGACTTCAGAGCTCCAGCTGATATATTGTCATGTACTACTGCTTTCCACACTTGATTTGTCTAATGGACATGCTGATTTATTCGATCGTTGGTGGAAAGACAGGAAGATCTTTGTGTGCTGCTTCGAGGTCCAATAGATTCGATGAAGCATGTCTATTCAAAAGTTCCTAGAAGCATTCCACCCATCCGTTCTTCTGTACTTGAGTTTCAGTGATTGACTTGCCTTCTTTGTCCTAGACCGGTCTCTTTAGTTTATTATATCCGTCTACCAGTATCTTCGTTGTGTCGTTTAGTTGTTTCATATTTCCTTTTATTGCAGCTTTATTCAGTATCGCTGCTAGGTCACTCACACATATCTGCTTGTCGGTTCTAATGTCCATCGTTACTTCCTTGTTTGCTTTTATATATTCAGTTTGTGTCATGTCTTTCTGTGCTCGTATTCTGCTGTTGTTGATTACCGTTTTCTTACTCTTGCTTTCTTGAGTCTTGTCGAGGGTTTCCGTAGAGATCCATTCGTTATGATGGTGTTTTTAGCGACCCAGAACCTCCTAACATGTTGAAGTTAATGATTCTTTGATATCTTTTAAGTCTTCTTTCATAGCAGTTTTTCTTCTTTGAGTAGATTTTAGAGCATTAATTCTGTTTTTGAGAGTTATCTTGAATTCGTTGAGCTTGTGAATTTCTCTATATAAGGACGAAATAAATAATTGTGATTTGACGCTACACCAGCTCTTCTACTGGTTCTCACATCTTCCATTGACCTGTAGGGACAGTGGAATTCCACTGAGCTCTAGCCAAATCATCCGGCAGTTGAGTCACTGAATATTGAATAAATCATCAATCCTTGCCGAAGTCAAGGAAAACTAACGTGCATCAGTTAGTTGTACACTATGGACTGGCCAATGTGGCGCTGGTCTTACCTTCGCTTGTATCTACTTTAACTAGTATATTTCCGTGATAACATCCCCTGTGTTGTACGGTCTTCAAGGCCTCTATAGTACCTTGATATGTCAATGGTGTAGTTCACGTAAGGTGCTGACCACGATGTGTGACTTCGAAGCGGATAAAAGTGTTCGTTCGGTCCTAGTCGGAATCCTTTCAGTCTAAAAAGGACGTGGCCGAGGCGATCTTTAGGGGCTGCGAAACAGCCAAAGAGACATACTTTTCGCATAAACCCTTAGGCTACAGGCGTCTTCAACAGGAGTGTGGCCACTAATTTCTGTTTTTGCTCTTAGACACACAGAAATGACTTGAGACGAACTTAATGGTCTCTTGGACACCCGGATGCAAAACTCTGTGTAAATAATTGGAGAAACTGCGTCAAAAACTTTCTGGTAAAACTAGACAAATCCTACCTGTAAATGTGTCACACGGTAAAGTTCCCTCGCTCTTTACAATTTCTTTGGTCCGGAGATTAGGGTAAGTCGAAGAAAGCTCGTGCCGAGTATCTCTACTCTTTTTGAAGCTGGGAGAGTTTAAGCAGGTCAATACGTTTGAAACTGCTCAAGTAAGTTTTACAAGACAATGTGTTTGCAACTACATTGCTTACTCCAGAAATATGTTGTATATCTCATCCTGGATTCATGAGATTCCCGTCCTATCAGTGCAATACCTGCTTGTTTGGACAGCAGTATAGCAATTTGATGACTGCACGGAGAATTTTCTTCTTCATGATCAGATTACAGCAGCATATTTTCCAAATTTATCCGTCCCTGTTCAGCTTACTACAATGTGTTGCACCGATTTTCAGAGCCGCCAAGTTGTATCTCCTTAATTATATAACCATTTGACTAGCCCTTCCACTCTCCCACATTGTCCGGACATTTCATGTGTTATATCTAGAGCTCAGATCCTTAATGTACCGCGTATAACGTGAGCACTCGAACACTGTAAAACTCCCAAGTCACAAGTAAGAAGACAGAAAACAAGTGAAAGGAACGCTATTCCAAACAGTATCAATTATGGTACAAACTGTCAGGTATGTTTAGTGTTTAGTAAAAAAACGAAATTATTATTATAGTCCTCCAACCCGCATACAGAAGGTTATTAGCATCTGCTTGGTAGGGAAGCTCTACTTAGGGGTTTTGGAATATTCTACCAAACGATGATTGGATAGAATATCTTCGGCTCTTCTCAGGGTTTCCTTGGGTTTACTTGTGGACTTTCCTCACACCACGTACCCGTAAAAATTGTTTCTGTTTTTAAGGAGGGACGTGGACCTCGTATCTTCTGAAGAATATCGGTTCTCATAGCGAGGCGTCATAATTCTTCCTACAACTCCCAGGTTAGAGTTTAAGTTGCTTAATTTATTTATTCTGGCGAGTGTCTTTTAGCAAAGTAGTTTTCTACGGGATGATAAACTATATCTGTTTCTAAAACGTTAATGAACACTATTAGTATAGAAATTATATTATTAATACTGCCCATTAAACAGGAAAAAAGAGAGACATAAATAACATACATAACAGTAACCAGGGAATAGAATAAATTAGTCAACTAGACAAACATTATTTTATGATAAATATAAAATTGTGAATGATGAAAAAGCAAGGTCGAAGGAAGCTAATGTGGTTGTGAGCGTTTCATGATATCATTGGTAGGCTTTTTTATCGATCACACTTTACAGTTAATTGCTATTTCATATTTCAGAACGTTTACAATAATGCTATATTATTGTGCTCAATGATAAACAAATCTAAATGCTGGAGATGGGATTTTCTGTTTACACTTGCGATCAAGTAGCCATGATAGTCGTCTTGAAAATTTCGTCGACAGTCACGACAAATTGGCTATACACTTTATTGAAGACGACTTTTTAAAGGACAGCTGTGCGTTTTACGATAGATGTTGAGTCACGGATGTGAAGTAAGGGGTAAATATCTGGCGTGGTTTTCATATTAAGTTGTTGACAATCAACTGCTTTAATGTCGTAGGGTAATTTCCTTCCTGAAATCAACAAACAAGCTGTAAAAGACCTGTTGTTAAACAGGTAATATATAATATCTAGACTCTTATAATCTGAAATTAACCTTTGTCCTTATGGTAAGTTGTTCCGGATTTTGCTATTTATTTTCCATCAGCAACAAGTTTTATGAGACTTTCTACGCTTGTCTTGAGTTCTAGTCTGGTTGATTTAGGATATTTCATGTGGTTTTTCGTAAAGAACTCATATGGGAGAAATCTTGTATACACCACTTGTAAACTACTCACACCGGTATCGTCGTCTTGTGCGGTGTTCAAAGTAGCACTGAATAGTTCATAATCATTTATGTTTCAGGATCGCCCCACACGTAGCATTTTCTCTAAGCAATATATGAAAGTGGGTTGGGAGCTGCGATGGCGAGTTATTCTTCGATCGTATCGCAGACACAGACCGTTCATTATATTATGCCCCATAAATGTGCACGATTTTGATGTGTGGAAACTCAAAAATATCGTGAGCATTTGTAGCAATTTAAAGAGATAGCACAGGCATATACCTTGGTGTCAAATTTCCTGAGATTCAATGTTGTGCCTAATGAAATTGTAATTTAGCTAAGTAAATCAAACCTGTCGATAACTAAGATTAAATCTGGAGTTTTACGGTCGCACTAGTGAAAATTTATGCCTGTTTTCTTGATCTGCTTTTTGTATTATATTGCATTTACGAAATGTAAATGATAAAAAACAAACTTCTACTAGGCACGTTGGATATAGGTGTTTTATATATACATAAATAAAAGTTGAATTGCTTGATCTACGATACGGCTAATCTGGTAGAGTATATAAGACTTAAGTCTGGAATCGGCATCATCTGATAAATTTATGGTACTAGACTACTAATATGCATCACGCTACTGTAAGCACCAGGGAAAGTCTTTAACATTGTTGCTGAACCGAATGAAAGATGCAATAGACGCCCAACTTTGATATTAACAGGCTGGATTCCGTAAGGATCGGTCGTGCACAGAACAAATTGCGACATTACGGATCATCGTCGAACATTCAGTTGAATGGAACTCGTCACCATACATCAACACCCTTGACTATGAGAAGGCATTTGACAGCGAAGATAGAAAAAGCTTATGGAAACTTTTTCGACACTATGGAGTTCCTGAGAAGATTGTCGACATTATCCGGAACTCATATGACAGACCACAGTGTAAAGTAGTACATGGAGGACAGCTGACAGATGCATTCCAAGTAAGGACAGGAGTCAAACAAGGCTGTCTACTCTTTCCCTTTCTCTTTGTTCTGGTGGTCGACTGGATTATGAAGACATCTGAGGAAAAGCACGGAGTACAGTTGACAGCTTAGAACCAATTAGACGATTCGGACTTCGCATGTGACCTAGCCCTCCTGGCGCATACAAACAAAGCAACTTCCAGCTGAAGAAGAAATTAGGAAAAGATGATGGAAATGGATAGGACATGCATTACGTAAAGAATCAAACTGCATCACGAGGCAAGTCCCTACTTGGAATTCTGAAGGGAAGCGGAAAAGAGGATGGCCAAAGAACAAATTACGCCGAGAAGTAGAAACAGATATGAAAAGGATGAATAACAACTTGAAAGAGCCAGAAAGGATTGTTGAGGGCAGTGTTGGATGAAGAATGCTGATGAGCGGCCTATGCTCCTCACGTGGAGTAACAGACGTAGGTAAGTACTACACCACCAATATAATATAATCAAATGATAATGATGACTACTGCATTTATATTATTTTATATCGAAACCCCAACTACGTTCGTAAAAACTGATGTTACTGTGTCAGAAGAATCTGCAGTTTTCTAGAATCTCTGTCAAATAGAAACAAACTTTACGAATAAAAAATATATATAACGCAGGCTTTAAAGTTGAGGGTTGACAGTAACCAAGTTCGAATGGCCGTGAAGATCATGAACGTAGATGATTTGTGTGGAAGATCGGAGCCTACTGAAGTTGGATGGAAATGGTGTGACTACCATCCATCACACTCAGTACCGTGGACCATCCTTTCATCAAATTCAGGAACTTTGGCTACTTTGATGGCAGACCCACATTTGAGAGAACCGTCACTGTTATCATGTTAACAACTTCACAATTTTAAGTGTTTGATATACTGTATAAACTCGGATAATTTAGCAAGAAAACAAATTTTCTCAGGTTTATATGTTACATTACAACAATATGCTCTGAACAATCCGACCACTAAACATTTGGGCATATTGAGGTGTGAAATATAAAAGTCAAAATAAACTTATGAGGTAAGAAAGGAAAAAGATAAAAAGGGAAAAATATCAAAAACCGTGCGATATGTAGCGAACCAATAATGCTGGGATAGCTTTAGGATGAAATAGATAATATAATTGTTTCCAAACGTCACGTAATTCACAGAAAAGCATCTTACATGTGCGCCTAAAATGTAAAAAAATTACAACAGACCCCTGATAAACCAACGGTTATTCATTGAGAAAGCTGGCTCAGAATTCTCACAGAACACAATCCTCAGTATGGGTTCGAACTGACGAGTTGTCGTGAGACAGCAATACTCAACCGCTTCCACGCGTACAGGAACAAAAGACCCATGTGTCATAGTGGGTTGTGACTTAAAAACAACTGTGTCTTGCAATGAAGAAAGTGCCAAAGGTTTCCGAGTGCTATGGTCACTTCGCTGAGCGTTCGAACGCCTTGATGAAGACGTATTACAGACTTTATAGTTCAATTGCAATAATGGATCCAAGCAGCTAGTCCATGTCTTATCAAGGATGCTACCGCGCTTGATCATTTTTAAAGTGTAAAAATTAAGTTATCAACGAGGTTTCCTGATCCTCTTATGATGAGAGACCAAAAGTTCACTCCCTTTCGCTTTATCTTACCGTGAAACGTGAGGTGACCTTATATTTTCACTCTGGATCTTAAATAATGATTTGGATGTCAACGTGCTTTATCCTTTTCCACCATTGAAACTAATCATCTGTGAGACCGCTGACAGAGGGTTCAAAAACCGCGATCAAATAAACTCAGGGCGTAATTCTGGTTTTCTCATCGAGTGATCAATGACTAGAGAGCTCTACCCGAATAATTGGTATCAACTCGATCAGTGAACACTTCCAAGTAGCTGAATTTCCACTTAGAGACAAGCTGCAAGTATTAACACAGGTCGAGCGACCTTATATGCTTGTACCTTTGATAACAGGAAAATGCAGTGTGCATGAACATAATTTTTGTGCCAAAACAGTTTGATCTAAAAATTTTGAGTTTTTTATCTGAAGGAAATGGTAGTTCATGACAGTATGCTTCACTAAATTGAGAGCTTATTTTACTTTTTCTGAGTCAGGGAAATTCATTCTGAAGGCCGAATTTAAACAATGTCAAGTAGTGGTAATTGGTGTTTAATAGAAAGCGATCCTGGAGTATTCACTGAACTTATCAGAGGTTTCGGTTAGTCATAGCACACTGCTTAATATAGTTTCTAGGTGTAGAAAGTTTGGAATGCGAAGAAGTTTATGATCTAACAGAAACAAGCAGCGTGTCTGACGCACTTGGGTTCATTTTCCTATTTAACTACGATGATAAACAAGATAACGTTGGAAAAGTGGTAACTGACGCAAATAACAGGGGCATATTTTTTGCGAAACAAGTAGCGTAGCAATTGTTCAAACATTTCTGTTAGACAATTTCAAATGCTTGTGCGACTCAAGCAATCATTAATATCTTGTTAAATATTGATGACAAAGTGTCCATTGGTCCAACGTTGTCTGATTTCAAGTCTTTTGTGTCAGACTTTGACAGTACAGTATGAAATATGTCTTCCTAACAAGTTTTTCTAGATGAAGGGTACTGCTATAAGCAATTCTGATCAAATTAGAGTCGTACATAACAGCTTTAGCAAGTAATCTTCCTTCGTGTTGCTAATATGTAATTAGTTACCAGTTATTCGAGTTTGACGAGAAAACCCCTAAGTCAAATGAAGACGTTTACCATTTTGTTGGTTATGTTCCTATTAATGGTACTTTGTACGAATTAGATGGCTTAAAACCCGGCCCTGTTGATCACGGAAAACTACCTGAAAATTCATCTTGGATAGATTCGCTTCGTCCGTTGCTAATGAAGCGTATGGAGAAATGTGTAGACGGAAAGTTCAATATAATGGCAGTAGTCCCTAATCGACTTGCTATGTACGAAAAACAGTTGGCACAATATAAAAAGGACTCAAGTGATGTAAGTCTGTACATTTTACGTTTCAGTGGGTACCATTTGTGTGACCATTTTCTTGTCATTTGATGGAGTTATAGTCTTGAAAACTGCGAACGTGAACGCAAACTGAAGAGTTATCCTGAGAATGTCGCTTCCTTACTCGACAGGATTTTCAAAGAACTACCATACGTAGTAGTTGTAATTGTTCTCCCCTTTTAGTACTCCCTTCTTTTTTGTAAAAAGCCATGAAACAAGGACAATATATTGACACTAGGTCACGGTTTCTCAACAGGAAATTACGATTCTGTGAGAACTCATTTGAGTCACTCGGGAAGTCGCTTACCTGTTTTGAGTATCTGCAAATCAAAATTATGAAAGTGTGAGCAAAATACAACTGTGAGCCAACTCCAAAATGGGCTGCTGAGGGATGGGTGCAAATACATTTCTCCGAATTATTCTAAGCTATGCTAATTTAATGCCCAAACATCTCAGTCGATGAAAGTTCACAACCTCATCAACTGATTTAGCATAATCCCCTAATACCATGCATCTAACCTCACTATTACTTACCCGATGATCCCAGCAGATGCGAGCAATATTTATAAGGCATCTGTGGTCAAATAATAGTAGCTTACGGGTATATTCTGCTCTTAATGGCCACGTTTCGCAGCCCTGAAGTAGAACAAAATTACTTGTCGTACAGTATTCTCGTCTTCACCATAGGTGACGTAAGTTGGCAAAAGCCAGACGAGCTTTCCGAATCCGTGCTGAGATTTTGTCAGACACCAACCTGTTAGGGCTGATCAGACTTCCAAGATAAGCGAATTTGTCAACGCGTTCTACTACTTCACTCCCTATCTTTAGTTCAGGTGTTGACGCAGACTAGTTCTGAAGCAACACCTTGCATTTAGAGAGAGAGAAGCGCATTCCAAACATTTTGGCATTGTTGCTTAGTGCTACCAGAAGACTACATTTTATTAGCGTCTTCACCAAACAGGACTATGTCATCTGCGTATTATAAGTCGATAAGTGAACCTCATAGGAGAAGATCAATACCCGAAAACTCAGTCGATGAGAGCGTTATTCCCATCAGTATATCTATGATGAATTTAAATAAAAATGGAGGAAGTGGACAGCCTCGACGGACACCACTTGAGGTTGCAAAATCAGATCAAAGTTTGCCATAAGTTCTGACTCAAGCAGTTGTCCCTTGAACTCTGCGGTCACGCTCCCAGGTTGTTAAGACCAACACTAATCCAACTTCCTTTTCAGGTTCCTCAAGAAATACCCTTCCATGGTGTGAGCAGCAGAGAAATGGCATCAGTCCTCATTCCCGAAACAGCACACGAGATCAAGTTGGTCACATTCAAATCCTTTCTACACCTCATAATAACTCTTCGCGAATAATCCTTCTCACATTCCTCTATCACCTCGCGCTGCCAGATCAAACGATCCGAGTACGCGGAACGTTATTCCTGCTCTACTGAAACCATGCTCTAAACTACATGTAAAAGCTTTTAACGTCCGAACACTGACAAATAAGACAACATTCTTCCTTAGCTAAGACTTTAGAATCTTGTGCCATTGATTTGTGCTGCATCTCCCAAACACGCATACAGGATCCGAGTGGCGTCATTCATTTGACCTCACCATATCAAAATAAAGACCCACATCGGCTCACACTTCGTGTATCTGGAAGCCCTGATGCTGCTTCTCGTAGCCTCGCAGGCGTAGGTATAGCAATAAGTCATAGGGTAGAACCAGCTCTCTTAGGTTGGATCCCAGTAGACAGTCGCCTGTGAGCTGTTCGACTAAACGGGACAGTAAGGACTCGGAATGATAGGAACACCCGTCGTTGCCTCTTCGTCATCTCTACCTACTCTCCCACTGACTGCAGCTCAGATGATGTAAAAGATGAGTTTTATAGAAAGCTTTCCGACCTTCTGCAAAAGGTTCAGGCACTCTGATGCAGTAATAGTGGCTGGTGACTTTAATACTCAAGTAGATAAACTAAGCGATAGGTAAAGACACCTGAGTGGATCTTATGGTGTCGCGCCTCAAAGAACAGTTGATGGCGACCGTCTGTTGCACCTATGCTCAAATAACCGCCTCTTTCTTGCAAATACTAACTTTAGGCATAAGTAGAAACATCTTTTGACATGAAGACACCCGAATTCGTTCCAACGTTGGGCTCAAATAGATCACATCGCTATCAGCCACCAATGGAGGGGCTTGATAGAAGACTTTCCCTCATTCTGGAGCACATGCTTAGATTCAGATCATGCTCTAGTACGAGCGCGTATCTGTCTGCGTCTTACTGGACGTAGGAAAGACACTGCAGGTAAGCCTCTTAGGGCCCTACTTAATGATAGTCAAGCTAAGAGTATATTTCAGGAACAACTAGGAAAACAGTTAGGCAGCCATGTATGTGACGCCCACCCCCGAGGCAGCATGGAATGATATCCGAAAAGCTGTGGAAACAGCAGTGATATCTGCTAGTATGGTAACCCGTAAGGTTATGGAGCAACACTGGATCTCAGCAGCATCTACCGCAGTGATAGATGCTCGGAAACTCATTCCACCTGACTCTGAACATAATGAAGAGCGAAGTCAGCTTAAGCGCAAGCTGACAAGAAGTTTACGCAATGATCGTGAACAGTGGTGGGTAGCGAAAGCAAGAGAGATTGAAAAGGCAGTGTCAATAGGTAATAGCAGATAATTGTTCAGTCTTGTTAAGAAAACGGATATTAGGAACTTAACTGTTAGCGAAACAATCTCACAGAAAAATGGACATATTATACATTCTCAATCCAGAAGATTGGATCGATAGGCAGAACACTTTAGGGATCATTTCAACTGGCCTTCAGCCACACTTCGGTTTCCCACGATCTCCAGTCAACCGGAATGGCAAGATAATGTAGGTCCTCCGACTCCTTACGAAGTTGAAAAAGTTATAGGAGATCTTAAGCGTGAAAGAGCAGCAGGCCCTGACAGGTTTACTCCTGAGATTTTTAAGGATAGTGATCTTGTGACAAAGGAATCAGATTGACTAATATAGTGTCTAAAACATTAGCTTCAATAATACTTCGACGCCTAAGTAAAGCTCGTAAAGAGCAGACTAGAGAAAACCAGACTGGTCCCCGATCTGGACATGGCTGTATAGACTAGATATCCACATTACGTCAGGTCCTAGAACATAGATACACATTCAGACATCCCACAATAGTAGTATTTCCCAATCTCAGGGTGGCATTCGACTCTGTTGATCATGAGGTTCTATGGCAGTGTTTGTCACTGAAAGGAGTACATTAACCTTATAAAGGGTATCTACTCGAACACCAATGTTTAAGTGAGAACTTATGGAGAACTGTCATCGGAATTGTTGTGTGATGTTCGTCAGGGCCCCCAAATGCCCTAGTACGGCCGAGAGTAGAGAGAGTCCGCTCTCCCCCTCGAAATACTCTCACACGGCCACGTGTATACAGTCTCTGCGAGGGAAGTCCTACTCATTGCCTTCTCGTGGCGAGGGTGTTGTTTACGAAAATGAGAGGACGAAAAGCAAATGTCCGGCGCTTTAACCGGATCCCAAACCAATGGTGCACATGGGCACCAGTATCCTGAGGGAACAAATGGCGTATGAACCAATCGTTGGTCACCGGCTACCATAGGACTGAATCTCATTACGATGCTCTACTGCCTTGTGGGTTAGACCTTTAGGTCAAAGGCTCGAGGTGTGGCCCCCTAAGATAACCACCGGCTTCGGTCTGGGCACCCGGGCAGTATCACAGCCCACACACAAATATGATGAACTGCCTATAATTATGGAAACTACCTTACTTGCTTCAACTAACAATCAAATTATTATTATTATTATTTACCACGTTATTCACCCTCTTTTATTCTTACTCTGTCTATACTTATTTTTTTCGACTTATACAGCAGCTCGTCTTTGGTGGAAATTCGGCTCTATCTAAACGTTCTCAAGTCACTGTCCGGTTGAAAAATGTATGTTACCACCGAATACGAGTACTGAAGCAGTTTTTCCGAAACCACGTGCACCATTCAAACTGGCTGCCTTCAACGTTCGCACACTTATGCAGGTCGGACAACAGATAGTGCTGGCTATATCTTTGGAAAGTCTTAATATCGATGTTTGCTGTCTATCTGAGACCCGTATTCAAGACTCTGGTGAAGTACTACAAATTCGCTCTTCATCTGTCGCTTCGAAAAGCTTGTTTTACGTGCGCTTATCCGGGGACCCTGTGGCATATTCGTCTGGTCGTGCTGGCGTTGGTGTCACACTAGATGCTAGAGCTGAAGCAGCACTAATAGATTGGATCCCCATTAACAGTCGATTATGTGTTGTTAGATTAGAAAGCTCCATCAGATTAAGAAGAACTCGGTGTGAGAAACGATGTCTTTTCATCATCAGCAGCAGCTGCATCTGGTAACTACCGGAAGCTTTTCCAACTCATCCGAGCCACTGGCAGCAGGAAGTCTGGTGTGAGCGAAACAATCTGCGAGGATGATGGGATGCCAATCACTA